>JBBMOL010000005.1:3152189-5652189 GCA_037954665.1 Laguncularia racemosa | reverse complement strand
ATGAATTGTGAATTGGAATAGCTATTTGGTTAGAATTACCTAAAGAAAAATAAAATCTTTTTAAATATATTGAATGGGTATTGAAGAAGATAAATAATGTCAAAGAAGGACAATAAATTAAGTATTTTTTATATCATATAATTTTTTTATGATTTATTGATTTGTATATAAAAAAATAATAATAACACGTATAAAAATGGTTTAAACTGTAGATTGAATTAAATTGGACTTATTTTTTTAGGTTTGAAAAATTTATCAACTAAACCATATGGTTAGGATCAATTTAGGGGAAAAAAATTAATTGTAATATATGATTCAATTTAATTGAAAAAGATTAATTATACTGAATTGAATCATATCTACTCCTAATAAGTTTAAATTAATTATTATATTTTTTTTTCTTCTAACATCAGTTAATGGAGAAGATTGATAGATTAAAGGAAATGTTACAACATATAGTGCGTATAAGATGTAGTTAATTATCCATCATAATGTATCAACTCTATAATATGTCATGAATGCAACACATGTTAATGAGAGTTGACAACATTTTTTACATATACCATAAGTTGTCGTGTTTAATTTTAAGGACATGTTTTGTATCTGTTTAGCATTTATTTCGTGTTCATTCAAATGTAAGTGTTTATTTCAAAACATATAAAAAAAAAGATGAAAGAGGTAATTATATATATTAGATACAGATTGAATATGGATAAAAAAAAAACAAATAATCCAAATAGACCCTTAATTTATTTAGCTAGATAGCTTTAACTTTAGTTTACATCACTTAAAACCCATATCCTCAATATGTATTTGAAGGCAAATGTAAATATTCTTTACTACAATTGTCCTTTCTCTCTAAGTTTCAAATCCATAATTCTTTGATTTAATCACCTTTCTAGTTGATGTGTGTAAAAAAAATAAATAAAAATAGAAAAGAATAAATTACATTGATCATCCCTAAAAACTTTTAAAACTAGACAAACACCCATAAAAACCATGCACTTTACCCCCTCGTACGAGCCATACTTTTTGCATATGTAGATAGCCATAGGATAGAGTAGCCTAAATGGCATTGCCTATTTTCCACATCATATTACTTCATAAAAACTTAAGCAAAACAAAGGGGGAAAACAACATAAGATAAAAGAAAATTAAAAAAATTGTGAAAATAAATAAATAATTTTGGAGGATTAGGCATCTCTATTAAGCATCCTCCCTAAGGTCCTCCACAACTTTGAAGCCGGTGATCACCACCTCTATGTGCAATATCCACCACCCCTCCTAAAATAATAATGAGTGTGTATAAAACCAACGCTTCTCTCCAATCTAAGCCCATATATCGTTCCTATTAAGGCTTTTTCATAGGATTCCAAGTTCAACCTTTAATGGAAGTGACTTTTCATTTGTCACCACTTAGCTATTTTTTGAGTATCTTATATCCCTAGGTTAACACACTTGTAACTAGGAGTAAGAGGATACAAAGTGGGTAAGGTATATCCGTATTTAACTTTATAAGGTATAATTTTCTAAATTTTGAAATTAGAAATTTATACCCCGTAAAATCTATAGAGTATATAGTATATTATAAAACTTATAAATTTTATTTTTATTTTTTATAAATTTTAAGTTTATATTATATTAAAAAGTAATTTATATGTGATATTACAAATATTTCATGTACAAAATCTATAGAATTTACAACAAAATTTATAAAATTTTAAAAAAAAAAAGAAAAAGGAAAAGTAAATTTTCATATTATTATTATTCTAAGTTTATATGATCTTATTATTTAATAAATAAAAAAGAATAAGTGAAAAGAGTAAAAATTTGAAGTGAGAAAGACAATATCAGATTTAATCATTTAGAGTTGCTAACTTATGAGCTTGAATTACTTTTTTTACCCTTCTTTTTACTAAAATATTTATTAATAAAAAATATAATATTATCATTTATTATTTATTTATTTATATTCTTTAATATATATATTTTAATAAAAAGGTATAAAACACTTTAAAACTTATATCTTATATACCTTAAAATATAAATTTCATGATAAGTATAAGATAAAAAGACCTCATACCTATATCCTACATTGTGAGAGTAAGTTTTGAAAATCTTATATTCGAAATCTACCCAATCTACCAAGGTAAAAGTAGTTACTCTACATAATAGGATTATCTACTCAGCCTTACTTATAACACTGAGCAAGACCTTTTTTTCCTTCCTTAGGAGATTCAATAGCATAGAGGTATTGACTTAAGTGTGTTTAGCAATTTGTAATAAGGGAGAAATGGATGGAAATGACTAGGAAAGAAAAGAATGGAAAAAAAAATGGAAATTAAATGAAGTATAATTATAATTTTATATTTGATAACATACAAAGAAAATAAAGAGAAATGAAGTAAGTAATGGACAAAATCAACCTCATTATTATTTTGATAACCATTTTTATAAAAAAGGCAATTTTGTAATTATATTACTTTTACACTCATTCCCATCATTTCTATTCAATTTTGAAAAGAAAAGAAGTAACCTTTAAAATGAAAATATTTCTACTCATTTCATTCATTTTTGCTTAAGTTGGCAAACACAACATTTTTCACTTGTTTCCTTTCTTTTCTACCAATCCAAACACAGCATTAGACCCTATTTTTGACTCATTTTATGACAACTTAAGTCCTATTTGTTTTAAGGAAAACTACTTAATTAGTGTAAAATATTTTTTTCCCTCAAATTGTTTTTAGAAAATGATATATTTTCATGTATTTAACCATAATCATAAAATTACATGAAAAATAATTTTCCAATGGTTGACTTACAAATATTATAAAACTCATAATTTTACCAAAAAAATTAATAACGTGTTATTATAAATATATTGTTTCAAACATTTTATTTAATAGTAAAATAAACATAATTTTGTAATATGTATCATTACAACATCTTTAGTTGAATTTTATAATTTTTAAAAAGTCTTCAATTTTTTCTTTTGCTAATTACATTCTTTTTATATTTAAAATATAATTTAGTTCAATTATAATAAAAATAATATATTATTTTATTAGAGTAAAAACTCTTGTAACCACCAATTTGAAAAATACCATTCCATTTAAAAAAGAGTAAGTTGTTTTTCTATAAAAAATTAGAAGATGCTCTTTAGTGAAAAATGTTTTCCCATATCGTTTTCTATATAAAGATCCTTTTCCAGCATAACAAACAGGAGAAAATAAGGTCGGTATTTTCCGAAAAATATTTTTCCTAAAACAAACGGGCTTCAGATCCTAAATGAAAGGGGATAAAAAAAATTCAAGACAAAGGTCCGAAAAGCAAAATTAGAGAAAACTTACATCTTTTACAGTATTCTTCAGTTGTGTCTTCTACAAACACGGTAATCATTCAACAGAAACTGCAGCACTCGCAAAATGAGCTGACAGTCGAAAAACGTATAGAAGATGCCAATTAGACTGCAGAACGGGATATGACATTACAATTTCCTTTTGATTGAATTCCATTTCCAATAAACAATTTAAACCAGATAAACATCCTGAGGCAATGGAGACGTTGGAATAAATAGCATAGACAAATATGACAGATGCAATTGGCTTGGCAAGAGCTCCAGCGAACATTTGCCAGGGACTCTGGTGTGGTATTGCCAATAGCGGCTGTAGTGGCCTACGACAGAGAAGCTCCTGTGAAAGTTTATTCACAATTCAACATCATCAGCCACTTAATCCAGTTCCTTTTGATTCGAAAACATTAATAACAAATCCTGCATCAAGGACCTAAGGCAGCTTCTGCAGAGAATCGTTTCCTATGCACACTTCTCCGATTAAGCTACATGCATAATTGTGCCTTCTGGGCTATGCTATTCAGTGGGAAAAACAAGAAAGCAATGAATATTAGTAAATTAATAGACAGCATATGAGCATATCGATCCAGGAAAGCAAAACAAAATATCAGTTGCATTTGGACGGTATTGAATACAAAGGCAAGAATCTGTCAACATGAAAATTATTTACATAGAATAAATTTCCACCATTATCCTTTTGACCATATAAATGAGCTGCCCATAAAATGGGATTAGAGTCAACAGTGGTGCACCAAAACATAAAGAGAGACTGTCCCAACTGCACGAATACAAAATTACATGGAATGATGTTTCTAGAATGTCACCTCACTGATAGTGACTGCATAGATCCAATCATCACAATGGTTTTTTTAAAGTTTTCTATTGTATGGACAAGCATGACGTCTTTTTCTTGATGAGCGGCTGATTATGAGGCTCAGACATAATTCATGCTCATCAACTAACTACAGACTTATGCTGCTGTTTCACACCTGAAACAACTATCTGATGAGAAAGTTCATTTACAAAAAAAGACCATCAAATATCCAATTAGCTATAAGACCAAAATAGAAATCATCCAGGAGGCTTGTCAGGCTCAAACTCTTAACTCAAACCTTATTAGCTAAACTCCCATCACACGAGGCAATTATGTTGAATTCTACAAGGAGCTTTACTGCCTATATTTAGTGAAATAAGCGATTGAGTTGTTCCAAACTCAAGTCATGGTATCCGAATTTATGCCAAAAAAACTCATGTCACAAAATCATCCTGCATTTGATAGTTTATCAAAGTTCTCTAAATGAAAGATAACTTACCCTTGATAATAATGTACCACAGAAGCCTTGTTGTTTATATTATTAATTAGATTGAAGTCTGGATAATTTCGAGTTGCAATACCCCAATTTTCACTACTTCAAGCATTAGGGTTTGTTAGGTTTTAGCCTGAAATCAGTACGCACTAAAGAAACAGATGATGTTGCTTGGTTCAAGGTCATGCTTTATGGCTTTCCACCATAAGTCAACTGCAGGGAAAGAGAGAGAGAGAGAGAGAGAGAGAAACACTTGATCTTTTGTTTGATTGGGTAAATTTTTACATTAAAGATTGCAATTCAGAGAATTGTCATAGCATAGACTACAATACCATCTTAACATTTACAAAATCATTGAGGCAAATCCCATCTACATAGAAAAGTAACTTTCAGTGCCAGCATTCCCCTTATTCTTAAATCAATAAGCATCCATTTTGCTAGCGCATGTTTTCTCCACTTCATTTTTGCCTAAGTAGCTGGCATGGTGCTTCTGGAAAGTTGGAGGATGGCACATCCATATCAATCTGGTAGGATTTTTGGCAACCATCTGAACCCCGGAAATCTCTGCTTGCAGGAGCATATACACAAAAGAAGTCCCTAGAGAAGCCTGACTATTCTCTTAATCGATAGAAACTATTGAGGTCTTCCTAATGGATCATTTGGGAACAAATGTGCGGCAAGATAACACTGAATGCTTCAGTTCACAATTCTACTAGATTAGTAGTATGTGGAATCCATCAGAATATGGGTAGTCATTCAAATCAGCTTGAAATTTATCTAGTAATCATCAACCTAAAAAACCCAAAGTCAAAATTGTTTGGTGCCTCCAAGAATCCCAAGATGTCCCTTCAACCATGGATCGCATCATAGAAAGCATGTATACACAAGATAAACCAGCATGAGGAGATGGTCTCCCCAAGACGTGCCTTAATCCTATCCTTTCCATCTCATGCCCCTACTCCATGAGTATACAATCTCAGGGATTGTGATACAACAGGCTGGTTTAAAAACTATATACGGTTAAATCTAAATCTAAACTCTTAACCAAAACAAGGTTTAGACTCTCGATCATCATAAGCTATACCTTCTAGCCAAAGTTAAAAAACAACAGCATATATCTTAGATACTTCCTCTTCCACTGGGTAAGGATCGACATAAGAGCAATAATTCTGCCACATAATGGTCCTAAGAAACAAGTAAAATACAGATAACAAAACACTAACAGGGCAGTGGAAGCATACCACATTCATTAAGCCTCAGCTTTCCTGATCCCTGCAACTTCTGCTCTCAATTTTGAAGTATGATTTTCCTACACAGAGAAGTTCAAATAAAGGAAAAGAAAAAAGGTCAATACGAGTCATGCTCACACTAAACCATTACAAACGGTACTATTAATGCACATGTATCCAGACTTTCATGATTTCGTAATATACTTATCCAATGTAAGTAAGAAAGTTCAGAGCAGATCATCAAAGCTGAATTAACATCAAAACAGAAACTGACAATATGAAACCCGAAGGGATAGAGAAGAAGCTCACCAGCTCCAAAACGCTAGCGGAGCTCTTCTCAACAAGCCTCGCCAAGCTATCGAATTCCCGTAACATCTTCTCATACACATTCTCCACACCATTGGTGTACTCCGTCGCTCGAGACCCCATCAAAACCCTAAAATCCTCCACTGGCAAGCCATTGATACCGCTCCCACTCTCTCTATCCTCCCTCCGATCCTCCTGCATCATCGACGATCCCTTCCATTCACACGGCAATAAAGGAAAATCCGAACTAGGGTTAAAACTCCCGTAATGGTCCCGAAAACCAGGCCCGATGTTGATGATAGCGATTTGCTTCGGTTCGAATGAATCCGTTGCTACGCGGAATTGGTACGCACGGTACTCGTGCGTGTGGATCATGAGGCTGCTGTCGACAGGAGGAGTGGAGAAGAGGAGGAAGACACACGGGGACATCCGTTGGCCAGAGGAGTTGAGTATAGGGAAAGTTAGGGTTTGGTCGGAGGAAAGAGAGGCAGTGAAGGAGGACTCGTAGAGGGAGGCACGGAGAGGTGAGCGGCGGCGTGAGGAGAACCAGCCGATGAGATGGCGCCGCCGGTGAGATGAAGAGGGAGAGGGAAGGAGAGAGAGGAGTGAGCGGGGAGTGCCAGGGCAGAGGAAGGATGTGATTGTGGCAGAGAGAGAGGAGAGAGAGGAAGACGTGGACGAGTCGTCGGAGAGGGTGGAGGGGGTGGAGTAAGAGAAGTGGCCGAAGAGTAATCCGTCGGAGTCGGCGGGACAGGAGGAGATGCGGTGGATGAGGGTAGCTAGTGTGGGGCCTGAGATTGAGATCTTCTCTAGCGGAAGGTCGTCCATGGCAGTCGAGACTGTACGGGCCGAGAGCATGGTTGGTTGGTTGAGTATAGTTAATAGTTATGGTGATTGGCGATCTACTAGCTCCGTCCGGCTATGATTTGACATACTTCAGCTTCGCAGACAGCCTTTGTACGATTTGATCAACATATAGGATAGTAAAACTATTCCGTTTTAAATTGTATACGACATTAGGCCTGTGAATATTATCGGTGTCTTGTTTACTCGGTTGCGAACTATTCATATTTTATGGAAAGGTAATAAAATCTTGGTATAGTTTTAGAGTACACTATGTTTTGTAATTTTAAGTAGGGTATAATTTACATATACGATATAATCCCTGTTTCAGAGTATACTTGAGAAAGAAGTTGGACCAAGGAGGAAAGTGAAATCTGATGGACGTCACATGAGGAGGAGGAAAGTGAAGGGCAAAATTGAATTCTCCAGTGCTTGGTTGAAGTGGAAGTCATGGAAATAGGTGATTTTAAGTGGCTGTGGCGACTGGCTTAATTCAATTATTAATTGCCTTAGGCTAGAATTGTTAAGAATTTAGGGTAACTATTGACGGTTAGAGATCTAGGACAATTAATCAAGTCAAGGATGTAAGCGGGACGGGTTTGGGTCGGGATCAATAATTTCGTTACCCGTTTCATTATCCTATGAGGATTCCCAAATCCGACTCAAATCCTATAGGGTTTTTTTTATTAAATACTCGCTACTCATCACAAATACTACATGGTTTTAATAAGTAACCCGAAATTCATCACAAATCCGTTAGAATTAAAAAAAAAATAATTCTATTATTAGTTTAAAATTTTTACTTATTCATTATGATTATTTTTATAAAATATAGCTTATGTTCTTGAAAATAAACAATATTTGCACTTTCAATGTATTTAAGTATATTTATTTTAATATTATTTGAAAATCTACATGTTGATAAATAAAGTTACTGACGTAAAAACATTTTTAATTATAATAAAATAAAATTACTAGACTAATGGTATAACTTAATAAATAACACAAAAAATATAGTTAACAAGTCTTAATAGAAATAGAAAAATTCTAAACACATATAGAAAAGACATTAATCTTATATTTTTTAGAATTCTTACTTGACAATTGATTCTCATAGTCTTCAAATCTCATCTTCTTCTTCATCTATCTTTGAACCTATCAAAAAGGGGAAAAATCCCATAAAACACATTAGAGATTATGCAAATAATAGTTGCTCCATGTATAAAAGAACTTATTATTGTATAATAAAAATTTTTACCTCTTATCTCATTTGATAACCAACTTTGACTGCACATCAATGCTTCTATTGTATCAGCATTTAGTTTGCTTCTATATGAGCTAATTACTCGTCCACTAGTACTAAATGCAGACTCAAAAGCAACTGTAAACACAGGAATAGTCAACATATCTTTAGCTAGTTCTTGTAATGTATAATATTTAATTCCATTTACTTTCCACCAGCTAAGAATATCAAAATCATTAGTCCAAGGTAACACAACTTCTTCTAAATAGTGATCTAATTCCGACTTGACTTGACCATCAGTATTAATAATGCTCAAGAATTGCACTAAACTTGATTTTCTTGAAGAATCGAAAGGAATAATTTTGGTAGTTACTGAAGTGTTCCTAGAAAAACTACCACTACTACTACTATTCAAACCTTTAAAAAGTTGAGATCTACCCCTTGATTGATATTCATAAACTAACTCGTAACAAATATTTCTAACATTTTGAATCTCTACAAATGCATTTACTCCATAAATAGAATGAAACTAACTCGTAACAAATATTTCTAATATTTTGAATCTCTATAGATGCATTTACTCCATAAATAGAAGGAAATACAAAATCCACGGCCTTCATCTTAAAACGTGGATTCAAAACAGTACAAACAATCATAATGATGTGTACATCACCCAAATATTTTTCAAACTTATCAAACATTTTCCCCACTATCATTCTAGTATTCACATCTGAAAAGCCTTTACATTTAACCAATGATTCTCTAATATCAAAAACTTTTTCAAAATAATAATTTGCAGTTGGATATTGGGTATCAGAAAAAATATTGGTTATTTCATAAAAGATCGCTAGCTTCTGGCAAATTGCTTTTGCTACCTCTCAATCATCATCGGTGGGAAGACATTTATAATGTCTATCCATAAATTGAACTCTATAAAAAACTTCTTTGTATCCAATGGCTATCATCAACATGTCATATGTAGAGTTCCACCGAGTTTTGTAATCTAAGGCAAGCTTTCTATCAGATGGAATATCCAATTGCTTACATGCTTCTCTAAATTTCTTGACTCTTAATGGTGTCGCCAACCAAAATGCAACACTATCATGAACCTTCTCAATCGCACTTTCTATCACGGCCATACCCTCCTTTACAATTAAGTTTAAAATATGCACACAACAACGCATGTGCAAGACCTTTCCTCGAGGAATTAACTCATCTCTTCTTAATTTCATGGTCAAAGTTGTAATCATTGCATCATTTGTAGAACAATTATCTACAGTAATCGTAGATAATTTTTTATCTAATCCCCATCTCATCAACGAGTTAAACAAACAATCGGCAAGCACCTCATTTGTGTGTGGTGTTGGAACATACAAAAAATTGCATGAAAATATAAAAAACCTCAATATAAGATAATTTTCCATTATTGATTATAAAAAGATAATATAAGTAAAGAATCTTACTCCATGAGTCGATTTTGAAGTCTCCAATTATGATCAATGAAGTGTGTTGTGATAGTCATGTACCCCTTTTTCTGATTTGATGTCCATAAATCTGTTGTTACTACAACTCGAGAATTTAATGCTTTCAACAACACTCTCAATTTTTCTTTCTCCCCATTATAGATGTTCATGATTTCCTTTTTCATGGTGTTCCGACTAACATGCTTAAAAAGTGGTTGCATACTTTCAAGAAAATCCCTGAAATACTCATGCTCAAGTATTGAAATGGGGTATTCATGAACAATTATTGCTTTTGCAAGTCTTTGCCTACAAATATCTTGATTGAAAGTCCAATTTCCTATGTTCAAACAACTCTCATTCTCATTTTGTCGTTTCTCAATGGATAGTAGGCATTGCCTTATGTCTTTCTGCTTCTTCATTTGTGTACACTTCTCCAAATGATTACGTAGATGCTTAGTTTTTTGTTTACTACCTGCTTTTAGTGTTTTGGAACAATGATTATAGATAGCAACATCCTCCCCATTAACCATTTTTGTCACCATATCATTTCATATAAGAGAAGTCAACTTACGCTTATTGGGATTATCACGTTGATCGGCATTGCTTCCTACTTGAGAACTTGTTGTGCTTGTGGAATTTGTTGCTGATGCTTCTGTTTCATATCCGAGTAATGGTAATGGACCTTCCTCTTCCTCAACATCAATGGGATGTGCATCAATGGGCATATCAAATGCGTCCATTTCTATATTATATAAAAGTAAACAAAAATAACATTCATCAACTTATCCATAGAAATCATAGAAAATATGTAAACTAAGGTGAACTTTAATTCTTTCAGGAACTTCAATTCTCACATTATAAATTCAAAGGCATAAGAAATGGATGGATAATTATGAGGTATAATTCAAAAAGTACAAAATTCATTATCTATGACCGTCACATATTAAATATATTTTGACACAAAAATATTTGATAGTTAGATGAGATTGGACACGGGTGAAGTACAAGGGTGAAGAACATCTAACATTACAAAATCGACTAACAACTTAAGAACAAAAGTTTATATCAATTAGGAGTAGTACTAACATAGTAATTGTATCAAGAACAAAGTCATAAATTCGTAGGATCTTTCTCTCTTATCCTAATCATCTTACTATAATACAAGAACAAAAGTTTATATCAATTGGTGAGTTTGATTGGAAGAAGAAATTTGAATTTGATTTATTCTATTCAGAAATCACCATTAGACTATAAAGATCATAGTTAGATGAGATACACACACTGAGACAGTGAGACATACACACAGCACAGAGTCACTATACAAATAAACAGACACATCCTTGCATGAACACACATGCCCACATATACAAATAAACTACAAAATGGTAAGTGGACCACAACTTATGAACAACTTACCTATCTGCGTGTGACTTACGAGTGCAACGGAGGCCACGACAGACGATAGAGGATAGTCGAGCTCAAGACGACGCATGTGCCGGGGTGTGCAAGTGCGATGGTGGCCGTGACAGACGATAAACAACAGATGATGCCTGTGCCGGTGCGTGCGAGTGCGATGGTGGCCGGTGTAGATGACAGAAGATAGACGAGATCGAGAGTCAAGTCAATCCATGAGACAGTGCGAGTGAGTGTGATGGTGGCCAATGCGTACGATTATGCGACAAACGACAGAAGAAGATGAATAAGATCGACAACAGAAGACAGATGAGAACGAGATCGAGCTAATGCGTGCGACGGTAGCTTACATAGGAGGAGGGCGATGACGAGAAAAAGATTAAGTCAAGTTCCAATTCCAGCCAGACCTAGGGTTTCTACAGTAGCATCTTGATTTTTTTTTTCTCGTCAAAAGTGTGTGTCTGTATGATTTGTGAGGTGTAAGATTAAATTTCGAGTGGAGGTAGATCGTAGACGTCGAGTGGAAGTGGACCGTGACCATAAGTTAGGAGTGGACCTTAGTTGTGTACGTGGGTGGGTGGCTCGGTGTGTGTCACTGTGTCTGTGTGGTGAAAACGAGTCGTGTTTGTGCAATGCTGTGACCTGTGTGTATGTCTCAGTCTCACTATCTCTGTGTGTCGTGTCTGTAGACTGTGTAGGAGTGGAGTGGGTGTCTACTGTCTGAGCAATGCAATGCTGCAGTGTCCTCTCCTCGACTCCTTATATCTCAGGCTCTCAACTCAGTGTGCTGTGTGTTTTGTCTTTTGTGTGGCAGTGTAGGTACTATTACTGTTTACTGTTGTGTCTCACTGTTGTGTCTTAGTGTGTATTTTTTTTTCTTTTAATCCTTTAATTTTTTTATTAAATATATAATAATATAATTTATTAACTAAATTATATATATATGTTAACGGGTTTGGGATCCCAACGGATTTAATATTTGTCCCACTACCTTTCCCAAACCCTATAGGGTTTTTTAAAATGAAACTCATAACTCGTCCCAAACCTTATAGGGTAGTACCCTATAGGGTTTTTAGTGGGACGGGTGGGTCGAGAACCCGACAAAACCCGTCCCGCTGACATCCCTAATCAAGACCCAACTAGTCTTCCTAATGGAAAATAGAAATAAAGAAGCTAGTATAGATTATGTTTGCTGCAACTCGAGGTTTGAAGAAAAGATCTATGCTGATCCAGTGGCTTAAGAGGGTTTTGGCTTTATGGTGGAGTAGTGATCTAAAGTCGGACATTACGTTATCATATGCTAATTTTATTGAAACAAAAGTCTATGACATTAGAAAGGATGTTAGTGTTCATATCTCGTGAGTACTATGCCAACCCAAACTTCACCGGTAGTTTGATATTATGGAATGTATTTAGATTTAGTTCTTATGAAATGGATAATCAAGATTAATGATGGGCAATTTGAATGAGATTGGTTACATGTAAGAAGGAGGGGGAGGGGTGTGGTCATTGAAAAAAGCCAATAAGTCAAATTAAGGATTTCCTAGGTATTCATTATGATTGCAAATCTATGGATATTAGTTACCATGGATAAACTTTTACTTTGTGCAATAGATAAAAGGTTTAACAAGGTCATTGTGAAAGGCTGATTGGATATGATTTTAGTAATTGTGAGTGTTTTGAAAGTTTCCCAAATATACATATCATTAATATGCTTATAGTGGGTAGTGACCATTTTACCTTAATCCTACATATGGACAAAAGTGACTCTAAAGGATAAAAACTTTTTAGACTTAAAGAAACTTGGTTGAACATTGAAGGTTGCACAAATCTTGTTAGAAATATTTAATAGAGAATAGAGGAAAATGTACATTTCAAGGACTTGATGGGTAAACTTGATGCTTGTAAAAAAAGTTCTAATTACATGGTGCAAGAAGAATGTAAGATTGATAGAGGATCCTCACAACAAGCTTCTAGTTGTGTAAGCCTCACCGACCGATGGATATGTAGTTAAAGATGAAGGTTTGATTCAATAACAATTTGACTTCACTTATTAAAATAAATAAGGCCTAGGCAAAGATCAAGAATTGAGTGTTTAGAAAAAGGTGATAGAAAGCTCATTTCTTTCATTAAAGTACAATTAAAAGGAGAGGTAGAAATAAGGTCCTTAAAATTGACAATGCATTAGAGGAGTGTTTGACAGGTGAGAGTAATATTAGTAAGTTCTTGATGGAGTATCATTCCAATCTATTCACTACAAATTCCAATAGAAGTATTAAGAATTCAGTTCCTGAAGCTATTAACACATGCATTTATCTTGAATTGAATGTTTGGCTAACTAGATCATTAGACAAGAAAGAAGTGAGAGATACGACCTTCCAGTTGAGAAGCACTAAAGCTTTTGGTCTTGAAGGTTTTAATGGATTGTTTTACCTAAAACATTAGGAATGCTTTGGTCCATTTACAATTGAGGTAGCAAAAGACTTATGACAAACAAGTACTTTTCCATTCTCTTTTAATTTGATTAATTTAGTCTTAATTCCTAAGGTATTTCACTTTGAAGAAATTCCTCAATTTTGTCCAATTAGTCTTTGTAACTTTGTAAATAAGATCATTTCTCAAATTTTATCAAATAGATTGTAAACAATTCTTGATTCCACTATCTTACCTTACTGAAGTGTTTTTACCTCACAAAGGCTTATTCAAGATAATATAATCATTGCTTATGAAATATTTTACTTTCTAAAAATTAAAAAGTGACATAGATAAAGCCTATAATAGAGTGGAGTTGTCATTCTTTAAAGAAGCTTGATTAAAATGGGTTTTTCTCAAACTTGGATAGGATGTATCGTGTCTTATGTTTCTTTAGTTTTCTATAATATGATGATGAATGGTAAAAGAGTGGCCATCTCCAACCAACTAGAGGAGTTAGATAAGAGGATCCAATTTCTTCTAGTTGCATATTCTCTTTCCAAAATGATTAAAAAGGCAAATGAGTAAAGCCTATTAAAGGGAACCAAAGTTTTTTTTTTTAAAAAAAGGCCTAAAATTAACACATCTACTATTTGTTGATGATGCCATGTTCCTTTCAGAAGCAACAAAATATATTCTTTAACAGCTAAAGCAAATTTTAGATGATTATTGTTCTTCCTTCAATTAACTTATCAACTTCTAAAAATCTTCCTTACTTTTAAGTAAAGGTACCTTAGAGGAAGTCAAAGAGGATCATTGTTTCATTTTAAATATTAGTCCCCATAATAGGTCGTGAAATTATTTGTCACTCCTCTCTTTAAGGCAAATATAAATATAAAGATATTGGAACCTACTAAAGAAAGAATTGCTTTTAAGTTGCAAGGTTAGAAAGGAAATCTATTGTCACTGGTGGTAAAGAAGTCATGATCAAAGCTATGCTTATATTTTGCCAACTTATTGCATGAGTGTGTTGATGTTTCAAAAAAAAAAAAAAAGTGTGCAAAGAAGTCTCTTGAATGATTACTAATTTTTGGTATTGAAAATGGCGATAAGATTTATTGGAAAAAAAAAATAGAATAGTGTAAACACCCCATTTTTGCCCTCGGAATCAACAATTATCGATAATAATCAATTTTTCAATTTTTCCTAATTTTTCCCAATTTTTCCTAATTTTCCATAAATAATGAAAATGTTCAAAAAAATAAAAATAAATAGGAAAACACTTCAATTTTGAAAAATGATTTCAGGAATGGCAATAATAAATAATAAACAATTTTTACAAATTTTTGAAATTTCAAAAAATACAAAAAAATAAAAAATTGCATCGCATATGCACAATTTGCGATGTAAATAAAATCGGGAAATTGGGCCAGCTCAGCTGGCTCGTGTGTGTGCGTGAGGAACGTGTGGAGGCCAGACGTTGTAGGTTCGAATCCTCCCCCGAGCATTCTGTGCAAACTTTTTTTTTTGCCTTTCGCCTGGAGCTGCCACGTGGCAGCATGTGATTGGCCGAGGGAAGTCACGCGCGTCGCGCGTGATCATCTTCTTCGCAAGCCCAGCCGGAGAAAAATCCGGCAAAAGTCCGATAAGGCTGAAATTGCTGGATTTCTTGAAATCTTTTTAGATTTCAATAAATCCAAGACCGAATTATCCAGATAAATGGTAAGATTACAACAAATCGGTATCAAATGGATTGGATAAAATCAAATCTAAGAAACGGAAAAATATGGGTTTATCTAAATCGGCCGATTCGAGCTTATCCAAGAGGAGTTCGAGGTTCCTATAAATAGAGGAGAACAGGAGGAAGCTGGAACAGGAAGAAAAAGTGAGAGAAAGAGAGAGAAAGGAGCGAATCGGAGTACGTCGGAGGAGCTTGAAGTCGTGACCGCCGATCGGAGTTCAAACCACCGCAAGGAGACGTTCTGGGAGTAAACCGCCACCACCATCAGACTCAGCACCCTCGAGAAGCTAGGATTCGACACTTCACCCGCCGCAAACGACCGTCGGAACGCCGTGAACGAGCCAATACCGCCGCCGTGTCTGACCGATTCGACCCGACCCGATCCGACCCGATTCGACCCGACCCGCGCACCGATCCGGATCCAGGTAAGTCGGATTTTCCAGATTTTTATATATTATTTATTTGTTTATGTTGAATTTATTTATTATTATTTATTATATTGTTAGCCATTTATTTATTTATATTGTCGATAAATAGGAAAATGTAGGAATTGTATTTTTCTAGGATTTAATAATGTAGAAAATAGAAAATAGAAAATAGGAAATAAGAAAAAAATAAAATAAAAATAATAAAAATGAAGAAAAATAATAGAAATATTAGAAAAAAAATAATAATAAAATTTTAAATTTCAAAATAGGATAGAAAATAAACTTAAGATAAAATTTTCAACAAAAAATATAAAAATTATAAAAATCATGAAAAACTTACAAAACTTATAAAAATCACAAAAATCATGAAAATCACAAAAATCATAAAAAAATTCAAAAGAATTATAAAAGAATCGTAAAAATAAGTTTTAACACTTAGAAAATCCTTTTCTTCGAATAAACTTAAAATAGATGTTTTCCCCCAAAATCATTTTCAAAAAAATCAAATTCAAAGTTTAGGCTTAGAAATTTTTAGAAAAATCCCAAAGATGTTAAGAACGTAAACCAAAAGAGTTTGCAAGAATTAAAATTCATCAACAAACTTAAGATTTTCGAAAAAAAGCGAACTACGGCTTGTTTGATCCTGAGTAGCAGGTACGTAGGCACCCATTCGGGTCAACCCCCTAAAATGAATAAAAAATCATTTTCTTGAAATAAATTCAAAAACATAAAAGTGACAAAGACACAATGAAACACATTTCTAAAGATGAACAATTTTAAGAGATTAGGTGGTAACCGCATAGGTTTTAATAGGTTAGCCTCCGGACCTAGAAACTCTGGTTTTCCCTTTTTCTCTTCTCACAAAAACGAGAAGAGGAAATAACGACGACTAGTAGTCCAAATTAAGACTAATTTGCTCCTTTAGTCTTAATTCAATTTTTCCCAACAACAGTTGGGTGGCGACTCCAAAAATCAAACGAAATTCCTAATTCAAGTCGAGGATCTAGATTAGATGAGCATAGGGTTTAGTTTAGATCGGATTAGGAATGGGAATAAAAAAATTAGACTCGACAGGATGGCGACTCCACTGGGGACCTATGCCAGTAGGCTAGCCACCTGATTCTCTTCGGGTTGTTATCTTTAAGAAATGTGTTTCTTTTCTGTCACTAACTTTGCAGGATTTAGTTAGATGTTTACTATGGGGTTTTTTGCATGCATATGTTTGTGTGAGTAGATGCGGTCGAACCCGGACCGTCCTAGAAACCTAAGACGGGGAGCCAATGTGTAGGTTTCGGGCGAAGTGAGTTGATTCACCGTTCGGGACCGATTAGGCTACCCTACCTTATGCTTCGATATGGCCTGAGATCCATTTCTCCGAGAATGCGGGAGGCCATAGAGCTCGAGAACCAGTTAGAACCAACCTACTTGCATACATAACATCGTACAAGGGGTTGACAATTGAATGACAATGTATTGGTTTGTTGTTTTGTCCTTGGAGTTCGGGACTATTTCCCTGTAACATTTTTGTAGTTCTTATTGTAACTAGGTCGTTTCCTATTGTAATAGATGGCTAGCAGTGCAGTCGACCGCCTCCTCCGCAAAGAAATTCGGGTGTACAAACCTTTGGACCCAAAACTGGTACTGGACCACTGGTTTACCTTGTATAACCCAAAGGAGCAAGCCTTCATCCAGCAGAAGATCGGCCCCATCCTCTCACTGACTAAGACAGAGGCGAATTTGCCTATGGTCCGGGCCATGCTCCAGTTATGGGAGATCGAGCCCGCAGCTTTCTTCATCGGACCGCATGAGATCACCCCTACCCTCGAGGAGTATACCCAGTTGCTACAGGCTCCAGCACTGACTGATCAGATTTACACGCCAGACCTTGAGGCTGGGCCAGCCGGTACTTTCAGCAGATTACTAGGCATCCGTAAAACATCGCTCAATAAAGCCCTGGCAGACTGTAACGGGTATTGTATACGGATGGATGATCTAGAAGCCTGGTTTATCGCCCGGGAAGACAATGGGGACAGAAATGACATCCTGTGTGGAGACCCTAAGACTTACAGACAGAGAAGGGTGAACGCCTTCATCTTGACGGTCTTCGCCACCATTTTGTTCCCCACTTTCTATATTCACTACCGGGTCGCAGAGCTGGTGACCCAATTCCTAGAGGGAAGATCTTACATCCCGGCTCTACTGGCTGAACAGATCCGAAACCTGAATTTCCTCAAGAAGAAGGGTCATGGCATCCTACGCTCCAGCATCAACCTTCTGCTAATATGGTTCGTAAGCCATCTCAAGTGCTTCGGGCTGAACATGGTCAGAAAAACCCTAGCCCAACAGGTAGATCTTGTGGATTCTTGTATAGAAAAGGTGAAGTTACCCGATGACATTACCAGCCACAGTTGGGTAGATCTGCTTAGAAGCCTTAGCGCCGAAGATATTCTATAGACAGCCAGGTGGAGTTGCTGCAATAAAATCATCTTAACCTGCAGTAATTTCCAAGCAGTGCCATTAATCGGGATCAACGGATGCATCGGATATCACCTCAACTCCGTAGTCCGCCAATTCGGTACCATCCAAGACATAGTTTATCGGCCTTCACTCGAAGCAGTCACCTTTGAGTATCAAGATCCAAACATGTTGGTAGCCGAGAAGTTTGCTAAGCTGGCAGAGGTCAAAGCACTTTGGGAAGCCAGAATCGAAAGCCCGAATGTGGACCTCGGCGAGCTAGATGGCGAAGTGGGAAAACATCGAGCAACCAGAGAGTTTGTAATCCACCAGCTATACCAGACAGGGGAAAGAGCATACCGGGTTCCAGATGTCACCCAGCCAAGACCGGATAAGATCAATCCAGAAACAGAGATCTACCTGGAACAGGTCAAGGCCCGAATGGAAGTATACTTCGAAGCTGCAGACTATAAGAAAGACATCTGGAAGGGACGCTTCAAGGAATCTGACCAAAGAAACAAGGCCTTAGAAGCACAATTAGAGAAATCCCAAGCCAGGGTCAAAGAACTAGAAGCCATCATCAGTGGGAAGCCTGAGCCTCCACAACAGAAGACTAAGAGAGCTAGGAAATAGATTTTCCCTGTAATCTTTCATTCGTTTATTTTGATCTTTGAACTCCAGAATTTTCAAAATTAATAAAAGTGAAGTTTTCAACATTACGTTGTCAATCAGTTGTCAACCCTTTATTTTTAGCATCCGTGTGAGCATCTGGTTTGCATATTTACTAAAAAAATAAGAACAAAGAAAAATAAACGGTGAAAGAGAATTGAAGAGTTACTAACAATTAGAGATCTTTTCAAGGTCCTAAAATTTGCTTCTAAATGGTTAGCTTAACCTAAAGCTCATAGTCACTTGCTCTAAAAACCAAAGACCTTTATAACCAACGAAAGACCCCATTCACTTCAAAAGGCCTCCTCATATCTTGATTTAGCCTCGAAACGTAAAACGTCCCAACACCCTCCAATCCTAAAAGCTGCACTTGAAGTTTCCTTTCTATCAAAAGTCATATAAACCAAACACAGATTTTTTTTTTGGGCACACGTTCAAAGTAGCTATGGTCAATTATCATTGAGGGTATAAAGAAGACTCTTCCAAATACTTGAGTCTTAGGCACTTAAGACCAAATCGCTTGTTCAAATTGACAACAGTACACGGGGACGCCATGAGAAGTGAAGAACATAGGCAAATTTGATAAAATGGAAGGGTATCTTTGTTTAAAAGGTTTAAGATGACAAGAGGCAAACCACGTCCCAAACACTAACCCTTAAACACTTGAGAGTTGAGTGTTATTAATGTGAGGTTTTGGACTCATTCCTTAAAGGAGGTCTATCTTGAATTTGATACGTTAAATCAAATAATGTTAGGCATTCATTTTTGTTACCCTAAACACAATCATCCTTTGACAAACAAGAGTTTCAAAATTTAACCCTACCATCAACCACCCCATGATGGAATAATTGGGAAGATAGAGACATCAATAGTGCTTGTCCTAGTTGCAATAATTCAAAATTTTAGCCATAGATAATTGAGATGAAGAGAAGTCCACATTCTGAAAAAAAAATACACATGAACCACACGAAATGATCACCATTGGGCCCAAAAGAAAAGAAGAAAAAAAAAAGAGATAGAAAAAGAGAACGAATGAAGAAAAAATGATGAAAAAAAAAAACTGAAAGGAATAGAAAGAAAAGAAAAGGAAAAGAAGGGGAATGAGAGAAGCCTGAGAATGTAGCTAAACCTATAAAAAGCCCAACAACACTTGAAAATACCAGGGCCAAATACGAGAGTAGTTCAAAGATATACTACCCTTTTTGAAGACTTCTCCAAATCATTGAAAATAACTTATCTTGAGCAAAAATTGCTAGGGCAAATACTATTCTTATTCTTTTTCTCAAGGTTTATTGACTTACAAACCCAAGTTGAAATGACTATTCTTTCAAAATAAACCATTAACATACATTTCTGAAATCAATAACCAAAAGAGCCTAAATTGCATTACAAGTATCAAAAAGTCCTAACGGATTGATTAAAGCGTATTACTTACAAGAAAGACCATAATTTTTGGAATAGAAGTCAAGAGTGACATCTAAACCGAGAGATTGTAAGGAAGTCCTCCTAAATTAAACCAATTAAAAACGAGATATCCAGTTATAAATGGAATGAGAAAATTTACTCATTGGCATTGTTTAGCCTTAAATACTGATATCCCCAAGAAGAAGATATGAGTCTTAAGTACAAGAAACCCCTCAAGAGATGATTGATTAAGCTAAGACAACACTTTTGTTTCTAAGATTAAACCAAACCCTCTGAGAAAAATGAGGCAAAAGAGTAAGTGATTATGGAGCAGTAGGGAATGCTTACCCTCTATTTGTATTTGTAGGAGCCTTGTCAGATTCTTTACTCGTTAGCAATGCTCACTAAAAAAGGAACACTTTAATATTTTGCCACATTATCCTTAGGTTTCAAAAGACCATTTTTTTTTTTTTTGAAAATTTGCAGAAAAATTTTAGTTATCACGTGTTCAGAAGTTTAAGTCATCTTGCATTTGATTGTTATTGAAAAAAATGAATAAGATTCCCATTTAGGATATTCTTCCGTTAATAGGATAGTTAGCCCAAAAAGGGGCACTTCCTTAGATCTCTCAAGGTTAGCCCACAAGGGGCACCTTTTGAGCCATTTTCATAATAGGGTAGTCAGCCCAAAAAGGGGCACTTCCCTAGATCTCTCAAGGTTAGCCCACAGGGGGCACCTTTTGCGCCATTCATTTTCATAATAGGGTAGTCAGCCCAAAAATGGGCACTTCCCTAGATCTCTCAAAGTTAGCCCACAGGGGGCACCTTTTTGAGCCATTCATTTTCATAATAGGGTAGTCAGCCCAAAAAGGGGCACTTTCCTAGATCTCTAAAGGTTAGCCCACAGGGGGCACCTTTGGAGCCATCATTTTCGTCATAGGGTAGTCAGCTCAAAAATGGGCACTTCCCTAGATCTCTCAAGGTTAGCCCACAAGGGGCACCTTTCGAGCCTTCATAATAGGGTAGTCAGCCCAAAAAGGGGCACTTCCCTAGATCTCTTAAGGTTAGCCCACAGGGGGGCACCTTTGAGCCGTCTTCCGTTAATAGGGTAGTCAGCCCAAAAAGGGGGCACTTCTCTAGATCTCTCAAGGTTAGCCCACAGGGGGCACCTTTTTGAACCATCATTTTCGTAATAGGGTAGTCAGCCCAAAAAGGGGCACTTCCCTAGATCTCTCAAGGTTAGCCCACAGGGGGCACCTTTTGCGCCATTCATTTTCATAATAGGGTAGTCAGCCCAAAAAGGGGCACTTCCCTAGATCTCTCAAAGTTAGCCCACAGGGGGCACCTTTTTGAGCCATTCATTTTCATAATAGGGTAGTCAGCCCAAAAAGGGGCACTTCCCCAGATCTCTCAAGGTTAGCCCACAGGGGGCACCTTTGGAGCCATCATTTTCGTCATAGGGTAGTCAGCTCAAAAAGGGGCACTTCCCTAGATCTCTCAAGGTTAGCCCACAAGGGGCACCTTTCGAGCCTTCATAATAGGGTAGTCAGCCCAAAAAGGGGCACTTCCCTAGATCTCTTAAGGTTAGCCCACAGGGGGGCACCTTTAAGCCGTCTTCCGTTAATAGGGTAGTCAGCCCAAAAAGGGGGCACTTCCCTAGATCTCTCAAGGTTAGCCCACAGAGGGCACCTTTTTGAACCATCATTTTCGTAATAGGGTAGTCAGCCCAAAAAGGGGCACTTCCCTAGATCTCTCGAGGTTAGCCCACAGGGGGCACCTATTGAGCCATCATTTTCATTTAGGTTAGTCAGCTCTTGAGGCACTTTCCTAAAAGTCTATCCAAGGGTTAGTCAGCCCAATATGGGCACTTTCCCGAAAAAACCCTGATCTCAGGGTCAGCTCATAAGGGCACCTTTTGAGACAGTTCTAGTTTAGGTTAGTCAGCTCTTGGAGCACTTTCCTAAAAATTAATCCAAGGGTTAGTCAGCTCAATATGGGCACTTTCCCGAAAAAGCCTGTTCTCAGGGTCAGCTCATAAGGGCACCTTTTGAGACAGTTCTAGTTTAGGTTAGTCAGCTCTTGGGGCACTTTCCCAAAAATTAATCCAAGGGTTAGTCAGCCCAATATGGGCACTTTCCCGAAAAAACCTGTTCTCAGGGTCAGCTCATAAGGGCACCTTTTGAGACAGTTATAGTTTAGGTTAGTCAGCTCTTGGGGCACTTTCCTAAAAATTAATCCAAGGGTTAGTCAGCCCAATATGGGCACTTTCCCGAAAAAGCCTGTTCTCAGGGTCAGCTCATAAGGACACCTTTTGAGACAGTTCTACTTTAGGTTAGTCAGCTCTTGGGGCACTTTCCTAAAAGTCTATCCAAGGGTTAGTCAGCCCAATATGGGCACTTTCCCGAAAAAACCTGTTCTCAGGGTCAGCTCATAAGGGCACCTTTTGAGACAGTTCTACTTTAGGTTAATAAGCTCTTGGGGCACTTTCCTAAAAGTCTATCTAAGGGTTAGTCAGCCCAATATGGGCACTTTCCTGAAAAAACCTGTTCTTAGGGTCAGCTCATAAGGGCACCTTTTGAGACAGTTCTAGTTTAGGTTAGTCAGCTCTTGGGGCACTTTCTTAAAAATCAATCCAAGGGTTAGTCAGCCCAATATGGGCACTTTCTCGAAAAGACCTGTTCTCAGGGTCAGCTCATAAGGGCACCTTTTGAGACAGTTCTATGTTAGGTTAGTCAGCTCTTGGGGCACTTTCCTAAAAATCAATCCAAGGGTTAGTCAGCCCAATATGGGCACTTTCCCGAAAAAACCTATTCTCAGGGTCAGCTCACAAGGGCACCTTTTGAGACAGTTCTATGTTAGGTTAGTCAGCTCTTGGGGCACTTTCCTAAAAATCAATCCAAGGGTTAGTCAGCCCAATATGGGCACTTTCCCGAAAAAACCTGTTCTCAGGGTCAGCTCATAAGGGCACCTTTTGAGACAGTTCTATGTTAGGTTAGTCAGCTCTTGGGGCACTTTCCTAAAAATCAATCCAAGGGTTAGTCAGCCCAATATGGGCACTTTCCCGAAAAAACCTGTTCTCAGGGTCAGCTCATAAGGGCACCTTTTGAGACAGTTCTATGTCAGGTTAGTCTGCTCTTGGAGCACTTTCCTAAGAATTTTATCAAAGGTTAGTCAGCCCAATATGGGCACTTCCCCGGAAAAGCCTATTCTCAGGGTCAGCTCATAAGGGCACCTTTTGAGACAGTTCTAGTTAAGGTCAGTCAGCCCAAGAGGGGCACTTTCCTAAGAATTTTATCAAAGGATAGTTAGCCCAATATGGGCACTTTCCCCAAAATCCGTTCTCAGGGTCAGCTCATAAGGGCACCTTTTGAGACACTACCATAGGTTAGTCAGCCCAAGATGGGCACTTTCCTAAAATATATTTTAAGGTTAGTCAGCCCAATATGGGCACTCTCCTAGATTCTCCCGATTAGTCAGCTCTTGGGGTACTTTTCGGAAACATCTTTCCCAAACAGTTGCTAGTCTAACAAGACGCTTCTGTCGACAGGTAGCCAGCTCATAAGGGCGCTTCCTAAATAAATTTTCTTTCCAAGGTTGCAAGTCTGATAAGACGCTTCCTATCATCATTTCTCATACATTCCAACTCGATGCTTGAAATGTGTCATGTCACCAATTAGTTAGCCTTTAAAGCGCTTTTTAGAAAGGGAACATTACCTTGAATCGTTAGGAACATTTTCAACCGTAGGATTATCAGCTCTTGGGGCATTTTCCTACAGAAAACCCAATTCAAGAGGTCAAAAATGGCGTCTTTTGTTTGTCTTTGTAGTTAAGTTTTTCAAACTTTACCACAAAGATGGGTAGCTGTAAACACCCCATTTTTGCCCTCGGAATCAACAATTATCGATAATAATCAATTTTTCAATTTTTCCTAATTTTTCCCAATTTTTCCTAATTTTCCATAAATAATGAAAATGTTCAAAAAAATAAAAATAAATAGGAAAACACTTCAATTTTGAAAAATGATTTCAGGAATGGCAATAATAAATAATAAACAATTTTTACAAATTTTTGAAATTTCAAAAAATACAAAAAAATAAAAAATTGCATCGCATATGCACAATTTGCGATGTAAATAAAATCGGGAAATTGGGCCAGCTCAGCTGGCTCGTGTGTGTGCGTGAGGAACGTGTGGAGGCCAGACGTTGTAGGTTCGAATCCTCCCCCGAGCATTCTGTGCAAACTTTTTTTTTTGCCTTTCGCCTGGAGCTGCCACGTGGCAGCATGTGATTGGCCGAGGGAAGTCACGCGCGTCGCGCGTGATCATCTTCTTCGCAAGCCCAGCCGGAGAAAAATCCGGCAAAAGTCCGATAAGGCTGAAATTGCTGGATTTCTTGAAATCTTTTTAGATTTCAATAAATCCAAGACCGAATTATCCAGATAAATGGTAAGATTACAACAAATCGGTATCAAATGGATTGGATAAAATCAAATCTAAGAAACGGAAAAATATGGGTTTATCTAAATCGGCCGATTCGAGCTTATCCAAGAGGAGTTCGAGGTTCCTATAAATAGAGGAGAACAGGAGGAAGCTGGAACAGGAAGAAAAAGTGAGAGAAAGAGAGAGAAAGGAGCGAATCGGAGTACGTCGGAGGAGCTTGAAGCCGTGACCGCCGATCGGAGTTCAAACCACCGCAAGGAGACGTTCTGGGAGTAAACCGCCACCACCATCAGACTCAGCACCCTCGAGAAGCTAGGATTCGACACTTCACCCGCCGCAAACGACCGTCGGAACGCCGTGAACGAGCCAATACCGCCGCCGTGTCTGACCGATTCGACCCGACCCGATCCGACCCGATTCGACCCGACCCGCGCACCGATCCGGATCCAGGTAAGTCGGATTTTCCAGATTTTTTATTATTATTTATTTGTTTATGTTGAATTTATTTATTATTATTTATTATATTGTTAGCCATTTATTTATTTATATTGTCGATAAATAGGAAAATGTAGGAATTGTATTTTTCTAGGATTTAATAATGTAGAAAATAGAAAATAGAAAATAGGAAATAAGAAAAAAATAAAATAAAAATAATAAAAATGAAGAAAAATAATAGAAATATTAGAAAAAAAATAATAATAAAATTTTAAATTTCAAAATAGGATAGAAAATAAACTTAAGATAAAATTTTCAACAAAAAATATAAAAATTATAAAAATCATGAAAAACTTACAAAACTTATAAAAATCACAAAAATCACAAAAATCATAAAAAAATTCAAAAGAATTATAAAAGAATCGTAAAAATAAGTTTTAACACTTAGAAAATCCTTTTCTTCGAATAAACTTAAAATAGATGTTTTCCCCCAAAATCATTTTCAAAAAAATCAAATTCAAAGTTTAGGCTTAGAAATTTTTAGAAAAATCCCAAAGATGTTAAGAACGTAAACCAAAAGAGTTTGCAAGAATTAAAATTCATCAACAAACTTAAGATTTTCGAAAAAAAGCGAACTACGGCTTGTTTGATCCTGAGTAGCAGGTACGTAGGCACCCATTCGGGTCAACCCCCTAAAATGAATAAAAAATCATTTTCTTGAAATAAATTCAAAAACATAAAAGTGACAAAGACACAATGAAACACATTTCTAAAGATGAACAATTTTAAGAGATTAGGTGGTAACCGCATAGGTTTTAATAGGTTAGCCTCCGGACCTAGAAACTCTGGTTTTCCCTTTTTCTCTTCTCACAAAAACGAGAAGAGGAAATAACGACGACTAGTAGTCCAAATTAAGACTAATCCGCTCCTTTAGTCTTAATTCAATTTTTCCCAACAACAGTTGGGTGACGACTCCAAAAATCAAACGAAATTCCTAATTCAAGTCGAGGATCTAGATTAGATGAGCATAGGGTTTAGTTTAGATCGGATTAGGAATGGGAATCCAAAAATTAGACTCGACAAATAGCCTTTCTAAATCTAAAATGGTTGGGGGGGTTTAAGTTTCAAAAATCTCCAAATTTTTAATAGATCTCTTTTGGGAAGACTTTCTTAGAGAATTTTAAAAAACCTTGAAGCACTTTAGTAACTCTATATCTACTGAAAAGTGCTAAGTTAGCCTAATTCATATTACTTGAATTCTAGACAAAGATACTCTAGAATGTATATTGTATTCATTTAATATGTGGATGCTTTCCCCTAAATAGACATGAATTCTACTTAAATGTACAATAGAGAACAAGATTTACATGATCTAATGGTTACAAATGATTAAGAAGTACCGATAAATTTATTTGCTCCTTTTAAATATACAATTGCATTTTAACATGAAATTATTTTCTTCTTATTCCCATTAACATAAAATAATCTTAAGCTTCAAATTAAAGTATCTTTAGTAAATGATGATTTATTTAAAACATGTAAAATTATGGGTTTTTGAGAATAAAACAATGGGTGTCTCCTTTTAATTTGTGTTAACATAATTAACTAAACTAGAAAGAAAAGAAGAAGAAGAAGAAAAAAAGTGCTTTTTAATGAAATTCTAGATAATGATACCACATAAGGCTAAAGATTCAATATTATGCATTTGATGTGCATGATCAAGGGTACCCAAAACGATAAAGTGATATCATCCTCACAAATATGAAAAATTATAAATTCTCATACCATAAAATAAAATGTACGAGTTTTACCTCATTGGATTCATTTTTTATAAGAAATGTATTTAGCTGGTTGGGTAAAGCTGTTGAGTGATTGCTTGAACTCGTGAAGTGATTTTCTTTTTTAAACATATGCATAAATTTGTTGATTTTCTACAACTTTAGTGGTTGTTCCACGTACTTCCTTGATTGATTACCATCATGAAGAAAACAAAATATCTCATAGTTTAGGAAAAACTACAAAAAGTTAAATACCAATATTATTTACATTGGTCTGTTTAGCAATGAAGAGAGGGAGAATTAACTATCTATAAAAATTTAAAACTTTTTCATATAACTTCCTTTTATTTACTTATAACAATTTATGGTACAAAGCAATTATAAAAATCATAACAAAAATGTAAATGGCATGAAAATAAAAAGAGAAAAGATGAAGAAGATCAGGTAAGGGATTTATAGTAGTTCCATCTTATGCATCAATTCACTCTTTTAGCTATAATGCTAGGGATCTAGTTGTTCATATCGATTATTCCACTATATCAAACAAAATAATTTTGAGAGATTACGCAAGTTCATCAACCCTTAACTTTAGTCACTCACTGCCCTACCTATTTAGCTTCTTACTAAAGCTATTATAGATCTACAGTGAATAAATCTCTCTCAAATATGACAATTCTCTTCAAAAGAAAGACAACAAATGAGGAAAACAAATTATAGATACTCTCAAGTTTTAGCATAGAGTAAATAAAGACAATAAATAAGAATTTTGTTTAGCACAATAGTTTTAGAGTAGCTTCAAATTTTTCTTGTATTGGACTTTTGTTACTTAGATCTGTTTGAATTTTTTTAAAAATATTAAGAGATTTTTTTTAAAGGATATGTGCTAATCGACTTTAAATGTTGGCTTTGTGGAAGTAATCTATTGAACTTGATCCTCTTTTATTTATTTATTTATTTTGAGCTTTGAATCTTCAAAAATATTCGAAAGTATCCTAAAATTTTGAATTTTAGAGAATTACTCAATGGCTATTAATCCTTTTGTATATTCTTCATTTGATCTATTGTATGTCTCAAACCAAATACATATGATACAAAATCTGATATAGTTGCCATTAATCCTTAAAGTAAATCAAATTTGATGGTCATTGTTGGAAGTATCTGATGATGCTTGAATCTTACACTTTCTAACTTATTTTTTAACTTTGAATCCTCTAAAGTTTATCGTCATTGGTCAGATATCACTTGATTTAAATTTGATAACTTGAAATACTTTTGAAAAAACTGTCATGAATTTTGTTGATAATCTAATAAATCTTGTATACAATTAAATCTCATTAAATCATGTGTTGAATTAATTTGCAAAATATCTCTTAAGATAAACTGACTTCAAATTTGAATCCATAAAATTTGAAAATATATATGTGATTTGTTATCAAATCTTCAAATGTGGATAACTAAACCTTATCTTAGAAAATGTCTCAATTGAAATCCCTTAAAACTCAACTTTTATCTTTAGCCAATTTGATATAAATTTTGAATAACATATTCAAAGTAGCTATAATAATAAAAAAAAATTATGAATTTTATTCCAAAAATAATTCAATCCCCTTGGTATTAATCCAAATTTAGAGGAACGGGTTGAATATATTACCCAAATATATTCAACAAGTGGAATTGGGTCTTCAAATCAATCAATGAACTAACTTAATCCTTCAATATATTAAAACTGTGACTTTTCTTTAGGTAAATTGCACGAATCATCCATGAAAACTTTTAAAATTATACAAACCTTCTGTTTTTTCAAAAATCAGCACTTAACACCCCTAAAGAAAGCATGAGCTCTATTTTTCTTTTTTCTTTTTCTTTTTTGGTAACTAGACTACTACATATAAAGTGATTTGAAATGGATGATTACTAGGTGATTTATTCATATATTTATATAATTAATTTAATTAAACAAATAAGAATAATCACTAAATAAAAAAGTGGAAAATAGAAAAAAGAAATGATAGAAAATATGTTTAAAAAGGCAGGAAATAAAAAGAATAGAAAATAAAAAGGGAGGAGTTGTTTAAGCCATTATCAACCACCCATTTATTTTCTAGTTTTTTCTTGTCTTCTCTTTTTTTTTAAAAAAAAAATTCTTTATTTTTCTTTTTTAGTTAATTAAATTTATTAAATATATGAATAAATTACCTAGTATCATCCATGGTAGCTCACTTTACATGCAATGGTCTAATTAGCAAAAAAATATGAAGTCCAAACTTGTTTTAGATATGCTAAGGGCCAACTTTTGCAGAAAAGAAAAGAAAAGAAAAGAAAACCGTACAATTTTGAAAGTTTTCAATGATGGTCTATACAAGTTATCCTTTTCCTTTTATAATAGAATTTACCCTCTATTTTATTCTCCACTTTCTTCAACTTCTTTTTCCATTAAAAGACCTTCTACCACATCCTCTACTTGTTTTCACTTAATGTTTTGGTAGAAGAACTTCTATAGGATTGTCTACTTGCTGATATCCAAAACTATTAGATTAAAGTACATTCTATTTTAATCTCTACTCTAAACCATTCAAAAAAATTCTTATGTATAGAACTTCCACAAAATCTTCTATTTTGCTCAAGCTCGTATAGAATGTTCTTTAAACTATCTAAACTCAGCACACTTAATTCAATTCATTAGAAATATCATATACCCTTTTGTAATCATCAAAATCTTATTAGAAAGAACCTAAGAATTTAAATATCCATGTGTATATAATAATAAAATCAAAGTAATTCTACTATTTTTCAACAAAATATCCCTTGTAATCTTATTTACAACATAGTATAGAAAAGATACCTTAAATTAATCAACAATAACCAAAAAAAAAATTGTCTACATCAAAATAAAAAGAAAAGGTCAGATTTAACTTTATTTAACTTGCAATCTCTATTAGTAATAATTTTATTCGCATGTCTTAACAATATTTAAGCAATTTGAACTTTTTTCAAACAATTAAGATACTTCTTGACAAAGTATGAAAACAAACAATGTATATTCTATGATGAATTATTAAGTCTGCTATCAATAGCTTCAAAATGAAGGCCTCTAGTTTGATGCATTCAATCTCTGAATAGGATTGTTCAACTATCCTTTTGGATTAGATGTCATGATGCATATCATATTCATGAATCTAATTAAGGTTTCTTGTTAAATATAGCTTTTAAAATCTTTTAAAACCCTACCAAGATAAAATAAATAAATAAATCTTCCAAATCTACCTTTTGTCTCATACGAATCGTCAAGAATGGCATCTATCTTGTTAAGAAAGCAGTGAAGCTTAAACATTATTTAAATCGTGGGACTTGAATAATCACATAGGCCTTAGGAGATTCACTATTCCTTGATATGTGCAGTGATGAAGTTGCTTTCAACTCTTCTATATTTATCAATATGTTAACCTGATGCGATAATTCGATGGATGATTACATTAAGTAATAAGCTTGATTTAACAACAAAGGGAATGTTGGGGCAATTAGGAGTAACAAATTACAGAGCACCAACGATAGTTCAATAACGAGTTGTATTAGTGCTAAAATCAAAAGATAACTTGGTTGTTGATGCAAGAGATGAAGTTGATTTGTGATCGATCACAGCTACTTTGTTTAGTATATAAATCATGTACTTAGTTTAGAAGAGAAAAAAAACCTAGAGCTAATGCAACTGCATTTGTTTGTAGTTGTTTTGAAAGCACAAATAGCTCAACAACTGTCCACCAATGCGAAATTTTTTTATAAGATATAACATCTTTCACAAAAGATGGAAGGAGGAGAACAATTACAAAGATTGTTACACATATATAAATCAATGTTAAGTTCTATGATCCAATGTTCTAGAAAGTATGATTGGTGTACTAGAAGATCCCTAGATATTTACTTGGTACAAGTTTACAGTTATTACCTAATTTCTAGGCATTTTTGCAATTTACACAGGAGCATTCACTTTGCTAGCTAAATATTATAGGCAATTCAACTTTTGCTCATTATAATTCATGTGTCCATTAGATTTTCTAACATTCATCATGCAGTATATGCACTCTTTCTACCCATGGCACAAGAACATACAAGTGATGTACCAAAAATTGCTAACCAATTCTAAACACAATTAAATAATGTTTTGAATCTGTTATAGGGTTTTGGATCAAAAAAGTTATGATTTTTATGTATTTTTGATATATTTAAGAGCAAAAACTAAAAATATAGGAATAACTAATGAAACAAATATGGCACACCAATACTTAGCTAAAACTAGCAATATATTCATAGATTGATATTATACACAATCAATGAAATAATCAAAGAGTGGTTAATGGAAAACCGATATATTACTCATGATTTCTAGTGATCGATGTTAATTAGAAATTTGATATTGCTTGTAGAGTTTAAGTAACAGGTATTTATCACAATAAAAAATGATTGATAGGAACATGCAATACAACTTTGATAAATCTCATTTATGGTAAAAGGCTAACGATATTCCAAGTCTTACACCGAAAATACCAAAATGAAACTTTAAATATAACTCTAACCCTAGCTAATCCTAACAAGGACAAAATAGTAAATAAAGTAAAAAAATTGAAAAAGTAATATGCTAGCCGAATAAGGACTTAGGATGCGTATTAATGTCATTCGAGTATTCCTAACTTAGGATGCCATTCAAATGATCTGCAATAGAGGCTTCAGGCATTGGTTTCTTGCTAACTTCAATCGGACGCTTGAAGGGGCATTCGAATGAAGTGGGATTTGTTCAAAGTCATTTCAAAGGCGTTCAAACGAAGTCCTCCATTAATTACTTTGTCAATCTTGATAAAACATGACTTTGACTTTACTTGTGACGCAGCGAGGAAAGCGTATAAACACGAGATTAATTCTCGGATTGGACCTTACGAATAAACAAAAGAAAATCTGAGTTTATTCCTTGAAATTCTCAATTACGCACAATCGAGGAAGCAGAGAAAACTCTTCTCTCAATGTATATAATTTGACAAAAGATTAAAAGCTAACCCTAAAATGGCCTAAAGGCTATTTATAGTCTTTAGGAAAATAATTAACAAGGAAATAAATATATATATACACGTCCGTCATCTGGTTTATACACGGCCGTATATAAGGCCGTGTATGCTTCTGTGGATACTCCTGACATAACACACGGTCGTACCTTCTTGCTGTGTATAAAGCCGTGTATGTTTTTGTGGATATTCCTGACACAACACATGGCCGTGCTCCCTTGTCGTGTATGCGGCCATGTATGTTTCTATGAATTATCTTGACTCAACACATGGCCGTGTTGTGAACCGTGTATACGGCCGTGTATGTTTCTGTGGAGAACCAGACTCACTACACGACCGTACCTTGTAAAAGACACGCCCGATCAACCCGTGTCAGCAATGATGTTCACATCATTCTCTCCCACCAATGAAGAACTCGACCCCGAGTTCTCTTCAGGATAGAGAGATTCGTCATCCGAGTAAAATGGAGATAAATCAGCTACATTGAAGGTTTTCGAAATCTTCATGCTTTCAAGAAGTCTGACCACATATGCATTATCATTTATCTTGGCGATAATCTTATAAGGACCGTACTTCTTTGGTTGCCATTTGCTATAAGTGCCCACAGGAAAACGCTCTTTCCTTAAGAAAACCATCACTTGATCTCCCACTTCAAACAGATTTTTCTTCCGATGCTTGTCTGCGACTTTCTTATACTTCTCATTAACCTTCTCGATCTTCTCTTTCACTTCGGATGCCACAGTTTGGTATTGTTCCGCCAGGTGTTTTGCAGCTACATTGGACTCTACACCCTTGGGCAAAAGAGCTAAATCTAATGCGTGAGATGACGCTTTTGTATAGACCACTGAAAAAGGAGATTTCCCAATAGTTCTATGGATGGAATTGTTGTAAGCGAATTCGGCTTGAGAAAGCGCCAAATCCTATTGTCTTGGCTTCTCTCCACAAATACTTTGTATTAAGTTACCAAGGGTCCTGTTTGTCACCTTCGTCTGCCCATCAGTCTGAGGGTGGGCTGTGTTGCTAAAATTAAGTGAGGAATTGAACATGTACCATAGTGTCCTCCGGAAATGGCTAAGAAACCGGGTATCTCTATCGGAAGTAATTGACTTGGGAACCTCGTGTAACTTGACCACCTCTTTAAAGAATAACTTGGCAACACCCTATGCATCAGTCGTCTTCCTGCAAGGAATGAAGTGAGCCATCTTGGAGAACCTGTCTATAACCACAAAAATAGTGTCAGCACCTCGTTGGGTACGAGGCAAACCTAACACGAAGTCCATAGATAGATCCTCCTAGATATTCTCAGGTACCGGTAGTGGAGTGTACAACCCAATATTCTAATAACGTCCTTTAGATGTCTGATAGACGTAACACCTTTGCGCAATTCTCCCTACATCTCTTCTCAGCTGAGGCCAATGATATCTTGTAGCCACTGCCGCTAGAGTCTTATCTTGCCCCAAATGTCCGGCTAGTCCTCTTCTATGTAGGTCCCTAATCAACTTTTCCCTCAAGGATGATTCAGGAATACAGAGTTGATTTCCCCTCATTAAATAACCCTTCAGGATATAGTAATTGTCATTAGGTTCCTGATTGATACATATTTTCCATATAGTCCCAAAATCTACATCCTCCTTGTACAGTTCCTTCAACTACTCAAAACCTACCACCTCAGCCCTCATGGTGACCAATAAATCCGCTCTCCTACTTAATGCGTCTGCCACCTTATTTTGGACTCCAGATTTGTGCATCAAGCGAAATGGAAACTTTTGTAGAAATTGGATCTATCTAGCATGCATGTCTTTACAGATACAGGTCTGACTACTCAGATGTTTTAGAGCAACATAATCCGAGTACAGGAAAAATTCTTTACCTACCAAGTAATGCTCCCATATCCTCAAAGCTCTGACCACATAATAGAACTCTTTATCATAAGTGGACCAGCTCTTCCTAACTTCACAAAGCTTCTCACTATGGAAGGCCACAGGTCTCTTCTCCTGAGATAACACGGCTCCAATGCCCACACCACTGGCATCACAGTCCACTTCAAATAGTTTGTCAAAGTCTGGTAATGCCAACACCGGCGCACTACACAATCTTTCTTTGAGCACAGCAAACCCAGACTCAGCCTCCTCACCCCATTGAAACCTTCCTTTCTTCAGGCACTCAGTTAATGGGGCAGCGACGGTACTGAAATGCTGTATAAAGTGCCTATAAAACCCTGCCAACCCTAGAAAGCTCCTCAACTCAGTGATCGTTTTGGGAGTAGGCCAATCTCTAATAGCCCTCACTTTGTCCTCATCCACCGTTATGCCCTCACCGCTCACTACAAAACCCAAGGACAGCAATTTCTTTGACATGAATATGCACTTCTTGAGATTGGCATAAAGCTTATTCTCTTTCAGCACAGTTAATACTCTTCTCAAATGCACTAAGTGTTCATCCTCAGTCTTACTATATATTGAGATATCATCGAAGTATACTACCACAAACCTACTAATGAAAGGTTTAAGTACCTGATTCATTACGTGCATGAAGGTATTAGGTGCATTGCTGAGGTCGAATGGCATAACCAACCATTCGTATAACCCTTCCTTTGTCTTGAAAGTGGTTTTCCATTCATCCCCAGGTCTGACTCAAATCTAATGATATCCACTCCTAAGATCCACCTTCGAAAATATCTCCACTCCACTCAGCCTATCCAACATATCTTCAATGTGAGGAATTGGGAATTATACCCAATTGTGATCTTGTTGATCGCACGACTGTCCACACACATCCTCCAACTACCATCCTTCTTGGGCGTCAATAGCACTGGAATGGCATACGGGCTCATGCTATCCCTGATAAATCCTTTATCCAGTAACTCCTGGACTTTCTCCTGTAAGACTTCCGTCTCTTTGGGGCTCATCCTATAATGAGCGAGATTAGGAAGGCTAGCCTTAGGCACCAAGTCAATACGGTGTTGGATGTCATGCAATGGAGGCAACCCTTCTGGTAAATCTTCTGGCACTACCTCTTTGAACTCTTCTAATACCCCCTTTACTTCTTTCCGGAACCTCTTCACTACCCACGTCTTCTCCCGCATTTTTCACAACAAGAGCATGCATCACTCGGGATTCTTTGATGTCCTTGGTCATTTCCTTCTCTGACTGAGTGATTGTCAGAAAGGATTTCCCTTCCGCCCTTTGTGTCTTGGGTTGTTTATTCGTCAATGGCAGCAATGTATATTTCATGCCCCCTTTCTCCAAGCTATATTTATTTTCTTTCCCGGCATGTTGGGCATCCACGTCAAATTGCCAAGGTCGTCCGAATAACAAGTGGCAGGCATCCATATCGACGATATCACAATAGACTTCATCCCGATATTTGCCTATCGAGAAAGGAACCCGACACCTCTCTTTCACCTCAATTCGCTTCGCCGCCTTAATCCACCTTATGGTGTAAGGGTTCGGATGTTTCTCTACTGGCAGTTAGAGTTGTTTCACAACCTCTCTCTCGATTATATTCTCACAACTCCCACTGTCAACAATCAGGTCGAACACTCTCCCACCAATTGTGCACCTAGTGCGGAACAACTGGTGTCGTTGCGAACTACCCTCCTGTTTCGATGCCAGCATTATCCTTCTGATCACATAGCTCGGTTCCACTCCATCATCAACCTCATCATAATATTCATCCTCACCGTCCGGTTCACAGCACACTTCCTCCTCTTCCTCCCTTTCGACAATGTTTATAGTCCGTCGATTCGGGCATTCGTTGGATTGGTGCCCCAGTTGATTACACTTATAGCACTTCCCCAGAATCGGTTTAGCATACGGATTACTTTGCCTTGGGGTCTCTTTGATCTCAAGAGGCTTCTTCCCCTCAGCCTTGTCTTCCTTCTTCTCTATACCTCCAGCGGGCTTCTCGACTACTCCTCTAATCCTTTCACCAACCACCGGCTGCCACTGCCAACACTATCGTACACATAATTCCTTTTGCCCCCACTAAGCCTCGCACTTTGTTCTTGAATCATCATCTCAGCTCTAAGGGCCAAATTCTTTGCCTCATTGACAGTTCTAAACACTGTCACCCCAATTTTATCCCTAATTTGGGGCTTTAACCCGTCCACAAATCGCGCTACCTGCTGACCCTCGGTCTCCCTCAGATCATTCCTCTTCGCCAGCCTCATAAACTCGGCGGTATATTCATGTACCGTCCTCTGTCCCTGACGACATCGTTGGTACTGCTGGAAGAGGATCTGCTCATAGTCAGGTGGTAGAAGATCCCTCTACAATAGGTTCTTCATGCGGTACCATGTCCTTATAGGTTGCTTTCCCTCTCTCTGCCTCCGGTTCTACAAACAATCCCACCATGCAGATGCCCTTTCTTTCAGCTTACAAGCAACCAACCATACTCTCCTATCCTCGGGTACCTCCATATAGTCGAAAAATCTATCGACTTCTACAAGCCAATCCAGGAAATCTTCTATATTAAGATTACCATTAAAGGATGGAATATCTACCTTGAGATGGAAATCACCGCCATCTGTATGATCGTATTCCTTGTGGTTTCTTCGATATCCGCTACCGTACTCCTGATTAATTCGGTCATCGACCTCGCGGTATTTGCCACCACCAACACTGCCTCTCCTCGGTGGTTGTCCCCGCCTCTGTAGGAATTCACCCTCTTCCTTAGAGGAACTCTCGTCTAGCCGTGGATTCCATTGATTTGTGGCTACAGGTTGATTGATAAGACCGCCCTGAGCGATTGCTACTCTTGGTCGACCTCCACCAACATCCCTGTTTCCGTTATGGCCCATCGCCATGGCGTCGAAATGCATAATCAGGTCTTCCAAGCGTTGCTCTACTCGCCCAAGCCTCTGTTCCATGGCTTCAACCACTATCCTTAGAGCCCATTGATTGACTCCTTGGACTTCCGCATCCCGATCTAGGTTGAGAACGTGACCGCCGTCAACACCGTCGTTAGCCGACATCTCCGTAGGAAATTGCCTTGCTTTGATACCAACTGACGCAGCGAGGAAAGCATACAAACACGAGGCCAATTCTCGGATTGGACCTCACGAATAAGCAAAGGAAAATCTGAGTTTATTCCTTGAAATTCTCAATTGTGCACAATCGAGGAAGTAGAGAAAACTCTTCTCTCAATGTATATAATTTGACAAAAGATTAAAAGCTAACCCTAAAATGGCCTAAAGGCTATTTATAGTCCTTAGGGAAATAATTAACAAGGAAATAAATATGTACATATGGAAATAAATATATATATACACGTCCGTCATCTGGTTTATACACGGCCGTGTATAAGGCCGTGTATGCTTCTATGGATACTCTTGACACAACACACGACCGTGCCTTCCTACCGTGTATAAGGCCGTGTATGTTTCTATGGATATTCCTGACACAACACATGGTCGTGCCCCCTTGTCGTGTATGCGGCCGTGTATGTTTCTATGAATTATCTCGACTCAACACAAGACCGTGCTGTGAACCGTGTATACGGCCGTGTATGTTTCTGTGGAGAACCAGACTCACTACACGACCGTGCTTTGTAAAAGACACGCTCGGTCAACCCGTGTCAACAATGATGTCCACATCAACTTGGCTTCTCTTTGATCCTTGCCCTTAGATGATGACTTGAAGACTCATCCTTAAATCGTATAGTTGAATGGCTTGACAAGACCACAAATCAAATACCAACCCATACCAATCAGATGTTTGCTCTTCACTCTAGCTGGACCTGTCTTTTAACTTCCTGAATAGCTTAAGTTCCAGTAATACGTCATGCTTCCTATCAACGCATAATTCATTGGAACTAGATGAACTACATGGAAATCGTATTGGCTTATCACAATGTACCTAGATCTAGACTTTTAATTGGTATTCTTTGGCTTCTTTAATGAATAACTCACTTTCTGAGGTACCATCGGGTTTACTTACTGATTCCACTTGAATTTGTGTTTTCTGCTTTTTTCATCAACTACAAGTTCTTCATTGTCTATCTAAGCTGCGTTTTTTGGGGCTTCCATAATCTCATGCTCAATCCTTGCAACTACTTCCCTAGGAACCTCTTCTTATGTGATTACTTATTTAAGGCTATAAAAGGCTTTTCAGTTCCCCCCTTTATTGTATTGTAATTGATTGGTTTCTCTCATTGGGATTGTAAGAGTGTGGAATTACTTCTCGTAAAGAGACAGGTTATAGGCTTAGTGCCACTAAGCTCCTTTTTAGGACACTAAACACACATATGCTCACATATATATATGTTGGTAGTGTTCTTTAAGAAGCTATTATAAGGTGTTCCAATATAATTTGTGGGAATGACTATTCTAAGTATTAAAAAGATAGACATATATTCAAGAATTTTATGAACGAAATAGTAGGATAGAATAGTAGTCATTCAATTTTAATTTATTATGTGAACTAAATTCAAAATTAGCACATGACTTTTATTGTAACTTTGATCCTTATAAAACCTATATGTGTATATATATATAAGTAGAGACATAGATATAAATATAAATTTTATGTTTAAGTACACACTTTTCTAAGTGAAATTAAAACATAAACTATGATCTAGTTTTTTATCACTTAAAAAAGAATAGTACGATTCAATTTGGTTTTCAGTTTAAACCATAAATAGTTAACAAAAAGTTATTTTATTAAAGACATAAAATGATTGAAGTAAAAAAACATGGTAATTGCTAAAGTCATAAGAAGGGGAAGAAGAAAAGGATCCTTCTATTATGTCGGTTATTGTTTTTGTCCTTGTACAGGGAAAGAGAGCTTTGACCTAAAAAATAGTTAAAGCAAATATAAGTGAAAAAGAAGACAAAGAAAAGAAGAAGATACTCATCAAAGTCCTTAGTATACAAACCAAGATTTAATAGGTTGTTATTGCCAAACCTTGCAACTCAACTTAGAATATCATAAAATGGTACAGTTAAGTCTGATTCGGTTCGTTTTACGGCTTGACTATATGCACTCCTTGTAACTATAAAAGTATAGGAATACAAAAATAGATAAAGGTGTTGGCGTAGTCCATCAGCCTGAATAAAGGAGAAATTGAAGGCAGAGTGATGCTTTTCTGTTATTTCTTCCAGGAAATTGGACTCGTGCATGCAAAACACTTGATTGGAGGCATACATCTATTATCTTCTAACACCCAGCTCGTTTTGATCTAAAAAGAAGCTTTCATTAAATTTACTATTATTTTTTTTTTCTCTTTCCATTTGTAAGTTTCTTATTAAGCAGCTTAATCTATAAATAACCGGTAAAAATGTTTATTCTTTCGCTTGGATTGGATCATAAACAAAAGTTTCAATTAACTTAAAAACGATTAATCAACGGACGACATAGATAAACATTATTAATTTTCATCATCGTCTTCAACATCATCAAATCATAGTTTGGAATTGCTGCGTACAGCAGTTGTGTCGTAGACCTTGACGACAAATCGAGTTCTAGGAACGTTGAGTCGAGCTTCTAGCAATGTGCCCAGTGTTTTTATAAGGTTCCTCTTCACCTCTCTGGTTATTCCTCCCATTGAGATTATCTCAGCATATGCTGCTGGATCTTTGTTGCCTTCAAATGACATCTTCAACGATCCCTTCAATATCACCATTACAAACTGCACAAGTATTTTCATAATCGTTAGCTATTAAGTGTCAAATTCGATACTTAACATGATAAAGTTCTATTACTGATGGGTTTTTTTTGGGATACTTATTATAAATAAAAAAAATTCACACTTTTTCAATATTAATTATATGAATTAAAAAAATATATACATAAAAGAAATGAAATATCTTTTTCAATGTAAGCAACGTTGGATGAGCACAGATTGTTGTTAAAAATATTTTAAAAAGGGCATAAAATTTTCATAAATATCTTAAATTTCGGGAAGAATTTTCACATGGAGAAACTATTTTCAAGGTCGTTCTAGCAATATATTCACAGGCATAAACTATTGTGATCAGTGGAATATCTTATTTGTGAATAATATAACTGATTCTTTTGGGAGGATATAGACTTTATTTGAGCTTAACACATCAAAAGCAAGTCCTAATTATCATGATTTTTGTCAATTCCAAATATTTCAAATGTTACACTATGCCTAAATTTTTATTTTCATTTTATAATGACATAAATAAGCGAAAATATGTTAGAAAGAATAAGAAGAAAATTTCTCTATTTAACCTCTCAACATCTGACTAGATGATCCTTTTAACAATTTCTTTACAAAGTTAAGACATCAGGGGCAATGAAGTGAAATGATAAAGAGACAAGACATTGATGTGCCACCAATACTTCTGATGAGATTTGAATGCACACCAGTGATGATAGATGCGTTTTGAATCATTCATTTATTAACCAACCGCATTAATATCATTAAAATTGTTTCCATTAAAATATTGTCCCACGGTCATATGGGGCAGGAAAAATAGTCGGGCACCCCAACTTCATGCCTTGGAGCTAGGATTGTTTTGACAGTGAATGGGAGATTATGACCGCAGCTCTATATATTGTATATATATGCACGTATATGTATGTTTTGGCTGCATATAATAATCTACATAGAATATTTCAAACTTTGCATATGATAAAACAAGACATCTAGCTGGAACTAGACATAGGGTTAGCTTAAAATGGGCCCAACCTAATTCTGACCTGTTGAGTTATAGGTCGAGAGGATGGTGAACTAAAACCAATCCTTCATTTTTTTTTTTTTTATAAATTTTTTAATTTAATTTATGAGTTCAACAAATGAATCGTCTTGAACTTACTTAACTAGTAAGTTCGATTACAAATTAAATTGGTCTTTTTAGACCGGTTCACAATTTACGAACTCGTTAAACCGGATCAATAAATCGACCCGACCCTTACCAATGTCTTGTCAAAAGTATTTCAATGTTACATCATATTTTACCGCTTTGCATGTACAGTTAATTAATATCTAGGATAAGTCATACTCTCATTGTTTACTTTGTTTAGTGCATGCACTACTTAATCTTGTCTAACCTTAACTCCAATCTTAATCCCTCATGGTCACAGCTCATAACCACTCACCTTTACTCCAATAGGGCGCTACTATCCCCATCATGCGATGCTAGCTGCCATCCCAAATGCCGTCCAATCTTCTAGGTCAACCTATCTTCCACGCCACTTCACCTTAGCGTTAAACATCAGCAGGAATACACCGAAAATGCATCTTAGGTGGAATTATGAGTTTTTGAAATGGTTTGAATCAATCAAAACTAATTTTATACCCATTTTGGTTTTCTATTATGTTTTATTAAATGGTTATACTGGATTGACATTAAAAATCATTAGATTATTATTTATATATATATATATATTTAAAAGTGGTTAAAACAAAACTTTAATATGGCTTAATTCAAAACATTAAATTGTTTAAAAAAAAAAAGTTTAATTCATTAAGTATCTAAAACTCCGGTCTTCAAATATGGTTCAATTTGGTTAGTTCAGCCACTAATCCGAATTATTAACACCACTAACACTAACTATCTATGAGAGTATTAAAAAAAATTAAAAAAAATGACTATATCATTTAAATTTTCCATTCGGTGATAAATATGATAAAAGAAAAATTAAATATATAATTTTACATGATCCAAATTTAAGGTAGTTGATTTGATATGTTCTTACAAAAGTTACATTGAAATTGACGAAAGTGATCTTACGGATTTCAAAGATATCCATGCCGGATCAAGAATGATACCCTAGTTGACAAATTCAAAAACTACGGGCCAAATGCTTCTAGCTTGATTATTTACGCAATGAAATTGCCCCAAAGAAAGAAAAAAAAGAAAAAAAAAAGGCATAAATGTGATTTTAAATTGTGAGTGTTATACCCACTAATGTTTGCAACCATCGAGTGCAATCTTACAATAATAATAATAATAATAATAATAATAATAATAATAATAATATATAGAAAAATATATCCATGCCAAGTTGCTTGGAAATGGTACACCACGATGCTTATCCATGAGGCAATGATGTCAAGTAGACAAGGGGAACTTTATTTTATTTTTAATTTTCCAAATGAAATCCGTTTAATTTCTTATATCACTATCTTTCATAAAAAAATTATTCAACAGTCATATAAAACTATTATGTGCAATACTTATTATATAATTTAATAATAGTGTAAGTATATAAGGTCAATATGTTAGTAGTTAGTAGTTTTACACTTTCATAAACAAATCCATAATTTTTTTAGTAAGCATACCATAGATCAATATCCACGTATTTCATGCAACTCTACCTACTCCGGCCCCAAAATTTGTTAAGTAATAGCTATTAAAACTTAAGAAAAAAATGTCAACTTTCATAAAAATGCTTAAAAAAATTTTCATTATAAGTTCATTGTTGACTTATCAAAACTTTTATAACTCAATAATATGAATACTAGTATCTCAACAACTTAATAATATGAATACTAGTCTATGTGTCAAGTCTAATTTTTTTTTTCAATTATTATAGTAATTAAAAAAAAAACAAAAAGAAAAAGAGAATCACAGATTTCACGTAGAATTTCACCTAGAAAAAATAATAATTACACTTTCAAATGACAACTAAATTAGTTGGCACACTTGTCTTTTATTGTGGCATGACCTATGAACACTTTTTCAACTTTTCTCCTTGTGGGACTTCCAATCATCTATGCTTTTCAATCCCAGAAGCCATCAAGTACAGTGGACAAAAAGAAGAAAAGGAGGTGTTCTTCAATGGCCTGAATCTAGTCCCAAATTGTTAATTTTAGGGCACCATTGCTCATTCTCTCCTATGTCATAAAGCTTGACGGCAGTGCAATGTCTACTCAAAGCAATCTCTTGCATGTTTTACCTAACGGATCCAAGTTTACTGGCATAGTAAATGATGTGATGGCCAAGATTATGGTTGTATAGCTTATTGAGTCAAGTTGGTTTGGGTTAAATGGATTAGACATTTTTAAGCGGAACTTTTTTATTAATAATACATTATGGCTATTTAAAGTATTAATTCTTATTATTGATATTTTTTTAATAATACTTTTTGTTTTTTACTATTTATCATTTTATTATTATTACCACTAGTACCTTGTTTAATGCTCAACAAACATATCCATTATACAAAGCACCATGGTTTTAGAGAAGTTGCGATCTCTATATAAACTTAATTTCTTTTCTTTATGATAAACACAAGTCATAATATAAATAGTTATAGTCTGAGCTCAACCTTGATTAAATTGGATCCACTTATTTTCATCGATCTATAATCCTCATAATTAAATATCTGTCCAAACTCAAATTTAGCTTTCACTTAGTTAAACTCAAATGAAGCTCAAAGCTTAGCTCAATTTTGATAAATTGACAAGATTTCTTAATCAAATTCTAAAGAGCTCAACCTCAATTCGATAAAATTATTATAGCATTCAAATCCAAATTAAGATCTATTTACTCTCTCTCTCTCTCCAATTTAAAAAAAAAAAATCTAAGCAATAAACCAAATGTCTGCCAAAGCTATCTTTATTGGGCGCAAAGAAGAATGAAAAATAATATAACAGCTTAACCTAAAATTCGAGTTATATATGAAACTTCAATATTCAATAAAAATTCACTATAATGAGTCATTGTCCGCCTATATATGATAAATAGTTAATCACCATTCAACTTTTACAATATTGAGTCAAATTCAACATAAATATCATGTTGAACTAACATAAAGTGATTTAAAGAAACATACATTGCATATTCTATATTTAAAGTAAACTGGCAAAAGAACATTTGTGTGTATTAGCGATCATAATATATCATTAGAAAGCAATTACGTTAGCTTACGTGGAAGAGCCACGTTGCATACTCGCATTATCATATTGATAAAAGAAAAAAGATATATAATGAAACAAAAAAAGAAAAAAAAAAACCCAAATAACATCATTTAGAAGTCAATGCTAATTGCGAATTTGCCATGTAAATATACGGTGAACTCCATCTTGGACACACCCAAAATTATCAGGAGATGTTAAAGGGGCATCTCCGACCGGCGAAATTGCAGCATTCCACCTTAAACAATCACATAAGTCTACATGCTCCCTATTTATAATCAACACGAACCTAACCATTACGCTTACACAATTTTGGATATTCAAGGACTCAATCGCATGGATATGTAAAATACAAGATTTCTCTCCGATATCGGTTCTCTATTATCACTTAGTGAAATTGTTTCACTTGGCTGAAATCTAATTAAACATACCCACCAAAACACACACACACTCACACAAGCAACACCACCTTATAATCAACAAAGCAATGGAAAGACCATAGGCAAATAGACATTTTTCTTATTAATTTTGCGTATATACGCGTGCTCGTGTGTAACACGGAGAGAGAGTGGTGTACGTACTTTTTCGGGTCTGCCAATGATGGAAGCGACGGCCTTGGTAGCTTCGGAGAAGATGGGTTCGGTATCAACCTCATCAAGACAGACATTGGTAGAGATGTAAAGACAAGGCATCCTCTTCTTCTTCTTTTTCCTTTTTGTTTTGTTGGTTCCTCAAATTATTCACTTTTGTCCCCTTTCGATTGCCTTCTTGTTTGTGTTTGATGTTAGGTTTCTGCCTCCCCAGATTATAAGGCCCCATATATATATATATATATATATAATATAATATAGGTACACACCTATATATAGGGCTATCAGATTTTTCTTACCGGCTTTTTAACTTATAATGCGTTTCGCAATTGGACCATCCACTTTCGGGCGCTACTGCATGTTCTGTAGGACTGTCCAGCCTCGTCAGTCAGTGATAAAGAAAGCCCAATACTTTTAGTGATCTCATCCAACGGTGATTATAGGATATCCAATCTCTTCTATCTATAGAATTAGACTTTATAGAATTTTAAAATGGATTTTTATAAAATTTCAAATCAGGTTTTAGAATTTTAAAAAATACTTGAACTTAATAAAAAATAATTAATATATATAAATACATTTAAAATTTATTATATAATTTTAATAATTAATAAAATATTACTTTTATATTTTAAGTTATGAAATACTCTCACCATTTAACTTTAACTTATGATTTTGTAAAGAAAATACAAAAACATACAATTTAACAAGTACAATAACAGATTGGGTCGAGTCATAAACGGGTTTGAAAAAACCCTATAAAGGTTCTTATGATAGAGTAAAAATCCTATAGATTTTTGGGATGAATCATATATAATCTTATAAGGTAGTAGATCAAATCTGAATTTTATAAAACTAGTCTCAAACCTGACCAATAGCATCCTTAAACACTTTTGTAATAGTAGTTTTAGAATCTACCCTACTTATGATCTCTTTTTTAAGTATAATTGTTTACCTAATCAGACTTACGACATGATTTTGTATATTTATATCTAATGTGAATCATCAAAATACACATAAACTAATGTTAAATTCGCACTTAAATCATCTGGATTCAGTAAGATTGATTAGGAATGTAATCGCATGAAAAATAGAAATTCGATATTTGTAAATCTACAAGGAAATTATCATGAGTAGTTAAAAAAAAAAAAATTATGATATAAGGATTTCTATTTATTGACATCTGCAACTCATTGTATGATATAATATGTTTAATTTGTTCATATCCATTATTGACTATACAATATGAAATACCATAAATATTAATTTGTAGTCAGTAACAATATAGCAATTTAACTGGAAATTAGCGCTCTCGTTCTTCTCCCTCTCGTGTCTCGACTCCAACTAATGCAAAACCCTATCTCCTCTCGCAAGAAAAAAGGGCTCAAGCCTGGACAAGAATAGAATCAGGCATCGGAACATGGTGATTCTCCTGTAGATGTGGACAAGTTTCATGGGCAACACGCTTGACCCAATCACTAAAGCCAATGTGGTTTCTTTCTGCAAGCAAACAAAAATTTTAAAAATAAAGAATTATTTAAAATGTCATTGCGATAATTTAAATGACTTCTTTAAGGAATCACGTGGCAGGAGGATAAGGCTAAATCTCAGGGTATCTCTGTCGCTTTGTCTAGGGATAAAGTCGTTTATAATATATACGTATATGTCTATACCTAATCCCTGTGCTATGAATTTCTTTCTGCAATAAAGGACGCATGAGGAAGTAATTACAGTGAAGGAAGGGCTCTCACCCCCGCAGAGGGTGCATAATCCCAATGTTCCGGTTACAAAAACCATTTCGTTTTCCAATGAGGAAAAGAAAGTATTAAGAGATCACTCGAAAAATGGGCTGATAATAAAACTTTATGGAATATCATTGGGTTCTAAAATGTTATATCAGAAATTACAATTTTTATGGGAATTCGAGGGTGATTCTAAGTTCCAACTTAATTGGGCTAGGAGCGTTTTTTTATACAGTTTCCTTTTTCTAATCCTCAGGATATCAAGCGGATAATTAGTGATGCTCCCTAATTTATTAATGGGTATTTTTTTAATTATTAGATGATGAAAACCTAATTTTAAAATTTTAATAGCTTCGTTTAAAATCAGCATAGGTATTAATTTTTTTTTAGTAAAATACATAAAAGAGGGAAAATTATATAAAATATAAAAAAATGGAAAACATGTCAAAAGAATCAAAATAGCATTTTTTTTGGTTTAAAAAATATAAATCAGATCCTTTTAAGTCAAGTTCGGATTCGGTGCACTTAAATAAAATCATATCAAACATTAATTTTGCTTTTAATAAAATTTGTTTGCAATAATAACACGAGAAAATGTTGGCTTAGATGCAGCCCTTTACCAACCGTATATGCGTCTTTTATGCTACCACGTGGCAGCATGTAATTGGACAGGAGCGGTCACGTGCCACGCAAGTGATTGTCCCCTAGCTCTAGACAGTGGCGGAAAATAGCGAGAGAGAGAGAGAGAGGATAGGTAGGTTGTGATGAACCTAAGCAAATCGGGTCTTTTTCTTTTCTTTTCTTTTCTTTTTTTTTAATTTTAGCAGACAATTATCAATTTTTAATTGAAGATTTGATTGGTATCATTGATTGACTTCAATATTGATTAAAACGGATCGAATCAAAACAAGATAAAGATTAAGGCTTTATACACTCCTATCTCAAATCTAATTTGAGATGATCCGGAATAGACTGGATCACCAGAAACACAAGAGAGACATCAGAATTCATTGAAATAGCTCCATTGGGTTCGTAAATCGAGTTTCTCTTTGTAGGGATAACCGTGCCTGTAACCTCCATGGCTCATACTTCTCTCTAAAATTCCTAGTTCTACATACCATCTCAAACTGTAATGTTGATACCAATGGATTCCGGGAGATCAGTGGAGTATGAAAAACATAAATTTGCGTATGTCCCTCTAATCGATCAGATTGAAGGACCCAAATTCGGTTGACACTGCGCATCTTGGAACACCACTATTGTCACGCCTGAACAAAAACCACCATCACCACCACCACCACCCCCACCCCCACCATTGGGTTCTTCATCTTTGCATATCTAAGGTCCGATGCAGTTCCCATCTTGGACGACTACTAGAACACGCTGATGAGTCACTTGACTGCCGCTGCTTCCTCTCCACGCTGACACACATGCTGGAACGTGTGACGATCCGTGACCTAACCAGCGTCCGTGTTCGACCCGCGCGACATGGCCCGCGAACCACGCTCTGACTCGCGAGTGATCTGGCATGGTCTCTAAGGTATTTTTGTCCTTTAGTTATTTATTCGTCACTCATTTTGTTTATTTGTTTCACTTATTTTGAACATCAAAATTAAAAAAAAATAAAAATAAGTAAATGAAAAATAATAACATAAAAAAAGGAGAGAGAAGAATAAATGAGAATATGTTTTTAGTTGCCGATTAGGTTTTATTTTTGCAAGCTATTGGATATTTTAGTAACATTAATATATCTTTATTACTAATAGGTTATATTTTTGTAACGATATATTAATATTATTATCATATCATAACTTATTAAATGTCATTTGAAATTTATGTTTTTAGGAGAGAATCATTGTATAAACTCCTAATGTTGTGGTGCAACTACCTCCTAAGGCTGATTAGGTTTTCAATTGGTTTTTTAGAAATAAGTATTTAAGTTTTTTAAAAAGAAAAAAAATTGAATAATGTTTTATCGTGTAGAAAAACGGTTTTCAAAGAATAAAAATTCTTAAATGGTGTTTAAAAAAAACTAGATATTTTAGAATTTTCAAAAAATTGAGAAATAAATTCTAAGATCTTTCAAGATCTTTCATGAATAAAATTAAAATGCCAATAGACATAAATCTGACTTGCTTTCACAAATAAAATGAATTAACACCCTAAAGCTTTACAAAAATAGAAACTACACTGGTTTGATCCCAACTAGTAAGTACGTAAGCATCGATTGGAAGGCCATAAATAAGTCGAGTTAAGACAATACAGTATTGAGCTCGAATTGTAATTTTAAATTCGAGCTAAACTTGAAGTGGCATTAGATAGACTCAAACTCAACTCGATTAAACTTATTTTGACTTAATTTATATAAAAATTATTTTTATTTACATAAAAACAATACTAATATTTAAACTCGACTAACTATAAAATTTGACTCGAGCTCGATTATTATCGTAGCTAGTTGAGTCAAGTATTATGAAGCTCGAGCTCGACTTAATAAACTACTTGAATAACTCGGGTTTAAGCTCAACTTGACTAATGTCAAATCGAACTCAAGTTTTTATCGAGGCGAGCATGGGTAGTTTGTGAGTCAACTTGACTCGTTTATTCTCCTAACCTACAAAGCAACCATTAAAATTGTAAAAAAATTATTTTATTTTTCAAATCATTTTTTTTTAAAAAAAATTAAATAATATAAAAATTGGGAAATTCGTAATAAAAAATAAATAAATAATCTTTGTCTCATATTACTTTGTTTTGTGTTATAATTGTGTGAAAATAACACATTTTTCATATATAATAATAAAGAGAACTTATATGAAGCCTTTAATTCATAATTTTTGAAAAATAAGTAATAGCCATTTGGGCTTTAATAAGTTAACCCTAAGCCCAATATTTCTGGTTAAAATTTTTCTAAATTTTTTTAGAAATATTTGTATACTAATAGTAATTAACCTTAACTATTTTTATTTTCCAACTTAAATTAATAGTGACTTCAATTTTTGTCTTTAAATAATAAAAAATATTAATTTTATTATCAAGTAACTTGTATTAAGTAAATTAGGTTTAATACAGGTTAAATTAAAAAAAAATCAAAATTAGCCTCGACAATTTCCTTAATGGAAGTTAAGAAAATGGGGAAACTCATCATCCCAAGGGAGCAAGTGCCATAGGTGAGAATCCAAACAAGTCATCACAATGGGATGGTATTCTTCAAACCCAGAGAGAGTTTCTAACCTTAATGTTTGTTTTGATAAGCCAAAATGCCTATCCAGTTTACAAAATAATGGAACAATGGGAACCCACCATGAAACAAGTTGCAAAACAATTTCTGAAGATAAGTTAGTTAGAGGAGCCTCAAATCATATTAATAGTGGTGATAATGATGAAGGAGAAAGGAATTCGTCCAATGTTACTCCAGAACATCGAAGAGATAGTAATCGTGCTAGATACACAACCCATACCTTGTCCACTAGCATTAGAGATTCAAAGTGCAGTATAGGTCGGCCATGAAATCTTGTGGTACAGAGCTATTAAAAGATAATGTTAGAAATTGGGTTTTTAAACCCAAAGGAATCAATAGGATCATCCAATCTTATTTTAAAGCTTTATTTGAAACAAAGGGGATTGTTAGTAGGGCAACCAATCCTATCCCTGAAATGTTTTGCTAAGGTCTCTCAAATCAAGAATCTACTTCTATTGGAAAACCCCTAAAGATGAGAGAAATCCATAAAGCCCTTATGTCCATAGGACAATGGAAGCCACTTGGAAAAGATGGGCTTCATGGTTTTTCTTTCAAAATTGTTGGCACATTATTGGTCAGTTTGTGGAAAATCTCGTGGGAAACATCTTTTCTTTTGGCTGTGTTTTGGAGGAGATCAATATGACACAACTAGTTTTAATACTCAAATAAATACGAGTGTCACAACCAAAACATTTTCGTTTGATAAGTCTTTACACTACAATTTATAAAATTGTGTCTAAAATTCTTATAAGTCGACTTAGACCTTACTTGGAACATCTAATACACCCAGCTTAAACTAGTTTCATTCCAAGTAGGAAAGTTGCGGATAATGTACTTTTAATGGATGAACTTCTTCATTGTTGTAGTAAAGTAAAACAAGGACAAGATAGGTGGATGATTACTAAACTTGACCTACATAAAGCGTATGATACTTTGGGTGGGAAGCTGTTCATTGGATCCTTAAATCTTTAAACATCCCTGAATGGTGGGTTTAATTGATTGGTAATTATATTGCAAATACCTCAATTGAGACTGTGGTAAATGGATCTCCCTTACCAAATTTTAAACCATCTTGGGGGATTCGATAGGGTGATCCCATTTCCTTCTACTTGTTTATTTTAGTCATTGAATTCTTAAGTAAGATGATTGAACACGAAGTCCAAAAGGGAAGATGGGATCCATTTAAATTTCAAGGTAATAAATTTTACATCTCCATATGGTTTTTGTTGATGATATCACTTTAATTGCAAAAGCTACAAAGGAAAATGCCGAAACTATTAAGGAGATGATGGAAATTTTCTCATATAGTTCGGGCTTGCAAATCAATCCAGATAAGTCCTATGTTTTCTTTTCCAAAAATGTAGAGTATAAAAAAAAAAAAAGAGCTAAATCTTGCAACTTTTGAATTATAAGGACAAATGCATTTGGCAAATATTTAGGTGTTTCGTTGGAATAAGGTTTGTAACCAAAATCATCACAATTTATTTTCCTTTTAGAAAAAGCTTAGAAAAAAAGTTAGTGGATGGAAGGCAAGGAACTTAAGAATGGTAGCTAGAATTATTCTTGCAAAATCTATTTTAGACGCTTTACCTACTCACTTTGTGAAAGTTATGACTGTTCCACAACAAATTATTCACAAGTTTTCATATGCAATGGAGTGCTAAACAATGAGAAAGCTCACTAGGTTAGCTAGGAAAAAATAACAAATTTTAAAACAAAAGGAGGACTTGGACTTGTGGATTTAAAATTGAGAAATGAAATGTGTGATTAAAAGATTTCGGGAATTTCACAATAAAAATATGATTTGGAAAGGTCTAATTCAAGCTAAGTATAAATGGAAAATTAAACAAAATACTTAAATGGAAATTGCTTCACCTCTATATAAATAATTGGTGACAAATGAAGAATGGGTTCAAAAGAATTCCTTTTAGCATTTTGGAGAATGGTAAAAACACAAAGTTTTGGATAGATTGGTGGGTAGGTGATTGTTCTATTTGTAAACTAATACAAGGACCTTTACCTCAAAATGCGAAGCAAATTTTTGTCTATGATGTTTAGATAGCTAAAACTAAATGAAATGAGGATAAGTTTGGTTTCTTTATCTTTTCTCTAATTGTGGAGAAGTTTAGTCCTATTGCTTTACAAATATTGATGCTTGGGATAAAAACTCACGTTTAAACTTAAGTCTTGTAGATATTTATTCTAAACTTTGAAACAAACCTAAGGATATGGAGGAAAATGTTTCTATTATTAATTGTGATTGGATATGGCCCTCCATTTTTCTGCCTAAAATTAAATTATTGCTTTGGCGCATTCAACATAATAGCCTTCCAACAGTTGTTAACCTCAGGAAAAGAAATATTTTAGCAAATGCAAAATGTCCCAAATGTGAGGAATCACAAGAAGATCTCATACATATTTTTAGGGAATGTCCTACTTTGCAAGAAATAGTTAATAATTAGGAATCAAAAGCTTTAGAAGTCTCAAGTATGGAGGGCTTTTGTAACACCCTAGAACATAAGACATTATAATTCACCACATATCCTTATCCTTACGAGTTAAAGACACATTAAGGCTTTTAAACTAGCTAATTCCACACAAACCTATAATAATTGTAATTCTCATAACAATATAATTTGTCCATCAAAATAGTTGTGTAGCTTAACCTGAGTTTCAATATGAAATCCAAAATTTAACATCCTTTCGTATCTCAGTATATTAATTTTAAGAAAACTAATTATAAGTACCACTAGTATAGAATTCAAATGATAAACAAAGGTCTCATCACCCAAATGAAAACAACATCCCTCCAATCCATCATACCACCAAAGGTGTTATAGTAACATATGACTTACTAATTTTGCACGTGGCTTACCGATTTGATAGAGTCATTTTATACTCAATCTTTATAGTATAAATTGTGTTAAATTATTATTGATTTTATAGAAATCATAAGGAAATGGTACTTTAATTCTATCATCGTGATAAATCAGGTTAAATGGAGTCAAGGATGCTAATTCAAGTATTTTAGAGAAGTCATCTACAACTTGGATCAAGACAAGAAATTACACCACCGGAGGAAGCACGGTTTGAGGCACGGCCAATGTTCAAACCGTGTTACACACTGGACAAGAAGGCGAAAATGAGGACTTTGAACAGAGAGAGACATGGCTTAAGGCACGGCCGTGGTGGAACCCGTGGGATAAACCGTGCTTGAAGCCGTGGTGGAAGCCAGGACCAAGGAGAAGAAAGTGTGGAACATCAACCAGATGAAGGCACGGCTTGAAATCTAGCCGTGGGTGTAACCGTGGTACACACTGAACACGGATGAAGACTTGAAGATTATGCACAGATGAAGGCACGACTTGAAATCTGGCCGTGCGTCTAACCGTGGTTCACACTGGGCGCGGATGAAGACTTGAAGAATATGCACAGAGGATGGCATGGCTTGATCCACGGCCGTGTGTTGAGGCGTGCCAGGCAAACGAATCTTCACTTCTCGAAATCTACTTGGAAAAGGAAAGATATTTTCGTATCTTGCTAGCAAAAGATCACATGCTACCCCCTAACAATATAAATAGAACCAACCCTAGAGGGTTATGACAACTTTTGATCTCGGAATCTTGGATCTTGAAGAAGGAAACGTGGAGGCAGAGCAAGCAACCGGGTTCATTATGTTTTTATCTTTTATTTTCGTTTTATTGATGAACATGTGTAGCTAAGCTACTTTTCTAGCCAAAGGGTCATAGATGTTTAATTCTCCACGAATTGTGAGGTCTAATTGACTTGTATTTATTCTATTATTTGCTTTCGGATATTCATATATCTTCTGATCGTTTTGTCATTATTATCTTTGTTGATTGGTATGAATAGAGCTCTTCTACTCAATTAGCAAGTTAATATATTGTCAACTAGCACGTCAAATCCGTAATTGTTTGATTGTTCTAGTCTTAATGACGCAATAACATGTTTGGTTATAAAAGAGATGATCGAATTCATGTTATGGAGGTGTGTGATCATGTTTAAATAGGTTATCTTATAATCTACTGGCATGAATTGGTAGTTTCTCTAGATCTTATTGCTATTGATAGATTAAATCCTAAGCGCTTGTCTAAGGGTTGTTTAATCAATAAGAGAAATAATTCAAAGCGCTTGTCCGAGGTTATCGAGGAAGTAAGGAGAGATAGGTTGTTAGAGCTTGTTAATAACCATAACCAATTTATCTAGAACAAGAATAGAGAACATTTGCATCGATGATTAATTCCTAGAATTAAACTATCTTGATTCCTTTGGCTAGGCTTTTACCAATATCTGATTTTCTTACCTTGTTTTACTTTATTTGATTCACAAACAAACCCCCCCCCATTTTCCTTTTTCTTATTGTTCTCTTTGAATAGAAATATCTTTACCAATCCCTGTGGATTCGACCCTACTCACCACTATATGCAAATCATATAATTGTCTAAGAGTAGGTTTTATTTTTGTTGGATTCGACACCCATCAAATTTTGGCGCCGCTGCCGGGGATTGGTGTCAAATTTATTTCTATTCTTGTATGACTCGTTCTTCTCAGACAGGTGAACTGATTTATAATCCGGAGATTGAGAAGACTCTAAAGAGACTACGACAAGAAGCTAGATCATCCACTAGACCGAACTTAGTATCGGACTTGTCTGATTCTGAAAAAGAGGACGACATGGCAAATCTCGAGAGAACCTTAAGGGAGTTGGCTGCACCGGATGTGAATCAACAACCACTTTGTATTCATTACCCCGAACTAGCCGTGGAATTCGAATTGAAATCTGGGTTGATACATCTGCTACCTACATTTCATGGTCTTGAGAATGAAGATCCTCATAAGCATTTGAAAGAGTTTCATATAGTGTGTTCTAGTATGAGGCCGCAAGGAATAACCGACGATCAAATCAAGCTACGCGCTTTTCCATTTTCTTTAAGTACTAAAGCTAAGGATTGGTTGTTTTATTTGCCTCCAGGTTCTATAACCACATGGACTGATATGGTGAGACTCTTCTTGGACAAATTCTTCCCTGCATCCAGAGCCGCTGGTATAAGAAGAGAAATTTGCGGTATAAAACAAAGGGACACCGAGACTCTTCATGAGTATTGGGAGAGGTTCAAGCAATTGTGTGCAAGCTGCCCACAACATGGGATATCTGAACAACTCCTTATGCAATACTTCTACGAGGGCCTACTTCCGATGGAAAGAAAGATGATGGATGCTGCAAGTGGAGGCGCCATAGTAAACAAAACCCATGGTCAAGCTAGGGAATTAATCTCAATTATGGCTGCTAATTCACAACAATTTGGGTATAGGCATGATACATCTTCAAGGAAGGTAAATGAGGAAAGTGTGTCTAACCTTGAACATCAAATTTCTAATCTAACCTCCCTTGTGCAGCAGCTAGCTCTTGGAAAAACACAGCAGGTGAAGGCTTGTGGAATTTGTGCTGCTCCTAGTCATCCGACCGACATGTACCCCACATTGCAAGATGACAATCATGAATACGCCAATGCTGTAGGCGGATTTCCAGGACAACCGCAGAGGAAGTATGATCCCTATTCAAATACTTACAATCCCGGATGGAGGGATCATCCTAACTTCCGATATGGCAATAACCCACAACAATTCCAACAATTCCAACCAAAGTCATCACACCAAGTACCCCAAGCTCCTTCCACTTTAGGTATGTCTCTTGAGGAAATTGTTAAATCACTTGCCGTTAATACAAAACAATTTCAGGATGAGACAAGGCAGAGCATCCACAACTTGGAAAATCAGGTAAGTCAACTTGCTTCTTCTCTAAATAGGTTGGAAACTCAAGGTAAGTTACCTTCTCAAACCGTCACAAATCCAAAGCAAAGTGCTAATGTAATTACCTTGAGAAGTGGAACGAAATTGCAGGGATCAAATGAGGAGAATCACCGAACTAATCTTGAGGTAGAGACTGAGAAAGAAACTCCAACTCCAAGCCAGCAGAACAATCAGATCAAAGGACCCCTCATTGAACTACCAAAGGTCATGATAACAACACCTCCTTTCCCTTCCAGACTAGCAAAATCCAAGAATGAAGTTGAAGAAAAAGAGATTCTTGACACTTTTCGCAAAGTTGAGGTAAAAATTCCCTTGCTGGATGCTATTAAGCAAGTACCTCGTTATGCTAAATTTCTAAAAGAATTGTGCACTAACAAAAGAAAGCTGAAAGGTAATGAAAAGATTAGTGTAGGTGAGAATGTTTCAGCTATTCTTCAAAAGAAGCTTCCTCCTAAATGTAAGGATCCAGGTATGTTTACTATTCCTTGCAAAATAGGTAACCTTGGAATCACTAAAGCTATGTGTGATTTAGGCGCTTCAATCAATGTTATGCCTTTGTCTGTTTATCAATGTTTAAATGTTGGCCCCCTAAAGGAAACAGGCGTTATTGTTCAACTTGCTGATAGGTCCAATGTTTATCCTGAGGGAGTTCTAGAAGATGTTTTAGTTCAAGTCAATGGTTTGGTTTTTCCTGCTGATTTTTATATGCTTGACATGGACGATAGTGATTCTCATACTTCATCACTGATATTATTAGGGCGACCATTCCTTAAGACTTCTAAAATGAAAATCGATGTAAATGATGGTACCCTCACTATGGAATTTGATGGTGAAGTGATTAAATTTAACATTTATGATGCCATGAAACATCCTAACGATATCTCTCATGTTTTTGTTACGGATGTTATTAACCCATCACCACAGGCACCAAGGCTGGAATCAAAATCCTTATCCGAATATTTAGCCAGGAACGTCTAGCCAAAGACGTTAAAGAAAGGCGCTTCATGGGAGGCAACCCATGTAAAAAAAAAAAAAGTTTTGTTTTACATTAGTTTTGGTTTGTTTTAGTTTTGTTTTGTTTTAGTTTAGTTTGTTTTGATTTTAGTGTAGTTTTGAACTCTTTGGATCGGCTGCAGCAAGGATACATATCATTAGATGACACTTTCCAGAGCTTAAAGGAAGCACTCCAATACCAGGGAAGTACCAATATTTCCTTTCTCTTATTCTCTAATGCTCCTTGAGTTGTTAATTCCTTTTCAATTGTGCTAAATTAGGAACAGTGAGGACACTGTTCAAGCTAAGTGTGGGGGAGAGGATAATAAAATATAGAGAATAGAGAACTAACTTATACTTTGAATGTTTGTCCTTAAGCAATTTTAAGCCAAATTTTTTCAAAATTACCATGAAATCTAGAGATTGTACTAAATGTTGTAATAAGCATCTACAAAATGTGAAATTGACCTGTTCAAATGCTTTACTCACCCACTACTGTGATTAGAATACATGGTTAAAATTAAGTAGTGAAATCTTTAAGAAACAAATTTACTTTGTATTTAGCTTTAGAATTGGAAGTCTAAGAGTAAGTCGAGTCCCTAAGTGAAAAATAAACAAGTTTACTTCTATGTTATATTAGCTACTGTATACTCTTTGAAATTGTTTGTAAAGCAATCATAACACTTAGAAAAAAAAAAAAAAGAATCAAGCATAGCCATTACTCCAATGATTCAACTAATTGAGTTAAGAGTATTCAAACTTGAATGTTAGAGTGAGGAAGAGTCCGTAGGGGTATCTCAAAACCCGGTCACTTGAGTGATGAGCTCGGGATGTTGCCGACTCAATGAACTCACTATGGGCGAAAAAGGCAAAAGTTCATGAAAAGAAGCGGGCAAAAACCCGTCAAAATAGATGCTTGAATAAATCAAAAGAACATGAATGTGAACATTCATTGAATAAAACAAAGATGTATAAAAGGGAGAATATCTAGCAAAGAGCTTATACTATATGCTTTTACTTTATATTGCAAGGATTATATGTTTGCTAATATCCAATGAAGTTTAATTGGGTGTTTTTCCTTAGTGGATTAAGTATTTACTTTTGGAATAAAAATTCTTTTGCTAAACATCAGGATTAAAGTTTGTTTTGTTTAGATTAGCTATTGAATTTTGCTCATAGTAATTTGATCACAGGAAACCAGTTTGGTTGAAGTAGTAGACATTAAAACTACAAGTCATGAATTACAAATGAATAGATGCTTGGAATGATGAAAAGAAAGTTTGTATAATCTATGATAGATTTCTCAATTGATTTGATGCAATTGCTTGAGGACAAGCAAGAGTTTAAGTGTGGGGGAATTTGATAGAGCCATTTTATACTCAATCTTTATAGTATAAATTGTGTTAAATTATTATTGATTTTATAGAAATCATAAGGAAATGGTACTTTAATTCTATCATCGTGATAAATCAGGTGTAATGGAGTCAAGGATGCTAATTCAAGTATTTTAGAGAAGTCATCTACAACTTGGATCAAGACAAGAAATTACACCATCGAAGGAAGCACGGTTTGAGGCACGGCCAATGTTCAAACCGTGTTACACACTGGACAAGAAGGCAAAAATGAGGACTTTGAACAGAGAGAGACACGGCTTAAGGCACGGCCGTGGTGGAACCCGTGGGATAAACCGTGCTTGAAGCCGTGGTGGAAGCCAGGACCAAGGAGAAGAAAGTGTGGAACATCAACTAGATGAAGGCACGGCTTGAAATCTAGTCGTGGGTGTAACCGTGGTACACACTGAACACGGATGAAGACTTGAAGATTATGCACAGATGAAGGCACGGCTTGAAATCTGGCCGTGTGTCTAACCGTAGTTCACACTGGGCACGGATGAAGACTTGAAGAATATGCACAGAGGATGGCACGACTTGATCCACGACCGTGTGTTGAGGCGTGCCAGGCAGACGAATCTTCACTTCTCGAAATCTACTTGGAAAAGGAAAGATATTTTCGTATCTTGCTAGCAAAAGATCACATGCTACCCCCTAACAATATAAATAGAACCAACCCTAGAGGGTTAGGACAACTTTTGATCTCGGAATCTTGGATCTTGAAGAAGGAAACGTGGAGGCAGAGCAAGCAACCGGGTTCATTATGTTTTTATCTTTTATTTTCGTTTTATTGATGAACATGTGTAGCTAAGCTACTTTTCTAGCCAAAGGGTCATAGATGTTTAATTCTCCACGAATTGTGAGGTCTAATTGACTTGTATTTATTCTATTATTTGCTTTCGGATATTCATATATCTTCTGATCGTTTTGTCATTATTATCTTTGTTGATTGGTATGAATAGAGCTCTTCTACTCAATTAGCAAGTTAATATATTGTCAACTAGTACGTCAAATCCGTAATTGTTTGATTGTTCTAGTCTTAGTGACGCAATAACATGTTTGGTTATAAAAGAGATGATCGAATTCATGTTATGGAGGTGTGTGATCATGTTTAAATAGGTTATCTTATAATCTACTGGCATGAATTGGTAGTCTCTCTAGATCTTAATGCTATTGATAGATTAAATCCTAAGCGCTTGTCTAAGGGTTGTTTAATCAATAAGAGAAATAATTCAAAGCGCTTGTCCGAGGTTATCGAGGAAGTAAGGAGAGATAGGTTGTTAGAGCTTGTTAATAACCATAACCAATTTATCTAGAATAAGAATAGAGAACATTTGCATCGATGATCAATTCCTAGAATTAAACTATCTTGATTCCTTTGGCTAGGCTTTTACCAATATCTGATTTTCTTACCTTGTTTTACTTTATTTGATTCACAAACAAAACCCCCCCATTTTCCTTTTTCTTATTGTTCTCTTTGAATAGAAATATCTTTACCAATCCCTGTGGATTCGACCCTACTCACCACTATATGCAAATCATATAATTGTCTAGGAGTAGGTTTTATTTTTGTTGGATTCGACACCCATCAGTAACATATGACTTACTAATTTTGCACGTGGCTTACCGATTTGTGCTATTTTGAGATTTCAAAGTTAGCTAGGAACATGATCTCTAAGTATAATTAAGTTATTAATTAATTATTTTGCATATAATTATGAGATTTACATTAAATTTTAGTTATTTGTAAGTTGGTGAATTGAATCTAAGTATGTATGATTGTCAAAATTCTACTCGTATGATTTTATGAGTTTATGTTTTTAGAAAGCTTTTTTTAGTTAGGTCGATTATGAAATTGTTTAAGTGAACTCATAGTAGAATTATGATTTAGGTGTAAAATTCCATGTATTTATGATTTTATTTGATTCTACTTGATTTAGGTCTAATAAGCTACTAAAATAATAATAATATAATAATAATAATAATAATAATAATAATAATAATAATAATAATAATAATAATAATAATAGGGTTTTTACAATTAAGAGAAAGCTCGTCAAATCATAAGTGAAAGATACCTATTTACTTTATTAACTTAAACTAATTTCATTACTAGCTTCACTATCAAAGATATCTCATTGATGATGAATGGTTAATTGAAGAAGAAGATACAGTTAATTATCAAATGAAGATTAGTTAGGTATCCTTTCAAATGCATGAGGTGAGGAAAAAAAATAAAAGTAGTAATATAGAGGAAGTTAGTACACCAATGGATTTCAAGAGTCATGGCCTATAAGAGTAGGAACTAAAATAATTTAGAGATTCATAACATTGATACTGATAAAAATAAGAACGAATGGATACGTCAAAAGATTTAGACTAAGAAGATATAGATATTATTGGTGGTAGTACCAATAATGGTGTTGACAATGATGATAGTGATAACATTGATTATGATTATAGTTTGGATAGCTTGTGGTAGTTTTGATGATAACAAAGCAACCGGTTATTAATGTTTTGTTTTAATTTAGTATTTTAGCATAATAATTTATGTTATAGTGTAAGCATAATGAATTATACTTAATTATTTGTGTTGTATTCTCTGGAATAAGTTTTAATGATAACAAAAATGTCTCAAGATATTTAATGAATTATTTTTAAGTGTGTATAACAAAAGTATTTATTCTCACAGATACTTAAGCAAACGGTAATTTACAAACACTTCATCTAATAGTTAACGAGACAATCTGTTAGACGTTTTGGTAGATATTTAAATAAACAGTTTGATACTTCAATTCGTAAAATATACGCTTATACAGTTTTTATCTATCTTCAATATAAGTTTGATTTATTTAAAGTCCCAATTCAACTAATTAAAAGTATTCAGGTAATGCATTTAATTCATTCCACATAAGGAGGATTAATAATCTGTGGAATTTTCTTTGAAGTATGTTTCACAAGCTTTTAAGGAATTTTTTAATAGTTCTAGTAAAGTACTGTTTTTTATCAAAATATTGGAAAGATGACGAATCAAGATATTCAAAGATTTATTTTATCTAAATATCATCCAAAAAAGAACAAAATAAGAATAAGTATGACAAATATGGTTATCAGCTGAAGCTTATCCGCATAAAGAGGGATCTTCGGTTTTCAAACTAAAACTTATTTATACATAGATTGTTCAAGAGTCGGATGAAGATAAATATAAAAAAATATTTGAAGATCACCGGAAAAATCAAGAGTTCAAAGTTCAAATAAGATTTTCAAATCCCATAAATATAAAGATATTAATCTTATTCGTGTAAAATGAAGTCGTTAAAAGATTCTATTAATGTTTGAAGGTTTCTATCAAGAAGGATAGCACTAGAAGCAAATATATAAACTTTAGATTTCAAGTTCAATAAAAAACAAAAAAAAGGAGAACAAATATATTTAAAATTCTTTGTTTTTCTTGAGCTTAAACTAGAGAATTTATATTTTATCATTCTTGTAATTTTTTTTTTTTTTTACTTTTTGTGTAAAAATTAACTTAAAAAGTGATGTTACAAAAGTCTTATAGTTTGTGTTTAGCCAAGTGGTAGGCTAGAAAGACAGAGCAAGAGTTATTGATATTTGTAATATTTCTTTGCTATTGGATTAGTGGAATGATCGATGTGGAAGATTGGATCCTTAATAGTGAAGCAAGAAGAGAGGACTGACTCACTAGGATGATCCTCTATATATCGTCATCTTCTTTATTTTATTGCACATTATTTTTTTTTGTCATTTTGTTCTAGCCTATCACAAGCATTCTTCATTAGAAAAATAAAATTAAAAAGAATTATTTTAATTAGACTTTCGTGAAAAGATCCCCTCCCTTTATTTGCCAAATTTGGGACCTACAATTTGTACTATAACTTTTATTGTGACCAAAATTTATGTTTGAATCTCTTTATTTACATTATGTACTTCAAGTTTCTTAGGATTTTTATAAGTATACTTATAGTTTTTGAAAGCTAAAATAAGTTATAAAAACTAATAATTCTACATCGCAATTCTATAAACTCTCTAACAATTATAGGTGGAATTGTGAGTTTAACAACCTTATAGGTATGTAGGTTATTGCTACTTGTTCATGCATGCAAGATTAGCTAAACAAACTAATAGCTATTCACTATTAATTGCTTGTTGCTTATACAAGTGTTGAGGTTGTAATCAATTGCATAGGTAGCTCATGGAACTACTACACCTATTGTTAACTCCTTCAATTTATTTGACAACTTTGGTAGTACTATCTTTTTCTTTGCCTTTGGTTTAATCTTGCCAACTTTCTTGTTGTGTAGCATCCTCAATTCGGCTTCCTATTTCCATATCATCTACAAAATTTTTCATAGCATGTCCTAACGTGAGATGAAAGTAAGGCTCATTGAAAGTGATAATAAACATTGAAGTTAGATCCTCCTTTAGCAAAGGTCATATTGGAGTAGCCATGTCCCTCCATCTTTATACATATTTCTTGGAAAGCTCACTTGCTTTTGGTGAAGGTCTTGTTGGGAAGGGGCTGCTTCTACATTAAATTTACATTAATTGTCCTAAGCTTAAACTGACTTATCTTAAGTATCATACTTTGCAAGATCAAGTAGGGCATACCATATCAACGTTGATCTAGTTAAACTATTCATAAATGTTTGAATCATAAATTGATTGTATTTGGTAAAACGGATTCATATTTAGAATATAGAGCCTAAAACACAACATTAGGCATCCAGTCCTATTATATATTTCAAATTTTGGGGCTTGGGATTTTCTAAGGAATTCCTCTTCCTCAAAGGTGCAAAAATTAGCTAACATCATTTTCTTTAACCAATGGTTACCCTCTAAGATCATATTTTCCAAGATCCTCTAGAAGATATTTTTCTCCATATGTTTTTGTTTTTTCTTCAGTTCCCTTGGTAAGTCATCACTATTAATTCCTAACTCATAGTGACTAACATCTATTCAAGCACACCACATGTACACAGCCGGTGGGTAAGTAATAACAAAGTTTAAACACGTAGTATTGGTAATTGCTCTTTCTGAAAAAACTATCCTTTATATTGACTTATGTTCAAATTCTATTAATATTTACCCACCACTTATACATACACATGATTAGTGATACTCAATGAATCCTTTTTGGTTTGACATGTGACTCGTACCACTTAGTTATGCTTACTCTACTCAAGTGCTAGGTGACTTCAATTATATTAATTTCATGCAAGTCTATTGATTTTAATAACAAAAAAAAAGGAGGACGATGAGCAAGAAGAAACACACTTGCATGTAGAAGGAGTCAAATCATAAACATGAGACTTCTAAATGCAAAATGGGGTTAAGTGCTTAACTAATGTATTGAACTTGCAAGCATTTTTGTTTGATCTAAAATATAAAGTGGAGAATTTTCGAGTTAGAGCTTTTCGCTCACAAGGCACATGTTTGAGACTTCAACTGAAGAGTTTAGAGCACCAACTCGAAATATATATGAATAAATAAGGAGTGCCCCAAACCAAGGGCATAGATCATCAAAATATCTATCTATCTATCTATTTATATATATATATATATAATAGCCTTACATTAATTTTTAGTTAATAAACAAAAATATGCAAAATGAGAACTACTTTTTATTTTTGCAATGTTGATGCTAAACTTTTACAGCATGACTTGCTAATAAACAAAGCTCTTAGCAAAATGAGTTCACACAGCAATGGTGCAGCTTGCTATTCCACTACACATTCACAAGATATGACTTGGTATTTGAAAAATAAATAAATAAATAATCAAGTATCTTTAATGCTTAAACCACTTTAAATTCTTTGGAGAACTTTGTTTAGGAGCAAAATGTAGAGAGTTAAAATGAATTTAGGCTTTAAGCCCAATAGTAAAGTATGGAATTAGGTCTATGGATTTAAGATGACTTAGGGAAATTTGGTATGGTAGCCGATAGGCTTAAATAGAGACTTTTAGACTGACTGGTCCACTTTCAAGCTTTATCAAGGAGGCTCATGCTCTTAGAGATACTCTCTATGGCTTAGAATTAAGAAAAGTTTAGGAAGGATTCATTAAGAGGAGGACTTATCTTAGCCATTGACCATGAATGCACTTCAATGGAGTCGTTGACGGTCAAACTCTATAAATACCTAAGTGCTACTCCTCATTTAACATAATTTAGAGACTCAAAGAAATGATGCTATGCTATTAGACTATTACTCTAGAAGATCAAATAAGGCTCGGAATGAAGATAACACATTATGTCACCTCAAGAACAGTAGAGTTAATGCTCTATAATTCTCCACCCATTTAGTTGTGTCTTTGAGTTTCTTGAGATTACCCGTTCCTCTTCCTTTATTTCTCTCTCTAAGTTATCTTCATATGTTGGTTCCACATCACTCCTTTAAAACCAAGTTAAGTATAAGAGTCACATTGCATACACGTGACTATTGCAATTCATGGTATTATTAATAATGCATAAATTTAAAAAATAAAATAAAATAATAAGGTTGCAACCCTAACTTAGTGGTCATGTGAATTGGGTCACTAAATATTTAGAATTAGAATCGTTCATAGTTTCATGATTAAAGTAGATAAAATAAAACAAAATCCCACTTAAATAAGAACTAGTACACTTTTTTTTGCTCAATCCTCTTTTGGGTGCAGAAAATACTTCCAAGTTCTAACCACGTTCACTAACTAAAACTTGCTTTACATCAACATCTCCATTTCAACCATGTTAATCATCTTAGCAAGTAGGACTACACAGCAAACTCTACTTTGAAAATCTCCACGCAATAACTACATTGACTTTAACATACAACATATTACTAGTTGATGCATGAAGTCGCGCTGAGTCGCCCAAGTTTCACCTCTCCACATGCTTTCGTCAAAATGACACCAAGTCCCTCTTTGAAAACACCTATTTTACATCACATAAGTATGCCATTGTAATCGCCGCTCTGGATTCCTAAACTTTACATGCCTTTTACATTTAAATACATTTAATATATCATAAATTGTAATTATATTTTCTTATATTACTTTATTTACATGTAACTTTATAATTAATTTTGAAATTGAATGTTTAAACCTCCAAATCTTTAATAAATATACTTTCAAAAACTTACATGGCTATTTTACAATTGATATAAGTAAAGATTTACTGAAATTAAAAAAAAATTACGCAAAAATCTAATTAAAAAAAAAAAAGACTGAACTCTCTTTTTTGTTTTTAGTTTTAGAATATTTTATTATATAATTAATTTCATCATTTTTTAAATCTACACCCTTTTTTTCCCCCTTTGATTTAGAGAAAACTGAAGAGGAAAATATGTGCGACGACTATTTTACCCTTTTAACAAATTTAAGTACATTACTAAAAGAATTTATCAGCAATTTTTCTAATGAAAATCTTAGTTCTTTTCACTTTTACCCCCTTCTTATATAAACAAGTAAAAATTAATTATTATTATTATTATCATGAAAGAATAACGAGGAATTGTCGGTGAGTGACAACAAAGTCACATTTCATAATTGATAAAAAAAGCTATATCTGCGCAAGAGCTCGAAAACGAAGTTATGTTTAGGACAAGTATACTTCTTTCGTGAAAAACGTTTTTCAATTATTATTATTATTTTCAAAATCAAAGCTTTAATTGTCAAACATAATGATAGCAATCTAAAGGCCTGGAAGCACTATACTTTTAATCGGACATGATAGAAGGTAATGACAAAAATAAACTATTTTTAGTTGTAAATAATAACTATAGAAAATACTAATATAATATGAGAAAAAATAATTTATTCTTTATAAAACGAAAACCATTTTTTTCCATTTTTCATTAATATTTTATATGATGATCAATTATCTACTATTAGCCATTAACACTCGCCCATGTCTTTCGCTGTCATTTATTGTTGAAAGCCAATAGTACATAGCATCTCAAGATGATCAAAATCATAATTAAAATTTATTAAAAGTTTAATTATAACAAATATTAAAAGAAGGTTTAAGAGACTTAAAAAAAAAAATACAGCCTCTTTTGAAGAAAAACTAGCAAAACCAATCAATATGTCCCCTGACATGACCTTTGAAGTAGACATATTCTTCTCTAAGGTAAAAAATTTCTCTCCAAAAGTTAGGAAGCTATCCTTAAAGAAGGGTATGCACTTAAATATTATTTTTTATAAAAAAATTCATGAAGTAATATACTTAAAAATTTATTTTAAAAATATGTTATGAATATATAAACAGGGTCTATATCTTTAGTGTATTTTTTTTTAAATTATCAAAAAAATTAAAATTATGTAAAAAAATTAAAATTTTTTTGTTTTAAACAAATTAAAATTTTATATAAATAATAATTATTTTTTATAAATTTAAAAATTATAAAAATTTATTAAAAAAATTCACACCCTTTTATGCTTTATCTTATAATATATAAAAAAAGAAAAAAAAAACTGAATCCATTTTATCAAAACTTCATTTTTTTAATCAATCCGATAGTCAATAGCCTATAGAAACATAACAATTTGACTCTTATAAAAATACTAAATGACAACACGGTTTAATCTTAATTATAGTACACTCAAATAAATTCTTTTTTATATATTATGGGATCTGTAACTCTATTTGAGCGAAAAGTTTTGATCATTCAAAGTTAAAAAAAAAAAGATGTGAAATAAATACTAAAATATGAATTTTTAACCTATTATTGATAAAATTCATTTCCAAGAAATTATTATTTTTTATTTTCTATCTATTTTGTTCTAAAAACTAAACAAACCATAAGTAGTATTATTTAAAAAAAAAGGATTTATCATTTGGATATATAATAAAAAATATTATTCCACAAATGCGATAGCATAGTAATGATGGCTTGCCAAATCGTGTTAATTTTATAAGTTACAAGTATCATAATATATATATACCATAATTATTTTTTTATTCAAATAAAAAAATGCAGATAAGTTAGAAAAATCTTTATTGAAAAAAAAAAAGGGGAATGATGTTGGGAAATAGGAATTCGGACAACATTCCATGTAAAGTGGACCAAAAAGGTTCATGATGAGGTTTTCCCTTCCCTGTTTGGGTGGAAAATTATTGGAGTGTGTTTTTGACTTGGAAGCATCGCATGGTTAAATCTGCACCCTAATAAGTTGTGTGGGAGGGATTGTGCGCACTGAGATGATGAATGGTGGAGATAGACACGATTTCAAGGGAGACTAATACCCATAACCATAATGAAGCTGGCCTACATCTCCATTACACACACCACTTGGCCTAGCCAACACCTCCATTTCACTAAACCTAACAGGATTCACAAGCATGACAAAACAAGCACCACCATATACACACTACACCTCCATTTGGCAACACGTTTAAGAAAACAAAAATATATAAATAAATAAAATGAGGATCATGCAATGAATGTGCTCATGTACACATTTTCTTTGAGTCATTCTTGAATGTGTATTGCTTGAGATATATTCATTTTTTTTCCAATGTCCAATAGCTGTCATGCACTTTATCATCACCTGTCTAGTCTAGAAAAAGGGTTCTTCTATATGAGTGCACTAACTCAAAGTAAGTGTCGAAAGAACAGGCCTTGATTTTCCAGTTTCAAGAATCGGCTGGTTAAAATGGAAAGAAGAATTGATGGGGGACAAAAAAAGTTGTGTATCATGAATTTAAAATTAGTTTTTCAAACTATTATTTGATTCAGGAGAATAAAAAAACAAAAATTCAAAGATTTGAGATCGAATCTTTTTTAAGAGAGAGTAATGCAAATCAAGAACAAATAAATATAGTAGGATAATTTTTACAAGGATATTACTTTATTAGTTAGGTTAGATTAGATAAGATTTTATTATTATATTATATTTAATTAAATTTGGTTTCTTATCTATAGGACATTACTATTATTAAATTTTCTCTAAAACCAAATTTGATGCAGGAGAACAGAAGAAAAAAATTATAAAATATAAAAATTATAAAAAAAAACTATGAGAAATTTTAATTTAAACAATGATTTATTAAAAATGTCCTAGTTGATTTCTTTACATGGCATAAGAACTTTTACATCATTGAGGGCTCTTGAGCATGAGAGAAATCTAGCAACCATCATGTTCCTCTATTATATATACTTTTAGAGTAAATCATATCACTATCCTATATTATGATATTTTCTTTTTCATCGATGGTATCAAACCATCAAAATCCGTTGTATAATATGATGCCATACAAATCAAGAATGGTGTAAGGTCATCACAAAAATTATATCATGTGATATGAGACTATTATTTAAATATAATGGTGTGAAACTACTAGATATATTATTTTCATATTATCATTTCCTTTTATAAAAAATTAAAATAAATAAATATTTATTTCTTAATAATTTTCTTAACAATTTTAATATAATCATTATTTAGATTAAATTTTCTCATAGTTTCTATGTTTTTCTATAATTTTTATATTTTATAATTTTCCTGCTTCCGTTATCTTACATCAAATTGGGTATCAGAGAAATCATCTCATTGTCCAACGTCAAAACGTTTTGCTAATAGGTAGTCTTAAGAAATGCAGTAAAAGAGTTAGTGAAAAACATATACTATTTATTTGGTCTTTGCAAAAGCTCATATTGGTGAAAGGAAAGGGCATGAAAAATAGTAGAGGAAAAGAAAAGTTGATTATGCTGTTTGCATATGAGACTTTGGTGTTGATGATAAAACCCTATCTAGAATGGATTTTGGTTGTTTTAATAATTAACTTATAAGATCAAAATATTTTCAAATATAACGATTGATTGAAGAGATAGCGATCAATCACTTAATATTAAATGGATCCCAGCTAACCATGCACCAACATTGGCCGATCGAGGTCCCCCCAATTTGGAGTCTCCACTTTCCTATATTGTCCTAGAAGTTTTCAATTTGAGCTCTCCACTTGGTTTTGCCATGATAGTTTCCTTACCTACTCCTCCGGTGTAAGCTTACTTTTGGGACTTTGTATACCATAACTCCTGATCGCTTGTATTATATCTCACTTAGTATATTCAAGAAATAGTCATGATTAATGTTAAGAGATCTGTGAGCTATCGGATCTTGTGATTCTTACGCGTACTCTCCTCTCTTTTATGACAATGAACTAGCGCTCTTTCTCCTTTTCTTTTCTTTTTTTTTTTTTCTCTACATCGAGCTTCTCCATGTGAAATTATTGTGGGATTCTTTTCTCGTCTCCTTAACATCTTAATGTCTGTTATATGATTATTTTTTTCATGCCTTGATCCCTACAAGATGAAGGACAATAACGCGTATTTGAGCTTAATTATAATTGCATTGATCTACTAATTATAACATGAGATGATGGATTTCCGAACATAATAGTAGGATAAGTTTTCAAACTTGGATAAAAACCCATCTAACCTCTATAGTGGGAGGACTTATGATTGTACTTCCACACCCTCGTGGATTGATATTAATAACAAGTAAGTATTATTAAAATTTTAACTTGTAATAATTTTAGTGAAACATGAATTGTAGTTTTTTTTTAAAAAAAACTATTTACTATTATTGTTATGTGTCTAAATATAATAAGTACATATTTCCTATTTACTATTTATTCATACATATAGTATATTAATATCAATAAATCTTCTTTTATATGGTAGTGATAATGTTATTGAATTTATCTTTTTTTCTTTCTTTCCCTATATAGCCATATTAAGAAAAAAAATTATTACATGTCAATTGGTCATAAGAGTTGATTCCATAATTTAGATATTGTTTTTCATATAAAATTGAATATTGTAATCAAGAACTAGGAATCGAAAGTTGGTGACCATTAACTAGAAGAAAAAAATATTATGAAAAATGAGAAAAATAATTCGAACCATTTTGCTCATTTAAAAACAAAATAATAATAATAAACCAAGCCGAAACAACCAAAAATTTAAGCTTGAGAATTGATGCTGTCTTTTCAATTGGACGTAGTATCTTTTTTTAAATAGACGAGCTGACAGAGAAGTGATGCTGTCTTTTCAGTATTATGGAGGGTACAACTCCACGCAACTCTTAGAAAAAGAAGAGCAGGTATAGACTAAAAGGAACTCTCATCTTAACTAGTTGATATGGGATAGTATTGACAGCAAGGAGACGACTGCAAAGTAAGACTAAGAACCCTCTCTTAGAAGGAGTGGATCCTTAATTAATAACGTCAATTAGTTAAATATATTTGTAAGCTATTTAAGTTAAATTTGATTGGATGTAATCAAATCAAGCTTAAATTTAAGTCAAATTACATGAATAGTTTAATAAATTAAACTCAAGTTTCATAACATTTGGCATGTTAAGCTTACAAGTGTAATTGAGTTCGAGCCCACTTATATATAAGTAGAGTTGAAGCATTGAAGTAATTTTAGGTAAAAGAACAACGTATGTTTTAAAGTAAAACAAGTTTAATCAAGTGAAGATAGAACTTACCAAGCGATAACTTGAATCAAGCTTAAGTTTGAAATTATAAATTCAATCACACTTAAATTTAAGTTCAAAACTGTATCTTCTCCACTTAAACCCATTAGAGTCCTACTCCTCATGTATCACCAATGTGATTGCACATATGGGTTAGGAAATTTTGGGCAATATTGTCAATACCACCTCAACTTTAGGTGTTTTTCTAATTTTGTACCAGAATTTTAAGTTTATCATAGCCAATTGGAGTTTTGTTTGTCAAGTTTTATACCTAAAGTTTAAAATTTATAAATTTTTTACCCAATTGACCTTTCACTTGTAAAATTTACCACTTTTATCATCTTTCTCAATATGACATAATGAATGTTTATTGGACAATATATAAAGATAAGGTAGTAAATTTAATAATAAAAAACGTGATTAAATATGATTGTAAAAGTTTAAAGATAAGATAGTAAATTTAACTATCAAAAACTTGATTAAATATAACTTTTAGTAACTCAAAGGTAAGAAATCAACCAACAAAAGCACCCAAAGTTTACGCTGTAATTTTGATATTAACCCAAAAAAATTATTATAATGAGTAATTTGATTGCTGGAGGATAGGCAACATCTAGCCATAGCAAACAAAACCAAGACAATCATTGGGTTTAGACTAAGATCGGGGTGAGGATGCTTCCAACTAAATCTATACATAACTTTATTTGAGAAAACGTTTTCAAGCAAATAATGATAGTAGAAATACCTATAGATAGCGTTTTATTGCTACAAAAATGTGGTATTGGACATGATAAATTTTTTTGTCCTGTGTTTGGTTGCCATTCATAAAAAAAGTACTGGACAAAAATTCAATGTGGTATTGGAGAAAATGAAAATTTTTTGTACCACATGTAATTAGGTACAAAAAACTGATACTGGACAAAAATTCATTTTTTTCGAAATTCCTAACTTGTCCTTCATATTTTTCTCTTTACAAACAAACCCTACCTCCCCAAACCCTTTTCATTCGAACCTATCTGTGCCGCACTAGCTTGCCCTTCAAGTGCAGTAGGAAAACCCATCGGCGCCACTCCAACAACGAGATTCATCGTACAATCGATCGCTATTCGAATGTCGCTGTCGTCACGCCAGAAGTCGCCGTCAGGTTCGTATCATTCCGTTCTTTCTCACATTCTTGCTTGCTTTTCTATGTTCCCCGCATGCTCTACCTGTGGTTGTCGCCATCTGTTTAGATTTCCCTCGCTTTCTTTTCTATCTTCGTCGCATGCTCTCTGTCTGGTTATCGTCGTGCGTTTAGATGTCTATTGAAATGGGACGGTGTTGGTGGATCAATCTTTTATGTATAAATAGATCATCACATGTCCCAACTTGATTCCAAACTCACGTTTTGATTTCCAATATGATAAGAACAAAGAAAATTACATAGCATGAGAAAAATAATATAACATAAGTTTATTTTTTTTAAACCATGTTTATTACTAATTTCAAGTCAAGATTCTTTTATGTTGTATATTATTTATCATGTATATATACTATATCGGAACATCATTTTTAAGATAAAAGAAAATTAAGTAATGTGTTTTTTATTAAATATAACATAAATTATTGTAATTTATAATATGAATTATTAATTTTTTTCAATAAATGGATTTACACGAATTATTTTATATAATTTATAATCTCTTCAAATTGTATTTTCTTATAATAATATTAAATATGTATAAATAACCATGATATAATTAAAATGTTATAATTGTCAAATTTACTATGTTCAGTCCAGTACTTTGCAATTTCAAACACTGGACAGTACAAAAATCTTTGTTCAATACTGAACAAACCAAACGTGGTACAAAATTTTTTTTTGTCCAGTCCTTATTTTGTACTGTTCAGTACTCCTTATCCTATCCAGTACCAGTAACCAAACGCTACCATAGGTTCTATTTTTTAAATTTTAGTACCTAATTTTAGATCTTTTTATTCTAAGGCCTCAACTTAATTAGCATCTCCATTATAATAGTCATTATCTTAAAACATACCGATAAAATTACCTCAATTTTCATTTCTTCTTTTTTCACTTGGTATCCAAAAGAAAAAAAGAAAAACTCAATTATAACAACCATGACAAAACTACGATGGAAATTTATAAAATAATGATGACTCGATTTTGATCGTGCATGGCTTTGAAAAACGATCCAATTTATATCGATAAAAAATTTATAATATTTACTATAACGTGCCAGTAATTTTTTTGTATGCATTTTCAAATTGGTTACTTAAGAAGAATTTTAAATCAAAATGGTCCTTGGTTTGATTATTTTTCATTTTAAATGTTTAATTAACCAATGTCAACGTACATCTTGGATAATATTTTAAAATTATAACATAGGTCATGTTAGACTCGAGAAAGGGTTCGAACCAATTCTGACCCACATAGATCAGAGATCCTTGAACCAATTCTAATTCTTTCTTTCTTTTTTTACTTTTTTTTTTATTTCTTCTCCTCCCAATGAAAAAGTCTATCTTTACTTCTTCTTCTTTTTTTTTACCTTTTTTCCTTTGATTTTTTTTTCACATGAAATATGTAACGCCCTAGAACTCGATAATATTATGGCATGCCATATGTTCTCACTAGATAAAGACACGCAAAGGCTCAAACACTACAAATTTCCAATACTTACGTTCACATTCCCATGATAATGATTAAAAGTCATCTCTTACATACAAGAGATTAACAAGAATTTATATCATCAATAATACATCATTAACAGTCTCTTCAGATTATTACAGCAGAAGCTTGTGACATTCAATTACAACATAATTTCTCAAAGCAAACTAACAAGTAATTCAACATGCATTCATCCTTATTCTAACTACTAATCTTCGTAGTAGATATATTCCACATTTTCCTCATTACTTTGATCCCGATTTGTCTCAACTAGGTTTTCATCATATCCTACAATCTCTCATGTGGCACTTGCAACTAAAAAAAGTTCTCACAAAGGGTGAACTAATGTCTAATACTATGCAATCTACAAATACATACACATGCAATAATAGAAATAACAACACATACATAATGCAACATGATATTCAAACACAAGTTATTCATCTTTCACATTGTTTAACCAGCACACAATCTCATTAGCATCATATAACCTTACACCATTCCACACAATCCTTCCACAAACAATTACACACACACACACACACACACACACACACACACACATATATATAGATATAGATATATATATATATATATATATCATTTTATAGATATTATATATATATATATATATAGACAAAGGGTACTCTCCTTTTGTCTATGAGTCTAATTTCAAACATAATAATAATATACATATATGATAGTGAGTATTCCCTAATGTCCATGAGTCTATGAATCATTTCACAACATCCATCTACAAACATGAGTCCTTTAACAACATCCTTCCACAAACTACCTAGATCAATTTAGTACATAACTGCACTAAGGACAGCATTACATACCAATCATTAGGGTGTCATCTTGAGAACACCAATCCATATTGAGTTACTCGGACCCAGCAATTCACAAACACATGCACATACAATCAAGTTCACTTACAATAATATTTTATCCACACACAATATCTAACTTAATAAGCACAAACAATACACAAGGTATACACGTACTTGGATTGCCAAATTTGATCTCCTCACACGTCTACAATCTCACAAATCCTCTAAACCTATACATAATCCCAATCACATAATCTTAGAATTGTATCTCAATAAACTAAAATGGAAACGAAAAAATTTTCAACTTAACACGGCCATATTGGAGGTTGTGTAGGTGAACACAAGATAGTACACGGCTGTGCCAAAAGCTATGTACATTTTTGTTTAATATGCACTTGACACAGCGAAACATGGTTGTGATATAAGCCGTGTAACTTTTTGTGTATGTTACATTTTGACACATGATAAAACATGACTGTGCTGAGAGACTATGTATCTCTTTTTTTTTTTATGTTTTAACACGGGCATGACACAATTGTGCTAAGAGGTCATGTATTTGTTTGTATGATCTGGGTTTGACATGGGACACGACGCGACTATGTTAAGATGCTATGTATCTCTCTATATGGCTTGGGTTTGACATGGGACATGATACGGCCGTGTTAGGAGGCTATGTATCTCTCTATTCACTATGAACTCTTTTTTTCCAATTCAAAATTCCTCATTCCTTCTAATCTTAACCTAATTTTCAAAATAAATATGTTGAATTGCCTCAAAATTATGCTAATTCTATCATATCACAATGGATTTTGGTACTTACTCATTACGAATTATGATCTAGCTTCTTGGATTGTCCATTCCTATGCACTTTTTGCCTCACTCATTGCTCCAATTCTTGATTCCTAGTTGTATATCGTTAAACCATCTAAATGCTATGAATTCATGAGCATATACATGTATCTATTGATTGGAATCTTTACCTGGTTGAATGGATTTATTCCTTGAGATTATTTTTCTCTAGATTTTCATTAAGGTTCTGTAAGAGTCTCTACATGTGCACTGTGGAAAGGAAAAAAAAAACCCTACGTCATAAAAGGGCTTATATACTTAAGCCGCGAAATGACCAAACTGCCCTCATCAATATATTTTATTTACTATTTTATCCTTGGAAAATTTTTATATAATATTATGAAATACACACACACACACACATACATAATATATGAGCATTTATAAAATATTTATCCACCATTATTGAAACAATTTCTAATTGCAAAAGTAGTAACAATGTACTATTTTCCAATTTTATCATGTACAAAAAAAAAATTGCTTTATTAATTAGTGGCAAACCCTGTACATGGGTAGGGGGTAGATGCTAGCCCTAAATTTTATTAATTAATTAAAGAGATTATAGAAAGAAAAAAAAAAGAAAGACATTTGGCTTATCTCTTATACACGATTCTTAAACTCTATAAGTAAATAACAAAAATAAATAAGGGAGTACTTGATAGAGCCATTTTATACTCAATCTTTATAGTATGAATTGTGTTAATTTATTATTGATTTTATAGAAATCATAAGGAAATGGTACTTAATTTTATTATGGTGATAAATCAGGTTTAATGGAGTCAAGAGTGCTAATTCAAGTGATTTAGAGAAGTCATTTGCAATTTGGATCAAAGTCAAGGATTTACACTGCCAGCGTACAAGAGAAGAAGGCTGATAATTTCAGGGATGAGGACCAATATTCTGAGAGGAGATATCGACTTGGATTGAAATCAGAGAAGAATACACGAAGAAAATAGCTTTTTGGAAAAAACAAGGGAAGTACACGGGCATGTATTTCCAGAGCACTGTCGTGTGTTTGGCTTGAAAAAAACAGAAGCTTACACAGTTTAAGTACACGGCCGTGTGTTTGGCTTGAAAAAAAAACAAAAGCTTACACGGTTTAAATACACGGCCGTGTATAACCGTGGGTTGAGACCGTGTATATGGAAAAGTTTGGCCGTTTCAGGAGATTTTTCGATTTTCATATATATATATCTTCGTTTTCCAGAATGAGGGAGTTGAGGAGGGAATAAACCAAATAGGAAAAGCAGGAGACACCTAAAACAGACATTTTTCATCTTTTTGACTTTTTGATTTTGTTTAGTTATGAACATGTGTGGCTAAACAATCTTCTAGCCAAATGATCATCAATAGTTTAGTTCTTTAAGAATTGTGAGATCTAATTAATTTGTCTTTATTCTATTCTTTATTTTTGGGTATTTATATATCTGCTAAATGTTTGGTTATTATTATCTTGTTTGATTGGTATGAATTAGAGCTCTTCTATTCAATTAGCAAGTTAATATATTGTCAATTAGAATGTCAGATCCATAATTGTTTGATAGTTCTAATCTCTGTGACACAATAACATGTTTGATTATAGAATAACTAATCAAATTCATGTTATGGAGATATATAATCTTGTTTAAATAGGTTATCTTATAATCTACTGGCATGAAGTGGTGGTCTCTCTTGTTTTTAATGCTATTGATAGATTAAATCCTAAGAGCTTGTTTAGGGTTGTTTAATCAATAAGAGAAGTAATCAAAGAGCTTGTTTTGATTATCAAGAAAGTAAGGAGAGATAGGTTATTAGATCTTGTTAATAACCATAACCAGTTTATCTGAGATAAAGAATAGAAAATATTTGCATCAATGATCATTTCTATGAATTAAACTATAATGATACCTTTGGTTAGGCTTTCATCATTATAAAATTTTATTATCTGATTTCAGTTTTATTTGAATTTACAAACAAAACCCCTATTCTTCTTTTTCTCTTTATTTTCTTTTAATAGAAATATATTTAACCAATCCCTGTGGATACGACCCTACTCACTGCTATATACAAATTATATAATTGTTTAGGAGTAGGTTTTAATTTTGTTGGATTCGACACCCATCAAATTTTGGCGCCGTTGCCAGGGATTGGTGTCAAATTTATTTCTATTCTTGCATGACTCATTCTTCTCATACAGGTGAACTCACTTATAATCCAGAGATTGAGAAGACTTTTAAGAGACTGCGAAGAAAAGCTAAGCTGCGTAAAAAAGAAACCGTTATATCTTCATCCCCTAGACTGAACTTGGCATTGGATTTGTCTGATTTATCCATTGAATCTGAAAAAGAAGAAGATATGGCAAATCCTGAGAGAACATTAAGAGAATTGGCTGCACCGAATGTGACTCAACAACTACTTTGTATTCAGTATCCTGATTTGGCTGTTAATTTTGAATTGAAATCTGGTTTGATACATTTTCTACCCACTTTTCATGGTCTTGAGAATGAAGATCCTCAAAAACATTTGAAAGATTTTCATATAGTGTGTTCTAGTATGAAGCCGCAAGGAATATCCGACGATCAAATCAAGTTGCGTGCCTTTCCATTTTCTTTAAGTGCTAGAGCTAAAGATTGGTTGTTTTATTTGCCTCCAGGTTCTATTACTACTTGGACAGATATGGTGAAGCTCTTCCTGGACAAATTTTTCCCTGCATCTAGAGCCGCTGGCATAAGAAGAGAGATCTGTGGTATCAAACAGAGGGATACCGAGACTCTTCATGAGTATTGGGAGAGGTTCAAGCAACTTTGTGCAAGCTGTCCACAACATGGGATATCTGAACAACTTCTCATTCAATACTTCTATGAAGGTCTGCTTCCGATGGAGAGGAAGATGATGGATGCTGCTAGTGGAGGTGCCATAGTGAATAAAACCCCTGGTCAAGCTAGGGAATTGATCTCCATTATGGCTGCTAATTCACAACAATTTGGGTTTAGACATGATTCTTCTTCAAGGAAGGTAAATGAGGTAAGTGTTTCTAACCTTGAACATCAAATTTCTAACCTAACCTCCCTTGTTCAGCAGATAGCCCTCGGAAATACACAGCAGGTGAAGGCTTGTGGAATTTGTGCTACCCCTAATCATCCTACTGACATGTGCCCTACATTGCAAGATGACAATCATGAGCATGCCAATGCTGTATGAGGATTCCCAGGATAGCCATAGAGGAAATATGATCCCTACTCGAATACTTATAATCCTGGATGGAGGGATCATCCTAACTTCAGATATGGCAATAGACTACAAAATTTCCAACAATTCCAGCCTAGGCCATCAAACCAAGTACCACAAGCTCCTTCCAATTCAGGTATGTCTCTTGAGGAAATTGTTAAATCGCTTGCTATTAATACAAAACAATTTCAGGATGAGACAAAGCAGAGCATTCAAAACTCAAAGAACCAGGTAAGCCAACTTGCTTCTTCTATAAACAGGTTAGAAACTCAAGGTAAGTTACCTTCTCAAACTATCACAAATCCAAAGCAAAGCGCTAATGCAATTACCTTGAGAAGTGGAACGGAATTGCAAGGATCAAATAAGAAAGGACACCGATCTAATCTTGAGGAAGAGACTGAGAAAGAGATCTTGACTCCGGGCCAGCAAGACAACCAGACCAGAGGATCCCTCGTTGAACCACCAAAGGTCATGGTGACAACACCCCCTTTCCCTTCTAGATTAGCAAAATCCAAGAATGAAGCTGAAGAAAAAGAGATTCTTGAAACTTTTCGCAAGGTTGAGGTAAATATTCCTTTGCTTGATGCAATAAAACAAGTACCTCGCTATGCTAAATTTCTTAAAGAGTTGTGCACTAACAAAAAAAAGCTGAAAGGTAATGAAAAGATTAGTATGGGTGAGAATGTTTCAGCTATTCTTCAGAAGAAGCTTCCTCCTAAATGTAAGGACCCAGGTATGTTTACTATTCCTTGCATTGGAATTGCTAAAGCCATGTGTGATCTAGGAGCTTCGATTAATGTCATGCCTTTGTCTGTTTATCAATGTTTGAATGTTGGTCCATTGAAGGAAACAGGTGTTATTGTTCAACTTGCTGACAGGTCTAATGTTTATCCTGAGGGAGTTCTAGAAGATGTTTTAGTACAAGTTAATGGGCTGGTTTTCTCTGCTGATTTTTATGTGCTTGACATGGAAAATGATGATTCTCATAATTCATCACTGATATTATTAGGGAGACCATTTCTTAAGACATCCAGGACGAAAATTGATGTACATGACGGTACCCTCACTATGGAATTTGATGGTGAAGTGATTAGATTTAACATTTATGATGCCATGAAATATCCTAGTGATATCTCTCCTGTTTTTGTTATGAATGTTATTGACTCATTAACACAGGCTACATTTGACTTGATAGACGGTGATGAGTTGAAAATTACACTTAATAAGAGTCTTACTATTAATACATTAAAAACTCTTAAGAAGAAGTTTGTAATATCCTCTGTTTTGCAGGACATGATTTGTGAGCTGGAATTGTTAAAACCTATCAGGTATGGTGTGTTCTACATTAATTTACCTCATTCTAACACAAGACTTCTTCCCTCTATTGTGCAGGCACCAAAGCTGGAATTAAAACCCTTACCCGAACATCTAAAGTACATCTTCTTAGGAAAAAATGAGACTCTTTCTGTGATAGTCTCTAACAAACTAAGTACTTTAGAAGAAGAAAAGTTGATTCAGGTGTTGAGAGAGTATAAAGAAGCCATTGGATGGTCCATAGTTGATATCAAAGGACTAAGCCCCTCTACATGCATGCACAAGATATTAATGGAAGATAATTGCAAACCTTCAAGAGAAGTTCAGTGCCGTTTGATCCCGCCTATGATGGAAGTAGTTAAGAAAGAGATCTTGAAACTTCTCGATGCAGGTATGATCTATCCAATTTCTGATAGCAAATGGGTAAGTCCTATTCAAGTTGTTCCAAAGAAAACGGGCTTAACTATAATTGAAAACTCTAATGGTGAGTTAGTTCCTACGCGTGTTCAGAATGGATGGAGGGTTTGTGTTGATTATAGGAAGTTGAATGCGTCAACTAGAAAAGATCACTTCACTCTTCCTTTTCTTGATCAGATGCTTGAACATTTGGCTAGCCATTCTCACTATTGTTGTCTTGATGGTTATTCAGGTTTTCATCAAATTCTAGTGGCGCCGGAAGATCAAGAGAAGACTACTTTCACATGTCCATTCGGTACTTTTGCGTATTGAAGGATGCCTTTTGGGCTCTGCAATGCCCCAGCCACATTCCAAAGGTGTATGGTTAGTATATTTTCATATTATGTGGAGAATATCATAGAAGTTTTCATGGATGACTTCACTGTCTATGGTAACTCTTTTGATTCATGTTTAACTAACCTTACAAAAGTGCTTCAGAGATGTATAGATAAGAATCTTGTATTGAACTATGAAAAATGTCACTTTATGGTTGAATAGGGCCTAATTCTAGATTATATTGTATCTTCTAGGGGACTTGAAGTCGATAAAACTAAAATAGAATTGACTAAATCTTTACCTTACCCTATAAGTGTACGGCAAATTCGCTCTTTTCTTGGGAGTGCAGGATTCTATCGACGCTTCATCAAGGATTTTTCCAAGATTACTCAGCCCCTATGTAGATTGCTGTAAAAAGAAGTGGCATTTGAGTTCGATGAGGCCTACAAGCATGCTTTTGACACATTGAAGGATGAGTTAACTTCTGCTCCAATCAGTTAACCACCTGACTGGAACCTTCCTTTTGAAATTATGTGTGATGCAAGCAATTATGCAGTTGGAGCTGTTCTTGGCCAAAGAGTTGGAAAAGCTTCTCATGTCATTTACTACGCTTCTAGAACATTGGATAATGCTCAATGCAATTGTTCCACAACGGAAAAAGAACTCTTGGCTGTTGTTTTTGCTTTAGAAAAATTCATATCGTATTTACTTGGTACTAAGGTAATTGTTTACTCTGATCATGCAGCTCTCAAGTACTTGCTCGCGAAGAAGGAGGCGAAACCAAGACTTATTCGATGGATACTCTTATTACAAGAGTTTGATCTGGAAATACGCGATAGGAAAGGCTCCAAAAACTTAGTTGCCGACTACCTCAGTAGAATACTCATCAGTGAAGAGTCAATACCACTACAAGATGATTTTCCAGATGAGCATCTCTTTTCTATTCAAAAGATAATTCCTTGGTATGCTGATATTTTCAACTATTTGGTTACTAAGACACTACTAAGTGATTTGTCTAGGGATCAAAAAGATAAAATTAAAAGTGATGCTAAGTACTATGTATGGGATGATCCGTATTTGTGGAAACATTGTGTTGATCAAATCATTAGAAGGTGTATTTCTCAAGACGATATTCCTTCTGTCTTGCAATTTTGTCACTCATATGCATGTGGTGGACACTTTGGCCCTAAGAGGACAGCTCAAAAAGTGTTAGGGTGTGGGTTGTTTTGGCCTACCTTGTTTCGTGATTCTTATATGTTTTGTAAGTCTTGTGAACGATGTCAGAAAGTTGGCAACTTAGGACATAGAGACCAAATGCCACTTACCCCTATTCTTGCTTGTGAAATATTTGATATATGGGGTATTGATTTTATGGGTCCTTTTCCTCTTTCTTTCGGTAATGTTTACATCCTTCTTGCTATGGATTATGTCTCAAAGTGGGTGGAAGCCAAAGCGACCCGAACTAACGATGCCAAAGTTGTTGTGGATTTTGTCAAATCTCATATTTTTGCTAGGTTCGGGACACCAAAGGCTCTTATCAGTGATCGTGGCACACACTTTTATAATAAAGTAGTGGAAACTCTGCTTAAAAAGTACAATGTCACTCATCGCACTTCCACCGCATACCACCCTCAAACCAATGGATTAGCAGAGGTATCAAATCGAGAAATCAAGTCTATTCTGGAAAAAACTGTCAATCCAAGCAGGAAGGATTGGAGCATAAGACTTGAAGATGCATTATAGGCCTACCAGACAACTTACAAGACCCTTATAGGTATGTCTCCTTACCGTTTGATATTTGGCAAATCGTGTCACCTCCTTGTGGAGTTGGAACATAGGGCGTGTTGGGCTGTAAAACAATGTAACATGCAAATGGATGAGGTTAGGGAGCACAGAAAACTTCAATTACAAGAACTTGAAGAAATTCGAAGAGAAGCTTATGAGAGTACTAAAATTTACAAGGAAAAAACAAAGGATTTTCATGATCAAATGATTTCTCGAAAGAATTTTTCTGTAGGTCAAAAAGTATTACTTTATCACTCTCAATTGAAGTTGTTTTCTGGAAAACTACGCTTACGGTGGGTTGGTCCTTTTGTTATCACTAACATATTTTCACATGGTGCAGTTAAGATCGCAAGTCTTGAAACTGGTAAGACTTTCAAAGTCAATGGTCATCGCTTGAAACCTTTTTATGAAGGATTTCAAGTGTGTAATATTGAAGAAACCAGTTTAACTTACCCCAAGTACTGTGATTAATTACCAAGAACGTCTAGCCAAAGACGTTAAAGAAAGGCGCTTCATGGGAGGCAACTCATGTCAATATATATATATATATATATATATATATATATATATATATATATTTCAATTTATTTTATTTTATTTTATTTTAGTTTGGATTTTTTCTTTTGATTAGCTGCAGAAAGGGTACATATCATCAGATGACACTCTCTCGTGCTTAAGGGGAGAACTCCAATCACTTTACACTTTATACCAGAGAAGTACCAGTATTCCTTTTCTCTTATTCTCTAATGTTCCTTATGTTTTTAATTCCTCTTTAATTGTGCTAAATTAGGAACAGTGCAGACACTATTCAAACTAAGTGTGGGGGAGAGAATAATAAAATATAGAGAATAGAGAATTGAGTATGATTAGCTAACATCTAAAATAATATTATACTCATACTTTGAATATTTGTCCTTAAGCATTATATGGCAAAATTTTAAGCCAAAATTTTCAAATTTTCATGAAATCTGGAGATTGTACTAAATGTTGTAATGGGTATCTACAAAATGTGAAATTGACTTGTTCAAGTGCTTTACTCACCTACTGCTGTGATTAGAATACTTGGTTAAAATTAAGTAGTGAAATCTTTAAGAAACAAATTTACCTTGTATTTAGCTTTAGAATTGGAAGTCTAAGAGTGGGTCGAGTTCTTAAGTGAAAAATAAACAAGTTTACTTCTAGGTTAAAATTAGTTACTATATACTCTTTAAAGTTGTTTTTGAAACAATGATAACACTTAGTGGAAGAAGTAGAAGAAACTTTCTCCTTAGTGATCCTTTATAAAAAAGTCTTAATATTATGATAGCATTCTAAAAAAAAGTGGGGGGGGGGGGGGGGGGGGGGGGGGAAGAATCAAGCATAGCCATTACTCCAATGATTCAAGTAATTGAGTTAAGAGTATTCGAACTTGAATGTTAGAGTGAGGAAGAGTCCGTAGGGGTATCTTAAAACCCGGTCACTTGAGTGACGAGCTCGGGATGCTACCGACTCGATGAACTCACTATAACGATAAGGGTGAAAAAGGCGAAAGTTCATGAAAAAGAAGCGAGCAAAAACCTGTCAAAATAGATGTTTGATTAAATCAAAAGAATATGAATGTAAAGATCATTGAATGAAATAAGACTTATAATAAAAAGGGAGAAAATCTAGGGAAAGAGTAGATACCATATGCTTTTACTTTATGTTGCAAAAATTATATACTTGCTAATATCCAATGAAGTTTAATTGGGTGTTTTTCCTTATTGGATTAAGTATTTACTTTTGGAATAAAAGTTCTTTTGCTAAACATGAGGATTAAAGTTTGTTTTGTTTAGATTAGCTATTAAATTTTGACTATGGTAATTTAATCATAGGAAACCAGTTTGGTTGGAGCAGTAGACATTAAAATTACAAGTCATGAATTATAAAAGAATATATGCTTGAAATGATGAAAAAAATTTCGTATAATCTATGATGGATTTCTCAATTGATTTGATTCAATTGCTTGAGGACAAGCAAGAGTTTAAGTGTGGGGGAATTTGATAGAGCCATTTTATACTCAATCTTTATAGTATGAATTGTGTTAATTTATTATTGATTTTATAGAAATCATAAGGAAATGGTACTTAATTTTATTATGGTGATAAATCAGGTTTAATGGAGTCAAGAGTGCTAATTCAAGTGATTTAGAGAAGTCATCTATAATTTGGATCAAAGTCAAGGATTTACACTGCCAGCGTACAAGAGAAGAAGGCTGATAATTTCAGGGATGAGGACCAATATTCTGAGAGGAGATATCGACTTGGATTGAAATCGGAGAAGAATACACGAAGAAAATAGCTTTTTGGAAGAAACAAAGGAAGTATACGGGCGTGTATTTCCAGAGCACGGCTGTGTGTTTGGCTTGAAAAAAACAGAAGCTTACACGGTTTAAGTACACGGTCGTGTGTTTGGCTTGAAAAAAAACATAAGCTTACACGGTTTAAATACACGGCCGTGTATAACCGTGGGTTGAGACCGTGTATATGGAAAAGTTTGGTCGTTTCAGGAGATTTTTCGGTTTTCATATATATATCTCTTTGTTTTCCAGAAGGAGAGAGTTGAAGAGGGAAGAAACCGAATAAGAAAAGCAGGAGACACCAGAAACAGACATTTTTCATCTTTTTGACTTTTTGATTTTGTTTAGTTATGAACATGTGTGGCTAAACCATCTTCTAGCCAAAGGATCATCAATAGTTCAGTTCCTTAAGAATTGTGAGATCTAATTGATTTGTCTTTATTCTATTCTTTATTTTTTGGTATTTATATATCTGCTGAATGTTTGGTTATTATTATCTTGTTTGATTGGTATAAATTTGAGCTTTTCTATTCAATTAGCAAGTTAATATATTGTCAATTAGAATGTCAGATCCGTAATTGTTTGATAGTTCTAATCTTTGTGACACAATAACATGTTTGATTATAGAATAAATAATCAAATTCATGTTATGGAGATATATAATCTTGTTTAAATAGGTTATCTTATAATCTACCGACATGAATTGGTGATCTCTCTTGTTTTTAATGCTATTGATAGATTAAATCCTAAGAGCTTGTTTAGGGTTGTTTAATCAATAAGAGAAGTAATCAAAGAGCTTGTTTTGATTATCAAGAAAGTAAGGAGAGATAGGTTATTGGATCTTGTTAATAACCATAACCAGTTTATCTAAGATAAAGAATAGAAAATATTTGCATCAATGATCATTTCTATGAATTAAACTATAATGATACCTTTGGTTAGGCTTTCATCATTATAAAATTTTATTATCTGATTTAAGTTTTATTTGAATTTACAAACAAAACCCCCATTCTTCTTTTTCTCTCTATTTTCTTTTAATAGAAATATATTTAACCAATCCCTGTGGATACGACTCTACTCACTGCTATATACAAATTATATAATTGTTTAGGAGTAGGTTTTAATTTTGTTGGATTCGACACCCATTAGTACTACTCCTCTTATAAATTATCCCTAATGTACTACAAAAAAATAAATAAGGTAATGCTATTATTCTTACAAATTAATTTTACTTACACTACAATTGCACAATGAAAATGTCAACCTGTTGAGTCTTAAGTGAGAACTAGAGTTGAGTTGCGAAGCTTGCCCCCGATAGGACAAAGTTGCTAAAGTATTTATCTTCTTTACTACACTACAAGAAAACAAGGCTTTAGAGACAGAAATTTTGCAATGAAAAAAATATTAATCTACGACGGATTTGTGGCTACAAGAAAATGATATATTTTTACAATTTATTAGTTATTACAATGGAATCAAAGACATATTACCAACAAATTTGTGAGAGATTTAATTCTGTCTCTAATTCTATTGCACAAAAAAACAAAATTTTGGCATAATATTTATTTTTGGATTCCATTACAAATCCATCTATAAATGTTAAAGATATAAACTTACTTTTCAAAGATGGAAAATTTCCGTCTTTAATACTATAATGATACATGTTAAAATTTTAACACTATACATATAGTTTAAAAAATCATCGCAAATCTATCTCCATTTTAATTTTTACAATGACCTTGACTTTTAGAAATAGATTAATTCTATTTCTAAAAGTAGTTTATATATATACATAAATAAATGATATAATACATTGCATATATGTCTTATAATTTTTTTATCTTATAGATAAAATATTATATAATATTTAATATATTTATATCATATAATATATTTATAAGGTATTAAGTGATCAAGCTTATATAGTAAGGTTTTATTATATATAAATTTATATAATAATATATAATATAAATAATATGAAAAATAATATTTTCAAATAATAAGATAAAATGTTAGGTGAATCCACTCAAATAATATCATTTAAAAAAAATTTATGAAATAGCGTACCCAAAAAAATTATTCCAAAAATAAGTTGTAAAGGTGTTGATCGAATTGAGTTCGTGCCTTTAGTGCTGAAGGGGTGCAAAATTTAAGATAAAGCATAGTAGACTCATTTTTTTTTCTTTCTTTTTTTTTTCCCCGTATATTATAAGACAAAGCATAAAGAAGTGCGAAATTTTTTTAAAATAAATTTTTATAATTTTTAAATTTATGAAAATTATTTTTTTGTTATTATTTGTGTAAACTTTTAATTTTTTTATAACAAAAAAATTAATTTGAGAAAATTTAATTTTCTTTACATGATTTTTCATAAAAATCTTTTTTAATGATAAAACAAGAGAAAATCGTGAATTTTTTTTAAAATGATATTATTTTAGTGAATTCCCCTAAAATGTTATATCATTACTATGTATAATTTATTATAAGTTAAATATTTTGTTATATATTATTAATTACACATAAGAAAATGCAACTTTAATCACAAAAATATAGATTGATGTTATGGATATGAGTTATGTAAAATTCAAAAGTTAAGTGCGCTTGGGGAAAAAAAATATCAAGATGGGTGATCTACTAGGAAGTTTCAATTAAAAGAGATATAATTATGTTAATAAGGGATGATTAGTAAGAGACTTAATGTGTAAGTGAAATTACCATAGTGTGAAGTGCTTTGGTCAAGTTATTATATTTTTAATTAAAATAATTGAATTGCAATTTAATGGAATTTAGATGATTTGCGATGGAATTTTTTCTCTATGATTTTATTTCATTACAAATTTTGTTAATATTTTTCAATGGAACTAAGATAGGTTTTTTTTTTGGTTACAAATTTGCAATAGATATACAATCCGTCGCTAAATAAAGTTAGCAACAATGTTTTTTGCAGTAGAATTTTGTGATGGAAATTCCATCTCTGAAGGTCTTTTGTGACATAATTACTACTTTCAGAAATAGAAATTTTTGTCTCTAAAACTCAATTTTCTTACAATGTTAGATGTCTCGTATGACTCTTGTATTCTATTTCTTACCTTAGACCAATCTTCCATGCAAGTCAGTGCCTTAACGTTAATGGGTATTAGGCTTGATTACCTTTGTATTAGGATAAGGTCTATAGTGTTGAAAACTTATTCAACGGCTATTGTTAATGTAAGAGCAATAAACACTTGGCAAGCCATTAGAAAGAGAATTAGATAAGTCTTCCTATCCCTTCTCCACTAGTCTAAGATATCAAAGGTCATGATATTACTATTACCAAATTCAAAGTTAGTGTTGAAATAATAGTCAAGTTTCATATACTCACATGAACCGATATGGTGCCACTTCAACTTTTGTGCCATCATTTGTTATACAAGAAGGGTTTTCCCATATGTGGCACCAAGTGAGGTAGGGGACCCTGAGTGAGTAGCAAGAATTTGACATCCATATGTAATTAAAAATTTGAAAAATAAATCTTTTGTTACTTAGTTTGCTCGTCGTAATTCTTATGCCGCAATAATGGCATAGGTGTCTTGTGTGTTAGAAAATGTGTCAACAATTTAATAATACAAATTGAGATATTCTAAAAGAATGTCTTTTTTACAATGTCGATTTAAAATAGAAGTAACAAGATAAATGGCAAAAAAATTTCTATCATATAGTAACCATTTTGCAATCATTTCATTAACAACTATCTAAAAAAATTGGTCGTTTTAGGGCATCAAGTAGCATTAATAGTATGCTTACAACATTCATTAGAAAAAAGTGAATACTAGCTTAACACACCTAAGAAATTGTTAGAGTACACTTGCGGAAAAATCTAAGCACATTTAGCAATCCATTGCAAACATCCCAATCACTGGGGTGCAATGGAATGTTCAGGACGTTCATTGTAGTGAAAGAACATAACCCATCTTATCGATAAGTCAAATTCCACCTATACTTAACTTCTTTTTAAATTTTTTTCTATCACATTCCATTATCAATAAAAAATTTCCTCCATACCGTATCTATAGGTAGATGGACAATCAAAAAGGTAACTACTTGTCTTATGGGAGATATCTTAAAATCTTTATAATTCATACTTTCTTTAATACAAAGATTTAAATTATGGCAGGTACATCGTATGTGGAAAAGGATCCCACGTAGCGTAGGTTGGCATAACGCTTCAAGTTCATCAATGGATGTGGTATTTGTAACTGCATTGTCAAAAACAATTGAAAATATCCTTTTTATTAATGAGTATCCACCTAAAATAATATTTACTATCTGGAAATTTTTTTTTTCGAATGGCACTCATTAAAAATCTTAAGAGTTATTACTCTTTTTAATATTTGCTATGTATGATCTATCCAATGACATATAATTCTCGTATAAGAATCATCCTTCCATGGATCAATTTATATGTCCACACAAATAGAAACTTATATATCAAGAAAATTAAATATTGCAACTGATTCATACTTATCGGCGTGATAAAATTTCACTATGGTTTGTTACGTAGTTTTCGGCTTGTATTTTTGTGAGCTTAAATTCAAAGCTTCCCATTCATATTTCAAGTATGCAAACTATTGGGTTAGGATATTTGTTACTACAACTTATTTAGGTTAAACTTCATTGGATGCTTCAATCATATATGCCTATTTGATATCTCATAGCCTTCCCTCTTCTTTCATGCGTAACTTAACTAAGAGTAGTTGCAATATGCATAGATACACCCATCTTCCCCTGCAATTTTATGAAAATATTTAATAAAAATATTACATCTGAGTGGTGTAGGTAGCTTACTACTGGAGCTGGCTTTGTCACATATGTGACCTAGTACTTCTTCCTTTGATACTTCCTAGACATCATCTCCTCTTCTTCCTCCCTCTCACTACCTTCTCGTGGTAGTGATCTACTTTATCCTTAGAGAGTCATGTGCTCAAATCTTAGGAGAGGCTTTATTAAATCCTTCAAACACTTATTGGTAAAGTTGTGGAGGTTATAGTCTTCAACATTAAAAAATTGCTCTAGCTCACATCAAACAAATTTTCTCTGTCACCTTTTTCAAAACCCTTCTTCTTACTAGAAGATGAACCACAAAAGGAACTTGCTATTTTTTTCGCTTAGTGAAATAAACTAATATTGATAAGGAAAGACTAATTTAATTATGTGATTACTGAAAAAAATAATATACTCAGTGGAAGATAGTTATATGTAGGAAGCAAAAAAAATTAGATGAGAGCATAAAAAGTTAAGCAATTGAGAGTATAGAGAGGAAGTGAGTAGAGAAGAGAATGAGTGTTTTTTTTTTTTTTTTTGGTAGCATGGAGAAGTGAATGAATAAATAGGCAACATATATACATCATCCTCGTGAATGTTCAAATTTTTCTGAATGTTCAAAAATTTTTTCTACCTCACAACATTCAAATTCAAAATTTTTATCCACTTTCATGCATAAATTTGTTGAAGGTTGCAAGCTTACTACCTATACAAGTCTCCATGCTCTCCACTGTGTTTCTAAAGATTACTAAAATTAATTTAAAAAATTGTGCACGCTTGAGTTTGCCAAAGCTTGCAAGCCTACTACTTGTTGTGTGCTACTTACCTATTGATTTTTACCTTACCATCTTCGCCCTATTCCATTTCCTTTTGTTTTTTCTCTTTTTCCTTATTTGCAAACATGTAGACTTTGTCAATAATAATGGATGCTTGGTTCCTTTTTGTCTTTTTTTTTTGTGTTAGGCCGGTCTTCAGTTAGTTCAAACTGGTAACTACAAGTCGATTCATGGTTCATGAACCAGTCGAATTAGTCTGAACCGGGTTATCGATTCTATTCAACTCTTTCATAGGTCTAAGTCATGTGATCTTTGTGATATATGGTTTGAAAAAAAAATTGGATATCATATTACAAAAGTTCCAAACAATTAAAATTTTGAACTTATATATTGTTTAAGTTATTTAAAAATTATAATATCGCTTTTATTGGCATGGAGTTGTTGAAGTAAGTATTAGATATGAACTTCTGGGCAAGAGTAGAATAGGTATTGACATGAGATTGATTTTGTCAAAATGGAGCCAAAAATTGATTAGCATGGAATTGCTTTGATTGACATAGAGCCTAGTAGCTAGCAAAAAAAAAAAAAAATGGACAAAAGACATAGACCTAAGGAAAGGGTCGATTTAGCTTGTTAAATCAACCCTACCAGTTCAAGCCCATGAACCAACCTATGGGGGTCGATTCATTGATGAGTACAACTCATCGGGCCGGTAGCTGTGAGCTAGGTTACTTAACACAACCCAGAAGGATCAATAGGTTGTCAACCAATGCACAACTCATTGATTCAAGGCCTTTGAACCGATGAGCCAACCCACCATATACATCTAAAAAAAAAAAAAAAATGAAGAAGGGACGTTGATCAATGTGGGAAGGAAAAGGAATAAAAAGCCTACAACTTCCGTAAACTTTGGGAAGGAAAAGGAAAAAAAAAAGAATAGATAGATGGAGATGAACATGGAAAAAAGGAGGAAGAAGTGACCAAGCATGGATGAGTACACAGTGAAGGTTGAAAAATGTCTACAACGAAAGGAGCGTTGTTTGAAAAAATCAAATGCGTAGGTTTATAAGTTTGCAAGTGAAGAGTAGGGAAAAGAGTTGTCAGTAGAGAAAAAGTGCAATGTTTGTTTGAATAAAAATTGGCCCTATGTAGTAGGCTTATAGCCGTAGGTGCAAGCAACAAGTGTTCAAAATTTGAATTTGAGCGTTGTGAGGGAGTGAAAATTTTGAAGGGTTCTACGAGAGTTATATAAATGGATGTTGCAATATGACCCAAAATTCTCTACACAAAAAATTCACACTAACTCTTCTACTCTCATCAACAATTTCTATGCTCTTCAATCATTTTCTATCTTATAGCTTGCAAACTCTTGTATGTTTTCTATGCTCTCATAAATACTCATGAATATTTTTATATCGATATTTTGTTGCTATCATGATATAAATAAATAACAAGCTTTTTTTGTCATTCATCTTCTTCTAAGAGGGATTGTTCTGGAAAATGTGATAAGAGGAAATTGGTGCAACTTGCACCTGAACAATTTTTTGAAGTGGATAATTATGATATCCACAACATCACCAATGAGAGGCTGGAGGACTTGATGATGCCACCTCCAAGCTCTAATCAAAGGCCTTCCGATGGACAAAGTCAAATGCTACCACGAGAGGGTAGCGAAGAGGAGGTGGGAGAAGAAGGGAAATATGATGTCTAAGACATGCCGAAGAAAGAAATACCGGGCTACTTACGTGAACCATCCAACTCCATGGGTAAGTCATCTACATCACTTAAATTAAACATTTTTACTAAATATTTTTGTAAAATTACAAGGGAATATGGGAGCACCCGTACTTATTACAACTACTGCTAGTCAAATTATGCGTTGAAAAAAGGGATAAAGGTATGGCATTCTCAACAGACACATGTGAACAAAGCACCCTACGGAGTTTAACATAGATGAGTTGTAGCAACAAATTTTCTAATCAAGTAGATTACAAAGAGAAGGTCTATTTCGATATTTCACCGATAGGCAATAGGTTCTACTTGCAAAATACTTAGCCAAATGTAACCTATTATAAAGTCATGCATCTTCCAAGCATCAATTGGAGTATAAGTGAGAAGCGCTAAATTCAAGCTCACATAGTTACAATGCAAAAACAATACAACGAACCACATGAAACTCTATCACAATGGTAAACGTGAATTAGCTGCCCTTTTCATTTCTTTAGACACGTAGCTTTCTATTTACATAGATATATAGACTAATCCATAACAAGAAGATTCATATATGGGAGTTATATGTCACTAGATAGATAATGCATACAAAAAAGACTAATAGTGCTAAGGGTTTTCAATAAACACTACATGTCGTAAATTATTTTATATATTATAAGTATTATTTTAGGTGAATAGGGTTTGATAAAAAATATATTTTCAATTGGCTTTGGCAACGCAGTTGTTAACACAATTTCCATTGATGAACTTCAAGCTTTCTATCAACTCACACTAGGTGGGACTTTTTTTCACATTTGATGTGCTTACCACATTTTGAATTTTTATGTAAATGATAGTATGAACTGTTTAGATTTTAATATGTCTCCAATAAGACAATTAGTTTATTTTTTAATTAATCATCCTTCCATAAATAAGGTATGATAGATATTTTGTATCAAAAATAATATTTGACCAAAATAATTTAAAAAGGATATTAAGCAAAGGTGAAATTTCACATATCGACTTTTAAAAAGTACAATTGCTTACAAAGATACTTTATGTTCTTTTGCCACCATGAATGTCCCAGATATTCCACTGCACTCTAGCAATTCGAATGTATGCAGTAAAATATTGAATGTTTTAAGAGTTTTTCATAAGTTTACTTAACATTTTCTCAAGTGTACCAAGCTAGTGTTCACATTTTTCTTATGAATGTCGTGAACATACTATCAATGTTGCTTAAAGCCCGAAGCAACCCTTTTCTTCAGGTGGCTATTAATGACATAGCTGCAAAGTGGTTGCAATATTATAAATAAATTTCAACAATTTTTCTTATTACTTCTATTTTAGATCCTTATTGTAAAAAAGACATGTTATTAGAATATTTTAATTTGTATTATTCCATTATTGACACCTTCTCCAACATAGAAGACACCTACATCATTACTGCCGCGCAAGAACTATGCCGAGCGATCCAAATAATAGAAGAATTATATTCTAACTTTTTCAATGCATTTGGTGGTCAAGGTTCCGGAACTTGCTCACCATCCTCTAGCTCACATGGTAGCACGCATGGTCACACCTTCCCCGAGCAACGAATGATGCTATAAAAGTTAAAGCGGCACCATTCCAGGTCAAGTGAGACACAAAACTTGACAATTACTTTAATACATACTTCAAATTTTGTAACAATAGTATCATGAATATCAACATCGTAGACTGGTGGAGGAGGCATAGGAAGACATATCTAATCCTCTCTCGAAAGACTCGTCAAGTTTTGGTTGCTCCTGCATCAAGAGTAGCTGTTAAACAAGCTTTCAACACAACGGGCCTTATCCTATCATAGTGGCAATCAAGATTGTCATCCGTCAACATTGAGGTACTAGCTTGCGTAGAGAATTAGTCAAAGGCAAGGAGTCAAACACAAGAATCGAACGGGACGTTCAACGAAGAAAATGAATACTTCAGCAACTTCATCCCATCGGGTGAAAGCTTTACTAGTTTGAATCTTGATATTAAATAAGCTAAATAATTTTGTAAGGATAATAGTACTACCTTATTAATTTTTTATACTAGGTTAGAGATATTTTGTAAGGAGAGTAATATTTTCTTATTTATTTCCGTTATTTACTTACCGCGTCTTATTATCATGTACAAGAGATAAGGCTAAGTGTCTCCTTCTTTTTTTGTAATATTTTTATTTAATTAATAAAATTCAGGGCTAATATCCTCCTATGTATAGGGTATTGCCACTAATTAATTTTCCAAACATTGTACATTGCTACAAGAATGATGGATTAAATTTTGACGTTAATAAATTTAGGATAAAAAAACGAACCCATTAAAAAAATACACATGAAAAAGTGACAAATATTCTAAAGAAAATGAAAAATAAGAAATTAAAAATGGCCAAAACAAAATCTAGAAAAAAACTAAATCAACAAAACCGATCTAACCCTTTCTCCCCAAGGGTCAGTTCCAGTTCCTTTTCTCCCTAGCCCGTGATCGGACAGTTTTGAGCCAGTCCTAGGCCAATTTGAAACCGACCCAACGTCTTAGAGCCTAGTAAGGGTTGAGAGACGTGGAGTCAAGTGAGGGTTGGCATAAAGTCGGAATGAATAATATGAGAATCATTTTGCCTATTTTTAATTTTTATTTATGTATTGTTATTATTATAAAATATTGAAAACAACGACAGCGATCATAACAGTAATTACAATAAAGAAGTCACTTACTTATGTTACTTTAGAAAGTGAGCTATCAAAAGGGGAAAAAAAAAGTTTAAAGTTTGGACCGTAAAGGTAGAAGCATGGTACTAGAGTGAAATATAAAATATAAAATGGGTTTATTGTATGTAAAGGATTGCTGGGTTAAAGCAGCCATAATAACTTTTTATTTCGGGAAGGCAAATAGTGAATAAAATAAATATCATATTGATATGGAGGAAAAAAGAAAGAGGCAAAAAACGATAAAAGTGGGTCAAAACCTAGACAAAGAAGAAGTCAGCCGATGGAGAATGATACCGAGATTACAAGCCTATCTAAATAATATGTAGAAGTTTGGCTTTTGGTGATATCACATTTTTTATTTTATTTATTTTTTTAATTTTAGAGGATTATTTATAATCATTGTCATTTGTCATGATCGATACTTCACTTATTAAAATAAGAAGGTAGGCTTGCTGCATTTCACGATTGAATTACAGTCCATCTTAAAAAAAAAAAAAAGATTAAATTACTGCCGTAGATTGGATGACTAAGATCAGTAGCTCATGTAGTCAATGTATGATATGTACATTTAAAAGGGCATTCTTGGCCCAAGTACAAACGTGAGGAGGCTGGAGCGACATTCCAGAAAAGGCTCAAAATCAAAAGCATTTACTTTCCTTTTTCATACGACTATAGCGGACAAGAAGCATTTTTTCCCAATGGCCATTGTATTAATTTCTTGCCAACCCTCACCCTCCGTATAACAATCCACCTGCGAAGACATTATCAAAGAAATTTTAAATTATGATGCACACTAAGCAAAAGCTTCAATCAAGTTCACCAACTTAGATAATCAAAAGCCTATTTAAGGTCCCAAAAGAGGACTCAGACTCTGAAGAGTCGAGCCTTCCCATGATAAGCAGTTGGAAGCAGATTTTTCTATCAATTAGCCCATGCCAAACTGAGAAAAGTAAAAAATGAAACTCACCACAGTAATTATGTTCTCATCATTTTCAACACCTCCAATAACATAGACGGACTCCCCAAGAACCGCAGCAGCTGAATATCCTCTAGAGCGATTCATTGGCTCACCAGGCATCCACGATCCAATACGCGGATCATATACTTCAACAGTTGGAACCATACAACTTCCATCAAAGCCACCCTGCGCATATCTATAAAAAAATCATAATAATAAATAGTTACAATAGTATTAGTTATTTATTCCTAAAAATGTGTATATTCCTACAGGCATGCGCCTTAGAAAGCTCTCTCAATCAAAATCTAACATAAGCATACATTTGAAAATGTTTCTTGATATCAATATGTATTTGTATGTATGCCCAATCTGAGTAAATGACAAAATCCAAATCTTTTTGTACATTAATCCAATAGATTAAGGAAAAACAAAGAGACTGCAAATTGCAATAACACCCCCCATAATAGTTTAAGGGATGTATTTATTATGCCAAAGACTTTTGCATACAAACAAAGAGTAATGAGAACTTACAGCTTCTCATTCAGCACAACCAGTGAATGGCACCCCCTCTTTGAGTTCATGCTTGCTATCCGGGTCCAAGAGTGCTCTCTAGGATCTAATCTTTCAACAGAGCTGATATTACAAGACATACATTGTAAAAAATGATAGACTTTACAAACAGAAATGGAAAAGGAGGCACGAGGACCAAAAGAGAGGAAAGTAATAGACAAATGCAAACAAGCATCAAGCATCTGAGAATGGGTATTCTGTATTTTAACAAGCTCTTGTCATAATAAATTCAGATCTCTGCTAACACCAAAAATGGCTGTCTTACAAGTAATCACTTATAGTCTTGTATTGATAGCAGGACATCCATGAAACTAGTCAGCATCTCAATTGAATTGCAAGCCTACAACAATTAAAGCAAAAAAGGGAAAGCACCATCACTTTTTAGGATTACAAACAAAATTCTCTACACACCTTCTACCTTATGATACATGATAGATGGAAGGAATGTCCACTTATTCCAATTATAGATGGGCAATTGTAACAGACAAGTAAAAATGGAAGTGAAAATTGAAGTGTTAAATACTTGCTTTAGATACTCCTTGCCATCATATCCACCAGTCGCATATATCACCCCATTTAACTCTACTGCAGCTGGTGAAAATCGCTGAAAAAAAAAGCAAAATGAGAGGAGCAAGCCAAAACATATTGAAAAGATAGAAGAGTAAACTGTGGAATGCAGTAGAGGATTCTAAATGAAGCCACAAAGTCAATGAACAAGATGCACTAAGAAAAGAACCAAAATCCCACCAAAAAGATAAAGAACCAAAAAAGCAACTATAAAAGGAAAAGGACAACCTCAAAGCATAACATTATTTCCCACAATAATAGCATTTAATTCTTACATCTCTTTCCTCAATAGAGACCTAAACTTGCTCAACTAGCATTTCTTTAATAAATGTTTCAAGGAACATATGAAGACGAATGTTCACCACATCCAACATTTAAATTAGGCATCATCAACTAAGTCAAATAAGTGATTGGAAAAACAAGCAAAATGGTATGCAAGCATAAAGTGGGAAAAGGCCCATACACTAAATAAATGGATCTCTACATGCTTAAAAACACTTAAATTAAAAGTAAGAAACATTGGGACTATGTATAAGAGAGACATGGTTGCATTTGGCAATTTACAGGAATTTCTAGATCAGAGCAATTAACAGCAAAAATTTTTAAAAAGATGTTGCACTTCCCCTTCTAACATGGAAAGAAATCAGAATTATGCTTGGTCAAAGAAAAAATGAAGAACGCACTGGCAAGGAAAAGTACTAATAAGATGACTGATAGATAGGATTACACCATGAAGACATTTTATATCCCCATATTGGATTTTATTTATATGGGCAGTTGACGAAAACAAGATTGTTTTCAATTGATAGATGCAATCTGGTCTTATGTAGTAGGTGCAGAAAAGATTTAAGCGTGACAGTAGGGGTTTTACAGGTATTAGACAAAAACATGTTTTCACCCAACATGGAGATTTGCCATTGGGCCGTTAAACCTAATTGTAAGGGGAAAAATCAGAAATTTAAAACACCTTAACCACAATCTGTTTTATGTAGGGTCCACAACAAATAATTACAAAGTGGCTTTCCCTTTCTTAAGCCGCCTCCATATGGTACATGCAAATTGGCCAAGTCAATAAACTTTACCTTCTGCCACATGGATTGTGCAGATATCCATCTTCCAATGTCTAAATCAAGAATTTCAACTTCTGAAAAGCACTCCTTTCCGTTTCCACCACCAATTGCATACATTGTATCGTTCATAGTTGCTCCAGCTAAGCTTCCTTTTCCCGTGCGTAAGGAGGGCCTCGGGGTCCACCTGTTTTCAGCTATGTTGTATGATTCAACTTCAAAGGCAAACAATATGTTAGCTTCGGTAAGATCCTGACAAAAATTGAAATTTATTACGTAATAAGATAATACCTGTTTCCTCCCATGAGTATCCATTTCCACCTCCAAGTACATAAATCTCATCATTTAACTTTGCTACTGCAGCATAAGCGCGCTCAATGTTCATTGGGGCAAGAGATTTCACCACATCATTAGAAGGAAAAAATGATTCAAATGACTTTAACCAGCTCTGACCATCATATCCTCCCACCAGAAATATGGAATCCCTACAATCCAATTGTAAAGCATGTTCCGTGAAAGAATAGTACTGTTGTTTCAACCACAGAATTTCATTTTCAGCCCTGGCCTGTAATATGCACATTCAAGCTATCAAATTTACTTGTTTGAAAACCACAGAAGGAACCAAGAAGTTTCCACAAACAAGTCATACAACCAGAAATGACAAAAGTAGCAATACACAGTAATTGAGATTTTCGGTTTAAAAAGATTGTTTACAGTGCTATCATTCGCTTTTAGAAAATTTCTTTAATTTTCCTGTAATTTAACAAATTTGTGAAGTTGCCTAAAGTCAAGTGCAAAATTTTTTAACTAAAATACTAATGGAGGATCATGAAGCACAATCACAACTTGCAAACCAGGCATTAGATCAATGGGTCATACCATGGGAATTGGTGATTGAAAGTAGATTAAGGAGAGAAACTACTTAGTTTGTCTAAGAACCAATTGGAATTTGTGCCAGGAAAGTGAATAATGGAAGCTACACGTCTCCAAAGAAGGATTGGCAAAAAATATCAAGGAAAAGGGCAAGACTTGTATATGTTGTTCTAAAGATAGTAATATTTAGATGCATCTCTCTACTTTATGTCCATATTTTCACATTATTATCCTTAGTAGATATTGTTAGATAATGTCCAGATTTATTCTAATCTTTTAGAGACATTTTAAATTAGACATTATATTTAATTTTGGAAGGTTAAATCATAAGGGTTTTATTCATACCCTATTATTATGAATATCACCACCTGGATCAATCACTTTCATGCATCATAAATTTCCATGGTAGCACACATGATATAATTATAAAAGATATGTCAATCCATTTCAATTAATATCTGTGATGTACTCTTGAAAATTTATAACTATACATTAGAACATGACATGTTGAGCCATACCAGCTTCCGCTCCATGTCGATCATTTTTTGCGTTTGTTCAGCTTTGAAAGACTTTAACTCTGCTAATTCTTGAATTACCTGCGACATATTATGAGCATGCATTACTATATATGTCCAACTAGAATATATATATATATATATGTGTGTGTGTGTGTGTGTGTGTGTGTGTGTGTGTATGTATATTATGAATCTAACAGGGAGATATAGGGGTACCAAGCTCCACAGCTACCTGGTCTATGTTGATATGCTTAACAGAAGAAGGCTGAAAGTTTTCCTCTTGCTTTTCCTCTTGGCATGTGACATCTCCATGGAAAATTGTCCATTCCAAGTCACTATCACTAGAAACAGTGGGATCTTCTGCAGTTACCTCTGCAGGTCTTCGAGAAACCTGATTAAGGGTCATTTTCTCCATTTTAACATCAATCAAATGTTTTTCATGTTCACCGGTATTGATCTTTCGACGTCCTAGTGCAAGGTCTTTCACATCTAACCGAGGAAAAGCATCTGTATAATCTAAGTTCCAACCTGCATGTTTGGGATGGTTTGGATCAGAAGAAAAAGGCTCAACTTCTTCAGGTAAACCTTTATTTTCCTCATAGGGCAGAGCTCTTGACGTGGTCATCCTCCTGCTTGTATCTTGTGTAAATGAAGTACTTGGTGTAATTGCTAATGGAACAAACAGGGATGTCAGTCTACTTGCTTGAGCATGATCTAACTCAAACCAGAAATGATTGCGACTGTAGTAGTTGTCTTTGATTATCTGTTTAAATTGATCTTCATTCAGTGGCTCGCATTGCAGCCTGACACGAACTTGAACCTTGCCAAAGCATTACTATATTCGTTAGTGGAAAAATGCTTCAAATATATGAATTAGCAAGATAACTTAAATCCAGGACAGGGAAAGATATGTCAAAACCCATAAGCACCTGCGCAGGGTATTTTGTCCTCTCTGAACCATCAACCGTCCACCCATAAGGGTTAATATTCATTTGACCATGACTTACAGCCTCAAATATTCCGTAAAGTTTTCTCTCGGAATTATTGAACAAAAATAAGGGCAAGCCAGGTTCAATATTCTTCACGTACACAATATGTTGAGAAGGCAAGCCTGCTAGCAAATATATCATGAGTCCTTATATCTGAAATAGCAGCAATATTACGATGATGGCATGCCAGCAAAAAAGCATAATCACAGCTAAGTCTTATATCTGAAATAGCAGCAATATAATGATGATGGCATGCCAGCAAAAAAGCATAATCACAGCAAAGTTTAGCTCCAATAAGGAACATAGCTCTACAGTCTTAACAGTAAATATTAAAATGCAATTAGAGAACCACAGTGACATAGAAGACCAAAAGACAGACAAACCAGCAAGCACACATAGCTTCAATAGGGAAGGAATCTGAAGAACTAAAATGATAGAGTAAAGACCAAATATCTGTTTATATAGGCATTCCCTCAGGGTGCTGTTAGTGCAACCAAATATGACACCACCAAGATCAGCTTTCGCCACATTTCGGTTAGAGAAGCCACCAGTTATCATATCTGCAGAAAAAGGTACATCTGTACCACTGAAACTCAACTTGTTCATCCTCGTTCCCATCCTGTCATATTCGATACATCTAAAAGATGAGCATATTCATAAACTCAAACACAAGAAAACACATGCAAAAGTAAAGACTTTGTCTAAGAAGGCATGTTCCATTTGATTGAAGATGAAACAAACACAGACCTCGGTCAACAAGTCATATGATTTTTCAAATTTTCAAATGCAAAGGACAATAATCAACTAACAGCATATTAATTACATTTGTCTCCAAGATGCAAAGAAATTGAATGGACTTCACACAAAAAACATAAATCCACTAAAAATCCTCACATCAGAAATTATACATTTGATATTTGAATACAACAAAGGCAGATAACAAACAGATGGCATGCAAATCCTATTGAGCAATAGAATTAGTATCAAATGATGCACCGTTTCCAGTTGATCAAACTCAGTAAGGTTTTCAATGAATTAAGCGAATCACAATATCATACAACCTTTTAAAATCAAGCATATTCAATAAAAGATAACCAAACATGAACTGACAGAATAACAACACACTAGTTCATAATGCTCTTCGGCGATACATCACCACCTCAGTTTCCATATCATCATTCGATGTACCCATCGTTAAATTTTTCTCGTACGGGGCAGCGCGATTCCGAATCCATGTTCAACTCAATTTCTATTAACATTAAAAATATGAATAACCAACAAAACACTTGTGGACCATACATCGATGCAACAACAAAAGCAGTATCATCAAGAATCAAATAAACACATTAAAACGAATTTCAACTATATTAGATAAAAACATACAGCACAACCTAGGTTTTCATACAAAAAAAAAAAAAACAACTACGACGAGAACAACAATAACATACTATAATATACTATGGCAAGAAACATATGTAATATAATACGAACGAAAGTGATCGTACTTAATATACGTCGTAAGAGAGTAGTAGAGTATGTGACCGTGTTTACTGTGCTGAAACCGAATGGTGGAAACGAAATGTCGGGGTTCTCGGAGAGGAAAGAGAAGAGAACACAACCAAGAAGAAAGTAAGATGGGGAGAGAGAGAGAGAGAGGAAGAAGCGCGAAAGGAAGAGGGATTTGGAGAGAGTGACCGACCAACTTCTCTTTCAAGCATATGGGCAAAGGGGGACCGGACCAACTTCTCCTTCAAGTACATGGTTAATATGCATTTCAATTTTATTTTATATTTCATTTATTCATGGTGATATTTTTTTATTAATTATAAGGTAGTAGTAGACGACGTATTTACAATGCTAGTGTAAAAATAAAAATATCAAGAATATATTAGATGTTAAGATAAGTATCCAAAAAGTACAAAATAGTTATAAAATTAAAAGTTAAATTTTATAAAACATAAAAAAAGATTTATAATTATTTTTTTTGGTTTAAAATTTGAAAATATTATGGCATAACCTTTTTTTTTTTTGTCAAAGATTATTGCATAATTATTTATTGATACAATTTTCATAAAATATTGAGGTAATGGAATATAAATGATAATACATAAATGCTTAAAAAAAAAAGGAGATATATGTTGGAAAAAATATTAACGAAAACTGTCAAATTACTTATTAATGGTAAAAGAAAGATATGGTTTTATTTTTCAGTGCTTTTGGCTTTTCATAAATTATGTAATCACCACTGAAATTTAAAGGACTTCTTCTTTGTGGTTTAGACTTTTCTAAATAGTATTTGAGTCGGTACTTATTAACAAACCTAGTTCACAATACGATCTTCCGGTTAGGAGGGTTTGTCATGTGGCCCGTATGGGAAAAAATAAAATACTTATGTTTTAATCATGTGGCCCGTATGATGTGTCAAGCCAATGATCTATTTGATATCTTACAATTATCACTAAACATTTTGTTGTCAAATTTACCAAATTGTTAAGTAAAAAACGAAAAAAAAAAATTTATGTTAATGCCTACCATCCCACAAGTTATATTTCATACCACCCCATCTAGTGGCAAATGGAATATGGGTATGTGAATACATAGTTGGTAGAGTATAAAATTATATTTGTATTAAATTATATTCGTAAGGTTTTCAAATTTAGGAATGATAAAAAATTATTCCATAATATATAGGAACCACCCTAATAGCCGTATTCAATAGAAACTATAAGGTGTATAGTATCTTTTTCAACACATAAATTTTTTTTATTATATTTTAAAATATAAAATTTTTGAGATAAGGTTACTCAAAAACCTCTCAATTTTTCCATAGATTTGTAATCGGTACATTAATTAATATGATAATTCTTGACAATTTAACCACATAGTTTAACTTGAAATAATATATGATGGATGCTATCATAAAATTACAAACAATCATAAAATCTAAGTTCACTTGTTTAATTCCATTAGAGTATTTTAACCAATACACTTGGTGAAAATATAATATAACAAAATAAAACAAGTGTCAAATAATCTTTACACAAACAGAATCATTCTTCTATAGTAGATAAATGAGATTGATCCTCAAGTATTTATTAAGTTTAAAATATTGTATTTTCTTATGTTTAATGTTCTTAATCAAGAATTTTTATAAGGTAAGTATAAAATACGCTAAAACTCATATGATGTAACCTCCCTATCTATGCAATCAAATCTAAGGTCTAAACATGTTTACAAAAGAGTTTGGGATGAAATGGAGTCAAAAGACTAGGATTTTGAAGACCAAAACCGTTATAGAATTTTGTAGGAACAAAAGGTTCAAAACATATCAAAAATGTCCAAAGCATTTGTTGTAGAACATAACTATTTAGGTAGAAAATTATCAAAAGGTCTAAAGCATCTACAAAAAGGTTTGGAGAATTGCAGCCGAGGGACAAAGCATATTTTCCTAAAGCTAAAGGGTTTAAACTATTAATACATGTTTGGGAACATTTTTAAGTTTTAGTTTTAATGTTTTCTTATTTTAATATGTTTTCCTTTTATTTTTAGTGTAGATATCAATCTTATTTAATAGGCTATCAATATTATATCTTTTCTTTTATGTTATTTCCTTTTGTGTCCATTAGTCATTTAGGGTTACGAGCCTATATAAGGCATAGAAAGCCTTTTGGTATGGAAAAACTTGAGAGTTCTCTCATCTCTAATCTTATCAATCTAACTTTTGAATTATAGCCACGTTGATCTCTACAATTGTATAAATTAAACCTATTATTATAATTTGTATATCATCTCAATATATATTAACAAATCAATTAATTTCTAAATTTGTGCATCATATCATTTGTAGAGATTAATTAAACCTAGTTCATATTGTTAATTGGTATGCCATATCCTATTAAATAAATATCCTTTATTTATTTTTTGCTCGTTCAAAAATTATTAAAAAAATAAAAAAAATCTTCTCCTTCTTTTCATCCCAAAAATACCAAAAAGATTATTCTTCAAATTGATGTGCATCCTAATTAGCAACTCCTAGGTCGTGTCACCATACATTATATACTTGAGAGTACAAGAAAACTTTTCTACTATGCCATAAATCCAATTTTCATATCACTCAAGAATTGCCATCTTTCCAAGATGTGTACTATAGACACCTCATTTTTGCCCTCTAAATAATTTTTTTTAATAAAGGTTTGGTTTACAAGATAATAAAAATTAAATGGAAAATAACAAAAAATAATAACAAAAAAAGAAAAATAATAATAAAGTTTTAAATTAAAAAATAAAAAATAGAATAACAAAATATGAATATTTTCAATAATACTAAGAAGATATGAGCCTTTAAATCAAGCTTGGGAACCTCAAATCAATAAAATTTAATTAAGACTGATAGCTCAAATGCAAATTAATTGTAATGAGAAACAGATAAAAAAGGCCGGTTCAGTTGGTCCATGTATGCGCCTAGATGCATGTGTTGGAGATGTTGGTCACAAGTTTGAATCTCATGAGAGGCACTTTGTGCCGTTTTCTTTTTTCTTCCTTTCCAACTGCCATGTAGCAGCTCGTTATTGGCCGAATGAAGCATGTGATCAAGAGGAGGAAAATCAACTTATCGAAAACAATGGGATGCACCTATAAATACATGGGAATGCTTAGAAATCAAGAGGAGGAAAATCACCAAAAACACGCACTCGTAAGCTTTGGCTGGAGCTTTCTCTCTCTAGGATAGCTGAAAACCCACCCTCTACCTTCTCTTTAAGATTACTAGCTCTACATAAAAAACCGAAACATAAAACTAGTATCAATAAGTTTCTAGTGATCTTTAGTTTTGGAAAGAGGTAATCTTTTGCTTCGATTGTTCACTCATTCAGCGGATCGAAAAAACCCGAAGGACTTCGTCGTCGGCCGCCTCCTGAACCACTACTTAGGTTAGCTTTTAGGAGAAAATAACACCAAATTTGACTTCTACACCCTTGAAAACCTAGGGAACCACTCCTTAGCTACCTCAGATCTTTGCCAAAGCGTTGTCAATGAAGGCCCTCAGCTATCGTGCTCATGACTTGAGTTTGACCCAGATTCCAGCTTGAACCAATCTACACACTTGGCCTACGATTGCATTTGACTTATATCTAGGTAAGTGTTATTATTATTATTAATTTAGTTTAGATAAATTAGTTAATTTTGTTAAAATCTAATTGATAAAAATAAAAATAAATATATTAATAAAAATTAAGGTAGATTTTAAAATTTAATAATATAAATAATTGAGTTAATAACTTTGTCTTAATTTACTTAATTTAGTTAAAGATAAAATATATAAAAAAACTTATGAAAATCAATTCGGAAAATTAGTAAACTAAATACTTAGGAGGAACCATTGTGTAAGCCTTAGGTGCTACGGTGTAATCGTCACCTAGGAATGATTAGGTTCCCAACTAGTTTTTTTTTTTTATAAATAATTAGTAATATTTAGTCTATAAATATAAAGATATAAAAATTGAAAAAAAAAACTTTAAAAAATTAAAAAAGGTTTATTACCTAGGATATGGTTTTATTCTAAAAAATATTTTCTCACCTAGAAAAATATTTTCATAAAATAAAATTTTAATTAGTGTTTTCAAAAGTTAAGTCTTTAGTTCTTTTCTTTTTTTCAAAATCAGGAAATAAAGTTTAGGTTTAGAATTTTTCCTTAAAAAAATTAAAATAATAATAAACATAAACTCAACCTGTTTTCATAATTAAAATTAATTAATTCACTAAAGTTTTATGAAAAAAAAAAAAACAAAACTACATTGTTTTAGTCCTGATTAGCGGGTGCATAGGCACTTATAAGTAACTACATATAAAATTAAAAAAAAAATTATTCTTTTCCAATTTCAATTTACCATATAAAAAATCTACAAAAAAGTATTTTATCCTTTTAAAATTTCAATTTATAATATAAAAAACATAAAAATATTTTACCTTATTTTTAAATTTAAATTTAATTAAAGTAGAAATGAAAAGGTTTTTATTCTCTTTCATTTCATTTTAAAATGAGAATAGAAAATTTATAACTAAAAAGATGATTAAAAATTTTTCATGCTATTTTGATTTATTTCATACTTTATATGGAAAACATTATATCTTGTACATGTGATGGTGAAGGGAATTTACAAAAAACTTTTAATTTGTTTTCTTGAAAAAGATAATAAGTGGTAATCATTTAGGTTTTAATAGGATAGCCCCCTGAGTCTAGATTTTTTTGTTAATATTTTTTCAAATTTTGTTTAGAAAAATTCATAGACCAGTAATTAGTTAAAGTTAACCCACCTCATTAACCTTAACTTATCTTATTTTCCAACTTAAGTTGATAGCAACTCCAATTTTTTTCTTAAAATAATTAAAAATATAATTTTTCTTAATTTTTACTGTCAAATAACTTATATTAAGTGGGTTGGACTTAATATGGGTTAATTAAGGAAAAATTCAAAACAAGGCTTTATAGAATTGGCGACTCCATTGGGAACCTATTTCTTTAGTAGGCTAGCCATTTTAATCTTCTTCTTCAAAAAAAAAAATAAGAGCTTCTTATAAATTCCTTCAACATGTATTATTTTCTTTTAAATCACATATGTATATTTCTTGTATGAATAACTCTTTTTATGTAAACTAATTGGGCTTCATGATGGAATAGCATTAGGTCCATCGGGCCTAATAATGATATTTAGGGGAATTATTATCATTCATATATGTGTATTTGAAATGGTCAGAACTAGGCCACCTTAGGAACCTAGGCAAGGGGGCATTGTGTAAGCTTTAGGTGATGTGGTGTAACCACCTCCTGGGGTCAATTAAGCTTTCCCCACTCTTGCTTCGTTGTGGCCCAAAACCCATTAACTTAGAAATGAAGGAGGCCACAAAGCTTAAGGACCTTTAGAACCCACCCAAATTGTATTCATGTCATCTATGCATGATTGAAAAATAGTGCAGCTTTAATAAAATGTAGATTTAATGATTTTCCAAATGATGTAAAGCTTTGTTATTATATATGTATTCTTTGTAAAGGTCTTATTTTATGTATTACGAAGGAATGACCAACTCTGAGTCAAGAAACAACTACATCTACATTAGCCAGATTTATGTTAACCAGCCCTTATCGTCTAAGCCTGCACTTTCTAACTAGTTTCAACAGTTTAACCTAGAGCAACAGGATACCATCAAGGCCAAAGTGGGGCCAATCCTCTCACTCCTCAAGGTTTAATATGACTAGGCCCTCATGAGAGCCCTAACGTACTTTTAGGATCCAGAGTTAGCGGCATTTTGCTTTGGCCCACACACCCTATCTCCAACTATTAAAAAGTATTCCCAGCTGCTACAAGCTCCTTCTTATTCTAATGGAATCACAGTTCCAGATCTATAAGCCAGCCCAACAAGCGCCTTCTACAAGCTATTGGGGGTTAGAAAGTCAGAAGTAACTCAGGCCTTTACTCAATGCAATAGAAAGTCCATAAGAATCTCAACCCTTAGAAACTGGTTTAGAACACTTGTAGACTACCAAACTAATCGAGAGATTTTTGTAGGAGACTAGGGTACCTGGGAGTTGGATCGGGTCAATGCCTATATCCTAGTAGTTTTTGCTAGCATCCTATTTTCGACAGGAGTTTTGCATGTCCATTTCAGGGTAGCAAAATTAGTAACTCAGTTCCTGTCCTGTCGGTCCTACATCCCAACTTTACTTGCTGAACAGATCCGATCTTTGAGATTTCTAAAAGAAAGAGGAAAGGGAAACTTCAAAGGCTGTCTAACATTGTTAATAGTATAGTTCCCTAGTCATACTAAAAGTTATGGATTGGATTTCGTCAGGAGATCTTTAGCTTCACAAGTTGATTGATAAAAGTTATTATGTAATAATTATTTATATAAATTAAAATAACATTTTATTTACTTTATTTATATTTTTTATAAATAATACACTTAATTAATCTTTATTTTAATTTTAGAGTCTTTAAATTATAATTTATGAATTAATGAGAAATTATATGAAAATTAAAGAAGAAAATATAATTTCTACAAGAAGAAAGTCCAACACGGGAATCAACATTGATGTGTCCAACAATAGAAAACAAATTGTGAGTTAAGCCAAGGAAAAGAGGGAGTGCAGCAGCAACACGGCAAAGGACATGCCCGTGCTAGTGGGTGTGTTGAAGATGAAAGCTGCACAGAATTGTACACATGAGGCAACACGGCCATGCCGGAGGAAATGAGAACCGACCAAGACAAGACAAAGCCAGAAAAATCAATCGAAAAACATGTTTTAACTCACCGAGAAATATGTGAGGAAAACAAGTAGATAAGCTCACCGGAAACGTAGGGAAGATCTGATTTCGTCCAACGTCCAGCCCGAATCTATATATATATATATAACGATAAGGAAGAGGATAATGATCCACCCGCATCAATAATAATCCATCTGCATCACACTTGCAATCAACATATATATATATAGAAGACAGTAAAATAGTTTTAGTTTTAGTTTTTAAATCGTAGAAAAATTATATTAGAAAAATAGAATTAGATGATTAAGATTAGAATTAGATTAGGAGATTAGAGTAGATTTTTATATTTTTATTTTTAATGTTTTTATTTATACTTTCTTTTATTATAACTTTTTTATTTAGATTTAATATGTTTATGACTTAATTTCTTTTATATTCGAATATGATAAACCCTAGAATAAATATGCAATTTTTATGATCATTATTCAATGATTTATTTATCATTCTTGTGATTCAATTATGTGTTTTTATTTTTTTTAATTTAATATTGCTGGCATATTAGTTGAAATTTGATTTCTTATATAAAAATCGAAAGATTTCATGTAAGAATAGATCTAGTATAATTAAAAAAAGTTGCATGAAAACCTAGAAATATGATGACATAAATCTTCTGAATTAGGATCAAACCTAATAGTGGAATTCATAAATCGAATGTAATGTAATTTTAGGGGTTTTAATTAGGAAGAGATTCCAATTAATCAACTTAAAATTAAGAATTAATATGACTCGAGAGAGCTATTAGTTCAATATATGAATTCCTACGATCTAAGAATAAAATAAGAATTTGAATAATAATTAATTACTTACATTAGTAATTCTAAGGGGATTTAATACTTGAATATATTAGTTTTATTGATTATTGTTTTCTTTGATTTATTCATTATTTATTTTATTTACTCATTTAATTAATTTTGCCAATTAGATAATTAAAGAAAGGGTAATTACTAGTACTCTTAATCCTTGTGGGATAGACACTCGATATCTTTATCCACTATACTATATAATTAATATATGTACTTGCCTATAAGTCTAAAGTTAAATGGTAGGAAGACCGATAATCAAGTTTTTTGCACCATTGTCGGGCATTAGGATATTAGGAACACCTATATCTTATTAATCTAATCCTTCTTTCCTTTATTGCTTAATTTATTTTATTTTTATTAGCCTTTATTTTTTATAGTTTTTGTTTTCCTACTATTGTTTATGCCTAGGAGACGTTGTAGAGCAAGGCAATACTAAGTTCTGGCTCAAGACTCAGATAATAACTTATCTGTCAACATAGCCAATGAGCAAGAAGAGAGAATGATGTTCAATTACGCGACACCATCACTTGTTGGGGCTAATTCAAGTGTTATTAAGGCTACAATTGTAGCCAACAACTTTAAAAGTAAACCCAATATCATTCAGATAGTTCAACAATTTGTTCAATTTAATGGGTTGAAGGATGAAGATCCCAACGCACACATTGCCAACTTTTTGGAAATCTGCAACACCTTCAAAATAAATGGGGCCACAGATGACGTCATCAGGTTATGGCTTTTCCCTTTTTCATTACGTAGTAGATCTAAACAATGGTTGAATTCTCTGCTTAAGGGGTCGATAACTACATGGGAATAGATGGTAGAAAAGTTTCTTGCTAAGTATTTTCCACCAGCAAAGACTGTGAAGCTACGGAACGATATCTCCTCCTATGCTCAAATAGAGTCTAAGACTTTATATGATATATGGGAGAGATATAAAGATCTACTGAGGAGATGCCCACATCACGGTCTTCCACTGTGGATGCAAATTCAAACTTTCTATAGGGGATTGAATCAAACCACGAGGCAGATGGTAGTTGCAACAACTGAAGGAACGTTAAATAATAAAACTCTTGAAAAGGCCTAGAATTTGATAGAAAATATGGCCATGAATAGCTACCAGTGGAATGCATCAAGAGCTAGACAACTAAAAGTAGTAGGAGTATATGATGTCAATGCTGTTACTACTTTAGCAGCATAAGTCAAGGCATTAAGTAAGAAAGTGGATGGAATCAATGTGGAACAGTAGCTAAGTTAGCTAAAGTTTATTTCTAATTTTAATGAAAATGATAATTTTGTAGGACTTCCAAACAAGCAACCAAACAACCCTTACAACATTACTTATAATCCGGGTCAGAGAAATCATCCCAATCTCTCATGGGAAAATCAACCAAGGAATGGCCCACCCAGATTCCAATAGGCACATCACTTGTCGGAACAGAAGTTGAATTTGGAAGATTTAATGACAAAGTTTATTCAAACAGCTGAAGCATACTTCCAAGCTATAGAAATGTTGTTAAAGAATCAAGGTGCTTCAATCCGGAATTTAGAAACTCAAGTAGGATAGATTGTGAAAATGATTTCAGAAAGACCCCAAGGAACTCTACCTGGAAATATAGAGCCTAACCTTAGGGAACACATCAAACCAATCTTCCTAGTTGATGAAGAAGTAGTGCAAACTAAGAGGGAAGCTAAAACACTAGAAAAGAAGGAGCAACCCCTAAAGATCAAAGAGTATGTTCTAAAAATTCCTTACCCAGCTCGACTTAAGAAGGAACATTCAGAGAACCAATACAGTAAGTTTTTAGAACTTTTCAAATAACTCCATATAAACTTGCCATTTGTTGAGGTTTTATTGTAGATGCCCAAGTATGTAAAATTCTTAAAGGACTTGCTTTTCAACAGGAAGAAACTAGAAGAAGTCTCAATTGTCACCCTTAATGAGGAATGCTTTGCCATCCTACAATAAGAGAAAATGAAAGATCTAGGGAGTTTTACTTTACCATGTTTCATTGGCACTTTATCAATAAATGATGCTTTAGCTGATTTAGGTGCTAGTATAAATCTAATGTTGCATCATATATTTAAGAAGTTAGAATTAGGGAAACCTAAACTAATACAAATGAGCATTCAATTAGCTAATAGGTTTGTTAAAATTCCTATCGATATCATTGAAGATGTGTTGGTTAAAGTAGGAACATTTATCTTCCTAGTGGATTTCGTAATCTTAGATAATGATGAAGATATAAATGCTCCACTTATTTTAGGATGCCCTTTTCTAGCTATTGCAAAAGCAATAATAGATGTAAGTAATCGCACTTTAACTTTGAAAATAGAGGATGGAGAACAAACTTTCAGAACATCTACATAATTTCACATCCTCCAAATAATAACAATACCTGCTATTTAGTGAATACATCTAGCTTGTTTAGTTATACTTATGTGCAGGATGGTATTCACAAGGACCCAATACAATAGTATCACACTTGTAGCAATCTAAAGGTTCCAGGCAATTCCAAGAAACTTGACTAGTGGAATATAAGTGCCCCCCACTCCACCCACACCCCCCCCCCCCCCCCCCTAACTAAACAAAACGGGGAGGCAACCCAAGTATTACTTAGTTTTATAATTTAATTTAATTTGATTTAATTTTTTAGTTACACTTAGTTATTACAAAAAAAAAAATTAAAAAGGAGGCCGTAAGGTACGGTCATGTTGTGACTATGTTGTTTAGAAACACTGCCCACCAAGAGCTACACGGTGTTTTAACACGGTCATGTTCAAGTTGTGTTGCTCCTATACTTCGCACCGAGAAATATATGACTATGTAACACGATCGTGTTATGGTCGTGTTGGCACCACACTTGTACCGTAAGATACATGATCAAGTAACACGGTCGTGTTAAGGCCGTGTTAATCTTATATAAATATATATATATATATTAAATTTTCCTAGATCTTTGTACTATAAGGCATGATTTCAGGACACGAGACAAAAGAAGAAAGCCAATGGGACATACACCCACATTCATCAACCGTGTTAGGAACTCTTTCTTGTAAAAAGTAGGAATTATTCTTTAAGTCTATAAAGCATTATCAGGGAAATCTTCTATTAATTTTTTTTTCACATATGTTATTTTGCTATTCTATTTTATATATTGAGGACAATGTACCATTTAAGTGTGGGGGAATTTGAATAATACAATATAATAAGTCTACTTATAAATTACTGCTTTGGTTAAATTTTTGCATTGCATTCATAATTCAATAATTTATTGAAAATTTTTACCTTGATATATCTTTACTTTTTCATTAGTGAACTTAGAATATTATATTAAAGTTGAATTGTGAAATCTTAGTAAATTAAAAGTTATATGTTATTTGGGCTTAAAATTTAGAAACTCTAGATTGGAAGAATATTACTAATTAAGAATTAAGAATTCGAGTTTTTAAACTTATTCTAATATATATATGTCTCTTAGAAATCCTTATGAGTACATGATCTCAAATAATTAAATTGAAAAAAAAAATTATCTTTTGAAAACTCTTCCTATAAAATAGAAGTAGTGAAAAAAAAAAGGAATATATAAATAAAGTTTAGTAGTGAGCCTCATTGACTCAAGTAATTAAGCCTTTAGGGTGCTTTTCAAGGGATAACACCTATTAACTTGAGTGATGAAGCTGGGATTATCGGCCTAAAACTCGTTACATGGGTCAAGAGAAAAGTCTGAGAAAACTAAACTACTAATTGAAATAAGTAATGGAGTTAATAGAGGTTTGAAGAGATATCTTAAAACCTAATAACCTAAGATCATCTGGTTTGGGACTTACTGACCAATGAAATTACTCCATAATACTGAAAAAAAAATAGGAAGGGTTTTCAAGGGATAAAAGGAAAAAAAAAAAAAGCTTTGGTTGGACATCATAATACTTAAAGGGATGAAAAAGAGAAGTATATATCTTAATTAAGTTGACAAAATTTCGAAACTTTATTCTTGATTAAGTAATGTCTAATACAGTTATGGGTTTGTAAATTTTTGTTTAAATGGCATGATAAATTTTGATATTTTATACATTAACTCTTGAACTCTAATATTAGTATTTATAGTGCATTAAATATGGTTAAGTGAAAAAAAAAAAGATGTTGAGGAAAAATAACTTTATTATGAATGTAATCTATTTAAGTACTAATTAAGAAATTTGTCCTTGATCTTTAAAGTTTATTTTGCTTGAGAACAAGCAAAGACTCAAGTGTAGGAGAATTTGATATACTAATTATTTATATAAATTAAAATAACCTTTTATTTAATTTTCTTGCATTTTGAATAAATAATGCTCTTAATTAATCTTTATTTTAATTTTAGAGTATTTAAATTATAATTTATAAATTAATGAGAAAATTACATGAAAATTAAAGAAGAAAATATAATTTCTACAAGATGAAAGTCCAACACATAAATCAACATCGACATTTCCAACAATGAAAAACAAATCATGTCCAAATTATGAATTAAGCTAAGGAAAGGAGGAAGTGCAGCAGCAACATGGCAATGGACATGCCTGTGCTGGTGAGCGTGTTGAAGATGAAAGCTGCACAGAATTGTACACATAAGGTAACACGGCCGTGTCGAAGGAAATGAGAACCAACCAAGACAAAGCTAGAAAAATCAGTTGAAAAACTCTTTTTAGCTCACTGAGAAATATGCGAGGAAAACAAGTAGATAAGCTCGTCGGAAACACATGGAAGATTTGATTTCGTCTAACGTCCAGCCCGAATCTATATATATATATATAACGATAAGGAAGAGGATAATGATCCACCTGCATCGATAATAATCCATTTGCATCACACCTGCAATCAACATATATATATATATAGCCAATGAGAAGGAGAAGACGAAGGCAGTAGAGTAGAAGATAGTAGAATAGTTTTAGTTTTAAAACCATAGAAAAATTAGATTAGGAAAATAGAATTAGATTATTAAGATTAGAATTAGATTAGGAGATTAGAGTAGATTTTTATATTTTTATTTTTAATGTTTTTATTTATACTTTCTTTTATTATTGTTGTTTTTTTTTAGGTTTAATATGTTTATGGCTTAATTTCTTTTATATTCGGGTATGATGAACACTAGAATGAATATGCAATTTTTATGATCATTATTCAATGATTTATTTATCATTCATATGATTCAATTATGTGTTTTTATTGTTTTCAATTTAATATTGCCGGCATATTAGTTGAAATTTGATTTCTTATATAAAAATTGAGAGATTTTATATAAGAATAGATCTAGCACAATTGAAAAGAGTTGTATGCAAACCTAGAGTTAGGATGACATAAATCTTCTGAATTAAGGTCAAACCTAATAGCAGAATTTATAAATCAAATATAATGCAATTTTAGGGATTTTAATTAGGAAGTGATTCTAATTAACTAACCTAAAATTAGGAATTAGTATAACTCGAGAGAGCTATTAGTTCAATATAGGAATTCCTACAATCCAAAAATAAAATAAGAATTTTAATAATAATTAATTACTTACATTAGTAATTCTAGGGAGATTCAATACCTAAATATATTAATTTTATTTATTATTATTTTCTTTGATTTATTCATTATTTATTTTATTTACTCATTTAATTAATTTTACCAACTAGATAATTAGAGAAAGAGTAATTACTAGTACTCATAATCCTTGTGGGATCGACACTTGATATCTTTATCTACTATACTATAGAATCGATAAGTGCACTTGCCTATAAATTTAAAGTTACATAGTAGGAAAACCGATAATCATTAACCTGGTAGATTACTTTGCAACTAAGATACAATTGCTAGAGGGAGTTCAGATTCACCAATGGATGAAGATTATGCAAAAGGTTTACCCTGAGGACATATTGTGGATTGCCAGGTGGAATCACTACACGTAAGCCATTCTAGGATGTGTTAATTTCGCTGCTGTCCCACTAATAGGTATTATTGGATGCACTAGCTATTTCTCAATTTATGTAGTCAGACAGTTGGGATTGGTCTAAGATATTGCTCATAGGCCCCCATTGTATTTAGTTGTACTTGATTATCAAAGCCATTTAAGATACAAGCTCGGAGCCATCAAAGCCATTTAGGATACAAGAATCCTGAGCCCTATCGCAGATGTAAGAAACTTGGATGGACGAGTGGGGGATTTCAAAGCCACTAAGGAGTTCATCATGGACTTCTTGCACAAGATAAGGCAAGTTGAGTACCAGGCTCCAAGTATATTAGAACCTACACCAGAAAACCCAACCTCAAAGTTGAAGGCTTACATGGACATGGTTAAAGCCCAAGTAGAGATCTAACGTCAAGATATGGAAAGGAGGGTGGCAATATGGAAGGAGAAATTTGAAGCTTTACAAGATTATATGAAGATTTTAGAGAATCGGCTAAGGATGTCAGAGAAAAGAGTCCGAGACCTGCTAATGGAGCAAGCCAATACTTACCCCAACAAGATCCAAAGACTATTCTAAATAGATTTTTTTTTTTAGAACTAGTGGTTAAGAATTTCAATTATTTTAGACAGTTAAACCAATGGTTTGTAACCCTGGAATTTCAATAAATCTGCAGCTAGATTTGACATTCTTATTTAATAAAATTGTTGCACTATTATTCAATTATCAATATTGTTGCATCCGTGTGAGCATCTTGTCTGCATTTTTACTAAATGAATAATAATAATAAAAGAAAAAAAAAAGCCAAGAAAATTGAAAAGTTGTTAATAGTAAGAGATCATAATAATAATAATAATAAAAGAATAAAAAAGCTAAGAAAATTAAAGAGTTGCTAGTAGCAAGAGATCATAATGATAATAATAAAAGAAAAAAAAGCCAAGAAAATTGAAAAGTTGCTAATAGTAAGAGATCATTTCAAGGTCCTAAAAGTTACTTCTAAATAGGTTAGCTCAACTCAAAACTCACAGTCACTTACTTTAAGCATAAAACCAAAGACCTCTATAGCTTGCTCTCAACTTGAAAGACCCTAAACATAAAAATCCATTCACTTCAAAAGGTCTCCCCATATCTTTCTTTAGTCTCAAAACTCAAAGCTTTCCAACCCCCTCCAATCCTAGGAGCTACACTTGAACTTTCTCTCCATCAAGAGTTATCTAAACTAGACACGAAGACAACTAATTTTTTGGGCATACTTTCGAAGTGGCTATGGTCAATTACCAACGAGGGCATAAAGAAAACTATCCTAACTAGCTAAGTCTTGAGCAACTAAATTCCCAAGAGAGACAAGTTAAGATTAAATCACTTGTTCAAGTTAACAGGGGCACATAACTCCCAAAGACATCATGAGACTTGGTGAATATGGGCAAATTTGGTAAAATGGAAAGATATCTCATTTGTTCGAGTGGTTTAGGATGACAAGAGGCAAACCACATCCTAGACACTAACCTTTAAACACTTGAGAGTTAAGTGTTATAAATGTGAAGTATGTGACTCATTCCTTAAAGGAAGTCTATCTTAAATTTGATATGTTAATCAAAATAAGGTTAGGCATTCATTTCACTATCCTAAACACAATAATCCTTTACCAACCCCATTTGAGATTATATAAGAAGAGTTTCAAAATTTAACCCTATTAAGAACCACCCCACAATGAGATAATTAAGAAGATAGGGACATCAATTAACTAAATAGTGCTTGCCTTAGTTGCAACAATTCAAGGGTAATTTTTGCTATAGATAATTTATTTCTTTTAAGATGAAGAAAAGTCCACATTTTGAAAAACCACACATAACCCACAAGAGATAATCACCATTGGGCCCAAAAAAAAAAAGGAAAAGAAAAGAAATGAGAAAAGCCCAAGAATGTAGTTGAACTTGTACACAATAAAAAGTAAGCCCAACAATACTTGAAAACATTAAGGGCAAATACAAGAACCTAAACATTATAGTTCAAAGATATACCACATTTCTTTGAAGACTTCTCTAGATCATTGAAAATAATTTATCTTAAGCAAAAATTGATGAGTCTGGGGCAAGTACTATTTTAGTTTTTTTACTTGTAAACTCAAGTTGAATTGATGATTATTTCAAAATAGACCTTAACATTGGTATCTTTTTGAAACCAATAACCAAAAGCCTATTGCATTACAAGTTCCAAAAAGGTCTAACGGATTGATCAAAGCGTATTATTTACAAGAAAGACCATAATTTTTTCAATAAAAGTCAAGAGTGACATCTAAACTGAGAGATTGTAAAGAAGTCCTCTTAGATTAAACCAATTGAGAATGATATATCTATTTCCAAATGGAATGAAGGAATCTAAAGTAATCTCTCATTAGCATTGTCTACCCTAAATTTTAATATTAATGCCCCTAAGAAGAATATATAAGTTCTAATTGCAAGAAACCCCAAAAGAGATGATTGATTGAGCCAAGACACCACTTTTTCCACCAAATCCTCCAAGCAAAATGAGGCAAAAGAGTAAGTGATTATTGAGTAGTAAGGTAGGCCTACCCTTTATTATAGTTTTGGAAGCCTTGTTAGATTCTTTACTTGTTAGCAATGTTTAAAAAATAAAAATAATAATAAAAATATTTCTTTTAGATTTTTTTGAGAAGAAAGAGAAAAATTTTCAAAGTTTGCTAGAAGATACTTCAATAGACTATCACCTTATCCTTAAGTTTAGAAGAATATTTGTCTTGAAAATTTTTAAAAAAGTTTTAGTTATCATTTTTTTTCAAAAGTCTTAAGTCATCCTAAATTTAGAAACTCTTGACCGTTATTGGAAAAATAAGATTCTCACTTAGGAATTCATCTCCACTATCTATTAGTTAGCCCACAATTGGGCACTTTTCTAGATATCCTCTCTTAAGGTTGCAAGTCCAAAGAGAAGTTTTCCACTATCAGTTAGTTAACCCACAATGGGACACTTTTCTAAACTTTCTCTCTTGAAGCTACAAGTCTAAAGAGACACTTCTCACTATCAGTTAATTAGCCTACAATGGGGCACTTTCCTAAACTTTCTCTCTTAGGGTTGCAAGTCTAACAAGACGCTTCCCACTATTAGCTAATTAGCCCATAATGGGACACTTTTCTAAATATCCCCATTTTATGATTGTTAGTTTAGCGAGACACTTCCTATCATTAATTAATCAACTCATAAGAGTACTTTTCTAGATAATATTTTAGGTTGCTAGTCTAGTGAGATGCTTCCTATTATCAATTAGTTGGCTCATAAGAGCACTTTTCTAGATAATCCTTTTTTTTTTAAGGTTGCTATGTCTTGTAAGACGCTTCCTATTATCAATTAGTTAGCCCGTAAGAGCACTTTCCTAAAAAATCTTTTCTTTAAGGTTGCTAGTCTTGTAAGACACTTCCTGTTATCAATTAGTCAGTTTATAAGAGTACTTTCCTATATAATCTCGTCTTTAAGGTTGCTAGTCTTGTAAAATGCTTTTGTTATCAATTAGTTAGCTCATAAGAGCACTTTTCTAAACAATATCTTTTTTAAGATTGTTAGTCTAGTGATATGCTTCCTATCATCGATTATTCAACTCATAAGAGCACTTTTCTAGAAAACCTCTTCTTTAAGGTTGCTAGTCTAGTGAGACGCATTCTAAGAGAACTTTTCTAGATAATCTCTTCTTAAATATTGCTAGTCTATTGAGATAGTTCTTGTCTAAGACCACTCCACAAAGAATATTAGTCATCATAAAGCAACTGTCTTCTTTTGCAACATAGGATTGCTAGCTCGCGGAGTGTTTTCCTCACTCGATCTTTTGGTCGGGTAACTCCCTAGTAGATCCAGATTTGGATAGCCAGCTGAATATAGCTTTATGCATCATTTCTCTTAAGCAAAAATAGTGTCTTTTTTGTCTTTATAGCTAAATTTTCCTAAACTTTACTACAAAGAAGAGCAGTTGTAGATATTCTATTTTTGCCCCTCGTATAATCTTTTTTTAAATAAAAAGCTTGGTTTACAAGATAATAAAAATTAAATGGAAAATAATAACAAAAAAGAAAAAATAATAATAAAGTTTTCAATTAAAAAATAAAAAATAGAATAACAAAATATGAATATTTTCAACAAAACTAAGAAGATATGAGCCTTTAAATTAAGCTCAGGAACCCCAAATCAATAAAAATTAATGAGGACTGATAGCTCAAATGCAAATTAATTGCAATGAGAAACTGAGAAAAAAGGTCGACTCAGTTGGTCCGTGTATGCGCTTGGATGCATGTGTTGGAGACATTGGTCACGAGTTTGAATCTCATGAGAGGCACTTTATTCCATTTTCTTTTTTCTTCCTTTCCAGCTGCTACGTGGTAGCTCGCTATTAGCTGAAGGAGGCATGCGCGAAGCACATGATCTTCTTCCTCAAACAGACACTAGAGCTCGTGGAGGAAGAACAGAAGTGGATTTTAGCAAATCCATGCGAAACGAACTCATTTCTCAACATAATCCAATCTAATTCCAACTAAAAAAAATTATTAATATCAATCTTTAGCAATAAAAAAATAGATTAAATCAAAGGATGAACTTAGGTTTTTGAGGGAATATCACAAATCTGATTCGCATCTATTTGGAGCTTATTAGAAACAATAGGATGCACCTATAAATACATGGGAATGCTTTGAAATCAGGAGGAGGAAAATCACCAAAAACACACACTCGTAAGCTTTGGCCGGAGCTTTCCCTCTCTAGGGTAGCCAAAAACCCACTCTCTACCTTCTCTCTAAAATGACTAGCTCTATACAAGAAATTGAAACACGAAACTAGTATCAATAATTTCCTAGTGATCTCTAGTTTTGGAAAGAGGTAATCTTTCGCTTCAATTGTTCATTTGTTGAGCGGACTAAAAAACCCAAAGGACTTCGCTGTCAGTCACCTCTCAAACCACCACTTAGGCTAGCTTTTAGGCGAAAATAACACCAAATTTGACTTCTACACCCTCAAAAACCTAAGGAACCACTCCTCAGCTACCTCAAATCTCTGCCGGAGCGCTGCCGACGAAGGCCCTCAGCTATCGTGCTCATGACCTGAGTTTAACCAAGATTCTAACCCGAACCAACCCGCACACTTGGCCTACGATTACATCTGACTCATATCCAGGTAAGTGTTATTATTATTATTAATTTAGTTTAGATAAATTAGTTTAATTTTGTTAAAATCTAATTGATAAAAAATAAAAATAAATCTGATTAATAAAAATTAGGGTAGATTTAAAAAATTAATAATATAAATAATTAGGTTAATAACTTTGTCTTAATTTACTTAATTTAGTTAAAGATAAAATATATAAAGAAACTTATGAAAATCAATTAGGAAAATTAATAAACGAAATAATTAGGAGGAACCATTATGTAAGCCTTAAGTGCTGCCGTGTAACCGTTGCCTAGGGACGATTAGGCTCCCAACTAGTTTTTTTTTTTTAAATAATTAGTAATGCTTAGTCTATAAATATAAAGATATAAAAATTGAAAAAAAACTTTAAAAAATTAGAAAAGGTTTATTACCTAGGATATGGTTTTATTAAGAAAAATATTTTCTCACTTAGAAAAATGATTTTTATATAATAAAATTTTAATTGGTGTTTTCAAAAGTTAGATCTTTAGTTCTTTTTTTTTTTTTCAAAATTAGAAAATAAAGTTTAAGTTTAGAATTTTTCCTTAAATAAAAATTAAAATGATAATAAATGTAAACCTAGCCTGTTTTCATAATTAATGAATCAATCTACTAAAGTTTTATGAAAAAATAGAACTACATTGGTTTGATGCTAATTAGCAGGTATATAGACACCTATGAGCAATCACATATAAAATTACAAAAAAAAATATTCTTTTCCAATTTCAATTTACCATATAAAAACTCTATAAAAAATATTTTATCCTTTTAAATTTTCAATTTTTAATATAAAAACATAAAAATATTTTACTTTATTTTTAATTAAATTTTAATTAAAGTGGAAATGCAAAGGTTTTTATTCTTTTTTATTTCATTTTAAAATGAGAATAGAAAATTTATAATTAAATAGATGATTAAAATTTTTTCATGCTATTTTGATTTATTTCATACTTTATATGGAAAACATTATGTCTTGTACATGTGATGGTAAAGGAAATTTATAAAAAGCTTTTAATTCGTTTTCTTAAAAAAGATAATAAGTGGTAACCATTTAGGTTTTAATAAGATAGCCCTCGAATCCAGATTTTTTTGTTAATATTTTTCCAAAATTTGTTTAGAAAAATTCGTAGACCAATAGCTAGTTAAGGTTAATCCACCTTATTAACCTTAACTTATCATATTTTCCAACTTAGGTAGGTGGCGACTCCAATTTTTTTCTTAAAATAATTAAAAATATACTTTTCCCTTAATTTTTACTATCGAGTAACTTATATTAAGTGGGTTGGACTTAATATGGGTTAATTAAGAAAAATCCAAAATAAGGCTCGACATGTACAATATATGGAGATGTTTTACTTTGTACCTTACCATTTAAGAGCAAATTCTAAAAAGTTAGAACCAAGACCTATCCTTAACTTTCAAATCCTACCAAAAATCAACTCGATTATGTAGGATAAATTAGTTTAAGGCTTCAACAGAGTTACTTACTTACTCATCTTTATATGTGCATAATTTATTTAACTATAAATAACCCTTTTTTTCCTAAAACCGTTGTTTGTAGTGAATAATAGTAAATAATAGCAAATGAGCACATTTATAGGTTTTTTTTTACCATTTTGTTTATACTTATCTTGTTTTTTCAAAGAATCCATATGTATCACATTTTCATCCATACTTATCTACCATACATTATTACATATATCAAAGGGGAAATTGTAAAATACCTTCCTGAACTTTCACCCAAGTGCAAATTCACCCCTCCCTCTCTCGAACTTCCAAAGTACACTTTTGGACTCCCACACAATAAAAAATTGGCGCCATTAAGGATATTCATAATTTCAATCCACAACAAAATCATGCACACAATAGATGAGTACTTTTTATTGGAAACCATAAAAACCCTTCTCTTTTATCTCTTATCTTAGCGTTACATATTGATAGAGAAAGAGAGAGAGCATACGACTTCTTCCTTTTAACAAGAGAAAGACAACTAGTAAGAAAAAATATATCTGGAGCAAATTTGGAGGACAAATAAAAAGGAACTTGTGTTTTCTATACATCTAGGAAAGTTAAACTTGTGTTTTCTATACATCTTTGAAAGACAGTGAAAAAGACAAAATAATGATAATAATGATGATGATGATGTTATGACTAATTGCTTCTTTTGAGCGTCCATCTTCTTAGAGTAATACATTCCAGTGGTGATGGTTTCAAGCAAACGACAAGCCTCATCAGAAAATTAATTACTGAGGCTATCTATCTTATCACCAATATTTATATTCTACCACGTAATATAATATAACAGAAAAGTGGAATCTACAAAATATAATGCAAACATTTCCACCAAGGAATTGGATCCCTCTAACAAGATAATTCCTCTCTTAGACTAGTTATTGAATTTTCAAAATAATTGTGAGGTTTAACATCTCATTGTTGTATCTTGGCCCTTGATTGCTCACAAAATTTTCATTGCAAATTATAACATGGATTCCTTGAAACGTAATCATATGCTAACTCCTGAAAATGACCAAATGAGGCCAAAATATTTACACAAAAAACATGCCTAATAGCAGAACACTGTATATCTCAATAAGTATATATAGATAGATAGATAGCTTATTTGGTTTTGCTTATGAAAATGTAATAGCAAACACAATTGGAGCAGTAGACTAAGTTGTAAGCTTTTGCACTCTCTTTATATGTGAAAAACACTTCTTCGTGTTTAAGATGGGTGGTTCTATCTATGAAAGATTTCGTGGGAGCTTCCTTCCTTTATCTCTAGCAATCAAGCCAAATAAAATAAAACATTAGTTATAATGTTATGTTAAAACTAGAACAAGAAGAAGAATTATGTGTATTCTAATTTGATACTTTTCTGATGTAGCTTTTGGCTTTTATTTATTTATTTATTTATTTTTCATCATCAAATGTGCAAGCTCGTTTAGCAAGTACATGATCCCTAGATTAAATACAAATAATTGAGAACATGGATCATATGGCACTATTTTGCCAATTAACAAAAGTACAAGCATACAATAAACTTCTTCTTGCTTTAGATTTATTTTTTTCTAATTGTTCTTTTTTTTTTTTGAAAAGTTTTAATTTTTTTTTCACCGATTGTCTCTCAAAGGAAGAAGACATATGTGCTCTCTCTCGCTCTCCCTAACTCCACCAATGCCCCAAGTAATGCTAGGATAAGAAACAAAAGAGAAGAACTTTTAGGGTTTCCAATAAAAATTACTCATATGTCATGTAGATGATTTTTGTTTTTTGGGTAGAAATTGTGAATGTCCTTAACAATGTCAATTTTTTAAAGTTTAAGGGTTCAAAAGTACACTTTAAAAGTTTGGAAGGTGAATCTAAATCTAAGTAAAAAAGTTTAGGATTATTTTTCAATTTCCCCATTTTCGTATTATAACCAATGAATCCTTTCATCATATTGACAAATAGAATTTCTAGCGCAGTTTTTTCTTTTCTTTTCTTAACATCAATTTTTTACCATTTTTAATCACTAAATATGATTTGAATAAGTTGATTAATTTATTCAAGTATTACAAGAGAATAGCCAAAAGTAGAATAATATTAGAAAGTAAACATTGAAATTTGCTAGATCCTATAAATTGTCAAATACAATAAGGTTGAGTAAGTTTTAGTATGTATAAATTTCAATGCAAGCTATGCTTCCAAACTTTCAAGACTTACATTAGCAGAGTGTCATACTTTGAGACTATCAAGATGTAGCACCTCTACTGCATATCTTCAAAAGTGACAAGAATACATAAGGTTTGAAGTGTTGCATACTAAAATCAATTTAGGCTCCTATTTGTTCTCAAGCAAGTTAAAAACCACTTCGCAAACTAATTCCCTTCGAGAATAGGCTCCTACAATATAACGCATTCCCTAAGGACCACTCTACACATTGCCAAACTCATGAAGCACAAAAGTGAATCACTTTTTAGTTGCATTCCTTTTATTAAAATCAAGCCTGAGTAACTTGCCTTACACAAATTATTAATTGACCAATCAAATGCACAAAAAATACATGGAAAAGAATTAAGTAACAAATCGATGTCTACTAAAGTTTATCACCTTATTTAAATCAAGATTCTTGCACTTGGAATCAAGTATAGCATCTAATAGTTAAGCAAAAGACCGCTACACTTCCTTATCCATTGTATCCTGCTATCAAAGTGTCTCTTGAAGAATTTTACAAAAAAAAAAAAAAATCAAGTTAGTGCATTATTTTGATCCTTTTTTTCACTTTTTTTTTTTGGTTTTGATCAAATTTTGTGTAATTTATTTCTTTTATAGTATTAAATTAACATAAGCACTATAAATTACACACATAATGAATGATTTAAAGTAGGATAAGTATGTAAAAATACACACTTATCAGTAGGTTATGTTTATGCATTATGTAATATAATGTATACCTTGATGGGAATCAAATTACGAGGCTCATTACACAAGCCTATGCATGAGACCTATAGAACTTGGTGAGAAGGGTTTTGTCTAGTCACCCACTAGAGGACAAGTTGCCATTCACCTAGGACCAAGAAGTTCTTCATCATGCTGCATGCTCTGATCTCTCTCTTATCATGACCTCTTCACTCATGAAACTACCAAAACGAGTTGAAGAAAACCTTAGAGTAAGGGTGGGCACAGTTCGGTTCGGTTCAGTATGGTTCATCCCTTGAACCAAATTGATTTATATATTACGGTTTTGTTTTTTTTTTTTTTTAAATTGAACCTATCCATATGGTTCGATTTGTAATTTTTTCAAATATAAAAGAATGGTTCAATTTGATTCAATTCACAGTTCGAACTGTTTTTACACTTATTATTAATTTTATTCTATATATAAGTCAATAAGTCATGAAAAATTATATTTGACATAAAAAAATTATTTATTATCATTTTTTCGATGTCATTCATCATCTTTAATACTAATTTAATATATTTAAGGAGATTTTATTATCGATCTTAAGGTGATTATGATTTTTATACCAAACAATAAGTAAAAATATAAAATAAATAAATAATAAGTTACTTAATGAAAACCAAATAAGAGAAAAAATTAGATAAGCAACCTAAAATCCTCTTTTTTAATCATACATTTTGTAGATTTTTACCACCATTTTCTTTCTTCTTCTTTTTTTTTTTTTTACTTCCGACGGTTTAATTTGGTTCATAATTTTTTCAAATCTAAAAAAAAAAAAAAGATTAGTTTCGGTTCATAAATTTTTTGAACATAAAAAAAAAATAATTCAAACCTAATATACGGTTTAGTTCGATTTGGTTCGATCCAGTCTGATTCACGATTCTATTGGGTTTTTTGCTCACCCTTACCTTGAAGGATAGTTAACTTCTAACAACTTAAACCGACTTGCCATGTTGTTCATCGACCCCTCCTAAGGACAACCAAGCAATGATCTGACCTATTTAAAGAAAGAGCCCCTCATGTCAACTCAAATGAACATCTAGATCATTTGTCTTTTTTTTGTTAGAGTTGCATCCAATATTGCCATGACACTTGTCTCTAATACCTGATAATTGTAAGTATATCATGAATTTAGCTAAACTTCTATTCATTTTCTTCATTCACGTGTAATTTCCAATGATACCCTATTGATACTAAGCTCCTATGCATATCATCTTTTCTTGGTATCAAAGCGAAGATTCTAATGAAGGAGTGTAGTTTGTAGTTGTTGTAGTGTTTGCTCTTGTTACTAAGCTTGTTGAGCTATGTAGTAGTTGCTATGATGCAAATGTAGAGTCCTAGTGTTCAAGGTAGTATTAGAGATTTCAAAAGTGATGCATATGGCCATTGAAGGCATGCTACTTAAAATGTGAAATCAATTGATGAACAAATTCAAGAGTTGACTACTATTATTGCTAACTTATTTGTCACAGGGAAAGTTTTGGTAGAAAACCAACCTACTCAAGTTAATGTAGGTGTTAGACGAGTTCGAAATGATGAAGAACCTTTAAACCCATGCTACTACCAGTATCGACTTGACTATGGTCTAACCTAAGCATGGACTTTGTGCTAAGATTACTAAGGAGTTCAAGAGGAAAGGACTCCATATTTATGGTCATCAATCGATTTAGTGAAATGGCATATTTCATCACTTTCCATAAAAACTAATGACACCCTTCATATTGCTAACCTTTTAGTATAGGAAATTATTCAACTACATGGGATTCCAATGAGCATTGTGTCCTACTGAGACCCAAGTTTTTAAGTTATTTTTAAAAGACCTTATGCAACAACTTGGCATCAAGCTCATGTTCAACACATCCTATCATCCATAGACAGATGGTTAAACCAAAGTGGTCCATAAGACATTAAAGTCTTTACTCTAAGATATGATTGGAAAGAATTTTACTAATTGGGACTTGCACCAACCTATCGTGGAATTTGCTTATAACAAATCGATACATAGTACCATAGGTAAGTCCCCATTTTAGGTCATTTATGGGTACAATCCCGCCGCTCCCTTAAATCAACTACCCATGTCGAGCTCAAATGAGGAAAACTTAATTGGACTTAACTAAGCTAAGGAGATATAATAACAGGGCCATGGGTGACAAGTTATTTAGTTCTAACCTAAAGATCTTGTGTGGGTTCGAAACAAGAAGGAGATGTTCCCGAACTAGAAGATGAATAAGCTCACCCCCCTAAAGTGGAAAGACCATTCCGAATGCTATAGAAGATCAATGATAATGCTTACCAGATTCACCTACTCAAGGGTTATGGAGTCTCGGCAACATTCAACATCTTCGACTTAAGCCCATACATCACTTATGACTAACAAGGAGATTAGTTCAATTTGAGGGATATCCTTCACCACCCTAAGGAGACGATGGGAATTAAATTACGAAGCCCATTACACAAGCTTGTGCACAAGGCTTACAAAACTTACCAAGAAGGATTTATCTAATCACCCATCAAAGGACATGTTACCATTCACCCCAAGGATTCCTTCATCATGTTGCACACTCCAATCTCTCCCTCACCATGACCTCTTCACTCATGGAGCTTCTAGAATGAGTTGAAGGAGACCTCAGAGGACAATTGATCTTTAATAGCTTGGATTTACATATCGTATTGCTTACCACCCCCTCCAAAGGATAGTCAAACGACGATTCAACTTGTTCAAAGAAAGAGCCCCTCACGTTAGCTTAGATGAATGTCTAGATTGTTTGTCATTTTCTACTAGAGTTGTGTCTAGTATTGCCATGACACCTTTCTCTGATATCTAACAACTACACATGCCCTAAAGAATATTCTTTTTTGTCTCTTTATGTTTTTACTCATTTTGTTTTATATTAGAAATGTGTTTTTCTCATGTATTTAAAAGAATTTTTCCCTTTTGGTGTGTAACCTTAGGGATTTACAATAAATAGTCCCTTTATATGTAAGCCGCATTATTACTTCGTGGAAAACAAAATTAACCTTGTTTCAACCTCCTCTTGAGTTCTAAGCTCTTAAGTTTGTTTTTGCTCTTATCAATCCCTTTAACAAAGATTATGGTGAATGGCCCTAAATGTTGTTGATCGTGCATCATATCGAGTAGCAATCTTAAGTCGTGTTGTGTTTATGAGTACATCATATCTTGCAAGTAGCTCACGAATTTAGCTAAAACCCCATTTGGTTTCTTCATTCCTACTAGTGTCCCATGATACCTAATGATACTAAGCTCCTAGGCGTATTGTACCCTTTATCTAAACTTAGGACCAAAGATACATGTGCTCCCCTAGGAAGAATTTAACCATTGTTTCGTTTAGCCTCTTAATGAAAAAGGAAAAAGCCACAACTTGATTGCATAATTAGAGGCCCCAGTAATTTTAGAGGTATTACAAATCTTTAAAAAGATGGATATATGAGATTCGGGGTCTTTATCTTGAAGGTCATCAAACTACACAAACTATTATACCATTTATTTGGCATGCGATTAAATCTAAAAATTATTGACAGCAACAAGTGGCCTAGCAATATTGAAATTAGCTCTAACTAAAGAGGATTTCAAATAGTTTAACATAATACTCTATAGATTTTGATTTTCAAATTGTTACAAAACTTCTTTTAATATTTAAATGATATGAAAACAAGTTTAATTGTTACAAAAATTTCTACCAATAACCTTTATCACTATCTCCATCATGGGAGTATCTCTTTATCTCTCTCTAAGTTTTAATCATGTACTTATAAAAAGGTATCTTTTTCTTACCTGTCATTCTTTCAATAGACGAAGTCGTTAAAATAGGTAGTTCGCTTTTACTCCAATTATTGGCACCCTGGCTATGATTTTCGATTTGCATGAGTATATTGTATCCTCATACTTAGGCTATCTTGAGTGGTTTATACTTTATATGTTATTTTTTAAATATATTTGCAAAGATAGCATCATAAATTGATTAATTTATTACGTGTAAATGCAATCCTATACAAAGCATTTTAAACACTGAAGGCACCTAAACGGACCAATGTTCCTTTTTGCCACCCTTGCACAGTGCTAGCCAGTGGCTAGAGAGTCTAACCTGCATTCACGAGCCACACAAAGGTCGTGCCAGCCAATATGTAGCCCAGGGGATTGGCGGGCTCAATGTCGACCAGGGCTAAGCCTGTGTAAGGCCCAATCATTTGATCAATTTTCTTTTTCTTTTCTTTTTTAACATTTGGATCCACGATAGACTTTTTTTTTTTCAACTACTATTACAATATTTCTCAATATTTAAAAAAAAAAAAAAAAAGAACTGAACCTGACCTATCTCATTATGAGATCAATGTTCATATTGTTTAATTACAAAAGCCTTGGTGGATCGAAGATAGTTAGAAAGTTAAAATATTTATATGCTACCAACATGTTCTAAATTGATAGATTATATATTTTATGTTATTTTAATATGTATTGAATGTTTTTATTTTCATTTCAATATTTTACAAATGTTAAATTTTTGTTCTTCCATAAAAATAGATATCTATTCACACGCACATGTATATAGTTTATGGCTTATAATTAATACTTTTAATATCAATATTAGTGAACTATAAGAATGCAACCAGATAGGTTGTTATAGGATACCCAACTTATTTAACCTAATAAAAACCTTATTGGGTTTTGGGATTATAAAAAAAAAAAACCCGATAAGAAACCCAACTTGATAAAATATAATATATTAATAATAATAATATTTGTTCATGACCTATGAAATATGTATACTCTATACTAGTTTTATATTATGCAACGCATTTAATTTTCAAATTTTATTTATGTGTAAGTTAGTAAATATAACTTTAATCCTACCTAACTAATTTTTATTTTATTTTCTTCTTATCTTGCATGAATAGTATAAAAACCGAATCCAACCCTATAGGGCCAGTTTTAGGTTTATGAGTAAAAACCTTATATGATTTTTATAAGATTTTGGAAAATACTAAACATTATAGAGGTGGCGGGGTAAGATTTTATAGAACCCGTTTTGAACTTGCCCCGATTACATTCCTAGTAAACTAAAAACCATTCCTTGTGCATCGTGCCCCTTCGAGGGATCCTTATGGAGGCTCTTACATTTGGACTTTGGAGAAGGATCAAGGACACTTGAATAAAGCTAATCTTACAAGGCTTTCTTATGAGAAATGTTGCAACTTAAGAGCTTTGCTCTACTCTTGGTGGTTTTGAGATGGGCTCTTATCAAAATTAGCTACTATACATCGAAATTACAATAGAAAGCATGAGATAATTTCACTAGGGATGTAAACGGGCTAGGTTTGGAACAGGTTCATTGAAACTCAAACCTAACTCCCAAAACCCGCCCCGACTTGATATGATTTTTTTTTTAATCGATTTGAACCTGACCCGAATAGCAATTAAATCTTTTTCTTTTCATACTTCAACTTATTTTCATAAGTTATTTCTTTAATTTATTATTAATTTATTTGTGATGGAAATAAGAGATAAATTAAATATAAAAATATACTTATTATAAATATAATAATAATAAAATAAAATATTGATTATAAATTATAATATTAATTTTGTATTTTAAAAAAAAATTATCTAATCGGGTTTTTCCATTGAGTTTTTTCTAAATCCTAGAACCCGATCCTAAACTGTATCAGGTTTTATTCTATGTCCTAAACTCAACCCTAAACCCTGTAGAGTCAAATCTTATAAGGTTTTTATCGGGTTGGTCAGGGCGGATATCCTATTACGATCCACTCCGGTTGTATCCCTAAATCTCACATATGATTTAAAAATATTTTATTAGATGTAACAAGACCGTAATATCATTTCTATTCGTAAGGAGTGAAATAGTGCTATAATTGCCTATTTTCGACTAAAAAAATATCATTTGAAATAACAAGTAATAAAATTACAATGATTGCAATGCTCAAGTTTTTAAAATTTAACCACCATCCACAAATCATACCCTACTCACCATCCAAACACATTATTTATACTGGAATGATGGGCTCATGTTTTGAATGCGCTACTGGAACGATGGCCTCATGTTTTGAAGCTTCTCCCATGTCCATTCATGGTGGACGATGAAAGAATGAATACAAACGATGAATCATTGTAAAGAAAACGCGTTTCAAGGCATGTTTTATGTACGAAGGAAAAACATTACATCCTTGCGTTGAGCAAGGATCAAACTCATGATCTTCAACGTGCAGACCCATACCCCAACTATTAGATTGGCAACATGCTATGCAACTATTAGTACTTGTATCAAACAGGCATATGTAAAATTTAATTTTCAAAATCGGACTGATTTAATAAAAAAAAGAGCTTCCATTCGTTTCTAATCCAATTAGTTCATAACTTAACTTTTCTTCAAATAACCAATTTAAGTCCAAAAAAAGTTTCAATTTGAAGTCATGATTTACTTAAATTGCTCTCTTTTATACCTTTAAAAAATTATTCGACTTGAGACTCAAGTAAAAACTTATTTATTTTTATAAAATGAAGTCTTCGTATTGGTTTTTATCAAATCGCATATTTATATTAAAACTCAAATATCATGTTTTGACTGAATGAATCCTAAATTTTTGTCTTTATTTTTAGATTTTCATTTTTTTTTAATTTTCTATGGACCAAAATGGGGTATCCATAACCATATTATTCTTGAATATCTCAAGATTTTAGAGAAAAACCTCTTCGTACTCCTCCTGTGTTGAACCCTTATACTCGTTTGATTGCATCATTTGAATTAGCAGTGATGGCATGATCTCAAACTCGCTGGCCTGGATGGTTAGCTTGCAAATTGCCAAATTTCATTACCACCAACTCTAGGAAAATTCCTTATTCCTCAAGATTTATCTATTTGACGCAGTTGAGAAGATTAGAGGTTTAGTATCTTATGATTACGTGTTGAAACATGGTAGTTTGGTACTAGGACACCTGTAAAATCTTGAAGAAGAGCATGAATTATGATTAAAGGGAGCTAGCACTCGAGTGATGTTAGTGGAGAAGTCAAAAGCAAAATTGGATCTTGAAACAAAGAAAGTAATTAAAGGTAGAGTAGGACACAAAGAAGTTTATTCTACTTTGACATAGATGCCATTGTTTTTTTAATCTAACAAGAATAACCTTTTTTTTCACTAAGTCCCAAGTTCTTGTACCCTTAAAACGAGGGCACTCTCATTATTTTAACTTTGTCCTTTACCTCGTAAGCTGTTTCACACTCACGAAGATGATCCATCCATCGATAATGTGAAGGAATAAATATCCGTTTGTGCTTTATTCTAAGGATTATGATTTTGTTTGGGTCCCTCATAGGGGGAGTAAAGAGACTATGTGAGAAGAAAAGCAGCATTTTAGTACGTTGGACACTAGTGGATAGCATGGCAAAGGATGTCCGAGTCCGACCCCAAAAAATGATTGAGAGCCAAGAGCCATGTTGTTTTGGATTCTGCTCCCTTTCGATTAATTATGTCTTCTCCCTTATAAACCGTTGTCAATCTCTTACAAGCTCATTTGTTAGAAAGGAAATAAAATAGCTATTTCTAAACTAACACCTATTTTTTTATTTATTTAAAATTATATTGAAGAATAATCAACTTCATACAACTTTTTTACTCTTTCTCCACATGGAATGACTAATAACTTATATGAATTGGTATTTGGTATTCGTTTTGGACAAAGAACAAGTATTATAATTATATGATAATATTGTCCCATCAACATTACATCCCCAAGGGTAGATTTAGTTGGAGGTGGGGGAGGAGGGGGCCTCAAGCCCCTAAGCTTTGAAAAAATTAATTATAATTTTTTTTTGAAGAATTAAAAAATTATATATATATATATATAATATTTTAAGAGTAATTATTAACAAAATATAGAATATAATTTAATGGTAAATATAAAAGTTTGTATAATAGAGATTATGGGTTCAATTCTTCTATTGGTCATTTTAGTTTTTTTTTTTTCTTTTGGCAAATTGCATTTATTACTTTAATGGCATTTTCTTTTTCATTTCTTTTTTTTTTCCTTTACATTAACCAATAACATTAAATTCCATTCATTATAAAATTTTAGTAAACTAACTAAATTATGTTAAGTTGCTATTTATTTATTAATTGTATATCATAAATAATAATTACATCAATACTATAAATATCTTAGCCTTAATACATAAAATATTAGTAAATAATAACAATCATTTCACTTAATATATTTTTATTACAATTAATATTATGGAAATGAATGTAGATTCTTGAATGACTAATTATCTAATTAATCATATGAAATTGATAATTTTTATAGTATTACTAATTATACAATTTTGTAAAGTCATTGTTCAAAAAAATATTACACTTTTAGCTCTATTTATAATTTTTTATTTAAATTTTTTTATATTACATTTTTATCAATAACAATTTTTATTAAATATTAAAAAATCTTGTATTGCTTACAAAATCTTACTATATATATATATATCTTAGTTTTGTAAGAGGTTTAGCTCCTACCTGGATTAGTCTTATGTGTATGTAATTCCATTCCTTTCCATAATTGTGAATGGAACTATGGTTATCCCCAAAGCCAGAATAGTCAAGCCGTCTTTTACGGTTTGAAAAACAGGTGGTCTCTGGGAATTACTATTGAAACAGTAATATTCTCGATAAAATACTGTGCACTATAGTAATAAATTTCATTTTATTGTACGATCATCTGATAAATCTTCCGGACTAGAATCATTGGTTTTACTTAAAACATTAATTTTTTCAGATGGAGTATCTTCGATAATTAGGTTCCTGAATTTAGGAGTGTCTAATTTTAAAGCTTCTACTGATTCTATTTTGGTTTTTCCTTTTAATGATTTCTTCCTATCTTGTATAGCTTGAAGAAATTCATTACTGGGTTTCATTATTTCGAAGGGTTTGAAAAGTGGTTTCTTTTCAGTCTTAACATTTTCATTGTTTTTGACCTGAGGTTTACCAATTACATCTTCAATTCTGTCAAGTTGCTGACCTATCGTGTGAAGATTTTTATTAGTAAAATTGTTTTGGTCAATTATCTTTTTTATACCAGTTCCCTCAGACTTCTGTTTCTTTGTGAGAATACAGGATATTGCTAAGTGGCGGATGAGTGGATTCAACCACGTTACCATCGCTTAGTCTCCATTGGACAGTTTTATTAACCGTATTAATCAGTTTAGGTTTCAAATAATATTCTTCTAACCAATCGAAGAATAAAATCTGAGAACCAATTTCTTCCATAAAATCATAATAATCATTTTTAATTTATATTTTAAACTTATCGAAAGTTTTAAAATACCATTCTCTCTTCTTCTTATTTTTAGAAGAATTGAAATCATTATTTAGAATTAACCTATTTGGTTCAAAGGGTTTCTCTATGACATTAAGTTCAGAATCTCCTAATTCTGAAGCAGATGGTTCTTCCCATTCTGGATCATTATGGTAGATTGGTTGAGTTAATCCCGAAGGTTTATTAACTAAACCGGAAATTGTTGGATTTGTCTTTTTAGGACTATTCTGGACATTTTTTAGTTCATCATTCTTAGACAGATCTACTGACCTTCTTGATGATCCTAAGGACATTGAGTTTCTGGGATTCTCGAAAGATCTCCTAGAAAATTGAAGTGTAACCTTACCATCTGGGTGTTGAACAACATTAGATGGTTCGACATCATTGAAAGATGTCTGGGGAATAGGGTTTTCTATTTCCCAGTGATCAGGCAGACTTACCTTATCCCATTTGATTATCCTATTTGATCCAAAGGTTGTTTTCATAAGTTTAAAGTAGATTCGATAGATGACTGCCATTGGCAGAGCACCTTGAACCATTTTATAATTATGGGTTTTAATTTGAAGGACTTGGGACTTCATTATGATTTGATCCCTAAGACCTAAAGTGACATTCGGATAGCATTCAAACTGGATAAGTCTAGTACTTAAACTGGTTTCAATCGAAGCATGGATTTGAGATGATTTGTAACCTTAAGGTTACAAAGCGTTACTTTCCAAGTAAGTACCAAGATTCCACTAATTCTATTTTGGTTTTTCCTTTTAATGATTTCTTCCTATCTTGTATAGCTTGAAGAAATTCATTACTGGGTTTCATTATTTCGAAGGGTTTGAAAAGTGGTTTCTTTTCAGTCTTAACATTTTCATTGTTTTTGACCTGAGGTTTACCAATTACATCTTCAATTCTGTCAAGTTGCTAACCTATCGTGTGAAGATTTTTATTAGTAAAATTGTTTTGGTCAATTATCTTTTTTATACCAGTTCCCTCAGACTCATCTGCAATTTTAAAGGGGACATTGATTGAATCTTCCTCTGAGGATGATTCAAGATCATTACATTTTAATCATCTTATTATGGTCTTTTGTAGGAGACCTTGAACCTAAGGTGCTGGTAATAGCCTTGATTAATTCAGGCATTATTACCACATTAGTGTTTAAATTCTCGGTGTTTAAACTCACATTTCCCTCTTTGGATTGTCTGGTCATTGGTTTAGATGAGGCGGTTGATTCCTCATCATGTTCTTTAATCACCAGTGGTGCATTAGGTTTTGGAGCCGTAGCAGCAAGCCACGACCGGACATTTGTAAGTCCCTTACGGGGGACTTCCTTCTCCTTTCCCTTTCCTTTGGGAGGCATCTCCCTGCAGGAATTCATGGGTCAAGAAGTCAGGAAGAGAATTGGATGTTCCCTTGATATGTTGAATATCAAAATCAAAACAAGATAAAATAGCTTGCCATCTGGCAAAAATCTGTTTTGAAGCCAAATTGTGAACATCTTTTTCTAAAACATTTTTGGCTGCAGAGCAGTCAATTCTTAAAAAAAAAAAAAAAATTGATTTAACAAATCTCCTTGAAATTTGGAAATCGTTAAAACAATAGCTAAAATTTCTTTCTTAATTGTTGAATAATTAAGTTGACATTGGTTCCAGTGTTTAGACACATACTGGACGACATTTTCATTACCATTACTGAATTTTTGTTTTAGGATTCCACCAAATCCTATATCAGATGCATCAGTTTCTACAATCTTGGGTAGAGATGGATCTGCTAAGTGTATGCAAGGGATTTCCTTAATCCTTTGCTTAATTTGTCTAACCACTTCTGTGTGTTCATCAGAACATTCAGGTGGATAATCCTTTGCTTAATTTGTCTTACCACTTCTGTGTGTTCATCAGATCATTCGGATGGATTCTTTCTAAGCTTATTATGCAAAGGCTTGCATAGAATATTGAGATTCTTAAAGAAATTTGCTACATAATTTAAGCTGCCAAAAAATCGTTGGAGTTGGGTTTTATCCAAGATTCTATCAGGGAACTTAGAAGTAAATTCTATGGACCTCTTGATTGGTGTAATTGTTCCATTGTGAATATCAAATCCTAAGAACCTAATCCTGGTCTGGAATAAGGATATCTTAGAAGGTGATACTACTAATCCATTGTGTTTGACTTTCCGGATAAAAGTCTTAATATGTCTAAGATGTTGATCTATGTCTGAAGAGAAGATCAATACATCATTCATGTAGACAATTACGAAATCTAAATCACTAAAGATTTCGTTCATTATCCTCTGAAATTCAAAGGGTGCATTTTTTAATCCAAAAGGCATGACATTCCATTCGTACTGTCCAAAAGGGACAGTGAATGCCGTTTTGTACCTATCAGATTCTTTGATCTGGATTTGTCAAAATCCAGATTTCATATCGAACTTGGAGAATACTTTGGCATTGTGTATTCTACCAACAGATCCTTCTTGTTAGGTATCGGATACCTAATCCATTTAAGAACATTGTTAAGAGGTTTATAATTAATTACCAGTCTTGGTACACCTCTTTCAATTTCAGCATTTTTGTTAACATAAAAAGCAGAGCAGCTCCAAGGTGACTTGGATTTGCGAATTAGCTTTTTAGCTAACAGATCATTAATTTCCTTTTTACAGTGTTCAAAAACACTGCTGTTTATTTGCAAAGGTCTGGCCTTCGTAGGAATATTTTTTTCATTGAAATTACCTTCATATGGTAATCCGACTAGATGGGATTTCCTATCCCAGAAAGCATTGGGTAAAGTGGAACAGATGGTGTTTCTGATTTCACTTTCTAATTTTGAAATCCTTTCCTTGACAGGATTTCTTTTGATTTAGTCTTCGATTCTATGAAGTTCCAAATTGTCATTTACGAAGGATAGATGGTCTTCCTTGGCTTTAATCAAACAGTTTAACTCAGAAACTGAGTTCTGTTTGAGCATATCAATCATCTTAGTTTTGGGTTTAGAAACAAATTTAAAACAGATAACTTGTCCGAGGTAATTTGTTTCAATCCCATCATTGGTAACCTGAAAAGGCTGGATTAAGCTAGGTAGCCGTAAACCCTAGTCTTAGCAACTGGTACCACTCTTCCGAGGGTGCCCCCTAGTCGATCTAGTCGTCTCTTGGTATCAGAGCCAAGGGGGGGAGAATATAGTTAGGTTTGAATAATTTTATTTTAAGATTTGAACACTGATCTTCCTTGTTGGAAAACTTTAATATCTGTAATTTCAGTGGGAAGAATACTGTGTGTGGGGTGATATAAGCTTGAGTAGTAGTCAGTACTGACGTGTAAGTCGCATAAATCCTGCTGTTGAGAAAGGGTAGCGCAGAGTTTCGGAGTCGAATCTCAAGTGTTAAAAGCCCATGTATTTCCACAAAAATTACTTATAAAGAAGATAAAGTAGGTGTTCTAACTTAAAATGAATTTATTTAGCAGAACTATGTCATCCTCTAGCTCGATTCCAAATGAGGAACTCGAGGGTCTAGAAAATATAAACAATAGAGATGAAATTAGAATAAGAGATTTCAATGAAGCAATTGATAACTGGAAAATTCCCAAGTTATCTTATGATCAAATTTACCAAATGGCCAAATGGAAAATCTTTGGCAAAAATGATTATGTCATATCCACAGAAGAGAGAGACATACCCGTCTCTGATGGATTGACAACAATTGAACTATTAAACCGTAGTTCCATTCACAATTATGGAAAGTAATGGAATTAAATACACATAGGACTAATCCAGGTAGGAGCTAAACCTCTTACAAAACTAGGATTAGATACCTCTGTCCTAATGGTCCTTAGAGATGCTAGAGAATTGGAGTATGAATGATAGATCCATGCTTCGATTGAAACCAGTCTAAGTACTGGACCTATCCAGTTTGAATGCCATCTGAATGTCACTCTAGGTCTTAGGGATCAAACCATAATGAAGTCCTAGTCCTTCAAATTAAAACCCATAATTATAAAATGGTTCGAGGTGCTCTGCCAATGGCAGTCATCTATCGAATCTACTTTAAACTTATGAAAACAGCCTTTGGATCAAAAGCATACAAAATTGACAAGAGGGGTCAAACGCTTCTGATTCAAACAGATCTAACCAGATCTAATGTGAATATCCCTAGGATAATCAAATGGGATCAGGTAAGTCTACCTGATCACTAGGAAATAGAAAACCCTATTCCCCAGAAATCTTTCAATGATGCCGAACTATCTAATGTTGTTCAACACCCAGATGGTAAGGTTACACTTCAATTCTCTAGGAGATCTTTCGAGAATCCCAGAAACTCAATGTCTTTAAGATCATCAAGAAGGTCAGTAGATCTGTCCAAGAACAATGAACTAAAAAATGTCCAGAATAGTCCTAAAAGGACAAATCCAACAATTTCCGGTTTAGTTAATAAACCTTCAGGATTAACTCAACCAATCTACCATAATGATCCAGAATGGGAAGAACCATCTGCTTCAGAATTAGGAGATTCTGAACTTAATGTCATAGAGAAACCCTTTGAACTAGATAGGTTATTTCTAAATAATGATTTCAATTCTTCTAAAAATAAGAAGAAGAGAGAATGGTATTTTAAAACTTTTGATAAGTTTAAAATACAAATTAAAAATGATTATTATGATTTTATGGAAGAAATTGGTTCTCAAATTTTATTCTTCGATTGGTTAGAAGAATATTATTTGAAACCTAAACTGATTAATACGGTTAATAAAACTGTCCAATGGAGACTAAGCGATGGTAATGTGGTTGAATCCACTCATCCGCCACTTAGCAATATCCGGTATTCTCACAAAGAAACCGAAATTAAACTAACTCCCTTTAAAATTGCAGATGAGTCTGAGGAAACTGGTATAAAAAAAATAATTGACCAAAACAATTTTACTAATAAAAATCTTCACACGATAGGTCAACAACTTGACAGAATTGAAGATGTAATTGGTAAACCTCAGGTCAAAAACAATGAAAATGTTAAGACTAAAAAGAAACCACTTTTCAAACCCTTCGAAATAATGAAACCCAGTAATGAATTTCTTCAAGCTATATAAGATAGGAAGAAATCATTAAAAGGGAAAACCAAAATAAAATCAGTGGAATCTTTAAAATTAGACACTCCTAAATTTAGGAACCTAATTATCGAAGATACTCTATCTGAAAAAATTAATGTTTTAAGTAAAACCAATGATTCTAGTCCGGAAGATTTATCAGATGACCTAAGTCTTGATAATTCTGATGGTTTAGAAGTAAACAAGATTACTTGGAAAGAGCCTCAAAAATTATATTATCAGAGGGCAACACCTCCTGATATTATGTTAGAGGAAAAAACAAATAATTATTAAAACAAATATACCACAGGAGCCACCTATGAATGGAATATAGATGGAGCCTCAGAACAAATGATTCTTAATGTTTTAAATCAGATGATCATGTTTGCAAATACTAATAGAAGTATTCAAAACATATATGATTTCCAAATTGCTGTACTTTTAATTTCCGGTTTTACTGGACAATTAAAAGGATGGTGGGATAACTATCTCACTGAAGAACAGCGAATGAACATTTTAACTTCAGTTAAAAGAAATGAATTTGGAGCTAAAATACTTAATGAACAAAACAAACCAATTGAGGATGTTGTTCATACATTAATGTTTTGTGTTAGTCAACATTTCATAGGGGATCCTTCTCACATCCGTGATAAGAATCTGGATCTTCTATCTAATATGAAATGCAAGTCTTTAGGCGAATTCCGCCAGTATAAAGACATATTTCTCCAAAGGGTATTGATGCGAGATGACTGCAATCAACCCTTCTGGAAAGAAAAATTTCTAGCTGGTTTACCAAACCTCATAGGTGAACAAGTTAGATCCAAAATCCGTGAGGAATTTAATGGAGAAATTCCTTACAACAATCTTTCTTATGGAGAGTTAACATCTTATGTTTATAAGATAGGAACTCAAATGTGCAACACAATCCAGTTGCAAAAACAATTAAAGAAAGAAAAAGAAATGAAAAGGCAAAGCCTTGGAGAATTCTACCAGTAGTATGATCCATCCTTTGTCTTTGACAATCCTAAATGCACAGACTATAAAAGGAAAATCAAGAAAAAATCTTCTAAAAAGAAAGATAAAAAGAAGAAATTTTCTAAAAAATTCCAAAAACAATCTGATGACAATGGAAAACCTAAAAGAAATTATTCTAAGAAGAATAAAAAATCTTTTAGACCAATTAGATGTTATCTGTGTAGGAAATTTGGCCACACAGCTGACAAATGTAAGATCGGGAAAAAACTCAACTCTCTCGATCTAGACAAACAACATCTAGAAGAAATCTTCAGAATATTTGAAGGTTATTCTTCTTTAGAACCTTCTTCGTTAGGAGAAGAAGGACTCCAATGTAATGATCTTGAATCATTCTCAGAGGAAGATTCAATCAATGTCCTAACTAAGGAAGAAGAAGAATTTCTCCTTAAGTTAGATTCAATGTCTGATTCCTAGAAATTGAGATGGTTGGAAGCAGCCAAACCTACTTCCTCAATTTCTAACAACTTAATCTATAACCTTAATGAAGTCCTTAACCGAGGCAAATCAAAAGGTCCTAAGCCAGTAACGCTTGGTGATCTTCAAAGGGAGATAAATTCCCAAAAGGAAGAAATCAAAGAATTAAAATTGATGCAACATAAGTTGTAGCAAGAGTTCTTTGAATTCAAAATGCCCAGAACAAAATATTCAGATGAAGAAGCTGAATATGGAAGTTCTTCTACTAATGAAGTATCTGGGAAAGAAGTCAACCCAGAATACTTAATGCAACTAGTGGAAGTCACCACTAGGAAATGGGTAATTCCAATTACCATTAAGATAAATAAAGAATTTATCTTAGAAACTACTGCTTTATTTGATACTGGCGCAGATTAAAATTGCATCAAAGAGGGATTAATTCCCACAAAATATTTTGAAAAAACAACACAATTTCTGAGCACTGCTTCCAGTAACAAATTAAACATTAGTTTCAAATTACCCAATGCAGAAGTTATTAAAGATAATGTTTCCTACAATACTAGCTTCATTCTAGTTAAAGATCTAAAGTAGAATATTATCTTAGGAACACCCTTTATCAACTTAATCTAGCCTTTTCATGTTACCAATGATGGGATTGAAACAAATTACCTCGGACAAGTTATCTGTTTTAAATTTGTTTCTAAACCCAAAACTAAGATGATTGATATGCTCAAACAGAACTTAGTTTCTGTGTTAAACTGTTTGATTAAAGCCAAGGAGGACCATCTATCCTTCTTAAATGACGAATTGGAACTTCACAGAATCGAAGACCAAATCAAAAGAAATCCTATCAAGGAAAGGATTTCAAAATTAGAAAGTGAAATCAGAAACACCATCTGTTCCACTTTACCCAACGCTTTCTAGGATAGGAAATCCCATCTAGTCGGATTACCATATGAAGGTAATTTCAATGAAAAAAATATTCCTACGAAGGCCAGACCTTCGCAAATGAACAGCAGTGTTCTTGAACACTGTAAAAAGGAAATTAATGATCTATTAGCTAAAAAGCTAATTCGCAAATCCAAGTCACCTTGGAGCTGCTCTGCTTTTTATGTTAACAAAAATGCTGAAATTGAAAGAGGTGTACCAAGACTGATAATTAATTATAAACCTCTTAACAATGTTCTTAAATGGATTAAGTATCCGATACCTAATAAGAAGGATCTGCTTGGTAGAATACACAATGCCAAAGTATTCTCCAAGTTCGATATGAAATCTGGATTTTGGCAAATCCAGATCAAAGAATCTGATAGGTACAAAACGACATTCACTGTCCTTTTTGGACAATACGAATGGAATGTCATGCCTTTTGGATTAAAAAATGCACCCTCTGAATTTAAGAGGATAATGAACGAAATCTTTAGTGATTTAGATTTCGTAATTGTCTACATAGATGATGTATTGATCTTCTCTTCAGACGTAAATCAACATCTTAGACATATTAAGACTTTTATCCGGAAAGTCAAACACAATGGATTAGTAGTATCACCTTCTAAGATATCATTATTCCAGACCAGGATTAGGTTCTTAGAATTTGATATTCACAATGGAACAATTACACCAATCAAGAGGTCCATAGAATTTGCTTCTAAGTTCCCTGATAGAATCTTGGATAAAACCCAACTCCAGTGATTCTTAGGCAGCTTAAATTATGTAGTAGATTTCTTTAGGAATCTCAATATTCTATGCAAGCCTTTGCATAATAGGCTTAGAAAGAATCCACTTGAATGGTCTGATGAACACACAGAAGTGGTTAGACAAATTAAGCAAAGGATTAAGGAAATCCCTTGCATACACTTAGCAGATCCATCTCTACCCAAGATTGTAGAAACTGATGCATCTGATATAGTATTTAGTGGAATCCTAAAACAAAAATTCAGTAATGGTAATGAAAATGTCGTCCAGTATGTATCTAAACACTGGAACCAATGTCAACTTAATTATTCAACAATTAAAAAAGAAATTTTAGCTATTGTTTTAACGATTTCCAAATTTCAAGAATATTTGTTAAATAAAAAATTTCTTTTAAGAATTGACTGCTCTGCAGCCAAAAATGTTTTAGAAAAAGATGTTCACAATTTGGCTTCAAAATAGATTTTTGCCAGATGGCAAGCTATTTTATCTTGTTTTGATTTTGATATTCAACATATCAAGGGAACATCTAATTCTCTTCCTGACTTCTTGACCCGTGAATTCCTGTAGGGAGATGCCTCCCAAAGGAAAGGGAAAGGAGAAGGAAGTCCCCCGTAAGGGACTTACAAATGTCCGATCGTGGCTTGCTGCTACGGCTCCAAAACCTAATGCACCACTGGTGATTAAAGAACATGATGAGGAATCAACTGCCTCATCTAAACCAATGACCAGACAACCCAAAGAGGGAAATGTGAGTTTAAATACTAATGTGATAATAACGCCTGAATTAATCAAGGCTATTACCAGCGCCTTAGGTTCAAGGTCTCCTACAAAAGACCATAATAAGATGATTAAAAAATAATCTACTAATGTTCATATTACTGAGGTGGCGTCTTATTCGAAGACATTAGTCCCTCAAAATGTTTCCTAAAAATGGTATGTGAAAGGAATTTTCAAATATGTCTTCTCTGTAGAGAAAGGGATGCATGAAAAAGATCCTTTCGATTTTGCCAGGAAAATATTTCCTGAAAATGTTTTTTATGTCCCATATGATCCATTAAAAAATATGGATTTTTATGAGAAAATTCTGGTTGATACAAGATCTGTATCAATCAAACATTTTCAAAACAATGGAGTAATTTCTTACTCAACCACTAGGATTCACAAGGTAATCAACCTCCGTGATTGGCCTGGTAAACCTTCTAACAAATAGAAGCTCAGCTTTAATCCGCTGGGACCTCTGGAACCTCACCTAGCTACTTATAATTATTTTGATTATAAACAAGCTTGGTTTAATGTTTTTCTCAGAATGAATTAGAAAAGGTCACATGCATGGCTGATCTTTTTTGATAAATGTCCTTCGAAAAATTTGCCCAACTGGTTTGCACACTGGTGGGATGAATACGGGGCAATTGAAGAAATTGTCCATGAAAATGCTAGAAAAGGATATCATCTTTTTCTAAAGACATATGAACCCAACGAACATGAACACGTGTTCAACAAAACCATGTTATACTACATGCACATAGGTATATCATGGGTAATGGCGTGGTTTTTCAGTTACAAGCCTGACCGAATTACTCAGATACCAGTCCTATCCAAACAATTCAAAGTCAAGTGGTGGGATGGTTTCAAAATGTGGGATAGGGTAACGGAGTCAGCAATCGACAAATGGCTGACAAAGCAGAAACACCTTGCCCAAGGTAGCATTCAAACCCCATTCCTTCACGATAGGGGTTTTTTAATGTCAAATGTGGCCAAGACACAAAATTCATAAGAGATGAAGAAAGTTCTGGAAACTGCTCTAGCACAACTCAAAAGGTCCGACGATGAATTGAAGACTAATGAAGAAGCCCGTTCCTCTTCAACATCAGCAGGACTACAAATCAATGAAGATGACTGCTATGGCATCAACTTAGGAAATCCGTAGGATCCAATGTAAGTGCTTTGATACTCTTGTAGCAAAGCACATAGAATATTGTACAGTATAAATTACTGTACATTTTTTTGTATTTTATCCGTATTTATACGGATCAATGTAATATGTGTACTCCTCCGTCATTTACGGAACAATGTCCCATAGGGTCATCCCCAAAGCTAGAATAGTCAAGCCGTCTTTTACGGTTTAAAAGACAGGTGGTCTCTAGGAATTACTGTTGAAATAGTAATATTCTCGACAAAATACTGTGCACTACAGTAATAAATGCTTTTATTGTAGAAACAGTAAAATGAAATTTTCTTTAAATAAGCCAAGCCATTCCATTTAAAGGGAGAAGCTTATTCAGAGAGAAAAGACCAAGACAAAAACACTCTCAAGACACTTACCAACGCTCACTTCCTTTCTTCTCCATCTAACCTCTCCTCAACCTCCGGTTACCAACCTTCAGCCAGTTCTTCCACATACTCCTATCCTCTCTCTCTCTCAAACACTAACCAGTGCCTCTACTATGGTTGATGAACCATAGAACCTAAGTACGCAGACATACTTAGGTATATTATCTCTGTCCTCTCTAACCTTCTACTAATCTTATTCCATATTTCTGTCTCTCCATCTCTCTCTTACATACTTCCTTACCCCCTTTTCTTCTCTAATGTTTGTTTGTTCTGTCTGCACTCTAATACTGTAATGTTCCTTATTTTTAAGGATTAATGAAGTAAATATTTGTTTATTTACTTATTTCTCTTTGAAGAATGACACCCCAATAACCTTGGCTCTGCCGCTTGTAGTGGTTAAGTTCTTTTGCAATTTACTTACTGCAGTTTATATTTCCTCTCCTCGACTAGTTCTACCGCCTTTAGAGAGTTGCTTTTATTTACTGCATAAATGGTGATAGTAATATCTAAAGTATATTGGCCGGTTCTACCGCCTCCTGCTTAGATATTATTAATTTTTCCGCAATTTATTTATTCTGTTTTTATCTGTTCTAATTTATTCATCTCTTGTCTTAACTGTTGACTTATATATATATATATATATATATGTATGTATGTATGTATGTATGTATTATGAACATAAGTAAATTTTAATTTCGATTTAAATATAATAAGCTTGCCCCCATCCCCCCCTCTCATGTTTTTGCATCTACCTCTGATTATATCACTACTAGCACTCACACTATTAGCACCACTGCTTCATCACTATTGTGACTATTGTCGCTATCACCACTACCTTTACCATCGCGTCATAAACTTTATTCTTACAACGCCATTATCATCACTATCATATCAATAATGACCACCACATCTATACTAGCATCAAGACCTTCATAACATTGATGATTGTCACACATTACCACCATCACTATCACATCATTACTAGTTGCCACCAATTTACTACCCCACTCCACCAAACTACAACAACCACGTTGATGTAGCCACTACCATCGTATTACCACCACCACCATGACAATTGAAGCACCACCTTATTTACCATTATCATCACCACTACCTTCCTTTACACTACCATCATTGGCTAGTACAACCCTTATCATTAGTAGCACCATTATCACCACCATTGTGTCACTACCATTACTACTATCCCACACAAGACCACTCCATCCTTGCACCAATAGGATGGGATGATGATGTGATGGTGCTGGTATAAGGTGGTGGCAACAATAGTAGTGGCAATGCTAAAATCTTTCATCAAAATTATATCCTTTGATATATACTGTTGCATCTAAAATGATTATTAATATACATTCCACATTTTTTGTTATGTTATCAGTTAAGATATTATTCAATCACTATTTATTTAAATATTTTCATGATAAAATAATTAATTATTAGTGCATTACATTATACATCAATATATGTAAAGTTTTTTATTAACATTATAATATTAACATAATTGATTTAATATTTTCAAATTATTAACTTATTATAGATTTGTAATAAATGTGTATTCGTATATATTCATATTCTATATATTTTTTCAAGAAATTATAATAATTTTAATTGTAAAATAATAATAATTTAACATAGTTTATATTTTAGGAAAATTATAAAAATATGACTTGTGTATTAGCACTTTTACAATCAACTAACCTATGTTTTTTCTTTTAATAAACTTATAACCAACATTGTATTTTTGGGAAATAAGTGTTAACTTTTAATGGTCCTTTTAGGTGTTTTAATCCTAGTTAGGTGTTTTGAGTATTAATCTTGTTGTAATGGATTATAGGTGTTATTAACCGTTGATCTTATCAAGTGTTTAAGCAAACTATTAAGTACTTAGCCTCTACTATTTATTGTATTTGTGTGTCTATATAGCAAACTAGACTATCATATATTTAATCTATAAATGTTTGTGTTATTTATGTGTAGCTACCTAGACCTATAGGTGGTGACCATAGATGAAAGTATGGTCATCTTAGACTCTTGAATGAAGTGGTTCATTTAGGACATAAGGGGGCTATTGTAACTTAGTAGGTTAGCATATTTGATATAACTACTGAGCAAAAGGAAAGTTACAATAGTATGCTAATTAGTGGAGTAGAATACTAATTATAATGTTATAAATGGACTTAATGGCCAAAGGCAAGTTAACAAGTGACAAACTTAGTATGAAATAATTCATGTGATGGGCAAATAGTAACAAGATTAGCCTCCATGTATGATGTTGTTACATGGATATATGTTTTTACGAGGTTATGTTGACACTTAGATGCATTATACATGGTTAATTGATTTGTGGGCCTAGTTATGTATGAGTTGCCACATGTGTTGAGCTACAACTCTAATAAATATGTGTAAAATAGAACTAGTGTGTTTTTGGATCTTGAACAACCAAGATTGTATTGTGTTTCTAGACTAAATAATATATATCAATGATTTTGTTCGATGCATTTAGTAAATTTTACATTTGTGTGCAGTTATGGCATATGTGTGTGTTTTCCTAAAAGTAATGTAGTAAGTTTTACGACTCACACTATGAGATTTTATATTTCCAGGTGGTGAAGATGTGTTCTTTGATTTGTATGATGAGTATGGTTATGATCTGCATGATGAGAAATAGGTGTGATAGCAACTAAGATAGTAATAGATATGAAGATTAAAGTAGCCGAAAGATATTTAGACTTTTAATTTTTTTTTTTTTATGAGAGATTGTTTTAGTTGTTTCATGAAAGACTATGGTTTATATTTCCTTCAAATCATATAATGAATTATAATAGTTTAAGAGAGTTTATGAGGACTATTGATACAGTTATGGTTATTAGTAGGTATTTATAGCTTTACATGTTCATATTGCAATATAAATATATGGTGAAGTTATCGCCCATTCCACGGGACATGACAATAAATTATATTAAATAATAATAAGTTTTTATCATATTATACAATTAATATATTTAATAACTTATTATTATCATCAAATAATATTAGCTAATTTATGTATCGTAAAACATACTATTTTATTAAATATGTTAACTAAGCGTATAATATAATAAATTATATATTTATAATAGTGAATATTGATTTATATATTTTATTATTACATTTTCATTAACTATACAGGAAAACCACTTAAACCAATAATACATTTTTACTTGAAAATGCAGAAATTTTCTTTCAAGATAACATTTTTCACGAAATAGAATCTAACTACACACTACTATACATCCTATTATATATGTACATCAACCTTTTGAACACAAAATATACATCAATTCCTTGAGATTTTCAAATTTCTCAATTTGGAATTAAAATTAAAACCGTGTATTGGAGGATAAAGGAAGAAAGTTACTTTTCCTAAAAATGTAATTATTAATTGTGCCGAACGTAGCTTTATTTAGTTAACAGGACAGGACCACTTGCTCATGGACAGAGTAAGCCGTCATCAACTACATATGTAGGTAGTCGTTCAATAATGGTTAGGGCTGTTATAAGATAATAATATAAATATTAAATTTTTAATAAGATAGATCAAATTTAATTTTTTATTATAATTATAATAATAATTGAGAAAAAATAAATAAGTAAATAAATAAAAAGCCGTCCAATAATGTGATCAATTTATAAGTATATTCTTAGATACAAGATCTGGGTCGAATCGGTTTGGATCCATCGGGACTCGAGTTTAAAAAATATAACTCCTGATCAGTTCAGAAATCTCACAATTTCGTGCTAATTAGGCTTATGAATCGACTTGATTTTTTTTTTACTTTTATTTTATCAATTTACTTGTTAAACTCACTGGCCACCAATTCGATAGATTCAATAAGTGAACTAGCTGGTCCAATATCGGGTTAAACCAGCCATCCTAGACCAGTTCATGATTCATGATCTAACAGACCCATTCAACCTGACCATCTCTTATATTTATATATTCTTTAGTATAATTTTATATTATAATATTTTGAATCAGAAAATTAGACTATCATCCAACTTTACGGATTTACGTGTAACATAATGCAAGAAGTGCGAAGATAAAATTTATCTGTTCTTCTTTAACATTCATGTCTCCCCCATAAATCATATAATGTTATATTCATGGAGAGTTTACGAGTATTCAGCCTTTTTTTTTTTACATCATATGGGTAACATATGAACGGATCAAATTCCATTGAAAATGGAATATATTACAACAAAGTATCTATTCTATATTTCTAATGGTCATTATAATCGTTTCTAAAAATTGATGCTATTAATGGATGCTTTTGTGTTATTTATTAAAATAATGTAAAATTTTTATAATTTTAAGACTGACTACTTATTTTAAATAAAAATGTAAATATATGATATTTTTCTTAAAAATTAATATGGAAGAAAAAGAAGAAGAAAGCAATAAGCAAATAATAGTAAAAAAGTGAAACACATGGGGACTTCCTTTTCTTGTACTATTGGGGGGCAGGCAACATAATAATTGGGCCCAATTGAACCACCCGGCTCGGGAAACGTGAAGAGCCAAGCGGTCCACTTTGGACCCCACAATGTAGGAAAAAAAGGGTGGGGAAAGGCAGGAATAGGATACTACTAGTGCTATGCTAATGCTAGCGTAAAAAGAACCTGTGATTCTACAGATTCACCAAATCGGCATTCGGCACACTCCCCTCTAATTATGGCCACCTCCCCTTCTCTTTGTCGGTTTGTTTCCGAGGAATAAACCATCCGTTGGTAATTTAAAATATATATATATATATATTCATTTTAAATTATTAAAATATTTATAAATTAGTTTTTTGTTACCGATTTTTTTTTTTATAATCTTCACCATTAAAACTTTTCAAGCCACTTAATAACAACTTATTTCATAATTATCCGAAAACATCTTAATATATCTAATGGGTTATGTATTTCTATTTTCAATATAATAATTAAAATAGATGTAAATCAAATCATATAATTAAGATATTAGTATTTATATTACTAAATCATAAATATCTTAGGATATAATAAATTGTATTAAAGGCATTGAAAAAGTTTTTTTTTTAAATACTCTAAGTAAAAATATTTACATAAAAATATAAAAAAATTCTTTATTTCTAATGTTCAATATGAAAATATCTTCATATATTTATTAACATCTCTATATCTAATTATGTATAACTAGCTATGAAGAAAACTTGTTAAAAATGGTATCTTTTAACTTGTAAAAAGTTTCATGTAATTAGAAAAAAGAATAAGAGGAAGAAATGCATTAGATAACATTATAGAAAAACTAGATAAACTAATGCACAAATGAGATTGAAAGAATGTTTTGGATTAATTGCAATGAAAATATAATTTATGTATTTTAAATATTTATATCTTTTTTACTTTATATACCTATATTATTTTCCAATCCTATAAACTAAATTTTATACTTTTTTATATCTATGTTATCATTTATAATAGCAATACTACAATGATTTACATACACTCCATCACTTACACTATCCAAACATTATATATATACCAACCTTGGTTTATAAAATAAAAAGTAAGTTAAATACTAACAATAAAAAGCTACCGAAGTTCCACAAACAACCTTGTTTAAATACATGGATGAACCATGGACAGCCATACGACCGGGCCTACTTTTGCTCCCTCTTGGTCGGTAGGTTTGGACTCCTTGCTTGCATTCCAGCTTCACTCTTCTTCTATTTCTGCCTATAATAGCTCTTTCGAAACTCAAGCCACGTATAAATTTAAAATACAAATTCAATATATATAGGGGGAAAGAAATATAGTCATTGCAAAAAGATATAGTGAATAACAGTAAATGAAAATAGAAATTCTTACATCCACTTTGAGTTATGCCATTACTAAAATATCTTATAAGTGAATCCATACGGTTTAGAAAAAAAGTATGTTTTAAAATTATAACATTTACTTACTTATTTATTTAAATTCTCAATATTTTTAAAATTTAATAAAAAATAATTTTATTAAATCTGTTAAGTTTTTTATCAAATATATTTGTGTGTATCCTTATCACATTAGGCAACTAGCTCAAAGCTAATTGGAAGCCAATACATACTTAATATGAATAGAAAATTAAATGTATTTAGTGAAAATTCTATTTTTATAAAATTTTAAAGATATTAATGATTCAAATAAAAAAAAAATTGAAAACTCAAATAGAAAAATAAATAAATATTAAAAACTAAAATTATACTTTTCTCTTCAGAGAAAAAAATGGTGCTATAAAGTCTCGTTTGCCGAACTCTCATTGTTTTTAAATGGGATTTAGAATGTGGTATTTTGTTCAAAGCATTCATTAGCAAAGATAGTAATTTGAGTTATTGAGAAAAAAAATTTGTTAACAAATTTTGGAAAATATATGAATAAGAAAAGATTACTAAACCACAACCTAAGTTTAGATTTCACAATTCTAAATCATGATTAATTAGTCAACATAATAAACTCGGGAAAAAATGTAAATAACTCTTAAACATTGATGATTGACCTCAATATGAAATATACCGTAACACCTCTATCTTATGAATTAACAAATAACTAATGGAGATTGCAAACAACCTCATAAATTTTAACCTTCATATAAATATGTTCATTCAAACTTATCAAAATGTGTTTTAACTTCCTTAAAGTTTGATCTCGGTGTGTTTTTTTAAATAAAAAAATGTGAAAATCCTTTAAATTTTTCTATTTAGAGAATGTTAAAGTGCATTTTATAAATATAGAATGTATTCATACTAAAGTCAAAGGAAATAATTAAAAAACCTTAGTTATCAAGCTGTTAAAAAAATCCCAATAATTTCCATCAAAACTAAATAAAAGAAGAACAAAAAAGTATTAATCTTTTTTTGTAAAATTTAAAATCAAGAAAAATTAAAAAATCTCTTTTTTTAATCACTTAACAAGTGCTATGTACATTTTATCAAGATCCATTTACGAAATAAGCTACATATCTACTCATAAGAAAAGAAATGTTGCCCAAAGAAAATCAAGATTTAAAAGCAAATGAAGCATTCATAATGAGGGGGGAGAATAAAATGACTACATATGTACACTATTTCATGGAATACTCCTACTTCTTTAATAAGCCATTTGTAGGCAAATCTAATAGATACAAGCGGATGATATATTTTCATATATATATATATATAATCTGTCTCCTTATTAACATTTACATAATATCTAGATATGTGGAGAACATATATGCTCTCTTTTATTTATTTATTTATTTTTTGCAAGAATTTATACTGCCTAATTTGTTTATACGTAACATGCATGTACCATATTTATTAGGTTTAGTTTTATTTCAAAGTCAATCGGATGTTGGAAAAAAGATAGAGAAAGCAACCATTTGTAGTTTAACTGAACTCGCCACTCTCCTCACTCTAAACACATATTTCCTCGTTTTGTACTTTTTCCATTATTTGATTCATTTACTCCATCTACCTTTATTTTTTCTTCCCAAATTTATAGAATGATATTGAAATAAGTGACTAAACGGTGTCTTAAAAACAAATCTCCAATTCAAATCATTAGATTAATTTATTATTTAATATCTATTATCAGATTTTTATTGTTAAATCTTTTTAAATCATCAAATGATGACTTATTATAATAATTCTCATCCCACTCTACCCCTTTTGAACTACTTCATCTCAAGACATTGGTGCATCCAATTACATTTATTTTTAATATAATTTATCAATATGCTAAGATATATGTCTACATTTACATTAAAAATTAAATACATAACAATCCTCTTTTTCATATATAAATTTTTTATAATAATAACTTTATATTAGGCTAGCAATTATTGACAAGATATAATAATACAAAAACATTACAAGCATGCAATTACTAAAAAAAAAAATACAATACAAATAAATATGATTATATTATAGCTTAATCATTTAAGATTTTTTTTCAATTTTATGTATTATTGATAGAATAAAACATGAGTAGCAATTGAGAATTTTAAGGTATAGTTATTTAAAAATAATTATATGATATAATATATATGTTTTAATTATAGTAAATTTTTTAAATTATAATAAAAAAGAAATTATCATAATTTTTAAAAAGTTATGTGAAAGTTATTCATAGTTTTATATAATATATTAATTAATTTTAAATAAATGCATCTTAAAATTGTCTTAATAGAAACACTGTTTCTACCCCCATCAGCCGGTTTTCTACAGTACATCTACTTTCTGATGTCTCTGAAACCAGGCAACTTTCTTTTTCCCTTTTAATTTGTCTCTCTGTGTGTTCAACAGTCCTCTTCTTCTTCTCACTCCTGTCGGTACTTCTTTGACTCAAAAGTCGCGCTCTTTCGTGCTTATATTAACCCTTTCACATTACATCATACTCTTCTCCACATTTTCCCAGGAAAAAAAAATTGAAAAAGAAAAAAAGAAAGAGAAGAAGAAAAAACCATGGAGTCATCAAACTCTCCCGGTTCCAAACTTCCACTACCACAAACACCCCAAGAAACCCCTTCAAAACCCTTGAAGAAAAGCTTCGTCACCACTCTCATGGAAGCTGCAACTTCAAGCTCTTTCCAGGAAGACACTTACTTTGTCTCCCAACTCAAGTCCTCTGAAAAAAAAGCCCTCCATGATCTCAGAGACAAGCTCACATCATCTTCTTCCCACCAAAACCCTTCCATGTGGAACATCCCACTTCTCTCCAGCACGGAGCAAGCTGACGTCATCCTCCTAAAGTTCCTACGCGCACGTGACTTCAGGGCCCTAGACTCCTTCAACATGTTGGAGAAATGCGTGTCGTGGAGACAGGAGTTCGATGCCGACAATGTGGTGGACGAGGAGCTAGTAGAGTTCAAGGATCTTGAACATGTTGTGGCTTATATGCATGGTTATGATAGAGAAGGACGTCCCGTGTGTTATAATGCTTATGGGATTTTTAAGGATAGAGACACGTATGAGAGGGTATTTGGGGATGATGAGAAGTTGAAGAGGTTCTTGAGGTGGAGAGTTCAGGTTCTTGAGAGAGGGATCAAGCTGTTGCATTTCAAGCCTGGTGGTGTTAATTCCATGATTCAAGTCACTGACCTTAAAGACATGCCTAAGAGAGAGCTTAGGGTTGCTTCTAACCAGATCTTGTCACTTTTTCAAGACAATTACCCTGAAATGGTTGCACGCAAGGTAATACACCGCTACATTATCGTAGGAGTTCAATTAACAAGTGCTCGTACCGATAATGCTTCTTGATATATGTGATTTCGTACTGTTGGGCGCTTTGTTTTTATGTCCTTTTTATTAATTGTTTAATTTACTTTGTCTTTTTGGGTGAAGATTTTTATCAATGTTCCATGGTACTTCAGTGTGCTGTACTCGATGTTTAGTCCGTTCTTGACCCAGCGGACGAAGAGCAAATTTGTGATTTGCAAGGAAGGAAACGTTGCTGAGACGCTGTACAAGTAAGTCTCCCTTGAGTTTCTGGTCTTTCTGGAACCCTTTCTTCTTCACAAATTTGATTCCAATATAGAAATTATCATCGGAAGCCATGGTCAATCGTGAAAAGTGTTTCGAGTATTTTGGTTTTAGGTTCTTAACGACGAGGGTTTGGGTATTGGGCACTTATGAAGGACCTTCCAATATCTGTTGTCTCCGTACAGAGTGATGTTTTGTTTATGGTCCGTTGTCCAGTAAATCCGCAGCATATCTTTGTTGGCATTCTCGTTTTTTTGGAATTTTACGAAGGAGTTCAAAATCAATTTATTCATAATGGTGGTGTTTACTTATTATAAGTGCGGATTGTGATGCTTTTTGTCTTTTTCCTACGTTAATTTAAGTCCTAAATTGTTGAATTGGATATTAAATTTGTGTCAGGTTCATAAGGCCAGAGGATATTCCTGTTCAATATGGTGGGTTGAGTCGACCGAGTGATCCTAGTGGACCGCCAAAACCAGCGTCCGAGTTCACCGTCAAAGGCGGTGAGAAAGTTAATATTCAGATCGAGGGAATCGAGGTTCGTTAACTTCATTTTTTTTGGGATTATTATTGTTATTATTTTTTTATATTTATTAAATGAACCTAGGACATGTTGAGCTCCAATGACATTGTTCGGAAATGTTTGTCAAAATGAATTTTTAGAAAATGATAATATTTTGAATTTGTTGTACTGGTGAGGTATTTGGTTCTTTAATCTATGATTTTTAGTCGTTCCTGAAAACAAGACCAGAAAAAATGAATAAATAAAACAACTTAAATTTTCGAGTGTATTCTGTTAATGAAGATTCTTCTTTTTCTTCTTTTCTTGATTTTTTAACAATCAAAATATCAATGTGAAATCACATATATGCAAATTCTAAATATAATCAAATTTGAAAAAGTCATGTGTGTAATATATACGTTCAATATATAATTTCTATTATATTTAAAAATTATAGTTTTAATATGTAATTTCATAATAGTATTTTTGAAATTATATTTTTTAAAAGTTGTTTTTTTAAAAAAAGCCAGCAAGCTCACGCATAACTATCCTTACTTAGCACGTGGAATGCTCTTCATCACGTATGAGGCGCATGATTGCTGTTGTGTCTGATTTTGAATATTGACACTTGTTAAAATTGTGCGTTGACTAAATGATTTTTTATAAAGTTTTTTATAATTAAAATCGTTTAAATAATTTTTTTTAATAAAATTACGAATTTAAATATATGATTTTATGAATTTATGATTTTATAAATTTTACACGATTCTATATAATAATACTGAATCTACGTATTTCATTTCGATTCTTAGTAGAATGGCAAGTTTGAACATCATAAACATATTCTTTTTTGGGTTCCAATTCTATACAACTGTAACGGTGTTGCTGATTTTGGGTTGGGTTATGTTTTCATGGGAATAGGCAAATGCAACCATAACATGGGACATAGTGGTGGGTGGGTGGGATTTAGAGTACAGTGCAGAATTTGTGCCTAATGAGGAAGGCAGCTACACCATTGCTGTTAACAAGTCCAGGAAGGTTGCCCCATCCGAAGAGGCAATCCATGGCTCCTTCACCCCGAGGGAGGCCGGCAAGCTGGTGCTTTCCGTCGACAACACCACCTCTAGGCGGAAGAAGGTTGCTGCTTACCGGTACATCGTCCGTAAATTTACCACATTCTAGATTAATCTTCCTAGTTGTAATTTTAACTTTTTGTTTTTAGTCTCTTTTTTTTTTTTTAATTTTGCTTCATTTTATATCTTTTTCTGAAGGCTCTAAATCTAATTATTATGTTATTGAACTCTTTTAATGCACTAGAGCAATGTATATTATAAATCCTTGCATGGTTAATGGACTTATATCATATGACTTAAATACTAAGTAAAGGCTGATTTACTTTTGCTTGGCATGCAATGCGTACTTTAAATACCATAATGGTACTATACCCACGGTAGTGCTATGTTCTTCACTTCTTTAATTTTGTTAATTTGCCATAATATTGTACATATAATATGCTTTAATCGAAGGGGAAAAGCAGTTTGCTTTATGTGGGACTGTTAGAATATCATCAAAAGTGAAGACATGAAACCAAAGAAAGTGCATTGGAGACCATGAAAAAGGAGGACTTGCCTTCTTTGGATAAGTTCAATTTCAAAACTTGCTGGCTTTTTGTTATTTCATGCCGTAAATCCTTTTAAAGTATCCGGTTGAGCTATAATTTTTTTAATTTAATTTTGGTAGTTTGCTGGGTTTCCTTTTCCGTTTTAAGTTCTAAGTTTTTTACCTTTTTTTTAAATAAAAGAAATTGTCTCCATTTAAAATGTAAGATTTTAATTTGAATTTTCGTCTACTTATTTACTAGTATTTAGAATGAGAAGGCAAGCAATAAAGGTAAATGAGAAAGGGGTTCTATGTGTGGAAGTATTGTAGTGGAAGGGTTCGTTCATAATTCGTGTAGCGCAGATCTCGATCATATCCAAATTATAAGGAAGCGAACATTCCCTTGAAAGTGATTTCATGGTTGGTACAACTTCAATTCAATTCACTTTTTTTTTTTTTGGGGGGGGGTGGTGGTCCATTTATTTCTTATTGAGTAGTCTGTCTTCTTGTCCTTGGGATGTACTCAGTACTCTGAAAAAGTAACAAGTAAATGAACATATATGTATAACGTAAACAAAATGGAAAAAGTAAAAGGTTGCTTTGAGACGAGAAAGAAAGATCATGACTCATGACTAGACTCTGAGGATAGCAGAGCAGGCTCTAGTTTCTGGTTTTTTTTTTTTTTTTTTGGGAATTTCTAGGTGTTGATAAGATATGATATGATCTTTTAACCATCTGGTTATGCAGTGTTTGGTGACGACTTGGTCACCGGGTGACACGTGTCATTGCTGTGCTCTTCAGTTCGTTCTTTTATCTTCTTTTTTTTTTTCCCCTTAAATATAATTATTTCTCCCAATTTAACGAACCCACCGTATGTTAAGTAACCTTGACCTTAACCGATTCGCTTTATAGTTTTTTAACCCGCTTGGCCGATAACTTTGTTATCTTGGAATCTTATCCATCATTGTTGTTAAGATTAATGTAATATTGCATGTCATTAATGTTGATGTCAGCTTGAGCTTACACTGCTTCACTAACAACGACAACATCCATTCCCTTAACTAAAGAAGTGTATTGTTCATCTTTAACCGTAATTGCATCGTTTAGGTTGCCATATTATTAAAAAAAAAAAAAAAAGCAAAGACATGCTATGAAAATATGGAATAATGTTGTAAAACTTCCTCTATACTAGTTGTTAGATTGGACAGATCTTCACAAATTTACTTATACAATTCTTTTGTTATCGAATCATTGTTTGCCTTGATTATCAAATCATTCTTTGTCATGAGTGTTGCTCAATTCACTCTAGAGTACCAAATTATTATAATTGATTGTTACCGTTATTGTAATAATATCCTATTATTAATATTTTCTTTGATTCGAGATAAGGAGATTTGTTAAAGATTTCTTGAAGAGAATTTGTTATTTTTTTATTAAGAAATTGAATGTTAAACATGAATAATAAAATTTCTATTTATACTTTTTAATTTTATTTTACATTCTTTTAACTAAATAACTAATTAAAGAGCAGTTGCTGACTAATATATAATATGAACTTTCCTAAATTTTAATAAATTGATATTATAAAGGTTATTTAATTGTATTTCTCCCAAAATTTAGGGACATCAGTTGTATTTTATGCATTCGTCCCACAATTTGATCGCCGCCATTGCCAATTGTTGCATGCAATATTAAGGAAGGGGCCTTTTTAATTTGAATATGAAGATTTACGGCTCCTTTGTTTTTTTTTTTTTTTTTATAAATTCATATCTGAAGAAGAGTTGTGTTAGCTTCCCCTATTTAAGTTTTATCTTTTTAATAATTTGTGTTTTAAATCCTTTGTTGGTATCATTCCTTATATGGGATTTTCTCTTAACTAGAGACGTAGGTTTCTTTGTGTGATAATACATAATTTTTTTGTACTATATTGGTGTCATGATGTTGGTTGTCATGGTTGCACAATCAGGTCGGCCAGCAAATTGAAATCTCCTAGCATCAATCCATTTTCTTGTTTTCCATGCAATTTGTGCTTGAAAATTCCAAGAATCACATAAGATTCATAGGAATTTTCTTTTTTTAATAATCATGTAAAAAATATACTATGTTTTTTTATTCATTTATCACACCCCAAGCAGCTTATCTTTTGGTTTTCCCTGAGCAAAATAGTTATGGTTTCAAGTTCAAAGACACAATGTGGTCCATGATTGCTAGATGATTAGGAAATAAGGAGTTGGCTGAGTACCAAATCTTGCACCTATCATCAATAAAGGATTAAGACAATATCACAAGGATTATAACTTTCTGTTATATCTAATTTCACATGCAATTTCTTTTCCCTTTATCAGATAGTAGATGCACTTGTATGTAGTGAGAGCAAAATTTATTCAATTTGCCTATAATCAATTAAGCCTCTTTTGAGTTGATCAAATAGTAGAATAGGGCTTTTTGTTTTCTATTTTTTATTTTTTCTTTCATTCTTAAAAGAATGAATTAAACTCAATATTGCTTGAGCTTATTTCCTCACATTTTCTCCACATATTTATTTGTAGACTTTTGTAGATTTTTGCACTTATTTGATTGGTTGTGTTATAAACACTTATTTAAGACTAAGTTTTGTATTTTTTATTTTGTGTTTCCTCCTTCTCCCCCTTCTCTTCTTCTTTTTTGTATGCTCACTATCTACTTAAACTTTCTCAACTTTTTGAAAGGGGAAAACTGCATAGGCACTCTAAATATCGTTTGCTCATGAAAATGAGTAAATTTAACTATACCAATGGATTTAATTCAAGCAATTTCACAAAATGAACACAACCAAAGGTTAATTATTGTAGCTATTCATATCTCAGTGAGTTGATAGATAATGTACTAATTAACTCCTTATTCACTAACGATCTAACTCAATGGCACAATATAAACTTATTGAATCCTTCAAGCTAGGTGCTCATGCATTAAAATTATTAAGATTCTTATAATCTAATAGCATAAGTATTAACCTTTTAGGAGTATGAACTGGATTTGATTTCTTCTTTCATTTGTTGTAAGAATAGTTGTAAAAAAAAAAATGAAATAAACGCAATGTTGAAGCATATTAAGCACCCTCTACTCCCCCAAGCTGATTTTAAATACAAGTTTGAAATTAAATTATGGGAAAGAGGAGAAAATATTGGAACGGTACTCCTTTGTTGAGTTGTTTTTATATTTTGTATGCTGCAATCATTGTTGATTCAAATTACGGAAATCCAAGAATTTTTCTTAGAAATGAAAACCTATTGAACAAATAAGGATGATCTAAACATACGATAATTTCTACTAATTAAAAAGACAGTAAAACAAAAATATAAACAGAAATGTTGCTTGGATTGATAAATGTTCCTCCCTATCAAACACATGGATGCCATTGCTCGGGAGTAACCTCGTAATCACAGAAGGTCTAATTTTAATGAATTGAATCTTACATAAATTTCAATGATAAAGATCTAATTTTGGCACACTCCTAGCACTAAAACCATAATATAAAATAAAAAAAAAAAACAAAAATGGAAAATTCAAAGAGACCCATATGAGTAATGATTATTAGACATATAAATAATAAAATTTATAACAAGGTTAAGTGAAAAAGATTATGTTTGGAATGGCGTATCTTATAGTTCGAGTATAGGTAGAATCTTTCGAGTGAATTTATCGCACATCCAAACTGTCCTGATGGGAGATCATATGCTATAGTCACTTGGACACTCATCACTGGTGTGCAATGAGAAAACACTCTCAAAATCTGTGATCTAACCATTCTTTGTTTTCTGTTTGGCGAGGTTTTCAATGGAGTTGCAAATGAAGACAAAGTATTCATCCATAATCGATCTTTAAGGGATATTAGTAATTTTCACTTAAACGATATTATTTCTAAATATTTTTGACACCATTTTCTTAATCATGACCACGCGTGTGCATTTTAGAAGGAACAAGCTGTTGTTCTTGAATGTTTTCATTTATAAAAGTGAAGAGGATGTCAAAGTAAGTTTATAAGTTTATGATAATATCGACACTATAAAAGTTTATGGGAATTTATTTGTAATTTCACCATAATTTAATGTATACGTAAAGCTTCATATATTTTCTACTACTGCAACCTTAAGCTCCCTTACATGTAATGTAACAAAGAATTAATGACTATACATCAGTCACTTTACAACACTTCTAATTCTTTATGATGATAATAGTTTATCACATAATCTATTTAAATAGAATAAATAAGGTTGCAGTTATTAAGTAATTTTTTAAATTAATTTTAAGATTTTGAAATTAATAATTAAAATTAAAATTTTTTGACGATTTGTTGATTTTAAAAATGTTTATTAATTAAAGAAAAAACATAGCAAATAAAATGTGATAAGTATCTAAGTCCTAAGGTTTAATGGGCCCACAAAATACAAATATAGGTAAACATGCCATAGAGCTACATACAACTACTATAATAAGTCTAAATATAACACCAAAACATAAAACTAACTCCAAAAACAAGAATCGATAATACCGATCCTCAAGATCTAAGTCCTCATACTTGTTCCCATACTCCTCATTGAAGTTAAAACCCATAGAATTTTATAGGGGATTCGTCAAACATTCCTCATAAAAAAAAAAGAAAAAAAGAAAATTGAGCAAAAAGACTTAGTACATAATAACACAAACATAAACATAGATGTCAAACAAACCTATATACTAATGCAATAAATATTCATGTAGTTACTCATAACTCTGAACAACACAATGGGAGACTTGAAATCCAATTCCACCTTTGCAGTAATTGGGGGTTGATGGGAATAGTCAAATTCCATGTCACGAAACCAAAACTTAATAGTCTCTATTCATAGTTTAGCTATGCGGTATCACCCATTAGAATCTATAATCCTTGAATGACTTCCTATATACCTTTTCTTTGCTTATATTACCCGCTATCCAACATGATTTGTCTTCAATTAACCTTACTCATTATTTTGAGATTTTTCACGGTTTGCCTTCAAGTCCTTCCATCTCTATAGATTGAAAGATTCCTCTACTTCCCTCTCGTTTTCATTAAGGTTTCTTTTTCTTCATCATCATCATTATCTTCTTCTTTTTGTTAAATCATAAGAGATTTTTCTATGGAAGAGCATTTGGTGACTACGAGATGGACTAACTTCCCATGGCTCTAAATGAACTTTCCATAAATAGTAGAGCTTATAGTGAAAAAATTTTCACACATCATCATATGCAATTGGTGTGATAAAGATTGTGATAATATTTGAAGATTAAAAAACTCCATTGGTGTGTCAAAACTTATTAAAGATTTTAAAAAAGAGAAGTATATCATGCTTTCAAACATTAGTTATTAAGTTTAAAAAGATACAAGAACTTTAAATTTAATATCTTAACCATCATTTTTTTAATCAATTGTGATACCTATACTTAGCTATGTGCTTGTCTTAGCAAGTTAATAACAGAAACATGAATGCAAGATGTACGAGGAGAAGTTCCAAGAAGGAGGACACATGTACACCATTACTGACATGTTATGTGATGTGAGAGTTTACAATTGTTCTTGATTAATTAGCAGAACTAAGTACTTGTTCTAGATCAATTTGCTTGTGAAGTAACACAAGCAGAATAGAACCGAGAAAGAGAGAAGAAAGAGTATATGTTGATAAGAATCAATTTGGTTTGTAAAGTAAAGTCCCTTATTCGCATACAACGGAATGTTAACTTGCTATTTGTAATATAAACTTAACTAGCTAAAACTGTTATAACAAATATAACCTCTACACTTTGACTTTTTCCTCATGTGTCATAAATATATATAATATCTTCAACCCCCTACCCAAAAAAAAAAAAAAATCTCTCTCAAGGTGGAGCCTTATATAGGCTTAGCTTGGATCATGCATGTAATCTTTGGGCTTTGGAGACTGATTTGGAAAGGAAATCTTCCAACTAAGATTTAGGGGATATAAACAGTGTGAATAAAGCCTTTGGCAACCTAATCACTAGTAAAATGAACATAAATGGCAATGTGTTTGGTGTGGCTATGGAGACAGGGGTGATCAACTAAGAGTTGAGCAGATTTGTTATCACAATGTAGCATAAAGAGCAAGGAAATCGGTACATGTAGGTCTTGAAGAATATAAGAAATCCAAAGAAGCTCTTGGTAATAGAATTCATGCTTCAATATTTAGCTTTAGTGGACGAGGTAGAGACAGCATTCTACTTCTTTGTTTTCCAAGAGATAAGAGAATGACCAAGTAGAATGCAGTAGCTAGAAATAGACTTCCTATCCATAGGACATGCACCCCAATTCGAGTTTGAAAATGCAAAGACAATGAAGGAATTTTCTACAGGATAAAAAAGACCAAGATTAAGAGTGTCCTTCAAATACTTCAAAACATGGTAGGCTGCTCGAAGATGTCTAATGCAAGGCTTGTCCAAGAATTAACTAAGATGATGAATAGTGAATGAGATATCAGGTCTGGTAAAGGTGAGGTAAAGAAGGCATTTGATGATGCACCAATACAATGTAGGATCATTAAGTAGCTCACTAGCATCAGAAGATAATTTCAATCGAGAAGGAAATGGGAAACACATAAGTTTTTCTACAAAAAGACCATAATCACACAAAATGTCCAAGATAAATTTGCATTGGTTCATATTCCTTGAGAATTTTGACAAATCTCAATGCCTAAGAAAAATCTAACTAGGCCAAGATCCTTAATAGTGAATTTCTAGTTTAACAAAGTCTTTAACTCTGTAACAGACTAAGTATTAGCACTAGTAATAAGCATGTTGTCAACATAAAGCAACACCACCAAAAAACCATCAGATGTCGATAAAGTACATAAAGAGTGATCATTGTGAGACTGCATAAAGCCCTGTTGTACTAGAAAAGTAGAGATTTCCAAGTTCCATTAATGAGAAGCTTATTTAAGACCATATAGAGATCTCAACAACTTACAAACCTAACATGGAGTAGCCTTGATATACCTAGGTGGAGGAGTCATATAGATTTCTTCATCAAAAAAACCATGGAGAAATGCATTGTTGATATTAACTTGGAAAAGAGGCCAATTATGGATAGCAACAATGGCCAAAAGAATTTGATCAGTGCCTAAACAGGCTACAGGAGAAAATGTACTATGATAGTCCTCACCTTCCACTTAAGTATATACTTTTGCCAGCAAACGAGCTTTATAGAGTTCAATATTGCCATTGGTACAATACTTAATCTTATGTGCTCGTTTACATTCAATAGTACATTTTCTAGGTGGCAATGCAATCAATTCTTAGGTATTATTGTCTTCAAGAGCTTTCAACTCTTGAGACATTGCCTCAACCCACAAGTTATCTTATGATGCTTGTGAATAAGAAGAAGGTTCTTTAGTCATAAAAACATTAGCCAATGAGCTCACATAATCAATGAGGTAGGAAACAAAGGTATTGGAGGCAAATAAAGAATGCGAAATAGAAGAGAATGAATCATGTTTCAAGGTATCGGGTGAAAGTCCTGATGGGAAAACATTATTGATAGTATTTACATAATCTTGAAGCCATTAGGGTGTTCTTATTTCTCTTATAGAACGTTTGACAACATTAGGAATAGAAGATGGACTAGAAGAATGACTAGGAACATATGAGTTAGAGGATTCTATACTCGAAGTAGGATTGGATATAGGAATGTTCTAATCAAAGGACTCTGAAGGAAGTGAAATGTGTGAAAATGAGAGAGAAGTAGAAACTCACTCTTGTAAGTTTGAATCAAGATTTTTGAAAGGAAATTGGTTCTCAAAAAATACAACATCTCGGCTGATAAGGGATTGATGAGAATTTAAAGCATACATTTTATATGCTTTCTGAGCATGTCCATATCCTAAGAAGACACATTTAATGCCTTTAGCATCAAACGTATGCTTATGAGGTATGACATTGATTGTATAACATAAGCAACCCATTATTCATAAATGATCATGTGTAGGTGGCTTGCCAAACATGATTTTGTAAGGCGTTTTCCAATGAAGTCTAGCCATAGGCATCTTATTGATGAGATACGCGGCTATGAGAATGCACTCACCTCAAAATTCTTTAGCTAAACATGCATGCAATCTCATAGCTCGAGAAATATCCAATAAATGCCTATGCTTATGTTCAATTGTTCTATTTTGTTGAGGGGTGAAGGGTGAAGTTCTTTGATGAATAATCCCAAGATCATGAAAGAAAATCTAATAGTTTTTGGATGTAAATTCCTTACCATTATCTATGTGAACAAATTTAGGAACAACATGAAAATGGTTTTAGACGCAGGGAATGAAATGTTTAAGATGAGATAGAACTTCACATTTATGGCTTAGTAGGTACGTCCATGTTTCTCTAGAAAAATCATCTACAATGGTTAGGAAATAAGTTGCTCTAGAGTGTGATGCAACATGATATGGTCCCCATAAGTCCAAATGCAACAATTCAAAAATTGATCTGGAGATAAACTCACTATGTGAAAAAGGCAATCAATGACTCTTGGCTAATTGACATGTATCACCAAAAAAAAAAAAAATCAAATCAAACTATTTACAACTTTGTATATGTTCTAGTTTCGAAGGAGAAGTATGTCCTAATCTTGCACGAAACAAATGTAAGTTAGGAGGCAACTTTTTTAATGGATAAGAGGCTATAGAATTAGTATAGTTAAAAGAAAAAGATTGTTGCATTACATTCTCTAAAGAATTACAACACTTAATGACATCAAAATGTAGTAAATATAAATTGTTGCTTTCTTGAGCGGTAGCAACACAATTATTAATTGTCGGGTCCTGAAACAAACTTGAATTCTTGTCAAATTTGGCTATAAGAGGTAAGTTTGCTAAGAGTTTCAGAACTAAAAGTAGGATGTGTTTAAAATCTAGTAAAAGAAACACCTTGTGAAGTATGAAGGTAGCATTTATTCTAACAAAGTCTATGACATTCATGGTTTTCTTGGTTCCATTTGGTAGGCTAACTAAAATAGGATTTGAGAGATAACGCTTATTATATAACAAAGATTCAAAAGGAGTCATGTGGTCACTAACACCTATGTCCACAATCCAAGAATTGTTCTTTTTATTCAAAGCATCAAAGTAATTCATAGGTTTAGACATATCTGCAAAGTGGACAAAAGAATGGTTTAAGTCTTTATGATTGATAGAGCCATTTTATACTCAATCTTTATAGTATAAATTGTGTTAAATTATTATTGATTTTATAGAAATCATAAGGAAATGGTACTTTAATTCTATCATCGTGATAAATTAGGTTAAATGGAGTCAAGGATGCTAATTCAAGTATTTTAGAGAAGTCATCTACAACTTGGATCAAGACAAGAAATTACACCACCGGAGGAAGCACGGTTTGAGGCACGGCCAAGGTTCAAACCGTGTTACACACTGGACAAGAAGGCGAAAATGAGGTCTTTGAACAGAGAGAGACACGGCTTAAGGCACGGCCGTGGTGGAACCCGTGGGATAAACCGTGCTTGAAGCCGTGGTGGAAGCCAGGACCAAGGAGAAGAAAGTGTGGAACATCAACCAGATGAAGGCACGGCTTAAAATCTAGCCGTGGTTGTAACCGTGCTACACACTGGACACGGATGAAGACTTGAAGATTATGCACAGACGAAGGCACGGCTTGAAATCTGGCCGTGTGTGTAACCGTGGTTCACACTGGGCGCGGTTGAAGACTTGAAGAATATGCATAGAGGATGGCACGGCTTAACCCACGGCCGTGTGTTGGGGCGTGCCAGGCAGACGTATCTTCACTTCTCGAAATCTACTTGAAAAAGGAAAGATATTTTCGTATCTTGCTAGCAAAAGATCACATGCTATCCATCTAATAGTATAAATAGAGCCAACCCTAGAGGGTTAGGACAACTTTTGAACTTTGGAATCTTGGATCTTGAAGAAGGAAACGCGGAGGCAGAGCAAGCAACCGGGTTCATTGTGTTCCTATCTTTTATTTTCGTTTTATTGATGAACATGAGTAGCTAAGCTACTTTTCTAGCCAAAGGGTCATAGATGTTTAATTCTTCACGAATTGTGAGGTCTAATTGACTTGTATTTATTCTATTCTTTGCTTTCGGGTATTCATTTTCTTCTGATCGTTTTTTCATTATTATCTTTGTTGATTGGTATGAATAGAGCTCTTCTACTCAATTAGCAAATTAATATATTGTCAACTAGCACGTCAAATCCGTAATTGTTTGATTGTTCTAGTCTTAGTGACGCAATAACATGTTTGGTTATAAAAGAGATGATCGAATTCATGTTATGGAGGTGTATGATCATGTTTAAATAGGTTATCTTATAATCTACTGACATGAATTGGTAGTCTCTCTAGATCTTAATGCTATTGATAGATTAAATCCTAAGCACTTGTCTAAGGGTTGTTTAATCAATAAGAGAAATAATTCAAAGCGCTTGTCCGAGGTTATCGAGGAAGTAAGGAGAGATAGGTTGTTAGAGCTTGTTAATAACCATAACCAATTTATCTAGAACAAGAATAGAGAACATTTACATCGATGATCAATTCCTAGAATTAAACCATCTTGATTCCTTTGGCTAGGCTTTTACCAATATCTGATTTTCTTACCTTGTTTTACTTTATTTGATTCACAAACAAAACCCCCCATTTTCCTTTTTCTTATTGTTCTCTTTGAATAGAAATATCTTTACCAATCCCTGTGGATTCGACCCTACTCACCACTATATGCAAATCATATAATTGTCTAGGAGTAGGTTTTATTTTTGTTGGATTCGACACCCATCAAATTTTGGCGCCGTTGCCGGGGATTGGTGTCAAATTTATTTCTATTCTTGTATGACTCGTTCTTCTCAGATAAGTGAACTAACTTATAATCCGGAGATTGAGAAGACTCTAAAGAGGCTGCGACAAGAAGCTAGATCATCCACTAGACCGAACTTAGTATCGGACTTGTCTGATTCTGAAAAAGAGGACGACATGGCAAATCTCGAGAGAACCTTAAGGGAGTTGGCTGCACCGGATGTGAATCAACAACCACTTTGTATTCACTACCCCGAACTAGCCGTGGAATTCGAATTGAAATCTGGGTTGATACATCTACTACCTACATTTCATGGTCTTGAGAATGAAGATCCTCATAAGCATTTGAAAGAGTTCCATATAGTGTGTTCTAGTATGAGGCCGCAAGGAATAACTGACGATCAAATCAAGCTACGTGCTTTTCCATTTTCTTTAAGTACTAAAGCTAAAGATTGGTTGTTTTATTTGCCTCCAGGTTCTATCACCACTTGGACAGATATGGTGAGACTCTTCTTGGACAAATTCTTCCCCGCCTCCAGAGCCGCTGGTATAAGAAGAGAAATTTGTGGTATAAAACAGAGGGACACCGAGACACTTCATGAGTATTAGGAGAGGTTCAAGCAATTGTGTGCAAGCTGCCCACAACATGGGATATCTGAACAACTCCTTATCCAATACTTCTACGAGGGCCTACTTCCGATGGAGAGGAAGATGATGGATGCTGCAAGTGGAGGCGCCATAGTAAACAAAACCCCTGGTCAAGCTAGGGAATTGATCTCCATTATGGCTGCTAATTCACAACAATTTGGGTATAGGCACGATACGTCTTCAAGGAAGGTAAATGAGGTAAGTGTGTCTAACCTTGAACATCAAATTTCTAATCTTACCTCCCTTGTGCAGCAGCTAGCTCTTGGAAATACCCAACAGGTGAAAGCTTGTGGAATTTGTGCTGCTCCTAGTCATCCGACCGACATGTGTCCCACATTGCAAGATGACAACCATGAACACGCCAATGCTGTAGGCGGATTCCCAGGACAGCCACAAAGGAAATATGATCCCTATTCAAACACTTACAATCCCGGATGGAGGGATCACCCTAACTTCAGATATGGCAATAAACCACAAAACTTCCAACAATTCCAACCCAAGCCATCAAACCAAGTATCACAGGCTCCTTCCACTTCAGGTATGTCCCTTGAGAAAATTGTTAAATCACTTGCCGTTAATACAAAACAATTTCAGGATGAGACAAAGCAAAGCATCCACAACTTAGAGCATCAGGTAAGCCAACTTGCTTCAGCTATCAATAGGTTAGAAACTCAAGGTAAGTTACCTTCTCAAACTATTACAAACCCAAAGCAAAGCGTTAATGCAATTACCTTGAGAAGTGGAACAGAATTGCAGGGATCAAATAAGAAAGGAAATCCGTCTAATCTTGAGGAAGAGACCAAGAAAGAGACTTCGACTCCGAACCAGCAGGGCGACCAGATTAGCAAGTCTCTAGATGAGCCATCGAAGGTCACATTGATACCACCTCCTTTCCCCTCCAGATTAGCGAAATCCAAGAAGGAAGCGGAAGAAAAAGAGATTCTAGAAACGTTTCGTAAAGTCGAGGTAAATATTCCTTTACTTGATGCAATTAAGAAAATACCGCGCTATGCTAGATTCCTCAAGGACTTGTGCACTAACAAAAGGAAGCTGAAAGGCAATGAAAAGATTAGTGTGAGTGAAAATGTTTCAGCTATTATTCAGAAGAAGCTTCCTCCTAAATGTAAGAACCCAGGTATGTTCGCCACTCCTTGCAAAATAGGTAGTCTTGGAATCACTAAAGCCATGTGTGATCTAGGAGTTTCTATCAATGTCATGCCTTTGTCTGTTTATCAACGTTTAAATGTTGGTCCTTTAAAGGAAACGGGTATTATTGTTCAACTTGCTGATAGGTCCAATGTTTATCCTGAGGGAGTTCTAGAGGATGTTTTAGTTCAAGTCAATGGGTTGGTTTTTCCTGCTGATTTTTATGTGCTTGACATGGATGATAGTGATTCTCATACTTCATCACTGATATTATTAGGGCGACCATTCCTTAAGACTTCTAAAACGAAAATTGATGTAAATGATGGCACCCTCACTATGGAATTTGATGGTGAAGTAATTAGATTTAACATTTATGATGCCATGAAACACCCTAACGATATCTCTCATGTTTTTGTTGCGGATATTATTAACCCATTACCACAGGCACCAAGGTTGGAATCCAAATCCTTATCCGAATATTAGCCAGGAACGTCTAGCCAAAGACGTTAAAGAAATGCGCTTCATGGGAGGCAACCCATGTAAAAAAAAAAACAAAAAAAGTTTTGTTTTGCATTAGTTTAGTTTTGTTTTAGTTTAGTTTGTTTTGATTTTAGTGTAGTTTTGAACTCTTTTGATCGGCTGCAGCAAGGATACATATCATTAGATGACACTTTCCAGAGCTTAAAGGGAGCACTCCAATACCAGGGAAGTACCAATATTTCCTCTCTCTTATTCTCTAATGTCCTTTGTGTTGTTAATTCCTCTTCAATTGTGCTGAATTAGGAACAGTGAGGACACTGTTCAAGCTAAGTGTGAGGGAGAGGATAATAAAATATAGAGAATAGAGAACTAACTTATACTCTGAATGTTTGTCCTTAAGTAATTTTAAGCCAAATTTTTTCAAAATTATCATGAAATCTAGAGATTGTACTAAATGTTGTAATAAGCATCTACAAAATGTGAAATTGACTTGTTCAAATGTTTTACTCACCCACTGCTGTGATTAGAATACATGGTTAAAATTAAGTAGTGAAATCTTTAAGAAACAAATTTACCTTGTATTTAGCTTTAGAATTGGAAGTCTAAGAGTAAGTCGAGTCCTTAAGTGAAAAATAAACAAGTTTACTTCTAGGTTATATTAGCTACTGTATACTCTTTGAAGTTGTTTGTAAAGCAATCATAACACTTAGTGAAAAAAAAAAAAAAAAGAAGAAAGAAAGAATCAAGTATAGCCATTACTCTAATGATTCAACTAATTGAGTTAAGAGTATTCAAACTTGAATGTTAGAGTGAGGAAGAGTCCGTAGGGGTATCTTAAAACCCGGTCACTTGAGTGATGAGCTCGGGATGTTGCTGACTCAATGAACTCACTATAACGATAAGGGCGAAAAAGGTGAAAGTTCATGAAAAGAAGCGGGCAAAAAGCCGTCAAAACAGATGCTTGAATAAATCAAAAGAACATGAATGTAAACATTCATTGAATAAAACAAAGATGTATAAAAGGGAGAATATCTAGCAAAGAGCTTATACTATATGCTTTTACTTTATGTTGCAAGGATTATATGTTTGCTAATGTCCAATGAAGTTTAATTGGGTGTTTTTCCTTAGTAGATTAAGTATTTACTTTTGGAATAAAAATTCTTTTGCTAAACATGAGGATTAAAGTTTGTTTTGTTTAGATTAGCTATTGAATTTTGTCCAAAGTAATTTGATCATAGGAAACCAATTGGGTTGAAGTAGTAGACATTAAATTACAAGTCATGAATTACAAATGAATAGATGCTTGGAATGATGAAAAGAAAGCTTGTATAATTTATGACAGATTTCTCAATTGATTTGATGCAATTGCTTGAGGACAAGCAAGAGTTTAAGTGTGGGGGAATTTGATAGAGCCATTTTATACCCAATCTTTATAGTATAAATTGTGTTAAATTATTATTGATTTTATAGAAATCATAAGGAAATGGTACTTTAATTCTATCATCGTGATAAATCAGGTTAAATGGAGTCAAGGATGCTAATTCAAGTATTTTAGAGAAGTCATCTACAACTTGGATCAAGACAAGAAATTACACCACCGGAGGAAGCACGGTTTGAGGCACGGCCAAGGTTCAAACCGTGTTACACACTGGACAAGAAGGCGAAAATGAGGTCTTTGAACAGAGAGAGACACGGCTTAAGGCACGGCCGTGGTGGAACCCGTGGGATAAACCGTGCTTGAAGCCGTGGTGGAAGCCAGGACCAAGGAGAAGAAAGTGTGGAACATCAACCAGATGAAGGCACGGCTTGAAATCTAGCCGTGGTTGTAACCGTGCTACACACTGGACACGGATGAAGACTTGAAGATTATGCACAGACGAAGGCACGGCTTGAAATCTGGCCGTGTGTGTAACCGTGGTTCACACTGGGCGCGATTGAAGACTTAAAGAATATGCACAGAGGATGGCACGGCTTAACCCACGGCCATGTGTTGGGGCGTGCCAGGCAGACGTATCTTCACTTCTCGAAATCTACTTGAAAAAGGAAAGATATTTTCGTATCTTGCTAGCAAAAGATCACATGCTATCCATCTAATAGTATAAATAGAGCCAACCCTAGAGGGTTAGGACAACTTTTGAACTTTGGAATCTTGGATCTTGAAGAAGGAAACGCGGAGGCAGAGCAAGCAACCGGGTTCATTGTGTTCCTATCTTTTATTTTCGTTTTATTGATGAACATGAGTAGCTAAGCTACTTTTCTAGCCAAAGGGTCATAGATGTTTAATTCTCCACGAATTGTGAGGTCTAATTGACTTGTATTTATTCTATTCTTTGCTTTCGGGTATTCATATATCTTCTGATCGTTTTTTCATTATTATCTTTGTTGATTGGTATGAATAGAGCTCTTCTACTCAATTAGCAAATTAATATATTGTCAACTAGCACGTCAAATCCGTAATTGTTTGATTGTTCTAGTCTTAGTGACGCAATAACATGTTTGGTTATAAAAGAGATGATCGAATTCATGTTATGGAGGTGTGTGATCATGTTTAAATAGGTTATCTTATAATCTACTGACATGAATTGGTAGTCTCTCTAGATCTTAATGCTATTGATAGATTAAATCCTAAGCGCTTGTCTAAGGGTTGTTTAATCAATAAGAGAAATAATTCAAAGCGCTTGTCCGAGGTTATCGAGGAAGTAAGGAGAGATAGGTTGTTAGAGCTTGTTAATAACCATAACCAATTTATCTAGAACAAGAATAGAGAACATTTGCATCGATGATCAATTCCTAGAATTAAACCATCTTGATTCCTTTGGCTAGGCTTTTACCAATATCTGATTTTCTTACCTTGTTTTACTTTATTTGATTCACAAACAAAACCCCCCATTTTCCTTTTTCTTATTGTTCTTTTTGAATAGAAATATCTTTACCAATCCCTGTGGATTCGACCCTACTCACCACTATATGCAAATCATATAATTGTCTAGGAGTAGGTTTTATTTTTGTTGGATTCGACACCCATCAATGATCTTAGACTTGCTTGTTCTTCATCAACCGCAATACTTCTTGGCAAACATTATGAATTACCTATTGATCAAAACTAGAGGCATTGACATCAGTTATATGATCAAAAGGAGTGTTATATCTAATATTCTTGGTTTGCTTTTTTGTTGCAACAGTAGTAGTAGATTTCAATCCTTTACTAGTCCTTTTTCCTTTATACCACTCTAAGCATCCTATTAATTTGAAACATGTCTCTATTGAATGTCCATTTAAATTGAATTCTTGCAATGCAATTTCCCTTTCCTAGTATCCTTTTTGTCAGTGAAATTATTCTTGCTCATTGTGAACATTGACATATCTCTTTCATTCCCCATGGATGAAGATACTTGTCTCTATTTTTGAATTTGCAATACTAGATAAAAGGCTTATCCTACTACTGGTAAAGGATCAGATGACAAAATCTAATTTCTCACCAATTTGTAAACCTCAGATAGACTCATAAGAAATTGCATTAATTTCGTTTGAGACTCATATCCAAAAAGTATTTCCTTCAAATCGCATGTACAATATTCATGCCTTCCACAAGTACATGTAGGATACGAATCTAACGATTGTAATTCTTACCAATATCGCTTCAACTAGTTGTAATATGCTATCACGGATTGACTCCCTTATCTTACATTTGAAATTTCACGTTGCAATTGGAAGATCAGAGGCCCATTCATCTGGCCATACTATTCACAAACCTCTTTCCATAATTCATATGAAGATTGAGCATACATGAAACTTTAAGATAATTCGCTATTTATCGAATTAAGTAACCGGCACTTAACCATATAATCACATCTAGTCCAGTGAACAAGATCACCTGGATTAGTCTTTGGTTTAGAAATCGTCCCATCTATAAACCATAGCTCAAGCTTAGCTTCGAAGGCCATTCTTATGGATCTACTCCAAGCTAAAAAATTACTTCCATTGAAAACTATGTTTCTTATTATCATCCTTGGATTATTTGATCCTGAGATGAACAAAGGATCAATTGTTGCAGGATTAACCATAGTTTGATTATGATTCATGATGAACCCTAACGCAACTTCAATTAATATTGAAACTAAGTAAATTCGAGTGTAAGAATGTTACTATTGCTTTGATACCATGTGAGAGTTTACGATTGTTCTTGATTAATCTGCAGAACCTAGTACTAGTTCAAGATCAGCTTGTTTGTGAAGTAACACAAGCAGAATAGAACGAAGAAAGAGAGGAGAGAGTGTATGTCATAAGAATCAGTTTGGTTTGTAAAGTAAAGTACCATATTCACATACAACAAAATGTTTACTTGCTATTTATACTACAAACTCAACTAACTAAAACTAATAAAACTGCTATACAAATGTAACTTCTACTTTTTGACTTTTTCCTCTTGTGTTATGAATATATATAATATCTTCACACGTGTTAGCAACTCCATGCAGGAAGGAGAAGAACTCAAAAACACTCACGTCCCTCCACATCTTACAGATCCTATTAAGTTGCTGCTTCTATAAGACTGATCGGTTACATGCTAGAAGTTCTAAAGCCATATCATAACTGGAAAAGACACTCCAGGAATCCCAAGAAGCGAAATAGGACGACAATTAAGCAGACATATATACACAGATAACATACATGGCTCAAGCAACACTATCGCCGGTCGAGCAAAAAAAGACACACTACTTTGAACTTGTGAGTGGTCATACCATTCCTTTCGTTGGATTGGGGACTTGGAAGTCTGGTTCCAGAGCCTCTGATGCTGTTTCCTCTGCCATTCTCGAGGTACTTGATCATTATATATTTCACTTTTTTTTAAAAAAAAAAAGAAAGAAAAGACAAGAAAAAAAATAGCCAGTTTGTAGAAGATGATGTATGCGAAAATACTTCTTAACCTAAATTTATGTCAGTATTTTTCTTTTTGAAATCTTTGATTTGCATATATAGTTCTAATCTTTGAATTATATATAATGATAGGGAGAATTTTTTTTAATAATAAAAAAAGAATTGATTGTAAAAGAAAATTTTGAATGATATAATAAGTGTTATGCTGTTAAATCTTATTTGAAAATGAAATTAAAAATAAATAAATAAATAAATCCATTATCATTATATATTAAATATTCGGTATATCTATGACTGTTCTAATGGTAATCCTGCGTCCTAAACTTTTAGTTATGACCTCGGTAAGTCATAAACCATTTTTTTCATTTTTTTTTTGTTTTAATTTTTCAATTGTGAAATTTGTGATTCAACTGGCAAAATAGTCTATACTCTTCTTCTTGTTTGCCTGTAAATTAATCTCCAAATGATGTAAGTTTTCTATCTTGTGTATAACCTAAGCAGTTAAAACATAATCTTTTCCCCCTTAAATTTGCATAATTCTAAGTTTATTGTTTATACGAGAATGCCAAAGGTGCCTGGGGATACTGTATGACTTATCAACGTATTAGTACCGACTCCTACCTCATTTGGTATCTTGTCTTCAGGCTTACGACAACAGAGCACAATTTATTGGTTTTACATATTTAAAATGGAAAATCACACAAATATGACTTTTGTGTTTTCGAAAATCACATGACTTGTGTTTTGCAGGTTTTTATCTATTTTAATCAGGGACGTGTGTTAACTTCTACTCGGTCCATGAATGATTAATTTATTAAAATAATATTATTAAGTATATTTAATTTAATAAAAAAAGTAGAAAAGAAAAAAAAAAGATAATAATATTTACTAGCCATTGCGACCCTCGCCCCTAATGATAATAATAATAATAATAATAATATTTACGAGCCTAATGCAGTACAAGATGTGGCTGCCGGACATCCCTCTACCCCTCACTAGTCTGCAACTACTTCATATTCCTGGACTATAATAAGTGAGTGATGAGATCTATCCGCAACGGTGATAGCCATTTGTTACTCAAAGAGTAATCATATCATCCCAAAATTTAAAATAAAAAAAATAAAAAGAAAAACAATAAAAACTCGGCAGAATCAAATCATACAATCCAATAGGTTTTCAATGTGAAGCTGTTATTGGCCATCCATATCAATCACTAGTTTTTTTCCTCCGAATTTCTAACTTTTTTTCATTTTTTGCAATTTTTATTTTTTATTAAATTAAATTATTTAATTATATTGTTTATTAAATTAATTATTTGTGGACCAATAATATGATGACACATGTCCTTAATTAAAATCATTAAATAGTCGTAAAATACAAATTTTGTGTTTTTTTTTAAAAAAAAACATAAATTGCTTCTTCACAAAGAGTAATAACAGATCGCGAAAAACATGGAATTAGAAAAAAAGTTACAAATAGTAAATATAAATCCAATCATTACTTGTTTACCGTACAGGTATACATCATGTATTATATATATATAGTTTATAAATAATATAAAATATAGATAGTAATTATTTTGAAAATTAATAATTTTATTATTATATATATTAAAATCTTATTAATATTTATGCATCACGTATATATAATATATAACATATATTAATCAATGAATCTTTTTTCGTATTGTATGTATTTTGCAAAATCAAAAATAATATTTCGTACACTGATCCCTTCAAATTATGTGAACCAATCATTACTCAGCTCCTAAGAAGTTTTGCATAAAATATATGGTTTTCATATCAATCTTTTTGCATCTTACAATTTAACTGGTTTAAGTGGGATTTTACCAATGGATGCAGGCTGGCTACAGACACATCGACACTGCTGCTCAATACAATGTTCAAGAAGAGGTCTCTCTCTCTTTTTCCTCAATATGCATTTTCTAAAAGGAGTGTGTCTTTAATAAATAACATTTAAGTAACTTGATGTTTCATTCAGATATTGATATACCGGTGTACAGAATGTTAGAAGTCACCCTTTCATGCTGTTCGGTTTGAATAAGATAGAATTTCAATTGATTATTCCAGGTAGGGTATGGATTGCGGGCAGCCATGCAAGCTGGCATTGCGAGGAAGGATTTGTACATCACATCTAAGCTATGGTAATAAATTTTGGTTATACAAGGTCTTGCACAGTGGCAGACTCTGGATTTCACTCGAGGGGGATGAATTATTATTATTAGTTTTTATCAGGATGAAACTAGAAAACCTGAACTCAGAATTTCATTTTATTTTCGTTTCGTTCCATGTGAACATAGGTGCACTGACTTAACCCCGGAAAGAGTTCGGCCGGCACTGAATAACACCCTCCAAGAATTGCAACTCGATTACCTTGATCTTTATCTGGTAATGCATAAAAACCTAGATGTAGTTGTGATTGACGCTCAACAAGCAAATATCCATCAATGTCTGTGCTTTTATTATCCTGTAGATTCACTGGCCATTCCACCTTAAAGGAGGAGCTAGCAGGCCTCCCAAGGCAGGAGAAGTTTTAGACTTTGACATGGAGGGGGTGTGGAGGGAGATGGAGAAGCTTGTTAAGGAAAATGTCGTTAAGGACATCGGCGTCTGCAATTTTACCCTCAAAAAGCTCAACAATTTACTCGGTTTCGCTCAAATAATGCCCTCTGTGTGCCAGGTTACACCATTTAAGCATGTTAGGAATGATATCTTATAAAAGCTACCACAAATCTTTTTATGTTATCCAATATCTTATGGACTTCTGCGGTTTTCAGATGGAGATGCATCCAGGATGGAGAAATGATAAGATATTGGAGTTCTGCAATAAGAATGGAATCCATGTCACGGTCAGTTCCTAGGTCTTTTTTCAATATCTTTCCTTGTTTGCTGTTTGTTCAGTTTTACACACCAACAATCCAAAACAAGAACAGTACTTGAGCTATTTACATTGTGAACAGCGGCATAAGATCAATTGGGGCATAGAAAATCTATTCGTGTTTTAGAAACTACAATGAAAATGCATCTTTGCTAGGGCAGTCAGATTTTAAAATACAGGTAGATCTGCTTCAGAACTCAAAATTGTAATAGCAATTCTTAGAAGAACGGACACTGCGACAAGTGATTAACTGATCAAAATTTACAGGCATATTCGCCATTAGGGTCATCAGATGGAGGCAGGGACTTAATCCACGACAAGACGATCGACAGAGTAGCGAAGAAGCTGAACAAGACGCCAGGACAAGTGCTGATAAGATGGGCTGTCCAGAGAGGCACAAGTGTGATTCCTAAGTCAAGCAGTCCAGACAGGATCAAAGGAAACATTCAGGTGTTGGAGTGGCAAATACCAGAACAGGACTTCAAAGCAATCTCCAGTATCCCAGATCAGGTATTCTTGTCGTATAATCAGAATGTTTTTTGTTTTTCACGTGAACTTTTTACCTATTTATCAATGACTTTGAATTTTGTGAATGTTGATGACTGGCAGAGAAGAGTCATAAATGGAGGAGAGCTGTTTGTGAACAAGGAGGCTGGGCCATTCAGAAGCGTCGCGGCCCTTTGGGACCACGAGGGCTGAATCATCATTTTGATTACCTCTCTCTCTCTCTTTCTTTTTTATTTTTGATTTTTTTAATTTTATATAAGTAGTGTGCAATGCACCCGCAATGTACGAAAATAAATATATTAGTTGTCATCTAAAACTTCAACAAATAATTAACAAAATTTTAAAATACAGTGAATCTTAGTATATTGCCTTTTTTTAAAAAAAAAAAAAATTGAAACTTTGAAGAAGATTATGGTTTAAATATCTATATTTGAGTTATATTGCTTTTTGTCATTTTTAATTTATGGACTCTACATGATGGAAGAAGAGATTTTTACTTGGGAAGGGATGAGATAAGAAGAATTTTTTACTTAAGAAAGGATGAAGGTAATATAAGTGCTTGGACTTTATTTTTTTTATTTAGTCTTAATGCAAAAGTTGATATTGTCAATGTGAAAACAAGGCTTAGTATGCGGTTAATATAATTTTAATGATTACAATGTATCATTGTATTGGTAAGAGTTATAATCTTAGGATATTAAATCTTAAGCATTATGTTGTGATTAAATTGGTTACAAATAGATTGCTATTTTACAAGATTTTACAAAACGATCAAATCGTTGTGACTTTTCATAAAAGTGTTTGAACCAAGTAAAATCTAATTTACTTTTGACACGATTTAGTATGAATTGCACCATCGAGGATGTGAACAACGTCATAACCACATTTTCTCTCTCCTATTTGGTAAGATTTTGTACCGATTTTATATGATAAGATCCATAACATTCATACTTCACAAAGAACAAGATTAGAACGTAAGATTATATTTAATCAATGTTTTAGGCTTAATACTTAGCTTCGGTATTGCTTTTAACTAAGCTTTCATAAACTCCATGGTTACCTTAGACACTTAGTCAAAGATTATAATTAGCAATGCCATCTCTTATAATTATGTCTAATGAATAGTATCAATTAGACCTAAACTATTTATTTACGTAAAATTCATAAAGTTATAATAGTGTGATAGGTCATTAATTGCTTAAACTTCTATGATTTGTGTTACAACAAAAGAATTCATACAAACTAACAATATTCATCCCGTATAAGTAGAATTTATTCATAGCACGTTTATAGATATGAGCATAATTCAACTTTATGAATATATACAAAACAAATACATTGTTAACTTAAGGATTGCGTATAAGACCCAGAATCCTCGATGCATATAGAACTGAATGATGTGTCTAGAATGTAAAATCACCAATCGAGTTACAATAGGTAACCAATATGATATAAGTCAAGAGAAATATTTATATATATGTAGAGGTCATCACAATGTTTAATGGACCGTTGGCTTTCAACATAGTAGCAAAAAAAAAGATTAGATCCCTAGCTAAAACTTTAGGTTTGGACATATATTTCCCAGGAGCACTACTGTTTATTCCCATGGAAATAATCTTAAACATGGTATAGTAGTAGATTATGAAGTTTTCTATAGAACCTAGAAACTTATCTAGGAACATTTATCAGAGTATTTAATCTGCTTACTCCATCGACCGCTTCATCCTCATCCAACTCGTCATTCTTGACCTTCTTCTGTCCTCCTCTTCCACCGGATGATGTGGATTTGAAAGATGACGATCTGCTCGACCGGATTTTCTTGCTTGGAGGTATCTCAGGCGTGCCATTGTTTAGGAACTTGTCATTGAAGAACAAAATTACTGCAGCACAATCATCAAGTTTAGTACCAGGAAACCTAGTTTTCCATGAGTGAACAGCATGCGCTACTAAATATTTTGCTGCAGCGGATCGCTTCTTTGCTGAGGCAACTGCCCTTACTACTTCTTCATTTGACAATGAATCCCAGATCTAAAGAACAAGGAAAAAAAACATATAAATAAACAAGAAAATTTACTTTATAAAACATATCCATAATACGACAAAATCGCTGATGAATTTTCAATTTTACACTCACAAAGTTTGAAGTTGTTCAATTTTCTACTTAATCAAACTCTTACTTCAAATTTTTTGACTTACCTCTTAGTGTTTATACCTCTACTCTTTTGAGCAATAAGCAAAATTTAGGTGTTAGGCATATAAATATAGATAATTGTATGATTTTGAACATATACCCCATCAGTAGCCAAGACGAGGAACTCATCCTCCTGTGTAATCTTGCGATATGTAACTTCTGGGGTTGAAATGACGCCATAATCTTTTAAGCAAAAATCTCCAAAAGCCCTTGACATAGCCAAACCAGGGCAATAAACATCAGGCATCCATACGCGTAGCACTTCGGCTTCTTCACTTAAGGCGAATACTCTTCCCCTGCAGCTCTTTATCCTTTCGGCTTCACCTGCCCCAACCAAATAATTAAAAAAAAAAAAATCATCGAAATGTTGCCTTAATATTAATGACCAATGATTTAGGGACACCTACTTTGAATATTTGGTTTGTGATCATTTGTTAATTGGACTGGGACGAGTTGATTCTGGGAGCTTCTTCTGCAAAGAACAGCACGAGAGTCCCCTGAATTCGCGATTAATAAATGTTCGTTCTGAAAAATTAAGATGAAACATCATTCAAATGAGTGTCGTCATGATGCAGTTACGATCTTTCAGCACATGATTTTGGGATCTAATCACCTGTTTCACCAAAGTCACCGCGGTTGTACCGCTAGCATAAGGGTCCATGGAGGGAGTAGATGCCAGTTCTTCATCCATTGCCTCAAATGAGTTGATTAAACTTGTCTTCCATGAAGAGACTTCCGAATCATCGGTGCCAACTTCCTTGTGATTATCTTCCGCTTTTTCATTCCCATTGTCATCACCATTACGATCAATCTTGCTGTCAACGACATCGACATCGACATCGACATTGCCGTTAGTGCTGGCATTGTCTCGTGTCGACTGGATTTCGGAAGAGAGCTTCGAGGGCAGGAAGTCGCGTACATGGCATGCCACCTTGTGACCTAGCCGACCGTGACCATCAAATACACCGGCAAAATACGTATGTTTTTGGCCGGCAAAGTCCTGTACGCATACGTGAATAATTAATTGGAGTCGGTATTTATTTATGAACAACGAAAAGCATCACAATCAAGATTCAACTATCAGTGCTTTTGTAGAAATTAAATAAATTCTAGAGAAGACAACGGTTGTAGGGCAAAATCGACAAGAAAAATAGAACAAACACAAGAGAACAGGATGAATATTGCTTTCACATCTACGAGCCAATAACCGACAAATTTTGATGGGCAGCCGAGGGCAAAGTATCTCTCTTCTGATGCTCGGTTTTATTCTCTTTAATCACATATATATATATATATAATAGTATGAATAAATACATTAATTATAAAAAAAATGTGAGACATGTCCCAAGTCTTTGATTAGCAGAAAATATGTGACATAAGAAATTCTACAATTTGTTTTTATTCAAAACCCGTTATGATATTATTTAAAAATTAAAAAACAAAAACCAAAACAAATTATTTCAAGAGTCATTAATATTTCTTACAAACATGTATTTAGCCTTGTGACCATTTTGCATGCATAAATAGTGCTATCGTTAACAAACTCAATATGTTTATTAACTATAAAGGCAAAATATCAAAAAAGAAAAAAGAAAAAGAAGAAGAAGAAGAAAAGATCTTTCACCCAAACTTTTAATCATCAGAAAAAAATTATCAACATAGAAAGAACATAAGAAAATGATCAAACAAATGGGAAACTGGACAATTCCCTGGAAAAAGAAGAAGAAGAGGAGGAGGAGGGGGAGGATAATAGGAAGAAGAAGAGGATAATACCTCCCAAACTGTCATGGCATCTTGATTGACACCTTTACTTCCTTGTTGAGAGAACATAGAAATGTTGGCAGAAGATCCTCTTAATCTCACAACTGCCCCTAAATCACCTTGTTCTATTTCATTTTTCTCCTCTTCCTCCTCAAAACCGTCATATCCTACGATTTGAATACGTTGGTCGATCTTATCGATATCCTTACTACAACAAGCACCCATTATTACAGGAAAAAAAAAAAAAAAGGAAGAAAGAAAGAAAGAAAAGAAAAGAAAAAGAAAGAAATTGGCCAAAAATGGCCAAATTGGGAGGAGGAAGAGCTAGAGGAGGTGAATTGCAGGTGATGGGCTAAATTTAAGAGAAGAAAGAATTGTTTTTGAGTTGTCCATGCTGTTTTTAAGGACAATGACGAATTTCCTATAATGATACGTATTATAGTGTTAATCTTTTTTGTTTTTTTCTTTTTCTAATGATTGTGACTACGAATGACAAACAAACTGTTGAAATTTTTTAAAAATAGATGGCAGTTGGTGTTCTAAGTCCTCGTCGTCTTAATCTAGGTCCTAAGTATAGCTAAAGTCAAACAACCTCTTTTTTCTCAGACAAAACGAGACCTAAAACAAAGCATATATGACATGTGAGAGACAGGATGTTCCAACTCATAAAGTTTCTGTAAAATATATACCAAATATGCTAAACTCTAATTAATGCCTTGTTTTTTTTTGTTATCATTATTTTTTTTTTCACATCGTATTACGTGGAACAAGCATTTATTTCTGTTTTAATGGTTCTGAGAAATCATCATTTGCAGATATGACATTACCATACATAGAATTGAGTGCAGATATGGAAAATGTCCATGTTAGGGATTTGTAGGATGATTTTTTTTTTTTTTTAGTAGGTTTGATGTCGCAATGCATCTTGTTGATGATAAACCCTAACATGTACATTTTCCCTAACATCAGCATTTTATCATATAGATATATATTTATTAAATTTCGAATTAAAAAGGTCATCATATATTATATTTATTTTAAAATCTATATCTTATAAAAACAACTTATTTTAAGATATTTTATAAAATTTGTAAGTTTGATTTTTTTGTTTAAGTTAAAATAGTATTGCTTATTTAAGTTTAAAATCATGGTGTTGAAATGTAAATTATAACATACATAAATGTAAACAATTTCAATGACAATATAAAACAATAGGAAACTTACAACATACATAATCGTTCCAATTGAAGTCAGAGATTCGACTACTGAATAAATAATAAAGTTAAAATGATGAGCTATAAGTTAGCCAACATAATTGAATTTTAAACCGATTAGGTTCACGGTGCCCAACATATATTGAAAAGTTAAGAAGATTTCTATAAAAGTAAACATGCCCTTAAGCATATATTGTTCCTTGAGAGTTTCGGATAGATCCAAACACTTTGTGACCAATGAAGCTACGTTGGCAACATATACTATCAATTATCACAATTGCAGATGGTAAAAATAATTTACAAACCAGACAAATAGTCCATATACATTCTTGATCATCAACATTGTTACAGTAATAATCATGCATATTCTTTAGTACGGCCTGGAAGAAATTGTGCTAGCTAGGATTCGACTGGAAAAATTACATATAAGTAAGTTTGATATAATTTCCTTTCTTTTTCTTGGTGGATGACAAATTTGAGGTTTCTAGATAATATAAAACGCATGTTCTTTTAAGGAAAGAGTTTAATTATGATGATGACATTTATGATAAATGTATACCCAAGTTGGAATAAATTAAAGCAAAACATGGGACCTATGGTTAACAAAAATGACAATATGTGTTTATTAGCGGTGGAAAGATCTTTGTTAGGTAAGCGTGATAAGGTGATCATCTGGGGACGACACTAAGATTACAAGTTAAGACACAAGGAGTATCCCACAATGTCGGATAAGAATTCTAAGATTAGAAGACATATATCTAATATTCCTTTTCGTTTTCACTGAATAAGATTTGTCCCTTGTTAACGAAACTTTTATAATAAGGCAGAAGCTCGACCATTACCAGCAGCACCGTTTAGGGAAATATGCACACCCCCCACCCCCAACTCACTTCCAATAATCCATGCAGATTGAGAGATTTCACATTTGCCTAATGTGAGCTGTCTGTGGGGCACCCTAATTAAGGGGTTTGTTTATTTTAAGGAACTGTATTCGCTATAATGAAAACTTTACAGCTATATCACGTAATGGTAAGAAGCACAAGAAATTATAAATGAATGCAGCTAATTGTGGTAATTAACAACCACGTGAAAATAGTAATAGAAAATAAAAAATAATAATAATTTAGTCATCAATTGAAAGATATAAATCGTTTTCTATATTTTTAATAATATATTCCATGATGGTCAACCACCTACATTGGTTATAAGTTAATATTTTTACTTTATTTCATGCCATCACTTATGGTTAAAAGCACCATGATGATATTTTAAAACCCTAGAACTAGAGTCATTCACAAGGTTATCTATTTAAATAATATGATTTTTTGTTTAAATTTTGTGAAATAGGATACTCGAAAAAATTATTCCAAAAATAGATTTTAAAGTTGTATACTTGAATGCGCTTTTAGTACAATTTGCATTAAGGGTGCAGACCATGTTTGTGCCTTTAGTACCCTTTCTTGTACAACTAATCCAACCATCAATTTTTTTTTCGTTGAAGATCCATTGTTCACGTGTGCACTATAAGCCTATAACTTGCAAACTTGAAAGAAAAAAAAAATGCATGCAAACTTATGTCTGTGCAAAGTCACGAATACTACAGTATTTTAAATTAATAATACAAATGCACATTAGAATACATTTATTCATTTTACCTTCTACAAATTCCATTTCTTCATTTTTTTTTCTCTTATTTGCAAGAAGAAGAACAAGAAGAATTTCTTGTGCAGATATGAAACAGTGGGATTAGAACGAGTATGCTAAGATCTACCATTTTCTTAATGAAAAAACTCGATTAATCTACATTCTAATATATATTTTGACAAAAAGTTGAAGTTTTTTTGTTATTGTGTTTGTTTTCATTATTTGAGAAAATTGTTGCCATAATGTTATGTTTTGTAAAAAATATTACTACTTATTGTTAATTTGTAATTTGTTAGACATGATTTATATAGATCCTATAATACGTAACATGCGATAGTTAATTTTTTTCGTTAGTATAGGAATAAGATCAACATTATACTAACAAAAAATTCATATTATTTTTCAATGTCAAATTTAGGTTTATTATTTGTATTATTATAAGAAAATATTTGTAATTGAATAATTCTTTAAAAAAAAAACTTTAAAATTTGTTTTGGTAAAATAATTTTTATACTGTTGTTATTTAAATTTGTCATTTTTTGTTGCGAAATTTTGAAAAAATAAAATAAAATTGAAATGTAAATTTTTTTTTTATTACCTAGCAAGGAAAAGATCAATGTTGCACATTGTAAAATTTAAAAAATTGACATTATTTGTTATTGTGAAATAGCTAATAATTTATATATATTGTGGATAGAAAATCAATGGGTGACTACGTGAAATTAATGATCTACGCATTTGGAAATATTATAAGTGGTAATCGGGAGCTAAAATATAATAGGGATTTGGTTAAGAAGTTGAAAATGAAATAGAATGTGAATTACACTGAATTCTTGTATACAATATTCCAAAGTATTGGAGTCAATCCAACTAAAGTGGGGGGTTGGAATAATTTACAAGCATCTTATTTTCCATTGGGCAGTACATCTTATGCCTTGATAGCAATTAGAGATGATGATAATATTGAAAATTTCATTGACATGGTTGAATCCTTTGGAGATCATCGCATATAACAATTGTACGTCATAATTTTTGAAGATTTGGGGGGGTCTCTCTGAATAGTAGATAGTCTAAGAAAGTGGGCACTCACATTCTTCACATAACATGGAAGAAACGCTTTCCAAGCCATCAACATTCGAAGCATTTGTTCCAACCCCCATAGAAGAGGCATTATTGAATGATAAAGATGAAGTTGATAGAGCAGTTACTCTAGTGTTACAATGACCAAACATGCGTGATTTGTACATGGTTCGTTTGGGAGCGAAAATAGCAACAGACACCAATGTGAGAATGGGTGTTAAGAAGGAGAGTTCTGATTATGAAGAGAGCTCTGAGGAGGAAGATGAGAAAAGCGAAAATGATGGAGATGATATACTTGAAGAGGATCCTTTAATTGTACCTATGTACTCGACACAGGCAATATATCAGTTAAGGCAAGCTGAACCACCTACTATGGCGGTTAAAGATCCCATTCCCTACTAGAATGTTGGTGGTGATGATGGTTACATCTATTTTGAGCAGGAGCAAAATGCAATGTGCAGTGGTGCGAGCAGCAATAACGAGTTCTATAAAGGCATGAGATTCAGAACAAAGGCAGATGTGGTCCAAGCAATTAAGGCTTACCATGTGAAGAAACATTGTAACTTACTGTTGTAGTATCTAATTTATTGCTTTGGTTTGTTTATTGTTCGAGAAGAGAAGATAGTTATAAGTGGAGGCTTTGGGCCCGAAAGAAGAAGTTGGACAGGCTATTCGCAATTACTAGATTTAAGGGTCAACACACATGCATCAACCCGATGATAAGTTAGGACCACCCATAGTTGAATTGCAATCTTCTTACAAATCAGTTTGTAAATCTTGTTAGGGAAAATCTTAATATAAAGGTTGCGAAGCTCGCTTCTATTGTCGAAAAAGAATTTGGTTACATGATAAGGAGGAGACAGGTATGTGAGGGCAAGAAATGAGCTATTGAGTATGTGTATGAGAATTATGAGAAGTCTTACAATGAACTCCCTAAGATTCTAAATGTTATAAAAAATAATCGACCACCCCTAGGGTGTTCACTCTTAAGTGGGTTTTTTAGGAATTCAAGTTATGCATTGCAACGTAAAGATTTCTTAAACCAGTTGTTACCATTGATGAAACTTTTCTGCATGGGAAATATACGCACAAGTTACTGATTGCTTGTGGTATTGATGATAACAACCATATATTTTCGCTGGCATTCGCTCTCGTAAATCAGGAGACAGTTAAAACATGAGATTGGTTTATGAAGAAATTGACAGAACATGTAGTTGGTGACCGTGCAGGTCATGAAATCATTTGCCTCGTATCAGATAGACACCCTAGCATCAAGTCAGCAATTGAAGCCCAAAGCCAATGGATGGCACCCTCCATTTACAGCGTAGCGGTTTTGTTTACAACACATTACAAGCAACTTCAACACGGCATACAAAAATATTCAATTCAAGAAGTTGGTTACATATGCCGAATTACAAGTACAAGCTTTGAAACTGAACTATTTGATGGGGGACCAAGTGAGGACTATTAAACTTGATGCCTTAGCGTGGTTTGACGACATGTCGGTGGATATGTGGACGTTGGCTCATGATGGTTGTTATCGGTTTGGGTATATGACCTTTAACATTGTTGAAAGCTATAATTCCATTTTGAAGGGAGCTTGAGGGTTACCCGTGACTGCTTTAGTGAAGAAAATTTTTAATAATTGCATGTGGTACTTCATCAAGAAGCATTCGAAGACGCTTAAGAATATGGCAAAAAATAGAATCTTCACCCAATATGCCACCAATAAGATAGATAGATGGAGTTTATGAACTAACAACCATAGGGTCATTAACTATAGTAGGTAGGAGAGAATTTTTGAAGTGCTCATCGGTACTCATTGTGTGGTGAACAGGTTAAGGGGAGGGGGCCGGATGCACACTGTTGACTTTGCTTGTGGCACATGCACTTACCAAAAGTGGCAAATATAACAAATCTCATGCTTTGATGCCTATGCATTAGCTGCTTTAATCAGGCTTGATATGCAACATCTATATCGAATTGGTACGAGTGGATGCACTGAGAGCTCACATATAGGACTTATTTCATGCCCATAGGCGATGAGCACGATTGGGAGCCAGTATAGTTTCCATTACTTTATCCAAGACCAAAGTTTGCTTGGAAAAAGGGTAAATCGAGGTAAAAAATATACTACATGGAGATGGACATTATGGAGCATCTAAATAAGATCACATGTGGATTTTTCTAAGAGAAAGGCCATAATAGAATAACGTGCTCACTTCAATGTGATAATTGTAAACGTTGGATAATTGTCTACATGATTTGCTAAATCTTAACTTACCCTTGCATATTTATGATATCAAATCATTACCTATTGTAAACACCTCATTTTTGCCCTAATGATCAATAATAATAAAAAATAATTAATTTCCAATTTTTTCCATTTTTTCCTCTAATTTAGCAAAAATAGGAAAAATGTTAAAAAAATAAAAATAAATAGGAAAATACATCAATTTTGGAAAATAATTGTAGAAATGGCAATAAAAATGATTAAATAATTTTTACAAATTTTTGAAATTCCAAAAAATACAAAAAAATAAAAAATCGTATTGCATATATGCAAATTGCGAAAATAATAAAATCGCGAAAGTGGGCTAGCTCAACTGGTCCAGATTAAGGTCAGGCGTGCAGGGGAGTGGGCTCGGTCAGGGGTTCAAAACGCGGGAGAAGCAGAATCAACGTTTTGCGAAATTTTTCTCTGCTTGGGACACGTGTCAACATCCGATTGGTCGGGGCGAACGCACGCGCCAAGCGCGTGATCGTCTTCAACCTCTGTTCGAGATCGCCAGCGAGGAGAAAATTCCGAATTTCGACTGTTTTGATTCGATTTTTTGTACAAATCCAACAGATCTTCAACAGAAATAAGATAAACATCATCCAATAGGAATCAAATCGCAACAAATTGATTGGATTTGCACAAATCGGAGATGGGTTTTTAACCGCAAATCCGATTTTCTTCAATCGGTGGAAATCCGAGCTTATCCAGCTCGATTTCTTACGCCTATAAATAGAGGATGGAGTGGAGAGGCAGAAGCATGGATCAAAAGTGAGAAAAAGAGAGGAAAAAGAGAGATTCAAAGCCTCGCTGGAGTTCTTCAAATCGCAACCACCGAGCAAGCGTTGAGCAGCCACCAGGAGGCGTTTCTGAAGCAAACCACCACCACAGTTGAGTTCCTCACTCTAAAAAACCTAGGAATCGACACCTCAATCGCTTCGAAATGCCACCGGAACGCCGTCAACAAGCGTCCCCAGCCGCCGTGTCGATCGACCCAACCCGACCGACCCGACCCACGCACCGACCTGAATCCAAGTAAGTCGGATTTTTCGATTTTTTGTATTTATTTATTTTATTTTATTCGAATTTATTTATTTACTTATTTGTTATTTATAATTCGAAAAAATAGAAAAATGTTAAAAATTATATTATTTTTTTTAGGATTTGATTTAGTATGAATAATAAAAATAAGAATAATAATTATAATAATAAATAATAAAAATGTGAAAATTTATAAAGAAAATAATAAAAATATTAAAATAATAATAATAATAATTTGGATTTTAAAATAGGATAGATAAAAAAATCTAGGAGAAAATTTTTCAATAAAAATTATGAAAAGTTAAATTAATAAAAAATTCAATAAAAATTTATAATAGTAGAAATGAGTTGAAAAATAGAAAAATGGAATTTTTATCACTTAGAAAAATCATTTTCTTAAATAAATCAAAAATTGGTTTTTTCCTTAAAATATTATTTTCAAAAATCAAATTATCAAGCTAGGACTTAGATTTTTTTTAGAAAAATCCTAAAATGGTAAAAACATAAATCAAAAGAAATTTCATAATTAAAATTCACAAACACACTAAAGTTTTTTTTCAGGAAAAGCAAACTATGGCAAGTTTGATCCTGAATAGCAGGTACGTAGGCACCAATTTGGGGTAACCCTAAAAAGGAATAAAAATCATTTTCTCATAATAGGTTATTCAAGAATAAAATAAAAAGACAACAAAAAATGAAATAAAAGACATTTCTGGATAGAGTAGATTTTAGGAGATTAGGTGGTAACCTTAGGGTTTTAATAAGTTAGCCTCCGAATTTAGAAATTCTGGTTTTCCCCTTTTCTTTTTTCACAAAAAATGAGAAGAAGAAATCACGCTGACTAGTGGTCCAAATTAGGATTGATATGCTCAATTAATCCTAATTCAATCTTTCCCAACAATAGTTGGGTGGCGACTCTAAAACAAAATGAAATTCCTAACTCAAGTCGATGATCTACATTAGATGAGCATAGGGTCTAGTATAGATCGGATTAGGAATAGAAAATCAAAAATTAGACTCGACACCTATATTATGCTAACATTTCTATTTTCATTGTGCATATTAGATGAAACATCGACTATTTCATCCATTCTGTTTTAATGCAGTAGGATGGAGATCTTTTATGAACGTTGGCAATTCTTGTACATTAATATTTCAAATTTTGTAATTTCTTTACATTTTCTAATAAATTATTTTTTCCTATTTTTCTATCTATGTTTTTACATTTTCTTTTACAGTTATTTCTAAACTTTTTTAATAATCATCAAATTTATCAAACAATGTTAGACAATATTAATTTCCATAAATAATTTATTATACAATGTTAATAATTTTAAAAATTATGAACATTGATTTAAAACAAAAAAAATTGCAAAACTATTTTAAGTTCACGACTTCAAAACCTATTTTTTGAATAACAACGTAGTATATTTCCCATCATTCACAACTACTAGTACTAGGATAATATTTATTATTGTCATGCAGTTTTTACCGTTGTCCTAATTGAGTTGGGAAATGCTCACATTTATATCTTTAATTGACTACAATATAATTTTGCATTTCCAATAAGATAATTAGGCCCATATATATCTTTTCCATTAATTTTCTTCGACGAATTAAACAGAGACATAGTTCGTGAAGAATGGTCTATTTGATAGGAGAGGAATATAATGGAACCTAGAAGAGAAAACGAGCGAAATATGATAGGATAATTGAAAATTATCTTAAAAAGTAATAAGTAAATAAAATAAAATGTAAGAGGTAACCGGAAATTTTAGAAATGTGTTCACTTAGAAGAATGATTATTGTTTTTTTCTCTATTTCATATAAAATAATTATTACCACATTAAACTGTATTTTAAGCATTGAATCCCTATTTGTTTAAATAATAAATAGCAATTCTTTCTCAACGATAAGGAATATCTATTGTTTGTTACATAGGTTGGTTTTCCTCAATATGGCTCAATCAAAATGAGAAAAAAAAAATTAATTGTTAACATTCTTCTATTTTACTATCTGTGTTCTTAATATTTTATTTTTATTTTTATTTTTATTTAAGTTCTCAATGTTCTAAAAAAAATTATTTATTATTTTATTAACTTTGTTACAATATTTATCCACAGCAACTTGTAGTAGGCGTACGATAGTATTTAATAAAATAATATTATTCACCAATATATATAAAATTATATAATATAATAGAAAGTAACAATGGATTACAATGTTTTTTTTTCTTAAAAAGAATAAAGAAATAACAATAATAGAACCCTTTAAGGGAGTGGCTATATACCTCAAAGCTTGAGGACAACTTGCTATACCCATAAACAAGTTGTGAGTCATATGCAACTCATTTATAATAGTAAATAATGCGACTCATCTTAAGATGATACGTCACAATCCACCAACCTAAAAATTTAACATAAATTACTATTAGATCATAATTGGATCATAACCTACCAATCATTTATGAACATGTGGTTGGTTACCTTATCCTTAAGTTGGTCACGTAATGCCCTTAAATGGTTTTATTACTTTTTTTATTTTTAAATTTTTTTATTATATTATTTATGTTCATATATTTTATAATATAATTTTATGAAATTAATAATTGTAGGCCAATTAAAGTATAATATAATATTATAATATGTAAATATATGTGTGTGTATGTATGTATGCATATATATATATATATATATAACCTTCATGATATAGTAAAAACGAAATGATGTTATATTGTTGGATACTTTTAAAATTTTATTATATATCTTAATAAATATAAATGGTAATTATATGAAATTATATACTATATAGTGATATAATGCACGATCAAATATTTAATTATAATATCTATTTTATAGTTTTATATTTTGATATATTAATGATGTTAAAGTATTATGTTATTTGGTTATACATAATACAATATAATAACAACATAAATAATTTATAATATTCAATGACATAAAAAATTGTAAATATTGTATTAAAATAAAAATTAAAAACTATCATATTTTTAGTGTACTATAAATATAGGTTATACAATGTAGGATATGGGTTGCTATAGACGGTTGATCATGTGTGAAATGTGTGCTAGTTGACCTAGAGAAGACTTGAGTTGATGATACTTGAAGGGGTGTTATTAAGAGAGATGTAGGAAAAGGAGCAAGTAAAATCAATTTTTTTAGAGTTTGCATGTGACAAATTGAGTTGAGCATTCTTACTCGTTATTCGTTCTTTGTTGATTGGTTTGTTGTTTTGATCCTTCTAAATTTGAATTTAGAAGCTTGATAATGTTTAGAATCAATGAAATGAGAAGGAGGAGATCTCTATTTATAGATTTTGGCACTTAATCTTGACCGCTGAATGATTTCAGAGACTAATTGATGGGATAAGTTGTTAGTGACATCCATTGCATCACTTTTAATGATTAACAAATGAGATGCAGCCTCCTTAACTCCTTTATAACTCCTACGGGTGTGAAACAAAATTTATTAAAAATGAAAAATTACATATATTATATGTATGTTTTAAGAGTAAAATATCATAAATTATTAGACATAGTTAAATAATAAGATATATAATCCATTCCCATAAATATCATTTTACTTTTTTTTAGGTTGCATTTGTTCTTATGTTTCTTAAATGGCATTCTTTTTTTATTTTTTAATTTGTCTTTACAATAATTAATTTTATTAAATTTCATTTAATACAAAATTATATTTAACTAATAAATTCTATTGAGTTGCTATTTATTCATTAATTATATAGTAATAATTACATTACCAATACTACTTGATGTACTTTAGTTACAATTAATATTATGAAAATTAATGTAAATTATTATACAATTTAATGTACTTTACTTACAACCACTAAATGATTTTGGAGATTGATGGAGGGGCATAGAAAAAAATTGATTAAGAATGAAAACTTACATACATTATATGTATGTTTTAAGAGTAAAATATAATAAATTATAAGACATAGTTAAGTAATAAGGCACATAAGTTTTTAAACAAGACATCATGGGTTTGATTCCCATAAATATCATTTCACCATTTTTTTTCAAGTTGCATTTGTTCTTTTGTTACTTAAATGACATTCTCTCTTTTTAAAAAAAAAAATAGCATTAAATTTTATTTAATATATAATCATATTTAATTAATAAATTCTCTTGAGTTGCTATTTATTCATTAATTGTATACAATAAATAATAATTACATTGTCGATACTATAAATGCTTCAATCTTATCGTGTAAAGTATTAATAAATAATAATAAGAATATACAACTTGATGTACTTTACTTACAATTAATATTATGAAAATAAATGTAGATTATTAAATGAATAAATAATGATAATTTTTATGGCATTACTAATAATATAATCTTGTAGAGTCATCATTAAAAAAAAATTGAAGCATATTTATATTTATATCATTTTACTTTTTTGACTTTAATTATAACTACCCATTTAAATTTTTTTGGCGTTGTATTCTTATTAATAATAAAAGTTACATAAGTTTTATATATTATTTTTTAAAAAATAAATTAATGGGTATATTTTGATATTAATAGATATGCCATAATAAAAAGATAAGATATTTATTCTTTAACCTTTTACGAAGTGTATTGAGTATCCTTAATTATTTTAATAAAAAAAATTAAAATTTCCATCTTATTAAGTATAAAAAGTATCGTAAGTGCACTCATCTTACAATAGACTATGAATAATTTTAATATTAACATAAATATTAAGTAAATCCAGCCCCTCCTAATCCCATAGTTTTGTGTTTGCCCCTAATAACTCCCATGGGCTTTTAATGGAAATCCGCCTAGCCAAGCCTTGAGAAGTCCAATGGTTTATAAAATAAGCCTAAAAAGGTTTATAAAGATGAAAAGGCCTATTGAAAGGCTTCTTTCACATGTGAGATAGTCAAGAAAGGCTGATAGTAGAAGGGCTGGACTAGTGAGCTCAATTTCGAGCTTAATAAATTAGATCTCATTAAGATATTCGTAAAATTGGACTTAGGCCTTGCTACTAGTCCAAGAAGTCGATTTATGGCATTAAATTATGTCAATTACCAAAATAACCCTCTATATATAACTATAAGTAACTGAATATATTTACGAATGCAACTAGGACAAGTTTGGGACAGGTTCTATAAAACCTAAACTTGCCCTGAAACCTTATAGGGTTGCCTAAAACCTGAGAAAAAACTTTATAAGGTTTTCCTACTTGAGACCAAAACCTGCCCCAATACAGATAATTATAACCCAGTACCTACCTCGCTATTTAGATACTTTTCCTTAATTAATTTTATAAGCTACTTCTAAGTATTTTTACTCATTAGAATAAGGACTTGTATAGTGAATAGATAAAATTAATGAAATGAATACTTCTATGCATGTTTGCCATGCATGTATAATTTGTCCATATGAAAATGCAATATAATATAATATCCACACATAACATTATGGATGTTTATGCTGAAATTGGACATGCTAGAAGAGCCTAATACCGTTATTCTCCTTCTTGAACAAAACAATCAAGATCATTCAAATACATAACCAATATGAACTAGTCATTATTTAGGAAATATTGCAAATAAACTAAGATTCAATCAAAGTAAAATAACAAAGAAGAACATACTAAACTAGTCATAATCTAATGAAAAATCATGAACAAAACAACAATATGGAATCAATCTAACTCCTAAAATCATTCACACTTCTCCAAAAATATATCAAAAAACACATCTAAGAAACAAAATAGAAAGAAGTCTCAAAATGGCCAATCTTAAAGTTCCACAACAACGAAACATAATTCACTTAATGATAAATATGACTTCTTAACCCCCTTTGAGATGGTTGAAAGCACTTTACAGGCTATCAAAACACAACTTTTGAGCACATTCATCTTGAAGAGGTAAATTTACATAGAAATAGTAAATTATTTAAGGCAAACCACATCAGCCTTAATCCTTAAATTACAAATGACCACATCAAGGATCAAAAGTACCATTGTTAGTGATCATAATTCACCTTAACAATTGAAATTTTGTAGAAACAATTGTTTTAAATCACATATTTCTACTTACTTGCCCTTAATCATTATATTTCTAGTCTTCATTTGCCATCATCTTCCTCAATTATTTGTGTATCTACAAGGAGAAAAAATATATAAATTAAATTACAAAAGAGGTAATAGATATATACTTTTTTCATGAATAAACAAAGGCAAACATTATCTCTTTTTTCATTTGATAACTAGCTTTTAAGCACACATCAATGCTTTTATGGGGTAAATTATCCATCTACTAGTACTAAATGCAAATTCAAAAGCAACTGTGAAAACAATAATAGCTAACACATTCTTAGCTATTTTTTGCAATGTAGGATATTTAATTCTATTTAATTTCTACCCGTTAAAGGATATCAAAATTATCACTTCAAGGTAGCATAAGCTCTTCTAAATAGTGATTTAACTCTTATTTTACTTGGCCATCTATACTAATGATACTCAAGTATTGCACCAACCTTATATTCCTCATTAAATCAATAGGAGCACCATTGCCACCTACTGGAGGAGCAAAAGAAAAACTACTGCTCGAATTCTTACTATGGCAAAATTTAACTCTAGATTGATATTCTTGGAGAAGTTCCTAGCAAATGTTCCTAACATTTTGTATCACTACATAAGCATTCTCTCCATAAACAACACGAAACATAAAGTCCACAACCTTCATCTTACAACATGGATTCAGAACAATATGAATAGTCATAACAGTATGCACATCATCCTGGTATTTTTTAAACTTCTCAAACATTTTATCAACCATTGTACTAATATTCATATTAAAAGAATTCTTCTAATCAACCAAGGCTTCTCTAATTTCAAACACTTTCTCAAAATAATAATTTGTGATTAGATATTAAGTATCGGAAAAAAGATTTGTTACCTCGTAAAATATGGCCAACTTCTTGCGAATTTCTTCTGCTAACTCTCAATCTCCATTTGGGGGAAGACTTTTATAGTGTCTATTCATATGCTAAACTCTTTAGAAAACTTCCCTATTGTAAACACCCCATTTTTGCCCTAGGAATGAGTAATAGTCAATAATAATCGATTTTCAAATTTTTCCCAATTTTTCTAATTTAGCAAAAATAATGGAAAATATTCAAAAAAATAAAAATAAATAGGAAAACACATCAATTTTGAAAAATGATTTCAGAAATAGTAATAATAAGGGATGAATAATTTTTATAAAATTTTGAAATTTCAAAAAATACAAAAAATGAAAAAAATTGCATTGCATATATGCAATTTGCGATATAAAGAAAATCGAGAAATTGGGCCAGCTCAGCTGGTTCGTGCGTGCGCTGGGAACGTGTGGGAGGCTTGGAGGTCGCGAGTTCGAATCTTCCCCCGAGCACCCGATGCAATTTTGTTTCCTTTCGCTTGGAGCTGCCACGTGGCAGCGCGTGATTGGCCGAAGGAAATCACGCGTGTTGCACGTGATCGTCTTCCTCACCTGGATAGACGCGAGAAGAAGCCGGAGCAAGTCCGACGAAGGTGGAATCGATCATTTTTTTTCAAATCTTCTAGATTACTGTCAAGATAAGGCCAAATCCATAAGATAAATCAAAGAAAAACAAGAGATCAACATCAAATCGCCGGGATAAAATCAAATCTAAAAACGGAAGAAATTTAGATTTATCCAAATCGACCGATTTAAGCTTATCCAAGAGGGTTTCCGGACGCCTATAAATAGAGGAGGAGGGGAGGAAGCCAAGACACGAATCACAATTGAGAGAAAGTGAGGAAAGAGTGCAAATCGGAGAGCATCGGAGAAGGATCCAAAACCGCGAGCACCGACCGGAGCTAAACCACCACCAGGAGGCGATCTGGGAGTGAACCACCGCCACCATTGGATTCAGCACCCTCGAGAAGCTAGGATTCGACACCTCACCCGCTGCAAAAGGCCGCCGGAATGCCGTGAACGAGCCTCCTCCGTCGCCATGTCCGACCGATTCGACCCGACCCACGTACCGACCCGGATCCAGGTAAGTCAGATTTTCCGGATTTTTATTATTTTATTTAATTAATTTTGTTTATTTATTTATTCCGAATTAATTAATTAATTATTTATTTGTTATTTAGTTAGTTATTTATTTATTTATTTGTTTATGTTTTATTTTTAATAAATAGGAAAATGTAGAAATTAGATTTTTCTAGAATTTAATAATATAGAAAAATAATAAATAAGAGAAATAATAATAAATAGATAGATAAAAATAATAAAAAAAATGTAGAAAAATAATAAAAAATATTAGGAAAAATAACAACAAAATTTTAGATTTCAAAATATGATAGATATTAACTTAAGATAAAATTTTTCACAAAAATCATAAAAATCATTAAAAAAATTCAAAAATTATAAAAGAATCATAAAAAATGAGTTTTAGCACTTAGAAAAATTCTTTTCTTCAAATAAATCCAAAATTGATGTTTTTCCTAAAAATCATTTTCAAAATCAGATTAAAGCTTAGGCTTAGAATTTTTTAGAAAAAAAAATGGTAAGAACATAAAGCAAAAGAAATTTCAAAATTAAAATTCACAAACAAACTTAAAGTTTTCAGAAAAGCGAACTACGGCTTGTTTGATCCTGAATAGCAGGTATGTAGGCACCCATTCGGGTCAACCCATAAAAATGAATGAAAAATCATTTTCTTGAAATAATTCAAAAACATAATAAAAAGTAACAGAAACAAAATAAAAACACATTTCTAAAGAGGAATAATTTTAGGAGATTATGTGGTAACCGTAAAGGTTTTAATAGGTTAGCCTCCGGACTTAGAAACTCTGGTTTTCTCTTTTCCTCTTTTCACAAAAACGAAAAGAGGAAATAACGTCGACTAGTGGTCCAAATTAAGACTAATCCGCTCATTTAGTCTTAATTCAATATTTCCCAACAACAGTTGGGTGGCGACTCCAAAAATCAAACAAAATTCCTAACTCAAGTCGAGGATCTATATTAGATGAGCATAGGGTCTAGTCTAGATCGGATTAGGAATGGGAATTCAAAAATTAGACTCGACAGGATGGCGACTCCGCTAGGGAACCATGCCAATAGGCTAGCCACCTGAATCTCTTCAATTTGTTATCTTTAAGAAATGTGTTTCATTAACCTTTCAAGGACTAGTTAGATTTTCAGTTTTTCTTTACTGTGGGGCTTTGCATGCATATGTGTGTGTGAGTAGATGCGGTCGAACCCGGGCCGTCCTAGAAACCTGAGACGGGGAGCCATTGTGTAGGTTTCGGGCGAAGTGAGTTGATTCACCGTTCGGGACCGATTAGGCTACCCCACCCTATGCTTCTATATGGCCTGAGATCCATTTCTCCGAGAATGCGGGAGGCCATAGAGCTCGGGAACCAGTTAGAACCAACCTACTTGCATACATAACATCATAAGGGGTTGACAATTGGATGACAATGTAATGGTTTGTTATTTTTTCCTTGGAGTTCAGGACTATTTCCCTGTAACATTTTCATAGTTCTGTTTGTAATTAGGTTGTTTCTTATTATAATAGATGGCTAGCAGTGCAGTCGACCATCTCCTCCATAAAGAAATTCGGGTGTACAAACCTTTGGACCCAAAATTGGTACTGGACCATTGGTTCACCTTGTACAACCTAGAGGAGCAGGCCTTCATCCAGCAAAAGATCGGCCCCGTCCTCTCACTGACAAGGATAGAGGTGAATTTGCCTTTAGTCCGGGCCATGCTCCAATTATGGGAAATCGAGCCCGCTGCTTTCTTTATCGGGTCGCATGAGATCACCCTTACCCTAGAAGAGTACACTTAGTTGCTACAGGCTCCAGCACTGACTGATCAAATCTATACGCCAGACCTTGAGGCCGGGCCAGCCGGTACCTTCAGCAGATTATTAGGCATCCGTAAAGCAGCAGTCAACAAAGCCCTAGCAGACTGTAATGGATATTGCATACGAATGGATGATTTAGAAGCCTAGTTTATCGCCCGAGAGGACAATAGGGATAGAAAGGACATCCTATGTGGGGACCCCAAGACTTACAGACAGAGAATGGTGAACGCTTTCATCTTGACAGCCTTCGCCACCATACTGTTCCCCACAAGGACCTTCTATATTCACTACAGGGTTGCAGAGCTGGTGACCCAATTCCTGGAGCGAAGATCCTACATCCCGGCTCTACTGGCTGAACAGATCCGGAATTTAAACTTCCTCAAGAAAAAAGGCCATGGGATCCTTCGCTCCAGCCTCAACCTTCTGCTAATATGATTTGTAAGCCACCTCAAATGCTTCGGGCTAAACATGGTCAGGAAAGCCCTAGCCCAACAGGTAGATCTGGTGGATTCATGTATAGAAAAGGTAAAGCTACCTGACGACCTTACCAGCCACAATTGGGTAGAGCTGCTTAGGAGCTTCAGTGCCGAAGATATTCTATGGACAGCCAGGTGGAGTTGCCGTAACAAAATCATCTTGACCTGCAGAAACTTCCAAGTAGTGCCTTTAATCGGAATCAGCGGATGTGTTGGGTATCACCCCAACTCAGTGGTCCGCCAATTTGGTACTATCCAAGACATAGTTTATCGACCCTCGGTACAAGCAGTTACCTTTGAGTATCAAGATCCGAACCTGTTAGTAGCTGAGAAGTTTGTGAAGCTGGCAGAGGTCAAAGCACTTTGGGAAGCCAGAATTGAAAGCCCGAATGTGGACCTTGGGGAGCTAGATGGCGAAGTGGGAAAACACCGAGCCACCAGAGAGTTTGTAATCCGCCAGCTATACCAAACAGGGGAAAGAGCGTACCAAGTTCCAGACGTCACCCAACCAAGACCAGACAAGATCAACCCAGAGACAGAAATCTACTTGGAGCAGGTCAGGGCCCGAATGGAAGTATACTTTGAAGCTGCGGATCATAAGAAAGACATCTGGAAGGGACATTTCAAAGAATCCGACCAAAGGAACAAGGCCTTAGAAGCACAATTGGAGAAATGACAAGCCAAAGTCAAGGAATTGGAAGCCGTCATCAGTGGGAAGTCTAAGTCTCCACAACAGAAGACTAAAAGAACTAGGAAGTAGATCTTTATTTGTAATTTTTTAACTCCAAAATTTTCAATATTAATAAAAGTAAAGTTTCAATATTAAATTGTCAATCAGTTGTCAACCCTTTTACTTTTAGCATCCGCGTGACACATGCATATCATTCGTACATTCATTACACTAAAAGCAAAACAAAATGCGAATCCAGGTATCAAAATAGCTTCCAAACAATCGAACCCTCCTAGAAGCCCGATCCTCACGCGCTCAAGAACAAAAATGGCCAACAGCAATGACAACCGCAACAACACCAATGCTGAAGCTGCCTCAGACTCTAGGATCATGTCCCTAGAACAAACAGTCCAACAACTGGCTGCCCAGGTTCACCTCTTAACTGAAAGCATCGGCCTCCTGCGCAACACTCAGCCAACCCAGGAAGAGTATTCAGGGGCTAGAAAGGGAAAAGCAGTGGAGGGACAGCCTCCGGAATATGAGGAGATCAATTCCTACCTTAACCCGGCTTTTGAATATGAGCCAAAAGTCAACCAGAGGCCGACCTCTGACGACCTGAAGAGGGAAATGGAAGAGAGGCAGAAAGAGATGGAGAAGCGACTCTTCCAGCAGCTCCATGACAAGATGAAAAGCATTGAAGGCCCTGATGGTTTTGAACAGGCCGAAATCACCAATCTGCCAGCATATAGGGAAGAGATATACCCTGAAAAGTTCAAGACCCTAGAGTTTGAAAAGTATGATGGGACCGGCTGCCCCAAAATGCATACCAGGCTATATGCCCGGAAAATGAGCAAGTATGCTCAATACGACCAGCTCATGCTCCAGACATTCCAAGACAGCCTCATAGGCCCTGCACTGGTCTGGTATGCCCACCTGGACTTCAACATTGTCAACACTTGGGAGAAGTTAGCCTGGGCGTTTTATGATCAATATAAGTTCAATATTGAAGTCGCCCCATCTGTAATCGACCTGGGGAGTCTCCGGAAGAGACATGCTGAACCGTTCAAGGAATATGCTCAGCACTGGAGAGCCCAGGCCGCCAGGGTAGCAACCCCGATATCTGAGAAGGAATTGACATCCATATTTGTCAATACCCTGGACAAGACCTACTTTTCACACCTGGTAGGCCAGACCTCGTCCAGTTTTGCAGAGGTAGTGGCTGCGGGGTGCAGGATTGAGAATGCCATCACCACCGGTAGACTCCAAATAATGGAGCCTCCTAGGGTCACACCGACACAAAGGCCTGTGGGAGGAAACAGAGCTAAAGAGTCCACTGTCAGCATGGTCCACTCCGGTAAAGTAGAAAAAGCCGGGACTCGTGTTACATTTCAGACCACGAGTACCCCAGTCCAGCAACCCACGACGGGTCAAACCCAAGCTGACAGGGTCCTAAGGCAGTTCACTCCAATCCCCATCCCACTCAGTCAAGTCTTCACTCGGTTGAGGGCAGACAATTTAATTAGCTTCGAGATCCCCAACGACCGATACAAGCCCAAGAATTTCGACTCAAGCCTCAAGTGTGACTACCACATGGGTCTGGAGGGGCATTCCACAGATAGGTGCTGGAGGCTCTGGCACAAAATCCAAGACTTAATTGATGCAGGAATCATACAATTGGATTTCATAAACGCCCCAGCACCCAATGTCAACACCAACCCATTGCCCAATCACAAGCCCACCATCAACATGATCACGTCAGAGGAGTTAGCTCCCAAAGAAGCCCCAAAGCAGAATATGACAGAGCAACAGAAGAAGCAATCCCACCAAGCTCCAAAGGAAACACCAAAGGCGCACATTAAAAGAAGGTGGTTAGCTGGAGACCCAACGGTCGGCACTTTGGGGGAATCACACGGGAGATTTCAGTATTTAGTGAACTATTCTTATACCCCGACTGAGCAAGGGCCACCTAGCGGATAGGGGACCGGAGTTTGAGAAGGAGGACAACCCAGCAAAGGAAGAGGGGAAGACTGTCCACATGATCAACTCTCATCAGAAGCCCAGGGTTATACAGTGCTATGAGGGACAATCAATTGAGGTACAAATCCCAAGAAAAAGATATGTATTCAATGTCCCGATACCGGTAGAGAATTACAAGGCTGCACCGTTCGACTATCGGGCCCTCGAACAAGAGCGACCTCCTATAGTGGGAGGCATCACCCGCTCTGGGAGATTATATGATCCAAAGTATAAAGGCCCAACTGAAGAGCCCACCGTGGAAAAAGGGGAAGAAGAGGAAGAGGGACTTGCTGCGTTTACGAAGATGGTTAAGGCCAGCGAATACAAGATCATGGAACAATTAAATAAGGTTCCAGCGCAGATATCACTCATGGGCCTTCTCACAACATCCGAGCCTCATAGGGAAGCACTCTTTAAAGTGCTGAAAAAGATTCAGGTCCCGGAAGGTATCGCTACAGACAAATTAGGTCACGTGGCGGACTCCATCTTCGCAATGGACCAAATATCCTTCTCTCCGGAAGAGCTAGGAGAAGAGGGAGACCAACATACCAAACCACTGTTCATAGTAGTCAGGTGCAATGACACCATTGTCTCCCGAGTACTTATCGACAACGGATCATCCCTCAACGTTTGCCCATTGGCGACGCTCGACTTACTAGGGGTTGATCCAAGCAACATAAAACCTAGCTCCACGGTAGTTAGAGCCTTCGACGGGTCCAAAAGACATAGTAGGGGAGGTGGGCCTACCGGTGGAAATCGGTCCACAAATATTCCACATCTCCTTCCAGGTCCTTGACATCCCAAGGTCTTTCAACCTGCTTTTGGGACGATCCTGGATACATGCTGCTGGAGCCATCCCCTCTAGTCTCCACCAAAAGGTCAAATTCATCGCAAACGGGCAGATAGTCACTGTACTGGGCGAGCAGGATTACGCCATATATAAGGAGACTGCCATACCTTACATTGGGGAAGAGGGTTCAAAAGACCTGGGGCTGCATATCTTCAATGAAGTGAACATGGTAACCAGCAAGGAGGGCCATCAGTTTAAAGAGGGGCAGCATGGGACGTTTGGACTAGGGTACATTCCTACGGCCGCAGAAGAAGCGCAAACAAAAGGTGTCAAAGGCAGAATAAGGGAGAAGCTGACCGACACCCAGATGTGCATCCCACCTCTCCAACAATCTTTCCGAAAGGCAAACGTCATGCAAGAGCTTCGGATAAATGAAGAGGACGACAGCAAAGGGAAATCAACCCCCCGCACGTCCAACCAGCATCCGACTCTAAACAATTGGTTTTGTTATCCTATCAGTAGCGCTAGGTTAGCTCAAAAGTAGAGAAAAATTATTAAACAAAATTTATTGAGACTCTTTATCAAGTTCAATTACAGTTGGTTTTTTTTCTTCTTATATATATATGCTTTCATTTTACTCAGATCTCCTACCATCGAACATCAAAGATACTTCGCGCAGGTAAAAAGTAAAAACGCTGATATCGTTTCCAACGCTGCTAGGTCAGTTGTTGAAGGCGATATCTTAAACCACGAAATAATACAGGAAAATTGGCTAAAACATGAACAAAGCGGAATCTCAATCGACGAGCCTGTGGAGACAGTAAATCTAGGAAGCATGGAAAACCCTAAGAACCTCAAAATCGGGACCAATTTGAGTGCCGAGCAAAAACATGAGATAACCGAGCTATTAACGGAATATGCAGATGTGTTTGCCTGGTCGTATGGTGACATGCCAAGGCTAGACCAGTCAATAGTAGTTCACAGGCTTCCCACAAGGGAAGATGTCAAACCTAAAAAACAAAAACTGAGAAGGTTTAGGCCTGACATCTTACTGAAAATCAAAGAAGAAGTCAAGAAACTGCTAGAAGTAGGGTTCATTGAAGTATCCGACTACCCAGAGTGGGTAGCAAATATAGTCCCTGTCATGAAAAAGAACGGAAAAGTACGCGTATGCGTAGACTTTCGGGACTTAAACCAAGCCACGCCAAATGATAACTTCCCCCTACCTCACATTGATGTTCTAGTAGACAACACTGCGGGAAACCATCTCTTCTCATTCATGAATGGTTTCTCAGGATATAATCAAATAAAAATGGCTGAGGAAGATAAAACCAAAAAGACCTTCATCACAACATGAGGGACTTTCTGTTACAAAGTCATGCCCTTCGGTTTAAAAAACGCCGGGGCAACGTATCAGAGAGCCATGGTCGCTATACTTCACGATATGATGCATCGAGAGGTTGAAGTATATGTCGACGACATGATAGCCAAATCTAAAGAAGGAGAAAGCCATATAGATATCCTGAGGAAATTGTTTAAACGACTGAGAAAATTCCAGCTCAGGTTAAACCTAGAAAAATGTACTTTCGGGGTCACAACGGGGAAATTGTTAGGGTTTATCATAAGCCAGGAGGGCATTAAAATCGACCCTGACAAGGTAAAGTCCATATTAGAATTACCTTCCCCACGCTCCGTTAAAGAAGTAAGAAGCTTATTGGAAAGATTAAATTACATAGCTCGTTTTATCTCACAGCTCACCGACAAATGCCGGCCATTATTCCGTCTGTTGAAGAAGAACACCACAATAAAATGGGACGACGAATGCGAAGAGGCATTCGAAACAATCAAAGACTATCTTACAAAACCTCCGGTCTTGATAGTCCTGAAACAAGGAAAGCCCTTATTCTTATACCTCACTATACTCCCTGAATCCATGGGATGTGTGCTGGGGCAGAAAGATGACGAGAGAAGAGAGTGTTCCATATATTATTTGAGCAAGAAGTTCACAGATGGGGAACAGAGGTACTCAGAGGTGGAGAAGACGTGTTGTGCTTTAATCTGGGTCATGCATCGACTAAGGCAATACACCCTTTACTACCATATTGAACTGCTGACAAGACATGATCCCTTGAAATACTTGGCAGAGAAACCAGCCTTGATAGGGAGAATCTCTAAGTGGCAAATGCTCCTATCCGAGTTCGACATCACATACGTAAATCATAACTCAATGAAAGGGCAAGCTTTAGCCGACCAATTGGGGGAACACCCTGTCGGGACAGCTTCCCAAGAACTACAGGCCCAATTTCCGGATGAGAATATATTGACAGTGGAGGATATGCCGGTAGAAGACTTTGGGATAGAGTAGAATGCTAAGTGGAGACTGTTTTTCGATGGAGCTGCCAATGTATTCGGTTGTGGGGTTGGGGCAGTATTGATATCCCCGGACGGCACTCAATTCCCTGCAGCGACGAGACTTACATTTCCCTATACCAATAATATCGCAGAATATGAAGCATGTATTCTTGGCCTCAAAATGGCCTGCCAAATGGGAATCCACGAATTAGAGGTATACGGGGATTCGTCGCTCATCATACTACAGACAAGAGGGGAATACAAGACTAAAGACCCCAAACTGGTACCATATCATCAACACTTGACAGAGCTAATTGAGGAATTCAAGGCAATCACTTTCACATACATCCCGAGAACTCAGAATCAGTTCGCAGATGCACTAGCCACGCTAGCATCTATGATCTAGATAACAGGGGGAGCCGAAGTTCAACCGATGAAAATAGACATCGAAAGTCGGCCCGCCTACTATTTAACAATGGAAAAGATACAAGATAACAAACCCTGGTATCACGATATCAAGACCTTTCTCCAAGAAGGTAAATACCCCGAATTGGCTAGCAAGAATGACCAAAGAACACTCAGAAGGTTAGTAAGCCATTTCCTATTAAGTGGGTCCATACTTTACAAGAGATCATCTGATACCACCTTGTTGAGATGTGTGGACAAAGAAGAAGCATGCGAACTGATGAAAGAAGTACATGAAGGAGTATGTGGACCTCATATGAATGGCTACATGTTGGCCCGAAAAATCATGAGGTTAGGATATTATTGGTTAACCATGGAATCAGATTGCATAAAATATGTCAAGCACTGTCATTTGTGTCAAGTCTATGCTAACCGGATCAATGCTCCGCCCAACGAGCTACATTTGTTATCAGCACCATGGCCATTCTCCATGTGGGAAATCGACATAATTGGCCCTATTACTCCAACAGCATCCAACGGCCATAGGTTTATACTAGTAGCGATCGATTACTTCACCAAATGGGTAGAAGCTTCATCATATGCCAATGTCACAAAAGGGGTAATAGTCCGCTTCTTAAAAAGGGACATAATAGCCCGATATGGAGTTCCCGAGTCTATCATCACCGACAACGGTACCAATCTCAACAACAAATCAATGACAGGTTTATGTCAACAATTCCACATAAACCACAGAAATTCAACTCCCTACCGACCTCAAATGAACGAGGCAGTAGAAGCAACTAACAAAAATATCAAAAAGATCATCGAGAAAATGGCAACAACTTACAAAGATTGGCATGAAATGTTACCATTTGCTCTCATGGCTTATAGGACTTCAATAAGAACATCTACTGGAGCTACCCCATATTCATTGGTATATGGTACTGAAGCAGTGCTACCAGTTGAAGTTGAGATACCATCATTCAGAATCTTATCAGAAACTCAATTAACCGAATCAGACTGGGTAAAGAAGAGGCTTGATCAGCTGAATCTGATTGATGAAAGAACACTTACCGCATTATGTCATGGCCAGTGTTACCAACAAAGAATGGCCCGAGCATTTAACAAGAAGATGAGACCTCGGTACTTTAAAGAGGGGGATCTGGTGTTAAGGAAGGTTCTCCCGAACGCTCAAGACTCCAGAGAGAAATTTACCCCAAACTACGAAGGCCCTTATGTAGTGAAAAAGGTTTTATCAGGAGGTGCTATGATATTAACTCAAATGGACGGTCCAGAATTGAGAGACCCCATTAACACAGATGCTGTAAAGATGTACTATCCTTAGGCAAGGAAATTGAAAATTTGCCAATATTTATGAAAGCCAATGTTCGATATAAATTTCGTTAAGTCAAATTTTTACTTTTTACAAGCAAAGTTAATATTCCTGAATGGTCAATAAATTCAAATCAATTCATCACAACAAATATTCCTAAACACATTACCCACCATATCACCAATGAAAGATAAATGCTGAAATGATAATGAATCTTAATATAGTTTGTGATATAATCCTATCTATTTTTGAACATTAGAACTAGGCGCATCATTAGGATAACATTACCGTCAAAAGAGCCTTGCGCATAAAGAAAGGGAGCACATCGAAATTTTCAACCCCGTATCAAGATAAGAAGAAATGAAGCAGAAGCAAACCAGCACGAAGGTTCGGTTGTTTGGTTGCTATCCACGATAAACTGGCAAGCATATTAAAATAAATAACTATCATCATATCATCACATCATTTAGTTCAGGCTGTAGAAAGCATATTCAAAAGCACAAAATGAGTCAGCCCATAGTGGGGCATTTGTCTAAACATTCCCCTTAATAGGGTAGTCAGCCCAAAAAGGGGCACTTCCCTAGATCTCTTCCAAGGTCAGTCTATAAAGGCACCTTTCTAGATATCATTTTTATATTAGGTTAGTCAGCCCATAGGGGGCACTTTCCTAAAAATTTGTTCTCATGATTAGCCCATAGGGGGCACTTTTTGAGACAAATTCAATCCTAGGTTAGTCAGCCCATAGGGGGCACTTTCCTAAAAATTTGTTCTCATGGTTAGCCCATAGGGGGCACTTTTTGAGACAAATTCAATTCAAGGTTAGTCAGCCCATAGGGGGCACTTTCCTAAAACTTTGTTCTCATGGTCAGCCCATAGGGGGCACTTTTTAAGACAAATTCAATTCCAGGTTAGTCAGCCCATAGGGGGCACTTTCTTAAAAATCTGTTCTCATGGTCAGCCCATAAGGGGCACTTTTTGAGACAATTCAACTCCAGGTTAGTCAGCCCATAGGGGGCACTTTCATAAAAATCTGTTCTCATGGTTAGCCCATAGGGGGCCCTTTTTGAGACAATCCCATCAAAGGTTAGTCAGCTCATAGGGGGCACTTTCCTAAAACTTTGTTCTCATGGTCAGCCCATAGGGGGCACTTTTTGAGACAATTCAACTCCAGGTTAGTCAGCCCATAGGGGGCACTTTCCTAAAACCTTGTTCTTAGGGTCAGCCCATAGGGGGCACTTTTTGAGACATTTCTATCATAGGTTAGCCAGCCCATAGGGGGCACTTTCCTAAAAATCTACCTCATGGTTAGCCCATAGGGGGCACTTTTTGAGGCATTCAATTCAAGGTTAGTCAGCCCATGAGGGGCACTTTCCTAAACTCTCCCGATTAGTCAACTTTGGGGCACTTGTCGGAAATACTCTTCCAAACAGTTGCTAATCTAACAAGACGCTTCTGTTGACAGGTAGCCAGCTCATAAGGGCGCTTCCTGAGTAAATTTTCTTTCCAAGGTTGCAAGTCTGATAAGACACTTCCTATTATCATTTCTCATACATTCCTACACGATGCTTGAGATGTGTCATGCCACCAATTAGTCGCCATAAAGCACTTTTTTGGGAAGGAACATTACTCTAAATTGTTATAACTGTGTTACCTATTCAAGAGGCAAAAAATGACGTCTTTTTTTTGTCTTTGTAGTCAAGTTTTTCAAACTTTACTACAAAGAGGGGCAGCTGTAAACATCCTATTTTTGCCCTAGGAATGAGTAATAGTCAATAATAATCGATTTTCAATTTTTTCCAATTTTTCCCAATTTTTCTAATTTAGTAAAAATAATGGAAAATATTCAAAAAAATAAAAATAAATAGGAAAACACATCAATTTTGAAAAATGATTTCAGAAATAGTAATAATAAGGGATGAATAATTTTTATAAATTTTTGAAATTTCAAAAAATACAAAAAATGAAAAAAATCGCATTGCATATATGCAATTTGCGATATAAAGAAAATCGAGAAATTGGGCCAGCTCAGCTGGTTCGTGCGTGCGCTGGGAACGTGTGGGAGGCTTGGAGGTCGCGAGTTCGAATCTTCCCCCGAGCACACGATGCAATTTTTTTTTCCTTTCGCCTGGAGCTACCACGTGGCAGCGCGTGATTGGCCGAAGGAAATCACGCGTGTTGCACGTGATCGTCTTCCTCACCCGGACAGACGCGAGAAGAAGCCGGAGCAAGTCCGACGAAGGTGGAATCGATCATTTTTTTTCAAATCTTTTAGATTACTGTCAAGATAAAGCTAAATCCATAAGATAAATTAAAGAAAAACAAGAGATCAACATCAAATCGCCGGGATAAAATCAAATCTAAAAAAGGAAGAAATTCGGATTTATCCAAATCGGCCGATTTGAGCTTATCCAAGAGGGTTTCCGGACGCCTATAAATAGAGGAGGAGGGGAGGAAGCCAAGAAACGAATCACAATTGAGAGAAAGTGAGGAAAGAGTGCAAATCGGAGAGCATCGGAGAAGGATCCAAAACCGCGGGCACCGACCGGAGCTAAACCACCGCCACCATTGGATTCAGCACCCTCGAGAAGCTAAGATTCGACACCTCACCCGCTGCAAAAAGCCGCCGGAACGCCGTGAACGAGCCTCCTCCGCCGCCGTGTCCGACCGTTTCGACCCGACCGACCCGGATCCAAGTAAGTCGGATTTTTCGGATTTTTATTATTTTATTTAATTAATTTTGTTTATTTATTTATTCCGAATTAATTGATTTATTTATTATTTGTTATTTAGTTATTTATTTATTTGTTTATGTTTTATTTTTAATAAATAGGAAAATGTAGAAATTAGATTTTTCTAGAATTTAATAATGTAGAAAAATAATAAATAAGAAAAATAATAATAAATAGATAGATAAAAAATAATAAAAAAATGTAGAAAAATAATAAAAAATATTAGGAAAAATAACAACAAAATTTTAGATTTCAAAATAGGATAGATATTAACTTAAGATAAAAAATTTCACAAAAATCATTAAGAAATCATAAAAATCATAAAAAATCATAAAAAATCAAGAAAATCATAAAAATCACAAAAATCAGAAAAATCAGAAAAAAAAATTCAAAAATTATAAAAGAATCATAAAAAATGAGTTTTAGCACTTAGAAAAATCCTTTTCTTCAAATAAATCCAAAATTGATGTTTTTCCTAAAAATCATTTTCAAAATCAGATTAAAGCTTAGGCTTAGAATTTTTTAGAAAAAAAATGGTAAGAACATAAAGCAAAAGAAATTTCAAAATTAAAATTCACAAACAAACTTAAAGTTTTCAGAAAAGCGAACTACGGCTTGTTTGATCCTGAATAGCAGGTACGTAGGCACCCATTCGGGTCAACCCATAAAAATAAATGAAAATCATTTTCTTGAAATAATTCAAAAACATAATAAAAAGTAACAGAAACAAAATAAAAACACATTTCTAAAGAGGAACAATTTTAGGAGATTAGGTGGTAACCGTAAAGGTTTTAATAGGTTAGCCTCCACACTTAGAAACTCTGGTTTTCTCTTTTCCTCTTTTCACAAAAACGAAAAGAGGAAATAACGTCGACTAGTGGTCCAAATTAAGACTAATTCACTCCTTTAGTCTTAATTCAATATTTCCCAACAACAGTTGGGTGGCGACTCAAAAAATCAAACAAAATTCCTAACTCAAGTCGAGGATCTATATTAGATGAGCATATGGTCTAGTCTAGATCGGATTAGGAATGGGAATTCAAAAATTAGACTCGACACCTATATTTAATGGTTGTGACAAGCACATCATATGTAGAATTCCATCGAGTCTTACAATCTAACAAAGCTTCATACAATATGAAATATCTAATTACTTGCATGTTTCTCTAAATTTCTCTATTTGTGATGGTGTCACTAATCAAAATGCAACACTATCACTAATTTTCTCTATTGCTTTTTCTATCATAATTACACCTCTCTTCACAATTAAATTTAAATATACATATAACAATGCATATGGAGTACCTTTCCATGAAGAATTAATTCATCTATTCGTAGCTTCAATATTAAAGTTGTCATCATGGCATCATTTGTTGAACAATTATATATAGTGATTGTAGATAATTTTATATCCAAACTCCAATTCATTAGTGAATTGAAAAGGGGTATACTTTTACATATATATTTTTTTTAATTTACGTAATATCATACCCGCAAAAATTATTTCAAAAATAGGTTTCGAAGGCACGAACCCGAAACATGTCTTTAGTGTTGCGAAATTTTGCAAAACTAAAGGTGAAGACTAAGACTATGCCATAATTTTTTTCATCACAACTTCATCTCTTTTTTTTTTTTTTATCGATCTAATAGCTAGCAACCCATAGAAACATAGCAATTTGACCCTTATAAAAATATCAAATGGCAACATAGTTTGGCCTTAACTATAGTACACTTAAATCAATCTTTTTGATATATTATGGGCTCTGTAACTTTACATGAGTAAAAAGTTATGATCTTTCAAAGTTGAAAAAAAAAAATTGCATCAGAAAGTGCTTTTTTTCCAAGTTAATGCAATTTTTTTTTTAACTTTCAAGAGTCATAACTTTTCATTCGTGCGAAGTTGCAAAGCTTATAATATATCAAAAAAGACTAATTTAGTGTATTATAGTTGGGACCAAACAACGTTACCATTTGGTATTTTATGAAAGTCAAATTATTATGTTTCCATGGGTTGTGAGCTATCGGATTAATAAAAAAAAAAAAGAGAGAGAGAGAGAGAGAGAGACGAAGTTTTGACGAAATGGACTTCGTTTTTTTTTCTTCTCTTTTTTTTTTTTGTCTATTATAAAATAAAGCATAAAGAGGTGCGAATTTTTTCTAATAATTTTTAAATTTATGAAAATTATTTTTTTCATTATTCTTTATGTAAACTTTTAATTATTTTTAAACAAAAAAATATAATTTTCTTTACATGATTTTTTATGAAATTTTTTTCGATAATTTCAAAAAAAAAATTGCACTAATGGTGCGGACTTTAAGGAATTTACTTGAGGGCACGAACCCATTTTGTGCCCTTAGTACAATTGTGCTAAAGGCACAGACTGAGTCTATACCTTCACAACCCATTTTTGGAATAATTGTTTTAGATATAATATTTTACAAATTAAAAAAAAAAAAACAATATTTAAGTGGGTACCTTGAATTGATAAAGCAATCAATTAGAACCTCATTTGTATGTAGAGGCAAAACATATACAAACTATATGAAAATGTAGATATGCTTTATAAATTAAAAAAAAAATTACTCTAGGAGCTGACTTTGACGCCTCCGATTATTGTCAATGAAGTGTGCATTAATGGTCATGCATCCTCTTTTCTTATTTGATGTCTTTATATCTATTGTGATTGCCACCTGAGAATTATCTCCTTTCAACAATACTCTCAATTTTGGTTTTTTCCCTTGATAGATGCTCATAATTGTTTTTTCATTATGGTTCGAATCACATGATTACAAGGGATTGATTGATATTAATATGCCCTCCGGAATACCCATGCTCAACAATTGAGATAGGATACTCATAGATAATAATAACCTTTGCTAGTTTCTGCTTGGAAGCTTCTTGATTAAAAGACTGGTTTCCTATGGTTAAATTACGCCCGCTCTCACTTTCTTTTCTCTATAAGCACCTTGCTGAATGGTTATGTGAGTACTTTGTTCCATTTAAACTATTTGCTTTTAGTTTTTTATGATAGTAATTGCATACAGCATAATTCACCCTATCTATTGTTTTCTTCACCATATTATTCCACATAGTAAAGTTAACTTATGTTTATTAAGATTGTCACTTTGATTTACATTGCTTGCTACTTGAGAACTTGATGTTTTTCTTGATGGTGCTTTCTTTTCATATTCAAATTGCAAAAATTTAACTTCCTCAATGTAATTGTCATTGACATCCATGTTAAGCTTAAGTTCATCTAAATCCATTTTCCTTGCATTATACATTATACAAAAGAATGAGTTGATTGAGCACCGGTTATTAAGAGCTCACTTATACTATGGTCTTTAAAATTTAAAAGGGAAGAGTAAGAACATTACAACCGGCTATTAACAATTAATAACCACCACCACTTTTTGGCATCCTTAACATTGATTACCATAGCATCAAACCTTCCAATAACATGACTTCAATTGATGTGTTACATTTTTAAGGGAGTTAAACTTTTGATAATCCAAAACTCGCTCTAACTTGCCCCATTTAATTAGCTATTTATAACATTACCTCACAATTTTTTTTTTAAAAAAAAAACCTTTGTTATATAAACAAAATGACCCATTCAAATCAAACCCCATAAAGGCTTTAACATCATCCTTTCCAAGTAATAATAAACAAAAAAAAAACTAATAAGACATAATTATTTCAACTTTTTTGTTTTATTCTTCAATGGTGAAGATGTATGCCTTTAAGTTTCTACAAATATCATCAAGAAATAGGAAAAAAAATTAAGGGAAAAAAATACTTTAATTTATTGATACAAACAGAAATGCTTATGACATATTTATTCATGATTTCTTACAAAGGCTCAAAGATTTACAAATAATACTATCCATTGTCCACAAAGAGAGGCACTTAGATACACTATTCTTTCTAGAGGATAACCTAAGTAGTTGAAGTTCTTCTTCAATCCATTGCTTGCCTTTATCTTCATAGCCTTGCCAACCATCCTAATATATTACCACCCATATGCCAATTCTCAAATTTTCCACTTGAAATTTAACTAAAGTTAATTAAACTCTAAGATCCTATAAATGAAATTATTTTTAGTCAATTAACTATAATCACAAGCTTTGGAAGCAATTATAACAAACCCAACAATAGATAAAGGTAAATGAAAATAGCAAGTATCAAATCATATTCAATAAAATCTCGAAAATTCTAGTCCAAACAACATAACAACATTTAAAAACTATTACTTATACTACTACATTATGTAGGTTTTGTGTGGTTGTATGTCGAGTAACAATTGAAAGGACTAAAAGTACCATGGCAAGTTCTATGCGGTTATATGTTGAATTTCAACACTAAAGAAAGAATGAGAGAGAGATAGAATTTCAAATTTCTACTTACTCAAAGTCAAAGTTGAGAAAGGAGACTAGATAAAGAAAGGAGTTTGCACATGCACTTCACTAGCTTTGATTTTGAACTTATGAGAGTGATGGATAGATGGAGTGATGGAGAGGAGTGTCTGCCGTATGAGAATGAATTGAGATAGTGAGGACAAGGTTTGAATTTGATTGAGGTCTAAGGAGTGACAATTTTGATTTGTGAATTATGATGTGAGAGTAGAGTCGAGATCTTAGGTTTCGTTTGCTTGTCCCCTGCACTCTTAGGTTTCATTTGCTTGTCTCCTGTACTAAGTAAAGTAACTTTGCTTTTTAGGTTTCATTTGCTTGTCTCATGCACTTAGTAAAGTAACTTTGCTTTTCATCTTTTGAAGGCTTAGGACAGATTGAGACTAAATAGAAGTGTGCGATGTATGTGTTGTGTGTTTACTTATCGAGTCAAGTTTTTATCAAGTTATATGTTTGAACTCGAAACCAAACCAAAACCCTATAAGTTTGAAAAAAATCCCAACACTCTATAAAAATCCTATGGGGTTAATCCTATCGTTTTTTATCATATTTGGTATATCAGATACCCTATAAGAACTTATCCAATTGTATCCTTAAATATATTATATAATTATGATTATAATTTTATAGTTATACTGCTCTATGTGGGGGTATTGTGTTATTTTTTTAACCATTCAAGCCTCCTTTATAAAAACTCAAGGGATTAACAAATTAATAACAATTCCATCCTTATCAACTAAACATATTTAATTTGTACTATTTTCTTTTGGCCTAAGACTTCACAATCCATTTCTCCGTATTGCCTATTTTATTACTTTGCTATCCTATTCAATTAATGTCAGTCACATTAAGAAAATTTGCCGTCTAAATCTTATAAAATGATGGAGGAAAAAATAAAAACTAAAAGTCAAGACAATCGACGGAGGAAAACTACTTGCCACATACCACTTGAATGATATAAAAGCCAAAGCCGTTTTTCATCAAGCCATAATGAATTTAATAATTGAAAGATGTACCAGTACTTCTAAACATTGAATGCAACCAATAGCATTTTATAATAATGAATAGTCTCCAAAGGAAGAATCAAAGGCAAACAGCATGCACTAGTTATAGAAAATTATGGATGTGCATGTGGGTTTAGTAATTGACTTTAGAATTAGACAGGTTTTCAGCATAGGAAAGGGGTGTAAGTTGGCTGTTGGCTAATAAAAGATTCTCACTGGAGAATGTCAAAACGTTACAGAGAACTTGGAATTTTCATTTTCATCCCCCACAACGCCTTCTATTGTCGTTATTGACCCATTATTTAAATTTTAACCGCAATATGCATCTACTATTCTTTGTTTTATTAGGGTTCTCCTCCACTTTCCTCCAATTCCATATCATAAGTGTCAAATTGTGATTGAATTATGGATAGAAAAATAAACGACAGATGTCAACATGTGGTTGCCAAGTTTGGATCAAAAGGAAGGATAACATCTTCGTTGACTACCTTTTCATGTTTAAAAGATAATTAATATCGAGATAGTTAATACGATCATGTTAAACGGGTTTAATGGAGGGATAAATGAAACCCAAACAAGGATGGAACGTTACATGATGACACCTAAGTTTCCTACCAAGCTGCAAGTTTAAATGGATTTTTATAAACGCGTAGACAAAGACCTAGTTGTTCTATTGCAATGGAGCTATAGGAGAAAGTCGGGCATGTCTTAATACGTTCGAAGTTGAGATTGTGCCCAAGATATGTTGTATAATTTGTGGTGGAGTGTGGCGCTTATTAAGGCAACTTGCCCAATCTACATATGCATATCTAGTCGATAAAATCATGGATTTTTTCTTTGATCGATTTAGAGAACTCGTTTTACTGTCTAGAAACGCTAAGCATATGGAAAATATATATATTATGTCAATCGGTGAATCGTAAATGTTATATCATGTGAGTGAAAATAGGTAATTCAAGTGACGACGAATAATAAATTTGAAAATAAAATCAGAATAAGTATTTGGCTAAGTGCACATAAAAAAAGTATTTTATTATAGCTCAAGTATCATATTTAAGCAATATATATACTCAATTTGTGATATCTAATATATACAAAATACACCTAAAAATCCCAATATAAAATCTAAATTGGACTGGATAATGTACTTGATAGGATATTGTTGATGTATGATTCTTGCTTTCATGATATCGAGTCTCGCTCACTTGTGGTTGTTGTGCTTCTTATGGGAAATGGGTCTGCAAAACAAACACACATGAGCTATCAATATTAATGAAGGAGTGTAGAGAAACTATAGTGAAAACATTCAAAAAGAGAGAAAGTTGTGGGTTGTGTATTGGATTTACTATCCCTCCATTGTGGATGGGGTTTTTAGAATAGGATAAATATTATATTTAGTGTTTTAATTATATTTATTTTTATAATTAATTATTTAAAATTTTAAAATATTAATTTGCTAGTTAAATTTTATTTATTTTTATAATTAATTATTTACAAAATTAATTATATAAATTTTGCTTTTTTTATAATCAATTATTTAAAATTTATTTATTTTTATAATTAATGACTTTATTTAAATATTATAAATAATATTAAAAAATTTATAAATAATTAATTAATATTTTTAAATTTTAGATAATTAATTATAAAATTAATAAAATTTATGTACTAAACGTAGCGTTAATCTTTAGAATGTATAGGTCTCAGGATGGGCAAGTTGTGGACCCTTTCCATACTCCAAGTCATTAGGCATCAAGTGTGCCTGTCCAGTAGTAAAGTCAACCATCAAGGGCCTCGTCAAGATGTGACACTTAGGGCAAGTAAGTTTATTTTTAGGCGATAGGGAAGGTATAGGCTAGACTTTGGTTTAAAGGCCAAGGCAAGGCTGGCTTTTCAATTGGCTTGAGACTCATCGAGCAATGACTACCAATAGGTATAATCAGGGAAGCATTTTTCATGTTTTATGGACTTGATAGTGTTTGGATCAAGCAAAAAGATCTCGGATGTTTGTTTGCCAATGTAGAGTAGTGTTTGGCAACTTCCAATATATCTTAATTTGCAATACACCCTTGCATACAAATGACTTTATTTATTTACTTTATATATTATATATTTTCATTAATAAATTCTAACTACATTAAATAAATTTATCAGATATTGTAATATTTATAACATTAAAGTGAATACCTTCTCTTTTGATGTCATTAGTGTGAATAATAATTTTTCTATATTGAATTGGTCAAAAAAAAGAAAGAAAAAAAAAATTATTCTACATTTGTCATAGCGCTATTATTAGATTTTATTAAAATTTTCCATTAATTGACATCAATAATCATCATACCAATCAACTCGAATTGCAATAATTGACACCTTTTATAAAACTAAACAACTATTAAAATTCTTATTGTTATGTCTATTATTTATACTATATGTGTTATTATCTATTTCATTAAAAGAATACAGGACAGTTGGACTCCACATCCTGATAAGTATTTTTACCTACTATATTCTTTTGTTTAAACCTTAAATTTAAAACCTTTGCCACTTTTATCTACAATTTAATAATTTTTCTTGCAGTTACTCATTTTCCTATTTTCATGGCTACTTTTTTCAAGTTATCCACTTCTCTCCATGTTTACATTCTTCACACAGCATCTCGCTCCTACTCCTAAATCAATGAAAACGGAATGTCTCTTCGCATTTAGTCTTGTAAATCTTCACTGTAAATTCAGACAAAGGCCAAAGATCATACGTGCGACGTAAGATCTTAGTCAGACTTTGGGCTTCTTCATCCACGGAATCAAGAAGTTTACATGTAGACACAATAACACACTTGGTGATTTAAATTGAGAGATTGCTTTTTTCCACTTTTTTCATACATCATGATGATGTGTTTTAGATTCAAAGATTTTGCTTCCGTATCCATGTATGATTTTGTATTCTTTTGATTAGTTGAAAATAATTTTTAAAGATAAATATATTTTAGATCTTAATAGTAATGTATAGCGACCCATTGCGTCGATGTATCAAATGATCCACTTTTTTTAGTGGGACATGACTCACCTATAACTTTTAGCCATTTCAGCCATCCTCTAGTCTTGGGATCGTCAAATCTCTCCATTATTTTTAATTTCTATATTTTTTTTAATTTTTTGTATTTTTTATAATTTACTTATTTAATATACATAATTATATTATTTAATCAAATTAGTTATCTATGCCAATCAAAGGTTATCATGTGGCAAACACTAACAGGAAATTTAAGGACATTAGAAAAGTTCAATTTTATAATATTTGTTAAACATTGAGAACTCAAAATTGAAACTATAAAGGAAAAAAAAAATCAATCTAAATTGAACTAATTATTTTCACTATTGATATTTTGATTTAGAAGATTTGAAAGTAAAATTTTTGTTTTGGCTTTCGATTCTTGATGAATCCAAAGTAAAAGTAAGCGGTAACATTATTGTATATAGTATACATTTGTACCTTAACTTAATTGGAAAAGTTTCAAGTGAGTATTGAGGGATATAAAGTGAGAATTGAAAACACATATAGAGCACATAAATATTTGCAATATATATATATTATATTTCTATAACTATATAACTATGACATAAAACAACATATACAATAAAGTATATTACATAACATTTTACATTTACGTGATATTTTTAGATAGAAGCATATATATAACATATAACAAAATAAAAGAATAAATTCTACAAATACAAATAAAAACCTAGTTTAAGGTAAATAAATACGTACATTATTGACAAACTTATTTTAGTAATACCCTTATCGAGGGTGTAACACATAAAAATGTAATCCCTTATGCGATACTACATGTAGACTTTATCTCTTTATATATTCTATTTTTAATGAAAGATGTTACTAAAGGGAGATGAACAATTGGTGTACCTACCTATTAGTCCTGCTTGGAAAACCTTCACAATGAGGTTTCTAGATGTTTAATACAGCCAGCAACATAATTCTAGTTCGGAGATTGCACCACTCACTCACATACGCTCCACCTTTTGTAAAGAAGGGAATGGATGATGCAGTTTCCTTTTCAATTCACAACCTAAAACAAAGCCAAACCATACACATCTCACTCAATTACATTTACATATAATATTATAAGCAATACATGCTCAATTGGCTCCTCTTCACACAAAAGTTACATGTGGCTTCACTAGCATTAAGCCTGTGGGAAGTGAATTTGTGGGACCTTGTAAGGAAAATGCTGAATCTTTGTGAAGCATGCAATTCGCATTCCATGAAAACTTTCCTCTCTTCCTGTGCATTTTGTGTGGTAGATATGATGAATATGCATGACAAAGTTATGATTGTGCTGAAAAGGAATCCTTTTTGTTTGGATGGTCATGGAGCGGATCATGATCAATACCATCATTATCATCATTTCTGTAGATAGAAAAATTCAATATTATTATTGGTGTATATAAAACTTATAGGTCAAGAATCGATTACTATCATTGTCTATTAACGTACTATAATATATTTTATTTATTTATTTATTTTCATTTCAAATTGAATCAAATCTAAGACAATTATTATTTTTGTATAATGCATGACGATATATCTCAAAATTAAAAGACAAGACAAATTTCTCAAAACGGAGCAAAGGAAGCACCACTCACCAATACTATTTCCCTGTGGGGTTATTCTCGCATGTTAATTGCAGTGTATTGCTCCATGTTGCCCATCAAGTCGGGACACCGTAGTGTTGGGATTTTTCCATTTCATATAATCCAAAGCACGATTATATAAAGGCAACCCAAAATAGATGCAACACCCCAAACCACTAACCCACATCATAAATGGTCTCTCAGTTAACATAATAATCAATAAGTTATATTCAGTTTTTGGGGTACAATTTAATATGTGAAATTCAGTTTCTCTTTTCAGAATATAGATGGGTAGCCCAAATGATGTCCCATGCATCGGCGAAGTTCATTTTTTTTTACTTTTTGTTGCTTACAGCGTGTATAAGGAAAGGATGGAATAATCATTCCTATCTTATAAGGCCATTACTGCATTTGCTTTGCCAAATTGCAATCCTACGACATACTATTCCCATCTAATAAGGGATTGTAATTCCTGATTAGAGCTTATGAAACAACAATTGCTTAACTATTTCTTGCATTTCTAATCTTACTCATAAAACCCTCGCTAATCTCAACACAATGTTCTAACTAAAACATTAACCTAACCCACCACATCCAGGCGACTATCATACGCATCTAAGCCATTTAATCACCAAAAACATGGGAGCCCAAGCCCACATGACCATTAGTTCACATCGAACCAGCACCACTGTGCGACTTGAAACTTCCTTAAACCATTAAGCCACATCTATTCCAACCAGTAACCACCTGCGGAACCAGTTCGTTTCGCGTATCATGCAAACCAATGCATTATATATTCAATATTGGAATATTCCATAGATCAACTTTTTATAGTATATTACAAAGCGTCATGGATTCATTTGGATTGACTTTTGTTATTTGTCACACAGCTATGGATCAAAGCTAGGATTTTCAAAAGGACAAAGCCTTTTGGGTTTATTGCTACTATATTATGCATCTAATTTGAACCCAACCAAATAAAATATTAACCATTGATTCTCTATTATGTTTCTATAGAATTAGAATTCTATTTTAGCTTATATCGTATGAAGTAAACGAAGCATACCATTAATATTTTGTTAATTCCTACTTTTAACGCATTTTATTTGTTTGAAGACCCATGCAGCCGTCTCTTACGGGGAGATGCTTTTCCAAACCCAGCGAAGCAAACCCAGCAGTTCGGCTAGCACATGGCAACACCAACTTCCAGGAAGAGCAATTATAGAGGGTGATTGCGTTGCTGGCAGCATAACAATAAACATTCTAGGAAAAAAAAAAAAAGTGTCGAGAATAATCGAATGTGCTTTAGCACCAGACAAATCGGCTGAGCGAGTCTCTCAGGGGCCAACCTAGAATTCCCTGGAAAGGGTAATTGAAAACACAAATTCATGCTCCACTTTGTACATGTCATTTTCCAACAAAATACCTGTGGCGTTTTCATTTCTTGATGTTCTACAGTTTCCTCTCAGCCTCAGCCCAAAAACCCCACAAGGTCCCAAAGACCCAAAAGGGCGGTACTAATGAAGTTCAAAGCCTCCCTCCAAGAATGCATGAAAAGAATACCAAAAAAAAAAAAAAAAAATTCAAACCAAATCAAATAAAAATAAACTAAACTCTTCACCACTACGTTTCCTTCACTTTCCAAGCCGAATTTTACAAAAAATAAATCAAAAGAAAGAAAGTGAAAGAATTAACTGGGAAAAGAGTCACCAATTTGTCAAAAAAAAAAAAAAAAAGAGTTGAAAAGGGAAAGGGAAAATCGCGTTCTACTTTTTCGAATGAACATATAACTTAACTTGGACGCCCTAACTTAACGGAAAGAGAAGAACTCTAGAGTGCCCGAGATTAGCGTAGAAGATTTTATAAAATCTGCCAACAGAAAGCCACAAATTCCACGACAGAGAATAAAGCAGATTGAACCCCAAAAGTCCTTACTACGTACGGGGGGCCCTTTGTTTCATGTTTATCTTTGTTAATCCAAATCGATACACCAAGCAAAAATTCCTACAAAACTAGCGCAAACACATAACAGAACAGGTGTTACAAAAAAATAGAGTAACAGCGGAATCTAGAAAGCATCTAATACTACATTCAATGCTTCATAGTGGTTCTTTAATGTTTTATGCTCCCTAATTCTAATTTAACCAAAGTTCCCAGTTCAAATTTCTAGAGAGTTTTCCAATTCAGTCCAGGATGAGCATTGAAAAAGAAACAAAAAAAAAAGGAAAAGGAAAAAGAAAAGACAGCCACTTTGTCTAATAAAGGATCATTCTTCTGTTCCAAAATCTAAGACAAGAAAGAAGAAGAACAGTTATCCCCGGAATAGCTTCACATCGGATGCCAGAATCAGCAAGTTCAAAGCTAAAAATGCAAGACAGCAGCACAAGATGATGGAGCATCTCCAGAACTTTTCTTATTAACAGATTTCGTAAGTTTCGGGATTAGAATTGAGGAGTATTGAATGCAGAACTACAACATAAACGATCCGTGAATCAACTGATGGCAATACATTCATTTGTAACAGCAAATGTTTACACAGAGAGAAATCTAGCTAGAATTGCAGTACTGAGGAAAAAAGAATAACCATGGATGTGACCGTAACTGTAAGTGTAAAAAAAAAAAAGAAGTAAAAACAAAACATTTGTGAAGAAAGTAAAAAGAAAAAGAGAAAACTAAAAAAATGGCTCTAATACTCGTTGTACCGGTTTCATTCACCACCATTGATGAACCAGGATTCCACTCTCTCTGAGAGAAGTAAACAGCTCAAGACACTGTCCATAGGTGTGCTCATACTTGGTGCTCCTCTGACCAGGACAACACCTCTGCCACCTATTGTAATGACACTCCAAGAACAACTCATCAACCAGACAGATCGCCCCAGTTTTAAACAACCTCGGAATCAAATCGAACTCAGTCCCCTCCACATCCATCTTCATCACCACATAGTCCTTCTCTGATACTGTCCTTTTCAACCAATCTGCGAAATCAAACCCACGAATCTTACTCACCACTCCATTCGAACTCCCCCCCAGTGATCGTGCCGGCTGAATCCTACCCATCCCTCTACCGGGTGCATCATTATCCTGACCCGGGTCCCGATTCACCTCAAAGCTCAATGTCTCATTTTTCACCCAGGCTGCATAAGGCAGCAAAGTAACCCTTTTCCTCAACTTATAATCACTGTAAAACGTTTTGTCCGCCTCGATAGCATAAACATGGAACGTCTTGTTCTGTTTCGGGTACTGTTTCCGGAACCAACTCCCTATACTAGAGCCATAACTCCTAGCACCAACATCAACATATACATACCTATTCCTAAAGTTTATATCAACCAAACTCGACAAGTACTTAATGTTCTTCAAATTCCTTTTAAGTGTAATCCACGGTTTCAACGGCTCTTCTTCAATCAAGGTCTCGGCACCCCGAACCAACTTCTGCTTATACTCGGGGACGGAGCATTTATTCACGGAATTGCCACTGCCACCGGGTGTTACTTTCTTCCCGGACTGGCGAATAATATTCAAGCCATGGTTTTTACCACGAACATGCTCTTTAACTAATACTATTTCCCGAATCCGCGGCATGGAAGCATCAAAACCATCAAAATCAAGAGACCTTAACAAGCGGCAAGAATTAAACAAATCAAGAAATGAATTGAAACTGTAGGTATCATTAGAGCTGACGTGGATAACGAAGAACCCTTCGGGTTTCAACGTCCGTCCGATCTCAGCCGCCACATCCAGCGGGTTAGGAAGCTTCTCGAACATTCCACCTCCAGAGAAGATGAAATCTACGGTTTCATCGTCGAACGGTAATCGGTACGGGGATCCTGAAATAACCAACGGCCGAGATTGCTTTTTGTAAATTCCAATGGAGTCCCTCACGCCGAGCTTTTGGAGGGCGAAAACTTCCGAGCCGGCAACGGATTCGATACAGAGGGACTTGGATTGAGGAGAGAGAAAGCCCTCGGAAATCAGATCTTGGAAAATGGAGGAGTAAAATTTAACGGACTTGGACCACTGCTTCTCGGTGTAAGGGCTGCGTCGCGCAGGGGGAGCTCCGGAGGATCTAGCGGCAGCGGCGGCGGCGGTGGTTGTCGTTGTTCCAGCGGTACTCGCCACGACGAGGTTGAGATTCTCTGGAATAGAGAAGAAGCAGAAATCGCCGAGGTTGCATGACTCGCCGGCGATTGTTACGACGTACGCGAAACGCGCGAGGAACACGAGCACAAAGAATAAGAGCGTCCGCACCAGAATGTTTCTCAAGAAACTCGGCTTTACGTTGCTCGTCTCCATCAAACCCAATGAGAAAAAAATGAGTTAGTGTGTGCAATCACTAAAACAGGGTTGTAGGATGACTGACAAGTGAGGCAGGAAAGAGAGAGAGAGAAGGGGTGTTTTTAGCGAGAGCAGAAACGAGCGGAGGTGTGGTTAGCGCCGATGAGAGGAGAAGTGTGGAGAGAGACAGAAATGATTGGTAAATAGAAAGGTATGGGGGGAGGGGCAAAATGGGAACGCATTATGGTTTATGGAGTTCTTTTGTTCCGTGAGAATTACAAAGCGTGTAGAGATTTGGGGTTTATGGGTTGGACATTAGAGGATTGTTGATGGAGAGGAGAAGGAGAGCTCAAATGGAATCGTGAAAAAGCGAGAGAGAGAGAGAGAGAGAGAGGTGCTGTGCAGAAGGGAAATGGGGTGGGGAAAAGATGGGCGAGAACGAGAAATGGAGGATGATGACGCGGCTGGGTTAACAACGGGAACTTTCGGTTACCCTTTTCCACGCGGGATTACACGATACGAAAGTTCCTGTTGTGTTATGTGAACGTTGGGCTGACGACACTTGGAAAACGCTAATAACACCCACACGCAGAGAGAGAGAGAGAGAGAGAACGAGAAAAACTCACATATTGCATTTTAAAAGGACTCATTAATTAGTGGGAAAAAAAAAAGTAATCTTGTTCCATTTCAATGATAAAATAGTAATCAAGTCACTATATTAGGAATCTTTTATCGCTCATTCGTGTTTTTTTTTTAAATCAATCTAAATTTTAATTTTACTATTAATTTATTTATTAATAAAAAAATTAAATATAAATAATTTAACAATAAATAAAAAACTAAACCAATCACATTAAAATGATAAACGAAACACTAAAAGATCTCATATCACAATCACTTAAGCTTAGAGTTCTATTTATCAAAACATTTGTACTACCAAGCATTTTGAAACATCCATATTTAATAAGATTTTAAATAATGAATATGCAATTACTTGCTTTAAAGTTTCCAAAAATATATGGCTTTATCCACATTATTAAAAGTAGAAGCATCTACCTATTGATGTTTTAGTATTTATTTCATCTATCATGTAACCAATAAAGAAATCATTGTGATTTAAATTGTGACAATGAGTTGTCCATTTTTTAAATAGCTTGTTTACTTCGAACTAATAGAGAGAGAGAATAAAATAATTATTATTTCTCAACTATTTATTATTATGTTTATTTGAAAAAATGAGGAAGAAATTTTAATTTTTAGAATTTTTCTGTTTCAATTCTATTGAGAATAAATATTACCTAAGAAAATATAAGATTTTTTTATTTACTTTGCCATGGGAATAAAAAGTTTAAATATTATATTTATTATACTCTTATGAATACTATAATTAATAATTAAATAAAAATAAATTGATAATTTTATTTATATTTTCAACTTAATATTGTAATTAATGAGATAAAATAAAGACTTGAATAAATATTTCTTACTATAAAAAATTATATAAAATAAACACTATAATAATTTTTTTTAATTTATTTCTATTAATAGTTATTTACAAGATATAATTTTTATATTTTTAATCTATTTTATTTCAAAAATAAATAAAAGTCGCAAAACTCATTAATTTTTCATTTTAATTATTTGACGGCTCTATAAAATAAAGGAAAAGGTGTATTATATAAGAGTCATATCAATCCATCTCATAAAGAAAGTTATTTAGATAACCATAAACAATCAGAATGGAAAAAGGTTCGCCCATTTATTATCAATAATTTATTTGTTCAAGCACCATCACCTTCAATTATATTCTCCACCTAAGCATAGTGTAAACCCACTTTGCGAGATGCATCATGAAAGCAAAGGTATGGATGAAGGGAAGAAGAGAAAGACGTGACGCAACCAGATACACGGATCGATGAACTGGCCACTCGGTGCAGGTTCATTGGACCGGGTGGTTTGCCCGCGCTAGTTCATGGATATTAGCTTTTCTTTTTAAATATATATATATATATATTAAACAAAAAAAATTTGAGCCAAGAACCATTTAGTTTCAACTTATTTTATTTTCTGATAAAGTTAAGAAAATTTATAATTTTATTTGTATAAAGCTATGCCCATTCTATGTTGTAGTATTACTAATATAGAACAAAAAATCAAAATAATATCATCAAATAAAAGTTAATTTTAAACCATTACGAAATAAATACTTTTTTTAAGTGAAGAATTGTACATAATAAATTAGGTTAATATTAAGATATACTTAATTTATGTATTGTTAATAGCGATATATTATTATTATTATATAAGAATCTTGACCATTAAATTCTTATGTTATTAATAACAATGTTAAATTTTGTGACTATGATTTAATTTAATTTTATTTTTTTTTATTTTGCATGACTAACTCCACGGACTCCAAAAGGTCTCAAACCACCAGCCGGATTGGATCCACTTCTTAGACTCGACATGGTGGTTCAGTGCCAAGGCATAGGTCGCTTCAACCCTACCAATGTCTAAATATATCAAAATAAGAATTTATTAAGTTGAATTTTTTATTATTCTTTTTATGTTATCGCTTTAATATCTAATGTAAATGGTCATAAATTAAAATTTCAATTATTATATCCAACACTGTAAACGACACATCAGTCCTAATCACTATTTTCTGATTGGTATCCTAGTTCGACGTATTTACTAAATTGCCATCGGGAGCCAGGGTGGTGGAGACCCCACCGCCAATGTGCAATGGATGAGACACTCGGACCAACCACATAAGGATAATGCAATGGCTATGGTTTTAGTTTGGAACAGACTGGACCACATACATTACGTCTTAGTCCGCGGACGGCGCGTCTTTTAGGTCGCTGTGTACTTCTTAGCCTGGCAGTTGGGAACTGGGGGCGATTGGGACATTAGCCTACAAAGCCAAACAGCTTTCTCTCTCCTCTTCCTCCTCAGTTCAGTACTTGCCGCATTTCTTTCATATTCATAGCACACGACATTAAGCCAAGATTTCCTATTTTGGTATGTCATTTTTTCTTTTTTAATTTAGGGGTTTTCGTGTAGATCTTTGGATATTTTCATGGATGGTCTTGTTATTGTGAAATATAGAAAGATATCCAAAAGATATTTTGCTCTCTAGGCCTATACTATTAATTTGAATTATATTTTGTCCCAAAAAAAATCGATGTTTATTTTTAGATATAATAATTAGTTTACTATTGTATCTAATATATACCATCGTAAAATAGAAAGCAAACTAAATTTTAGGTCAAATGTTGAAAAGTAGATTTTACCCCAGCACACTCCCATTTAATGTCCACAACGTAGAAGATCATTAAAATAAATTTTTAATCATACCTACACTATAAATTATGCAAAATCAACAATAATAAGGAAATAATTGATTGGTTTTGTATCTCAAAATTATTTAATAGGAAATCATGTCTCAATTTAAACTTGACTATAATTGCTTACTATGTAAAGGAAAAGTGATAATGGTAGGAAATGTAATTTTAATGGACATTTAGATTCCAATTTCTTGACTGGATCCAATCATTAGTAGTTGATCCATAGCTCTCTATCTTACCACATACCATGTGACAAGCAATAGGAGTTGTTACTTGTCACTATGTTCCCAATCCATGGCATCTATTTATAGTTGATCCCACATATGAAACTTGATATTGAAACCCCCTAACTCAACTACTTTTTCTTGACTCCTAGCCTACTCAAATGGTCATCATTGGCCGATCCATGTTTCGTATTATCTAACCTTAACCCCTATGTTAAGTAGCAAGTATCCAACACCTTGTCCTCGAGCCCAATTAGACTAGTTTCTTCCAACATTCAACCTACTTTAATAGTCATGTAGATTGGTTTATAGTCGCATACATTACCTTATATTAGGAGTATTCCTCCTATTCAAACACTTCAATCTCATACAGTAAGCAACACTCATTCATAGGGCAATTCATGAATAGATTTATAACCATGTGTAGTAGTTATAAAAAATCAAGGTAAATTATGTTGACACCCCTATTGATACCCTCAATCTTTCTTTCTTTCTTTCTTTCTTTCTTTTCTTGGGTAAATTACACAAACACTCCTTGGAAAGTTTTGAAATTGTATAAATTCTCTAATTTTTAAAAAGTTGATACTTGGACCCCTTGAAATAACTATGAAGCCTATTTCTTTTACGTATTAGTTACTTATTTGTAATTCTTACCGACATGGATAATTCATATAAGATAATTAATTAACAAAATAATAATAAAGTAAAAAAACGAAAAAGTTACCAAAAAAAATAAATAAAGAAAATTAGGTGATCGAAAACCATAATATTGTTTTTTTTTCTTTTGATTTTTTTAATTTTTTGCAATTTTTTTCTCTCTCTCTCTCAAAAGTTTTTGGTAGTTTTGTTAATTAAATATAATACATGTATTGTCTATGTTAGTATAAAATTACACATAAGTAGTCAAAATCAATTTAGAAGTAAGAAGTACTGGTAAGTGTACTAAATCATGTAAAAATCATGTAAGTAATATAGTTGGTGAATCATGAGGAATGGTGTACTAGCTCTTGACTAATTTAGTTTTCAAAGAATTTAAAACTAGATGAAACCCATTTTCCAAGATGAATTATTACCTAGGATTATCCCAATTAATCTTTTCATCCATAGATGAGATGATCAATTGACTAATCGTTTTTACTTTCTAAACCCTAATCAATTAAAGTGCAAAACCTTATTTCTATCTCTAATCCAAGTTAGCTAATCATGCATTCAATTAGAATAAGTCTTGCCAACTATAACAAACATGAAAAACTAGGGCTTACAAGTCAAGCCACTTTCCTATGTTTTACTTGTTAGAGTTAGGTGGTTAGCACTACCCATCTATTTTCCCTTCAAGTTGAGCAAATTTTAGGTGATCTTTAAACCACTTAATTGTAGCAACTTAGAGTATGACAAATAGGACAAACAAGTCCAACATAGAAAAAACAAAAACAAAAACAAAATCTATGCGTTGAATTACTTTTCTATGTATTAGACTCTCACTTAGGGTGTTGTTATATGAGGATGATATAATTTCTAATTTATGCCACCATGAGAAGCCATCTTAATTTCAAGTTGAGCTTGACACCAATACATATACTAAATGGTACTTACGAAACTTAAGATCTGATTGTTTTATTAAGTAAAACCTAAGAGTAACTATCATATTTTATCGAATTGTTCTGTTGCAATCTCACATGGGATAGTAGTATAGATTAAGTGTTATACTTAAATTTAAGAGATTTTTTCACCTATCATACTTGTTTTTTGGCTTAGGCTCTTCTTTTAGGCTTAGGTCCTAACATTTAATGTTGTTAGAGGAAGGGGCAACCTAGAAAATAGTAACTTGAGAGAAGGTTATTTAATGAAGTAAAGTAAGAGTCATTCGGAGCGTAAATAACTTAGAGTGGGTAAATCAAAATAGATTAACGTAGGTGTTAGATTTCAAAGAAGGATGGTAAAGTTGTAATCTTATATGGGGATAATAGTATGAGCTAAGTGTAGATTAGCTTTCAAAGGAGAGTAATAATGTTATAATTCCATATAAGATAGTGGTGTGATTTAAGTGTTATATTTAAATTTAAGGATTTTTCAATCTATTAAAGTAGCCTTTAAAGTAGCCTTTTGAGTAGAACTCTTTCTCTTGGTCACTTCCAATATTTAAAGGTAATTTGCTCCACCTCATCAAATTATCCTCGTTTACATTGAGAATATGTCAAATTTTTTTATGGAGAAGCAAGAAACTATTTTTAACCAATGTCTTGTATTTATTGTTCTTTTTCATCTAATCCACTAAGCTAGGTGTACCGTACCACCCGTAATAGCATATGGCGGGGAAAGTAGGTCAAAAGAAAACCTTGATTAATTAAATTAGTTTGAACCATTATTTATTTATATAATAATACTAACTATGTAGTTTATTATTAAATAATTTGGAGTCAGGATTGTGTCACTTGCTGTCGTTTTGGCATAATAAGCATTTTGGCTCACCAAAACACCAACTATAGCAACAATAGTCAATTATTTATGGTTAGTAATCTATATATATATACCTGGCAAAGTAAAAGTATTATTTAATTTGCATCGAGGATGACATCCTTGGCGGATACGTAAAAATAAGAGCATAGAATATTTAGAAAACTGTGGAAGTTCTAATGATCGCTTTGTAATTAAATGGCATGAAAGCATAGGAATGGGGTCCATTATATGATTATCAGAAAATGTGGATGGATATTGGAGACGTGTTTGTTAAAAAATTAAATAAAAAATTCTGTAAATTTTTATATATTTTCATTTTTTTAATGTATAATCAATGTCAAAATATATAATATACATATATATATATATATATATATATTTATACTCTTCACGGGTACTGGGCACTCATTATTAGAATATGTGTCGATATTAGGTGGCCAATAATCATTCTTGTGATGTAGTTTGACACACTTTTTAAAGGAGTCATCTATTAAATTAATTGACTCTACCGTACATCCCAAGCGACACCCATGAAAAGACATGAGGAGATAAGCCTGGAGCATAGAGCATGTTTCCAAAATATTATGATGAGTTTAGAAGGCTAAGTTTGGGGGCGAAAGGTCACATTTTGGCTTTCCTAATTTTATACACAAGACCTGTTATTCTTTTCACATCAATACTTTAAAGTTTTCCTTTGCTTTTTATTTATTTATTTATATATATTTGTCTTATATCTTATCTGTTTTTAATTTATATTATATTCTACCTTTTTAAATTAATATTTTAAAGTTTTCCTTTCTTGTTTTTGTTTTTATTTATCTATACGTGTCTTATATTTTCTCCATTTTTATTTGTATATATTTTATATCTTAGATGTCTACTTATCATTTAATCTTTCAATCTCACACTTATCAATACCAAAATGATAAAAATATAAATGTGAATTGATACCCTTAAAATTCAATAAATTTTCTTATAATTTTTCCTTGTATTTACCAACATAGTAATTACCCTTCAGCTTTCCCGATGATGCGTTTGGTTAAAGTGGGAATAAAGACGAGAAAAGGTCTCAGTCACGGGTTGTTTCCTTTCATTACCCAAGCTTGTCCTTTTTGTCCATCCCAGGGTTCCCTTCACTCACGGCTTTTATCAACCATTCCAACGTAGAAAATATCTATAGTCGCACCTTCCCATGTTCACTTATATTGGTCTATCTTCAATGGAAATAACTTGGGCCGGTAATTGGTGTCCGTCCATCGTATTTTGTGTCTATATTTTGAAAATTGTAATTTATAATTTGATTTATTTATTAATTATATATAAAAATCTAAATTCATAATTCAATTTATTTAAATTCTAAATTCAATTCAATTTATCACTTGAAGTTTGAATTTGCTAAATTTAGTACTTAATTCAAAATTTTTATATTATCGATACTATGCACATTAAATTTTGTGATGATTTATTTTTCCAATCTTATTCTACAGTAATTAATAGCAGGACACATGTTTAAAGAATGTCACATTGGCACTGCAACTGTTAAACACAATGGAATGGCATTATTTTTTATTTTATGTAATTCGACGTGTTTTGTATCTTTTTGTTTTTTTAATTACTGAGTCTAGGATGTGCAAAGACAATGCCAATACGATATTCTTTAAACTAGTAGGACACATATTGCACTAATGATAGGCAAAGGATATGACTAGATAGGTAATTGTGCTGCAAGATTTAATATATATAGTATCAATGATGGGAAAACTATGAATTGGATACTAAAATTAGCAAATTTAAATTTTAGATAGTAAATTAATTTTTTGTTAAAAGTTCAAGTAGTAATTATGATATTGTCCCATATGTACAATGTCATATACACACACATGTGTACATATGTGCAATACATATATATGTCTTATAGTCATATAATCTATATACATAAATATAAGTTATATATTTGTTATATATGTTTTCTTTATATATATGTTATATAATTTTATAATTTATATTTAAGCAAATTATACATATGTATGTTATTGTAAAGTATATGCTGATATATATAACACATGTATTTAAATAATATTAATATATATATATATGTAGTTTTATGTATATCTATGTGTATGTTATCTATATTATATATATAATTATATATATATTACATATATTATTAATTATTTTGTTGTTAAACGAGTTCATAGGTTGAACCTAAATCTGTTTTTGAGATCAATTTAATAAACAAGTTCATAAATAGATTTACAGGTTAAACTTAAATCCATATACAAATTTTGTCGTGTTTAAATGAGTTTGATTAATTTGTATCTCATGTCGATTTTTTTCTATACATAAACTTGTTTATAACCGTATCGTATCATGCTCGAGTTTGCAGGTCATGTCCCTAATTACCAGGCCTAAAAATAATAATCCACATTCACCACGGAAATGCCTTAAGAATAATAATAATAATAATAATAATAATAATAATAATAATAATAATAATAATAATAATAATAATAATAAGGTGTGTTGATAGCTACCCCTCTTTATAGTAAAGTTTTAAAAAAACTTTATTACAAATACCAAAGAGATACACCATTTTTGCTTGTCAGTGTACTTCAATGAATTGGCAAGAGATGTCTACGATGATGTTTTATGGGTTGACTATCTTGTATTAGGAAGCATTCTCATAGACTAATAACCTTAAAAAGAGAAATTTTAGGATAGTGCCCCTATGGGTTAACTAATTTATATGGGAAAGCATCTATTACAGACTAGCAACTCTGAAAATGATTTTTTGAGAAAATGCCCTTGTGGGTTGACTAATTTTATAAGAAATCATCTATTACAGATTAGCTATCCTAAAAATAATTTTTGAGCAAGTGCCCTTATAGGATGATTAATTTTTATAGGAAAGCATTTATTACAGACTAGCAATTCTAAAAATGATTTTTGAGCACTTGCCCTTTGTGGGTTGACTAGTTTTATAAGAAAGCGTCTTATTACAGACTAATAATCCTAAAAATGATTTTTGAGAAAGTGGCCATGTGGGCTGACTAATTTTATAAGAAAGCATTCGTTACATACTAACAATTCTAAAAATGATTTTTGGGAAAGTGCTCTTGTGGGCCAACTATCCTAAAGTATATTAAAATTTAACTTCATATGCATGACATATTTTTAATAGTGAAGAATTTTACTTGGTTGTGCCAATAACGCCTAAACAATGAACCCTTTTTTCTTGAAGTTCAACACACTTGTTTACTTATCTCTTTCTTGAATCAACTCCATTTATCGTTTGTTGGATCGTGCTTGTGTGATATTCATTTCCACTCTTAGAATTTCAACTCTTCCAATCCATTTTGGTCAAATTATCTTTGCTCTTATTATTTGGGACTCCAACCTAAAATAGCAAAAGAAACTCCTTTTTTGAAAAAGATGAAACCATGATAAAGTATTTGAAGAGTTTTCATTATTCATTATTGTTTTTTTAATTTTATAAAAAAAAACCCAAATTTTTGTAGGGTTTTATTAGTTAGTATTCCTCTCTCTTTCTCTCTCTACACAACACCTTGGGATTATCGTCCACGCAACACAAATTCTTCAAGGATAGTCCAAAGTTTTGAAGGATAAACATCTTCACGGGGCTCAGCGGTCCCAGTTGGGCAGGTGGTTTCATAATTGTCGCGACGCTATTATAGCCGTGGAAAATGAACAACAAAAGCGGTTAGTTGATGGTTTTTGGGTATTAGGTAAAGAGCAAAAAGGACCTATGGCACAATCACATGCAGTGACTGGAGGCGCCTTCATCGGGTTGGAGATATGCCCATAGGCTTCCTTTTTTGGTCGCTCAAAGCTTCCTCATGCTATCACTTTGTCTCATACTGCTTTAACGATGTACCATGATTAACCGATTAAAATATCCAATAGCATCCTAAAGGTTCCGACTGACAATTACCTCCGTCTAAACCCGCCTCATGTTTAAAGCCCTAAATTCGCAACTTTTAATGGTTTTATCTATTATTAATTATTAATTTATCATTTAGTTATATATATTAAATTTTTATAATTAATATTTAAATTCATGATAAGATTGAAGATTAGACTGATCTAGCTAAAAACACAAAATTTTTCCTAAATTCATAATATAATTCATTTATTTACCGCGTTTGAAGATCTCCAATTGTAATGTAACTCATACGACCATGTTTAAACCCTTTATTAATTCAAATAATTCAAATATAAACATGCTATACACTACAACATTTGTTAATAAATCTAAATAGATATAATTCATTTATCAATTGTGTTATATTTTATAGTAATAGGATCATTGTATTGGCAGTTTTGTTTTGTGAAAGAGAAAAACAAAAAGAAATTTATGGAATAAAAAATTGGGATACCATATTTATGCAACTAAAGCTGCAAATCTATCCACCATTTTAAAAAAGTGTCAGTGGCACACGTTATATATACTTCGTCTTTATTATTGGTTATGAAAGGATATAATACGTGGATACATAAATATTATGTAAAAATATATACAATTTATGTATAATAAGCATATATTTTAAGAAAAATAAATATATTAAAAGATAGAAAGCTTGTTTTTTCCAAAAGAGCAGTGAACGTGGATCCAAAAATTGCATGCCTAAAACATTTCGTTGGTCTCTTCCAAAATAAAACCATAAAATGAAGCTATACCGTTTATTTTGTGGCTTCGGAGACTTTTTGGACTTTAAAGTATTTTCCTTCTCATAATCTTTTAAAAAGTGCATAATAAACATTCGATTCATCTTCTCCATTTTTTTATTCTTGACATCAAATTAAAGATTAAAAATCAACTTTTTGAGGTCCTTAAAAAATAAAAAACCAAAAAATTTAGCTTTTATTTGATATTTTTATGACAACTATAACATGCCTATTTCAATTTAAAACGTGCTCCAGCAAATATAAAGGACATCAACGGCAATATTTGTATTTTAGCTGTTGCAATTTGCATTGGTATTTTTCTTTTGTTTCTTGGTTGCTTTTCCTCATGTATGAAAAAGAGAATATGTACACTTCATTTCAATCCAAAATTTTATTTCAATGTATCCTCGTCTAAAAATTTTTCATAATTTTTTTAAGAATGTTGATTAAAAGTAATTGTCGCAGGATCCTTAAAAAGATTAAAAAAATAAGTGCTTGTGTAATATTTAAGAACTCTCTTTAAAGACTTAAGGATAAAGTGATGGGATCTTTCATGATGAGAGATTTTTAAAATATTGACATGATATTTAAAAATCTTAAATGGGCTTCTTAGGGATGGAAATGCCCTTAGATAATCTCCGTCTCTAGTCCTTGGCACAAAGAACTTGTTTTTTGAAGTTCTTAAGCGATGGGAGAGGGCTTACACTTTTTGAGATCCTTCATGAAAGATCTCAACATGTTGTATTAAAATATACTTCTTTTTTTTTTTTAAAAAAAAAGATGACTCTAAATGTAAATAGATAACTTTGAAAAATGTTAAGAAACTCTTATCACAAACTTATGGATAAAATGATAAAATTCTTAAAGAGAAGAAGTCTTTAAGTTGATGTGGCACTTAAAAATCCCAAATGGGGTCCTTAGAAATGGGAATAGTATAGGTTAGCCCATTGATTCTATTTAAATTAGGTTTGGCAATTCGAGGCTAAAAGATACATTTATGGGATACAAAAAAACTTTCGTTTGGTTTATTTATTTATTTATTTTTAGGTAAATTGCATGGGCACCCCACATTTTAAAAAATTGAGCCTTTCCCTCTTATTACATACATAATAAATGAAATATCATATATTCAAATAAATAAATAAAAAGTCATACCTACTTTAAAAAATAATAGATACAAAATAAAAAAAAGGAAAGAAAAATAGTTGAGTCACCTTTTTCTAGCAACTTTCATCAAATAAAAACTATAATGTTAAATTCATGTACATTATATTTTCCACAACATTTGTGAACCTAAAATTTTTGTCCAAAATCTAGTTTAATAAAATTTATAAGTACAAATTTCTACTGGATATTAGAATACAAATCACATGTCACCATACTAAACTTCTTTTTGCTTTCCTATTACTAAAGCTTCTTGTAAAAAAATTTCATGTATTGTTCTAACTCTATACTACATAAGTACATCTTCCACTTCACAACATAACTTTCATTATTAAACTATGTCATTATCATTGTAATGCATATTGATTTCATATGTTATTATCATGTTAATTTTTTGTCATGTAAAATCCATGTAAGAAAAAAGAGTGGGGTTCACATGTGTTTATTTATTTTATTTTTAGGGGGAAAGGAGTAGGTAGGAGGGCTCAATTTGAAAACGTGTGGGGGTGTTCATACAATTATGGAAGTTGTTATAGGTGTTTCGTGCAATTTATCCTTTTGCTTTTCATTTTATTTATATCTTTTAGTGTTGCGAATTTCTAAAATCATTTTAGACTTAACATTGTGAAAATGGCAAGATCATTTTGCCCTTTCCCCTAAACATTACATGTATACTATCCCCAATCCCATGATTGTTGAAATGCCCATTCATCTTCTATGATTCTATGAATTTACAATTTTGCAAATTTTTTCCCAATTAAATCTTATACAAAATCCTTTTTTAATAAAATCAGTAGAATCTTGATTATGTAAGAGACTATATGATTCTATATGTTTTAGAATTTTTGACTTAATAGATTAATATTTTTATTTAATAGGTTTTTAAATTAGCCCATTACACATTTTCACTATGTTTTCTTAGCTTCTAGTTACAATTAAATAGAAAAAAAAAACGTATATATTTAGATTTTTGTCTCCTTTTTTTATCAGTCATGCACATCATGCACCACAACCTTAACTTTTTTTTTTTCTTCTTATTTCACTATGACTTCAAATATGAAGTCTTTTCACTATAATGATGAGAAAGATGGTAATAGTTTTGATAATGATAAAGTAGCTGATGATTTGTTTTAGTTTTATATTTTTATGGTAATGATTTGTTTTGCAACAATTTGTATTGATACTTATATTATAGTTTTATGTATTTGGATAATGATTTATGTTTAACTATTTGTATTAAACTTATATTATAACCAGAATTTATAATAAATTTTATTATTCTATAATGTATTATAAGTTTCTCATTTACCATTATAAGTACTAATTTACATAAATTACAAAATCTTATAATTCTACGATTTAATGTGTAAAATGCATAACATAGACATTACTAATTAGAAATCAATAAATTCTTGATTGCATTTGCAAAGCCAAAATCAAATCAAGTGGTTCAGTTTTAGAAAATTTCAAATTAAAAAGTAAAAAAAATAAATAAAAAAGTTGGTTTGATTTGTTTGTTTGTTTGTTTTTTTTTACCAAGTCAATTGATTTCACATGAAACCTATGGCTTTGGGGCTTTCGGTTCATTGAAACCTCTCATCCATCCGCCCCCAGCTCATTTCACAAGAAACCTTTGACCAGGGGGCGCCTGCAATCAATTTTAAGAGTAGACAATAGCCTCTTGAAGCTGACAATTTGTGGCTGCTCTTATTCACAATGCAGATCATATCTCACCCTCAAATGGGGTCTAATGGATGGGGACAAGACAAAGGATACTGGCCTGCTTTTTTCCATTATTATTATTATTGGAGTGCAATGTTGTTTAGATGTTGAAAAGATGGTGCTGTGCTTGTTTGCTCTGTAGGATTTAAATCAACGGACCCATCCCTTAAAAGACATTGCATGACATTTGCATGATCCCTTGGCTGTCATCCCTGTTTGATTAGGAATCTCAATATTTGGTTCGGAGAAACAAACGTTTTCTTTGTCGTTAATTATTTATGGGATGGCCCTCCTACCCATATGCCTAATCAATCCGCTTTTCTCGTCGCTTTGCGTAAGGCCGAAACGGGTGTGTTTGATTGATTGAAAATATATATATATATTTTGACCTTTTCGAAATTTGTTATAATAGGAATTTTTCGTGAGCCAGATATTTTCGTAGTTCTTTCAAAAGATTGCGTTAATATTTTTAGAATTAAACCGTATGAATAATAATATTTTAGGTGAAATAGATTAAGTTTAAATCTTTCTTTTTGTTATTATAATTATTAAAAAAAAAGATTGTAATCAAATTTAACAATAAGTGTGGCAAAAGATGAAATGATAGGCGGGTAGTTATTGGTGGTGGTGATTAGCAAATATAATGGGAATAAAAACTATTATTTGCTTTTCTGAAAATATAAGAATTAATTTTTCCATTCTAGTGATGGTTAATTATTATCATGGATAATTTGTACCAACTTAGTATTACATCAATCCTCACTGCTAAAGGCCATTAATTACTGTAAATATTTGGAATTAGTATGGTAATATTTGACAATTTTAAAATTTTAATTAGAGTAAATATAAAAATAAATCTGAAAAAAACGTTTCCCATCAAATAAACAACACGGCCCAGATCTCTTTGAAGTATGTTTGTGCTTCATGATGTTTTTGCTTGTGTCCTTTACAAGATTTGGTCACTCGAAGTCGAACAACTTCCTACGGCACAATGTTATTACGTAATAGGTCAAATTTGAGTAGGAATTACGTCCCTTCTAAAGAAGCTTTAATTTCTTCAGCTTCTACGATAGATTATTATTATTATTATTATTGCCAAAAGAATATAACGTGCTTTAAATTAAAAAAAAAAAGGTATGACTTCCAACAACATGCTAATGTACTCATGTTCAAGCAATAAGGGTGATATTGGCCCCTCTCTGAAAGTTTGCTCTCTTCTATGTAAGGAGGACCCTCCCATGCTTCTTAATAGGGTAGGCATGTACATATGGTTGGATTTGATTTAATTTTTTATTTAATTAAATCAAATTTTAAAAATATGGTTTTAATTTTTATATTTTTAAATCAAATTGTATAATTTATATTAGGAATTTTTTAAATCATAAAATTTCACTTTGGATCAATTTAGTTTATGGAAAAAAATCATGTTTTATACTTTAAAAAAGTATGTTTGTATAAAATGTAATTTCATATAATAATAATAATAATAATAATAATAATAATAATAATAATAAGTATCGATGTCGGTTATTGAAGTCAATATACATATGATTAAGAAATTTTAAATGTTTATTAATAATTAATTTTATTCTTAAAATAAGCATATAGTATAAATTTTAAATTGATTGTAGAGGTTGTTTAAATATAATTTTTTTTGTTTGATTCCATTTCAAAAATTTTCTAACCACATTGCAAAAGAAAAAGAAAAAAAAAAACATATTTACAATTTGAAATAGTTTGATTGATTTTTTTACCAACCCGTACTTCTAGATTTGTACCTCCATCTCTCTTTTGATGCATTTCCTCCAGCGTTTTGCTTTTAACTTTTTATTTTATTTGTTTGAGTTTTATCTCATTTGTGAGATTTTTTTTTTCTCTTTTTATTTTTTTGTGCTAGCATACTGATTTTTCATTCTCATTTTAGTATTGGTGTTGTTAAAACATGTTTCAACTTTTAATTATAAAAGAGATGTATCCATTTTAAATCAATCTTTGAGCCATTTGTTAATAATTTGTACCTGATATACTAAATATTCTCATTTGAATAAAACAAATTTTTGTGCAGTGGAGAAAAGAAAAAAAAAAAAGAAGCAATAAGGGTGACATTCAATAATAGGGTAAAATTGGTTTAATTAGTGTAACTTACAATAATTTTTTTTCTAAAATATTTATCAATTAATGTAAGCTCAAATCTTTACTTGATTATATTGAGTATACTTAACACGCATCACTCTTAGAAGTTTTAGATACTGTTTGGTATTTATTTAAAATCAATAAATTATTTTATTTATATTCTATCTATTTTTATTTTTATAATTATGATTAAGATAGAGATTGGGGAATGAGAATTAATAAATAAAAATTCACGAAAAAATATTTTATGTATTGTAAAAGAAAATTTTAATCACATGAATAAAGTAAACAATAGATTGGTTCAACACACACGTGTCCGATTCGAAGAACCATCGCAACGTTTTGCGATGGAGGCCCATAGTCCTGTGGATAAAGCTTGTCGATACACAACGACGAGTAAGATAGGCCCAGAAAGCCGTTGGTGATTAGATCTGGAGTTGTCCTCTCCAAACCACCCCCCAACCGAGTCAATGGGACCATGACTCTCGTTCTCGTATTCTCCAAGACATTGGGCTTTGGGCGATCTAAAAAAACCGACTTATTCCTCTAGCTTGAGAGAGCAAAACTAAGATGGCATTTTAGTCAAGGAACTTCTTGTTTAATTCCCTCATCGAACCATGTTTTCTTAAACCAATGTGTACTTGGCATGACATTATTGATTCTTTCATTGATGGCAATGGAAATAATAAATATGATAAGTTCTATTCAATATAACATTTACTAATTTCAGATTTAATTTATAAAATTTAGTAATTAAAAACTTTTATTAGAAATGCACTTTAATAACTTCAAACTTTAAAGGATAAATTAGAAAAACAATCAAAACTCACCTAGTGAAATACAATAATGATATCTATTTTATCATACGGGCATTTTGATACCCCATGTATCACACCCTATAGAGGAATCTAGTTGTGACAATCTACCCTAAATGCTAAATTAACTCCAAAGGTAAAATAAAACACACAGAAAGGTTACCTTTATAAAAAGGTTCGGATACATGTGTTTTGGATATAGATAGGTGAATTTGATAAAAAGATAACCTTTATAAATTTTGGCTCATTTTCAAAAAGAAATTCAAAAGTGGAAGTATTCAAAAGTTATATATATATATATATATATATATATATATATATAAAAGAATCTCCTAGGTGACTCTAAGCTAGTCACTCTATCTTATTGTTGCTATCTTGCCTTGTGAAGTTAGAAGGACCTACTCGATTTGTTCTTTTTTGGTGAAATGTGATACATGACGATTTGCACAATCAAACACACTATAGGGAAATGAGCTAACCATTGCTTAATATGATAGGAGTGTAATATTTTAGTTACTACATAAGCACAAATAAGTTATCAACCATATGCTATATAGGAAAAATCATATACAATGAAAAAATCACACGCTGTTTCTGATAATTGGTGTGAAGTCTAGAGTTTATTTTCCCTTTGACCTTAGATTAAGGATTCAATTACTACCATTAATACCTAAGATCATCCAAACCAAATTCATCAAATACACTAATATTCTAATCAATTAAATGAGATTTTCCCTTATCACAACTTCACACAATAAGATTGCAAACCCAAAATAGTGGAGTGGGAACACTTAGCTTTGTCATCTGCATGACAATCCCCATCTCACTTAGTTCATGATTGGTGAAATAAAATTTTTCCTAAACTGAGCAAATGCTCTTCGTTTACCATATAGTAGTGATGGCTTTCAAATCAAATAAATGTAATATCTTGTGTAATGTATATTAAATTTTAAATTAAGCCATCCTTTAATTAATTTATTTAAGGGTGAACAACCAAGTTATAATCAAATAACTCGATCAGTATGCACATTTAAAATATCCATGGAATATCACATGTTACCCTATTGGCCTTTCAATTCATAAAGCATAAATATATACACAAGATTACCACATACCATAAAGAATCAAACCATCATTGGAGTTGATATAGAATAGACCTACTTATAAATGACAATGGATTGATGTGACTCATAATTTGATAAAATTATAATTAAAAACAATTGATATTATACACAATAGTTGTAATAATAAGGAAAATAGTCACCACAACAAAGTATATTAGATTGAGAAGATTGAAAAAAAAGAGAAAATAGTCTCGCTAACTCTCACAGAAGTTCTTAATAAATAAAAATCAACAATCATATGCAAAATAATAAAATAACCTATAAATACTAAACCTTAGTCCAACGACAAAAGAATAAATAAGATAAAAATAAACAAAAGTCACATGCATGAAACTTTAATGTATTTACGGTTAGGTTTACGAGTGTGAACTTGGCCATGATCCTCTCAAATTTCTTAGCCTTTTCTTAAAATCATCATCGTTGGCATGTTTTTCTTTTTGGTACATGTGCTAATGATCACGCCTAGGTACACAGGTGTGTACTAGGTCGTGAACCTCCTTATTGTCTCCAAAATGTGCATTTTCCCAATTCTTTGACTTGAATTCAATCCCTCTATCCTTCTTGGCAACTGGAGGATATCTCTTGAGACCTCAATCCCTATTATTACCTTGGGAGTGGTGAAGATTTGCCCTCAAATTTTGCTTTTTCATTATACTAGATTTTGCATAAGAGGTTTTCCATTTCCTTACACATACATAAGAATTTTCAAAAAACTTTGTTGTGAACATGCTATATAAACATGTTTTACTTTTTCTTCTACTACTTCTTGGAGAGTATCTTGCGAAACTATTTGATTTCTTCCTGCGATATTGGCAATGACGTAATTTGTTAGCTATCCTTTTGGAATGAGTAAGAATTAGACCTTCCATTGTAGGTAGTATTCATATAATATTTCCATGGTCTACCTAATAGTATATGTATAGTATCCATAGAAACTACATCGCAAACAACAATGTTAGTATATTTTTCAATGGCAAATGGAACACTTACTTGCTTGTCAACTTGAACTTGAGCCTTCTTATTAAACCATTTTAAATTGTATGGTGATGTCTGTGGAGTAGTCGGAAAACCTATCCTCTTCACACACGCATCAAAAGACACATTAGCACAGCTTCCGCCATCTGTAATCATGGAGTAAATTTTCCCATTCACCACACATGGAGTGTGAAAGAGATTCTTCTACTAATTATAACTTGAGCTTGATTCAGCGTGTAGAATTTTCCTCAACACTAGACTCATTAAAGGTTCGTCAACTACTTTTACCTCATCACCATAAGAGACAACTACTCTTCTTTCAATTTTAGTCAGGAATTTCTTCCTTGGCTACCATGATACACTTGTTAAGACACTCTAAAGCACACATGCCCAAACCTCAAGCATTTAAAACATTTTATTTCACTTGCTTTTTGCCTTGGTTGTCTAGACTCATCTTCTTACCACTTCTGTATAATTGGGGTTTTTAATCCACCACTACCATCACCTTTTTCAAGTTTCTACACATGCTATACCTTAGCTTTAGATTGACTTACTCCTCTTCGATTGTTTTTCTATATATCTAGCTAACTTGATTTGGTCCTTTAAACTATTATAAGTTTGCAAAACAAGTATGTTAGAGATTTCATACCTTAATCCAATAATATACTAGGCCATGTTTGCCTTTGGGACTTTGTTACCTCACATCTAATGGTCAACATCTCAAATTCCTTAGCGTGGTCTTCTACACTTAGGTTTCCTTGTTTAGGAGATTATAATCAAAGATACATTTCATCATACATTTCTACACTCAAGGTTCCTCTACAAGCCTAATAGGTCTCTTAGCCTGTTGCTATTGTTGTTGTGCCAGCATTCCCACTAAAGCATTGACCAATTCTAGCAGCTAGGCAGTTGTGACATTAGCCTGCTTTGAGGCTCTATGTTGAGGTGGTCCTTGAGGGTTCCTATCCTCTAGGGCATCTCTACCTTGTCCAGCACTAAACAAGCTCTGAGCAATGTTTCTCCTTGGAGGCATTCTATGTGAAATTGAGACAACAGAATGATTTTAGAGTTAGAATTAGTAGGAGAAGTTAATGACAGTATACGTCTATGTATACTCAAGTCTAAACATGTCTACACTCATACACATAAATAAACAGGAATTTAAAGGAAAGTAAATTATATAAAATAATTGCAATACAATAAAATAAAATCAACAATTGTTCCGTACTTTACCCAATCTCTTCATTTCTCATGGTTCTATTGATAATGTACCTAATCTTCTAATGATCTCAACTTACTTTCTACTTATTGAACCCTGTACTTATAGATCATCACTTAATTCTAGGAATCATCAACTTAATCTCTATCTGATCACAACCTAAGTTATAAGGATCATCAAAACTTATGCTTTGATACCACTTAAGCTGTAACACCAAAAAACTTGGAACATCACAGCTCATCACGTGTCATTATCATATAACAACACGCTAAGGCTCTAAAACTTCATAATACTTTAAAATCTATGTTTATCTCCATTAACATTCATAAAAATGTAACCTTAATAACATAAAGCAAATGACTTTTAGGTAAGTCATTCTAATCCTCATTATTTCATACAATCCTAAAATAAAGATTTATTCTTATATAATATTTAACATAACTATGAGTATGCTAAAATCTCCTTATTTCTAGTTCAAACACTGAAATTCAAATTACAATTCTTTAGAATTTCCATCACTCATCCTCCACATAATAATGGTGCTCCTTTCCATAATCATCTATGTAATGTCCCACTAAATTCCCATTTTTATCAATATTTGATGTACTTGTCATTCTCACCCACAACTACGCGAATACTGCACCGGGTGGGTGGGTTGGGGAGGGTGGTGAGCCTAAGCTCAGTACGCGAACACTGAACCCACATATGCATGCTACATAATATCAATTTCACGGGCATATATGTAGTAGTAATCTATAACACACTCATTCATCAGATTATGTTCATTATCATTAATCATCATACAACATAGGGGTATTCATGACTTCGGTACACATATTGTATTTATACACACACACACACACACACATATATATATATATATATAATATTATTGGGAACTGTCACTGTAGGCCCCATTTAACCCTAATCTACCTTAGATCATTACGATACACAGCTCCACTAGGGTAACGTGGCATGCTGATTATCGAGGTACCTTGTAGGGATCTACCGCTACTGGCCTTTAAGTCGAGCTAAGCATAAACAACATATACATCAAATCCCATAAATCCATTAAGTTCATTGATCATTTAATATTATTATCTACTCACAATTGCTAAACAACTATCTAGCAAGCATAATTAACAAAACAAGGTAAACACGTACTTGGGAGTATGTTCCTATTATAGTCTTGCTTGTCTTTAGCGGAAGTAAGTAGCCCTATTCAATTACAAGGAACTACACTTAGTTTGATCCTATATGTAATCTATGTTTACTTAATTTACTTTGTATTTTAGTCATATAATTCCCTTCCTCGAGGTATCTTCATGTTTAATTCATATTTTTAAATAAGAATAAAATAAAGTATAATTAAATAGGACAAGTTCTTGCATAACATGGTCAAAAAAAAGGAATCGTGTAGAGGAACATAGGTTGGAGCACGATCGTATATCATTATGTAAAATTTATAGTTTAACACGCCCATGTACCTGGCCATGCTTGTGGCCATGTACATTCCCACTTCAACATGCCCAGGTATATGACCATGCTTGTGATCGTGTACCTTATTGTAACAATTTCCACTTCAACACACCCAAGTACATGGTTATGTACTTGATCGTATACATCTTTTTTTGTCATGAACCTTAATTATTCTTCTCCAATTTCATTTATAAGCCTAATTGCTATGATTTTGAACCTAATAAATCATTGTACTCACTAATTCTAATGGAAATTTGGTTCTAAAATACTTACTTGACTTGGATTATACTTGGAGCTCCTGATTCGATTGATCCCTCGCTTGTTCCAATTTGTTCTTTGACTCGATTCCTATTGTTACAAGGATAATGACATTTCAGATCCTACATTCAATATCATATCTAAGTACATAAATGATTTACATATTTATCTATTGGATTCGTTGTGTGATTCTCCTCTAAGTCGCCTTAGTTCTTTGTAGGGGTCCTCTCTTTCTCTTTAGGTTTCTATTGATAGAAGTGAAATTAGGAAAAGAGGAACCTTAGGTGAATTTTAGTTTTTATACCGTAGCTAAGAAAAGAAGAAAATACCCTTGTCTCATTTACTTATTTATGACAATACTCTTAGTCTTATATTGTATTATATTATTATTTTATTTCATAATTATGATTATATATATACTTTTTAAAATTATGTATTACATTCTTCCCCCTTAAAAAAATAACTTTTGTCCTCGAAAGTTACTTGGAATTGGAAAGAGTTCTAGATGCTTTTTCTTCATTTCTTCCTCTAATTCTCATGTTGCTTCTCGTTTTGTTTGATTTGTCCACTGTACTTTGATACAGGGAGTTATTCTTCTTCTTAGTATTTGTTCCTTTGTGTTTGCTATTCTTACAGGTCTCTTAATAGATGATAAATCTAGCTGTCTCTTCAAAGGTTCCAAGGTTACTACTTAGTCTGGGTTTGATACAAATTTTCTTAATATAGATACATGAAACACATATATACCCCAGTCAGACTTGAGGGTAAAGCCAACTTGTAAGTGATTATTCTAACTCTTTCTAGAATCTCAAAAGGACTTACATATCTCAGATTCAATTTACCCCACTGTTCAAATCTGATTACCTCTTTAGTTGGAGATATTTTCAATAAAGCCTTATCCCCAACTTGAAATTCCAAGGGGCATTGCCTTTTATCTACATAACTCTTTTGGTAATTCTAGGCTGATAAAATTTGCTAGCTTATCACTCTAACCTTATCCATTGCTTCTAACACTATCTCTAATCCTAATATTCGTCTTTCTCCCACTTCATCTCAATGTAAGGAAGATTTGTACTTCTTGCCATACAATGCTTCATATAGAGCTATTTGGACAGTAGCTTGGTAACTGTTATTATAGGTGAATTTCACCAAGAGTAAGTGATAACTTCAATTACCTCCTTAATCTAATGCACAGGCTCATAGTAAATTTTCTAGAATTTAGATGGTTTTCTCATACTACCCATTTGTTTGAGGAAGAAATGTAGTACTAAACTGGAGTTTAGTTTCCAAAGTTTGATGTAGACTTTTCCAGAATGATGTGCCTATTTCTATAATAGAATCACGTAATTCCAATCTAAGGTGACAATCAACGATAATCGATTTCCAACAATCAAAATAATAACAAGAACACAAGATAAACCTAAACCCTTACCGTATATGATGCACTAGCAAGAGAGTAGTCCTAGTACGGATTAGTTGATATGACGCACAAAAATCCGATACCGTCACTTGCCACAATCCATATGATTGATAAAAGTATATGAAGAACAAGCTTCACTTTGTAAAATTTCTCAAAATGTCAAAAGTCCTTTCATTCTTACATTACAAACCTATTTATAGGAAAAAGGAAAAACAAACTCGTAACATTCATAAACTAAACCGGTTTAAGAACGTAAGTCGCTGGCTTTGGGAAGGAAGGTTGCTGACTTTGGAGAAGGAAGGCTACTGGCTTAAGGAGGGAAGGTCGCTAGCTTTGGTGTTTTATCCTGCTAACCTAGAAAGCAGGCTTAAGTATCAAAGCCGCTGGCCTTGGTGGCCGACCTATCTTCCACACCGCTGGCCTTTATGGCCAACCTAAGTGGGTCCACCACCAGTTCTTTTAAGTTGAATCTTCCATCAATTGAATTTGCTAGTGATGTGATTTAATTCCCATCGTTTTCTCGAACCTATGGAAGATTTGCCCTCAAATCTGATGATTCCTTTGTTTTAGATGCAAATTTATGAGAATCCCCTAAACTAAAAATTTTAGTCTGCAAAGGTTTGTTGTCTTAAAGTCGTGGTTGCCTTAAAGACTTCTGAATTTCCTGTGACTGTTTCACTTTATTTAAGTCGTCTCCTAGTTCCTTTCGCCTCACTAATAAGGACTTCCTTCTAATGGTTTTATTGATCTGCTCCTAGGCTTCGTGTACCTTAGTTGGTGACATAGGATTTAAAAAAACTTGTTTACCATCCTTTTGAAACACATAGGTGTTCCTAAATCCATCATGCAGTACTCTCCTGTCAAATAACTAAGGTCTACCTAGTTGTATATGTGATGCGCACATAGGAAGAACATCATAATCAACTTCATCCTTGGACTTTTCTCTTATGCCGACTGGAACCTTAGCCCTCTGAGTGACAAGCAAACTATCTCGTCCACTTAACCAGTGTAATTCATAGGGCTTAGGATGTGGGGTAGTGATTAGTTGTAATTTATTTACTAGTGCAGCAGTTACTACATTAGTGCAACTACCACTATCAATCAGAAAAGCACAAAGATTACCTTGAACCTTGTAGGGAATATAGAATAGGTTTTCCCTTTATACGTCCTCAATATCTGGAGATGTAATTATTATCTTGCGCAACATGTTAATAACTAGATATTGATCATTTCCCTTGTCTTCATGTACCTCAGCATCTGGATCCTCATAATTCTTCTTTAACACTATTGATAAATTTTTTGGCTCAAGTATCTCTTCCTCGCCATCCTTACTTCCCATCTCCATAGCAGTCATCACCCTTTTATTAGGACATTGAGCAGCCATGTGTCCAAAGCCCATGCATTTGAAGCATTGGATTTGACGAGTTTTCCCACCTGATGACCTTAGCATTATTTGTCTTATGTTTGCCCTAGTAACTTCTTTTCCCTTTCCAGAAATTTCCTTCTTCCTTCCAATATCAGTAATAGTTACATTTGCTTCCACAGTATAATCAATTCCCCCTTTTTCAACTTGTTGACTATCTGACTCATATAGCTTAGTAGTGGATTCATACCCGTTACTTGCTGCTCTGTATGGATTAGAACGCCTCTGTTTCTCAACTTTTAGAGCTAATTGGATGGCCTCATCTAGTGTATCATATTGCTGTACTTCCACTATACAAGCAATCTCATATTTCAGACCAGATACAAATCGTGCCATAGTCTGCTCAGGATGTTTAATGGTTCCATAATGAATCATGAGCACATCAAATTCTTAGACATATTCGTTTACAAATTTACATCCTTGTCTCAAGGTTTGGAGGCGCATGAATAGTTCATGCTTATAATGCTTTGGAATAAACCTCTTCCTCAGAACTCTTTTCGTCTCTTGCCAAGTACAAATCTTAACATCACGATATCTCCTCCTATTAGCCATAAGGTTCTTCTACCATAAGGCGGCATAACCTGTAAACTTGACTGCTGCTAGACGAACTTGAGTATGGTCATTGATCTCATAGAACTTGAAGAGTCCTTCTACCTTATCTTCCTAGTCAAGGTAATCCTTTGCAAACCCCTTTCCAGCAAATGAAGGCATTTACAATTTTACATATTCCAGACCCCTAGGCGGCCTGAACTCATGATTAGGATAAACCTCTTCTTCAAAGTTATCATCCCTTTCCTCCCTATAAGCATGATACTCTCTTCTAACTTGTCTGCCCTTGTTTTCTCTTAAAGCACCTTCTCTACCCACAACATTAAGGGCTACTCGAGGTTGGGATGCCTGTGGATTTGCCACTGGCTGTTGGGGTAACGTCATCTGATCGACCCTAGTGGTTAGGTTAGCAACCACAGTGGTTAGGTCCTACAGTTGTTCTTCTAAAGTTCTCCTATCACTCATAACACGACGTCCTTAGCCTTCTCCTAGGCCTCATTCCCAATTCCTCCATTAATACTGTCGTTCGACATGCTTTATAAAAATTGTAATCTCAATACAGGAATTCACAAGTCACAATCACAAAGCAATAATCCCCAATTGGCACAATCCCAATGACAACTACTGCTCGATCTCTAACTCAAAACCCAGCATAATGAACAATATAACCTTAGCTTCAATTTACATAAGCCTTAACACAACCCCTAAGTATCAATCTTCGCTTAATCTCAATTTATAATCACACAACCCACAACAAAAACCACGAAATAAAAGCCTTAATTTTTCAATCCACCACAAATACCAAAGAACAAGCCCTAATTCAATCACACACAGTAGCAACATAACCCAATCGACTACCCATGTACAACCCCAATTCGACCTCAACCAATCACAACACAATGTACAATATCAAAACCCTAATTTCTCAATGAAATTTCAACAGTCATAATCCCTTTTCTTAATCTGAGCTTTGATACCAAAAGATGATGTGCCCATTTCTATAATAGAATCATGTAATTCCAATCCAAGGCGACAATCAACGACAGTCGATTTCCAACAATCAAAATAACAACAAGAACATAAGATAAACCTAAACCCTTACTGGATATGACGCACCGGCAAGAGAGTAGTCTTAGTACGGATTAGTTGATATGACGTACAACAATCCGATCCTGTCACTCGCTACAATCTATATGATTGATAAGAGTATATGAAGAACAAGCTTCACTTTGTAAAATTTCTCAAAATGTCAAAAGTCCCTTCATTCTTACATTACAAACCTATTTATAGGAAAAAAAGGAAAAACAAACTCGTAACATTCACAAACTAAATTGGTTTAAGAAAGTAAGTCGTTGGCTTTAGGAAGAAAGGCCGCTGGCTTTGGAGAAGGAAGGTCGTCGACTTAGGGAGGGAAGGCTGCCGGCCTTGGTGTTTTATGCCGCTAGCCTTCAAAGCCGTTGGCCTTGGTGGCCGGCCTATCTTCCACATTGTCGGCCTCAAGAGTAAGCTGCTGGCCTTTATGGCCGGCCTAAGTGGGTCTACTACCGGTTCTTGTGAGTTGAATCTTCCATCAATTGAATTTGCTAGTGACGTGATTTGATTCCCATCACATAATCTACTCACAAATCGAGTATCTCTATCAGATGTAATAGTGACCGGTATACCATGTAATACGAAAATCTCCTTGATATATGGTTGAGCAAGCTTCTCTAATCTATAGTTTACCTTAATTGGCAAGAAATGGGTGGACTTGGTCAATTTGTCCATAATTACCCAGATTGAATCATATTTTTCCTTAGTTCTTGGGAGAGCTGTTACAAAATCTATAGTTACATGTTCCCACTTCCATTTAGGTATAGGAAGTGGTTGTAACTCACTAGCCGGCCTTTGATGCTCAATCCTGATTTGTTGACAAATCAAACATTTGGATACATATTTAGCTATCTCCATTTTATATTTTTCTACCAATAATTATTCTTGAGATTCTTATACATCTTGGTGTTTCCTGGGTGTACTATATATCTTGAGTAATGAGTTTCTTTCATAATTTTCTTCTTTAACTCCATGTCATCTGAAACACACTATCTTGTGCCATACTTGACTACCCCTTCAACATTTACCTCAAATTCAATGGCTTCACCTTGTTTTATTTTGCTCTTTATTTTCTGAATTTTAGGATCTCCAATTTATGCAGTTTTAATTTAATCAATGATACTGGGTTAGATATTAAGTGTAGCTAACCTATTTTCCACTTCTTGTGTCACCATCTCCAATTCCTGCTTACTCATGTCTTTTAATATTTGTCATTGAGATGTGACTAATGTAGCAATGTTCATCTGTTTCTTCCTACTCAAAGCATTTGCAAACACATTTGCTTTTCCAAGGTGATAGTGGATTTTTACATCACAGTCGTTCATCAATTCTAGTCACATCCTCTATCTCATATTTAAGTGCTTTTAGGTAAATAAATACTTTAAACTTTTATAATCTGTAAAGATCTTATACTTCTCACCATAAAGGTAATGTCTTTACAGTTTTAATGCTAAGATTACAACTGCTAGTTCTAGATCATGTGTGGGGGTAATTATTCTCATATGGTTTTAACTGGTGAGAGGCACTTGCAATGACTCTCCCATTCTACATAATTACACACCCCAAGCTTTGATTTGATGCATCACTAAATACTTCAAATTCTTCCCCTATCTTTGGTAAGACTAACATAGGAACTATCACTAATTTATCTTTCAATGTTGTGAAACTGTTTTTACAATCTTCATTCCATATAAACTTGGCCTTCTTCTTTGTTAATCGTGTTAAGGGAGTTGTTGTTGGGGAGAATCCTTTCATAAAGCATTTGTAATACCCAGCTAATTCTAGAAAACTCCTAACCTCTGTTATAGTTCTTGGTCTTGGCCAATCACTCACTACCTTTACCTTCTTAGGATCTATTGATTTGCCATCCTCATTATACATATTCCTTAAGAAGGATACCTATTCTAGCCAAAACTCACACCTATTGAATTTAGCATACAACTTCTCTTCCTTGAGTCTTTCTAGTACTGTTTTAAGATATGCTTTATGTTCTTCTTTGATTTTGGAATAAATGAGGATATCATCTATGAAAACTACCACAAATTGATCTAGCCAATCTCTAAGCATTCTATTCATTAGGTCCATGAAGGTTGCTGGAACATTTGTTAATCCAAAAGGCATCACTAGAAACTCGTAATGCCTATACCGAGTCTTAAAGGCTATCTTTTGTATGTCTTTCTCCTTGATCCTCAACTAATGGTATCCTAATCTTAAGTCAATTTTGGAGAAAACTTGAGCTCTTTGTAATTGATCAAATAGGTCATCAATTCTAGGGAAAGAGTATTTGTTCTTGATTGTGACTTGGTTCAGCTCCCTATAATCTATACACAGTCTCATACTCTCATCCTTTTCCTTAACAAACAATACTAGTGAACCCTATGGAGAGGTACTTAGTTTGATAAACCCATTATCTTGTAACTCTTGAAGTTAAGTCTTCAATTTAGACAGTTCAATAGGTGCCATTTTGTAAGGTGCTTTAGATATTGGTGTTGTTCTCGAATGTTAAATCAATGCAGAACTTTGTCTTTTTGATCGGTGGTAAGCTTAGCAAATTCTTTGGAAAGACATCTGTATATTCATTTGCTACATACACATCTTCCAATTTCATAGCTTGTCTTGCCTCTATTAACAAAGCTAACAATCTCCCTTTATTCTACAACTCATATGTAGAGAGAGTTATAGGTCTCTGTGGGTCTAACTTGAATACAACTTGTTCCTCATTAGGAAAATTGAAATGAACCACTAGATTACGACAATTTATAGTGGCATAATATTTAGACTGCCGGTTCACTTCTAGAATTAAATCAAATTCCATAATCTCTAATACAAATAATTTTGTTGGCATTTTCTTGCCTTATATTACAATCTCTACATCTTTACATATTTGATTTAATTTCCCTCTCACTCCAAAGGGAGTATTTACAACCATAGCATCACTCAACATGATAGGTTTCAAGCCACATACATTCATAAAAACAGGTGATATGCAGGAATGCATTGCACCTATATCAAATAATACATAGGCAGTGTTTGAATTTATAAACAGTGTACTTGCAACTATATCTTGATCAGGGGCATTCTACTGCTACTACTGTTGTAATGCAAACACCCTACTAGGTGCCCTTTGTCTTGGTCCTACATTTTGATGTTTGCTTGGTGGTCCTTTGGGTGCAAATCTTGCTAGTTGCTGTGTTTGTTGAGGTGCCACTATTTAGCTTTGAGGAGCACCACACTTAAATGATGTCTCTTCTCTACTTACAAGTATAGCAGAAAGTCTAAGGGAGGGTTCTTTCTATGTAGTTCTTGTTGGTGTGTCTTGTCTTACCATAGGAAAAACATGCCCCTTTGGGCCAACTACACTGCTGAAGATCATGGGGTCCTAAACACTTAAGACATCACCTATCTAGTCCTGCTTGTGGTGGTGGAGGTAGTGCTAGAGGAATTGGCTTAGTTTGAAGAAGTCTAGGTGCATAAGTCACAGGTTTAGCTTGATACATTGTTGGCTTCTTTTCTTTATCTGCATATGGTACATTGGAGGTAGGCCTTTTCCCAAAGTAGTTTCTGATCTACAAGACAATTGTTCTTTAGTCCTCTTCTTACTTTGTTTTAGGTACTTCGCCTTATCAACTACCTCTGCATAAGTAATCAACTGAAAGACCCCCACTTTTTACTGAAGAGTAGGCTCTAAGCCTCTCACAATTCATCTTACTCTCGAGGCATCATCTACTCTCATTGATTCTAGCAAGAATTTGCTCAAATGGTTTAGCTTCGCTTTATAAGGCTCCACAGATCTACTACCCTGCTGGCTATTATAATACTTAACTTCTATCTTATCTTTGCTATTGTTGGGGAAATACTTTTTTATAAAATAACTCATTAAATCTCTACCACTAGAGCACTTGTCAACCTAAACATACTAGTCCACCCATTTGCAACTGATCCTTTCAACATATAAGCAGCAAATCTCACCTTTATGTCTTCAGGAACCATGAAGGCTTCAAAAGTCTTTTCAATTTCATTAATCTAATACTCAGCTTCTATTGGATCATTAACCTTTGGGTGAAATTCCTTAGCTACCTTTACAAATTTGTCCAGTCCACAAGGTTCCTTTGTAGGCCTAACAGGTCTCATGGCTTGTAGTTGTTGTTGTTATGCCAGTATTCTCATTAAAGCATTGATTGTCTCTAGCAGTTAGGTAGCTGTGACATTATCCTACTTTAGGGCTCCTTATTGAGGTAGTCATTGAGGGTTCCTATCCTCTGGGGCATCTCTATCCTATCCAACATTAGACCAGCCTCGAATAATGTTTCTCCTTGGAGGCATTCTATGTGAAATTAAGACAACAAAATGATTCTAGAGTTAGAATTAATAGGGGAAGTTAGTGACAATATATATCTATGTATACTCAAGTCTAAATATACACACATATACATAAATAAACAAGAGTTTAAAGGAAAGTAAATTATATAAAATAATTGCAATACAATAGAATAAAATCAACAATTATCCCGTACTTTACCCACTCTCTTCATTTCTTATGGCTCTATTGATCAAGTACTTAATCTTTTAATGATCTTAACTTACTTTTTCCTGATTGAACCCTATACTTATTGATTTTTACTTAATTATAGGAATCATCAACCTAATCTCTATTTGATCACAACCTAAGTTATAGGGATCATTAAAACCTATGCTTTGATACCAATTAAGCTATAACGCCTCAGAACTTGGAACATTTCAGCCCGCCACATGTCCCTATCACATAGCGACACGTTAAGGCTTTAAAACTCCATAACACTTCAAAACCCATTCATCTCCATTAGCATTCATAAAAATGTAACCTTAATAACATAAAGCAAATGACTCGTAGGTGAGTCATTTCAATCCTCATTATTTCATACAATCCTAAAATAAACATCTATTCTTATATAATATTTAATATAATTAAGAGTCTAGTAGCATCTCCTTATTTTCTAGTTCAACTATTGAAATTCAAATCACAATTCTTTAGAATTTCCATCACTCATCCTCCACATAATAATGGTGCTATTTTCCATACTCATCTATGTAATATCCCAATAAATTCCCATGTTCATCATATTTAACGTGCTCGTCATTATCACTTGCAACTAAAAGAAATAGGAAGGGGGGGGGGGGGGGGGGGGGTGTTGAGTCTAAGCTCAATACGTGAATACTACACCCACATACACATGCCACATAGTATCAATCTCACAGGCATATATGTAGTAGTAATCTATAACACACTCATTCATTAGATTATGTTTATTATCATTAACCATCATATAATATAGGGGTACTCATGACTCTGGTACACATATCGTATTTATACATATATATAATCCTATTGGGAACTACCATTACGGGCCTCGTCTAACCTTAATTTACCTCGGATCATTTCGATACACAACTTCATTAGGGACAATGCAACATACCAATTATCAAGGTGACCCCTAGGGATCTACCACTACGGGTCCCTAAGCCGAGTTAAGCATAAACAACATACACATTAAATCCCATCAATCCATTAAGTTCATTAATCATTTAATATTATTATTTACTCTCAATTGCTAAACAAGTATCTAGTAAGCACAACCAGCAAAACAAGGTAAACACGTACTTGGAAGTATGTTCCTATTATAGTCCTGCTCATCTCTAATGGAAGTAAATAGCTCTGTTCAATTATAAGGAGCTACACTTAGTTTGATCCTACAAGTAATCTAGGTTTACTTAATTTACTTTGTATTTTAGTTGTATAATTCCCTTCCCCGAGCTATCTTCATGTTTAATTCGTATTTTGGAATAAGAATAAAATGAAGTAAAATCAAATAGGATATGTTCTTGCATAACATAGTTAAAGAAAGAAACCATGTAGAGGAGCACAACTTAGAGCATGGTCATGCTAGAGGCCATGTATCATTTTATAAAATTTCTAGTTCAACACGCTTATATACACGACCGTGCTTGTGGTCTTGTAAATCCCCACTTCGACACACCTAGGTATACAACTGTGCTTGTGATCGTGTACCTTACTATAACAATTTCCACTTCAACACACCTAAGTAAACAACCATGTACTTGACTGTATACATCTCTTTTTATCACGAACCTTAATTATTCTTCTCCAATTTCATTCTTAAGCCTAATTGCTATGATCTTAAACCTAATAAATCATTGTACTCGCTAATTCTAACGGAAATTTGGTTCTAAAATACTTACTTGATTCAAATTACACTTGGAGCTCCTGATTTGGTTGATCCTTTGCTTGCTCAAATTCGTTCTTTGACTCAATTCCTATTATTACAAGGATAATGACATTTTAGATCCTACATTCAACATCATATCAAAGTACATAAATGATTCACACGTTTACCTATTGGATTCATTGAGTGATTCTCCTCTAATTCACCTTAGTTCTTCGTAGGGGCCCTCTCTCTCTCTCTTTAGGTTTCTATTAGTAGAAGTTAAATGAGGAAAAGAGGAACCTTAGGTGAATTTTGGTTTTTATACTGCAGCAATGAAAAGACAAAAATATCCTTATCCCATTTACTGATTTACGATAATACCCTTAGTCTTATATTGTATTATATTAGTATTTTATTTCATAATTATGATTATATATATACTTTTGTAAACTACGTATTACACAATCCAATAAAACTACAATTAACAACAATTGATCTTATGCACAATAATTGTAATCGTAAGGAAAATAGCCATCGTAATTTAGTGTATTACATTGATAAGATTGAAATAAGGAGAAAGTAGTCTCTTTAACTCTTACAAGAGTTCTTAATGAATAAAAATTAATAACTGTATGCAAAATAATAAAATAACCTTATAAATACTAAACTTTAGTTTAATGGCAAAAGAGTAAATAAGATAAAAATAAACAAAAGTCGCATACATGAAACTCCAACATGTTAACGGGTGTGAACTTGGCCGTGATCCTCTTTGATTTCTTAGTCTCTTCTTAAAATCATCATCACTAGCATTTTTCTCTTTTTGGTACACATGTTGATAATCAAGCCTAGGTATATGAGCATATACTAGGCCGTAAACCTCCTTTGTTGTCTTCAAAATGCGCATTTTTCCAACTCCTTGACTCGAGTTCGATCCCTGTATTCTTCTTGGCAGCTAAAGGATATCTCTTGAGATGTTAATCCCTATCAGTAGTAATTCAAACTTCCATTTGTAACTTTACCTTTTTAATTCCTTAATTTCCTTGATATTATCCTTTATGTAATGATTAAGGCTTTTGACATTATATGTATAATTATTTTCTATATATGCATGGGTATACATTCCTATATATTATTATATATACTTTACTTAACATCTGGGCATCTCCCTCCCTCCCTCCCTCCCTCTCTCTCTCTCTCTCTCTCTCTCTCTCTATCCATGTCCATAAACGTATATATTTAAGGAGTCATGTGTCAAAAGGAAAAACGGAAAAAAAAAACTTTTTGGCTTCACTTTACCAGCTGGCTGGTACATAAAAATTTCTAGCAGTTGGGTTTTTACCAACTGGTTGGTAGGACTTGAATCGGCCAGATGGTAAGGGGGTATTCTCTTAGCATTTGGTTGTTGCTCTCTCTACGATTGATCACCATAAGTTTCTCATTCCCAATATGTTCTATTCACTTCCAAAACACATATTTACATCCTTTCAACTCCATAGTTCTTCATTTACATCATTAACAAAATTCATTCATATCACTATAACACAAATATATCATTCAACAAGCAATAATCATAAGCATTGTAGTAACTCATTGAATTTCCCACTCACCTTGGCCTCATCATTTATAGTTTGAAATAGTCATTGGAAGCTGCACATAATCATATTCTTCACCTAGGATTCAAGAACAAGAAGTTTGATAAATATTTGATTAACTAAACTTATCAAAACTTCAATAGAATCAAACTTACTAATTTTTCTTTGAATAAAACTTTGAAACTAAACATTCTACATTTGTTTTGGTTCAACTTCAAAACGTCAAGGTTAACCTTTGCCTTTTAAGCCCAGTCTTATTGTGAAGTACTCTTTACAAGAATCACAATGGCACATGCTTCCAACTTGAAACTCATTACATCCTAGGCTACTTTTGCCTAGAATTATCTTTAGATTGTAACTCATTATATCTTTTATAATTCACTACTTGTTCAAAATGCCTTAGAAATTGTAGAAGATCCATGTCTGGTTTTATATATTTTTTTAAATCTCCATTTACCCTTTCACCTGATTGTGTACTTTGTGTTCCTCTTGTCACCACATTTTTCATGTAGTAGTCAACCCATTTTTCCTTCAAAGCATAAATGTCTTCTAACTATGTACTTCTTGTTGCCTTATATCTTTCAATTAGTTCTACTGAAACTTTTACAAATTGTAATTGGTCTTCGAACTCATATATACAAGCTTTAAAATTTTTTAAAAGTCAAGGTCTATCTGTTATTAAATTTCCTAAATTGTTAATGCTATTCTACATTATGTACCAAGTGCATAGCCCATGGTTTCTAGCATCACCTCTCTTAATGCCTTTGCCATTTACAAATCTTGATTAGTGAATATTGTTGAAGGATTTTTTTTTGCTTTGTGCTTCTAGAAATGTATCAAACAACCAACTAAAAGATGCTGTTATCTCATTGTACAAAAGTGTTACCCTAAAAAGCACCATGCCCTTATGATGCTTGAATGTTTGTTGGTACTAGAGGTAGTATCAAATGTGATCACATTGCCAAAGTCAACATAATCCATGATTATTGTCAGATTAGCCTAAAAGATATTTGCTATCTATTCTTCACATTGTTATTGTATTACAAAAGATGGATTTTCTAGTGATTGTTGCTGAAAATACTTGAGTATAGCCTCAACTTCTCCATATATTAAATCCCTTTTTCTTTTATTTCGAAGATAATTCTTCTTATCTAGCATAATATGTATAAGATTCTCTCTAGCACCAATTTCTCGTGTCATGAGCTTGTTGGTTTGCTTAGTTCTACGTTCAAAATTGCTTGCCAATTCAATTGTAAACCATGTGCATCTAATATCTTTCTCCGTGATGGCATTATATGGATTGTTTCTAGAAGATAAAAAGCATGATTATGCTTAATATTGAGATCATGGAGTTGATATTTTCCTATCTCTCAAATAAGTGCAATACCCATCCTTCCAAGACATCTTATTCTTGCTTTAGCTCTTAGATTTTTTTATGAGCACATTTCTCTTATCTTCTCTTCACTTACCTTCTTTAGCATATACAAATCTAAGTGAAGTAAGCTTTCCATCTATTCTAGTTTTATTGCTATATTGCTTTTGTATGCTGGATCTCATTTTCGCTCCATAACTAACCCATAATGCTCACGCATCATTCTCTATTTCAAACTTTATACCAACATAAGGAATCTAATTTTGTAAAATATTGTTAGTAGCATGGGTTGACTCATCTAGGAATCTGCAAAGATAAATGAAAAAACAAAACTTTATTTAATTACCAAGTTAAAGTTGTGTTTAGGAATATGAAATGCTATATATGAATTTGTCTAACTAATGATCCATCATGATTGCATTTCCATTAGGATGAATTCTGTTTCAATAGATTGGAAGCATTACTTATATTCTCACTATTGATTAGTAACTATTTAATAGGGTTGGTATATTCAAGAAATTTGTTCAGCATAAGACATGTAAGCAAGTGATGTTCATCTCAAATATGACGATAATTAGTATTGGAAATAAAGTGTGGTGGTTTTGAATCTTTTGATCCATCATGGCATTTAAGGCATGGCCCTAGAGTTTTCTTTTTCTTTTCTTTTTTTCTTTTTTAATCTTTCTTATTTTTCCTCATTATAACTTCAATTTCATCTATCAACGCTACTAGAAATTTTTGTTGCATTCTCTCATACTCTATTTTAAAAATATCACCATGAGATGGAAAATAAAGGAAAAGAGAGTAAAGAGAAAAAAGAAAAAAGAAAAAAAAAAGAGAAGAAAGAAAGTAAATGACTTCATATGTAAAATAAGGTAAAAATTTTACTTTGAAAATGGCGGCCATGGTTATGTAGAAGTTCCATTGATATTGTTTTCTATTACTTCAACAAATTTCAATATTTGAAATTGTTACTTTAAAGGAAAAAAAAATTGTTGTGGTTTAGATGAGGGTTCTAGGTGGTGTGGTTGCTAATTGAGTCATGGTAAGTGGAGGCATGCATGGTGATGGAGTCTTTATTTTGCTTAAGAGTTAAAAGTCATATCATACAATTTTTTTTTAATTTTTTTTTGCTAATAAAATTGCATATAATTGATCTGCATCAACAACATTACATTGTATATGGAGGATGATTCACATGATTAAAATTTATAAGATCAATTTAAGGACTTAGGGGATTTAATTCCTAAAAACATGTATTCAAGCGCTGTTTGCCTTGAATAGCTGCTTTATTGACACTTGCATTAACTTCTCTTTTGACTAAAGAAAATGGAAAAATAGCAAAAGTGGAATTTAAGCTTTGAAGTCTTCCATAATATTAGATATTACCTAGAGTCTTTCTTCACCATCAAATAGTTATAGACCAGGGAAAAATTAGTTTCCACTTTTTATGTTGTTCCATCTTTTCCTTGTAGCCAGCAACATTGCCTCACTTACTGCTTCAACTTTTGTAGTTGTGCTATTTGTAGCAGATATCTCATGGCAAACTGTTGCATTCAACTTTCCTTCATGATTTCTAGCCACCACTCCTCTCTTAGTTGTGTTAGAATTAGCATTATATGAGCCATCACAATTCAATTTAATGATTCTAACATCATGAGCAGTCCATGTTGATTGTGAAACTATCCTCTCATTCTTTTTTAAGTCGCTAAGAGACATAGTCATTATTGTTTTGTATTCCCAAATCGCAGCTTTGATGGAAATAATTAGTCCTTTCGGATTCGATCTTCTATGCTTCCACAATAATTAAAAGTAGGTGCACACGTCTCCCATTACTTCCTTCAAAGTCCTCTTAGTCAATGGATTTGATCTTTTAAGCTACATAATCCATTTGTCTATCTTGATAACTTGGTTTACATCATGTCTTCTACCCAATATCTCTAACTAAATGGGATGAGTCCATTCACAAAGTAAGACAATATGCTTCATAGTTTCCTCTTGTCCACGAAATTCACAATTGGGGGACTCCCTGATTTTTCTTTTGAAAAGATTTACAAATGAGCTTATCACATTTGTACAAAGACGCCACATCGGGTGTTTGGCCTTTGGCATGCAATCTGCTCCCCAAATTATTTTCCATACCTTCTATTGGATTACATGTGAAGAAGATGGTCTCCTTTGGTCCATGGTTGCATCTAGCTTGAAGATGGCATGGTAGGTTGATTTAGCTGAGTAGTTACCATCTCTTTGGAGTGGCTAAAACAACTTATCTAGTAATGGTGTATCACTTAGTGTTACTTGATAGATTTGTTACGTAATGTTTAGGGGAAAATACCTTCAAGTGACCTCTATATTCCATGCTTTTGTATTTGGATCAATGAGCTCTTCTACCTTGTTAATTTGTTTTGTGCAATAAGGCTCTAAGCTAATCAATCTCAATTGTTTTGGATCAACAATCATGGTTTTAAGTAGATATTCGTTTCATTACCAGTCCCTATTAGTCAGTAATAGCTGTTTTGAACCACCTCTCTTCCTATTTAAATACTTCTTCATATCCATGACACTCTTCTTCCAATTTGTGCATGCATAAAGTCTATTTTAGGAAAATAAATCCCTTTTAGTACTTAGCCGACAACTGGTTAAGTAGACATTATAGATGCTAAGCTAGTCTTCCAAGCATAGCATAGTTAAAAGCTTTCGATTCTTTAAATCCTAATCCCCCTCTCTCCTCTGTAATAGCCAGTTTATCCCATTTCTTCTAATGAATCTTATCTTGGCCTTTATCATCACCCCACCAAAAATTGCTTATCATAATTGCCACCTCTTCACACCATTTCTTTGGGAATTTGAAGACAACCATTGAATAAGTTGGGATTGCATATGTTACTGCTTTGATCAGTACCTCTTTTCTTCATTATGATAGCAACGCTCTTTTTTATCCTTGGAGTTTGTTGCCAATTTTCTCTCTCATTGTAGACAAGGCTACTGCCTTTGACCTTGTCCAAGTGGTTGGAAGGCTAAAGTAGCTTTTTGTCTAATTTTGATAAGAGATGCACACATATCATAAAAGGATTAGAAAAGAGGAAAATAAAATATAATTCCGAAGGAATTAATCTGTACCCTTAATTTTTAATAATTCATATCACAACATCTAAAATGTATAAATTAAGAAAAATCGATCAAGGGATCCCATAGAAACTTCTACTAATTCGCTTTCAGGAGTTATACGTAATTTTCTCTCTGATAGATTGAAAAAGTGACGTCCCTTTTCCTGCATGGGTATAACTTAAAAGCAATAAACAGATTCTTTTTCTATTTCCTCAAAAAGTCAGAACACGTAGCAGCTGAGAAGAAAACTTTATATTAATTAAATGATCGAACCATGTGGATTCTCTGGCATTTTACAATCTAAGACGCGTGTTTTGAAGCGACAGCTGTCACTTGTCCCAGAACAAACCCCGAAACAGAAACTTCCTTCGATTCTTTCTTCTACGTATACATAAATCACAAACAAAACTTGTACATTTTTCCTTTCCTTTTTATGCCCGCATCACAAAATAAACAAGAAGGAAAAACGACAACTATACTGGATTGAACATGTCAGCAGATTTCCAGGATGCAGTTTCACCACCAAAAGTGCAATCGCCACCACCAGCGGCGACTGCTCCTCCTCCTCCTCCTCCGGACGTGGAGGCTCAAGCGCCTGGCGGGTCATCAGGTTTTGGGGTGCCATCCATCTTGCAGAGGTGGAGAAGGGATGACTTGATTAAGAAAGGGTGGCTTATTTGTAGAGGGTTGTCTTTGGGTTTCTCTTTGCTTGCGTTTCTTATCATGGTAACTAACAAACACGGTGATTGGAAGGATTTCGATAGATACCAAGAATTCAGGTACTTTTTTTTTTATTTTTCTTTTTATCAAGTAATTTCTTCGTTTATTTCTTTTCAATACTTAAGTTTCATGCTTGATGACATTAGCAATTGGAGAAATAGATTTACTTCTGTCCCAAAAGTGCATAGTTTCACTGTTGCTTTTCTGTTTAGATATTAGGATTGAGGTTGTCATTCTGAGGACAGAATTATTTAGGAGAACTAATGGATGTCGTGAATTTTCTGTAGGTATTTGTTGGCAATATCAATTCTGGCGACTTTATATACAGGTTACCAAGCTTTCCGGACGTTTTCGTCCGGAGCACGGACGTTTGATCAGCGAAAAGTTGATTTGGTTGAATTTGCTGGGGATCAGGTGTGTGATCTCTCTGCCCCTTTCTCTGTTTTATGTTTAATCGCTCACTAATTGGTTATATGTAGGAAATTATGAATATGTCATTACACATGGTAGATTTCGTACATGATAAGTGCTTAGCAGCATTAAAGGGATTGTTTGGAATTTACATAAGATGTGAAACTTGGCTTTCACATTGTTGTTCTGTAGTTAATCCACTAGTGCACATGTCCCACTAACATGACCAAACATGTGGAATCAAGGCAGATTCCTCGCCCATTAAACTAACCAAAAAGAAAGTGAACTGCCTATTAAATGTATTGCAACTTGATTGGAGCCAGTGTATGCTTGCTTCTTTCTCCTGCTATCTCTTTCTGGCTTTTCAAACTTGTTTTCGTGTGTGTTCTGCATTTCATATGGATGCATATTTCTGTGCTGTGCTAAAAGCCATCTCACCTTAACATGATCATCTTTTTGGGAAACAGTTGTTGGCCTACCTTCTGATATCGGCAGCATCTACTGCAGTACCAATGACAAATAGAATGAGAGAGAATGTGGATAACTTATTTACTGATGCCTTGGCAGCTTCAATCACCATGGCCTTCTTTGCCTTCTTCACGCTTGCAATATTGGCGATTATATCTGGATATAAATTGTCTACACAGTTGTATATCTAGATTTCATTTTGTTTCTTTTAATTGGTCATTCATTTCTTCCAGACATGCTAAGAGTTATTTTTTTGTTTACTCAGCTCAATTTATCACCTGTAGATAGATTCTTTCTTTTGTATTGAAAAGCTGTATCCAACATGAGGCCTTTGTTTAGGCTAATTTGGACTCTCACATTTTCCTCTTAAGGATGTATAATCATACTGGATCTTTTTCCAGATTATATGCTAAGAAGCAATCCCTTTTCATCTATAATTATTGGTACCTTGTCTGGTCTTGCATAGCACATTTTCTTTTCCAAATTTCCCACACATGAATATGTGAAGGGAAATCATGCATATCATGATCATACCACTTAAGCATTTCTTATGTGTCGGTTCCCACAATTTTGATTATACTAGTACTGTAAATTCAGTACCACAATGAGCTGATCTAGAGGTTTAAGCCCTTGGATTGGTGTGGCTTGTTATATTTATACTTGACACTATCTCTACTTGTCGAATGAGACTTTTGACTGAAACCTCAAGTGATTGCTTAATTCAATAGGTTTTAAATGACAGTATGTGGATTTAAACTCAGCAACTCCTGTTTTGAGACCATGTTGAATTTAACTCTACAACCATTTGAACTACAGGAAAAATGATGGGTGCAGGAATTTGAACTCTTGATCTCCTGTACTAATACCATATTGGATATAGCTCCACTTAAGCTTTTATATTAATTGGTTGTGGAGCTAAATTTAACAAATATAATGGTTGCATGGAGGTAAACATCCACGATGACTTCCTCAGCTAAAATATTTGTTAAAGGATCTGTGAGTGCTTGACCAAAAACATGAATGAAAGCTTAATCGTTGAATTAGGTTGCAGCTTGTTCTTTCTGTGCCATTATTCACTGCATGTCCTTCAAACTACTGGTAAAATTCTAACGAGCCTTACCTTCGTACATTTTGATTTCTCTGTCCAATCTGCATAAGCATTACCTTTGAAGGCACATATTACTAAAATATATCAGCTAAATCCTGGACATAAAACTGTGAAATTTCAGTAAAGATATTGGTCTATACTCACTTATCATATCAATTCATTGCATCATTGACATATACAGCACAGTCCTGGTAAAACCAATTAGCTCCAGCAATGAGAAAATAAATAAATAAATGCTGCCAAAATCATCTGAACTCTCTATGCTAAGCTAGTCCATGAAAGGCAACAGATTCTTAATGTGGCCTTTGAGTACTCTCATCATTGCGTACAGTCTATGAAGAGCTGAGTAGCTAGGTCTTTCTGAAGAATTTAATAAATCGATGATCCATTATGTAGTACTGATATCTTATATTGTTGCTGCATAATTCTTCAGCCTCTTTGCAGCTGGAATCACTAGAAAGTAGAAGTTAATAGGGCATTTGGAACCATATGTTTTCCAGATTTGTTTCTGGTTTCGTTTCTGCCATTTCATTTATCTTCAGCCATTAGGTGATGCCGTGTGCGTCTACCGGAAAATTTATATTCGTTTCGTCTTTTCCAAACCTGAGAAATATTTGCATATGTAAAATATCAAGTTCATAGTAGTTTCACATGGTTTTTGTGAGAATTTATTAGATCTCAACATTTCTGCAGAAGATTTCAGCCAATGCTACAATTTTACGAACGATTTCCTTCTTGCTCAACCGCGAGACTCCCCATAAAATAGAACGGATAAAGCTTATAAAGCCATACATTTCGCTTTCTTCGGCCCTCAACAGTCAACTCGTTCAGCTTGTAGCAGCATCGCTAGACGGTTTCATGGACCAGGAAACAAAGCTATAGAGCTTCTCAAAATGAAAAAGGTGTTTCCGGACACGATAAACATGGAAAGAGTATAGGATAGCTGCCACCGTAACCGCCAAACATGACAAGATCGTCAACTTCCAGAAATCCTGATACAATTAATAAACAGATCAGATCATTAAAATTTGTGGAGGAAACTGCAACAGCATCAATAACAAGCTGAAATTGTAAAAAATGGTACAAAAAGCGTTCTTTCGCTAAAGATTTTAATGTGAGTTACTTTTACATGGAATGTTTCTCGCAGAGTAGCTCTAGCTCAGTTAATTTGAGATTTTTTCAAGGTGCAAGGAATACATTATTTGGTGAAAGAAGATGATTACCTGTGGATTTGAAATAATTATTCCCATTGCATATGCCAATAAATCCATTGTGGATTGAAGTGAGTTTTGGACTCCTCCAACAACACAACGATCGGATTCGGGAACTTCATCCTGTTAAATTAAGTAGCATAATAAACTCACAAAGCATAAATATTTCGATCTTCCATGAATAAATAGAGCCAGTCTCAGATGTGGTAAATTGAATAAAGATAATCTCTTATCAGTCTTCATTATGTATCAAATTGTATGGATTCTACTTACCTGCATTTGCTGAATAACAGCCAAATCAAACATCCACAGTCCAAGTCGAGATGCTGCTACTCCTCCCATTAGCATATAGCCAGATAAAATGTTATTTTGGACCCATATGGATCCCACGCATATAAGGAGAAAGGTCCACTGCAAGAAGTCAGGATATTTGAAATTATGGGCGTAGCTCAAAAGAGCTTTTGAAAGTTCACAGCTTATATGTACTGGTTTGGATGTATATACCTGAGACCATATGGACCAAAGTCCAGTTCTGATGGTTAAGATATGAGATTGGACAATCGGATAAACGACTGTGGCGGCAATCCCGATCGTTGCGCTTACACCTCGTGCTATTCCAATCACATATGCAGGTATGCCTTCCCATTCCAATGTAGCTATCATCAATGTTCCAAAACTGAAAAACCAACAGTCTGCATAAATTTGGTCCATATTAACCAGCAAGCATTAAACGCAATGCAAAAGGAGGATACCTTAGGACAGTAAAGAACAACAGAGCCAGTGAAACTCCAGGAAGCACAACATCTTGCTGTAAGTATACAACCCATGCATTAACGAAAGGGATCCTAAAGAACCTCTCGATCGAATTCCCTTTCTGACTACATTCTCCCAACATCGATTCACTATTTTCCTCATCCTTAAATGGTCTCACTTCAGGATTGTTCTGTGAAATTTTCTCTAATTTTCGTTGATTACTAAATCCTAGACTAGGAATCCCATTATAAACTGATATCAGAAGCCAATACTGCAGCCACACTGAGAGTGTACACAAGATTGCTAAGGCCATAGCAGAAGCTGTTAAAGATCCAAAACTAATTATGAAGCCTGATACAACTGGAGCAAACAACTTGCAGATTAGATCGTTGCGTCGAATAATCGAATTCATCTTGGTTAGGAGCCCTGTAGGCTGGCCTTCTGAAATCACCACAATCCTTCAATATTACAAAACTGGAATTAGAACTAATATGTAGTCTTCAGTACACAATCAAGCAGATATAGTCATATAAATCTAAAGTGGTCCTGACTTAAACAACCTAAACTAAATTGCAACTCATAATCCTTTATGTGCATTCTTTTGATTTATTCTTCAAAATTCGAAAGTGCTGAATTGGTTCTAAGTTATAATGTTATGGCAAAACCACTACTTAAATTGAGTGCTTTTCTCATTTTACACATGAAGTATGATGGTGTTTAATGTGATATCAAATTCAACTTATCAAATTTTATATCTAAAATTTAAAATTGCTATACATAATAGTTAATTGAATTTTTATTTATTAAATTTATTATCTCAATTATTTTTAAAAAGATAACGTATAATAAGTTCAAAGGATTGAACCATGAAATTGAAAAAATTATCAAAATTCAAGTGGCAACTTCGATATTGTTTCCTAAATTATAACTCCTAAACTTTTTATGCACCTTTTCAACTTTCAAGTTTATTTTGTTGTCGTGGTAGCCATACCATGTAGGACTAGAATCCAAGTCAGGTAGGACATTTTCAACGAATCTCAGACTCATTCGAAAATGCACTGATGTTTCAGATTTCACAGGACACTAATCCCAATCTAGAAGATAGGCTTTTGTTGTTATTACCATTCTCTTTCAACCAAGATTGTTCCCGCAAGAATGGAAAGCACACCAATGGCTCCAGAAATATTAGTTAGGATGACAAGTGAGATAAATATAGCGGGATTTTCTGATTTCAGATCTGGGTATGCTAGCAAACCTATAACAGTTCCTCCAGCAATCACAAAGGATAGGTTTTGTGTTAGGAGCCAAATCTGGAGAACCTGCACGCATAGTGGAGCTCATTAAAAAGCATTCTAGATTTGTGTTTAAATAAAAAGATAAATTCCGAATACATCACCTATTTTTTAGAATTGAAAGCATTTATATTTTAAATCTTTAAAAAACCCTCTTTAGTAAAAATGAGGGCTTAAAACACTTTTTTTTTTTTAAATATTTAGAGATTTAAGTGATACTAGAATATGCAGTTTAAATAAATATGTAATAAAGATTACGAGTATTCTTGGAATTTATTCTATGTACAGGAAAAAAAAAATAATTTTTTTTCAGATCCCATGTGATCCTTTATTTTTCTCTAGAGTATTAAAGTTTTATCAATTTTCAAATTTTAAGAAGATGAATAATTTCATTATTTTACAATTAAATATAAATTATAATTTAATATTTTTATTAATTCCTATTTGATCTCGGTTCGACCTCTTCACTTTAAACTGTTCTTATTTCCGAGTTAAACTCCTCCGACAAGATTGATACTGAAAAATAAATAAATAAATAAACGTTTTTAAATAGAAAATATTTCACTTGAATTTACTTTTTTTGGTGACTACAAATGCTTGTCATCGCATTCCATGTAAAGACAAAAGAAATAAATCCAACAACGAGAGGCAGAATTTGTTTGCTTGCGGATTCGGTGCCATAGATAGCGCTTACTTACGCATTTTAATATTCAAGTGTCTTGTTCTTGTATAATTTTGAGAAAAGACGTGTAAGAAAGGTTATATAAGGAATAATGGGATAATGGTGTAAAGTGTAGGTGGGAATTTTGTTGACATAAAATGGAGAATATCAAATAAAATAAAACTTGGATGTATTTAAAGAGCATGTAAAAAGAAATTATAAAGATATACTAAAACATTCTCAATAAGAATATCTCTCCCAAAAATCGAAAATGAACCTAAAAAAATCTCCCTCTAACGTCTAAAATAAACATTCTTCACATAATTTACTCTAATAATAAATCTTTTACTGCGATTTGGAGAAAAGATAGAAAACAGAAAAACCTTAACAAATAAGTAATCCTAACATAAATCATTTTCATAATAATTAAGAATTAGATAACCAACTAGTAATAAAATTAGGAATACAATGGCAAACAACCAATGATAAAATAGAATATGGAACTTTAGTAAGAAATTGTAAAAAAAATAAATGAAAAAGCTATAGTAATCAACCCTAAGAGTTTATTAACACAAAGCAATTCTTTACGGATTAGAGTTTTATAATGAAATCAAATTTTGAAGAAACACATGTATTTGAAGATTAGGGTTTATAATGAAATATAAAATTAGATATCTTGTTAGATTAGGGTTCTATCATGAAATTAAGAACTATAAACTTAGTTGGATAAATTATGGGAAAACTTAGTAATCAATTTGAAAAAGTATTAGAAACAAAATTGAAATAATCTATTCAAGAAGTAATATGATAGATTTAAAAGATTAGGGTTTCATAACAAAATACAAATCATTATGTCTATTGGATGGTTAATAGGATAGACATTACAATTAAGACCTAAGAGTATAATATGGTGATTAACTTTTGTTTATTTAATGGTTGTGCTTATTAGAATGGTTCATGCATTTACTCATGTATATGTTTAGTTGCTTATGTATGTGGGTGATAGCATAAAACAAATTGTTGAAGAGGCTTAGATTGGCCTATATGTGTGAACACAAAATCGCAACGTCACATACTTTTAAATATGACTCTAGGGACCTACCTCATACTTCCAAAACTTAACCTACTCCATAATTGTAGAAGTTGACTTTAGGACCTACCCATACTTCTAAATTGATTCTATGAATCTACTCCACACTTTCAAAACTTCACTCTAGGGATCTACTTCATTTTTTTAAAAATAGCTCTAGGGGTATGGGGATCTATTACTTTCAAAACTAACTTAAAGGAGCACAATGAATTCACACTTTTGAAAACTAACTCTAAGGAACACTATAGGTTCACTCTTTTCGAAAACCAACTCAAGTGAGCAATAAGGTTTTATAACTAATTCTAGGAAGCATTAAGGGTCTACACTTTCATAATGACTCCATAGGACACATATATCCCTACCTCATATTTCCAAAACTTAATTCAAGGGACCTACTCCATAACTGCAGAAGTTGACTTTAGGAACTTGCCCGTACTTCTAAAATTGATTCTATGAACCTACTCCGCACTTTCAAAATCTCACTCTAAGGATCTACTTCATTTCTTTTAAAAAATAGCTCTAGGGGTATGAGGATCTATTACTTTCAAAACTAACTTAAAGGAGCACAATGGATTCACACTTTTGAAAACTAACTTTAAGGAACATTATGGGTTCACTCTTTTCGAAAACCAACTCATGTGAGCAATAAGGCTTTATAACTAATTCTAGGAAGCATTAAGGGTCTACACTTTCATAATGACTCCATAGGACACATATATCTACACTTTCAATATTGACTCCAAAGGTCTGATTTGATGTGATCACTAGATAGTCCTCCATCGTTAGGTTGTAATTAAGTAAACTAAATGTGTGCTTGTTGGCAATGATTGTTGTATTTAATTAGATGAAGTTGCATGTAGTGTAGTTTGACACATGCATTATGCGTGTCTATATGGAAAATAGTTGCTTAGTAGGCTTTGCTCACCTTGTCTTAGGAACTTTTATTTTTTATTCTTTAAAGTAATTATAAAAAGGATACGGAGAATAGGTGAATAGAGGATTGAGCCTTACATTGCCTATATGGGCATGTGGTGGACTGTGGTGCCTCTTAGGCTTGAGGCTTGAGACTTTTGGTGATAAAACTGGCTTTTAGTAGTTTAGTCATATTATAAAGGTATACGTGTGAATATTGGGTACAATTTTGTTGTATGATAAAATTATAAATAAGAGTGAATATTTAGAATCAAGTTTAAATAGACAATAAAACCCTTTGACGACTTAAATAAAGCTTAAACATTATGGAAAATGGTATAACTAGAGGATAATGTTACATTCAAATGGAGAATGAAAATTATACACGAAAGGATGAACATTTTGTGTATTTAATGTGTTAAATTGGAGTTGTAACATGATGTTGTATTTGCACCACTTTTACATAATGTTCTCTCTCTAATTGAACCAATAAAAAGTTTCATTTTTATTTAAACTTGATTCTAAACGATCATCCTTTTTTTTGCATAAAAGCCGATGGGATTTGTAATGGTTACAACAAGTGGCTAGTGTAAATATGGTGGTTGATAATTGTTTCAGCGTGGTGTAATGAGTCCACGGTGTATATACAATTGCAATATGACTGGAAAAAAAAAGTGCCTACTCCATCTCGAGGTGCTTCAAATGGTGAGCTCTTGTTTTGGTTATTGTGTGATTTAACATCATTTACAATCTGCCTATCCCTTTAAAAAAAGTAATGACTCTGCATACCTTCACATATGATAATCTATCAACCCATTGTCCAACGGTAGGACCAAATAAAGCAGTTGATGCTGATTCTACTACGCCATAAACTGCAGCCAATAGTAAAGAATCCGGCCATATGCTAATCATGTACAATCCTACACAGAACTCCCACATCCTAAATGAGAAGCAAGAAATGGAACGAAGTTATTGAACAATCTAACAAAAAGAATTAATTTAGAATAAGGGCAGTGATAAAAAATAATTTCATGACCTTTTACATTTAGGAATTTGGTTCATCCTTCAACCGTCACTAGGGTTCGAAAGACCTTGAATCCATGAAATAATAATGATTCATCCCCAACCTTGCATCCTCTAGAACAACTCAAATAGCAATTAAAAGTTGTATTGAACAAAATTCTATCCTTGAAATTTACCACATGATGCCAACGGTGGTCTCGACTAACTATTTTCCCCCCTTCTTGTATAATCTTTATGTTTCTTTATTTTAATACTTAAATGATGAACATTTTATATGTTATTGTCTTCAAGAAAAAAGTGATATTATGGGCCTCCCATCTTCCTTAGCATTGTTGATTTAGTACGTTAAACAGGTTCCATACAGTCCGAATTTCTTGGTTTGTCCTCTGGAATATCACTTCAGTTCCATATCTAATCCCTTTATTGAAGCTCCATATGGCATCCATTGTCCAACGGCAAGGTGAATAAACGGAATAAATGTACTATCAGCGTCTGTATTTTTAATTTTCAATAATTTAGTTTCTAAACTTTTTTTCTTCGCTATTTAGTATCTATATTTTTAATTTGATTGCAATTTAGTATGTGTACTTTCAATTTAGTTAACAATTAACAATTTAGTGTTTAAATTTTCATGAAATTGCAACTAAATTGAATATACATACACAATACACTAAATTGTAAAAAGTTAAAAAAGTATAAGCATTTGTTGTGCATTTATCTTTCAAACGTACGAATAAGTTTAGGAAGAAGTAAAAGAAAGCATCTCGCTAATGTTGACATTGGGTACTTCTACCTCCAAGTGTTAGAAGTGTCATACGTGAAGCCATATGTTGAAGATAAGTTTCCCTTTCATGCCCCTCAACGAAGGTGTGCACCATATTAATAGGAACTGGCAAAGACGACCTTATTCACTTACTAGAGCAAAGCATTCATGGCCATCATCGCTAGTTTCTCTGAGGGCATGTTAAAACTTTTGTTTTTAATGATGCTTAATTCCATTTGCTCTAGTATATAATATAGGTAGGCGAGCTAGACTATGTTAATTTGGCTGTTCAAATGATTCTTTTTACCCCTTATATTTACATCTTCATGCGAAAGGCAAATGTATCGAAACATGAGCCAATCTTTCAAGAAATGGATATAGGGCACTTGTTAAGAAAATATTATAATACCAACCATCCTCGAACCTTGACTGCAAATAAAAGGCATTTTACTCAGAACCCTGGTCATGAAATATCTTCTTCCTCTTTCCGCACCTCAAATGCGCTCCTTGCCGAATAGCAAAATGCTAACTCAAACATATTGACAACTTAAACTCTTAAATAGGTCTAGTTGGATAAGTGTGGCTTTCACATTTTAGATTTTGACATCTATTTATTTATTTTCCCTCCTATGGGAAGCCACTTGCACATATTCAAAACGCAAGAAGAATAGGATATTCGCTCGGTCTGGCTAGAATCGGTAATTACTAGCTGAAGACACCATTTTGATGATTATAAACCCAAGAGTTTATATGAGGTCGATACTGAATCGTTGGTTGAGAAATGAAGACAGGCCTGAGGGGAAAGATTGGTGAGACAGATGGTCCTAGACTCATCTATATGCTGGGAGGAGAAATAGATAAATAAGCCCTGATCGGATCTATTTTTATAAACACCTTTCATTCAGTTTAAAGCATATAGAAGGCCTATCTATATCTTTTTTCTGTAGGGGGTCTGGTTGTGTTCCATGACTATTTTGCGTCATTCTCAGTTCTTTCATTTCTAGATCACTACTACTAATAGTGTCAAGAGTTTCTTTGCTTGTATAATGGCTCAGAGAGTCCTATGAGAATCATCTACATACTCTCCTAGCATGTCTTCAGACTATATTATAGGTACTATGTTTCGGTTAGATTCTAAATGATTGAAACTTCCTTAAAGATCCAACGGTTTATTAAGAAAACTTTTAGCTTTTGACTCAAAGAAAGAAATTGTATCAATTCTTTAGGTTGAAGGTGTTTTGGATGTTTAAATTTTTTCTTAAGGTTGATCCATTCCTCCTTTTTTTTTTTTTATTCCTTCACCAACAAGGTCGGTGATAGAATTTTCTCTAATTAGGTTAATTGCACCTTCGTTATTCTTCTCAAAATCTTTATAAATCCTTCAAATAAGTGGGAAAGAAATCTGTATCCTACTTTTAAAGGACTCTCCTTTACATGATCGGTCGAGTAGATATATATATATATATATATTTTAAAAAATGTTCTTCATGTTATCCCAATTGAAATAACGATGGTCTTATCTTCATTATGGGATTCATTCAGATTTTGTTTCCTAATTCACAAATCTGTGATAAACACGTTATGGAACTATATCCAATATATATGCCAAATAAACAAAAGTAGAAGGAAAGAGAGCGAGAGGAAAAACCTGGCACCCCATCTGGCCAAGAAGTGGCCTGAGTAAAGATAAGTGTTGAGGTATAATGGAAAAGATGTTTCTTGAGAAGAAGAAGGTGGCACCTGATGAGGTGTAAGGAGTGGATCAGTCGTATTCATGTTGCTTTATTAGGGGACTAGTAAGAAGTCAATACTGCTTCCCGTCCTCGTCCAGCTTTATCTGTGTGTGTGTGTGTGTATGTTTTTGAAGCTTTTGGGGAAGATGAGGACTGTGTTTGGTGTGTTTATTGGTAGGTTTTATTGATGGTTATTTAGAGGACAGAGAGAGTCAACTGTTTATTATCTTTTTAATTTTAAAAAATAAGAAAGGAAATTTAATTTTGAGATTTTTTTTATTTTTATTCTTTTAAAAATAAATATTATGTAAAAAAAATTAATTTTTTTTATTTTCTATATAATAGGAATAAAAGTTTAAATATTATATTTATTATACTTTTATTAATACTATGATTAATAACTAAATATAAATAAAATAATAATTTTATTTATATTTTTAATTTAATATTATAATTAATTAGATAAAATAAATATTTTTTATAATAAAAAATTATATAAAAGAAATAATTAATAAAAATTATTAATTTATTTTTGATAATAATTATTCATATTTCATAAAATAAATGATTATTGCATTCAATAATAATGAAGAATAGCAAAAAAGCAAATTGCGAATTTTTAAATGTTTCGATATCTGAGATACATATTTATAAGTGTCTAAAGAAATAAAATAAGAAACTGTCACGACTTTTGTTTACTCTCAGTCGGCGAATCTTTGTTTTTATTTTTATTTATTTTTTGTCATGTTATCCCCTTCAAGTCTGACTTTGCAGGATCTGTAGGTTTAAGTTGAAGCTATCGTGTCCCATGTCTATTGGAAATTTATACGAGGATAACATGCATATGTGTTTTCAATTTCAAAAACGAAATTTGATATTTGTACTTATGGACTTTTGATTTATTACCTTTCTGTTTAATTAAAAGAAAGTATATATATATATATATATATATTGACAAAGTTGCCCACAAATAAATGAAAAGAAAGTAAAATCAGAGTTTAACGTGTATGATATTTAATAATGTAAAATTGAATAGAATATGAAATTTAGTATCGAAGATTATGTAACTGCCATTAAAAGTAAAAAGTTTATTTGTAAATCTTTAAATTAGTCATTAGGGTGATCACAGAGCAATTAGGCCATTCTCACCTAATTTGAATTCTGAATTAGTAATTATGGCAATTAAAGCTTTCAGTAAAAGCTCTCCAATTGAGCTAGAAACTTGCGAAATCATAAAGTTTTAAGATTACCAAAAACTTATATTTATTGAAAATACGGAATTCGAGTCTTGTGATATAATGGTATCCGAAAGATAAAATGTTTAAAATATAAAAAAATGATAATTTGATATGAAATAATATTTAAAGTGCATATATATATATATATATATAACCTTAAATATAGGATAAAATAGGATTAATTATACCAAAAATTAATAAAAAAAATTAACAAACAAATGAGAGATAAAATCAGTATACTCTAATCTGGACGTGGCAGCCTGATCTTCAAAGGAAAAAGGCTACTTTTGAATGGATAATGAACATTTGACAACAAATTATTAATTTGATAAATATATAGTATAAGGTAAAAATTATAAAATGACAAACTTGAGCCTCAATTTCTCTAGCCGACGCAAGACGACCGCCAAACTCACCTATATAAACAGTACAACACCCCCAATCCTTCATTTAACAGCTAGGAATTAACAGAAATATTAGAGAAAAATAGTTTGGAATTAGGAAAAAATAAGAAAAAACAAGGGAAGGCTACTGGCCTAGCCTGTTCAAGGACCAAACTAGAAGCTGCTCTTGCACCCGATCATGACCAGACGGAGCGACCACCGCCCTTCCTCGCCGACAAGGAGCTGATACCGGAAACCACCGGATCTCCGGCAACCACTGAGGCCCATTTTCCACCCCAATCTTGTAATTTTTATTAAAAATGTTTAAATTATCTCAATGATGTTGCTCAATAATATTCTATAGAACCCTTATTATATCTAGTTTACATGTATGTCAAGGTTTCTTGATGATTAATACATTTAATATTTATTATATTTTTTCCCTCTAAAACTGCTAAAGCTGTAATTATGTAAAATAAATTGATTTTCAATAAATTAATTGATTAATTTGAGATGTTATGATTCCTATAGGGTTGTAATGACATGATATAACATTAATATTCATTTTACATGTAGATGTGATTATTTGCTTAATTAATCGTAAATCTAGGGGTATATACATCATTTTACTTATAGGCAAGAATCCCTTTTCAATGAACTGAATAGCATTATAGATTCTATATATTTTTCTAAGTCTATAGCAATTTTTTGTGGAATTATTTAGTAACCTATGCTATTCATTGTGAATTTTTTTATAAAAAAATGACTTAATTTATTAAGCGAAACCTAATTCTAGTAATATCTGCTTAAGTATTTTGGTAAAAATTGATATATCAAGCTATAAGTTTTGCTGATCAGACTTGATAGGATACAATTTCAGTAATTATATATATATATATATGAGTCCATATGATGATTTTTACATGCTAGGGATGATGTAGATATTCCTACTCTACATATACTACTGCATTTTTACCACTATTCATGAAAAATATAGTATTTATATAATAGATTATGGATATAATGTTGTTATATTTATAAATGAGTTAATTTATGTATTTAGATAAAAGAGATCTTTCCAAATATATTTCTATAAATGGAATTCATATTACATATCTCGTATCTATACGAACCCAACAATATCCATTTCATTGGATTAGGGTTATTGTAGACTAAAATGAATATTTTTATATATTGTTATGAAATATATTACCCTTTGATGACTTTTTTGTAACCCAAATATGATTGAATGAATGGAATTTACATTTCACTATGACCAAAACAGTATATTATAAGCAATCTTTTCATTCTGTTTATCAACAACTCTTTCTCTATATATTTATATAATATTATGATAACACAATCTTATTATATATAAAAATATATACATATGTATTCTATGACCTGTTACATAATGTACCCATATATATATATATATATATATATATATAATAGTGATGATATAGTATAGATACACTTACATATACAAATATAGGTACATACTAGTTAAATAAAATAAATAAGATCGGAATGTTTTCATAACTTATATGAAAATTGAAATTGGAGTTGATACATATAGGAGTTCCAAGTTATCGGGAGCTTGACATAACTTACTCGTTTGAGTGAGAAATAATTCCAAGTGGGATAATGTTTTACATCATTTTAGAGACTGAAGTATATACTTGCTTGTGTTTGTAAGTAGATTAGATGTGCGCATGTCGTACTTGTAATTGAAAACTGAAGTGTTGATCTAGTTGTGCCTTGTTGTAGTGAATTGACTCTTACTTGAACTATTTTCCAAATCGATTAGTCACTCTTAAGTTAAATTAAATAGAACTTAAGCCAAAATTCTAATTTAATGTGCATTGCAACCCATTAGGAAACGGTTAACATTCTTTTGCCAAACACTAATACTAATGTTTAGATACCATTCCTTAATCGAACTAAGTGACAAGAGACAAGGTTACAGTAAGGGTAGGGGTTAATTGTAGGTTTGGAGATAGCAATTAGTTTGATGGGGTCTTAGGAGGAGTCAAGCTCTAGTTCATAGGTTTGGAGATAGCAATTGGGAGCCATTGCAGAAGCTTGGGTTTCAAGCTCCTTAACCTGGATTGATGTAGATGTAATTTCTTTAGTCTCATGATGAGTTGGATAACATTGTATGGATGGAATTTGCTTGTTTATGCATTACACTTAATAATTGCTTGAAAAACCTATTTGCTTTGTGTAGCTTATATATGCTTTTTGCCTCCTGTCCCTTCTTGAGCTCTGGTTTGCTCATTTCTTTATAGATTTCCTTATAGGTCCTAAGTAGAGATGCCTTAGATCACCGATCCACATGTATGTATATGATTGTAAATAGGGCTTGGGAGTAAGGAATAATGGTTGAAGGACCTTCTTTTTTTTTTTTAGTAGTTTTTGAATCAATTGGGTCTCTCTTAGGTAGCTTAGACTGATTATGGTTTAGTGCTTGTAATTAGACCAATTTTACTTCTTTTGATATATTATGTAAATATCTTCACTTATATACAATGTGTATCTATATCATAGTCTATTGATGAACTAATGATGCTTTAGAGTGGTTGTGTCATTGTCACCTTGTTCATATCGGTTCTATGATAGCTGTTGACCCATTAGTTTCTGTCATAGGCTAGTATATACGGTAAGACTGTTATGCTTATACTACTTTTAGGACGTGATAGTTCTTTATTCGAGTATTATCTATATAGTAATGTGAAAAGTTTTAAATTTCAAGCAATATTTGTGCTATTTCTTGTAATCATGTGACTAAGATAATTCGAACCAAATTGACACCAAATAAGAAAATAAGTATTTAAGATTTTATGAGGATTTATTGATTAGATACATTATTATGGTTTTAGTTTGATTGACATAAGATATTGAACCAAACACTAATGTGAAAAGTTTTAAATTTCAAGCAATATTCATGCTTTTTCTTTTAATCCATGTGACTAAGATAATTTGAACCAAATTGACACCAAATAAGAAAATAAGTGTTTAAGATTTTAAGAGGATTTATCGATTAGATACATTATTATGGTTTTAGTTTGATTTACATGAGATATTGAACCAAACATGCTTAAATGGTTAGAAGGATTGAATGAATCACAAATTGGATTGCATTTTAAGAATTGTATTTTACAATTTGATTAGATCAATTTTGTATTATATGATGTTCAATGCAGTGTAGTGAACACCTCAATCATTGGTTACAAGAAGTTCACTAGATTGGTAACAAAATAAGATTTAATATAACATAGTGGTTCAAGATGGCATGTGCTTCTAATGATATATTGCTAGTTGATATTAACTGAAGGAGAGGCTTTATAAATATGTAATAAATAGAAGTTAAAAGAGGATTAACTAGTGTGTATTTCTTCTCTTATAAGGGATCAACATTTAGCGATCAATATTTGGGATCGAGTTTAAATGAAGTATTAATATTTTAAATGGTTAAAACAAAAGATTAACGTTATATTAAATGGTTCAAATAAAGAATCTTACCACATGTCATTATACCACTGCTAAATTGAGTTAACATGACACGTTTATAGGACAATGATGTGTTTTCTATGTGAAATACTTAGTATAATGTTGATAATATTTTTTAACTATATGAAAATTTGATTATCTATTTTAACCACTTACATAATGTTAATAATTTACTTTAATAACTTGAAAGTTTGATTTTCTATTTAAACATAACCCTGATCATTAATCCCCTTGTAATTTTCTCATGTAGGCATATATGATTTATTTGATAGAAAATGAGTTTATAGATGTATTGAATAATTCTTGTATAAACCGAGTATTTTTTACCTTTAGATTTATAGCCTCATTATTCTTTTATATTGGCCTTGCATATCTAAAAGCTCAAAATACATGGTTTTTTAATGACCAAATTTATTAAACTAGGGGCTAATTAACTATATAGAGATTAAAACTTTGTTTTAAATTTACATTCAACAACAATGGTTGAATCATGCACAATGCGGTACACGATGAACCTATAATTGAAAGTTAAAAAGATCTATGCTTCTTACATAACCTAAAAGTTAATTGGTGAAATTGGTATATAGCACGTTAAATGATTCACTTATTTTTCTTTGAATGCCAAACATATCATTGTTGTAGCTAGTTGAGGAATGTACTTAAATAGAGCAAACCCTAAACCACCCCCACCAACTCTCACCTTTTTTTTTTTCTTTCTAAAAAAAAAAAAATCCTTTAAAAAGGGCCTTGCAAAAAGTTGTTATAAAAATAAGTGATAAAGGCAAGTACATAGTATGTAACTTCACCTACCGAGGATAAATAAAGAAGAAGGCACATATTGTTAACACCCCTTTTAGAAACAAAACATAAACAGAATACACGGAACACACACCTATGTATAGAACATTCACCTTCTCCTACTTACTTGACCCTTTTCCTATTCTATCATCTAAAATCACTCCAAGTTCTCAAATTAACCTCAATCAAAGTTAATGTTTACTCTTAGGTATGTAATCATCATCTCGAACACTATTTTTTTCTTTGCACCCTTTATAATTACAATAATTCAATATAAATCCTAACTTTGATAGTGTTCTTCTTTTTTCCTAAAACATTGTTACTCTTGTTTTTGTTGTGTTTGTTTTTAGTTAATTTGACATAAATTGTTGTTCTTAACATGTTAGATGTTACATGAAGTGGTGTCAAATATTAAAAAATGATTTGTTATTATAGTTTATTTGTATGCACACTGCATGTTTGTAAAAATTCCTCTAAGGATTTTTTTAATAGAAGAACACGTGCATTGTCATGTGCTTTAAGGGAGATACTGCTATTGATGATGTTACATAGTGTTGTTGTTTATTATTATATGCATGAGCTAAATTGCCTATGTTATACAAGCGGGGCGAAAATGGTGGAATTTCTCAAATTTGCGATTTATGCTCAGAGAAAGATTGTGAGAGGCAGTTTTAGGCCAAAACATGATAGGGATCTAATTAATAAGCTAAAGGAAAAAAAAAGCTAGCTATACCGAGTTCCTTCATAGGTAATGTAGGAGTATAGGAATCGATCCCAGTGTAGTCAAGGTTGAGATATTGTATAGACACACATGCTGCTATGAGGCTAGTGTGTCTTATTCACTCATATCTATTAGAGATGATAGTGTTGTTGAAAACCTTATTGAAAATAGTTGAAGCTTAGGGGAGCATTGCATATAACACTTGTGTGCTAGGACTTGCAAAGAATCAATAGCCCCTTTCATATAGTTGACAATCCAAGCAAACATTTTACTCATCCCACATCACATGAGTAACACATGATGATTGACTTGTCAATTCATGAGGAATATGATCCAATCCATGTGTGGGAACTCTCATGTGATGTTGAAAATCAAATAGACTCAACAGTTAAGCCCTACCTTGAAGATATGTAGTTGAATGATTTTGGGGAGGAGCACATAGAAATAGGTGTTAAGAAGGAGAGTTCCTAAGGAGGATAAGGAGGCTAATGTGCACTTAGTAAATGAAATTCTTATTGCACATCATCCAATCTTATGCATGCACTCCATCTAAGTAACAAAATAGCTATCAAAAGGTGAGACCATTGAAATGGCAGTAAGGGATTCAATTCCCTTTTTCAATGTTGGTAGAGATGATGCTTACATATCTTTCAAAGAAACTCAAAATGTCATGTGTAGTAACTTAAGCAGTAGTGAAGACTTCAATAAAGGTATAGGACTTAACATTAAGGCCGGTTTGATTCAAGCAATTAAGATGTATCATATCAAGAATTACTGTAACTTTTGTGTTAATGAATTTAATATGATCTTGTGGTTGATTTATTGCTCTAAAAGGGAATACAACTTTAAGTGAAGGCTTCAAGCCTATAAGAAGAAGCTAGAGGAGCTGTTTATCATGACCAAATTTGAGGGACCCCACATATGTATCAATTCGATGATAAGCTAAGATAATCTACAATTACATTTTAACATGATGGTTAGTTGTTTCCTTGATATGGTAAGGGATACTCCTAATATTAAGGTTTTCAAGCTTATCTCTATTACTAAAAATGAATTTGGTTATAAGATAATCAAGAGAAGGGTGTGGGAGGGTAAGAAAAAGGTCATTAAGATCGTGTATGGGAATTGGGAGAAATCTTATAATGAGCTACTAAAGCTATTTAATGCAATAAAAATCAATAATCTTCAAACACAAGTTGAGTGGAGGTGGAGAAGATTAAAAAAAAAACTTGAGGAATCAATCTTAAAGTAGTTTTTTCTAGAAATTTGGCCTTTGTGTGGAGGCCTTTAAGTTTTGCAAGCTTGTGGTGATTATTGATTGTATTTTTTTTTTCTATGGAAAGTATGGTATGTGGGTCATATCGAGGCTATTCTTGAATATCTGATAAGTAAAGCCTTTATAGTGACTTATATAAACATTAGCTCACCTTAACTTATTTTGATGTACTATCATCACCTAAGCTAATATCTTATAAAATATCCACTTATCTCTTGATCTCTTGATAGCTATATCTCTAGCTGATGGGGGACTACACTTTTCACAAGATCATGGCAAAGTGATACTGTACCCACAAGCTCACTATGAGCAAGCCCTCAAGGGAGAGGCAAAGGAAGAGCAAGCTTCCCATTAGTAGGACGAACAATGGTTACCTAGGTGTGGAGGTAAGACTAAAACTAGGGGACTTAGATGAGCCATTAGCTTGGGTCGACCTTAAGACAACACATCACATGGCAATCATCTCATGGTTGAGGAGACAATAGGAAGCTTAGCACATGTTTCTAACACATTTGAAACTTTCCATTGTTACTTGGTTAATAGTCCTTTCCCTATCTCACCAACTCTACAGAAGAGACACCACAATCAGCCAGTGATAGAAATAGGTGAGAGCTCATAGCCAAGCGTATAATAGATTCCATTGTCTCCTCGTGACTTTAGTGAGCCCATGCAGCTCTTTCTAATCCAAGAGTCATAGGTTCCTACTACTAGTAATGAATTAAGATTTAGAGGGCACAGCTTTATGTTATCATTGATAATTCAGCAATTTACTAGGCGTAAGAGCAACAAGAGATGATAGAATTGTATTGCATTCAATATTTAAAATCTAATCAACATTTGCATTTATGTGCATTGTAATGAGAATTCTATGTATTTTAGCTTTTCCCTTATGTATTGAATACTTAGTTTGCATTGTGCCTTTATGTTATATATATATATTGTCTTTGATGCCAAGTTTAGGATGAGAATGTGTAGTTTTCAATGGAGTGGAGTTTGGGTTTTGAGTATATGAGTATCATGGAATTTCCATGAAGTTTAGAATTTTAAAAACTTTGTTTTCGAAATTGCTTCTAATGGAATTTCAATTTATATTGGTTAGGAATCGTAATTTTTGGCTTAATTATTTTTTGTTCTATGTGCTGTAGGTGTTTTGAATTGAAGGTGCATACTTAGTATGCACCTTCATTAAGTGTATTGAAGGGGCATAGTGAGTATGTGTCTTCTTTTTTGTCTATCCCTAGTAGGCAAAGTGCATACTTTACTACCTATTTTTATAATAATTTTTTATAGAGCCCTTTTTAAGTACATTCTTTTAAAAGAGCCCTATTTAAGTATATTTATTGTAGCTGGTCAATATGTGTGACCTTTAGCAACTAGTATAATGATCTAACTCCATGTTTCCAAAAAGAGCGACTGATGGTTTGATTATGGAACCTTTAGGTTATTAAAAGTTTGATAGTTAGTATGTGTAGCCTTTAGCAACTTGTCTAATAATCTAACTCCATGTTTATGGAGCACTCAATGGTTTGATTATGGAACCTTTTAGATTATTAGAAGTTCAATGGACAAAATATTAGAAATCAGATGACTATATTCTTAAATTTAATGGATGTACAAATGTTATCAAGATTCCATTTTTAGTTTTGGTTTCACATTAGAAGCCATAATCAAAATCAAATTGTAGTAACACATTTATTTAAACTAAATACTAGAGTTATAAAAAACTAATAGAAAATAAATCTAATATTTATATTATTTTCACATGAAATAGCTTAATGAATTTTTTTTCCTTAGTGGTCTTAGGAGTATGATGTAAGTGAGTTAAAACTACTTAAATTTGGCTTGATAAAAACTTAAGTTTGATTCAAAATCAATCGAGCTAAGCTAAAACTAGTCGAGTAGTTTAGCGGATCAAGCTTGAGCTTTGTATTATTTAATTCGACTAACTCGTAGGCCTAACTAAGCTTGATTTGAATTTTAGAGTTAGTTGAGTGAGTTTAAATGTTAATGTTGTTTTTATTTAAGAAATAATTATTTTTACATAAATTGAGTCTAACCAAGCTTAATTAAGTTGAGCTTAAGTTTAAAAGTACAAGTTAAATCGAGCTCAAGAGCTTGAGCTTGAACTCAACACTATATTATATCAACTCGACTCATTTACAACCCTACTTAAGAGCCCAAAATGAAAATTAATTAAGCAAGATATAACATAAAATTGCATTAGCACCCACTGCCAATTATTTTAGTAATTAACCTCACTTTTCTTCTTAGTTGCTTACTAAATCTTTGATTGATCTTTGTTGTCCTTCTTCTTTATCCAAAATCCATACGTACCACTATGATTATTGTCCTATAATAAATTCTCCACCATGCGAGTAACTTCGATTGGTCTTTTTATTTAGCCAATCATAAGTAGTAGAAAAAGATAAAGTAAAAAAAAAAAAATCAAACCTGTTCCATCTTAAGACATCATGTTCAAACATTATGGTATGTAGGCATAGTAACTCCAAATGGCCGAATAGCAAACATTTGTAACCAACCATCCAATGTTGGGTACATAATTATGAAGGATAAAGAAAATAGTCAAATCGCATACTCCCTGACTCCTTTCAATAGCTGACAAGGTATTTAAGTAGATAAAATATAAAATCCACACAAAAAAAGAGTCATCCATGAATATTTTGTGCATTATGAAAACTTGGTTAGTATGACTATTTATAAACAAGAACAATTCATTAACTAGAAAGGAAAATTGAAAAAAAGAAAGAATTTAATCTGTATATGGCTAGCCCACTTGTTTCCCTAGTGGAGTCGTCAATCTATCAAGCTCAAAATTTTCCTTTTTTTCATAATTTGACTTATATTAAACCCAACCCACTTGATATAACGCGCTCAACAAAATTAAGAAAAATTAAAAAAAAAATTAAATAAGTTTTTAAAAGATTAGAGTCGCTAACCAATCAAAGTTGGGAAAGATGGGAAATTAGGATCAAATGGGTGGATTGATCCTAATTTCAGTTACTAGTCTACACAAAAACCTTTTTTATGTAAAAAGATTTTTTAAAATTAGGGAAAATTTAGTTTGGGGACTATCTTATTTAAAACCTTTCGGTTTTCATATAAAAATTTTCAAAAATGAAAAAGAGGCTTTTATTAAAAATTTCTTTCCCTTTTTATTTTCTCTAAAAATGGCTAACAAGTATGTAAAAAGATATTCATGATGAAAACAATCAAAATAAGTAAACAAATATACCTTTTCCATCTTCCGTTACAAAGCTAAAAGAATTTGTTAGGTTTTTACAAAAAAAAAAGAGAGAAGAAAATCTAAACAATAAAAATTAACTAGAAGAACTTTTCATGTTTTCTAGCAAGAAAAAAACTTAGTACTAATAAATAAATAAATAAATTGAAAAATAAAGTAAAGAAATCACTATAACTAGATTAACTAATTTTTTTTTTCAATATAATTTCCTACAAAAGAAAAGAAATTAGTAATATGACCAATATATATATATATATTTTAATTTTTACTTCTTTTTAGTTTTTATTGTTTTGGGGAAAAATAATATTTTTATTTTTTATGGTCTTCCCAAAGGTTCTTATGTATCTGCTAGCTGCAATCAAACTACCATAGTTCCTTTTTTTTTTTATTTATTATTATAGAACTTTAATTTGTTGGTTATTTTTATTTTTGAAAAATTGAATTTAAGTTCTTAGGAAATTTATTTATTTTTATGAAAAATATAAAACTCTAATTTTGGTTTATTTCTTGAAAAGCTTTAAGAAAAGATCCTAAATTTTGAGAAAAAGGCGATTAAGATATTTTATTTGTGAAAACATTTACCTATGTGTCAACAAACTTGTTTATAAAAAGAACCATTCTTCTGTTTTTTTTTTTTTGGAAAAAATTTGGTTGAACAAAATGGAAAAGATTTATATCTTATTTTATTTTATTACATATTTATTTTTATTTAAATGAATAACATAATAAAATAGGGAAAAATAACTTATGTTGCATTGGACCGTTCCGAGTTGGTTCAAGTGGCTATGCACATCTTTGATCAATGGAAGTTGGGTTGGAATGTCATCTCTGGTGGTGGGCAAGTGAACCCCTTAGACAATTTCGTAATTGGATAAGTGGAACTCATCCAATCAAGCTTAAACTGTGGTTCTAGAACTCAGCAATTGTAACTTTGCTTTTGATCCAAATTGGATCAATCCACACAATATTGAAGGTAATTGAATACTAGGATTTGATATTCTAGTAATGAGGGATGACCTAATGTAAATGGTTTGCTTTGATTTTCTCTTGTTCGAGAGAATTTCGAAGAGAGAGAAAGTGGGTAGTGTGGTTGCATGGGTAGAGAGCGAGTGGCGTGATTTGGAGAGATTCTTATATATTATTGGTCTGTAATGCCCCCTTGAATTGATACCTAAGACTCCTATTTATACTAATATGTGATCAATTGTATTTAAGGAAACCACATATTGCATTGATCAAATCTTTTTGCTAAATGGGTATTTGTGGCTCATTAATATTTCAATCCCAATATTAACATGATTTATCAAATATTAAATGAACTTGAAGATTTAGTCATGTTTTCCAAGCCTTCCTTACTCCAAATATGCAATTTAGTTGAAGAAAATAAGTAAGAAATGCATCTAATTTGAATAGCAACTTTTAAGTCTAAGGTGTATTTTCTTATTTTTGGCCAACTTTGAGTTTATTTTTGTATCTTTTCCCTTATTATTTGATGCATATTTAGTATCTTTTTATTGTGCTCCACATCTTCTTTTGATTGTTGCTTTTTATTTGAAGAAAATTGGTAAAAAATCGAGTGAAAAATGGACCAAAATTGATCATCACGAGTTGCCTAATATGTGAAGTTCGAATAGGCAAGGAAGAAGATGAAGTACTACTGTTCATCAGCTTGGCCAATCTACATCTTGGTTGAGAAACAAAAATTGGCATGCTTTTTGCTATTCATCAGCTTGGCTAATATACATCTGCGATGTGTCCTAATTGAGAAACAAAAAATTGGCACGCTTTTTATGTTGACAAGACTCAAACTTGCCACCTGAACCTTACATTGCCTCACCTTACTAACTATGTTGCATTACTTTCTTGAAATTAACTGCACAATAATTATATATAAGCTTTTATAATTTAGAGCACTAAAAAAATCACTTCCTCCCCAAATGGACCACTACATTCCATTTTTTTTTTCATTTTTTTCTATTTTTGGGGGTTATTTTAGGCTTTTATTCTAAAATTGGGGCTTAAAAGAAAAAGAAAAATTAATGAAGCAAAAATGAGGTGTCTACAATTGCCCTTCTTTGTGGTGAAGTTTGATGAAAACTTTACCATAATGACAAAAAAGACTTCTTGTTTTTGCCTAATGTGAGACTGGATGTGATTGAATCATTGGAATTCAGGTTCAATAATGTACCAACTACTAGTGAGACTAGGCTTAAAAAGGGAGTTAGGTAATTTAAATAGACCTGGACATTGAAGGGTGCTAGCTATTGACGAGTTTGGGCTTTTAAGGACTAAGTGACTTAAACGGACTTAGATATCAAAGGGTGTTAGCTACTAATGAGACTAGGCTTGAAAAGGGGTAGGAACCTAAACAGTCTTATAAATGGAAGGGTGCGAGTTATTAATGGGACTAGGCTTAAAGTAAGGCCAAGCAACCTATAGACTTGGATATCAAAGGGTGCTAACTACTATTGAGATTGGGCTTGAAAGGGAGTTGGATAACCTAAACAATCCTAAACATTGAAGGGTGTCGGTTAGTAACGAGACTAGGCTTAAAAGGGGGCCAAATAGCCTAAACAATCTTGGACATTAAAGGGTGCCGACTACTAATGAGACTAGACTTAAGGGGTTAAGTAGCCTAATGGTCCTAGACATCGAAGGGTGCTAGCTACTAACGAGACTAAACTTAAGAGGGGGGCTAGGCAACCTTAGCAAGTCTGAACATAGTGCTAGCTACTAATAAGACTAGACTTAAGAGGAGGCTAGATAGCCTTAGTGGGTTTGGACATCTAAGAGTGCCAGCTACTAATGAGACTGGAGTTAAGCGGGGCCAAATAACCTAAATGGTCATAGACATTGAAAGGTGCCGGCTACTAATGAGATTAAGCTTGAAAAGGACTAGACAACCTTAGTGGGTTTGGACATCCAAGGGGGACAGCTACTAATGAGACTAGACTTAAGGGAATCAAATAATCAAAACTAGATATAGGCTTTCTAAAGGAATCACACTTTAATAAGTAGGCGATTAAAGTCATAGTAGATTGGATAGCGCTTTAATAAGCAAGTTATTTACGAAAACATGATACATTGTAATGAGTAGGCTATTAGATGAAAGGGTTGCAAGATAGCACTCTATTGGTCATGCTTCAATAAGTAGGCGATCAAAGTCATAGTAGATTAGATAGCACTTTAATAAGCAAGTTATTTAAGGAAATAAGATAAGTTGTGATAAGTAGGCTATTTGATGAAAGGGTCATAAGATAGCACTTTATTGATTAAGCTATCTAAAGGGGAAGAATTATGACTTGAGCTTTAGAGGTGCTAAGGATTGATGGACTTAGACTTGATCAATTAAGACAACTGATTGCTTAATTATTGATTTTGACTAAGTGAGTTTAATGAATTTCTAAGGCTCTTTTGGGGTTTAGGGCCTATAAGAGCTCTTGAGAGAAGAAAAACTTTTAAAAACTCTTATTTTTTATAAGTTAGGTTGGAGCCTTTATTACAAAACTTGAAGAGCTTTTTTCTTCCTTCAATTACTAACAAGTAAGGAAGCTCTACGAGCTCTAAAGATCGATAATAAGTAGAGAGCTTGTCCCATTGCTTAATAGTCACTAGCTTTATACCAATATTTTCTAAAATATTAGGCTTGCACTTTGGGGGTAGTGCTAATCAAGCCTAACTAGCATCATAGCTTCTATCCTTCATTTATCTAAGAAATTCTCTAACCGAGTCTCTGAATTTTCTAATGGCATTACCTTGATTTGTTTGATTTTCTCTTCTCGAAAGCCTTCAATGTTATAGGACCTTGATATCAGCTTGGGGGGCAAATGACCTCTCTTGCTCATGGGGAAATACTTAAGGTTGGCGTTTGACTTTAAGACTTTCGCAATTTTTCTACTTAAGAATAGTTATCCCACTTTTTAAATTGTTTAGTCTAAGAGGGCTTTCTCACTCACAAGGTTTAGATTCACTCTTGACTTTGATTCCAAAAATTATGATCCATTTTGCAAGTGATTCATCTTGGTTAATCAACTAGGTCTTTCATGAGTTATAACATAAGCTTTTGGTCATTAGCTTGTAATACAAGATATAATGTGTACATGCTAATTTTGAGAGAATTAATCTTCATTCTAACCTGGGTTTACAAGTCAAGAATTGTAAGAAAAACTAAAATGGGCTTGCCTCAGTTCTGTAAGTAACTTTTTTAAAGATAATTTAATTCCTTTAATTAAAAGAGTCTCTTAAGGGTGGTTTAGTGGGTGGTCCCATGAGTTAGGCATGGACTTTGACCTTTGAGCTATAAGTCTTGATTTTAGGCTTCGACTTCCTTTTCTTGATCACTAGGATTGATCACTTTATTTGTTTGCTTATTGGATCTATTTCTTTCTTCATCTTTACTTTTTATTTTCTTTCTTGTTTCTCCTCTCTCTCTCTCTCTTCATTCTTTACCTTTTTCTTTCATCTTCTCTCTCTTTTTATTTTGTTTTTTCTTCTTGCAAGCTTCTGATGGAAGTGGTGATCATTTCTTCATTCTCTCCTTCTGAATAGTTTATAGCTTAATGCATGTATGGCTTCTATAATAGGGGCTCTTCTTCATATTAAAGGAAATATACTATCAATGGCAATAATTACTCATAAATTGATGCAACTAAGAAAAACACAAGCTAGCTTATCCTTTTTGATACAATTCCAAGAGCTAAGATACGAGCATAAAAAAAATCCAAGTCAATCCGAGCTTTAGGTGGCAATACGGGATCTAAAAAAGGAGGACATAGGCGTCTGGAGGACCCAAGGCATAGTTCAGCCATCCTTAAGCCGGCTTTGAATAAAGGCCGGCTAAATTAGTTCCAAGGTCGCCGGCCTTGGTGTCGGCGTATATATAAGTAGGCCGCCGGCCTTTGGTGCCGGCCTTTAGCCGACCTTGAATGGCCTTGCACAATTTTTTTTTAGGATGATATAAATAGTCGTCCTTAGGGTTTTTCGAAACAGAATGTTATTTTTTGGTTGTAAGCAAACACTTTGAGCGTGTCTGTGAATCCTCTTTGGGATTCTTGAATATTGAGAATTTGTTTTCACTTTATTCTGATTGTTCTTATCAGATTATTGGTCCCTATAGAATTTGTGGCGAACATCGTTATTGAATTCTTGGAATTCTTTAACCTTAGTGATTGATTTATAGAACGTGGTCTCTATCGTTCTATGATTTGATTGCGAATTAGTTTAATTTTATCAATCTTGGCATCTATAGATTGGTAATTTTATCTATATCCTTGTTTTTATTTCGTTAGTACCAAATACAGAAAACCCTAAAATTTGTAACATTTGCTTGTTATTGACGATTTGATTTGTGTGAAAAGGATTCGATTCAATTTCGTATCATTTGGTATCAAAGCAAAGGTTGGATTCGTAAGGATTCAGAGCCGAAGGATTCGATTAGAACGCAGGTTAAATCGGTAAGGCTATTGAATCTCAACTCAATTGTAATTTTAATTCAATACTGCCATTGGTTGGAAAATTTGGGAATTTATTTTGATAAGTATTACTGTGAATTCGATTGTTGGGTGTTGAATTGGTGTTTGGGGCTGTTGTTGAGAATTGGGGTTTTGTGAATATCTTTGTTGAATTCAATTGTAGAGTGTTGAATTGCTGTGAGTTGGTGTTTTGGGCTGTTGTTGAGAATTAGGGTTTTTGTGAGTATCTTTGCTAAAATTTTGATTGGTAGAGATGTCGTCACATGGAAGTGTTCATAACAACAACAATGGGAATGATGTTGATAATGGGGGTGAGGTTGTGACTAGGGCTGAGTTCAATCAAATCCAAGAAAATATTAGATTGATTATGGAGAGATTGGAGGTTAGGGATAGAAGAAACCATAGTGGTGCAGGAATTAGGAGGAGACATTCTAGTGGTGACTCTGATGCTGGTAGTGAAAGGAGTAGGAGAGGAATAATGATGACAGGTGTAAGGGGATTGAAAACATCAAGTTGAAAATTCCATCTTTCATTAGTAGTAGTAAACCAGAGGAATTCCTAGACTGGGTGCCACGGGTTGAGAAGGTGTTTGACTGCTATGAGTGGGATGAGCGCATGAAGGTGAAAATGGCGTCTCTAGCATTTTCTGAATATGCTAGTTTGTGGTGGGATAAACTACAAACTGAGAGACGTAGGGCGGATGAGGAGAAAGTGCGTTCATGGGCTTTGATGAAAAGGTTGATGAGACTCAGATTTGTGCCAGATTACTATAAACAAGAGATGCTGATGGAGTTGCAATCCTTGAGGCAGGGTAAGAGAAGCATAGAAGAGTATGTGAAGGAGTTTGAGACACTAATGGCAAGGTGTGATATTAGGGAATCATCAGATGAATCCATAGCTCGTTTCATCAATGGGTTGAAGATGGACATTGCCAATGTAGTGGAACTCCAGCATTATCAGACTCTTGAGGATGTGATTAAATTAGCCAGTCGGGTTGAGCGGCATCAGTGCAGGCGGGATCAGAAATCATATCACCATCATAAGTCAGATGATGGTGAAAGGGAGAAGGAAAGGAAGGAAAAAGGAAAGGCAGTCGCTAGTGAGGCTGTTGACCAAACACAACAGAAGAAGAGCAGGGATATAAAATGTTTTAAGTGTTTAGGACTTGGCCATATTGCTTCTCAATGTCCTAATAAAAGGGTTATGGTCATAAAGGGGGACAAGGTTGAGAGTGAGGAAGAAGGACAGAAGAGTAAGATGAAGACATTATAGCGAATCTAGTACAGGGAGACTTGCTAATGGTTAAGCAGGATGAAGCTGTTCCTAATCAGAGAGCCAATTTATTTCATATCCAAGGCATGGTGCAGGGGAAGTCTTGTTTGATTGTGGTTGACATAGGCAGTTGCACTAATGTTGCTTTAGCAAGCTGGGTTACTAAATTGGGTTTACAAGTGGAGCAACATCCAAGACCTTATGCACTTCATTGGTTGAGTCCACAGGGAGCTGTTCATGTACATAAATAGGTTCGTGTTCCATTACTTATTGGTGATTATATTGACGAGATTGTTTGTGATGTAGTTCCCATGGAAGCTATACATTTGATCCTTGGAAGACCTTAGCAGTATGACCTCAGAGCTAAGTATGATGGATACACCAATGAGTATACCATTTAGCAACATGGCAAGGCATACAAGCTTCTTCCTATGAGTCCAATTGAGGTACAGCAAACAAGGTTGATTTGCCTTACGAAGCCTAAGGGAAAGAGGAGTCTGTTTATGTAGTCTAGCAGGATGGACGATACAGATTCGGGGTCAAATCTTTTTCAACATGGAGGGAATGATACGATTCCAAGAGCTAAGATACGAGCACTAAAGAAATCCAAGTCAATCCGAGCTTTAGGTGGCAGTACGGGATCCAAAAAAGGAGGACATAGGCGTCGGGAGGACCCAAGGCATAGTTCGACTAGCCTTAAGCCGGCCTTGAATAAAGGCCGACCAAATTAGTTCTAAGGCCGCCGGCCTTGGTGGTGGTGTATATATAAGTAGGCCGCCGGCCTTTGGCCTGCCTTGAGCCGACCTTGAATGGCCTTGCACAATTTTTTTTAGGATGATATAAATAGTCGTCCTTAGGGTTTTTTGAAACAGAATGTTATTTTTTGGTTGTAAGCAAACACTTTGAGCGTGTGTGTGAATCCTCTTTGGGATTCTTGAATATTGAGAATTTGTTTTCACTTTATTTGATTGTTCTTATCAGATTATTGGTCCCTATAGAATTTGTGGCGAACATTGTTATTGAATTCTTGGAATTCTTTAACCTTAGTGATTGATTTATAGAACGTGGTCTTTATCGTTCTATGATTTGATTGCGAATTAGTTTAATTTTATCAATCTTGGCATCTATAGATTGGTAATTTTATCCATATCCTTGTTTTTATTTCGTTAGTACCAAATACAGAAAACCCTAAAATTTGTAACATTTGCATGTTATTGATGATTTGATTTGTGTGAAAAGGATTCGATTCAATTTTGTATCATTTGGTATCAGGGCATTTCAATTTCGTATCACTTTTCTTTTAATTGATAACCCTAGCCTCCTAATTGCCTTAGTATGGGGTGGTTCTCAATAGGGCTAATTTTGAAAATACTTTCAAAGGGGTTTACAAAGGATGAGTGTATTTAGGGTAGAGAAATGAATGTCTACCGTCATTTTAACATGTGTATCAAGTTCAAGACAAATCTTCTTTAAGGAATGAGTCCTAATTCCTCACATTGATGTCACTTAACTCTTAAGTGTTTAGGGTTAATGTTTGGGAATTAGTTTGGCTCTTTTCATCATAAACTCTTCAAATAATGAGATACCTTTTCTTATGTAGAAAATTGTGATTGTTTGTCTTTAATGTCTTATATTCAATTGGGCTTAACTTGTTCTCTATCCATTATAACTTACTTCGAACCTAACTAGTTAAAGCTAGCTCACTAATTGCCCACTCGTATTGGGCTAGTTCTTTAGTCTTGGAAATGTGCCCCTTATTAAGATGGGCCCATTAACTTAGTCGAATAATTACCCTAAGCCTAATCTAGTGAGCTAAGCTTGATCAACTTACATGCAGTAGTTGCCCAAGACATGGTTGAGTTGTTTCTCTACATGCTTTAATGGTGATGGTGCCAATGTCAAGCTGAGGAGTTTACCCCCCTTTACCATCACTGAATCGATTGCCCCCCTTAGGCTAAATTTATTGAATTGGAATTGATCTCATTGAGCTTTTGATTGGTAACTTTATAAATTGTAGTAGAGACAAGCTTAGATTATTTCACTTGATCAACTTACATGCAGTAGTTGCCCAAGACATGGTTGAGTTGTTTCTCTACATGCTTTAATGGTGATGGTGCCAATGTCAAGCTGAGGAGTTTACCCCCCTTTACCATCACTGAATCGATTGCCCCCCTTAGGCTAAATTTATTGAATTGGAATTGATCTCATTGGGCTTTTGATTGGTAACTTTATAAATTGTAGTAGAGACAAGCTTAGATTATTTTTTAGGCTTTATGAAATGGATAGGTTTTGTATATGTGTTCATTGGGGTTTGGAGTGGGTAGGTAGGCTTAGTGTGTCTTATGTCTTTGAAAGGGGTTAAGTCTTGAGCTTTTTGGGTCTTCATGCTAGGTTAAGAGTTGTGCTTAGGTTTGGGCTTTCTTGGTGGATTAGGAGTTATGTTTGATAAGGAATGGGTAGACGATTTGATCTCCACTATTCTCGAGAGTTACTCTTACCTAGTCCTTAAGTATATGCCCCTCTCTTATGGTGTTCCCTTTTGCCCCTCATATTGTATTTCAATAGTCTCTTGGCATATTGGATTTCAATGTTTAGGTTTAGGCTTTCTTGGTGGATTAGGAGTTAAGTTTGATATGGAAATGGGTGGATGGTTTAATCTCCACTATTCTTGAGAGTTACTTTTACCTAAGCCTTTAAGTATATGCCCCTCTCTTATGGTGTTCCCTTTTGCCCCTCATATTGGATTTCAATAGTCTCTTAGCATGTTCAACTTCATGGATTGGGGTATTTTGATCTTGAAATATGATTTACTTTAAGCTTCTTGGATTAGAGTGAGTGACTATGGGCTTTAGGTTGGGTCACTCTTCTTAAAAGAAACTTTTGAAAGCTCTTTGAGAACTCCTACTTAGCAAAATCCTTTATTTCATTTTTTTTTATTTTCAAATTTTTTTGAAAAGATTTATTCATTTTTTTTCTTTTATAAAAGAACTCTCTCTCTCTCTTTTGAAAATTTCTAATTTTTTTTTTGAAAACTTTTTATTCTTTAAAAGCCATAGTTAACAAAAGTCTAAAATTAGTAATGGTGTCAACTTACATGTGGACACTAATAAAGGTGACTAAACCTAATATAAGAGAGACAATCTATGTGATGACAAATTCTATTATGAAAGATAAACCATGACAAAATTCTAAAAAGTGACAACATGGTTGATAACCTACGTGTGACTGTATATAAATGGTAATTATAAAGGTGATAGACTATTCATAGTAAAGGTGATAAGATAACAACTCACTACAAAGAATGATAAATCATTAAAAGGTGATAACTATTGACAATCTAATAGAAGATGATTGTTTACAACCTATGGGAATAGGTGAAGTTTTTATTTTTGAACTTTCGTTTTTGTTTTTTGATTTTTTTTTTAATTTTTGAGACACTAAAGTTTCATGATTTACAAGAACTCCTATTTTATAGATAATACCAGTAATTATGACACTCTTTGATAAGAAATTATTTATAGGTTGTCACATTTAATGGAAACTTATAAAGAGGTTTTATTACTGAGGTAATTAATTCAATAAAAGGATGTTAGCTTAAAAAAGATGATAAGTCATTAAAAGGTGACAACTATTGATAATCTAAAAAGAGAAGATTATTTAATATTTACAACCTATGAAACAAAAATTAGATAACGTATCTCCTTTTTCTTTTCATGAATTTTTTCTTTCTGTTTTTAACAATTTTATGACACCATTTAGAAAGAAATTGTTTACAAATTTATGCGAACTGGAACCCTATTGGAGGAGTGATTTTACTATAAAGGTATAAGATTTTGTTACAGGGGTGACAATTTGTTATTTTACAAATGTATATAGGGTTGATAACAAAATTTTACAAATATTTACAAGGATGATCAAAATATTTACAAAAGGGATGTCTAGTTAATCTAATATCAATAATAACTTACAAGTTAGAGCATTTGTTATTTATAAGATTAGAATCTAAAAATTATTATTGATGATTTAAAAGTTTTGATTCTTATAGGATTGATAATCTAAAGGTTAAAAATATTTACTAAGAAATGATTTAGGATGAATGTTTATTTACAAGGTAATGAGTTTAGGGGTGATAATTATTTATAACCTAATTATTTACAAGTTTTATTTTTCATTTTTCTTTTCTTATTTATTTTTCTAAAAGACAATATTATAAACATATATAAGTAAGAAATAAATTAACAAACAAGTAAATTATAACACGATAAAAACATATAGATGCAAAGGTCGACAAATGAATAACAATGTGACAATTTTATTGAGTTGTAATTTTATTATTATCTCGATATTATATGAATATGCCTTTTTTTACATAAAATATAATTTACAACATGTTAAAATATATTGGGATATTAATAAAATTACAACTCTTTTTATTACTACATTCTTTTTTACAATATGCCACACTATTTTTCATTTGCCAGTGTATGATTGCAAATGCAATATAGTGGACTCTATAGGTCTTCAAGCTTTATAACCTCACACAAGTTAGAGGAAGTGGTTCCCAAGCCATATTGAAGCAAGAGTGGAGCAGCTTAATCATCAATGGAAGGTGGTTGCACCACAACTTCCAAGTGGTTACACAATGGCCCCCCATCATAGGTTTCTAAGATGGTCCAGTCTTGACCATATTTAGCACATATTATTTTCAAAAATTAAAGTCCACCAAAAAAAGGGCCTATTAGGCCTTTCACTATGTTTTTTTTTTTCTTTTCTTGCATCATGAAAATCTCATTAGTAGGACTAGGGGTGGGAAAAAAAACTGTTCAAATCGAGCAAAAAAAGTGGTTTTTTTTTTTAACGATTTGTAAAATATGGATTAATCCCTTCAAAATGGATTATGGCTTGGTTTAGGTGCACAATTCGAACCACACCTATAATCCGAACCAAACCATTTAAAATGAAAAGGTCTAACCTTCCCGTGCAAGCCTATAAGGAGCAGCCCAACGTAGCCCAATAAACCAAACCTTAAATAATGAATGTTGCATTTATTCTGCTCCTGTCTCCTATTCTCTTTTGTCTTTAGTCCCTAGCCTCTTCTCCCTCCCTCTCTCTCTCGCCTCTCTATAGTGCAGTCTCCGGTTTTGTTGCATCTCTCTCTCACATCATCCGTTGTCACCTCTCTCTCTCGTGGTCTTAGCTCTTTTCCCTCTCTCTGTCTCACCTCTTTGTAGTTTAGTCTCTAGTTTTGTCGCATCTCTCTCTCGCTGTTCTCTCTCTCAAGGTCTCGACATGACTCTCTTGTGCCTCGACCTCAATGGTTTACAGTTTACATTTGTTCTCACCTCTTATGTCACGTTTGTTCTCCATGATTCACGGTTGGCTCACAATACTTTCCTTTGGCCTCGGTAGCAATTGATTGACCAAAAATCGAAAGGTAAATCTTCCTCCATAAATTAGATAAATTTAATCTTTTGTAGATTGACATATGTTTTTAGCTCAGTGGAAGTGGAAATAAAATAATTTTCCTAAGGATTCTAGCAATTAGAAATAGAGAACAAAGTAACTAGGGTTATGAATCAAATTGTTTTGAATGCATTTAAACAGAAAAGCTAACATAGATGTTATGGTTTGATTTTTTTTTTTTATTTCATTTCTTAGATAGAAATATATTTCTTAGATATATGTATCTATCTATTCGATTTTGGAATTTATCTATCTTCCATAAAGGAGCCGAATGAAATTGAAGTTTCATGTTCAGTTTTGAATTAGAGACATTAAAAATTAGAATCAATGTTGACTATAACTAATGATGATGTATCTGTTGTTTAATAATTTTTTGATATATCTATCTATTGTTTAATATATATATATATATATTTTGTGTACAGATGTCCAGATCCAATGATAATGGAAAATGAAGAATGAATAGTAACAGACCCCCTCACCCCCAATAGTTAATCTTGATGGCCTTGAAGATTTTAGTAGTGGAACTCTTTTTTGGCAAATCATCAGAAACCCTTGTTTCTACTATAACTTCAAAGAGACAAAGGTTTGAGGTATGGGATCATTACACTAAGAAAGAGCATAATGGTAAATTAAGGGCATTCTGTAATTACTACAAAAAAAGTTTTGCATTTAAAAGTTCTCAAGGAACTAGTACATTGCATGCACACTTGAGTAGATGCTCCCCGTATAAACTTAAATATCTAGATGACAATCAAAAGACAATTCCTAGCATTATTGAGAGTAAAGGGACAATTAGGAGTATGGTAGTTAAATTTGATCAAGATTTGTGTAGAAGGAGACTTGCTAGGATATTCATTCTAACTAAATTGCCATTTAAGTTTGTTGGGCATGAAGAATTGTGTATGTTTTTGGAACCCTTGCAACAAAAGTTTAGTCTTCCCTCTCATAGAACATTGACACGTGATTGTCTGGAATTGTTTAAGGAGGAGAGGGGAAAGCTGAAAAAAAATATTTTTCATCATATGCTCTAAGAGTTTGTTTGACCACGGACACATGGACTTTAAATCAAAACTTAAATTATGTATGTATTACTTGTCATTTTATTGATGATCAGTGAAAGTTGCAAAAAAATATTATTAATTTTTGTCAAATTCCTAGCCATTATGTTGAGATTATTAGGAAGATTGTAGAGAAATGTCTTGTTGGTTGGGGTCTCACTAAGATCCTTACGGTTACTATTGATAATGCCAATTTAAATGATCTAGGTATTCAATATTTGAAAAAAAGATTTCAATCTTGGAGTACCTTTATCATGAAGGGTGAATTTCATCACATGAGATGTTGTGCTCACAAATTGAGCTTAATAGTGAAAGAGGGATTAAAAGATATATATAACTCCATTTTTAGAATTCGAGTTGTAGTTAGATATGTAAGGTCATCCCGTGGAAGATTAGCTAGGTTTAAGAGTTGTGCGGAGGAAGAAGGAATCGGAAGTAGAAGTCTTTTATGTTGAGACAAGGTGGAACTCCACTTATTTAATGTTGGTGGTAGTCCTTAAATTTCAAAAGGCCTTTGATTTGTTAGATATTCAGAATGAAAAGTTTAGCTAAGAACTGTGAAAAAGTAAAGGTGTGCCTATAGAAGAAGATTGGGAGCATGCATGTAACATTTTACTCTTTTTGAAGCATTTTTATGATGCTAACATAAACATATCTAGCTCCCTTTATATTACATGTAACAATTTTGTTGAGGAGATATTGGGCATTGGTTAAGAAATGAAGGAGAAATGCCATAGTAGTAACAAATCCTTAAGTATAATGGCTGAGAAGATGAAAAAGAAGAAGATAAATATTAGGGTAATATCAATAACATCAATGCCTTATTGTTTGTTGCTGTTATGATGGATTCCCATTAGAAATTATCTTATCTAGAGTGGATGGTTAATAAGGTTTATGATGATGGTAAAGTAAATGAATTGATGGGAAAAAATTCATTGTGCACTTTATGGCTTATTTGCTTACTATAAGTCTATTGCTGGGTTTAAAAGGAAGAAGTCTAATCTACCCCTTGAAAGTTATAGTAGGATAAGTGCTTCAATGAAAAATAATGAAGTTAAATCTAAATCATATAGAGCTAGGTTTATGAGAGAAATTGGAGGGGAAGCCTTGGTAGAGAAAAATGAATTGGAGAGATATCTAGGGAAGTGTGAAAGTTTGGTGGAGGCATTTGATGTATTCGATTGGTGGAAGAAAAATTCCTCTAGGTATCCTATTTTGGCTTTGATGGCAAAAGATGTCTCGGCAATTCCAATATCAATAGCTACTTTAGAGAGTGCTTTTAGCATAGGAGGACGAGTACTTGATGTTTTTTGGAGTTCTTTAGCTCCAACTATGGTAGAGGCTCTCATATGTGGGCAAGTTATGTCTGTAAGTTTTTTTAAATGTTTTCTTTTATTAATTCTTTGTTATATATATATATATATATATATATATATATATTATATTTGTGGAAGAGGGCTTTACTGGTACTAATGCCACTACATTTGTGGATCCAACACTAGTTGCTCGTAGTCTTGATGATTGATGTAAGGTATATAATTTTCCAATAGTTTGATTATAGTATTTGCTGTTGGTAAAATAAATAAATAGATTGCAATTAGAAAAAAAGTTGAATAAATAATTGGTTATGTTATCTATGTTTAGGTACCGGTAGAGAAGAAGCAAAAGTAAAAGGTTTCAAGTAGTTCAATTGGTTAACAAGGGTCAATTTAGGCGACCGTTGTTATTTTGTTAATGTTTTAAACTTTATGGACATTGTTTATTTTCTTATGGTTCTTATTAATTGTTATTTATTGAAGGAAATGATGTATTTTGTTGGTGAATGACTTTTGTGAGCATGACAAGGACACAAATATTGTGTCATGTATTTTATTTAAATGATTTAAGTATGTTTTCATCAAATAATTTAATTTAAATGTGCCAATTTTTATCAAAAGTTGTTTTTAGGAATTTGATAATATTATGTATTTTATGAAAGGCATTATGTATTTTGTAAGTATGTAAATATTTTATGTGATAATTTTGGTTTAATTTGTAATCCGAACTGAACCAAATTGTTATTTAATGGCTTGGAAAAATTTTCAATTCGAACCATATGGTTTGGTTTGGAATGAAAAAAAACCGAACCATAAATTATGGTTTGGTTTGGTTTTTTGCAAAATTCAAATCAATCCGAACCATACCTACCACTAAGTATAACTATTTATAAACAAAAACAATAGAAACAACAGTTGAAAACAGGAAAGAATTTAAGAATAAAAGCCTCTCTTCCTTTTTTATTAATTAAAAAAATTAGCATATGGCTAGCCTACTTATTTCCCTAGTGGAGTTGCTAATTTGTCGAGCTCGAATTTTCTTTTTTTTTTCTTTTTCCTTAATTTGACTTATATTAAGCCTAACCCACTTGATATAACTACTCAACAAAATTAAGAAAAATTAAAAAAAAATTTTAAAACAACTTTTTGAAGACTAGTCTCCACTCAATTGAAGTTGGGACAGATAGGAAATTTGGATAAAATGAATGGATTAATCCTAATTTCAATCACTAGTCTGCACAAAAACCTTTTTTTTTTAATTTAAAAAGATTTTTTTAAACCAGAGAAAATTGAGTTTTGGAACTATCTTATTTAAAACATTTTGGTTTCCATATAAGAATTTTCAAAAATGAAAACAAGACTTTCATTAAAAATTTCTTTCTCATTTTTATTTCCGCTAAAAATGGTTAACAAGTATGTAAAAAGATATTTATGAAGAAAATAGTCAAAATAAGTAAACAAATATACCTTTTCCATCTTTCCTTGCAAAGCTAGAAGAATTTGTTAGGTTTTTACCCAAAAAAAATTTAAATAAAAAAAATAACTAGAAGAACTTTTTATATTTTCCTACAAGAAAACAAAAGTTAGTATTAAATAAATAAATAAATAAATTGAAAAAGAAAGTAAAGAAAGCATTATAACTAGATTAACTAAAATAAAAAACCTTTTTTAATATAATTTCTTGCAAAAGAAAGGAAATTAGTAATATGACAATTTTTTTTTTAATTTTTACTTCTTTTTAGTTTTTATTGGTTTTGGGGAAAAATAATATTTTTATTTTTTATAGTCATCCCAAAGGTGGCTATCTATTTGCTAGCTAGAATTAGGCCACCGTAGTTCTTTTTTTTTTTTTTTTCTATTAAAACTTTAATTTGTTAGTTATTTTTATTTTTGAAAAAGTATCGAATTTAAGTTCTTAGGCAATTTATTTTTTTATGAAAAATCTAAAACTCTAATTTTTGTCTATTTCTTGAAAAACTTTAAGAAAATATCCTAAATTTTGAGAAAAAAGGCCTATTAAGATATTTTATCTGTGAAAACATTTACTTATGCGTCAGAGACTTGTTTATATATATATAAAACATTCTTCTTTTTTTAGAAAAATTTTGGTTGAATAGAAAACAAAAGATTTTTATCGTATTTAATTTTATTACATATTTATTTTTATTTAAATAAAATACATAATAAAATAGGGAAAAAAAAAAACTTACTGAACCTTTTCGAGTCGATTCAGCGTGTCTTTGATCAATGGGAGTTGGTTAGAATGATGTCTCTGGAGTTGGGCAAGCGAACCCCTCACAATTTCGCAATTGGATAAGTGGAACTCGTCCAGTCAAGCTTAAACTGCAGTGCTAGAACTCAAGAACCGTAACTTTGCTTTTGATCCAAATTGGAGCAATCCACACAAGCATTTTATTTGAAGAAAATTGGTCAAAAATCGGATAAAAAATGGACCAAAATTAATCATCTCAAGTTGCCTAATCTATGAAGTTCGAATAGGCAAGGAAGAAGATGAAATACTACTGTTCATTAACTTGGCCAATCTACATCTGCCATGTGTCTAGGTTGAGAAACAAAAAATTGGCACGCTTTCTATGTTAACAAGACTTGAACTTGGCACCTGAACCTTACATTACTTCACCTTACCAACTGTGTTGCACTACTTTCTTAAAAATTAATTACAATATAATTATATATAAGCTTTTATAATCCGGAGCACTAAAAAAATCACTTCCACCCAAAATGGACCACCGCATTCCATTTTTTTCTTTTTCAAATTTTCTTTATTTTTCTTTTTTTTGGGGATTTTTTTTTTTTAAATTAAGACTTAAAAGAAAAAAGAAAAACCAAAAGAGCAAAAATGGAGAGTGTCTACAACAGTCATTAAGCAAAACCCCAGGCAGAAGCAGGAAAATAGAATACCAAGAGTGAAAATAGTCACAGTATTCAACTTCTCAGCCTCCACAAGAATGTAACTAGAAACCTTTCCAGAATCATGTGATAGCTGTAGTTTTCCTAAGAAAAATTCCAGATGTAATAAATAGAAGTAACATGGGAAATCATTATGACTAGAGAGGAATAAGACAGCAAGAAAACCTAAAAGTATAGCAGTTGAACCACCAGAGGAAATTATATCCCATGAATAAAAGTTGAAATGCAACCACCACCCTGAAGATTAAAGAAATAGTCAAATCTAATGTGATAGAGATAGACAATGGGATTCCGCAAGTTGTTTTTCCCCCTAAAAAAGAATAGGAAATCAAAGGTCATAATTGCGGATAAAGAATTGTTTCTCCATAATTGAATAAGAGCATCAGTCTAGACTGTACCTCATGTTAAGTCGCTCGAAAGAATTGTAAAGGGGACCAATCTAACCACTTAGGAATTATAACGGATACCATTTTAACCACTCAGACCTGGATAGCAAGTTCGCTCTGTCCTTCACTGTTATTGAACTGTATTGTCAAACCTCTTGAAGTTAATTTTATGCATTCTGCATCTACAGGCAACTCATACTGGAACCATTTAGGCCAAGGGAATGTTTTAGCCGCATGAATGAGATGCTTTCTGACTTGGTACACATGTAAACTGTAAAGAATTGCGGACACTGTGACTGCTGCAAAGGATAGCAGCGTCAATTTCCAGAAATCCTGAGAAAAAATAGTGTCAGATATGAAACATCTATGGTGAGCCACCTTGATCTATGCATCAAAAAAAGTAATGACAAATGGCCAGTGCACCATTTCATTATGATCCGTATGTGTATAGCTATATGAAGCAGCATTACAAGGATATTTACCCGTGGATTGGAAATGATTATTCCCATGACACTGGCCATCAAATCCAAAGTCGATTGAAGTGAGCTTTGAACTCCAGCAACAGATCCACGATCAGATTCCAGAACCATATCCTAAAAAAGGAGAGGATTAGACTCATGGACTAAGGAAGATGTAATATAATTTAAATTAAGGTGGCCATTCAGGTGATGTATTTGAAAAGGTTAATTTGCATTATTTTAGGGTAAAAAAAATGTAAAAAGTCTTAGGCTAATGCTGATGACTTTTCTACTATATCATAATCAATCGACAAGGGAAATGTTTTACCTGCATAAGTTGAATGACAGACAAATCAAACATCCATAAACCTAAGCGTGATGTTGCTACACCAGCCATTAACATGTATGCTGATAAATGTTTGCTCTGAACCCAAACGGAGGCAACACACAGGTTCAGAAAAATCCACTGGTGATCAGCACCATGCAGTTGCAGACAGTGAAGAGGTTAGTCTTAATAAAATAACTCAATTGTGCCATGAAATTTCAGGCCGAAAATACTCAGCTCTTCTATTTCACTATCTTATTGGAAAGGGAAATACAAGGTTAACCGGAAAAAGATGATAAATCTCCATAAAAGTGTTAAGCTCAAGCTAAGGCCAACTTTCACAGGTTTACAAGATAATCTACCTGAGACCAAACTGACCAGAGTCCTGCACGCAATGTGGAAATCCGAGATTGCAAAATGGGGTACAAAATTGTTGCTGCCACTCCGATTGCAGCACTTACTCCTCGTGCTAGACCAATTATATATGCTGGTATTCCTTTCCAGGTCAAGGTTGCAGTCATTAAAGTTCCAAAACTGTAACAAGAATACCAGTTGGATTTTGTTCAAGCAATAGCTCATACACAGCAACAGACAATGGTTATAGATTCCACTCTTAGCTTGTTACTGTGTGCTTGTTTCATGTAAACACATGACTAACCTTTTCTGATATTTGTTATTTTAAAAGAATGAAATTGTCAAATATTTTTACAGTATTCTTAAGATAAGAGGTGGTAAATTCTAGTGCTTTTCAATGATAAGTAATGGTGGAAGACAATGATGACAACTGACCTTCCATGGCAATTGTCAACAACCATAGAACATATCAATAGATAACAAGGAAAATAATTTTCTCTTAATAAAATGGAAATTATTTTCCTTATTTTTCCATGCACATTTTCATAATAGTCAACCACTACTGTTGGTTATCGGCTACTACATTCACCTCCCACCCATCATTGCTAGTAAACGTATGTCATTAGTAACTGAAACCTGTAAAAATCATTACGATGATATTAAAAAATTATAAAGCTTTGATTATAATACATATTGAAAAGGTCTGGCAAATGTTTCCTACAATACAAACACACCCTTAGCTTACTAGTTTTTGCACTTTTCACCAAGGTCATCCATCATTGGAATCAAGAGAGAAAATCAATGTGAGAGTTCAATAGAAATTACAATGAGAATACAACTTAAAGTTGCCTTATTTTAGCAGAATCAACTAGTATAGCACCTGCCAAAAAGCAACTGAATATGTAGAGATGTTGTTTTTACCTGAGAACTGTAAAAAACAATAATGCTAGAGCTAGACCCGGGAGCACCACATCTTGTTTTAGGTAAACCTTCCATGACGTAATGAAAGAACTCTGCAAGACTCTATTCATTAATTTCTTCACCCAGGTTCTATCTGCCATAGGAATAATAGTTCCTTCTAGGGGAACTGCTGAAGCAGACATCTCCAGTTCCAGATCCCCAAGTGGAACAACCTGTGCCCTCCTCTGATTCCGTTCTTTTAAAGCTGGAATACCAATGTACACGGACATCAGAAGTGAATATTGTAAATAAACGGTAATTACATTCCATATTAGAAGAGCCTTTGCAGAAGCCTCCAGCGATACAAAGCTAATTATAAATCCAGATAACACTGGTGCAAATAGCTTGCAGATAAGGTCTACTCTTCTTATGACTGAATTCATTTGCGTCAATGTTTCTGGAGGTTGTCCCTCTGATATGACTACAACCCTGCAACATCCATGCGATTCATAGATGTGTTTAGAGTTTAAACAAAGTTCTTGTGAACTAAGATATAATAATGTAATTCTACTTATGCAAAATTTTGCTGAAACTTCAAGAAAGTTCCATCTGTCCTAAATATCTAACTTTATTCAACATCATGAGAAATATTTCTTTCAAGTTTAGGGCATCCTAAATGAATTTGCTGCAATATATTTAACAAGAAATTAAAGAGTTAAAGTACTTCAAAATAAATGAGTCACCATTCTCTTTCAATTAAGATAGTTTCAGCTAGCAAGGATAGAATGTTGACTGCACCACAGAAATTCACAAAGATCACAAATGACACAAATTCTGCAAAGTTTTCTGACTTCAGGCCTTTGTGTGCCAGCAAAAGCATCACCATAAAACCACCACTTATAAAGGAGAAATTTTGCCCCACCGCACAAAACCACAGGACCTGCATATAACATATGATAAGTATAAACAAAGAACTGCATCAATATTGTGCCAACTTATGAAACAGACCACTCAGAAATTATATTCCACCCCAAATTTGTTGGTTTTGTCCAAGATTATAACAACCTTAAACTAGATGTAGTAAGATGGAAAATCTTATGTTCATATTATATATACGAGATGCGCATGGTAGTATTATATGTATGGATTTGTAATAGTTCTGGTGAGTTCATATCACAATGCATTTAAATCGATTCTTAAATAATCCTATGCAGTGGCAAAAATTTTGGTAATCAACAAGCAACTAGGTGCTGCATTGGGACTATTCCAGTTGAAAGCAGAGAAAACCTTTGCATATGCCAGCTTATCAATCCATTTGCCGATAGCAGAACCAAATAGTGCAACAGAACCTGATTCCACAACACCGTATGTGGCAGCCAAAAGTAGAGAGTTTGGCCAAATGCTGATGAAGTATAAACCAACACAGAATTCCCACATTCTGCAAATCATGGATAGAAGAGCAGAATCCAATGAGTAAGCACAGGTAGGAGATGCCAGACAGTCTTTTCATTCAGTAAAACCAAAGCATTATGACATCTTAGCTAAACATCTAGTCTGTGAAGCAGCCAAAATTCATTGAGGAAAGTTGAGATGGTCAATCAGAAATGCTGTCCCTCTAGCAATACACATACCATTAAACATGATTCTAATTTGATAAGACTTACAAATTAAGGTCCACACCTAATCCAACCCCCAGAGTTTTGAGACTGCGAATAAGATTCCATAAGAACATATGAATGGATATGTACCAAAAGAAAAATTAGTAGGTTGTTTAAGATTATACTTATAACAAAGGGAGCATACATTGCTGTAAAGTTAGCTTCCCAGACCCAATAGTACTTTCTCATTGAAGAAGCATTATGAGATTAAACTACATTCATAATACTTTGTACCAGCTTCAATAATGTTTTATTGTTCTGCAGTGGAGCTTGGGGAAACTCTAGGGACTACATTTCGGAGTTCTTGATTTCCACTATCCACTTTTATTAAATATCTTGAAGAATGAGCTAAAAGATAAACCGATTTTGTGATAGCCATGCTAGAATTGTAAAAGTGGAAAAGCTGCTACCATGCCGGTGAATCTAAATTTTGGGAAAATTGCAAATATTCCCCCTAAGCTTTAATTTAAGTGTGGATACACCCTCCGAAACTTTCAAATATTATAAATTGCGCCCTAAAGTTTAATAACTTGACAACATAAAGGACATTTTTTTTAAGTTAAAAAAAGATACACTAAGATCAAAATTTAGGAGGTTATTTGCAACTTTAATGGGTTATTTTCTAATTTATTAAAATTTATAGAAGTAATTTGTAATATTTTGAAAGTTTAGGAGGTGTATTCACACTTATGTTAAAGTTTAGGGGATTTTTTTTTTTTTTTTTTCATTTTCCGCCTAAATTTTAGTCTATATTACCTGGTTACTCATTTCCTCAACAACCTGTATGTGATGCCCCTTGGACCTCTATCCAGGTATTCCACAATGGCAGAACTAGAGGGTTATGGCTCAGCCAGCTACCCCCTAGCTTTGGAAAATTTCGAGAAGTACCTCCCAAAAAGTTTAAGAAATTCAACAACATACATGTTAATTAATTTTAGCTCTTCCTATTTTATAATTTCTTTTATCTTGCATCTCATCTTCCTAAGTAAAATCTGCATCTGCAACTGGCATTCCACCTGCTAAACCGCAGCAACATAAGACAGTTTGTAGTCGGTCTAACCATGAATTTCATATTGTCTAGGCCTATTCAAATAAACCAAACTGATTGCCTTCACAAATGCCATGGACCCAAATTATCTTTACATTGTTATTGGCAATAATTCTTTTCCGTTACTATATGTTTCTGAATTGAACTATGTATTAGGAATTAACAGAGTAATTTATTATAAATTTCATGCATGCATTATCAGCACGCCGGAGCATTAGTGATCCGTCTGCATGTAGATGCGCGCATCATTATCAAATTATGACCAGAAGTTATAAAATGTGATAAATATAATGTTGTAAACACTTAAATTTGAGGCAATTTCGCATTTATTGGCTAACACACACTCAGAAAGTTTGATTAAAACCCATAAAGTGTACTTAATACGTGTATGTCATACATACACAAAGAAATACAAGACCCGAAAACGAATTAATTACTACATCGAAAAACTAAGAAAAGGTAATGTGTATATGGTAAGTGATAAACCTTGCGCCCCATCTGGCAAGGAAATGGCCAATGTAGAGATATCTGATGAGCATTTCAGGAGATGTTGCGACAGGGACACATAAAGGCACACATCTGTCCTCATCTCTTTCCTCTATCGCTTCTTGCTGCTGAAAATCGGCTAGCTCTAAATTTCCCCTAGTTTCGTCTTCGTTTATTAGGTTTTCCGTTTCCGCAATAAAAGTGCTAGTGCTACTACTTTCTCGTGCATGATCGTGGCGCGACTCTGACATCTCTAAGACCTAGAGTAAAGTAATTTATCGGTAGCTCAATTCGTTCCCCTCTATAAGATAGCTTGAAAGGCTTCAGCTTCGATAGTCCACGCTCCATATAGTCCAACGAACAAAGGAACAACGACACGCGGACTTAAATATTGTACCATGGTGGCAGTTCATTTAAGTGGATAGTATTTTGTATTTAGGTTTATGCGGATTTTTGTTTAAACAGCTCAATTCATCACACGGCCATTTTATAGGTGTCTTTCATTTCTATATTTAGCCCTTTACCGTTAAAAAGTAAAAGATAAATCTTAACAATAGTTATTAAATAATAAGTCTATTAAAAAAATTATAAAAGAATAAATGTCTTGATAACGTTAACTCTATAAAAACAAATTATTTTATGTCTACATTTAATCCTTTACCATTGAAAAATAAAATAAAAAATTATTAAAAAAATAAATGTCTAGAGAAAGTTAACTTTATAAAAACAAATTATTTAAACTTTTAAAAGGAACAAATTAAAGTAACATAACTATATCATATTATTATAATATATTTAATTATGACATAAATAATATTATGTGGCATTATATTACCCTCCACATTCTTTATTAGCTCTTTTTAGAAGAGCTAAAATTATTATTACTTTTGACTCATTGGATTAAGTGACAAGGATTAGGGTATCCAATTCATATTTAGGATAACTCATAGAAATTTGACTTAGTAGGCTTGGAATAGGGATCATTGGATCAATCCACCCACTTCTAACTTTTCTTAAGCAAGCTTATGCACTCACGAGGATAACTATTGGCTTTAGCCCATTAGCAAGCTCATTTATCATAACCATGAATTGAGCAAGCTTCATCTCATCTATTAATCATTGAGACAATTGAATAGATGTTATTGAACCCAAAAACCTATGAATACTTAACTAGTCTTCATTTAACCTATTACATTACAAGTGAAGAGATCAGAGAAACATCATTCTAGTGCATTTTCTTTGCTCTTAAAGATTAAACAAGTTACTTAGGTAATTACAAAGTTCAATTGCATAGTTGCAAGGTTGGCGCTCAAGAATTCCTTAGGCACCCTTATTTATCACATATTCATTTAAGATACTGAGATTGCTCATTCCTCCTCTCTACCATTCTCTCTAAGTCATCTGACTGCATGCTGCCTTCACATCACTACTCTAAAGTCATGTAGCACAAGACTTGTCCACAATATGTACATGATTGCTTCAATAGGAAATCCTCATATGCATTTTGGTGACTCCACTAGGGACCAGAGAAAAGTGATAATATGGTGATGACAACCTCTTTAAATAGAATGCTTGGATCCACTGATAGGACCTCCTAAGAATAGGAGGTCAATATCAATACCATTAAGTAGAATTTGCTCTCACCACTTAAGAAGACTAGCTAGGATGGCTTAGCACCAAAGGGTCCACTCGAAGTTGCACAGATGATGTGGACTATGCAAGAGACCATAAAAAGGTCATGAATGAGTTCTTGGTTATGTTCTCTTAGTTTATGCCAAAGTTAGCTACCATTGTTGCTGCGTAAAAGGATATGGTTTTACTAAGCCCTATTACTGCTATGTGGCAAGGCATGAACTCCATGATGCCAAGTGCTTGTAAACCTTATTGTCTGTGAAGTTTGCTACATGTACACCTGTTGCACGCAATGCCCATTGTGGATCACTTCTTGCATGACACTATTGCAACATACCTATTGTATAAAGTGAAGGACATCAATGCAAAAACCTTCTAACAAGAAATGCTATATTAACCATGCTTCTTTCATGTTAGTAGAACTTATCATGTCTCCTCTAAGAACTTCCTTTATTACAAGGGAAGACTTAGATGCATACTTCTTCATTACCATAATGTTATAAAACCATGCCCTGAAGACTTCAAGACCTAGAGACCCTCTTGGCATCGCATGCCTTCTTAAGACTAAGAACTCCCCCTGGCACTATATAACTTTGAAGACTAGGGAGCTATCTTAGCATGGCACATTCATAAAGACTAAGAGACTCCCCTTGTATCATTCCTTCTTTAAGGACTAAGCAATGCTCTGGCATTTTAACATCTACTCCTTAAGTTTAGTATCACAGTTCCCATGCCTAAGGCCTAGGCAATGCCCTAGTATCTCGACTCCTATGCTTTAAGTCCAAGCAATGGCTTGACATCTCAACTTATGCTTTAAGCCTAGGCACTTGATTGGCACTTAATTATGATGCTTCATGCCTAGGTAATGCCTTAGGTTGTAACTTGCATTGTTGTTGCTTTTAAGTGCGGGATGCTTTTAATTAAGAGTGAAACTTGTTCATTTTCTTAAAGCTTGTCATGAAACAACTCCTTAGCTTGAGCAACATTTAGGTAATTTGCTTCTAAACCCTAATAATGAATTACCCATCATGATCACCTTAGAATTTACATAGGATTTAGGACTTAATGAAACAAAGCATATAAGAGGTAACACAAATGTCATTACTGAATGGCTTTTAGGTGCACGATGATAAGCTAGGCTTATATAATGTAAACTGGTAAGAGTATTGACTCCTAAGCACATTGTAAGTGTAATGCCCCAGAACTTAGGACATCATAACCCGCCACGTAGCATCATAAGCCGCCACATGTCTTCACTAACTGAAGATACGTAAAGGTTTAGAATTTGCTAGACTCCATAATTAGTATCTGATCATCATGACAACCAATAAAAGAAATCTCCACATATATAAATAAGTGGCTTCACAAATCCCACTGGGTCTCTCCATATAAAAAGAAACTCTAAATTACAAACTATCCATAACAATTAAACCATAGTCTATCTCCTACAATTACTAACAGTGGAAGCATAATGAAAGTCAAGTAAAATTGAAATCACAGGCATAATACTCTAAACACAATATTATGCTAATAATCCTTCTTCTAGCTTGCCTATCACTCTTCATAATACATAAATTCCACATCATTCTCCAAGTCTTGATTTGTGTTCACTTACGTCTCATCATACCCAACAATTCCACCAAAAGAACCTGTAGCTACAAAAGGGTCTCACGAAGGGTGAGCTAAAGCTTAGTACAGTGTATACTAACAACCATACATGCATGCCATGCTAAAGTACAAATACAAACATGATGCAAACAGGATATTGAACCACAAAGTTATTATCTTTCATATCAGTCATTTAAGCATGCAACTCTGGACAATGCATGATCCATACACACATAGCTATACTTATAACACATATAAACATATACGACAATGAGTCCTCTCTAGTGTCCATGAGTCCATGGGCTCAAGATTCCATGAGTCTTTATAACTTATATATACATATATGATAGTGGGTACTCTTCATTGTTCATGAGTATATGAATCCAAACATCATAAATCTACTTAGATCATTTCAATATATGACTCCATTAGGGACAACGTCACATACTAATTATTGGGGTGCCACCCTATGATCATTGACATTCTTGGTTCATCAGGCCCAACCAATCATAATCACACAATTAATCAATTTCAATTTTAACTTAAGTTAGTTTACATTCCTAGCCTAACACGCACAATTAACAAACATAGTATACATGTACTTGATAAGCAACGAAGAATCTCTTCACAACTTTGCAATCTCTTAAACCTCAAACCCATTGAAATCAATATACATATAAGCTTAGAGAACCTATAATAACTACTTTAATCTACTTTTAGATATCTGAATAGGTTAGGAGAAGTTAGTAATTGAAATTAGGCAGAAAAACTCGTCTTTAGAAAACATAGGTTCGACACATCCAAGTACATGGGCGTGTTCTCATTTGTGTATTGAGTATTTTATTGAAGAGGAGGGATATGGGCAAGTACATGATTGTATCTCTTACATGTGTACCTTACTATTCATTTTGTAATTTCTAGCACGGTTGTGTAACTTTCCTAAGTAGCCATGTACTTGAAGTACATAGGTGTAGCATGGCCGTGTTGTGGCCGTCTACTTCTAGAATTTCCTAATTTTGTGAAAATGAAACTTTTCTTAAAACTCTTAACCTCCCAATTATGAATATCCTCCAATCCTTTCTACATTCGCAAATATTGTATTCCCATACTTATTTTATAACAACATTACTCCTAAGTTCATTCCAATTACACGAAATTTAGAGGGCTTCCTCGAATTGTTGTCCTATGAATAATCTCCCAAATTCCTATTATTGTGGACATCGAATTATTCTGATATGATTTAGATTGTTTTAACGATAGAAGTTTCTCACAGTAGTCGTTTATGTGTAAGTTCGTTGGATCACATGGTATAGTAATCGCCTTCTTCTCCTAGGGTTTTGTGGTACACAACATAGGGAAAAGGATCAAAGGACACGTGGGGGTCTATTTATACTTTCCCAGTCAAAAGACCATATCGCCCCCCATTACTAAGCCCTTTTTATTTTCATTTGTCCCGACCTTGTTATTTTTTTATATTTTGATTTGTTTTTCTCGGGTTTAAACACTATTATCTAATTTATTTCATTTTAATTATTTATTATTATTATATTCTCCCCTCCTTAATAGAACTTTTGTCCTCGAGAGTTACTTAGATTGTGAAAAAGCTTTGGATATCTCTTTCTCATCTCTTCTTCCAATTCTTAAGTCGCTTCTCTTTTTGTTTGATTACTCAATTGAATCTTAACATACTTGATCACATGTCTCCTTAAAATCTGCTCCTTAGTATCTACACTCTTGATAGACTTCTCTATTATTATGAGGTTTGGTTGCACTTCTAGAGGTTCTAAGGTAGTTACTTGGTCTAGGTTTTGTACATATTTCCTTAACATGAAAATGTGGAATACATCATGTATCTCAGTTAGATTCAGTGGTATGGCTAACCTATATGCCATCATTCCAACCCTTTCTCGGGCTTTAAAGGGCCCTACATACCTGGGGTTTAGTTTTCCTCTTAACCTAAATCTCATTACTCCTTTTGTGGGTGATACTTTTAGTAAGACATGATCTCCCACTTTAAACTCTAAAGGGCATTGTCTCTTATTTGCATAAGATTTTGATGTCTTTGAGCTAACTTCATTCTCTGCTTGATTAACTTAACTTTATCCACAACGTCTTGTATCAGGTTCGGTGCCGATACTTTTCTCTCCCCCACTTCATCCCAATGTAATGGTGATCATCACTTTCTACCATATAATGCTTTGTAGGGTGACATTTGAATCATAGCTTGATAGCTATTATTGTAGGTGAACTTTACTAAGGGTAGGTGCTCATCCCAATTCCCACTAAGATCTAGTACACAAGCTCTCAACATAACCTCCATTATTTAGATTGTTCGTCTCGACTAATTGTCCTTCTGTGGATAGAAAGCCGTACTAAATTGTAATTTGGTTTCTAGTGCCTTAAGTAAACTCCTCCAAAATCTCCCAACAAATCTTGTATCTCTATGTAACCTCACAATTTCCTGGATGTATAGTTAAGCCAACTTCCCGAGTTTATACTTGATACCTTTAGGTATAAAATGGGCATATTTAGTGAGTCTGTCCACGATTACTCATATGGTGTCCAATGTAGTCATCGTTTAAGGTAATGCTGTGACAAAATCCATGGTTTTATGCTCCCATTTTCACTCTTGTATTAGTAGAGGTTGCAACTCACCAATGGGTCTTTGATGTTCTATTTTGGTTTGTTGGTAGGTCAAACACCTAGATACATACCTTGCAATTTCCCATTTCATATTCTTCCACCAATATTGGTATTTTAGGTCTTTATACATTTTGGTACTCTTAGAATGGATAGAGTATCCAGAATAATGTGCCTCTTTTAGTATTTCATTCTTCACTTCATATACACCTAGAATGCACAATCTATGACCATACCTTAATACTCTTTCTTCATCCGCATTAAAACTCCATTGCCTTTCCTTCTTCCATTTGTTTCTTAATTTCTTGCATTTCCACATCATCATCTTGTGCGGCTTTTATCCTATCTACTAATGTAGGCTGTATGTGCAAACTGGCTAATCTCACCTCCACCTCTTAGGTTACAATTTCTAGTTTTAATCTTTGCATGTCTTCTAATAGGTTCCATTAAGTTGTGATTAGAGTTGCTAAATTACCACATCTCTTTTTGCTGAGTGCATCGACAACTACATTCGCTTTCCCATGATGATATTGAATTTCAATGTTGTAATCCTTTATCAATTCTAACCATTGTCTTTGTCTCATGTTTAATTCCTTTTCAGTAAAGATGTACTTAAGACTCTTATGATAAGTGAATATGTTGTATTTATCTCCATACAATTAATGTATCCACAATTTGAGCGCAAAGATTATTGCTACTAATTTCAAATCATGTGTACAGTAGTTCTTCTCATAAGGCTTTAACTGTTGGGATGCATATGTTATAACCCTCTTATTTTGCATCAATACGCATCCTAGTCCTTAGATAGACGCATAATTGAATGTGATAAACTCCTCACCACTAATATGTAGTGCCAAAACTGGTGTTGAAACTAGCCTCTCCTTCAATGTTATGAAGCATGTTTCACATTTATCATCCCAATCGAACTTTATCCTCTTTTGAGTTAATTTGGTTAAAGGGGTTGCCAATTTAGAAAATCTTTTTACAAATCTCCTGTAATACCTAGACAACCTTAAGAAGCTTTTAATATGCATCACTGTCTTGGGTTTAGGCCAGTCATTTACCACCTTTATCTTTTTAGGGTCTATAGATATACCTTCTTCACTAATTACATGGCTTAGGAAGGTCACTTGATTAAGCTAGAACTCACATTTCTTGAACTTTGCATACAGTCCTCTATATGCAATTTATTTAACACTATCCTCAAATGTTGCTTATGCTCCTCTTTACTCCTAGAATATATTAGAATATTGTTGGTCCCAATTAGATTAATCAAGAGGGGGGGGGGGGGGGGGGGGGGGGGGGTGGGGTGAATTGATTAATCACTTAAAATTTCAATTTTTGCAAATCATCTAAAGTCTCTTGACTAACAAAATGACGTGAGCAACAAAAATGAAAAACAATAATGTGCAATAAATAAAATGAGTAGAGAAGAATAGAATACTCAAAGATTTATAGAGGTTTCGCCTCGAGCGTCAGTCCTCTCTTCCAGCTCTACGCTGGGGTCCTGGTTGTCTCTACCGGTTATGTTTCACTATATCAATCAAATCGAAAGTATACAAAATAAGCCTCTTCAAGGCGAAGTCTCACTACTGAGTCTCTCTAGCTTCTTCACTAAGCTAATCACTCAAACTACAGTGATGAAACAACTCTCAATTCCTTATACAAGAAAGGAATCACAATAACAATGAGGAATATCAAATTTCCTCTATAAATTGGATCACACGTATATGTAAGAAAAATTTTTGCGCCTAAAGATGTATGAGCTTTTTTTAACTTTTTCGTATGCTTGATTCTAAGAAGAACGTTCTCTCTTTTTTTTTTTTTTTTTTAGCTTGAACATTCCTTTTATGTAGAGGACATAACGGTTACTTTGTTGGAGAATGTAACGTTCATGGAGTTCCACGTGACAAGCTTGAATTTGTTTTTGAAATTTTGTATTTCAAAAGTAAGTTGAACTTGTTGGAGAAAATTTGCATTCTGTGATATTTTTGATGAGGATAAGCTTGGATAAATCAATTTGACCGAGATCTTCTTTGGAGATATTCCTTGGATCAGGTTTGTTGAAGATATCCCTCACATTATGGAACCTTATCTTGATATCCCATATATTGTGGAACCATATCTTCATGTAACAACCATATTTTTTATCCTTATCTTTGTAACTGTTGGATCTCCCAAAATATAGCACAAATATCTAGATTTAAATCTTGATAAAACCTGTAAATCTTATATGATCTCACTTTATCATAAAATAAAATCTTTGAATAAAATCTTGTAAAAACTTTATGTAAATTAAAAACCCCATGATATAAAATCCAACTTTAGTAAAACACATCAAGTATATTACCTAAATATACTTGACATGTGGAGCTAGGCCTTGAAATTTACTAAAAACCATTGATACAAAAATTAAAACAAAATCTGGAAAAATTCATGACAGACATGGAAGGTTTTGAAAGAGCTTCTGAAGCAAACCTGTCAACTGTCCTCCTGTTGTAAAGGTTCTGAAAGTGCTTCTGAAAGGTTAACACGAGAACTACGGATACACTACACAACTTCTAAAATACCTTCTGACAGAACAAAAATAGTCTGTATAACACCTTTGAAGGTTCTGAACAAGCTTTTGTCTCTTTGTTTAATTTAGAGAAATTCACTTACTATCTTTGAAACAACTTCTGAAAAGCTTAAACATACGTTACACATTATTCCTCTTTTGTTAACATCAAAACTAAATTAGAGAACTTAACAAATGTCATCTATAAACACAATCACAAATATATCTAAATACTCTTAGAACACTCGATTCGTCAAATCCATGAAAGCTGCCGGTGTATTTGTGAGTAAAAATGGCATTACTTGAAACTCATAATGCCCGTATCGTGTTCTAAAAGTAGTCTTTTGAATATTCTTCTCCTTGATCCTCAATTGATGATACCCAAATCTTAGGTCGAGTTTCAAAAAGACTTGAGCCCCTTATAATTGATCAAATAAACCATTTATCCTTAGAAGAGGGCATTTATTCTTGATGGTAACCTGATTTAATTCTTTATAGTCAATGCATAACCTCATACTACTATCATTCTTCTTCACAAATAGTATAGGCGTACCCTAAGGTAAGACACCAAGTTTAATAAACTTCTTATCTAGTAGCTCTTGCAACTGCGTCTTTAGTTTTACTAATTCAGTCGGTGCCACACAGTACATGATTTTAGATGTAAGAGCCATACCAAGTACTACGTCTATACCAAATTTGATCTCCCTTGTTGAAGGTAGGATTGGTAGGTCTTCAGGAAAGACTTTTGTAAATTCTCGCACTACATGTACCTGATCAATCCTCACAACATTGCCAAATTCAATTGTCATTGAAGCTATAATGCTTTTACCCCATAATTCGTATGTGGGTAATCTAATTGGTCATTGTCCTTCAAGCTTGAAACAAAAGGGTTTTTCTCTTGGTGTGCTAAAATGGATTGTCATACTATGATAATCATTGGTTGCATGGTGATGTGTCCTACTGTTAAGCTTGATATGCTAGACTACCACTTTGAAGCCAAGCCTCTTAGTAAGTACACAACATAGTCTACCTTCTTCTCTTCTAGAACCTTAAATGCTGCAAAAGTCTTCTCCAACTCTTCAATCCATTGCTCAGCATCTAAGGGGTCATTCACCTAGGGCCTAAACTCCCTAACTAATCTTACAAACTAATCTAAACTGATTAGCCTAGTCGGCCTATCTCTAACATCTCCCACCATATGTCTTTGTCTACCACTTAGCATTTACAATTCATGTATTTTCTATTGTTATTGTGCCATTATCTTGGTAGGGTATTAATCACATTTAGTAATTGCGCAATGTGGTCTTCATTCGACCTTAGACTATGTTGAAGCGGTTTGGGTAGAATTCAGTTATTAGGAGCATCGCCTCTAACACATGATGTCAAACCTGGTCTAGAAAGTCTCTTAGGAATTCTACAAGAAAACATTCACGAGATCAAGGAGACATGTAAAAACAAAAAATTTCTTAGGATATCGAATATCTAAAAGTAACATAATGAATAGCACTAAAATGAAATCATATATCAATGATGCTAGCCCCATTTATTACCTATTCTTTTCATGCCTTACCATCTTAAATATTTTATTCTTAGGTGGTTTACAGATCAATAAACCTAGGCTCTAATATTACTTAAGTTGTAACGCCTCAAAACCTAAGGTGTTACAACCTGCCATGTGTCTTCACTAGGTGAAGACATGCAGAGGTTTAGTATGCAGTTACCAAGATAGTCAATATAAGAAATCTCCACATATATAAATAAGTAGCTTCATAAATCCCACTCGATCTCTCCATATAAAAAGAAACTGCAAAGGACAAATTGTTCACAAGAATTAAACCATAGTCTATCTCCTATAATTAATAATAGTGGAAGCATAATAAAAGTCAAGTACAACTGAAATCACAAGCGTAATACTTTAAACACAATATTCTAATAATAATCCTTCTTTTAGCTTGCCTGTCACTTTTTATAATACACATATTCTACATCATCCTCTAAGTCTTGATTTGTGCTTACTAATGTCTCATCATACCCAACAATTTCATCGAAAGAACCTGTAGCTGAAAAAGGGTCTCATAAGGGGTGAGCTAAAGCTTAATACGTTGTATACTAACAACTACACACACATGCCGTGCTAAGGTATAAACACAAACATGATGCAAACAAGATATTCAAGTACCAAGTTATTATCTTTCATATCAGTCATTCAAGCACATAACTCTAGACAATGCAAGATCCATATACACATAGCTATATTTATAATACATATATACATATACAAAAATAGGTCTTCCTTAGTGTCCATGAGTCTATTAGTTCAATATTCCATGAGTCTTTATAATTTATATATACATATGCGATAGTAGGTACTCCCCATTATCTATGAGTCTAAACATCATAAATCTACTTGGATCATTTCAGTATACGACTTTATTAGGGACAATGTCACATACTGATCATTAGGGTACCACCCTGCTATCACCAACATTCTTAGTTCCTTAGGTCTAGCCAATCTCAATCACATAATTAATTAGTTTCAATTTTAACTTAAGTTGGTTTACATTCTTAGCCTAACATGCACAATAAACAAATATAGTAAACACGTACCTGATAAGTAACGAACGATCTCTCAACAACTCTACAATCTCTTAAACCTTAAACCTATTCAAATCAATATACATATAAGCTTAGAGGTCCTATAACAATTACTTTAATCTACTTTTAGGTATATGAATAGGTCAGGAGAAGTTAGGAATCGAAATTAGGTAGAAAAACTTGTCTTTAGAAAATATAGGTTCGACATGTCCAAGTACACAAGCATGTTCTCATCTGTGTACTGAGTGTTTTATTGAAGTGGAGGGATATGGGTATGTATACGACCGTATCTTTTACTCGTGTACCTTATTGTTCATTTTGTAATTTTTAGCACAGTTGTGTAACTCTCCTAAGTGGTTGTGTACTTAAAGTACACAGGTGTAGCATGATCGTGTTGTGGTTGTGTACTTCTAAAATTTCCTAATTTTTGTGAGAACGAAACTTTTCTTAAAACTCTTAATCTCCCAATTATGAATATCCTTCAACCCTTTCTACACTCGAAAATGTTGTATTCCCATACTTAATTTACAACAACATTATTCCTAATTTCATTCTGATTACACAAAATTTAGAGGGCTTACTCGAATTGTCGTCCTACGAGCAATCTCTAAATTCTTGTTATTGTAGATGCCAGATCATTCTAACATGGTTTGGATCGTTCCAGCGATTGAAGTTTCTCACATCAACTGTTTGTGTATAAGTTTGTTGGATTGCCTAGTATAGTTGTCACTTTCTTCTCCTTAGGTTCATAGTGCACAATATAGGGAAAAAGGTCAATAAAATTTGTGGGAGTTTATTTATATTTTCTCCGTCAAAAGACCATATCGCCCAATTACTATGCCTTTTTTACTTCCATTTGTCTCAGCCTTGTTAATTTTTTATATTTTGATTGTTTTTTTTCTCAAGTTTAAACAGTATTATCTAATTTATTTCATTTTAATTATTTTCGATTATTACGGTAAGCTATTGTAATGAAAAATAATTTATCTTTTTATAACTCCAATGGTGGAGTATTTCTAATCCATAACCTCCTAGTAAATTATGCTAAGCAGTTAACTAGTGAGAAATATACCCTTAACTTACCAAAGAGAATATTTGATCTCAAGTAGTGAATGTCACTGTCATAGCTTATCTGCGATTGGATACTTCTTTATAAAGTATCACTCGAGCATCATCGTTGGCATATGAAAGCTTTACTCTAATGTGAAAGATGACTCTAGAGGCTCTTTAGATCATAAGAGTTTAAGCAGCCTCATATTGATGGCAACCCCTCTTAATGGCTCCTTAGATCATGAGAGTTTAAGCAACCCAATAATACTGCGAGCTCAATGGCCCAAAAGAGGTCATGTTAACCCAATTATAATAATCATTGTATTGCTATTGCTAAGTGAAGGCATTACTCCTTAAGTGCATGATGACATACAAATTGAATTAACTTAAGCTACTAAAAGGCTCTTTAGTGGTTGTTGAGTCTATTTTTTTTTACAAATTTCATTAATTTTAATTTGTAATAAGTACTACCTATTTAATATAGAATATTTGACTAAATTAAGAAAAATTAATTTTAAAAAGGAGTTGCCACCAACCTAAGTGGGAAAATAAAATAAGTTAAGGTTAATTGAGTAGATCAACCTTAACTAGCTATCAGTTTACTGATTTTTATAAAAAATAGTTTGGAAAAATATTTAACCAAAGATGTTGGATTCGAGAATTAACCTAAATGGCTATCATGTAAAATTTTCAATAATTCTTTCTAAAAGGCCATTATATTCTCATATGTATTTTTCATGTATTTGTTACTATTTATTATATTATTATTATTATTATTATTATTATTATTATTATTATTATTATTATTATTATTACCAGATTATGGATTTATGCTCAGAAAACCAAATGTTCGAATCATGCTAATTTTCTAAAGTAATCAAAAATTTATTTTTTTTCTTTTATCATGCTAATAACCTAAGGTCTTTATTTTATTTAATATTTCTAAAGATTTTGTCTTATTTAATTTTTCTATAGGTAAACCTAAAGTCCTATTTTATTTAATTTCTCTAAAGATAAAGTAAAGTTTTATTTTATTATGGTAATTTTTCCTAATTTAAAGTTTTTTACTTTATTATGGTTGTCCCGAAGGTGCCTATGTACTTGCTAATTGGGATCAAACCGTCTGTAGTTCCCTTTTCTTTTATGAAATCTTAATTTTTTGATTAATTTTATTTCATAAAAGACATCGGGTTTACGTTATTTAATCAGATTAATTTTATTAAGAAAATACCTAAGATAACCTAGGTTTTTATATGATGATTTTTTTTCAAAAAAAAAAAAAACCTAAGAATAACCTATGTTTTGTAAACATCATATTAGATTTTTATTTTTTTGGAAAAAAACTCTATGTGATAAAATTCTAGAACACTAGATTTTGACAAAAGCTTTTTCCATCTTTATTATATTTTTGTCTTTTATTCTTATTCTTATTCTTATTATATTCTATTCCTAAAAGTTTAATTAAAAACTTTATGCTAAAAAGAAACTTTATTATATTTTATTCATTTCTAGATTATATATATATTTTTACATTTTTTTGTTCCTAAAATTTTATTCATATTAAAGATTTTTACTCATCATGTTTAAATTTGTTTTCTATATTTTTTATTTCTAAAATCCTAACTTGTACTAAAGTTTTTTACTATATGTTTTTATTCTTATACTAAAGGTTTTTATTTAATTATGTATTATTATTATGCTAAAGATTTTCATTATTTCATAATTTTTTATATTTTTCATTCTTAAGCTAAAGATTTTTATTTTATTTTCCTCCTATATTTTTATACTAAAGATTTTTATTTAATTTTAATCTTATATTTTTTATACCTAAGACTTTCATTTAATTTTATTTTTATAGTTTATTATTATTGTATCAATCACCATCAAGCAATGGTATATACCATGATAACTTGATGGATACTAAAAAATTAAATTTTATATTATATTATATTACTGCTATTATTATTGTTTGCTAGACCTAATGTTTTAATTAATTTCTTTTTCTAAACTAATAATAGACTAAGAACATAAAAATAGCAATAGTACACTAAAAATAAAATAAAATAATAATAAACCATTAACTGGGTGTGTTAGGTCGGGTCTTAGGTCAGTTCGTGCGTAGGTCGGATCTTGGGTAACAAGTCGCGAGTCATAGACATGACAATTGGGAATCCTTGTTGATGGTGCTTTGGTAGAGATTGGAGGCAGCTAAGGAGTTCTCTCTTAGGTTTTCAGGGTTTTAGAGTTCGATTGTAAGGTTGTCATGTGAAGAAGCTCTTAGGGTGGTGTTTCAAAAGGTAGCTGATGGTGGTGGTTATGGGTGTTTTCAGATGGAGCTTTCCGAAGTGTGATGAAACTAAAGAGGTGGTTTTTCTAACTCTAGAGGTCACTAAGAATTGGTTGCTGCCTAAATGGGGAGTGTGGTGGTGTATTTGTGGTATTTCAAGTAGCGAAAGTGGTGGCCGGTGGTGAGGATGAGTTTTGGATGGTTTTTTTTTTTTTTGAGTGCAATTTCTAGTGGTTTTTAGTGATTTTCCCTTTTTTGTTTCTAGGGATTCTAAAGTAATTATAAGTGCCATTGGTGAGCTTGAAGGGCTTCAGATTAACACAAATTGGTTTTTGGATTGAAACGTGTAACATACCCTATGATCATCTCTCTCCCTCATGCTGGTTACACTCTTACTCCCCCTCACTTTCATTTTTCTTCATCTTAAACACACGATTCATTTTCAAAACTAAAAAAAACTCCACCATCACCAACACACTCCATCACCACTTTCTAATAACATCACCACATTTTTCATTGCCACCACCACCACATAAACACCACCAAAGCTCCACCCTCACCCACACATTAAGCCAATTTCTCAAGCTAGGGATTAAGGAAGGAATCAAGGAAGTGGAGTAAGCAAAAGGTTAGGAGTGGCAAGGTTAGGCCAAGAAGGAAGGAAGTTAGCCACCATCCATCAAGCTCCACCATCTCCTAATACTAGGTAATAAGAGTTTAGCTATCCATGTATAGATTGAATGTGTTTTCCTTAGCTATCTTTGTAGAAAATTTGGATGCCATGCATGGTTGTTAAAATCACGAGTCAATTGTATGATTCTACGAGTTTGTAATTTTATCAAGTTTTTCATAATCAAAATGGAAGAAAAATCATTTAGGTATAAACTTTTGATATAATTATAAGTTTAGATATACGATTCTACAAGTTACCGATTCTATACGATTTTATACGATTATACTGATTTTATACTATTCAATTCCAGGTAAAATCGCAATTTTGACAACCATGATGCCATGTGTAGTATTTCTTTGTAAAATTCCTTCTCTTCATAGAAATGCAAGATTTCCTTGTATATGTAAGTTTTGGTAAGATTTAGTGTAAGCATTATATGTAAAAAGACTATCCTTGTAAACCCGCAAAATTTCGAAATAGGGAATAAATTGTTGGAAGAAATTTTGAAGACATTTCCAAGAGTCAATAGGATATTTAACCTTATGCCAAAGGACTAAGTTCCATAACCCCAAAATATTCCACAAAAATCCTAAATTGTCCCTTAAAACATAAAATAATATCTCAAACCTTAACCTAAAAATCTAAGCCTTATAATAGGAATTTAAAACCCTATATCGATTCGTAAACCCTAAATCAACAATTCAAACTCTAATTTAAATAGCAAGCCCTAAAAATGATAAATTAAACTCTAAACTTGAACCCAAACCCAAAATAACAATAATAATACTAAATAAAAAAACCTCAAACTAATTAACAAACTCTAAGGTCACAAATAGGAAACGTCGAAACCAACTTCAAGGTTGGAAAACCTAAAATTTAACTTGAACAAAACCAAAATTTAAATAATGATAAATCACCCTATAATTAGTATGAGAATACCCAAATCCAACTCTACTAAATGATCAAATTGGGTAAGTGGCAGCTTGAGGTGGGGGTTTGTGTGGAAATGAAAATGGCACAAAGTGCCTCTATTGGATTCGAACTGATGACTTGCACACTACACACTGAACTTGGGCATGGACACAGACCAATTGGGCTGACCACTTTCTTGATTTTTTATGCAATTAATTTGCATTTCAATTGATTTGCTTGGTTGATTTTCTACTAATAGGAGTGCTCAGGTTTAATTTAGAGACCCTCTTTTTCTAGTTTTTCTTAAAAATATTATGCATTTTATTTATATATTTAATTTTTATTTTATTTGTTATTTTATTCTTCTTTTCTTATTTTTTTCCATTTTGTTCAGTTTTATTATTTTCTATATTTTATTATTTATTTATTTTACCTTGTAAACTTAGCTTTTTTTTTTTTTTAAATCTAAACGGGAGCAAAAATGGGGTGTCTATAGTTGCCCCTTTTGTAGTGAAGTTTGAACAAAACTTTACTGCAAAGACAATGAAGACATGATTTTTGCCCTAAGTCATGAATGATATGCCTACTCTTAACGAAAGAGAACTTTAATGGTGCCACCTACTAATGAGAATAGGCTTATAAAAAGCCGCTAGCTACTAATGAGACTAGACTTAAAATAGAGCGTCATCTATTGACGAGAATGAACTTAAAGAACATGTTAGCTATTAATGAGCTTGGGCTTAAAAAAGATGCTAGCTACTAATAAGCTTGGGCTTAAAAAAAAAAAAAAAGATGCCAGCTATTAACAAGCTTAAGCTTAGAATAGATGCTGGCTACAGATGAGCCTGGGCTTAAAAAAAGATGCCATCTACTGACGAGAATGGACTTAATATGATGCCATCTACTAACAAGAATAGACTTATAAAGGTTGCTAGCTACTAATGAGAATGGGCTTAAATGGGTGCTAGCTATTGACAAGCTTAGACTTAAGATAGATGCCATCTACTTATGAGAATGGGATTAAAGAAGATGCTAGCTATTGACGAGCTTGGGCTTAAAAAAGACGCTAGCTACTAATGAGCCTAGGCTTAGAATAGATGCTAGCTACTGATGAGCCCAAGCTTAAAAATGATGCAATCTACCAACGAGAATGAACTTTGATATAATGCCATCCACTAACAAGAATGGACTTATAAGGGTTGCTAGCTATTAACGAGACTAGACTTAAATATGATGCCATCTACTAATGAAAATGGACTTATAAAGGTTGTTAGCTACTAATGAGACTAGACTTAAAATAAATGCTATCTATTGACGTGAATGGACTTAAAGAAGATGCTAGCTACTAATGAGTCTAAGCTTAAAATAGATGCTATCTACTGACGAGCCTAGGCTTAAAATAGATGCCATCTACTGATAAGAAGTGTTGCCACCTATTAATGAGGATGGACTTCAAGGTTTTCCACTTACTAACGATGATAGAATTAAATGTGTTTTTAGCTACTAATGAGACTAGACCTAAATACGATGCCATCTACTAACGAGAATGGACTTATAAAGGTTGCTAGCTACTAACAAAACTAGACTTATTATAGAGTGCCATCTACCGACGATAATTGACTTTAAAGGTTGCCATCTACTAATAAGGATGGATATATAGAAGATGCCAACTATTGATAAGCTTGAACTTAAAATAGATGCCATCTATTAATGGGCTTAAATAGGATTTTGCCATCTCCTAACGATAATGGACTTAAATTCACCAAGGCTTAATTGTTTTGAAAAACTTTTCTTTCAAGGATCTCCTTTTTCTGAAACATTTTGAAAAAAACTTTTGTTAATCATTTTATTTTAAAACATTGCTAATAAGGAAAAGAATCTTCATTGGCATTCAAAATTGCAAATAAGTGGTAAATTTGCCCCTGCACTTAATAACCATTTGCTCACCTTTGTGAAAAGCTGGTGTCTAAACTTGAGCCACGGTTCCTGGAATCAAGTGATTGCTTGATGAATTGTATGATCATCTCCCAAGTAGTTAGGGATTCAATGACTTCAAATATTCTTGCTTGGAGAATAAGTATCCCACCATTTGAATTGTTTAATCAAAGAGGACTTCCTCACGCTCTCTTTTAGGCCTATTTTCGTGCTTGACTTCTATTCCAAAAATTATGGTTTGGCTTATAAGTGATACATCTTGATCAATCTGCTAGGTCTTTTTAGGACTACAACATAGGCTTTTGGTCAACAATTTAGTAAAAATGAGATTCGCTTCATCTTGAGTTTACAAGTCAAGAACCTTAAGGATAAAACTAAAATGGACTCATCCTAGTTTCATGAGTAATTATTGCATAGGATAAAATATCTCTTTTAATCAAGAGAGTTTTGTGAATGGGATTGATAACATGGACTCTATTTCATAAACTATTTAGCTTGCATTTTATCTTTTTCATTTTGTTTTGAAAATTTTCAGCATTCATTTTTTTTATCCTTTTTTTTAGCAAGCTTTTGAAGGGATGGAGATGATTTCCCCCTTTATTGAGTGTGATATGTGCATGGAGACTTTCTTTCATCTTAAGGAAATAAAGTATCTATGACAACGATAACTCCTAAATTGATGCGACTAAGACAAGCCTAAGTTAGTTTTACCCTTTTCTCTTCATTGATGCCCCTAACTTCTTAATTGCCCTAGCATGGGGTGGTTCTTGATAGGTTTAATCTAAAAATATGTTTCTCAAAATGGCTCAATGGGGCAAGCAAGGGATAATAGTGTTTAGGGTAGGGAAATGAATGCTTAGCATCACTTTGACCCATGTACCAAATTCAAGATAGACCTCCTTCAAGGAACGAGTCTCGAATTCTTACTGTGATGTCATTAACTCTCAAATGTGTTTAGGGTTAGTGTTTGGGACATTGTTTGCCTCTTTTCATTTTAAACTTCTAAATGATGAGATATCTTTCCCTTGTGAATTTTTTTTTTTTTGATCATCTCTGCACAACTTTTGCTTGTTTTGCTCCATAATAGATTAGTTGGATAAACAAAGGACCCATTAGCTACTTTAAAAAGGCCCTTAACTAGTTGCCTCATACTTAGTTGGACGAGCTAGTCCTTTAGGTGCTCCATTATTTGCTCAAAATGGGTTGCCCTTTTAGACTCAACTCTTCGACTTTAATATGATCTGGTTAGGCTTGGTTAGGTAGAAGACTAAACAGTAGTAGAGACAAACTTTGTGTTTAGTTTATAATAGATAAGAGGATTGTGTTTATGCATAGTATCTTATGTCTTGGACCTTCTTGGTGTGTTGGCAGATGAACAAATTACATCTCCATTAGTTTTTGAGAAATAAAGTATTTCATTACTGTGCTTTCTTGGTTACCTATTAGTGTTAGATCTTAATGGTCTCCTAGAGTGATCAATTTCATGCATTAGGGTTTCGATTATTGATATGTGGCTCATTGCCAGCTTTTAGGGTTCAAAGTGACTAATTTCAAGCTTTAGGTTAGGCAAGTTTGCTTAAGAGTAATTTTCTAAAGCTCTATGAAAATCTCCTCTTGTTAGCAATGTTCCCCTTTTTAAAAAATATTTTTGAAAAAAATGAAAAATTGCCTTTGGTTCAAGGACACTTTATTATTACTTAGGATAATTAGCATGTCTAAACATGATTGGAGTTCTAGATGGCTAAAGCTCCTAGTTTTGAAAGGATAACTATAGCTCTTACTTGGATAAGGAATAACCAAAGCTCTTTAACTTAAGGATGGCTAAGGTTCCTATTTTGACAATAAGGGATAACCAAAGTTCCTAAATTTGGGGATGACTAAGGTTCCTAGTATAACAATAAGGGATAAACAAAGTTCTTGAATTCAGGGATGATAAAGGTTCCTGTTTTCTTCTCAAGGAACAACCAAGGCTCCTAAACTTAAGGATGACTAAGGTTTTCATTTTACTAATAAGAGGTAACCAAAGTTCCTAAATTTTGAGGTTGACTAAGGTTCCTATTTTCTTCTCAAGGAATAATCGAGGCTCCTATACCTAGGGATGGCTAAGGTTTTTATTTTACCAATAAGGAATAACCAAAGTTCCTAAATTCGAGGATGACTAAGGTTCCTGTTTTCTTTTCAAGGAATAATCGATGCTCCTAAACTTAAAGATCACTAAGTTTTTTATTTTATCGAGGGATAGCTAAAGTTCCCAAACTTTAAGATGACTAGGGCTCTTAAGTATTCTAATTAGAAGATATGCTAAGTTCTCAAGCTTTCTAAGGATGACTAAGGTTCCTGTTTTGACAATAAGGGAGAACTAAAGTTCCTAAATTCGAGGATGACTAAGGTTCCTATATTTATTAAGAAATGACAAGGTTTTAAATGTGAGGATAACTAAGGTTGTTAATTAGAGGATAACTAAAGCTCTTGAAGACTTATTAGAGATTGGCTAGAGTTCTTAAGTGACATAAAGTATAAGAGGTACTTATGCTTTGCGCACACTTGTAAATAACTGACCAAATTTACATCATGGAGATAGTGAAGTTAGGAATAATAAACTATTACAAAAATGACAATTCATGAAAAGAGGTAATCATTTTACATGGGTAATACAAAAAGTTGTAAACTATTAAAAGATGGCTACTTAGAAAGGGATAGTATAGGAGTGGCCACTTTTTACAACCAAAGAATAATAATAATTTACAAGCTTATAGAAATTTGCTATGTATATTTTTTTTATAGAAAAATTATCATCTTTTCTTTTTGAAATTTTCTTTTTTTTTTCTTTAAATTTTCATCATTTTTTTGTAAGAAAACCTGTATGGTAAATGAATAATGCTACAAATAGCAATTGAATAATAATGTGGCACCTGATCTGAGTCATGAAACTGTAAGCTTTCATTAATGTTCAAATAATTACATGTTCTAATGACTTGAGAGTATAAATTTTCTATATGGGGAAATAAAAGAAAATAAACTAGTAATATATGTTTTCAAAAGGTAATCCTAGCTATCCTATGCTTTTCTCCTATATTGGCTTGGTCGAATCGCTTCTGCTTCTTCTGTCAGCTATCTGATTTGCTTATCCTTTCCCTTTAACGAGTCCTTTAGATACTGAATAACCCATTGTGATTGTCCATGCTTCTTTTTCCAATAGTCTATAGCTTTCTTCCTTTTTTTATATAGGACTTCTACCTTTGCTCGTATGATAGCTCTGTATCCTGTCGCTTCCGGTGTTGGATTTTGTGGTTTTAGCTCATGCTTGAACACATTAGGGGACTCATATTGTGCTCGACTGGTTTTCTTCATGAAATCACATATAAACTCCTTAGTAGCTCTATAGGCCTCAATTCTTCCATCCAGCTCATCTAGGTTTACAATCTTATTTGCTTCTCTTCAATCCCATAGCTCCTTAATACCATTAAGGCAAGTAATCTTGGTTGCCAGTGGTATATTGGCATCTTGATAATCGAGGGTTACTCGCTCTAATGACCCTGTATAGGTAATGTCCTACAAGGGGCCTAACAACTTTATGATTTAGGTTGACAAGTAACCAATACAACCTATCATTCTGGTTAGAGGTACACTTGGATACTCCTCACATCTAAGGATCGCTTTCATGCAGTGGTTCCATCTAGCTATCCATGCACTATCTCCCAACTCTATCATTTTGAGTAACTTGTACCATTGTTGATGTCGAGTCTAATTTTTGAATTCCCATTCCTAATCAGATCTAGACTAGACCCTATGCTCATCTAATGTAGATCCTCGACTTGAGTTAGGAATTTCGTTTGATTTTTGGAGTCGCCACCCAACTGTTGCTGGGAAAATTGAATTAAGACTAAAGGAGCGGATTAGTCTTAATTTGGACCACTAGTCGTCGTGATTTCCTCTTCTCGTTTTTGTGAAAAGAGGAAAAGGGAAAACCAAAGTTTCTAAGTCCGGAGGCTAACCTATTAAAACCTATACGGTTACCACCTAATCTCCTAAAATTGTTCATCTTTAGAAATGTGTTTCATTGTGTTTTTGTTAATTTTTGTTATGTCTTTGAATTTATTTCAGAAAAAGGATTTTTCATTTATTTTATGGGTTGACCGAATGGGTGCCTACGTACCTGCTACTCAGGATCAAACAAGCCGTAGTTCGCTTTTCTGAAAATCTTTAGTGTATTGGTGAATTTTAATTCTGAAATTTCTTTCGATTTATGTTCTTACCATTTTTGTGATTTTTCCTAAAAACTCTAAGCCTAAGCTTGAGTTCATTTTGAAAATGATTTTTGTAGGGAAAACATCAATTTTGATTTATTTGACGAAAATGATTTTTCTAAGTGCTAAAACTTATTTATTTATTTTTTATGATTTTTTTGTTATTTTTGTGATTTTTGATTTTTGTTTGTTAAAATTTTATCCTAAGTTTATTATCTATCCTATTTTGAAATCTAAAACTTTACTATTATTTTCCTAATATTTTTATTGTTTTTCTTCATTTTATTATTTTTATTATTTTTTTATTTTATTATTTATTTATTTATTTATTTTATTTTACATTATTAAATCCTAAAAAACCTAATTTCTACATTTTCCTATTTATTGAAAATAGAAGTAAATAAATAACTAATAACTAAACAAATAACAAAAAACCAAAAAAAAACAATAATAACAAATAATAAATTTAGAATAAATAAACAAACAAAATAAATAAAATAAATAAAAAAATCTGGAAAATCCGACTTACCTGGATCCGGGTCGGTGCGCGGTCGGGTCAGTCGGGTCGGATCGGTCGGACACGGTGGCGGGGTTGGCTCGTTCACAGCGTTCCGGCGGTCTTTTGCGGTGGGTGAAGTGTCGGATCCTAGCTTCTTGAGGGTGCTGAATCCGATTGTGGTGGCAGTTTACTCCCAGAACGTCTCCTTGCGGTGGCTCAACTTCGATTGGCGGTCGCAACTTTGGGTTTCCTCCGATCTACACTCTTTTCTCTCTCTCTCGCAATTCTGATCTGTGTTCTTGCTTCCTCATCTCCTCCTCTATTTATAGGCGCTTGAAACCGAGCTGGATAAGCTCGGATTTCCTCCGATTGAAGCTGATCGGATTTTCGGTTGAAAAACCAACTCCGATTCGTGCCCATCCAACGATTTGTTGCGATTTGATTTTAATTAGATAATGTTTGTCTTATTTTTGTTGAAGATCTGTTGGATTTGTGCAAAAAAATCGAATCAAAACGACCGAAATACGAATTTTTTCTTCGCCGGCGATCTCGGGCTCGAGGTAGGAGACGATCATGTGCCCGGCGCGTGCGTTTCTTCCAGCCAATCAGATGCTGCCACGTGTCCTGGATAAGTCGAAAAATTGCAAAATGCGGAAACTGCTTCCTCCGCGATTCGAACGTCTGACCGAGCCCCCCTGCGCGCGCGCCTAGCCATGGTCCGGACCAGCTGAGCTAGCCCACTTTCCTGATTTTTCTAATTTCGCAAATTGCATATATGCAATGCGATTTTTCTATTTTTTTGTATTTTTTGAAATTTCAAAAATTTGTAAAAATTGTTTATTATTCATTATTGCTATTTCCGAAATCATTTTTCAAAATTGAAGTGTTTTCCTATTTATTTTTATTTTTTCAACATTTTTATTATTTTATGCTAAATTAGGGAAAAATTGAAAATTGATTATTATTGAAAATTATTGACTCCTAGGGCAAAAATGGGGTGTTTACAGCTGCCCCTCTTTGTGGTAAAGTTTGAAAAACTTAACTACAAAGACAAACAAAAGACGCCATTTTTGACCTATTGAATTAGGTTTTAGTAGGAAAATGCCCCAAGAGCTGATAATCCTACGGTTGAAGAGGTTCCTAACAATTCAAGGTAATGTTCCCTCTCCAAAAAGTGCTTTATGGGCTAACTAATTGGCGACAGGACACATCTCAAGCATCGAGTAGGAATGTATAAGAAATGATGATAGGAAGCGTCTTATCAGACTTGCAACCTTGGAAAGAAAATTTACTTAGGAAGCGCCCTTATGAGCTGGCTACTTGTCGACAGAAGCGTCTTGTTAGACTAGCAACTGTTGGGAAGGATGTTCCAAAAGTGCCCCAAGAGCTGACTAATCGGGAGAATCTAGGAAAGTGCCCATATTGGGCTGACTAACCTTAAAATAGATTTAGGAAAGTGCCCATCTTGGGCTGACTAACCTTGTAGGCTCAAAAGGTGCCCTTATGATTGACCTGAGAACAGGTTTTTTCGGAAGTGCCCATATTGGACTGACTAACCTTTGGATTGATTTTTAGGAAAGTGCCCCAAGAGCTGACTAACCTAGAATAGAACTGTCTCAAAAGGTGCCCTTATGAGTGACCCTGAGAACGGATTTTTAGGAAAGTGCCCATATTGGGCTGACTAACCTTTGATAAAATTCTTAGGAAAGTGCCCATCTTGGGCTGACTAACCTTAGATAGAACTGTCTCAAAAGGTGCCCTTATGAGTTGACCCTGAGAATAGTTTTTTTCGGGAAAGTGCCCATATTGGGCTGACTAACCCTTGGATTGATTTTTAGGAAAGTGCCCCAAGAGCTGACTAACCTAAAATAGAACAGTCTCAAAAGGTGCCCTTATGAGCTGACCCTGAGAACAGGTTTTTTCAGGAAAGTGCCCATATTGGGTTGACTAACCCTATTAAAGGAAATGTCTAGACACGTGCTTCATTATGAGCTAACTCATCTGGTACTCTTGAGCATGCTTCTTACTAAGCTAGATGATGTGATGCCTTTCATGATGTGATGATAGTTACCTATTTTAATATGCTTGCCAGTTTATCTCGGATAGCAACCAAACAACTGAACCTTCGTGTTGGTTTGCTCCTGCTTCTTTTCTTCTTATCTTGACACTGGATTGAAAATCTTGATGTGCCTCTTTTCTTTATGCACCAAGCTCTTTCGACGGTAATGTTATCCTAATAATGCGCTCAGTTTTAATGCTTAGGAGTAGACAAAATTATATCACAAATTACATTAAGATTCATTATCATTTTAGTGTTTATCTTTCATTGACAAAGTGGTGGGTAATGTGTTTAGGTGTATTTATTGTGATGAGAATTGATTGGGATTGTTGACCATTCAGGGATATTAGCTTTGCTTGTAGAAAAGTAAAAACTCGACTCAACGAACTTTTTATCGAATATTAGCTTTCATAAACATTGGCAAAATTTCAATTCCCTTACCTAAGGATAGTACATCTTTACAGCATCTGTGTTGACGGGGTCTCTCAATTCAGGACCATCCATCTGAGTTAATATTAGAGCACCACCTGACAGAACCTTTTTCACCACATACGGGCCTTCATAATTTGGAGTGAATTTTCCTCTGGAGTCTTGGGCATTCGGGAGAACTTTTCTTAGTACTAGATCGCCCTCTTTGAAGTACCGAGGTCTCATCTTCTTGTTGAATGCTCGGGCTATCCTCTGTTGGTAACACTGACCATGACATAGCGCGGTAAGTCTTCTTTCATCAATCAGATTCAGCTGATCAAACCTTTTCTTTACCCAATCCGATTCTGTTAATTGAGTTTCTGACAAGATTCTGAATGATGGTATCTCGACTTCCACTGGTAGCACTGCTTCTGTACCATATACCAATGAGTAAGGGGTAGCTCCCGTAGATGTTCTTATTGAAGTCCTATAAGCCATGAGAGCAAATGGTAACATTTCGTGCCAATCTTTGTAAGTTGTTGTCATTTTCTCGATGATCTTCTTGATATTTTTGTTAGCTGCTTCTACTGCCCGTTCATTTGAGGTCGGTAGGGGGTTGAATTTCTGTGGTTTATGTGGAATTGTTGACATAAACCTGTCATCGATTTATTGTTGAGATTGGTACCATTGTCGGTGATGATCGACTCAGGAACTCATATCGGGCTATTATGTCCCTTTTTAAGAAGCGGACTATTACCCCTTTTGTGACATTGGTATATGATGACGCTTCTACCCATTTGGTGAAGTAATCAATCGCTACCAGTATAAATCTGTGGCCATTGGATTCCGTTGGAGTGATTGGGCCGATTATGTTGATTCCCCACATGGAGAAAGGCCACGGCGCCGATAACAAATGTAGCTCGTTGGGTGGAGCATTGATCCGGTTTGCGTATACTTGGCACAGATGGCAGTGCTTAACATACTTTATGCAATCCGACTCCATGGTTAACCAGTAATACCCTAACCTCATGATTTTTTGGGCCAACATGTAGCCTTCCATATGAGGTCCACATACCCCTTCATGTATTTCCTTCATGAGTTCGCATGCTTCATTTTTGTCCACACATCTCAACAGGGTGGTATCATATGATCTCTTGTAGAGTATAGACCCACTTAATAAGAAATGACTTGCCAACCTTCTGAGCGTTCTTTGGTCATTCTTGCTAGCCATTTCAGGGTATTTACCTTCTTGGAGGAAGGTCTTGATGTCGTGATACCAGGGCTTATCATCTTGTATCTTTTCAATTGTCAAACAATAAGCGGGCCGACTTTCGATGTCTATTTTCATCGGTTGAACTTCGGCTCCTCCTGTTATTTCAATCATGGACGCTAGTGTGGCTAGGGCATCTGCGAACTGATTCTGAATTCTCGGGATGTGCGTGAAGGTGATTGCCTTAAATTCCTCAATCAGCTCTGTCAAGTATTGATGGTATGGTACCAGTTTGGGGTCATTAGTTTTGTATTCCCCTCTTGTTTGTAGTATGATGAGCGACGAGTCCCCGTATACCTCTAATTCGCGAATTCCCATTTGGCAGGCCATCTTGAGGCCAAGAATACATGCTTCATATTCCGCGATATTATTGGTATAGGAAAATGTAAGTCTTGTCGCTGTAGGGAATTGAGTGCCGTCTGGGGATATTAATACTGCCCCAACCCCACAACCGAATACATTGGCAGCCCCGTCAAAGAACAGTTTCCACCCACCATTCTGCTCTCTCCCAGAGTTTTCTACCGGCATATCTTCTACTGTTAATATGTTCTCGTCCGGAAATTGGACTTGTATTTCTTGGGTATCTGTCTCGACAGGGTGTTCGGCCAACTGATCGACTAAGGCTTGCTCCTTTATCGAGTTTTGATTTACATACGTGATGTCAAACTCGGATAGAAGCATCTGCCATTTAGAGATTCTACCCATCAATGCTGGCTTCTCTACCAAGTATTTCAAGGGATCATGTCTTGTCAACAGCTCAATATGATAGTAAAGGGTGTATTGCCTTAATCGATGCATGACCCAAATTAACGCACAACACGTCTTCTCCACCTCTGAGTACCTTTGTTCCCTATCTGTGAACTTCTTGCTCAAATAATATATGGGACGTTCTCTTCCCTCTTCATCTTTCTGCCCCGACACACATCCCATGGATTCGGGGAGTATGGTGAGGTATAAGAATAAGGGTTTTCCTTGTTTCGGGACTATCAAGACCGGGGGTTTTATAAGGTAGTCTTTGATTGTCCTGAACGCTTCTTCACATTCGTCGTCCCATTCTATTGTGGCGTTCTTCTTCAACAGACGGAATAGCGGCCGGCATTTGTCGTGAGTTGTGAGATAAACCGAGCTATATAATTTAGTCTCCCCAGCAAGCTTCTTACTTCTTTAACGGAGCGTGGGAAGGTAACTCTAATATGGACTTTACCTTGTCAGGGTCAATCTTAATGCCCTCCTAGCTGATGACGAACCCTAACAATTTCCCCGTTGTAACCCCGAAAGTACATTTTTCCGGGTTTAACTTAAGCTGAAATTTCCTTAGTCATTTAAACAACTTCCTTAGGATGTCTACATGGCTTTCTCTTTCTTTGGATTTAGCTATCATGTCGTCGACGTATACCTCAACCTCACGATGCATCATGTCGTGAAGTATGGCGACCATGGCTCTCTGATACGTTGCCCCGGCGTTTTTCAGACCGAAGGGCATGACTTTGTAACAGAAAGTTCCCCATGTCGTGATGAAGGTTGTTTTGGTTTGTCTTCCTCGGCCATTTTTATTTGATTGTATCCTGAGAAACCGTCCATGAATGAGAAGAGATGGTTTCCCGCGGTGTTATCCACTAGAACATCAATATGAGGTAGGGGGAAGTTATCCTTTGGCGTGGCTTGGTTTAAGTCCCGAAAGTCCATGCATACGCGCACTTTTTCGTTCTTTTTTATAACGGGGACTACATTTGCCACCCATTCTGGGTAGTCGGATACTTCGATGAACCTACTTCTAGTAGTTTCTTGACTTCTTCTTTGATTTTTAGCAAGATGTCGGGCCTAAATCTTCTTAGTTTTTGTTTTTTAGGTTTGACATCTTCCCTTGTGGGAAGCCTGTGAACTACTATCGACTGGTCTAGCCCTGGCATGTCACCATATGACCAAGCAAACACATCTGCATATTCGATAATAGCTCGGTTATCTCACATTTTTGCTCGGCACTCAAACTGGTCCCGATTTTGAGGTTCTTAGGGTTTTCCATGCTTCCTAGATTTACTGTCTCCATAGGCTCGTCGATCGAGATTCTGCTTTGTTCATGTTTTAGCCAATTTTCTTGTATTATTTCGTGGTCTAAGATATCGTCTTCAACAACTGACCCAGCAGCGTTGGGAACGATATCAACGTTTTTACGTTCTACTTGCGCGAAATATCCCTGATGTTCGATGGTGGGAGATCTGAGTGACATAAAAAATGAAATCATATATAAAGAAACAAACTGTAATGGGATTCGATAAATAGTCTCAATAAAATTTGTTCAATGATTTTTTTCTACTCTTGAGCTAACCTAGCGCTATTGATAGGACAACAAAACAGTTGTTCAGAGCTGGATGTTGGTTGGACATGCGGGAGATTGATTCCCCTTTGTTGTTGTCCTCTTTGTTTATTCAAAGCTCTTGAATGGTATTTGCCCTTTGGAAAGATTGTTGGAGAGGTGGGATACGCATCTGGGTGTCAATCAGCTTCCCCTTCATTCTGCCTTTAACACCCCTTACTTGTGCTTCTTCCGCGGCCGTAGGAACATACCCCAGTCCGAAGGTCCCGTGCTGCCCCTCTTTAAACTGATGGCCCTCCTTGCTGGTCACCATATTTACTTCGTTGAAAATCTGCAACCCCAGGTCTTCTGAACCTTCATCCCCGATGTAAGGTATGGCAGTCTCTTTGTATATGGCGTAATCCTGCTCGCCCAGTACCGTAACTATCTGCCCATTTGTGATGAATTTGACCTTTTGGTGGAGACTAGAGGGAATGGCACCAGCAGCATGTATCCAGGGTCGTCCCAGGAGCAGGTTAAAAGACCTTGGGATGTCGAGGACCTGGAAGGAGATGTGGAATACTTGTGGACCGATTTCCACTGGTAGGTTCACTTCCCCCACAATGTCTCTCTTTAACCCGTCGAAGGCTCTGACCACTGTGGAGCTAGGTTTTATGTTGCTTGGATCGACCTCCAATAAGTCGAGTGTTGCCAATGGGCAGACGTTAAGGGATGATCCGTTGTCGATAAGTACTCGGGAGACGATGGTGTCATTGCACCGGACCACTATGAATAGTGGCTTGGTATGTTGGTCTCCCTCTTCTCCTAGCTCTTCTGAAGAGAAAGATATTTGATCCATGGTAAAGATAGAGTTTGCCACGTGACCCATCTTGTCTGTAGCAATACCCTCCGGGAATTGAATCTGTTTTAGCACTTTAAAGAGTGCTTCCCTGTGGGGCTCAAATGTGGTAAGAAGGCCCATGAGAGATATCTGCGCCGGAACTTTATTCAATTGTTCCATGATCTTGTATTCGCTGGCCTTTACCATCTTCGTAAATGCAGCAAGACCCTCTTCCTCTTCCTATGTTTTCTCCGTATTGGGTTCTTCGGTCGGATTCTTATACTTCGGATCGTATAATCTCCCAGAGCGGGTGATACCTCCCACTATAGGAGGTCGCTCTTGTTCGAGGGCCCGATAGTCGAATGGTGCAGCCTTGTAATTCTCTGCTGGTACGGGAACATTGAATACATACCTTTTCTTCGGGATTTGCACCTCGACTGATTGTCCTTCATAGCATCGTATAACCCGGGCTTCTGAGAATTGATCATGTTGATGGTCTTTCCCTCTTCCTTTGCTAGATTGTCTTGCTTCTCAAATTCCGGCCCCCACCCACTAGGCGGCCCTTGCTCAGTCGGGGTGTAAGAATAGTTTACCAGGTACTGAAACTTCCCGTGTGATTCTCCTAAAGTGCCAACCGTGGGGTCCCCGGATAACCATCTTCCTTTAATGTGTGCCTTTGGAGTCTCTCCCGAAGCGGGTTGCTCAGCCGGATTCTGTTTAAGGGCTTCTTTGGGAGCTGACTCTTCTGACGTGATCATGTTGATGGTAGGCCTGTGATTGGGCAACGGGTTGGTGTTGACATTGGGTGCTGGGTGTTCACAAAATCCAATTGTATGATCCCTGCGTCAATCAAGTCTTGGATTTTGTGCCGGAGCCTCCAGCACCTATCTGTGGAGTGCCCCTCTTGACCCATGTGATAGTCACACTTGAGGTTGGAGTCGAAGTTCTTGGGCCTGTATCGGTCGTTGGGGAGTTCGAAACTAATCAAGTTGTCTACCCTCAACCGGGCGAAGACCTGACTGAGCGGTATGGGGATTGGAGTGAACTGCCTTGGGAGCCTGGCGACCTGTGTATGACCCGTCGTAGGTTGCTGGGCTGGGGTATTCGTGGTTTGGAAAGTTACCCGAGTCCTAGGTTTTTCTGCCTTACTAGAATGCACTGTACTGACTGTGGGCTCTTTAACTCTGTTTCCTCCTAAGGGCCTTTGGGTTGGTGTGACCCTAGGAGGTTCCATTGATTGGAGCCTGCCAGTGGTGATGGCATTCTCGATCCTGCAACCTGCAGCCACTACTTCTGCAAAACTGGAAGAGGTCTGGCCTACCAAATGTGAAAAGTAACTTTTGTCCAAGGTATTGACAAATATGGATGTCAATTCCTTTTCAGATATCGGAGTGGCTACCTGGCGGCTTGGGCCTCCAGCGCTGAGCATATTCCTTGAACGGCTCAGTAAGTCTTTTTTGGAGACTCCCCAGATCGATTACAGATGGGGCAACTTCGATGTTAAACTTGTATTGATCATAAAAGGCCGGGCTAGCTTTTCCCAGGTGTTGATAATGTTAAGTCGAGGTGGGCATACCAGACCAATGCGAGGCCTGTGAGGCTGTCTTGGAAGGTCTGGAGCATGAGTTGATCGTATTGAGCATACTTGCTCATTTTCCGGGCATATAGCTGGTATGCATCTTGGGGTAGCCGGTGCCATCATACTTTTCAAATCTGGGGTCTTGAACTTGTAGGGTATGCCTCTTCCCTGTATGCTGGCAGGTTAGTGATTCTGGGCTGTTCAAACCATCAGGGCCTTCAATCGTTTTCATCTTGTCATTGAGCTGCTGGAAGAGTTGCTTCTCCATCTCCTTTTGTCTCTCTTCCATTTCCTTTTTCAGATCATCAGAGGTCGGCCCTGGCTGACCTTCGGCTATACTCGAAGGCTGGGTTAAGGTGGGAATTGATTCTTCATATTCCGGAGGCTGTCCCTCCACTGCTTTTCCCTTCCTGGCCCTGAATACTCTTCTTGAGCCGGCTGGGTGTTGCGCAGGAGGCCGATGCTTTCAGTCAAGAGGTGAACCTGGGCAGCCAGCTGTTGGACCGTTTGCTCTAGGGATATGATCCTAGAGTCAGGTGGTTGGGTTGTTCTTGTTCGAGGCTGTTCAGGGGGCGTTGCTTGGGTATTTTGACTGCCGCACTTTTTGGGATGGATGCTATTCTAGTCTAAGGTGCAACTCTGTACCTGTTCATGAGTCTAGTGCTATCTAGCATTGGCTTCTGTTGGCTGGTTCCATGATATGCTTTAGTCCTTGACCCTAGCTTGGCACTTCTTAATGTGCTTCCAAGGCCTGTTTCTTTGGTCAGGTTCCTTGAAGCGTCCCTTCTAGATGTCTTTCTTATAGTCTGCAGCTTTGAAGTATACTTCCATCCGGGCCTTGACCTGCTCCAGGTAGATCTCTGTCTCTGGATTGATCTTATTTGGTCTTGGCTGGGTGACGTCTGGAACCCGGTATGCTCTTTCCCCTGTCTGGTATAGCTGACGGATTACAAACTCTCTGGTGGCTCGGTGTTTTCCCACTTCGCCATCTAGCTCGCCGAGGTCCACATTCGGGCTTTCGATTCTGGCTTCCTAAAGTGCTTTGACCTCTGCTAGCTTAGCAAATTTCTCGGCTACCAACAGGTTCGGATCTTGGTACTCAAAGGTGACTGCTTCGAGTGAAGGCTGATAAACTATGTCTTGGACGGTACCGAATTGGCGGACTACGGAGTTGGGGTGATATCCGATACATCCGTTGATCCCGATTAATGGCACTGCTTGGAAATTACTGCGGGTTAAGATGATTTTATTGCAGCAACTCCACCTGGCTGTCCATAGAATATCTTCGGAGCTAAGGCTTCTAAGCAAATCTACCCAACTGTGGCTGGTAATGTCGTCGGGTAACTTCACCTTTTCTATACAGGAATCCACCAGATCCACCTGTTGGGCTAGGGTTTTCCTGACCATGTTCAGCCCGAAGCACTTGAGGTGGCTTACGAACCATATTAGCAGAAGGTTGAAGTTGGAGCGGAGGATCCCATGGCCCTTCTTCTTAAGGAAATTCAAATTCCGGATCTGTTCAGCCAGTATAGCCAGGATGTAAGATCTTCCCTCCAGGAATTGGGTTACCAGCTCTGCAACCCGGTAGTGAATATAGAAAGCTCCGGTGGGGAACAGTATGGTGGCAAAGGCTGTCAAGATGAAAGCGTTCACCCTTCTCTGTCTGTAAGTCTTAGGGTCTCCACATAGGATGTCCTTTCTGTCCCCATTGTCTTCTCGGGCAATAAACCAGGCTTCTAAGTCATCCATTCATATGCAATACCCATTACAGTCTGCCAGGGCTTTATTGACCGCTGTTTTGCGGATGCCTAGCAGTCTACTGAAGGTGTCGGCTGGCCCGGCCTCGAGGTCTGGCGTGTAAATCTGATCAGTCAGTGCTGGAGCCTGTAGCAACTGGGTGTACTCCTCCAGGGTAGGGGTGATCTCATGCGGTCCGATGAAGAAAGCTGCGGGCTCGATCTCCCATAACTGGAGCATGGCCCGGACCATAGGTAAATTCGCCTTTGACTTAGTCAGTGAGAGGATGGGGCCGATCTTCTGCTGGATGAAGGCCTGCTCCTCTGGGTTGTACAAGGTAAACCAGTGGTCCAGTACCAATTTTGGGTCCAAAGGTTTGTACACCCGAATCTCTTTGCGGAGGAGGCGGTCGACTGCACTGCTAGCCATCTATTACAATAGGAAAAAGCCTAGTTACAAACAGAACTATGAAAATGTTACAGGGAAATAGTCCTGAACTCCAAGGACAAAATAACAAACCATTACATTGTCATCCAATTGTCAACTCCTCGTACGATGTTATGTATGCAAGTAGGTTGGTTCTAACTGGTTCCCGAGCTCTATGGCCTCCCGCATTCTCGAAGAAATGGATCTCAGGCCATATCGAAGCATAGGGTGGGGTAGCCTAATCGGTCCCGAACGGTGAATCAACTCACTTCGCTCGAAACCTATACAATGGCTCCCCGTCTTAGGTTTCTAGGACGGTCCGGGTTCGACCGCATCTACTCACACAAACATATGTATGCATGCAAAACCCCCACAGTAAAGAAACTAAAATCTAACTAAATCCTGCAAAGTTAGTAACAAAGTAATGATTGAAACACATTTTTTTAAAGAGAACAGCTTGGAGAGATTTAGGTGGCTAGCCTGCTGGTATGGGTCCCCAGTGGAGTCGCCATCCTGTCGAGTCTAATTTTTGAATTTCCATTCCTAATCCAATCTAGACTAGACCCTATACTCATCTAATGTAGATCTTCGACTTGAGTTAGGAATTTCGTTTGATTTTTGGAGTCGCCACCCAACTGTTGTTGGGAAAATTGAATTAAGACTAAAGGAGCGGATTAGTCTTAATTTGGACCACTAGTCGTCGTGATTTCCTCTTCTCGTTTTTATGAAAAGAGGAAAAGGGAAAACCAGAGTTTCTAAGTCCAGAGGCTAACCTATTAAAACCTATACGGTTACCACCTAATCTCCTAAAATTGTTCATCTTTAGAAATGTGTTTCATTGTGTTTCTGTTAATTTTTGTTATGTCTTTGAATTTATTTCAGAAAAAGGATTTTTCATTTATTTTATGGGTTGACCCGAATGGGTGCCTACGTACCTGCTACTCAGGATCAAACAAGCCGTAGTTCGCTTTTATGAAAATCTTTAGTGTATTGGTGAATTTTAATTCTGAAATTTCTTTCGATTTATGTTCTTACCATTTTTGTGATTTTTCTTAAAAACTCTAAGCCTAAGCTTGAGTTCATTTTGAAAATGATTTTTGTAGGGAAAACATCAATTTTGATTTATTTGACGAAAATGATTTTTCTAAGTGCTAAAACTTATTTATTTATTTTTTTATGATTTTTTTGTTATTTTTGTGATTTTTGTGATTTTTGATTTTTGTTGAAAATTTTATCCTAAGTTTATTATCTATCCTATTTTGAAATCTAAAACTTTACTATTATTTTCCTAATATTTTTATTATTTTTCTTCATTTTATTATTTTTATTATTTATTTTATTTTATTTTATTATTTTTTTATTTATTTTATTTTACATTATTAAATCCTAAAAAACCTAATTTCTACATTTTCCTATTTATTGAAAATAGAAGTAAATAAATAACTAATAACTAAACAAATAACAAAAAACCAAAAAAAAAACAATAATAACAAATAATAAATTTAGAATAAATAAACAAACAAAATAAATAAAATAAATAAAAAAATATGGAAAATCCGACTTACCTAGATCTGGGTCGGTGCGCGAGTCGGGTCGGATCGGTCGGACACGGCGGCGGGGTTGGCTCGTTCACGGCGTTCCGGCGGTCTTTTGCGGCGAGTGAAGTGTCGAATCCTAGCTTCTTCAGGGTGCTGAATCCGATGGTGGTGGCGGTTTACTCCCAGAACGTCTCCTTGCGGTGGCTCAACTCCGATCGGCGGTCGCAACTTTGGGTTTCCTCCGATCTACACTCTTTTCTCTCTCTTTCGCAATTCTGATCTGTGTTCTTGCTTCCTCATCTCCTCCTCTATTTATAGGCGCTTGAAACCGAGCTGGATAAGCTCGGATTTCCTCCGATTGAAGTTGATCGGATTTTCGGTTGAAAAACCAACTCCGATTCGTGCCTATCCAACGATTTGATTTTAATTAGATAATGTTTATCTTATTTTTGTTGAAGATCTATTGGATTTGTGCAAAAAAATTGAATCAAAACAGCCGAAATACGAATTTTTTCTTCGCCGACGATCTCGGGCTCGAGGTAGGAGACGATCACGCGCCCGGCGCGTGCGTTTCTTCTAGCCAATCAGATGCTGCCACGTGTCCTGGATAAGTCGAAAAATTGCAAAATGCGGAAACTGCTTCCTCCGCGATTCGAACGTCTGACCGAGCCCCCCTGCGCGCGCGCCTAGCCATGGTCCGGACCAGCTGAGCTAGCCCACTTTCTTGATTTTTCTAATTTCGCAAATTGCATATATGTAATACGATTTTTCTATTTTTTTGTATTTTTTGAAATTTCAAAAATTTGTAAAAATTGTTTATTATTCATTATTGCTATTTCCGAAATCATTTTTCAAAATTGAAGTGTTTTCCTATTTATTTTTATTTTTTCAACATTTTTATTATTTTATGCTAAATTAGGGAAAAATTAGGAAAAATTGAAAATTGATTATTATTGAAAATTATTGACTCCTAGGGCAAAAATGGGGTGTTTACATTGAGTTGATGTGTCATTAGGTCGCTTCACAAAATTCAAGGTCTGGATTTGCTCGACTAGTATTGCCAGGACATATGACTTTCCTATCAAAAACTGAGAAACCAATTTAGTTACCCTGAAGTGGATATTGGATATCCCTTATAGAAAAGGATGGTTGCAAATGTAGCTAATATGAATGCATTGATGTGGTTCCTCTAACAGTCGTCATACCCTCCACAAATTATATCTCACCTGTCAAAATATATTGATGAATATGCATACCACTCACACGATGTGGAGAACCTGATACAATTGTCTTTGCACACAGTCAAGGCTTTAGCAACTTCACTTTTTCTAAAGGTAAACTAAAGTTTTATTTTATTGTGATTGCCTTGGAGGTATCTAGTACCAACTAGTCGAGATCAAACCATTTGTAGTTTGCTTTTCTTTTATAAAATCTTTATTTTTTGATTAATTTTATTTAATGAAAGGCGTTGGGTTCATGTTATTTAATCAGATTAATTTTAGTACAAAAATACCTAAGACAACCTAAGTTGTTATGTGATGATTTTTTTTTTTTAAAACCTAAGAATAAAAGTTTTGAAAACATCATATTAGATTTTTATTTTTTTGGAAAAATGCTCATGTAATAAAGTCTTAGAATACTAGATTTTGATAAAAAGCTTTCTCCATCTTTATTATATTTTTGTCTTTAATTCTTATTCTTATTACATTATATTCCTAAAAGTTTAATTAAAAAATTTATACTAAAAAGAAAATTTATTATATTTTATGTCATTTCTAGATTATATATATATTTTTATATTTTTTTGTTCCTAAAATTTTATTTATACTAAATATTTTTACTTATCATGTTTAATTTTGTTTTCTACATTTTTCTTTTTTATATTTTTCATTTCTAAAATCCTAACTTATAGTAAAGATTTTTATTTAATTATGTATTATTATTATGCTAAAGATTTTCATTATTTCACATATTTTCATATTTTTCATTCTTAAGCAAAAGGTTTTTATTTTATTTTCCTCTTATATTTTTATTCTTAAGATTTTTATTTAATTTAATTCCTATATTTTCATATATAGGACTTTCATTTAATTTTATTTTTATATTTCACTATTATTTTATCATTCACCATTGAGCTATGGTATACATTACGACAACCCAATATATACTAAAATATTAAATTTTATATTATATTATATTATTACTATTATTATTTTATTATTTTTTCCATAGACCTAGCATTTTAATTAATCTCTTTTTTCTAAACTAATCATAGACTAAGTACATAAAAATAGCAATAATGCACTAAAAATAAAATAAAATAATGTTAAACCATTAAATAGGTGCATCAAGTTAGGTCTCGAGTTAGGTCATGTGTGGGTTGGATCTTGGGTCGCGAGTCACGGGTTATGGGTCATGAACACGGCTGTGGGGAATCCTTGTTGGCAGTGCTCCGGTGGAGATTGGAGGCGGTTGAGGAGTTCTTTCATAGGTTTTCAACGGTGTAGAGTTTGTAACTAAGGTTGTTTTCATGTGAAGAAGCTCTTAGGGTAGTGTTTCAAGAGGCGGCCGACGGTGGTGGTTATTGGTGTTTTTAGATGGAGGTTTCCTGAGTGAGATCAAACTAAAGAGGTGTTTTTTTTTCTAACTCTTAAGGTCATTAGGAATTGGTTGCTATGTAAATGGGGGTGAGTGATGGTCTGTATGTGGTATTTTGAGTAGTAGAAGTGGCAGTCGGCAGTGAGGATGGGCTTTAGATGGGTGTTTTTTGGAGTGCGATTTCTAGTGGTTTTTAGTGATTTTTCTAGCTCTTTTTTATTTCTGGGGATTCTAAAGTATTTATTGGTGCCATTGGTGAGCTTGGAGGGCTTTGGATTAACACGAATCGACTTTTGGATTAAAATGTGTAACGTATCCCCAATTCTGTTTGATTTTTTTTTGCTCAAATCCGTGTTTATCTAGTGACGTTTATCAGTTTTTTTTACTAAATATTGGTGGATTCATGTTAAAAAATCAAGTTGGAATGGCTAGATTCATCTTCATCCTCTTTCCATGGTCTTTGGCTGAAGGTTGAACATGATAATGTACAGAGCACATGATCTTCGTCTGGTTAATCGTGTGTTGCCATGTGGCAACTAGAGGGAAAAAAAAATGAAAATGGCACAAAGTGCCTCTACTGGATTCGAACCGATGACTTGCACACTACACATTGAGCTTAGGCATGGTCATGGACCAGCTAGGCAGGCCACTTTCTTAATTTTTTATTGCAATTAATTTGCATTTCAATTGATTTTCTAGGTTCATTTTGTACTAATTGAAGTTCTCGGGTTTAATTTAGAGATTCTCTTTTTCTAGTTTTTCTTAAAAGTATTTACGTATTTTATTTATATATTCAATTTTTATTTTTTTATTTTATCCTTCTTTGTTTATTTTTTTTTTCATTTTGTTTAGTTCTATTATTTTCTATATTTTATTTATTTATTTATTTTACTCTGTAAACTTGGCTTTTTTTTTTTTGGTTTTAATCTAGACAGGGCAAAAATGGGATGTCTATAGTGGTGCTAGAGATAAAATGTCACAATAAAACTGTATAAGGGTATAGTCACCTCCAATGTAGAGATAACTTTTGCAGTTGCTACCCTACCTTAATGAGACATGTTGGCAACTAGGGAAGGAAGGATATCATTAGTAGATGTAGTGCATGGCTTACCTCTATAGAGAAAAATAATGCATTAACATAGGTATCAATCTCACCCTCTCTAACTTGTAAATTAATGTCAAGAAAGAATTAGGGATTTTGATAATCTACTAAGTCTATGTCACTATCCTCATCCCTAGGAATTATCACCTATGTAGTAGAATGACTCAAGTAAGGCTCAATACTCCCCCATATACTAGGTGCTGAGGCTAAACTAACATCCAACCTTGTGAGGGGAGTACAACATCACCTTCACCTTTTGCTTAAAGAAGCACTTAGGTAGACTTTTGTCAAGTAAGGAGGGCAACCTCCTTGGAGTGAACCAAAGAGGAATCTCACCTTGGAGTCATGCAGATCCTAGTGATTGCCAACTAAGATTACCTCATCCTTTAAGCTTAGAGGATAGTACCTATCGTTGTATCTATAGCCTAGTATTTTCTCCACATAAAGGCAGAATGTGAACTTACTCTTAATATCGATAAGTTGCAAAGTGGCCCTCTAGAAGCCCCTTTGACCCATTGCCATGCCCTAAGGAGAGTAAGGTAATCAACAAAGGGAAAGGTGAAGTACTTTTGGAGCCATTTGTAGAAGAAAAGTTGTAGGAATACAAAGTCCACATGTGATATATTCACATAGTGAACTTTTAACTGCACAAAAGCCTGATGATATAGGTCCAAGCACTAGTATAACAAACCTAAGTAGGGCTAGCATGAAGTACTCACCTTAGGTGATCCATATGACCAATAGGAAAAGGCGTGGACTTACACTTTTATCTAGCCCACCATGGAACACAAATGAGGATAACTAAAACATAACAAGATTCGTAAACTCATACCTATAAGAAGAAGAAGGGAACTAAAGTAAAAGAATCCAAATATTAGGCATGCATATTGTAACATTTCAGAACCTAGAGTGCGACAACCCGCCACTTGTCATTACTAAATAATGACATGCAAAGGCTTTTTAACTTGCTTAATCATCATCTTCCAAGAAACCTGTCAACCATTCTCAATTAATAGGACTAAACTCTATATTATTCATTATTATTGCTTTCAAAATAAAGTATAACTATCATTGATAAAATAACAATTACACTACTTCTACTTAAGTTATAACGGCTAAGAATCTAGAGCGTGATAACCTGTCATGCGTCATTACTAAATAATGACACACAAAAGCTTTTTAACCTACTTAATTATCATCTTCCAAGCAACCTATCAACCATTCTCAATAAGCAGGACTAAACTTCATGTTATTTATTATTATTATTCATTTCAAAATAAAGTCTAACTATCATTGATAAAATGACAATTACACTACTTTATTACATCAATAGTCTTCTCAAAAAGAAACATAAATCTTCTAACTATTCTCAAATAACTTTCACTAGTTTTCATAATAATGATAGTATTCTACTTGTTCATTATTTTGCTTATAGTTTACCCTTGATGAGGTGGAGATATTAGCAAACAAGTACATAGCTAAATGGGATAGAAATGAATCAGTCTTGATTTCTTGATTTCTGGACCTTATTAAGAAGGAAATGAGCTAACTTGAAGAAGTTAGTACCTTTGGTGCTAAGCTATACTATTTTTAGGCCAAATTCCTTCGTTTAGTCCCTAAAGTGGGTAATTTTACTATTTTTGATAATTTTTAGATTTCTTATAACTCTTTATTGACGTCTCTATTTTAAATTTTTTTTGTGGCGTTGTATTTGTCTTTTAATGTACTTCATGCCCTTAAGTTTTAGGAATTTCTATTTTTGGTAGTTGTTAGGCAATGCTATTTTTGGTAAATTTTTATGTTCTATTTTTGACAACTTTGTGCTTACTATTATTTGTATGCCTTAGGGCAATAAGACATATATTGATTGAATATTAAAAATTTTCGTGAGTTGTCTTGCTCTATTTTCTTCCCAAATTCTCAAATTTTATATAGTTCTCAAATTTCAATGCTAAATACCTAGAAATTTTTAGAATCAGTTGGTATTTGAAGATTGTACTCCAGATATTTGTAGAATCAAAGGTTTGTGATAAACCTAATACAATTATCATGTTATACACTGCGTCTAAACCTGCAACTAAAAACATTTCCCACAAGGGGTGAGTTAATGCCCAGTACATGCTACCTACAAGCACATGCACATGATACACACCGGTAGGATTCACATACATTCAAATGCAAACGGAACACATCTAATAATTTTATTATCTTTAAGTTAAATCTATCAAACAACATAGGAGTTATCATAACTCTGGACACTATAGTCATTATAAGTTTTATTAATATATATAATATTATACATTTGGGCTACTGCCACTTCTAGCCTTGAACTACGATGTTAGGAATTGTTACTCCCAGCCCTAACACTCATGAGTCATCATAAATTTACCCAGATCATTTCAATGTGTGGCTCCACTAAGGATAGCATCACATAGAGATCATTATGGTGCCCCCTAGGGATTTGTCACCGTCGGCATTTAGGCTGAGCCAAGCCGATGAGGATCATCTAGCACCTAAGAGGACATAATTGAAATCTTAAGATCCATTGTAAGGAATTGGAGGTCCAATGACCAGAGCTAGAGCTAAAAGGATGAATGATGCCCTACATGGATTAGTTATGGACCTATAAGCCAAGGAATCAAATTACATGAAAGGAGAACTGACACCGATCAATGTAATTCACATTTCCATGGAGGGATGTAAGGATTTGAAGTCCTAGAATAGATATGTTGTTTATTAATTCGAAAAGGGAAAGAGGACTTTTGATTTTTGTTGGTTATGTTTTATTATTTGTTTTGGTTTGTAATTTAGCATATTTAGTTAAGTGTTTCGGTCCATAAGAGGATAAGGACGTAAGCTAGATTAGAAAACTTAGGTTTTGTATCTTATTGTTGATTGTCATCCTTATAAGATTGAGTAAGGGGCTGTCACACAAGATAATTATTGAATATTGAAAATACAACACATTTCTTTTCGTGAAAAGAAACCCTCCCTTGTTCTTTGCAAAAGAACTCTCTTTTGGAATTCTTTAACCGAATTGCTTGAGGAAAGTCCTTAATTGATAACTTAGATTTCAGTCAACAGGTGTGATTAGGGTTTAGTTCTGTTCTACTTAATTTGAGACGATCCTTGGGGATTTGAATCAATTATGTTTGTCGAGTTCTAGGTTTAATATACCTAGGGTTCACGCATCATTTCGTATTAGAGGTTTGGCTTCTTGAATAAAGTAATCTCTATCTTTTGTCTTATTTAATTCCATACTCTTTGTTCATACCATAAATTTGTATATATAAAAAATTGTTTCGGTCATAAGAACAATTGCGGATCAACAACAAACAAGTCTAGCTTCGTCATTGCAAATCAATTGTGATTCAATTCTTATTCCTTCTTTGAAGAACACGCATAAAAAAAAAAGATCACAATTCGGTTGTGGAAGAAATCCAATTGCCGAAATCACAAAAGAAAATTTTGTTTTAGCAAGTTACAATTAAATTCCCATAATACACTTTCCAATTCCAACTGCAACACATATCTTTGTTTTCTAAATTGTGCATCCGAATTACATTCCATGATCCTTGTTATATTCGGTGTAAATTTGTGTGTCCTTTGAATTGCATGATAGGGGATTGTTTTGATTTGTTTCTGAAATTAGTAGTAAGAGCATGTCATATCCATTGTAACTTACACTTATTCTCAATTGTACCGTGGCTTGAAATTGAAGGTGATCATTAAGTGTTGACTTAGTGATTGTGTTGAGGAGTTTCCAATCCAAGTTCTTAGAAAATGATTATAAGAGCGAGTTGTGAGGACATTATTGTGAGAGATATACACGAGTGGATTGTGAGAGTATTAATACTTGAGAGCAATACGCAAGTGAATTGTGAGGAGCATATTTTACGCGTGATATTAATTTATTGTTTAACTGTAGAAATATGTCGGGACAAAACACAATTGGAGGTGATAATAGGGTGGTGTTTGAGGAGTTGATGGGAGAGATGAAAAGGATCTTGATTGGTAAGCTTGAACAAATCCATGAAAGAATGGATAAGATGGAGAGGAGTAGAGAACCGTCTAGTAGTACTACTGTCAGGCGAAGCGTAGGTAGACCGATTAGAGGAGGAGTTAGGATAGAAGAAGGTGAGGATTCTGACTTTGGTGAATATCATAACGTGAGGGAGAGAGGGAACACCTAGAGGCATGATAGTAATTTGGGAAGTATTAAGATGAAAATACCCTCATTTCAAGGGAAGAATAATCCTAAGTTGTACCTGGAGTGGGAGAGAAAAATAGATCATGTCTTTGAATGCCATAACTATACTGAGGAGGAGAAGATCAAATTGGCTGTCATTGAGTTCACGGATTATGCTAGTGTATGGTGGGACTAGTTAGTGTGTAATAGGCGCAGATATGGAGAGCGACCTGTAAGTACTTGGGAAGAGATGAAAACCATAATGTAGAAATGGTTTATCCCTAGTCACTACCATAGGGATTTACTTAGGAAATTCCAGGGAATAACATAGGGGTCCAAGAGTGTAGATGACTACTACAAGGAAATGGAAATAGCCATGATTAGGGTTAGAGTGGAGGAGGATGATGAGGTAACTATGGCTAGATTCATTAATCGTCTGAACTGGGAAATTGTTGATGTGGTAGATTTACACTATTACTTAGACATGGAAGAATTGTTGCATAGGGCAATTAAAGTGGAGCGACAAATGAAATTTAGGAGTAATTAAAGGTCTGGGGCAACTTCCAACTCTTAATGGAAGTCTAAATGGAAGTATAATTCCATCGATTCAAAGCTTAAAGAGGACGTGAAGGTTAAGAGTCTAGTTGCTGTATTTAAGGGAAAAACTGACACTAAACTCCCTTCTAGAACTAGAGATATCAAGTGTTTTAGGTGTCAAGGATTTGGACACATTGCATCTCAGTGTCTAAATCAAAGAGCCATGATCATCCGTGACAATGGGGATGTAGAGAGTGTTAGCTTTGAGGAGGATGAGGAGTCACCATCATAGGAGTATGGTGTGGGGATCCAACGTGAGCATATATTTCATACATGGTGTCATGTGCAAAATAAGACGTGTAGTTTGATAATCGATAATGGCAGCTACACTAACGTTGTTAACACTCTACTGGTAGATAAGACGCAGTTGAAAGTTGTGAAACATCTAAAGCCAAATGGACTACAGTGGTTGAGTGAATGTAGGAAAGTAAAGGTGACCTGGTAGGTTCTTATAACCTTTTCCATAGGGAACTATAAAGGTGAAGTAATGTGTGATGTGGTTCCTATGCTGGCTAGTCACCTATTATTAGGGTGACCCTGGCAATTTGATAGGAAAATTACATATGATGGGTACAAGAACCAATATTCTTTTGTGCTAAACAAAAGAAAAGTGGTTCTCAAGCCACAAAAACCGTGGCAAGCTTATGAGGATCAAGTAAGAATTGTAAAGGAATTTGGAGAGAAACATGTGAGTGTGCGAGAGAACGACGAGAAAAAGAAGAAGAGTGAGAAAAAAACACTGGTGAGCTATGAGAGAAAGATTTTGAAATACTGAGAGGAGAGGAAATTGCAAGAAAAAGTGAGGTTAGAAGTGCAATATTGGCGAGGAAATAACTACTTATGTACAAGGATGTTTATTTTACTTATATTGACACTAACTCTTCGTTGCCTAGTATGGTATTTTTTCTTGGTTTTGTTGTAGGTACAAATGGGATAGCCGTGGATGAGGAGAAAATAGAGGCGATCTGGGAGTGGCTAATACCAAAGGGACGTGTCAAGATTGTGTTTCATCAAGGAGAAGGGGTTTGGGTACAATTGAGAAATGGAAGATTTGTAGCGCAGTGGAAGTCCAAATTGAATCTAAAGGGTGATAGACCTTTCCAAGTAGTGGAGCGTATCAACGACAATGCTTACAAGATAGACTTGTCAAGCTACTATGGTAATGTAAGTGCCACCTTTAATGTTTTTGACCTTACTCTTTATGATGCAGGTGATTTAAAGACAAATCTTTTCGAGGAAGGAGGAAATGATGAGGATCATTTAGCACCTAAGAGGATAGAACCGGAATCCCAAGATCCATTGCAAGGAATTGGAGGCTCAATGACCTGAGTTAGAGCTAAGAGGATGAATGATGCTCTATAAAGACTAGTCATGGACCTATAAGCCAAGGAATCAAAGTACATGAAAGGAGAATCGACACCTATCAATGTGATTCACGTTTCTATGGAGGGATGCAAGGATTTGAAGTCCTAGAATAGATATGTTGTTTATTAATCCGAAAAGGGAAAGTGGATTTTCGATTTTTGTTGGTTATGTGTTGGTTATGTATTGTTATTTGTTTTGGTTTGTAATTTAGTATATTTAGTTAAGTGTTTCAGTCTATAAGAGGATAAGGACGCAAGCTAAATTAGGAAACTTAGGTTTTGTATCTTTTTATTGCATGTCATCCTTATAAGACCGAGTAAGGGGTTGACACATAAGACAATCATTGAATATTGAAAATACAACACATTTCTTTTTGTGAAAAGAAACCCTCCCTTATTCTTTGCAAAAGAACTCTCCTTTAGAATTCTTCAACTGAATTGCTTGAGGAAATTCCTTAATTGATAACTTAGGTTTTAATCAATGGGTGTGATTGAGGTCTAGTTCTATTCTACTTAATTCGAGATGATCCTTGGGGATTTGAATCATTTGAGTTCGTCAGGTTCTAGGTTTAATATACCTAGGGTTTACACATCACAAGCATAAGAACACAACCAATTCTTAACCAAATATCATTTAATTGCATTTTAATTTTATGCTACTAAGTACAAACTAGAAATAGGGTAGTTATGTACCTAAAAGAACTATTTCGAGGTCACTAGGATAATAACTACAAATCGGAGTATAACCTATTATACACAAAGAACTAACTTAGTACTAATTTACAAATCAATGTAGATTTTCTTGGTTTATAGTTCTAAATGTTGTTTAATGATTGGTTTTAATTTCATAAAATTTGAGAAATAGGGAAGAAAAATCATTTTAGACATGTTACCCTAATGGTAACACGATCGTATAATTGGTCGTGTATAGGTGCACGGGTAGAAACACAACTATGTGCATGGTTGTGTACTTCTTTATGTGTGAAAGCCTTTTCACATGCCTCAAGTATACGGTCATGTCAACATGGGCAGGTAACAAGTAGGTATACTGGTGTGTACTATGTTTTTCACAAATTTGCCCTTATTTTCACCACAAGAAAGTACACGACCGGTTACCTTGGCCGTGTACCCCTTTGAATCTCACAAAAGGCTTGATTCCTTTACAATTCATCCCCTTTCTCAAGCTAGTCCTCACCAATCTCTTCCTTACTTCTAATCTAATATAGAACATTGTTTAATTCATAAAGCTTAGTGTAAAAAGATCAACTTGGTTGAATCGCTTGATCGATTTTAAAGTTGCTCTAATCACCCAGACCCCTAAATCTGCTTACTGTAATTATGTTCGAATTGTAACATAAATCCATCCTTAGGTCAAACACTTAGTAACATGGGAGGGTATACCATAATCTAATTCATATTAATACTTACCTTGTGGATTTCGTGTATTGAGTTAATCAATAGGAGTTTCTAGATCACCCGTTTGAGTGTTGCTTGCAAAAAAGAGCGAAGTTCAAAAAAGAGGACACTCGGGTCTTGTGAGGGCTTGTATAGTCTAGGGTTAAAAAGTTCATATTGCCCCCTACATAACCACAATATTACATAAATGCCCTAGTAAATAAGACTTATTTATTTTCTTATTTTTGGGTATTTTACATATATGGACTTACATAAAATACTTACTCTTGCCTATGATTTGAGCCTAAGACTTAAGGCTTATCGGCTCTTTGCTCTTTAAAGAAGTATGCTAGCTAAGAAGAAAAGCATGACTTCTTTTTTTTTTAGTATGAGTATCTTTTCGATCACCTAATAAGGACATCTAAAAGCTATGCTCCTTATGAGAAGTTGAAATTGTAGCAATGTTAGTTCGTACGAAGGTTATAGAGCATGACCACACCCTCGAGTGTTGGAGTTATCTCTCACAACGAATTGATAAACGTGTGGGTCTGAATACTCTAATGGTAGATGAGAGCCCGCCATGCTTCCATCCCACTTCATTATTGAAACCATAGCTAAGTGGAAGTGGTAATGGCACCTAAAACCCTAACTTTCTTCAAAAAGGGCCACATACTTTGACTTTGTAGTAATATATTCTACTTAAACATCCCCTTCAAGAGGTAGCTCCTTGAGAAATGTAAATTGGGTCTTAGAGAGTGGTAATTCTCTCCTCTCATTTCTAAAGCGCAACATTAAATTTCCATTTCCTTTGATGATGTCCTTGGAATTAGCACAGGGCTTCCGCTCAATAAACCAGAGCTCACCATTAATAGAGGGTATTGCGTAGAGCTTACAACATCTCATCTTATCTTAGAATGTGTCTTTAGAGATAGTATCATCCTACCATTTATCCTAAGGACCTAAGATTTGCTGTGGACGTCTAGTTGAATGCTTTAGCAAGTCTCTTTTGCTTGATTACTTTAGTGCTATGAGCTTAGTTCTTCCTTGATTCTTATGCCATTGGTATGTAATGCCACTTTATTACCTAAGCAAATGTTGAGATTGATTGGGGCAGTGTCAATTATGAGGTGGTACCTGCGAAGCAAAGAGAATAAAATTAATAAGAATATGTGGCGAAATTTATCAGCATATGTGTATGTATTTAAATGTGTGTGCATATATATAATCCAAAATAAAACAATGCTACACACGTCGGCCCTATATTGCCATGAAAGTCAAGGCCAAATGTCTACATAAAACTGGCAAGTTCAAGAATTGATAAAAGTAGAAGCAAAGCTTGCTGCAGATGCCGAGACGAGCAAGAAATCAAACCATATCGTTTGCAATGTAATGACTTTCGGTCCAGTAAATGGAAGCAGGGCCTGGTCTCCTTTTGGGTCATGTGTCTTCAGTAGTCCACACCATCCACTTTCTACCGAAACCGAAAATTATTAATCTTTATCACATGTATGTTGAGGAAAAGTTTGTCTCCGTGCATATTATTCATGTCGTGTCCCAATAATCAGGAAAAGTTTGATGAAACTTGAAGTCAGCAATATTCCATCTGTCATGAAGGATGGAAGCATACGTAGGTAAAGAAAAAAGGGTCGTAAGAGAATAATACATGAATGCTGATGAAGCAATCAAGAAAAGAAATTATGCACGCATAACAAAGGAGTATGTGCCAATGTCAACACACACAAGCATATATATGTATATTGACGACAATAGAATTTATATGAGTACAACCATAACGTTATTAGATAGATTTCCTGATCATTGTATTTTTAGAAAGTGAGCATGGCCTTTGAAACATTCTGGAGCCGCTTTAAATAATATTGGACAGCTATTGGAAGCACGGACACAAGGAAGATACGCGAAGGTGGAAGAATAGATAAATACAGAAAAAAGAACAATGTTGAGTACCCAAAAAAAAAAAAAAAAGGAAGAGGATGAAATGACATACATGTGAATACAGCCATTCTCGCATTTTAAGGGTTTGTTTTGACATTTTCCATCCAAGGCACACATCGGTTCCAAGGACACATGACCTATACATATGCATTACCAATGGTACCGACTGTTATGGTGCTTTATCAAATCTGTATCATGCTATTTTCTCATTGTCATGACATAGGATAAAAAGCTAGTTAATGGAAAAGTCATGGCATGACTTCTTGAAATTTATAAGAAGCAAAGTAAGTGGTAAAATTCGATTCAACAATTTAATATAGGGAAAAATCGCTGCAAATGTGATCATTCTAGGTCAATAAGCTTTAATATTCCGTTGCTCGTCTAGAAGTGAGATTCAAAAGGACAACGTGGTCTTATTTAAGCAAGGGACAAAAAGAAAATCGAAGGAAGGAGAGAAACTTGTGCTTTGGCAAACCTGTTCGAGATCATAACGTGCGACTAGGGATGACCAAGTAAGACGTTGCCATTATATGGGCTTGCTGATGTGGCTTCGTTTTGTTTTTAAGAAATAGATATTGTTGTCTGGTAGAGGAAAAAAAATGGAGATGAGAAAAATCAAAACAAGAATAGAAAAAAAGGGGGAACAAAGATCGGAATTAAAGAAAATGACAGAATCATAGAAGAAGACCCTTCTACTCACTTATATGCAAAACGGAGAGATCTCTGTTACTAGTCGCTACACTCGTGCATTATTTATAGCAGTCACGCCATCACGAGGCAAGTCTTGGTTGTTGAGATCACCAGTGTGAAAGAAATAAGTCCAGCGTGAGAAAGCATCCATGGCGCGTAAGTGTATATATAGCCGATCACGTGAAGCAAAACAAGATAAGGATTGCAAATTTGGATTGGTGTGGATGTTTATTGGATTATATTAAAATGAGATATGGATGATGATTCGGAATAACAATATGACAAATTAAAGCTTCGCGAAAATTGAAAAAGATTCTATGAATATTTACTCTACTAGTCTCTTGTATATGGAAGAAGTTGCAGGCCTTGAAATTTCTTTAACCCAAGTTTCCATTCCGAGTCAATTTGTGCAAGGAAAGTGACTTACACAATCATAACTTTGATTGGAGTAAAAAAAGTTTAATGTCTTGGAACTTGAGACGCCATAACTCATTATGTGTCCTTATTAGGTAAAAATACGTTAAGGCTAAACATTTTAATTCTATAAAATCTGCAATACCTATTAACTATAATCAAGATAAATATCTAATATTATAAATAAGTAGCTCAATTGAGTCCCATTCACAATCTACATATTTCTTTAAGGTTATCTTGATACATTAATATAAAACAATCTAAATCCCAACCTATTCTCAATACTATAATTCTCCATAATAAACAAACTTCTAGTGGTGCTCTAAGACTTCAAATGACAATCTTTATCTAATCATCTTAATAGTAAAAATACTTTTTCACCCTACATGTGTATCCCTAGATCATTGTCATATGAAGGATAGTCATCTATACCTGCAACTAAAAAAAAAAAAAGGGTTCCCAAAAGGTGAGCTAATGCCTAGTACGTATAATTCACAAGTACACATGCATGATCGACATATCTTGAATCACGTGCATCAATGTAGAAATCAATAATCAAACAACAAATTATGATCTTAATTAGTCATCAGACAACAAAGGGTGCTTATGATCCTGCCATACCATATATAAATATAATATATAGTATGGTGTTGGGAACTATCACCATAGGCCCTAACACCTATAAGTTCTGAAATCTATTGAATTATCTCAATATACAACTCTGTAGGGGACACTGCCACATATCGATCACCGGGTTCCTTCTAAGGTTCTACTACTATGAGTTTTTCAGCCAAGTCAAGCATAACCAACACACAACTTAATAAAATCTAATATACCAATTATTTTGGTTTCTTAACTATTCTAACAAACACAAGCGACAAACAAGATTACACGTACCTAAAAGGGTAGTATCAAACATAACTGATCCTTGCTTAGCAATTGCTTTGGAATCTATCAAGTTACGAAACAACTAAACTTAGTATCGGTCTAGAGTATTGCCTAAGTATTCCATTTTTGTTATCTAATTGTTATTAGATCAATTCTCTTTGATAGAGTTTTTAGAGTTGCACTAATTGTTTGGGATTAATGAAATTTAAATAATAAGAAAAAAAATCAATTAAAAAAGGTTTTTAGGGTACATAGTCTTGTATTAGGTCGTATACATGAGCACGACAAGGAATACAATTGTATACTAGGGCTATGTACCTTTCTATACACTTTCATCATTTTACATGCCTAAGTATGTGGTCATGTACTTGGCTGTAAACCTCCTAACATGTTCTTTTCTTCTCTAAACAACATGAGCAAGTACATAGGCATGGACCTGGCTGTGTACCCCACTATTCCACTTCAAATTCTCTTCCTAATTCACCAATTTCAATTTCTTCAACCCTAGTTGTGATCTAACACCTCTCAATTTTAATTTGTGATACTTAAAATATGAAGATGCTAAATTACTTCAAATTGAACCACTTACTTATAGAGATTGTTTTTCAACAATTGAAGTCTTGTCCTGTATACCATCATTTGTATTATACATTTTGTAGTGAAATTCCAAAGAATCCAACCATCATTTGTATTATACTCACATAACCAATGAAAGGAACATTGACCTGTATACTTTACTGTTTGGAATTGTGCTGGAGTGTAAAATCTCAATAGTTGTCTTCCTCTCCGAAGGTTTCTCCTTACTTTAAGGGTGTTGTAGTGCAAAAAGTAAAAAGGGTTAGATTGGCATATGTTGACCCTTTTTATACTTATCTCGTAAAATGACTAACATGCTCAATAACTTAATTCTTTATTACTTTTATTTAACCTGACCCTTTATTATGTTATTTTTGATTTATTTTTCTCGGGTTTTACATTCTCTTCCCTTATAAAAAATTTCTTTCTCGATAGTTTCCTGAGTTTGAAAAAATGTTTGGATATTTAGCTCGCATTTCTTCCAACTCCTAAGTAGCCTCTCTTTCAATCTGCTTGGTCCATTATACTTTCTCATAGGGAATGATTCATCTTCTTAGTACCTTATTTAGTGTCCACAATTGTAACAGGTTATTCTACTGTTATGACACCCTAGAGGGGGCTTGGAAGTTTCCGCTAAAAATTATCATGGCATGTGTACACCCGTTATATGATAACCGTCTTACGAGTCAGAGATAGTAAGACTCTAAATAATTAATTACATTTATGACTAATCATACCATAAAAATATAACTATGGATTCCATGTCCCACGGTTAACCAAGATCATAGAGAGTCAGAATCCCCTACCAATAAGTAAATGGAATAAAACCTAAGTCTCATAGATTCAAATTTTACATCAAGGTCCTAAAAATAACATTTCATCTAAATAGTCTACCGTTCAAAATTTTTTACTTTATCATTCTGGCTTCTAAAAACTCTCGACACTTTACATCTTATCCCACCCTAAGCTTTTAAGATTTTCACTTGCAAAACAGTCTGTGGAGGGATGGGCACACTATAGCTCAGTGAATGAGAGTGCAATACTCTTAATGCTATACATGCATAAGCAATTTCGAATCAAATTATCAAATCATATGCTATGCATGAACAACCATATGAATGCAGCATCTCACGCGGTCTTCCGGTAATCGATGTGAAGTCTAAGGTTTACACCCCCCCTTGACCTTGGGTTAAGGATTCTAAAGCCACCATCAGTGCTTAGGTCTCATTACCCGGTTTAATTATCTTATTTCTTTGATAATCTAAATATCTTTTAACTTTGATATCATCAACTCGAGTGTTATCACACACTGAGCACTCTTATGGCTCATGCATTGAGCAACACCCTTAAGGATTGGCCGGACTCAGAACCGTCAAGGCACGACAATCCCCCAGTCACTTAGTTCGCACTTGGAGGAGCAGTAATCCTCTGATTACTTTCGACAAGCCTATAGTAGTGATGGCCTTCAATTTCATGTAATGTCTTGTATAATGCATGTCTAGTTTTATTTATATCCAATCCTTTAATTAATTGTTTCAGGATGATCAAACAATATAAAATCATAGGCCAATCCACGTTCAAGGTAATAAAGTAAACTATCAAGCCTTTAAAGAATACAATTCCAATGACAACATAAGGGATCGAGTGAAATCCCACAAGAAAAAACCCTTACACCTCATATTCTCATTTACTACAACAAGAAGAGATCATTCATTTCACATCACAAATAAGGAAAGGAAGGCCAAACCAACCAGATAGAAACGATCAAGCCAAACATAAAATTTTAGTTAAATAATAGTATAATATAGTTTAAATCTCCTCGACTGTTAGTCAACCACTTAAGTTTGAGCTACAGTCCTCATTTCTCGACACCCCTATGCCATTTCAATCAAACATCAAATCAACCACTCGAGATTGATTTACAATTATCATTACTTGACACCTTTGTGTCATTTCACCCCTCACGTGCTTAGTTTTATGCATTCAAAAGTCAAATAGGGTAGCCACATATATATATATATATATATCCCTTCCAAATCCTCAAATACCTATGTATAATAATAATAATAATATATATCTATATAGATTTATAAACTATTTTTAACTAAAGGATAAATTTGTTAAATATTTTTCTTGGTGTACTCAAGAGATGTAAGAGGATAAAATTGTTGCATTGAAAAATAAGGACTTTCATTCATGATTTGTATAATTATAGGTATAAATGTAACCTATATAGATATAGTAGGAAAATCGTTTCATCCAAGCATATATATGTGTATTCAAAATTAGATTCTTATACATGTACATAATAATAAATAGTTTGTTCCATATGTCTATGCATGAACACCAATTATAAATATATATAGAGAAAATTAAGTTTACATGTATTAATTTAGTTTAAGAAAACAAGTTAAATTTGGATATTAAATTTATAGTGATAGCATTAGCAAAATGGGGCAAGGTGCTATCGTCAAGATAGTGATATCTACCTTTAGCCAATTCTATTCTTTATATTGTTACAATAGTATTTATTCGTAGTTTACCTAATTACTAGTTTCTTTGTATGACTTCCTTTCTAACTTCTTTACCTTAGTGTTTACTAAAGAATTAATAAAAATTACAAAAATTGCAATCACAACCAAACAAAGAAAGACACATATACAACATACTAAGATTCAACACAACATATCAAACCAATCATAACATTGTAGCATATCATTAACTCCACAAATATGGTGTGATAAGTTGATGAAAAATACTCCAAAATAGTGTGCAAATAGGGAACAAACAACTCCAAATGGCATGTACTAAATAAGACAAAACCAATCCAATAAACAACATAAGTGATTCCACTTTTCAACTATGAAATGGCATGAACCAAATATTGAATAAGGAACCCTAATTGCATGAAACAAAATAATAAGAACCAATCCAATCACAAACTAGATATTACTCACTAGATATATGTGGATGCAACTTAGAAATGACCTTGATATAACTCATAAGGATTCCTAAGCCAACTCACCACAATTCCACACTTGAAATTGATAAGAGTAGAAGCTTGTAAGAGGGTGTCTCTTACGACCACAAAATGTATATTTTGATGTCAAATGTAATATGTCTTCAAAACCCTAGTTAGCAAGTATTTATATTTGCTCTTATTAGAGTAAAAACACTCCAATAATTAAAACTATGCTACTATAAGGTGGCAGGTCCTAAAACATAAATTACAACAAAATAAAAATGTCCAAAAAACTTACAACATAAATGGTTCCAAGAAAATAACGAACAAATAAAAATAGTCCTCAACATGCCAGGTCTTCAAATTAACTCATCAGTCTAACTCATCTTCAGTTTAGGTCGGTCCATAGATAACCTATAAGCTGGGTTTTAGTGAGTTTGTCCACAACCTTGTAAAGCCTGATAAGTGTGCTAGTTGGAATATACAATACATGAGTAATAGAAAAGACGTTAGTAAACAAATAATTTCGGGGTCGATTTGCTCAAAAAGGACCCTCATCGCCAAGATTTGAAATCCTTTGGCTTTTGCCCTAATGATAGGTCTTACAGGATTTTGATTCCTATCATCTCTTAGGCCTCAAAAAGATTTGTCCTCAAATCTAGCAGATCAAATGCAGTAGAGACTCTGTATCCTCCTAGCAAGCCATCTGAAGAAGTATCATTGCAGAATCCCAATATCTGAAATACTATAGGGGATGATTGCTTTCTCTCCTCCATTTCTAGGATGTATCTCATCTATAGCACAAATAATGATCCATTATCCATTAAGGTCTTCCCTGTCTCAACCCATTCCATTGATATTGTTGCCTCCTTTTCTAACTCATCTATATGTTGCTGACCCTCATGGCCCTCTAATGGTTGGCTGAACTACTCATGGCCCTTTGAAACCTTTGAAGGTAGATACAACTGTCTTTGAATAGTCTGGTCCTCTGGTGATGGGTTCATTTGACTTTGACTCTCAGGATCCTCTAATGGTTTACTCAATTGCTCATGAGTCTCTAGAACCTTTGAAGGTGAACACAATTGCCTTTGAACAATTTGGTCCTTTGGTGGTTTGCTCATTTGACTCTGACCTTTAGGATCCTCTAAAGGTTGGCACATCTGTATCTGAAAAGTGTTGTCCTTTGTATGTTGGCTCATGTAACTAGGAACCTTAGGAACCTCTGAAGGTTGGCATATCTGCCTCTGCACAATTTGGTCCTCTGAAGGTTTGATCATGTGGTTATGATCCTCAAGAATCTTTGATGGTTGACTTATTTGTCTTTGCATCTTCTAGACCCTGATGGCGATATAGGGTTCAATATTATACGTTTACCATCCTATTGGAATATATAAGTATTTCTATACCCATCATGTGATACCATCTTGTCATACAACTATGGCATGCCAAGCAATATATGAGATATATGCATAGGAAGAATATCACATTCAAGCTCATCACAGTACTTGTCCTCTATATTGAAGGGTACCTTAGCCCTTTGGGTCACACAAAGACTCTCCTAATCATTTAACCAATGTAATGTATAGGGTTTAGGATACGGGCTAATTACAAGTTTCAACTTCTATACTAATGATACAGCTACAACATTAGTACAACCACCACCATCAACAATAATTACGCATAAGTTTCCTTGTACCCTACAAGAAGTATGGAAGAAATTTTCCCTTTGTCCCTCATCAATGGTTGGCAAAGAAATCAATACTTGATGTACCAAAGTAGTAGAAGTATACACATCACTTGACATGGTTATTAACTAACTTCAACAAGTTAACAACACACTTTTCTATAAGTACCACAATAACATACCCTTACACACCCACGGTACACACGTAACCATTTACAAGAAATACTTATTGTCACTTCAAGTAAAGTCAAGTAAAATAATTGAAGCACAAATAAATACTTCCAAGTAGTTAAGAAATTAAATTCAACCAACAAGTGTTTGAGTAATAAGTTCAATTACTTTTACACTTTAACTGTTTGTTTGAATTCAAATTCTATTACTCAACTTTCCTTTTCTTGCCTTGGCTCCACACTAGTTTAATTCACAATGTGCAACACCTCAACACACACATAAATGCATAGCTTCACACCGCCACACACACTTCCCTTGCTTACGGTCAAGAGCTCTCCACCACCACTCACACCACCAACAATACTTCTTTAAACAACACACACAAAACCACACCAAATACACACACACCCTTCACTAAATTTACAAAAAACAACACCAGACACACACCTTTTATACACATTGCAGCACACACATACACACTGTTCCACACTTGAACTTCTCCACTTCTATACAAGTTTCAAACCGCAACTTACAACAACAAGGCAGCTCAAATTCAAATTTAAATTGAGTTCAATAATTGCTTTATTCCACAAATGGTAAGGAGCCACTTTCAAATTCAAATCAACACATAATTACTCAATCACTTAATGTGTGTTTTGAAATTCAAATTGCTTCCTTAACTCACACCTCAATTCTGAAAATTCAAGTTTGAAAATCACAAATGTTACTCCTCAATTTTTGAAAACAACATACAACAATTTACTCTTCTCCACTTGATGACAAAGAATCAACACTCCTTACTCTCATGGTCCACTTCAAGGACACTACACACACACACACGGTGCACTCTTTCAAACAACAACAATAATACTTCAAATGTATCACTTCTTTGCCTTAATACACACAACACTTCATGTTGGAACTCCCTTACACCGAAACTTCAGAAACAAAGGTAGCAAATAACAAGTCAAATAACTCCACTAAATGTAACCTTGTCCATAAAAGATAAGACAATTCAAATTCAAACAACAATCCTTAATGCTACTCAATAACGACTTCAAGTTAATGGATGCTTGAATTTAAATATCTTCTTATTCTTCACACAATTTCAAATCTGGAATTTACACACAACAATGCTCAATTTCCAAAATCACCAACACTCCATTCACTCTTCTTTGTTTCAAATGATCACTTCGCTCAAATGATCCAATGATCACTTCCCCTTAAGCACTCACGACTAACTCAAGGAGACAAGGAATATTACAAGTACTCCACGTCTACAACAACAAGCAACAATTATATCACTTCAACAACATAATCAAATAACTCAAGTTCAATTCAACAATTCTGATCAAGGTGCTAAACTCAAGAACCCTAATTTCTGAATTCTCTATCATAAAGATCCCTTCTCAAAAACCACAAGCTCTGATACCAAATATGATGATATGCTTAAAAGGGGGTCTAAGCATATGCAAATAATCTAATTGAACAACTCCAAAACACAAGATCAAAACCGGTTCAAAATTGGAACAAATGGCGTGAACCCTAAAAATTGGTTATGTTCCAATTTGTGGTTAAAATCAATCTTATACCAAATGATATAATGATCAATGGAATTAAGCTCTCTACATAAGATGAACAAGAATCCAAATCACCAATAACACAAATAAGGCTGTGAACTCCTTCAACAATTCGGAAATGAACGCAAACAATGGAAGATAAAATTGAAGGCAATATCAAGAGATAAAACCAATTAATTAGATAACATTACATGAAAGGATTTTGGATCAAAAGTGACACCAAAATCAGAACAATAAGAATCAACCTAATCAACCTTAGATATTACACACTAGTGATGAAAAGGAAATCAACTTAGGGAATTGATATTACTTACAATTCACTAGGTTGCAAACTCGTCACAATTCCAATTGGATTGAAATTGATAAGAGTCCCATGAAATCTTAGGACAAACCCTAATATCTCACAAAATTTTGTAGAAAATGTCAAGTGTGTACATTGTGCTTTGGATTTTAGGCACATCAATAGGTATATAGTCACTTTAGCAGCAAAGGGTAGGGAATATGCTACACACCACGCACAAGGGAAGGAAGGGAAGGAAACCCACGACATTTTGTATATAGATGTATATATATATATATATATATAAACTCCATTCACAGCGATCACAATGGAAACAACAAGCTCCACGTCCAACACCTATTGCATATATATATATTTATACGAAAACGAAAATTCAGCACAAGGCACACGTAAGCAACAAATATACCACAATACAACACGTCACAGAGTTCTACTCACTTGGGTTTTATTTTCCCGATGTTTAATTAAAATAGTCTTCGGGTATCTTCAAGCCGAAATTTTCTTCACATAAAAAATTAGGGAAAAGTACATTATTACATGTTATACATGGTCTAGATCACACTACCTACTTTTCTTTAGCTATTACAACTAATTTTTGGTAAAATATTAATTTTTATACCTATTTATTCTTTGTATACAACTTTTAAAAACTAACTCTATTTCGCGAAAAATTAGTTTAGTTAAGTTGTACTTACCACAAGGAACATGTTGGTGGTCTCAGATTGTCGATCAGAGATTGTATGTGTTAGTTATGATTTTTTTTCTGTTCGGTTTTCCACTTTCCCTTTTTCCTCCATAGATTCGTCTGTCCAGCTTTGTCCCTCTTGTCTTTTTCTTTTCTTTGTTTTGTTTGTTTTTTTTTTGTTGCTTTATGCGGTCGTGGGTCCTCCACGGTCCAGCGTATATATATATATATATATATATATATATATATATGTCTTATTATTATTATTAACTAATACTTTATTATAATTAAGGTTTTGAAATCACTAGTATATTTTCAAGCATGCGACGGTATCGAAAAAATTTAAGATTTTAGTATTTTATTATAAAATTTTATATTTAAACTAATTTAATTATTTTAAGTATGAATATTTACTCAAAATTCCTATTTAATAATCATAAGTTTATAATTTTAATTTATTTTATCGTTTAATCAATAATTTCGCATGGTTTACTCATCATGTGATTATTTCTTTTATTATAATTTTATATGGGATGTGTTTAAGGCTTTTAGTATATTTTTTTAGTTATTCCAATGTTATATGTAACTAAAATTTTATGAATTTTACATGGTCTTCGTCTACTGTGTTTTCCGGTGCACGAACTGCGTTGGCTGATTTTCTGGCGAGTCTTCTATTGTGTTTTCCGGTAAGCGAATTCTTTTTGCTGTAGTGGAATTTCTTGTTATATATATATACGTCGGGCATTCAACACGGTCTCCCTCATTTCTGTCCATTTTTTCCACCAACACATGTGTATCTTTCAGCGTCATCGTGGGCGTACTTGCTTGCTGTATTCTATTTTGTTTGGAATTTGGCCTCCCACACGGTGATTAGCATGGCTGGTTCTTATAAGACTTGTTTATTTACATGTTGGACTTTCATCTTATAAAAATTATATTTTTCTCTTCAATTTTCATGAATTTTTTTTATTAATTCATAAATTATGATTTAAAGACTTTGAAATTAAAATAAAAAATAATTAAGTACATTATTTATACAAAACATAAAAAAATTAAATAAAAGGTTATTTTAATTTATATAGATAATTAGGATTTTATAACCCTTATCAACACCTGACATGATTTAACAACCCTGTAAAAGTAATAATACTTGTAAATTCTTAAATACATCTAATCTGCTTGGTTCTACTTGTATGCAAGATGACATTTATACAAACTTAGTTTAGCAATATGTCATTTTTGGCGAGAAAAATGGTCTGGGTAAATGTAAGCAATTTGAGCGCTAAAATTTTCATGGTCATCCACCTAACTAGGAAAAGATAAGTACATCAAGCTAACAATGTTAAACAATAGTGCTTCTTGGGAGGCAAGCCAAGTTTATTTTTTCAATTAAATTTTCCTTAGTTTATTTTAATTTGATTAGAATTACTTTCATTTTTAGACTTGTTTACTAAAAAAAAGAAACACAAAAGCAAGCCAATTTTTTTTTTGCGAGTTTAACATGACCACCAAACATGGTCGTGTTAAGGGTGTGTCAAAGGTATGCCCTTCTTTAGATGTATCATGACCATTAGACACAAGCATGTTGAAGTTGTGTCAAGATCATTTATAATTTTTTTTTCTTTTTCGAGAGTTACATGACTTTTTGACATGGTCATGTTTAGGTTGTGTCTAATGGAGTTTTGGAATTAATCTTTGCCGAGAGTTACATGACCATTAGACATGTTCATGTTATGATCATGCCAAAACAATCAAAGAATGTAAAGCCTTATAGAGAGTTACATGACCTTTAAACATGGCTATGTTTAAGATTGTGTTAGCTATGCCTTATTTTAATTTTTTCGAGAGATACAAGGTCTTTAGACACGACCATATCTTGACCATGTTGACCTTAAATTAGTTATTTTAATGTTTTGGGCACGAACATGAGGAGATAAGGAGATTTTAATTGTGATTACAGTGACTAATTTCTTTTATCTTTGCTTCCTTTGCCGTGACTAATGAGACTCATGTGGCTTGCTAAACTAGATCTTAATCATTTTTTCTTTTCTATATCTTTTCTGTTATTTGTTGTTTTAGATTTTTGTTCCATTTTATCTTTTTGTAACTTTTAATGTTTAGAGCATTCAAGATCAACTACTTTACACCTTGAGCACATTTTGCAATGGAACAGATGCCATTTTCAGGGGAGTATTAGTTTTTTTCCCCCCACTACCTTCCTCAATTTTTTGTTTTGTTTTGTTTTGTTTTCCTTGATTCTTATTTTGTTAATTTTTCTTTTTATTTGCTATTAAGGATAATATACAATTTTAAGCATGGAGGAAGGGGGTTATAAAATTTGTGGTTATTTAAGAAATCAAAATTAGTTTATTTAACCTAAAAACCATTTAGTTAACTTGCAATTTGATATATGATAACTCTTTAGGTAGTATAGAACACTTGATTAATAATTTCTTTAATAGCTACTTATTATTTAGTTTTGAACTTTAAGATTTAGAAATTTGAATACCATCACTAGTTAAGAATTAGTCATGGATTTCTTTTAAACTTACTTTGATGTATATTTTCCCCTTAGATGTTTTTAGGGCACTATAATCCTTGATAAGAAAATAATTAATACTTGTTCTTTAAAAATTTCTTGAAAAATCAATATTGTTAGTGATAAAATAAAAAGAAGATAAATTAATTGAGTAAAGTTTGGTTGTAGGCTTTGTTGACTCAAGTAATTAAACCTAAAAGGTGCCTCCTTTATGTGGAATAACACCTATTAACTTGAGTAAAGAACTTAGGATTATCAGTTGAAAGCTTGCTAAAATGGTCAAGAGAAAAGTCCATATTAAGGCTAAATATAAGTAATAAGCTCTATTAAATAAAGGTAGTTGATGCTTTGAAGGGGTATCTTAAAACCTAGTAGCCTAAGATTGTCTGGTTTAGGACTTATTGACCAATGCAACTACCTAAAAAAAAAAAACTAGAGAAATGATTAGGGGATAAGTGGATATATTTATCTTAGATTATAATGTCTAGTAAAATTGAAGAAGGGGGTGTATGCATTTTCGTAAAGTTAGTAAAGTGTTTATGGTTTTTTCTTAATTAAGGAAATGATAATTCAAGTTTCAAATCTTTTGTATATTTAAAATAATTGATTAAGTGAAAAATATAAGAGTTAGACTTAATCTTCTTTTGAAATTGCAAGTTAATTAAGTTTGTTTTTAAACTATTATAGGGTTAAATAAGAATTATTTTGAATGGTTTTTTGAATAATAGTAAGTTAATTAAGTATTTCTTGTCCTACTATGTAATTTCATTAATTTGCTTGAGGACAAGTAAATGCTTAAGTGTGGGAAAATGATTATATATGTATATATATATATATTAAGTGACATTTAATATGTTTATATATATATATTTATTAAGTGACATTTAATATGTTTTTTTCTTAATTCTAGCATGTTTCAAAAAATTTAAATTTTAATTGAGTAATATTTTGATTTTAGGGCTTTGATGGACAGTGGAATTAAAAAGGAAGGAAATGAATCCAATTTTACTCAATTCAGAGTTAAATTAAAGAAGTTTTGAAGTTAGACACAACCTAAACATGACTATGTTCAAAGCTTGTTAAATTTGATGCTTCACAAAAAGTTACACGGGAGCTAAACACGAACATGTTTGTTGGTCATGTGTCTCTCTAAGCTAATTGATTTAGACACGACTTCCAAACACGATCGTGTTTGCTGTAACGTCTTGTTTTATAAGAATTTGATTAACAAATTTGGCATGACCCAAAGCATAATTGTGTTGGATCGCATGTTGGCCTAAAACACAGAGTTTTTTATGCTCATTATATAAATAGAAGAGGACTTGACCAAAAAAAGGAGAGAAGTTATATTTTATTTCTTCTAAGGTTTTTAGAGAGACAAGAAAGCTATCTTTTTACACTTAAAAAATCTAGGGTTTTGCTTAGTTTTAATTGATTTCCTTGATGATGAATGTTTATACATCATTGAAGAATTTGGTTTTCAATATGATTAGTACTTAAATTTCCTTAGTATCTAGACTTATAGGTCTTAGGTTTATTATTTGACTGGAAGTTTTATCATTTAATTAATTCTTATATTTCTTGATTCATGCATGTGTTTTCGATGTTTGATTAGATTAATATTTCTAGAGTATTATTCTATCTATTTGATATTATACATTAGGAATGAGAAATCTAATGTATAATTAGATCTAGAATATTTGAAGAGAATTAATGCAATTTTAGAGATAAGTTACATAATTCTTCCAGATTTAACTAATTTGGTTACGGGATTTCATTGTTTTTAATGCGGTGTTTGAATTATGCTATTGTAAAGAGATTCAAATTAGTAAATTTAAGATTAGGTTTTAATAAGCTTGAGAAAGTTATTAAACTAAATTAGAAATTCCCCCGATTAATGAAATTTAAGAAGGATTTGAGCAATTTTTGTTAATGTTGCATAATAATTCTTAGGGGAAACAAAGTCTAGATACTAGTTTTACCATCTTAAAGTTAATTCTAATTTGATTTACTTTTCTATCTTTTAATAAAATCTTAGTTCATTAGTTAATATTTAATTATAGGTTTTAGATCAATTAATCTCTATAATTTATCAGTTAGATAATAGGGTATAGGTTGGTATTAGTATTCATAATCCATGTGGGACGATATCCGTATTTGATGTAGCACTATATTACAAATTTTAATACATATACTTGCCTTCCATCAAGTTTTTGTCATGTATTAGGCTGTGTACATGAGCATGGTAGGGAATACGGTCATATACTGTGGTTGTGTACCTTTTTGTACACTTCCATCATTCTATACATCTAAGTACACATTTATGTACTTGGCCGTGTACAGTTACACAGGCAGGTACATGGGCATGTACCTAGCCAGGAACCTTTCAACATGTTCTTTTCTTCTCTAAAAGACATGGGCAAGTACGCAAGCATGTACTTGGTTGTGTATCTCATTTCTGCTTCAGATTCTCTTTCTAATTCGCCAATTTCAATTTCTTCAACCCTAGTTGTGATCCAACACCTCTAAATCTTAATTCATGATACTTAAAATATGAAGACTCTAAATTTCTTCCAATTGAACCACTTACCTATAGAGATTTGCTCTAACAATCAAAGTCTTGTCCTAACCTTTACTCATTGAATTCGTTCTATGGTGAAATTCCATAGAATCCAATCATCATTCATGTTATACTTACGTATCCAATAAAAAGGAACATTAACATGTATGCTTTACTGTATGGAATTGTGTTGGAGTGCAGAATCTCAATAGTTGTCTTCCTTTCCTAGGGTTTCTCCTTACTCTGGGGGTACTATAGTGCATAACTGTGTTTGACCATTTTTATACTTTTCTTGTAAAATGGTGAACTTGTTTTCTAACTTAATTCTTTATTACTTTTATTTATTTTGATTTATTATTATTTTATTTTTGATTTATTTTTTTTTCGAGTATTACAAAAAGAATATAAGGGGTTCTCGAGTGTTGGTGTTGCCTTGGGAGAGAACTCGGAACGTTACTAAACTAAAGAAAATACGTTAATTCATTTGATGAGCGCATCACCATGAGGTTCCAGTTATCAGTGATGTGTTGCTTTACTATAAAGCAACGTTGTGTTGGGAGTTTCTTATATGCCAAGGATATTTAGACCTTCCATTGGAAATCGTAGAGGATTAACTCGAGATGATATATGATTGTTGCTTCATTATGGATATCCTTTTATATTTGTAGCAATTAAAAGAAAATAATGGTTCATGATAAAAATCTTTAGATTGTTGGAAAATTAATGTTGGGTGAACTTTCAAGAAAAATGACCGAAAAGTTACGGATACGGTTTATGATTGAATTTAGCTCCCGATGAGGTGGTGCGAATCGCTGAGTCATTTTTCTTATATGGAACTTCGTTTCCTTCAAATAATAATGCATACATGGCATATGAATCTACCATTTCATCTCAGCGAAGTGAAGCCGAAAGATCGATTGAAATTGCTAATGTGGAATTGGAAAACGGAAGTCTACTTAGTGAGACCAAAGGCCCTCATGCTGGGCTCATATAGTATTATATATCCATGGAATAAAATCTTTAACCATGTGGATGCAGTTGGCAGCAATGCAACTGTCCTTTACAAGTGTGTATGTATAGCAACCTAACTATTTATAATATGTAATTAATCTTCAAAATATTTCGACTCTATCTAAAGAATTTTGATTAGGAGACAAAATATAGACAGACTAAAATTATTATTGGGCTTAACTTTTTGGGCTAGGTAATAGGACCTAAGTAGTCCAATTCATAGTTGGGATCACATAGAGAGATTTGACTTTGTGGGGGTCAAAATAGGGATTGTTGAATCGGCTCATCTGCCTCCAACTATTCTTGGGTAAGCTCATGTACTCATAAAGATGGTTATTGACCTTGGTTCATCAGTAAGTTCATTTAGGATAATCACAAATTGAGCAAACTCCATCTTTTCTATCAAACATCGACACAATTGAATAGATGTCATCGAATCCAAGAGCCTATAAATACTCATCCACTCTTCCTTATTTGACACATTACATTATAGGTAAAGAAATTAGAGAAATGACATTCTAGTACATTGTCTTTGCTTTTAAAGATTAAGCAACCTACTCAGGTAATTTTAGAGCTCAATTGCATAAGTTGCAAGGTTGACATTTGAGAATTCCTTAGGCTCCTTTATTTATCATTTGTGCATTCAAGACACTAAGATTGTCTATTCCTCTTTTTCTGTCATTCTTTCTAGGTCATCTCACTTCATGCCATCTCCACATTACTACTTTGAAGTCAAGTATAATGCAAGACTTGTCTAGACCATGCACATGACCACTCCAGTAAAAACTCCTCATCTAAACTCTTCAAGTGACAGTACCGAAAAATTTGTTTACAAAACTATCATTACTTCAAATAAAAAATGTTGCTAAAAAGATAATGAAAATAGCTTATTATTCTTTCATATTCTTATAGTATTTTTATATCATCAAAGCTTAATAGGTCTCTAAATGATCATTGGATCTAAATAGTATTGTTGGTCTCGAATTAAGTAATCAAGAGGAAAAGGCTGAATTGATTGCTTGCTAAATTCTTTTAAAAAATTGCTAGTTAAAAATAACCCCTTTGACTACTTAATTTAATTATGGCATGAAAAAAAATATTTATAAATAATTACAAGCTATTATAGAATAGAAATTAAAAGATAGAGAGAAGAGAATTGAGCAAGTTATTTATAGTGGTTTTGCTTTAAGCATTAGTTCTCTCTTCCAACTCTACTGCCAAGGACTTGGTTTTTCGTATTGGTATCATTCCACTAATCGAAAATGAATTTGAGAGATTACAATTGTTCTACCAACACCTTGGCTTCAAAAACACCTTGCTTTGCCTATTTAGCCTATCTCTAAGGCTATTCATAGATCTATAGAGTTATAAGTAACCTCTTACTAATATACGTATTTAACTTCCAAGAATTATCAAAAATAGAAGAGGAAATGAGAATTTGTATCCTCAAAAAATTAATTCAAGTGTAATGTGAAAATATGTAAAAGACATAGTAGCTTTTAAGTTAGTCTTTGATTTTTGATAATCCTCTTTTTTTGGTGAATGAATGTTATATAGTTCTGTATTTTCTCCTCTCCTCGAATCTTCTGATTTCACTTCTATTTGTACATAGAAATGTAATGACTACATTGTTGATCTATTTTAACTAGAAAGTTTGTTGCCATGATCTTGCTTTAAATGCTTGAGAATTATCCCAAGAGATTTGTAGATATCTATTAGGATTTTGAAACTTAAATCTAATGTCTTCGTAATATGTTATAGAAATTCTATCGAATTTATTGTTGAAAATAGTCTAGATTCGTCCCTATATCGAGATATATCTTATTTGCATAAAATCGGTTGATGAAATCAACCACTCACTGATTTTGAAGAATGTTTAAGAACTCTTTCTCTCATCTTTAGGGTCACGAAGGTATGTAATTTTTGACATAATTCTTTTAATTCTAACCTCCTTGTAGCATAACCAGATATATAAGATCGATTATGAATTAATCATGATTTAACTAAATATTCAAATTCCAAAATTAATCACTTAGATTTCTATAGATATTTTTCCTAATTTAGTAAAAAAAATATTATCCAAATACTAATCTTCTTGTAGCAGAATCAAATATATAAAATTAATCATGAATGATTCAATCTCTTAATTCCAAAATTAAAAACTTAGATCCCCCTGGATATTTGTCCTACTTTAGTGAAATGAATTGAATATAGAATATGTTACCCAAATATATTCAATAAGTAGAGCGAGGTCTTCAAGATTAAAAGTTAACCAACTTACGTTGATTTATAAAACTATTTTGTTTATAAGAACTCATAATAGTAACTCCTTTTAATTTATTTTCTAAGTTTCTATTATTCTTTATAATGAACACCTTTTGACTTATCTTCTGAGTAATTAAAAAACAACATAACTTTCCTTCTAACTCTTAGTTTAAGTTGTAAATACAATGAACTTTATTAAAATATTTAGTAGTTTTTGTTATCATCAAAATACTTTAAGAAAGAATATAACAAGTATATATCAATTGTTATATCTAAATCCATCCATATAATTATTAAATATAACTTTATCTTGAATACAATATGTTTAGTAATTTAAGCACTAAAGTTTTGTGAATGTAAAAGGGAATGAGATCTTATAGTATGATCGTATTATTAGAAAGATAAATGCACCTTCCAATATGGATATCAAAGATATAAAATATCTTAAAATGAAATTTATATACTATGTCAAAGAATAAAAGTTATATAGAAAAATTGATCATCATATAACACATGACCATAGGACTTTAAGAAAAATCGAATTCTTATAACAAGCAAGATTATATTACCTTGTGTTTCCACTTTGAGATAACTATTATTGAAGTATACTAGAAACAAAAGTACAAAAACAAGACAAAATCATGTGTTAAGCTAAAGTTCCTTCTATGCAAACCAATTCTACATAAACATCATAGTAAAATAGAACCAATCATCAATTACATAAGATCTCTATAAGAATTAAGTTCTAATGTAGAAGAAATGTTAGAAGATCCCTAATCTTAAATAGCATAGTAGGTATGTAAATGATAGTTGGTGCTATATTGTAATTTGGACATATTTATAAATGGTTCAACTAGTTTAACCCACTTAATTAATCATGCCATATCCAAATTGGTGGGTTTTGTGTCAAGTTGTCAGCTATTGTCGGGAGTGCCCTAATTTTTAATATTTTTAATGTAATTTATGGGTGCAATTTTCTTATAATTGTAGAATTAATCCTATCAAATAACTTTTAAATGGGCTAAATGCATCAAGGGATGGGTGGGTAACTTTTTTAGAACCTAAAACTTACTCTACCTTATATAGAGTTAGATAGGTTCTAGATGAATATCGAAGGTTATAAGGTAACGTCCTAATTTTGATTTTCCAAATCCTACTCTCTATAAAACTAGATGTTGGGTATGGCATCTATATTATTTATATTTACCTTAGAATCTATAATTTAAGATGTATAGAGTAGAGTTTCTAGGACACAAAAAAGATTCTTAACTAATAATATATCTAACTTATTAGTTCTTTTTATTAATAATACTAATTATGAAAAAAATAACATAATATTTTCAACTTAACACATATTAAAGGCTTAAAGCTATTTGTCTATTGAAGAAAGTAAAAACCCTAAAAGCATATTACATTCTTTGTTCTTTTGCCATCTTTCATTTTCTTTCAAAAGTATTATTACTAACTCCACTCTTTTGTGGATATTGATAGAAGAAGAATGATTATATCTAAGTTAAAATTGTTTGAAACTTCAATTTATATTGTTCTATTATGTTTTTCATTCAATGTTCTATTATGTTTTTCATTTTTTCGTATATTTGTATTAATATTATAATAGATTTAGTGATGTTAGTTAATTTAAACAAATGAACCTAGTGATGTGAACCCTACCAACCCGTGACGAAACCTGACGATCTAGATTCGATAATCCTCACAACCTACGAATCTATCAAGAATGATGGAAATTGCAACCTGTTGTCTATAGACGAGACAAGAACCTTGGTACAAGTGTTAACGCCATAATCGATTATGGAACGATCAATTGATAAGTTTGGGTAAATGCCACAAATTCAAAATCTGATAAGTTCGATAGCTTTATCAAGAACCAAAAGAGAAACTCTCTCTAATTTGTGAATAAACTTTCTTGATTGTTCATTACAATGAGTATACAATGACTATTTATAGTCCAAAAAAAATGAGTAAACAAAACGACACAAAATCCCTAACTCGAATAAAGGAAAAACAATTTATGCTGGTAACCTAAAATATTACAAAGCTGGCAACTTTGAATCTCCATTTAGCTGGCCTTCCTTTGATTTATGTCGACTACTTAAGCCGGCAGCTTACATCACCAAGGTCAGCGGCCTTCATTGGTCTTGAAGCTATCAACCTTAAATCTCTTCCTTGACTTCCACGTCCATGCTCTGCACTTCAAATAGAGCTATGTTCCTTGGTCCAATCCTCTTAGCTTGTTCTCAATCATCGTTGGATCAATCTTCCTAGCGTGATCTTCATCATTCCCCTCCTCTTGAAAAAGATTTGTCCTCAAATCGTTTCTTGCATTATAAGGACTTAAATTAATATCATTAAAATAGTATTAGTTGGATACTTGGCAATGCCAATTTGTAAGTGTTGTCATTAATGCACTTGTGGACTCAAAATGGACCTTTGCCTCTTGGAAGCCGCTTTGATCGCCTTTGTGTTGGGAATTGCTTTTAGCACATGCGCACCCAAACCCAATCTTTGAGTTTAAAGAGTATTTGACGATGCCTTTTGTTGGTTGGTTTTGCACATTGTTCCTTTCGTCACTCAATATTGAACTTGGTCTTCTCATGAACCTGAGTAGATTTCTTTGTTCTTGAAAATAGAGGATTCTTAACCTCATTAACCTTCGCATAAAAATTTTGTTTCCACTTTGTTTTGCTCTCATCTCTCAATTTTTTGCCTCTCTTTTCTTTTTCCTTTGACTTAAACTCTCTCTCTTTTACTTTTGCAGTAGCACTCAGTTTATTTTCACCACTCACTCTCTTTTGTTCTTTATCTCTCTATATCCTTACTTGATCTTCATAAACCTCACTAGGTATCAAAAGACAAAGAGTAATATGTTTCTGCTCATGTACAAAAGAGTAATTGTTGGTGAATCCATCATGCTTCACTTGCCTATCAAATTGCCATGGCCTCCTTAATAACAAGTGTGTAGCTTGCATTAGAACTACATCATAAAACACTTCATCCCCATACTTTCTAATGCTAAAAGGAACCAACACCTGTTTTGTGACTCTTCACCACTATCATTCAGCTATTGCAATTTCAAAGGATGAGGATGCTTACTTGTGGAAAGCCCCAATTTTTCCACCATGGTCGTGCTAGCAGCATTTGTACAACTTCCACTATCTATAATCACACTACACACTTTGTTTTGAACTAGGCATCTAGTATGAAAAATATTCTCCCGTTGCACATTTTCCTCTCCTTTTGTCTGCATGCTCAAATTCCTCCTGGCTACCAACAACTTCCCCTGAACAGGATACTCATCCCCATCATCAACATCCTCTAATGGTGGCATAGAATCATGATCCGATTCAGTGTCCCTCTTAATCTCTCCATTATCCCTCATCACCATAACTCTTCTATTTGGACATTGATTAGCTATGTGACACTTGCCCTAACATTTAAAGCATTTTATATCACAATTCCTATTAGAAGAAGAATTGGGTTTACCTCTAGTCCCATAAGATGCCAATTCTAATTTTGGTTCTAACATTGGTTTGGAGTGGGGTTGTTTCTCCTCCTTATCCCTTATTTCAGCTCTCCAATTAGAAGAACTCGACTTGGCATGTGTGGTGCTACTACCCTTCCACTTGAGTTGCTTCTCAACCTTAATAGCCATATGCACCATATTTTATAATTCTACATAATGTTGCAACCCCACCACATTCTGAATCTCCTTATTCAAACCAGCTAAGAACCTAGCCATTGTTGCCTCCTGATCCTCTTCAATATAAGTCATAATCATGATAACCTCCATCTCCTTATGATATTCCTCTACACTACTATTGCCTGCTTAAGGCTTTGTAATTTGTTGTACAATTCCCTATAGTAGTATGTAGGCACAAACCGTTTCCTCATGATTCTCTTCATCTCCTCTCATGTCTTTACTGGTGGCTCCCTATTCTTCCTCCTATTCAATAACAGTTGATCTTACTAAACAATTGCATAATTAGAAAATTCAATAGTAGCAAGTTTTACCTTTTTGGCCTCAAAATAATTGTGACACTCAAAAATCAACTCCACCTTCTTCTCTCACTTTAGATACACCTCAAGGTCATTTTTCCCTTGGAAGGAAGGGATTTTCATCTTTATGTTCCCTAGGTTATTATCTTCCTCATTCCTCGCTCCTCTAGTTCTCCCTATATTCCTCTTATAACTCACAAATGAATCCTGATCATATTCATCTACAAATCCTTCCCTAGCCCATTCATCTTCCTCTATATGCACTACCCTTTTCGGCATTTTATCCCTTTTACGCCCTGCAGAAGCAATTCGTGACTACTCAAAGTTTTGCTCCATTTGTTCATGAAATTGATCCATTTTCGCTCTCAACATTCTTTTCATCTCAGTAGTTAGAGTTTCCATTATCAATTTCGTGTCAATCCCCCCATCACACTTTTAGGAGAATTTCTATTCGACATAGTGCTACATAAAACAATGTTAGGAGTAACAAAATAGAAACCTCACAATTTCACTTGCTCACGTGTTTCACTCAAATCGCTCGACTGTGCTTACTAATCTTTACCCACTCAAAATTTCTCTTTTTGATTCTTTTGGAATTAACAATGCAATAAGAGTTTTTCCTATAGAAATCCACCTAACTTTCTAAATAACTGATGTGCTTAAAAGTGCAAGCACACGTACACAATAACAATTGCAGAATCAATTAAACAAATCCACAAAATGGACTCATAAATGATGTGATGCCTAGTGTAATATAACCCAAATTGCATGAATAAATTTTGTAAGCAGCATAGAGGATTCCAATGCCAATCAAGTTACATATAACATGCAATTCCAATCTTATAAAATTTATGCAATATGAACCCTAATTGGTGTGAACAACAAATGGATGGAAAACAACCTATTATTACTAGATATTACATACTAGTAATAAAAAGGAAGCAACGTAGAAGTTCTTAATACTACTCACAAGAATTCTAAGCCTCACTTGCCATAATTTTTTAGAAATTGATAAGAATGTGTGTATTAGCAAGTAGGACTCACTCACTCTCATGGCAACAATATGTGTTTGTTCAAAATGTCAAAAGCTTTACACAAACCCTAGTTAGCAAGTATTTATACTTACTCCAATTAGGGTAAAAATGTTCAAAACAGTTACACATATGCCACTAAGTGGCCGGTTCTACAAACAAATTATAAGTCCAAAAAATGAACAAGGATGGCCGGTTCAATAATGACTAATATAAGTGCAAAAGATGGTCTTCAAATGGCTGGTTCTTCAAGTTAATTGAGCAATTTGTGGGCCATTGGATGTGGCTCCAAAAATATTTCGCAAGTTGATCATGAGTGCATGTTATTTGGCCATCCCGTAAAACCGTTCAATGTATGCTATAGTGCAAAACCAAACATTATTAGATAAAAAAGTAGACACATGTAGATGTTTTGGATCATACATCTAAATCAGGTTCTCTTACTGTTGGAACCGCAGGGTAAATTCCCATCATCTCCTTGGGACTTTGAAAGATTTACCCTCAAATCTAGGGGGTCATCTCTTGGATTGAAACCCGACAACTTTTTTTGCCTGTTTGCCTGACATTTAGAAGAATCAGAGGTATTTCTAATTTGTTCTTGGAAAGAGTACACCTCAGATGGAGACATAGGTGTCAAGATTATCTGTGAACCATCCTTTCGAAACTTGTAAGTGTTTTTAAACCCGTCATGTAACACCTTTCTATCAAACATCCAGGGTCTACCTAACAATAAATAAAAGGCGCACATAGGAAGCACATAACAGATAATCTCATCATGGTATTTCTTTCTTACACTAACTAGCACCTTTGCCCTTTGTGTAACATGCAGATTGCTTTAGTCATCCAACCAATGCAATTTGTAAGGGTTAGGATGTGGACTAGTGGCTAGTTGTAATTTATCTACTAATGTAGCAGATATAACATTTGTGCAACTACTACTATAAATGAATAGCACACAAAGGTTACATTGAATCCGGTAAGGTGAATGGAATAGGTTCTCCTTCTGTTTGTCCTTGGCATCTAGAGATATAGTCAAAACCTTGTGTAACACATTAATAGGTAAGTAATGTTCACCCGTTTTTTATCCTCGTATGTCTCAGTGTTCTAATCATCATAATACTCCTGTAAAGCCATGGTCAGATCTGTAGGCTGGATAGCTTCTTCTTCATCTTCTTCTTCTTCGATGCCCCCCATGACTGTCGTTACTCTCTTATTGAGACATTGTGCAACTATGTCTAAATCCCATACATTTAAAGCATTTAATCTCACGCATCATCCCACTAGTTGACCCTGGTACTGTCTGCCTAACATTAGGTCCAACTACCTCTTTACCCTTCTTAGAAATCATTTTCTCTTTGTCTATGTTAGGGGTAACTCTATCTACTACCCTGATATGCTCACCTACTCCCTTTGGTCTACTCAACTGACCATTAGCCCCCATGGGCTTAGTAGTAGTACTGGGCTTACCACTAGTAACTCGGAATAGATTGGATTGCCTTTGTCTTTCCACTTTCATGGCTAACTGTATAGCCTCATCAAGTGTACTATACCTTTGAAGTTCAACAACATAGGCTATCTCATACTTTAACCCAGATACAAAACGTGCTAGGGTTTGCTTAAGAGGCTCTATTAACCTACATCTGATCATTAAAGTTTCAAACTCTTGGACATAGTCATCCACTATTTTGCCTCCCTATCTCAAAGTCTGTAAATGCATAAATAGTTCCTGCCTATAATACTCAGGAATGAACCTTTTCCTCAAAACCCTTTTCATGTCTCTCCAGGTGTGAATTTTAGCCTCTCCATCCCTTCGCCTACTGATCACCAAAAATTTCCACCACAAGGTAGCAAACCTTATGAACTCAACAGCAGCAAGACGAACTCTAGTGTTATCATCTATCTCATAACACTAAAAAAGGTCTTTAACTTTATCCTCCCAATCCAGATAGTCATCTACTGAACCTCTGCCATCAAATGAAGGCATTTGTAGCTTTACATATTCTAGACCCCTAGGTGGCCTGAAATCCCTGTTTGGGTAAAGATTGAACCCAAAATTATCATCCTTCCCCTCCCTAAAGGCATGTTGATCTCCTTCCACTCTCCTTCCCATGTTTACTCCTTTTACCGCTCCCTCTCATTGAAGATTTTGAGGAGCTACTCTAGGTAGTGGTGCTTGAGGATTCGCCACTAGTGGTTGTGGCATTGTCATCCTGTCAATTTTTATTGTTAGTGTAGCAACAATGGTGGTGAGGTCCTGAAACTGTTCTTCTAAAGTTCTCCCACTTACAATACGATGACCCTATCCTCCACCAACTTGGCTATTAGCCTCATTGCCAATGCCCTAATTCACACTATCATTCGACATGTTTGTGGATGTGATTTACTGAAGTACAAATAGTCTAAAACAATTGCAGCACTTTCCCTTCACTACACAACACTTCACCCACCACAACAATCAAATCACCTACAAAATAAACACAACTCTATTTAACTTCACACACTATGTCAACACATGCACACTTGTACACCCATGGTGCAACAAGCCACCAATGTAACACACTGTTCCTTACACTTCAATTATAGCAACAATTAAACACTTCTAAGTAATAAGTTATTGAATTCAACTAAGCAATTGTTTAAGTATCAATACTTAATAACTTTCACACTTAAATGCTTGTTTTGAAATTCAAACTTTACTACTAAACTTCCTTTTCTAGTCACGGCACACACACAATTCTATACTCCATGTGCAACACCTTCCTTACACACAACTCCACAACAATCCACAACACTCTCAACAATACACTCACACTGCCACACACACTACACTCACACAGTGCACTCACTTCAACCCACAACAACAACATTTCAAGTGCAGCATCTCCTTGCCTCAACACACACAACACTATACGTTGCAACCCTTCAATTCAATACACACTTATACCGCCACACATACATACACAAACATGGTAACAATTCAAAATTACACCTTTAATGCAACCTTCTCCACAAATGGTAAGAGCCAATTTCAAATCTAAATAGAATGCAATCAATACCAATTAATAACTACTTCAAGCTTAATGGATGTGTTTGAATTCAAATGATTTCCTATTTTCCACACAAATTCAAATATGGAAATTGTACACTTCCACTTCCGAATGCACAAAGAAAACACACGGCACACTCCACAACTACTTCAAATTATGGAATTCAAATTCAAATAACTTCCCCTTCTTCCACACACAAGGACTTACGGCAAGTTGTTGATTATAAGGGACTAAATTTGAAATTCCACTTCTAATTCCACAACTACAAGTATGTCACGCCACAATCACACACAATTACTTCAATTCTTCTTCAAATAACTTCAAGTATGAAATGGAAGAACAAGAACCCTAAATTCCTAAATCCAGAATCACAAAATCCCTTCTCAAAACCATGCTATGATACCAAAAGATGATGTGCTTAAAAGTGCAAGAACATGTACACAATAGCAATTATAGAATCAATTAAACAAATCCACAAAATGCACTCACAAATGGCATGATTCTTAGTGTAATATAACCCAAATTACGTGAATCAATTTTGTAAGCAACATGAAGGATTCCAATGCTAATCAAGTTACATATAACATGTAATTCCAATCTTATAAAATTGAAGCAATATGAACCCTAATTGGCGTGAATAACAAATGAATGGAAAAGAACCTATTATCACTAGATATTACACATTAGTAATAGAAAGGAAGTAACTTAGAAGTTCTTGATACTACTCACAAAAATTCCAAGCCTCACTTGCCACAATTTCTTAGAAATTGATAAGAGTGTGTGTATTAGCAAGAGGACTCACTCACTCTTACCGCAACAATATGTATTTGTTAAAAATGTCAAAAGCTCCATACAAACCTTAGTTAGCAAGTATTTATACTTGCTCTAATTAGGATAAAAATGTTCAAAACAATTACACATATGTCACTAAGTGGCTAGTTCTACAAACAAAGTATAAGTCCCAAAAATGAACAAAGATGGCTGATTCAATAATGACAAATATAAGTGTAAAAGATGGTCTTCAAATGGCCGGTTCTTCAGGTCAATTGAGCAATTTGTGGGCCGTTGGATGTGGCTCCAAAAATGTCCTACAAGTTGATCATTAGTGCATGTTATTTAGCCATCCAATAAAACCATTCAATGTACCTGCTATAGTGCAAAACTAAACATTATTAGATAAAAAAGTAGACACATGTGGATGTTTTGGATCATACATCCAAATCAGGTTCTCTCGCTGCTGGAACCGCAGGGTAAATTCCTGTCAACAACAGTTTCGTAGTATGATTTGGTAAGAATCAATGAAAGTTAAGAATTCTAACAAGGATCACTACAAACTTGAATTTCAACAATTTTCATGAGACTCAGTTTTTTATATGAATTTCCTTTTTCTTTTTCTTTTTTTTTATACGGATTTTTTTCTTTTTGATTCTTAGAAAGGAAGTTTGTATGATTCCTTTTAAACACTAATAGCAATTGAATTGGACTCTACATGCAAATTGAAATTCAAAGGAACAACCTTTCTTTATCTAAACCCTAGATATAAGAACAAGTAATTGAAATAACAAGATAGGCGATCCTAACAAACCTGATTGTGCTCTGATACCAAACTGATGTGAACCTTGCTAACCCATGACGAAACTCGATGATCTAGATTCAATAATCCTCACAACCTATGAATCTATCAAGACCGGTGGATACCATGACTTGTTGTCTATAGATGAGACAAGAACCTTGGTATAAGTGTTAACGCCTGAATGCCACCAATTCAAAATTAGGTAAGTTCAATAGTTCTATCAAGAACTAAAAGAGAAACTCTCTCTAATTTGTGAATAAACTTTCTTGATTGTTCATTACAATGAGTATACAATGACTATTTATAGTCCCCAAAAATGAGTAAACAAAATGATACAAAATCCCTAAGTCGAATGAAGGAAAAAAAATTTACGTGGGTGGCCTAAATGATATGCTTAAAAGGGAGTGAAAGCACACAATACACAATTGAAAGACTAATTACGCAATGTCAATAAAACTAGTCAATCAATGGCGTAAATCCTCAATGCTTATAAACCAAATCCATAAATGTTGACGTGATCAAATTGAATATCCCAGTATGATAAGCTCTGATACCAAATTAAGATATGCCTTAAAGGGAATCAAAGTATATGCAAATACGCAATTGAAACAACTTCACAAGCAAAGCTAAAAACCGGATCAATCCTCCTCTAATTGGACATAAACCCTAAAATTGATCGAGTTCCAATTTACAAAATCAACGAAGATTAATACCAAAATGATGATGTTGCTCAAATGAATCAAGTACTTAACACAATATCCAATGAAAACCCAATCACTAACACACAAAATGACCGTGAACTCCTCTTCAACAAAGAAACTCCATGCAAATAATGAAAGATAAATATAAGGCAATATCAAGATACAAATCCAATCAAATTGATAACGATATATGAATGGAATTGGACCTTTACTTGATGCCAAAAACTAAAACAAAAACCACCTTAATCAATACTAGATATGATACACTAGTTATGAAAAGGAAAATCAACTTAGGGAATTGATATTACTCACAATTCACTAGGTTGCAAACTCGCTACAATTCTAATTGGATTGAAATTGATAAGAGTCCTATGAAATCTTAGGATAAACCCTAATCTCTCACGAAAATTTGCAGCAATGGTAAAGTGTATTCTCCTCCTCAAAATCCTACTTAAGAATCCTACTTAAGCAAGTATTTATACTTGCTCTCTTTAGGGTTAAAATGACTAGAAAATTACAACTATGCCACTATAGGGTGGCTGGTCCTAAAACATAAATTACAACCAAATAAAATGTCCAAAAAACTTACGAAATAAATGGTTCCAAGAAAATAACAAACAAATAAAAATAGCCTTCAACATGCTAGCTCTTCAATAGGATTCGTCGGTCCAACTCATCGCCGGTTTAGGTCAGTCCATGAATAACCCACAAGCTGAGTCTTAGTGAGTTTGTTCATCGCCCTGTAAAGATTGATAAGTGTACCTATTGGAATACATAATACAAGAGTAATAGAAAAGAAATTAATATATAAATAATTTCGTGGTCGGTTTGCTAAAAAAGGACTCTCATTGCCAAGATTTGAAATCCTTTGGCTCTTACCCTAATGATAAGTCTTGTAGTATTTTGATTCTTATCATCTCCTCGGGCCTCAAAAAGATTTGTCCTCAAATTTGACAGATCAAATGCAGTAGAGAAGCTATCTGAAGGAGTATCACTGCAGAATTCTAATATCTGAAATACCACAGGGGGTGATTGCTCTCTCTCATCCGTTTCTAAGATGTATCTCGTCTGCAACACATAGAATGATCCATTATCCACTAAGGTCTCCCTGTCTCAACCCGCTCCACTGATATTATTGCCTCCTTTTCTAATTCATTTATATGTTGCTGACCTTCATGGCCCTCTAATGGTTGGCTTAACTGCTCATAGCCCTTTAAAACCTTTGAAGGTGGACATAACTGTATCTAAATAGTCTGGCCCTCTGGTGATAGGCTCATCTGACTCTGACCCTTAAGATCCTCTAATGGTTTGCTCAACTGCTCATGAGCCTTTGGAACCTCTAAAGGTGAACACAATTGCTTCTATATAGTTTAGTCCTCTGGTGGTCGGCTCATCTGACTCTGACCCTCAAGATTCTCTGAAGGTTGGCACATCTATGTCTGACAAGTTTTGTGCTCTATAGGTTGGCTTGTGTAACTAGGAATCTCAGGAACCTCTGAAGGTTAGCATATCTACTTCTGTACAGTTTGGTCCTTTGAAGGTTTGATCATGTGGCTATGATCTTCGGGAATCTTTGATGGTTGTCTTATTTGTCTTTGCATCTTCTGGACCTCTGATGGCGACATAGGGTTCAATACTATACATTTACCATCCTGTTAGAACATATAAGTATTTATATACCCATCATGTAATACTATCCTATCATATAACCATGACCTACCAAGCAATATATAGGATGTACACATAGGAAGAATATCACATTCAAGCTCATCACAGTACTTATCCCCTATACTGAAGGGTATCCTAGCCCTTTGGGTCACACAAAGACTCTCCTAATCATTTAACCAATGTAATGTATAAGGCTTAGGATGCAGGGTAGTTACAAGTTTCAACTTTGATACTAATGATGCAGCTACAACATTAGTATAACTACCACCATCAATAATAATTACGCACATGTTTCCTTATACCCTACAAGAAGTATTGAACAAATTTTCTCTTTATCCATCATCAATGGTTGGAGAAAAAGTCAATGCTTGATGTACTAAAGTAGTAGAAGTATACACATCATTTGACATGGTTGATTACTAACTTCAATAAGCCACAATACACTTTACACCATGTCAATACCAACACACTTAACCTTACACCTACGGTTCAACAAACAACCAATACAATAAATACTACTTGTCACTTTGAGTATAATAAAATAATTGAAGCACAAATAAAAACTTTCAAGTAGTTAGGAAATTAAATCCAACTAACAAGTGTTTAAGTAATGAGTTCAATTACTTTTACACTTTAATGTTTGTTTTTGAATTTAAATTCTACTACTCAAACCTTCCTCTCTTGCCATGGTTTCACACTACAATAAATTACAATGTGCAACACCTTACATCACACACAAATGTACAATTTCACACCGCCACTCCTTCTCTTACTCATAGTGCAAACACTCTCCACCACCACTTATGCCACTTGCAATCCCCCTTTAATCAACACACACAACACAACGCCATACACACACACCCTTCATTAAATACACAAAACACAACACCACACACACACACCTTCTACTCGCAGTGCACTTCTCCACTTTTGTACAATTTTCTAAATCGTAACCTACAACAAAAGGTAGCTTAAATTCAAATTCAAAATGAGTTCACTAATTGCAATATTCCACAAATGGTAAGGAGCCACTTTCAAATTCAAATGAACACACAATTACTTCTATCACTTAATGTGTGTTTTGAAATTCAAATGGCTTCCTTAAATCTACACTCTCCATTTTGAAAATGCTCACTAAGCCCCCTTATGTTAGAAACAATACAAGAAAAATACACCTCCACTTCTTCACAATTGAGGCAACTTCATCTTATGAATTTTGAATCACAAGATATGCTACTACTCCTCTTCTTTTTACACGAAATTATCAACTAAATGGTGCTTCAACAAGACCTCAAAACTCACTTCAAAAAGTAGCAAGTTCAACTCCTCAATCAAGATAATTACACAACTTCAGTCAACAACATCAAACAACTCAATTTTCACTTTTCAATTTTGGATCAAGGTGTAAAATCAAGAACCCTAAAATTTCTGAAATCAAAATAAAATAATCCCTTCTCACAACTACAAGCTTTGATACCAAAAAGATGATATGCTTAAAAGGGAGTGAAAGCACACAATACCTAATTGAAAGACCAATTACACAATGTCAATAAAACCAGTCAATCAATGGCATAAACCCTTAATGCTTATAAACCAAATCCATAAATGTTGACGTGATCAAATTGAATATCCAAGTATGATAAGCTATGATACCAAATTATGATATGCCTTAAAGGGAATCAAAGCGTATGCAAATACGCAATTGAAACAACTTCACAAGCAAAGCCAAAAATTGGATCAATCCTCCTCCAATTGGACGTGAACCCTAAAATTGATTGTGTTTCAATTTGCAAAATCAATGAAGATTAATACCAAAATGATGATGTTGCTCAAATGAATCAAGTACTTAACACAATATCCAATGAGATCCCAATCACTAACATACCAAATGATCATGAACTCCTCTTCAACAAAGGAACTCCACGTAAATAATGAAAGATAAATATAAAGCAATATCAAGATACAAATCCAATCAAATTGATAACGATATATGAATGGAATTGGACCTTTACTTGACACCAAAAACCAGAACAAGAACCACCTTAATCAACACTAGATATGACACACTAGTTATGAAAAGGAAATCAACTTAGGGAATTGATATTACTTACAATTCACTAGGTTGCAAACTTGCCACAATTCCAATTAGATTGAAATTGATAAGAGTCCTATGAAATCTTAAGACAAACCTTAATCTCTCACAAAAATTTGTAGCAATGATAAAGTGTATTCTCCTCCTCAAAACCCTACTTAAGCAAGTATTTATACTTGCTCCCTTTAGGGTTAAAATGACTAGAAAATTACAATTATGCCACTATAGGGTAGTTGGTCCTAAAACATAAATTACAAACAAATAAAATGTTTCAAAAACTTACAAAATAAATGGTTCCAAGAAAATAACAAATAAATAAAAATAGCCTTCAACATGCTAGCTCTTCAATAGGATTCGTCGGTCCAGCTCATTGCTGGTTTAGGTGAGTCCATGGATAACCCATAAGCTAAGTCTTAGTGAGTTTATCCATCGCTTTATAAAGCCTTATAAGTGTGCCTGCTGGAATACATAATACAAGAGTAATAGAAAAGAGGTTAGTATATAAATAATTCCGAGGTCGATTTGTAAACATTAACCTTCATTGCCAAGATTTGAAATCTTTTGACTCTTGCTCTAATAATAGGTCTTGTAGGATTTTGATTCCTATCACTAAAATATTACAAAGCTAGCCTATAATTCCATGCAAAGCCAGCACTAAAGTCAACGGCTTTGAATCTCCATTTAGTCAGCCTTCCTTGGATTTACGCTGGCCACTTAATTCGGCGACCTTCTTCTCTACGCCAGCTACTTAGGCTAGTGGTTTACACTACCAAGGTCAATGGCCTTCATTGGTCTTGAAGTTGTTGGCCTTAAATCTTTTCCTCAACTTCCATGTCCACGCTTCGCACTTCTAATAGGGTCATACTCTTTAGTCTAATCCTCCTTGGACCGATCCTCCTAACGTGATCTTCATCACCTAGACCTTCGGTTAGTTTGTAATTTTGTGATAATAATGAAGTTTAGTCAATATTAGGATGGCTTAGGGAGAATTAGCTTAGTTGACTTGGAATAGGGATTGTTGGATCAGTCCATTCACATCCAACCTTTCTTAGGCAGGCTCATGAACTTATAAAGGAAAGCTACTAGCCTTGGGTCTTTTGTAAACTCATCACTAGAAAATTTTAAATCAAGAATTAGTATGAAGGAAAAGTATCAAGAAATACATCAGAAAAACAAAGAAGAAAAACTGACTGTAGAATAGGAGTCGCCTAGCAGTATGTGAACCAACTAGAGTATCTGAAGGTAAAGGAAGTTGAAACCTAACCAAACCTTGAAGCTAAAATATCGTCTTAGAAAAACTAAACTTGAATTTGGACATTCAAAAAGCCTAAATTCAATTTCCTAAGTCTTAGGACCAACTAATAATGTAAAGATTTCCTTCCAACTTAAGAAAAACTAACATCGAGTTTAAGAAAACCCGAGATTTGATTCAAATGAGACTAAAATTTAGATGAAGATAAATTACCCTATAATTAATGTGAGAATACTTAAAATTTGATTAAATCCAACTCTACTAAATAATTGAATTGGTCAAAACAAAAATTAGAAAACATGACATCTAACATCCTCACTAGTGGCGTTGGAATTAAAGGAGATATGCCAAGATCTAACCCATCAAATAACTAGATTTAAGGCTTAAATTAAATATGGATTTTTCCCCAGATGAGCCTTATTTAAGGCCCATTTAATCACTAGGAAAAAAAAAAAAAAAGGAATGGAGTAGCTAAAGAAACCCTCTAAATATATTGCTTGGAATGTGAACCAATTAGGAAGCAATTAGGGAGTAACCAAGGGAGTAACTAGAGAGTAACAAGATTGAGCTTAACTAAATGAAAGGGGAACTAAAGGCTAACTAAAGGGAAACCAAAGGGGGTGAATCTGATGCCCAACCATTCCTTAGTTGCAGGTATGATTTCCTAGGACTTAGCCTTCTACACATTGGACAAATCATTACCCTATGAACTCATGCTAATAACCAATGGATAATTCCTTAAACTAACTACCCAACCACTAACCCCCTATCCGCCTAACCCCACCCTCCCCCCCAACGTGAACACACTCTCTTCGGGAAAAAAATCCACCTTAAAAGCCATCAAGGAGATCAGCCAAACACATTTAAGAAAAACTTCAAAAAGCACACCAGGACTTTCTCAAAACAGTAATGTTCCCATTACCTTCCTCCTAGTTTTCTTTCTGATTTCATCACCCTTGGACCTCCACAAGAAGCCCCACCATTCTAGAACATTAACACAAGGAAAGGACTCTTAAGAACCTCTAAAAAACCCCCAAACATCAACCTAAAAATCGGGTTACAAGAGGAATTCCTAAATTGTCCCCTGTTTTATCCTAGTTGTGCACCCTTTGATTTAACCACCTAAACACAACCCTAACCACCTCCAATCAAGCTCATCTTTTGGTATTATCTACACCACTCAAAATTCTATTAGGGGAGCTAAATATCTTAGAAAAATTGGAGCTCCAAGCCACTCCAAAAGGTAGGATAAGAAGGGAGAACTCCAGCACCCAGAACTGTAGCAAGTAGGATCCTTTACTTTAATGTTGATGCTACTTTCTCTCCTTGTAATAATTCTATTCCATAGCTTAGAATAGGGTTATATTACCTTATTTTTGTAACTTTTCATGTGTATTGAAGTATATTTAGCTTAGGAAAAATATTAGAAATTATAACCCCCCTTTGAGATGTAAAACTGTAGAGCTTACCTTTCCTTTGTAACTTATAAATGTAAGCTTTTGGAAAGAAATAAATGAAGATAAAAAATTGAGGATCCCTTGCACTTTTGGAAACATGAGATAAGGATCTAATTAAATATATTTTGGATGTATCTCATGCTTCTTTAAATGGTGGAAAGGTGTGGATTTCAAATAGACCTTTTAGGAGTAAAAGAATTGGAAGGAAGTGGAAGACAAACCCAAGAACCTCAAATCGTGACTAAAACCTAATTAAATATGGAAACTTCTTTATTTTCAGAATCTAAACATGGCAAAATATCCTTAGAAAAATTATGAAATTAAAAATCCTAAATGAAAAACACAAACTAGCACCGACTAAGAGAGAAGAGTCCAATTAAAGCATTGAAAAAGGACATATTGAGTGTTGGTCCTAAACTTTGGAATTTCTAGCAAGAAACAAAGGAAAGGTATGCCATTTGAGAGTCCTAAACATGCTCTAAATGGTTAGGGTTAACTAAATTGTTGAGGCTCTAGTGCCATGTTCTAAAGTCTAAATGACTAAAATGATTTTGCAAATGTAAAGAACATTTGAAGCCCTTTAAAATGACTATAAATACGCTAAAAATAGATTTATAAAAAAAAATTTACGAAAAAAATACTAAAACCTTCAAAACTGACGAAACTAGCTAAACTAGTATAAGTTAGTTTTGACTCAAAGTTATAAAGATATTTTGTCTTAATAGGTGACACAGTATTTGAAGGCGATCTACTGCCTGACTATTGCAATTAGGGATCACATGGCCAAGTGAGTGACAATCTGATGATTACTATTCCTTGCTTGTGCTTGTAGTTGACGCATCCATGTGTTTATAAATATCTTGTATGTGAATTTAGAATTGTATGTGAGAGTCAATTGGGTTCCTGTATGTATTCAAATGTTATGATTGAATGCCAATATACATTAATTATGCTAAGCTAATTGATAATTTCTTTCCTTGCATTTAGATTGTAGAAATTGCGATTATTTGTATAAATTGCTGTGAATACAAAATAAATGGACTAAGAGTATTTGACCTTAAATGAAACAAATCACGCATCACAGAGTCCTACATGTAAGAAGGTTGTCGACGTCATGCGGTGGTATGGAAAGGCCCCATGGAGGCCGCACTACATGGGCACACCTTATTTCGACCTTTGGGAACTAAATGGAACCCGAGAAATGCCGGCTTCTAATTGAGACCTAGAAATTTCCTAGTCCAAGGATTCATCACTTAGGAGTGATTGACTTGCAAGCCATTCACAATCTATACCCCACGAAAGGGTTGAGTATGTATATAAGTATTTTCAAAACTATGGAAGTATATTTCAAAAGTATATATAGACTTTATGACTTATCTTGAGAGACTGCCCGGGGTCATTGGAGCTTGGAGTCGGCTTATAGTTTGTGATTTCCCAACCCCTGGCAAAAGAGGGCATAATTCTATGCTGTATGTGGTGTCTGGTGAACCACGTATATTGTTGCATTCATGTGATTGCTCATGTATGGCATATGTGTGAATTAAATGACTTGCTTGTTATTTGCTTGTTGGTTAGGTAAGAGAATTTACCTCACTAAGCCTTACAACTTACATCCCCCATAGACTTCCTTTATTACAGGCACCCATTTGGTTGGAGCTTGGTCGCTAGATGCCAGAGGTTAATAAGGGATGCTAGGGACTCGTAAAAGAGTGGAGTAGAGAGATCACTTTTATAGATGCATTTAGTTTAAGTTCTTATTTTAAATTTCATTTACTTAGCCTGAACTAATATGTAAAGGATTATAAATCCTTGAACTTATAATTATGTACCTCTAGACTGTATAAACGCTGCTACTCTAAATTATTTTATATATATTTTTGTATTTCTAAAAAAATGTTAAACCTTGATTTGGGAATTTTGGATGTGAGTATGCTTTGCACGTTGTAGGGTAAACTCTTGGATAACAAATGGGTTATCCTTGGGTTTCCATGCAGCGTTCTGTGGAAATTGTATGTCCTAGGGCATGACAACATACATCTTCTCATCCGTTGATCACGATAGTGATCTGACAGATGTTATCAAGTCTAAGAGTATATAAATACTCAACCATTTTTCCTCATTTCACATAATTCTAGACATTAGAGAATTGGTGTTCCATTGAGAATTCTCTAATCTCAAGGATCAAACAAGAGTTCAAGCGAGGAATGGTCTCTATTGCTCAAGAACTATAAGGTTGATGCCCAAGGTCTCCTTGGCTCCTTTTTCAATTACTTATGCATTTGAAACTCCTAAGATTGTTTGTCTCTCTTTATTTATCTCATCATGTGACATTTACAAATTACTTCTTTGAAGTCACATGCAATGTGGTACTCACATGATGCTCACATGACCACTTTAGTTAGAACCCTTTATCTATACTCTCACATCATTATTAAAGAATAGTGTTTTTTTTTTAATTTTTTTTAGCATGTATTAATTTTATTATGTAAATATAGTGTACCTTTCTTATTTTCATGTTGTAGTTTTAGATTATTAATTTTTTTTACTTTGTCATTACCAAGTCTACATAACTATTCTACTTATTCTAACTTTAGATTTAAACTCTTATATAATATCATTTTTACATTTTTTTTTTACTATTTATGATTAGCATTCTTAAATCCTCAAAACATATGTACATCCCCTGTTAATAGGCAAACACGTATGGAAATGATTAATAAAAAATTTTGAATAATGTATTAGGGACTTTTAACTATATAATGTATATATTGAATTGCCTTTTCATTTAGTTCTTATTTGCCAATTTTATTGTAATGTAAATTTGTGTTGTTTTTCTAATATGCTTGAATTCAAATCCTAAGTTTTCATGATTGAGAAATGAGTTGGTCTCATTGGATCTTCTACACAAAACTTAGTTGTATTGCCACTTCATGTATGCTTGAACTTTGATAACATTATATTCAATAATTTGTATTTTATTATTGTTTTGCAAGCCTTTTTTTTATTATTATGCCTTTTCAGCCTTTTCAAAAATAGTATCTCTTGAGAAACAACTGTTTCATCACGTTTTTAAAAATAGTATCATTTGAGAACATGCATTACCTTTTGTAAACAATACCCCTTCAATTTTTTATTGTTATTGTACCTTTTTTTTTTTATTCAATCATTTTAAAATTAATACCTCTTAAAGCCACTATTAGTTGTTTCACATTTTAAAAATAAAAAATGTATGATAAAATAGATTCCAAAAACCTTTTTCATACTCCTTTGGTATTAGTTTTTTTTTTATGCATCTCTTCAATATTAGTTTTATTATAATATATGATTTCGGAAGTTTTTATCATTTTTACCTGTATATTGATAATATAACTTTTTTAACCTTTGTTGAAGAGTCATTTCCATTGCGCAGAAAATGTCAAGAGTTATAACCCTTAGGTAGTTTAATATGAAATGACATAAATTTTATTGTTTTCAAAGATTTGTAACATTTCTAAATGATATAACAATTCGCATAAAAAAATTACCAGCATCATATATAACCAATAGTTTGAATTTAAAAATAGTAATTATACATTTTTAAAATAATTTATAAGCATACATTGTTAATATGTTAATTATAATAATATTTTAAATAAATTTATCTTTCTTTACAAATATATAATTGCTCTCAATTAAAATTTGTACATGGTGCAGGACTTTAACTAGTTAATATAAAATTAATAAACTCTGATTTTTAAGTTGAAACTAAAATGTAAAAATATAGAGTTATTTATATAATAACATATTACCACTAATGATTTAAATTGCATTAAGTTTGTATGATGCAATCTTTAGCTTAGACTAGCTATTAATCTAAAATATCAGTTTGGAATTAAGGAATAATTTCGTAGGATTGCTAAATTTAACATCGAGTTTTCTACATTTGTTTTTATTTTCATTTTTTTTTATGATGTACTGACAACTACATGCCGATATTAACATGTGACAGGGTAGAACACTACACATGTCATGTAAGTAGTAAATATATACATATAAATACTTTAAAGTTTGACAAATTGCAAATACACCTCCTTAATTATTGGTCTAAATGTAAGTAATGAAATACCCTAAAAAATCACATTAAGCCAGGGGAAAATTAATCAAATAGTGATAGATAACAATAAAACGAAAATGTTTAAAGTTTGGACAGTAAAATGAAAAAGAAATATGAAAATACATGTGCTTCTACTAGCATTATTAGGTCTTCTACTGTAATTAGTTCAGAATTTTGATTGAATAGATATATGCAAAGGATTATTACATTTAATATATTAATAACATATGTCTATAAACTATTTTAAAATCAACGTGAATACCAAAATTTAATTATTTGCATATGTATTGTTATTTGTAATTTTATATAAATATTTGATTGTCATTCTATATTTAGATGATATGATATATTCTAAAAATGTTATAATTCTTAAAATTGTAGAATGCACCATTATATACCAAGAGGTGCATCATCTTATATCAAGCAATGGAAGAATTGCACCCCTAAAAAATATCAAAAGTCAATATTAATTATTAAAGAGATACTATTAAAAAGAAAAAAGGTAATTGGTCGAAAAAAGGGAAAAGGTAATACAAGAGGTACATTGAAAAAAAAAACAATTCTAAAAAGATTTATTATAATATTGGTAAAAGTAATACAAGAATTTCATAAGTTCTTTTGGAAAGAAAATGCACTTCCTTACTACTTTGTCTCACTCCCATTTATTTCGCATTTGATTAATTAGACTACATTTTAGCTACCCTCGTGCAAATCTAAAATAAAACAATGAAAAAACAGGCAAATTAAAGAAAAAGCCAAAGTAAGTGTAATTTTATGAAAACTTTGAGGATAATCTTATTTTCGCAGCACTAATAAGAACTGCATTTTCCTTTTAACGAGACACAAATAACCGTCACCTTTATGCATAGATTGAAAAAATGCGTTATAATTATGCAAATGAATCTAACCTCAGGCAATTTTTAACGAGTGCTCTTTAAACGACCATTGAACCTCATTAAAGTATTTCAAAATATATGAATCTCATTAGATTATAAAGGTTAATATTTTATATAAAATAAATGAAAAGTATATATGCGTTTTATATTCTCTAATATAACTGATACTTAACTCTTTTGACACAATTTTTATAGTAATAATTAAAGTATTAAGTATATAATTGTGATATAAGGATTTCTTAAAAAAAGCTAACCTATATACCATCGAATATAGAGAAAATTATGCAAAAATTAAAATAGTTTAGGAAATTAGTTAAATTCTACTAAATATCCATTTGTAGTTTGTGAAGACTATTTGTAATTAAGTACTAGCAACCCACAAACAACAGTCCATTTGCCCATTTAAAAGGACTAACCATTGAATTAATAGTATAATTGGTAACTTATTTATGTTTAACAAATAGAAAATTTCTCATCAAATGGTTTGTTTGTGTTATGATTTTGTTAAGGGAAAAAATAATGACAAGAGTAAATAATAATCGAAAGAAAAATAAAAAACATATAAGATTTACGTGGAAAACCTAAATTGGAAAAAAACCACGAGCAAAGGAGAGGAGAAATCCACTAATTTGAAGTTGGAGTATAAAATTGAGAGAGAATACCACTTAAAGAACAAATCTCTCAATATATCTCTTAAGAAATTCATATTAAACTGTGTTTTAAACCCTAAAACACTCCATATATATATAGATACAAGCTGGCTTAAATACCGATGGCCTTCCAAGCTTCCAACGCTGGCCTTAAAGGCCAGTGGCTTTAATTGCAAAGCTGCCGGCCTTCCACAAATTTGGGGCATATTCATCAACAATCTCTACCTTGACATGAATTTGATCATTATCGGTTATCTCCAAAACTTCAACATGCAATAAGAAACATTTTCCTCCTCTTCCACAAATCCCAAAGGGTAATAATCAGCAACCAACACCAACCAACTTCAACCAATGCTCAAACTTGGCTATAGGAAGTGTTTTAGTCAACATATCAGCAAGATTATTATGGGTGTTGACTTTGATCACTACAATTTCACCATAAGTAATAATATCACAAATAAAGTGATATCTAACATCGATGTGTTTTGACCTCTCATGAAACATCTGATCCTTTGTGAGGTGAATTGCATTTTGACTGTCATAATTAACAGTAATAGTCTTCACATCATCACTGAGCTCTCCAAATAATCCCTGCAACCAAATAACTTCTTTAAAAGCTTCTGTGACGGTCATATATTCAACTTCAGTAGTAGATAGAGCTACTGTAGCTTGCAATGTAGCTTTCCAACTGATAGCATAGCCTCCAAGTGTAAAGATATACCCTGTGAGAGATCTCCTCTTATGTAAATCTCCAGCAAAATCAAAGTCCACAAAACCAATAAGACCATCTCTAGCTTTACCAAACTGTAAATAGATATTAGTAGTACCTCTTAAGTGTCTAAAGATCCAGTAAACTGCTCTCTAGTGTTCTTTGCCAAGATTTGCCATATACCTGCTAATAACACTCATAGCATGTGATAAGTTTGGGCGAGTACATATTATACCATACATAAGAGATGCCACAGTGTTAGAATATGGAACCTTTGATATATAATTTATTTCTTCATCTGATTTAGGAGATTGAGTAGACGAAAGCTTCAAGTGAGATGCTAAGGGAGTACTAACAGGCATAGCATTCATCATATTGAACCTGCGAAGTATCTTTTCAAAGTACCCCTTCTGGTAGAGATGCAACGTTCCTGATTTTCTATTTCTTAGAATTTCCATTCCAAGTATCTTCTTTGCTGCTCCTAAATCCTACATATTAAACTCGCTACTCAACAGGGTTTTAACCCTTTTAATCTCTTTTCTATCTTTAGCTGTAATCAGCATATCATCAACATATAATAATAAATAAACAAAAGGCCCATCGTTACATTTCTTGAAAGAGACACAGCTATCATAACTACTTCTCCTGAATTACTGAGAAGCCATAAAAGAATCCAATCTTTTATACCACTGCCTGGGTGACTGCTTTAACCCACAAAGGGATTTCTTCATCATGCAAACATGGTCCTCCTTTCCTAAGGCCACAAAGCCTTCAAGCTGTTGCATGTAAATATCTTCCTCAAGCTCTCCATGTAAGAAAGCAGTCTTCACATCTAGCTATTCTAATTCAAGATCTTGCAAGGCAACAATACCCAAAAGTGCTCTAATTAAACTGTGTTTTACAACAGGAGAAAACACATAAGTGAAATCAATTCTTGGTTTCTAACTGTAACCTTTTGCAACTGGTTTGGCCTTGTATTTGGGTTATTCAATACCTAGTGTACCTTCTTTCTTCTTATAAACCCATTTGCAAAACCCAAATCGGGAAAAAACCACGAGCAAAGGAGAGGAGAAATCCACTAATTTGAAGTTGGAGTACAAAATTAAGAGAGAATACTACTCAAAAAACAAATCTCTCTATATAGTTTCAAGAAATTTGTATCACACTGTGTTTTAAACCTTAAAACACCTCATATATATATAGATACAAGTGGAAAATGAATAAAATAGAAAACTGGACAAATTAGATCTAGGGTGGTGACCTAAACACATATACCGCCGACCTAAGTTCTACACCGCTAGCCTAAATGCCGGTGGCCTTCTAAGCTTCCAACATCGGCCTTAAACGCCGGCGACCTTCATTCTAGAGCCAGCGACTTTGAGTGCAAAGCTACCGACCTTCCAAAAATTCGGGGCATATTCATCAACAGTTTGTTTGTTTATTTTTTTGTTTATGTTTAGCATATAGAAAATTTCTCATCAAATGGATTTTTTTTTTCAAATAAAAAAGGTTCACATAAAAACCAAAGTAGTACTTCATTCTAAATACAAAATGATAGATATTTATAAGATATCATGCCCTGAGGATACCCTTAATGTAATAGCCTACCTTGCATATAGTGACACTCGTGAATAACTCCCTTGCTATTTTTAAGCTTTGATAATGCACATAAGGCATCTTTTACCACAAGTTAATCCATTGTGCCTGTATAGTCTTGTGTAGCATAACATGGCAACATAAGTACATATAATATATATATTTATATATATATATATATAACAAAGTCCTTCCTAATAATGTTAGCTCAATAAGTCAATTTAAGGTTTCAAATGCCCCCATGGCACATCTAGGGATAACTGGAGTCTAGATAAAAAAGCATGAAAAGGATTTTACTTTACCCTCTATTTCAACACCTTTAAATATTAACAACTCAAATGTGATAAGGCTTTATGCCACCTTCTACTTCAACTTTCACTAAATCATAACTTCAATTTTGCCAAAATATCCACAACATATACACAAAGGAAATCTATCTGTAGATTAACAAAAGATTTATGATACTCCTTGTTGTCTTGGATTCTCGTGCCTAAAAGTTGCAACTTACCCTTACAAAAGGACCGTGAAGATTATACCAAACATTTTCTTGAAAGAAAGGAAATTTATAGGGGTATGAGCAAAACAACAATTTAGTGAATGAAACCCTCATATCATACAAATAAGTAAGATTCAAGTAAGTTATCATACATTAATATTCTATGCAAACATCATCCATATGAAATGCACAATATACGTGGTCTAACTTGTTAGCACTATGTTCCAAAATTATAATAAACTTGTTTGTAAATCATTATGGCTATTTGATTTGCATATGTGGTGAAGTACATAGTCTCCCCACACCTATGTATTTATAGCTAGACTAAGGATCTAACCATGGGACAATGTCTCCTAGAGTGGTGGTAGTTTCTAAAGGTTAAGGTAAGGTAACTTTATATGAAGAATCACCTTCATAAAACCTTTCCAATACATCATGTCGCACTAATGACTTCTTATATGCAAGTTTATGCTATGCATAGTGGGTTACTTAAGTCATCTCATCCTTTATTAGTTATGTTATAGGTGATCAATCAATTATGGTAGACCCTCATCTATAACAATTATACTAAGATCAAGAAAGTCATCCATCAAATTCATTTTCATCTTTACTTAGTGGAATTACACTCATACAATGACCAAGTGCATGCATGATTCCCTTAACCACCATGTACAAAGCATGTTCATGATATATTAAACACAACTAGCCATTTTATTCCTAATAATCACGGTCAACATGACAAGAGTCCACTCACCTAGACACTTTGCAGCATTAATCGAAGTAGTCGTCTGACAATATTTCGCTGAATCAAGGAAATCACCTAAGGCATAATACAAGCATATGAAGCTTAGTTTGCTAGAGGAAGAACTCTTAGTCTAAAAGAACTTCTATCATCCTATACTCCTAGTTTTGTTGATTCAACTAATATAGGCCATAATTTCGTCAATTTAAGTAGAAGTTGCACATATAAATAGTCGATGTGAAGTGCTAGATGACTATTTTCTATTTTTATTGTTTACTTACTCATACTAAGTCATTAAGATGGCGCAATTAACTCAAACAGTCTCTCTGCACATTTTGGGTTGTTTTTCACTTTGAGCCTTTTTCCTCTTTCTCTTATAAATAGGTTTTAATCAAAACATAAGCATAATTTAAGTATAATATAGTAGCCAGGGAATTAAAAAAGAATCTCATCTTTTGAACTCATCTTGTGTCAATTAAATCACATTCAATTCTCTATTAACCAGATTAAATTCGGTTTAGCAGTATTGGAGCCGTTTAATTGCTTTGCACAACTTTAGTAATCTTTAAGGTTTATTAGAGTTTAGGCAAACTCACTTTAAATCTGATCCTTGGTTGAATTATAGGTTCAAGGTATGTTTTTATGTTATAATTTCGGTGATATGAAGATCGTTTTACTTGATATTGATTACCTTAGGTACTATATATTGATTACCTTTGGTACTATTGATCTGGTTTGTTTCAATTCTCTTTGATTCCTCTCATTACCAATTATGGTCGCTCAGCTAAGGTTGTAACTAGTTTCTTATATTCTGGTCCTCACACGAATTTAGGCGAAATCACCTACTCAGTTTATCGATCACTAATTGTATAGAGCAGTGGTTAGAGTTATATATGGACATGTTGACTTTTAAAACTAGCTTTTTATTTATTTATTTATTTATTTATTTTAATTTTAACCTTTACGCTTTCCCTACGAGGCATTGAAATGAAGTCCTTTAGATCAATCTTCGTTGGTCTCCTGTCATCCTATTAGTCGAAACAGCTTGCTTGAGCTGGTCTACTTTTAGTCCCCCAGTCTCTTGGACTTCATGACTAATGTCTTGGATCATGATGCACATCAGCTGGTTCTAAATTTCTTTCTCTATCTAGGGTTTATAAGTAGATGTATTAGGGTATAATTGATTAAATATGATGTCTACTATTGATGTTACTTTAAAATTTTTGATGCAGATTGTTGAATGATTGGATACTCGTCATAGTTCTTGTGTGTATTGTTCTCTTTGTTATACTGACTTGACCCTCCACTCGCATACATGGTTCTTGTGTCCTAAATTGGGCTTTGATTATTGAGTGATTGGATAGTCAATATTATAGTTCTTGTGTACTGTTCTCTTTGTTATACTGAATTGACGCTGCCCTTTTCGCATCATTCTTGAGTCCCAATTGAGGGTTTTTGTGCAAAATGTTTTGTACATCTTGTCCTTTTCACTTGATTCCATTGTTCTCTTTATGATTCCATTCACATAATGTTTCATCCTAGCAAAAACGACACACACACATAGAAATAATGTACATGCAGATAAGTAGATCATTCATTATGTTCGTGTTTCACATTGAAGTATTAAATTAATATAGAGCTACAAATGATGTCATCCTCATTAAATCATTGAGTATTTGTAAGTCAATTTAATACAATATCCGAATGGTGCATATACCTTGTGAAACTCTAGATGAAAGGTAAAGAAAACATAAGTAACGTGAGGAAGTGATAATGTAAATACACGATTAATTATATATATAAATATGTATATATAATCAATATTAGTAAATGTTCGATCAAAGTTAAAGAGATAATTAAAATAATAATACATGGGTCATTTGATCAACTCATAATCCAAGTATATAAGTCCTCATTTGACCTAATGTGACCCTTTCCCATCATTTGCACCCATAGAGCCCTACACTCTTTTAAGAGACCTAAGAGAGAGGAAGACAACCACGTTCGCTATTCGCCTATTAGATCAAGGTGAATAATCAATCAATACAAATTGATTGTCACTAATGTAAGTACATTGTGAATTAGTAATTAGCCTTTAGGATTCCTTGCAAAGTAGATTATACAATGAAAGACTTGGGATGGGAATTCAAGTGTTAAATGATTCGATTTGGTAAGTCCTTAGACTAACCTTAACTAGTAGTTTTTGTAAAAAAATAACGTACAATTAGGTCTAGAATTGTTGGATTTGAGGTAGGATTAGAAAGAATTGAGGATTTTACGAATTGGGAAAAGGGATTAGGGATGAATAGTAACCTATATGGCTAGGTAAATGCCGTGTACCTGCTAGTGCTGAAATTCAAAGGGGCACAGAAAGGTACACGACATTTAGCATGTCTGTGTCTTGCTCTATGTCAAAATACAAACTATATAGAAAAGTACACGGGCTTTAGCATGGCCATGTCTTGACTCATGTCAAAATACAAACTACATAGAAAGGTACGTGGCTTTTAACACAGTCATATCTTGCCCCGTGTCACTTTACATAACCTCTTACAAGGCCATGTTGAGTTGAAACACATCCTATTTCATTTTACTTTGTTGAAAGAAAATTCTAAGAGCATTTAATTGAGAATATGTACAGGTTTGGAGGATTTGTGACATTATAAAAGTGTGAGGATCAACTATTGGAGATTAAGGTACGTGTATAACGTGTTTGTTAAGTTAGAAATTGTGTGTGGATTAAATATTATTACAAGTGAACTTACCTGATTGTGTGTGTGGTTATGATTGGCTAGGTCCGACAAACCGAGTATAGGTCATAGTGTTTTCAGGGTGGCACTTCGATGATTAGTATGTGATGTTATCCTTAATGGAGTTGTGTACCAAAATGATTTGGGTTGAATGTAGAAGGACACATGTATGTGGAAGTATATTGTGTGTGTTGTGGAAGGTTGTTGTGAAAGGACTCTTGTATGTGGAAGGATGTTGTGTATTGTGCAAGATTGTTATGAGAGGACTCATGAACTCATAAACAGTGGGGAGTGCCTAATGTTGTATACATATTATTATTGTATATGGAATAGACACATAGACAAAGGGGAGTATCCTTTGTCGTATATTGATGTGAGGTAAGTATACCTATCAAATTTTGTAATATAGTATATAAAAATACGGATATCGTCTCATAGGGATTTTGACTATTAATACTAACTTACACTCTATTATTTAACTAGTAAATTATAAAGTTGATTAATTTAAAAATGATAATGAAATATTAAATTAAGAACTAAGATTTTATAGAAAGATAGAAGGGTAAATCAAATTAAGATTGAATTCAAGTTAATAAGACTAGTATCTAGACGTTGCTTCCCTTAGGTATTATCATGTGACATTCATAATAAGTATTTCTTACAATTCATTAACTAGGAGAATCCCTAATTTAGTCTAATAACTTTTTCAAGCTTATTATACTCTAATCTTAAAATTACCTATTTGAATTTCTTCACCATAGCATAATTAAAAGTTTGCATTAAGAATAACAAATTCCCATAACAAAATCAAATAATTTAGAAGAACCATGTAACTTATGTCTAAGATTATATCAATCCTTTTTACACATGCAACATCTAATTATATATTAGATTTCCTAATCTTGATATATAATATCAAATAGATGGATTAATACACTAGCGATATTAAACCAATCAAAATAAATAACACATGCATGAATTAATAAATGTAAGAATTCATTGAATATTACAAGAAAATCTTTAATCACATAATAACCCTAGGTTCCACAAGTCTAGCTACCATAGAAATTAAGCACTAAACATATTAGGAATTGAATTCATCAATGATGTAATGACATGCATCACTAAGGAAATCAATTTAAAGTAAGAAAAACCCTAGATACTTGAATTCTAAAGAGTAGTTAGCTTCCTTCTCTAAAACCCTAGAACAACATAAAATAAATACGGTCTAAAAAACTAAGTGTAAAGTCCTCCTCTATTTATATAATGCCTATCCAAAACTCTATGCTTTTAGGTTAACACGCTATCTAACATGGTCGTGTTCACTTCGTAGCTTAAAATTGCATAAAATATGACGTTCTAGTAGATTTGGCCTTAAACACGGTCATATTGAATCTCATGTAACTTTCTATGACTATTCAGTCATAGCATGACCAACAACATGGTTGTGTCAATTTCCTGTGTAGCTTTCTGTAAACCATCATTGCAACGGGATTTTTCAACATGGTTATGTCTGTGTTGTGTTTGGCTTCAACAATTTATAACTTCTTCTATTTGGCTCCGAATTAAGTGAAATTGGATTCATTTTCTTCCTTTTTAATAAATTTTCCATCAAAGCCTTAAAATCCAAATATTATTCAATTAAAGTTTATATTCTTCAAAAACATACCAAAATCAAGGTTAAACATGTTAAGTTTCAGTTAATATATATATCTAATTTGGCATTGATCAAACTTTTCCACACTTAAGCACTTGCTTGTCTTAAAAAAAATTAATCAAAGTAAACAGGAGGACATGAAGCACTTAGTCAAATTTCTATTATTCAAGGAATCATTCAAAATAATTCTTATTTAACCCTATAATAGCTTGAGAGACAAACTTATTTTAAAGGAAGACTAATTCTACTAGGAATCAAAATCTTACAAGACCTATTATTAGGGTAGGAGCCAAAGGATTTCAAATCTTAGCGATGAGGGTCCTTTTTGAGCAAATCGACCTCGGAATTATTTGTTTACTAACCTCTTTTCTATTACTCATGTATTGTATATTCCAATAGGGACACTTATCATGCTTTACAGGGCAGTGGATAAACTCACTAAGACTCAACTTGTAGGTTATTCATGGACTGACCTAAATCGGTGATGAGCTGGACCGATGAATCCCATTGAAGAGATAGCTTGTTGAAGATTATTTTGTATTTGTAATTTATTTCTTGGAACCATTTATTTTGTAAGTTTTTGGAACATTTTTATTTTGTTGTAATTTGTGTTTTAGGAACGGCTACCCTAAAGTGGCATAGCTGTAATTTTGTGGACATTTTAACCCTAAAGGGAGCAAGTATAAATACTTGCTTAAGTAGGGTTTTTGAGGGAGCTTTTTGAAATTTGCAGCAAAACACATTTTTTGTGTAAGGGTTAGGGTTCATCCTAAATCTATTAGCTCTTATCAATTTCAATAAAAAAATGGAATTGTGGCGAGTTGCAATAAAGAGAATTGTGAGTAATATCAATTCCCCTTTGTTGTGTTTTTCCTTTTCATCACTAGTAAGTCATATCTAGGGTTAATTAGGTTAGTTCTTTGATCTGAATTTGGTATCAATTGTATCCTCTTTGTAATGATATAAGATTGATTGGTTTTAGCACTCATTATTACCATCAATTTTGCTTTATATTTTTATGGTGTGGATTGGTCTTGTTGTGAGGAGGATTATGGTTTTATCTTTATGTGCTGTTGATTGGAATTCTCTTGGAACTTAAGTTGATTAAGTGATTCAATTGAGGATTATCATCTTTGTGGTTTTCATCCCCTTGATTTTATTATTCGGATCATATTACATTAACTAGGGTTTACGCAATTTGTTGTCCTTTGGGACCGAAATTGATCTTGTCCTTTAGGGATTGTAATTTGGTTCATTTGCATGTACTTAAACCCCATTTTAAGCACATCATTTTTTAGTATCAGAGCTAATCACATTTGGATATTTAAGATTAAATACGTCAACATTTGAAGAATTGGTTCATAAACATTGAGGATTAGTGTAATTGGAAGCTAGTTTGATTGACATTGTCTAATTATCTTGCAAATTGGTTTTGCATATGCTTAAACTTAGTTTTAGGCACATTAAACTCTAACTTTTATATTGTTTTACTTAAACAATTGTCTTGAACATTTAAGAGATTTGAAACTTGAATAATCATCTCCTAAATAAAAAAAAAAGTCATAAGCACTTTGCTAACTTTACTAAAATGTATATACCTCCTTCTTTAATTTTGTTAAACATTATAATCAAAAGTAAATATATCCACTTATCCCTTAATCATTTCTATAGTTTATTTATTTATTTATTTTCTTTCAGGTAGTTTCATTATTTAGTAAGTCTCAAACTAGATAATCTTAAGCTACTAGGTTTTAAGATACTCCTTCAAACCATCCACTACCTTTATTTAACAGAACTGATTTACCTACATTTAACCTTAACATAGATATTTTTCTTGACCCTTTTAGTAAGCTTTCAATCGATAATCTCAAGTTCTTCTCTCAAGTTAACAAGCACTATTCTAAATAAAGGAGGCACCTTGCAAGTTGAATTACTTCAATCAACGAGCCCACAGCTAAACTTTATTAAATTTACTTATTTAATTTATTTATTTCCTTTTTAACTCTTACTAATTTTTCCATAAATTTTCAAAGGATAAATAATACTATTTATCAAGAATTATAGCATTATAAAAATACTAAAAAGGAGAAATTATAAATCAAAGTAAAATAAAAAGAAATTGATGACTAATTCCTAACTAGTAATGTTATTCAAATATCTAAATCTCCAAGTTCAAAACTTTGATCAAGTGTTCAAAAATATCTAGGGAGTTATTTTTCTTTTTAAATTTACAAGTTAAATCTATGATTTTCAAGTTAAATAAGCAAAATTTTGATTTCTTTAATTAACTACACATTTAGAACTTCCTTCCCCACACTTAAAATTGTACAATGTGCTCAATGTATAAAAAAGAAAAATATAAAAAAGAAAAACATTAAAATGAAAAATGAACAAAATAATCATGAAAGAAAAACATAAAAGGAAAGAAAAGAAAAACTTTGAGGAAGGTAGTGTGGAGAAGAACTGACACTCCCCTAAGTGTGGCTTGTGGTTCCATTGCGTAATGCGCTTAGCTTGTATAGTCGACCCTTAATGCTTGGAAACGTTGGAAAGCTACACAAAATATAAAATGAAGAGGAACAACGATCTTAAGCAACGATGAGTAAAACAAAATAGAAAAGAAAAGCAAATAAGTAAACTCTAGGTGAGCTAGCCATCCAAGTCTCATTATTACATTATAGAGAGAAAAGAAAAAGAAAAAAAATTCAATCGGTATAGTCATCATCCTCTTCTACCTCCTCTTCTTCATAGTCTTCTTCTTCTTTAGCATCTTCATGATGTCAATTTTAGCACTCTCATCATCATCTTCTCTGGCACCTTCTTCCTCACCCTCCTCCTTGACTTCCACCTTCTCATCACTTGCATTGTCATAAAGACTTAGGACTTGCTCACTAGGGTTTGTATCGATTGGAAAATCAATATCAAAATTTTTAGCGACATTATGGCAAACCTTTTAGTTCAGTCTTCGAAATAGCCATACAAGGTCTGTGTATTATCGACATTATAAGTCTAATGTTTTTCCAAATTTGTGGATTAATTTATCCACTTTCCTTTCAACCCTTTCCTAAGGAGAGTTAGGATCATGATGAGTTGGAACTGGCTGATGTGATCCTTCAGCTTGTTGTTCATCTTCTTTAGGAAGGAGATGCATTAGTTTGAAGGAAGTAAATTTGGTTAGGGTCACTTCCTTAAGGTGTGTCATAGGGGGTAGGTTATGTAATGTTCCCATTACCTTAGCCAAGGTTGTGATATACGGTCCACAACATATATAACCAACCTTAGAGTTACTGGCTTGGCATTTTATGAAGAAGGCGAGGAGAATGGCTAAGTTCATAGGGTATCTCTCCAAGATACTATACAAATAAAGTATGTCGTGAGTTGAAACTACCCTTGCACTTTTTCCCCTGCCACTAATTGTATGTGACAAAAGCTTATGGATGACTCCGTAGGTAGGATTATGAAGGTGGGATGCTTTTGAGGCCTTGGGATCATATCTGTGCTGATCACTAATGGATCTCAAATAGAGCTAAGTAGGCATTTCCCTTGGAAGTTGATATGGTACAGTGGCAAAATCTTTAGAATTTGGGTAATCTTCATCGTATAGACTTAGATACATATCGAACTCTACCATAGAGATCCTATAGAGTTGTCCTTAAATCCTAAAGTTTAGGTAATTCATGATTCCCCACAACATTCGATCGTGATCTAAGTGATAAGTGGTGAGGAATTCCAATGTAAGTTCCTTGTATCTGGGGGCCTGTAATGAGAATATATGCTCGCACACTCCTTTTTCTATCAACCCTCTAATCTCCTTCTCTATGTCCAACCTTTAGATTACGTCCCATTCCATGCACAATGTTTAGCTAGAGGATTTCTTTTTTAGCATCTTGTATCTCTTAACCTTATCCACTTCTGTGAATTCTAGCATAAGGTAGTCAAGAGGTGGTGGTAAGGCTTGTGGGTAAGTGGAAAGAGAAGGTCCGGTCGAGTATGAGGATGCTCCTAAGTGCCCTTTTTAAAGAACTTGTTGTTTTTCATGACTCTGTTTAGGTGCCACTGTTTGAAAGAAAATAGAAAAATCCACTTCGATCACACATTAAATCACCATTAAGTAACAAATGAAGGTGTTCCTACAAGACAAGTTTGATGTTTAGTGCCCTATGTTTCATTTTCAATTGGTGTTTGCATTGTGTAGCATCATGATTTTCATATGTGAGCCACTTCATTATTCAAGAGCATTGTAGGATGAAATGATATGATTAATCACAACATTTGTTTTAGACGATTAGAAGTAGAAACATAGACATGGCGTAACGAAGGATAGATATGATCATGTGTATCTTATGTCTACTCTTAAAATCCAACATATGATTTCATCTATGCAAACTTATTCATACAATGGCATTATAAATTTCTTATGTATACCCCAACATCTAATCTACAATCATCCCTAATTTCTAAAGAAAAATTGAAATGGTGTGTGAAAACCTAACCTTAGGGCAATGTAGATGTGAAGCATTCATGAAAATAATAGACAAGATTAAAACAATAGTAGGAAGAGCTCGATATATACCTCAAATTTGACCAAAGTAGAGGAAGTGAAGATGGAATGCATGGAATCAAATGGGGAAGAGTGCATACTGTGTATCACATGTGTGAACTCATGTTTAAAGGAAAGGATTGTGCATGTGTAAAGTGTGATGATTGTGTCGTGTCCAACCCTTTTATATAAGGGTTGACATGCTCAGTTGACATAGGTGTGTTGCACTTGTGTCTATGCCTAGACCTTAGGAATGCCTTATTAAAGCATAACACGGTTCAGACATGACCGTATCTAAGGACCATGTATCTTTATGTGAGAATAGGCATTCTATTGATACTTTGACATGACCATGACACGATTGTGTCAAATGGTTGTGTACCTGTCTATGGAATTTTTAATTCCTTAGATGTTTAAACACGATTGTAACAAGGTCATGTCTAATGTTCACATACCTTTCTATGAAAGTTTTCATTTAACATGCCATTAGACATGACTTAAACATGACCATGTCGAAGAGTCGTGTATCTTTTTGTATGATAAAAACTTTTGAATTAATTTTGATACAACCTTGACATGCTCGTGTCTACTAGTCATGTGACATCTAGAGAATGGTATAGAATTGGCATGCCTTATGACATGACTATGTTGTTAGTCAAGTCAAATAAGTAGACTTGGTGACTTGCTTGAAAAATGAAAAATTAAAATAACTAAGGGACTAATGAAAGAAACAAAAACAAAGCTAATAAAATGGTAATAAACTAAGGAAAACTGATTGGAAAAATTGAATTTGGATTGCTTCCCAAAATGCGCTTTTGTTTAACATCATTGGCTTGACGAATTTTCTTACCTATGCATTGGGAATTTGGTTGAGATGAAGTTCCTCCTTATCATTTGAGACAAATTCTTCTCCCGTGAAGTACAACTTTAATCATTGACCATTAATTAACCTTAAACGTACCTTTTTTCTAGATGTGTGATTTCAATTGTCTCATAGTGTAAGATACAAGTAATTGTGAAGGTCTTAGACCATCGTGATTTTAGTTTTCTCAGAAACAACCGTAAACATAAGTTATATAACAAAACATGATCATCTTCTTTAAATTACTTCCCTTACTTAATCCTTTTGTCTTAGTACTTCTTGGCTCTCTCCTTACAAAGTTTAGACTTTTCATATGCCATGACACACCATTCATCGAGCTCATTCAGCTGTAGTTTCCTTTAAGTACATATATACTCCAAATCTAGATTAGTTGACTTAGTAGCCTAAAAAGCCTTATATTCAATTTCCACGGGTAAGTAGCAAGCTTTTCTATAAATGAGCCAATACGAAATGGTTCCTACTGGAGTCTTATAAGCTATCCTATATGCCTATAGGACATCGTCCAACTTATCAAACCAAACTTTCTTATGGTGTTCGACAATTTTTTTCTAGAATCCTCTTAATATCCTGATTGGCAACTTCTATTTGATCGCTTGTTTGTGGATGATACGGGGTAGCTAATCTATGGGTAATGCTATAGTGTTTAAAAACTTTTTCTAGTTGCACATTACAAAAATGGATTCCCCTATTGCTAATAATTGCTCTTGGTGCACTAAATTGGGAAAATAATGCTTTGAGGAATCTCTTCACTACCTTAGCATCATTCGTTGTCAAAACTTGAGCCTTGACCCATTTTAAAACATAATCAATAGCTACTAAAATATACTTGTTTCCATTAGAATTTGGAAAAGGGCCCATAAAATCTATACCTTAAACATCAAACTTAGCATCATTCCTCATAGGATACACATCTGCATATGACTTGATTTGCACAAAATCTAAACAAAAAGGAATCTTCCTAAAAAAGATACATCACCTTAGCAAAGAATTTCTTCTATTGTTGTTGTGAAAGTTCCTTAGGAAGGATATTAGCCATGGGATAATTTGCCACATCTACAAACCATGGAGTTTCTTGTTCCCTTACTTGGTTTATTGCGTAGAGACGTTCCTCGGGGAACTCATTGATTTCATGCTCATCTAGTGCATCTAGGTTAAGATTTTCTAATCTTGATAGATGATCTGTAGCTACATGCTCAACTCCCTTTTTATGCCTTATCTCTAAGTTAAACTCTTGCTGTAGTAAAATCCATTTGATGAGCCATAACTTTGCACCTATTTTGGTCAGTAAATACATCAAAGTAGAATGGTTAATGTAGATAGTGACTTTAGAAAAAATTAAGTATGAGCGAAATTTATTAAATGCAAAAACTACTATTAAGAGTTCTTTTTTAGTGGTTGTATAATTCTCTTGAGCATTTGTAAGAGTTTTGCTGGCAAAATAAATTGGTTGAAAGTGTTTGTCCTTATGTTATCCTAAGACTGCTCCCATTGCAAAATCACTTACGTCACACATTAGCTCAAATGGTAAGTTCCAATCAGGTGCGACCATAAAGGAAGCCTTTATGAGTTTATCTTTTGATAGCTCAAAAGCATCTATGCAATCTTACAAAAAGTTAAAGGACAATATCTTTTTCCAATAACTTGGTTAAAGGCTTAGCTAATTTAGAAAAATATTTTATAAATCTTTTATAGAACCCAACATGTCCTAAAAAGCTCTTTATTGCCTTAATTGAAGTTAGGGGTGGAAGTTTCGCAATAGTGTCAATTTTGGCTATGAGGTTCCTCTTTGAACAAACTAACCCCAAAAAAATTTGTAAACTAACTTCTTTTCTATTACTTTTGTTGTGCATTCTAGCAAGTATACTTATCGGTTTTTACAAGGCGATGGATAAACTCGCTAAAGCTCAGCTTGTAGGTTACTCATGGACAGACATAAGTCAAAGAAGAATCGGTCCAACAAATTGTTCACTTGAATTGAAGAACCGACCACTTGAAGACCATTTGAATATGTAATTGTTGCTATGAAACCGACCATTTTTGTTTATTTTGTACTTGTAATTTTGATCTTTGGATCCGGCCACTTAGTGGCAACTTTGTAATTTTTTTTGTTTGTTTTAACCTTAATAGGAGCAAGTATATATATTTGCTAACTAGGGTTTTTAGGGAGCTTTTTGATAATTTGATTAAAAATACAAACACTTGCCGTGAGAGTCATCCTCTTGCTAGCATCTACTCTTATCAATTTCTTTGGAAATTATGGCGAGTTTGGCTTGGAATTTCTTGTAAGTAATATCAAGATTTTCTAAGTTATATCTTATTATTACTAGTATGTAATATCTAGTGATAGTTAGTTGATCTTTTTACTTGTTCATTCATGCCAAATTAAGGTTCATGTATTACTAGGATTACAAGCCAATTATAGAGACTTGAATTGCCTTGTTCCTTGTAATTGATTGATATTGGAATTTCCTTGTAGTACTTCTAATTTGGTTCACGCCATTTGAGATTGTTCATCCTTTAATTCATGCCAATTTTGAGTCCAATTGATTATTTCTGTGATTAATTAATCATTTATATCTTGTGCTTGTTAATTTGGAATTCTTAAGCACATCATAATTTGGTATTAAAGCCAGTTGTTTCTTACAATTAGGGTTCACATGGCCATTTTTCATCACACCATTTTTGTGAACTTGGTTTGGTTGAATTCTTCAATTGGTTTATGTTCATGTGCTTGGAACTTAAACACATCATATTTTGGTATCAAAGCATAGGATTTGAGAAAAGAGAATTGCGTGAGCTTCATTTGACAATTGGGGTTCTTGAAGTTGATTTCTTGATCCAAAATTGTTGAAGTGATTTGTAGTAGTGATTGTGGATTTTGTTGCATTCTTGTTATTGTTGTTGAAGTGGATGTGGAATACTTATGGTAGCATTGTTTTCCTTGAACTTGCCATGAGGAAGGAGGAGTGTTCCTTTGTGATCATTTAGGAAAAGTGAAAATTGAAACAAAGAAAAGTGAATTATGTGTTGGTGATTTCGGAAATTGAGGTTATCTTTTGCAAATTTTTAGATTTGTCTTGTGGGAGATTAAGGAAAATATTTGAAATTTAAACACCTTCTTTAAGTTGAAGAAGTTATTGTGCATTAGTTGATTGAATGATTATTTGAATTTGAATTTGCTTCTTACCATTTGTGGAGAAGGTTGCATTAAGAGTGGTATTTAAATTTGTTGCCATGAAGTGTTGTCTGTGTTAAAGTGAGGAAGTGCTGCACGTGAAATGGTGTTTTGGTTTGAAGGGAGTTGCACCGTGATTGTGTTGTGTATGTGTGGTGGTGTGAGTGTCTAGTGAAGGGAATTGCAACTTGTTGTGAGTTTGTGTTGTGAAGAAGGTGCTGCACGTGAAGTGGAAGTGTATGTTTGTGCTGTGATTGGAAAGAGAATCATAGTGGTTAAATTTGAATTTCAAAACAAGCATTAAAGTGTGGAAGTTATTATATATTGATGCTTAAACACTTGCTTAGTTGAATTCATTAACTTACCATTTAGAAGTGTTTAATTATTGCTCAACTTGTTGTTATTGTAATTGAAGTGTGGGAAAGTGTATGTTGCATTGGTTGCTTGATTGCACCATGGGTGTGTAGGAGTGTGTTGCCGTAGCGTGTGTGGTGTAGTGTATTATTGGCTTGTTGAAGTTAGTAAGCAACAATGCCAAGTGATTTATATTTGTCTACTAATGTACTGCATTGGGTCTTGACCTCTTTTATAACTATTGATGATAAGCAAAGGGAAAACTTGTTTCACACTTCTTGTAGGTGCAAGGTAACTTGCGTGTCATTATTATTGATGGTGGTAGTTATACTAATGTTGTGGCTGCCTCATTAGTATCGAAATTGAAACTTGTAATTACCCTACATCTTAAACCCTAAAAATTACATTGGCTAATTGAACAGGGGAGTCTCCATGTGACCTAGAGAGTTAGGGTACCTTTTAGTAGAGGAGATAAATATCATGATGAAATTGAATGTGATATTCTTTCTATGTGTGTATCCCATATATTGCTTGGCAGGCCTTGATTGTATGACAGGAGGGTCTTACATGATGACTTTAGAAATACATATGTATTCTAGAAAGAAGGTAAACATATCATCCTGAACCTAAAGTCACCTTTAGAAGTCCAAGAGGTTCAAAGATAGAGAAGTCAACTTTTAAAGGACCAAGAGGTTCATAAGTAGATGAGTCAATCATCAGAGGTCCTAGAGGTTCATAGTCAGATGAATCAACCTTCAAAAGATCAAGCGGTTAAGAAGCAGATGTGTTAACCGTCAGAAGTCCAAAAGGTTCAGGGGTAAATGAGTAAAGCATTAGAGGGCTAAGAGGTTCAAAGACATATAAGTGAAACAGGGAAGAAGAAGATATTATTGGTGGGACAGTTTGAGTTAAGGGAAGAAATAGTGAATGATAGACCATTATATGTGTTGTAGATGACATATATCCTAGAGATGGAGGGCGAGAACAACTACCCCCTATGGTATCGGGTACTAGGAGACTACAGTGATATTTTTACAAATAACTTACTAAGAGGATACAAAGTCTCTACTGCATTTGACTCATCAGATTTGAGGACAAATATTCTTGAGGCTCGAGGAGATGATAGGAATCAAAATCTTACAGGACCTATCACTAGGGCAAGAGCCAAAGGGTTACAAAATTTGACGATAAAGGTCCTCTTTGAACAAATTTACCCCAAAAATATTTGTAGACTAACTTCTTTTCTATTACTTATTTGTTGTGCATTCCAGCAAGTATACTTGTCGGTTTTTACAAGGCGATGGATAAACTCGCTAAAGCTTAGCTTGTGGGTAAACCAAAGAAGAACTGGTCCAACAAATTGTTCACTTGAATTGAAGAACTGACCACTTGAAGACCATTTGAATATGTAATTGTTGCTATGAGAATCGGCCATTTTTGTTTATTTTGTACTTGTAATTTTGATCTTTGGAACCGGCCACTTAGTGGCAATTTTGTATATATATTTTTTAATCCTAATAGGAGCTAGTATAATTACTTGCTAACTAAGGTTTTTAGGGAGTTTTTTTTTTATAATATGATTAAAAATGCAAACACTTACCATGAGAGTCATCCTCTTGCTAGCATCTACTCTTATCAATTTCTTTAGAAATTGTGGCGAGTTTGGCTTGGAATTTCTTGTGAGTAATATCAAGATTTTCTAAGTTGCATCCTACTATTACTAGTATGTAATATCTAGTGATAGTTGGTTGATCTTTTTATTTGTTCTTTCATGCTAAATTAGGGTTCATGTATGATTAGGATTATAAGCCAATTATAGAGATTGGAATTACCTTGTTCCTTATAATTGATTAGTATTGGAATTCCCTTGTAGTACTTCTAATTTGGTTCACGCCATTTGAGATTGTTCATCCTTTAATTCACACCAATTTTGAGTCTAATTGATCATTTGTGTGACTGATTAATCATTTGTATCTTGTGCTTGTTAATTTGGAATTCTTAAGCACATCACCGATTCAGCACTAAGTTAGTTTCTTCACACTTGCATAGCACTCTTTCTAGATTAGTCAAACAAATGTCAAAAGAATTACTAAAAACCAAGCAATCATCCATAAAAACCTCAGTTATGTCCTCTATACAATCTTCAAAGATGGCCATCATACTGATGAGAATTTTTCCGGCAACCTTGATGGTTACAGAACTCGATTTGGATGATGATCTAAATTACTCATATTTTACCCTTATTTCTTTTATTTAATAAATATTTTAGTAATAATCTTACAGGTACAATAATATTTCTCCATGGGATGCCAAATGACTTTCATTTGTTGATCGCAAAGGGACATCTTCAAATTCTCATCCAATGATACTTTGTGATCAACATCGCCTCGATGCTTTGGCTCTTTGAGAATTCTTATTATTTTTGTATTTGTAATTGCTTCTTTAGACTATTTATGTTGTAATCTTTCTTTTGGGACACTTTCATTTTCTTATAATTGTCTTTTAGGACCGACCACCCTAAAAGTGGCATAGTTGTAATTTTGTGGACTTTTTAATCATAAAGGAGCAAGTATAAATACTTGCTTAGATAGGGTTTTGAGGGAGTTGGCTAATTTTTCAGAAAAAGAACAAACACTTCATGTGTTGAGGGTTAAGGTTTCCTAATTCCAAAATTGCTCTTATCAATTTCAATCCCAAAATTGAGATTGTAGCGAGTGGCTTCAAAGTGAATTTGTGAGTAATATCAAGTTCTCTTTGTTATAATTTCTTTTTCATCTCTAGTGAGTTATATCTAGGGTTGAATTGGATATTCTCTTAGTCAGATTAGATTACATTTGTAATCATTTTTATGTTGTTATAATTGATTGGTTTTGACATTAGTTATAACCATCAATTTTTACTACATTTGAACCGTGGATTGGCTTTGTTAGGAAAGTGGATCACAGATTTGTTCTTGTTGATTTTTGTGTGTTAATCACGTGGGAATTCAAGTGTGTTTAGTGTTGCAATTGAGGATTTCATCATTGTAGTATTGTTTCCTTGAAAACTATAACATTTGGATCATCTTACATCATTAGGGTTTACGTAATTCTTGTAACTGTTGAACCGAGATTGGATTAGTCATTTAAAGATTGCAATTGATCCAATTACATGTGCTTAACCCCTTTTTAGGCACATCACATACATTGCTAAAACATTACTGGTGCAATGCAAAGTTTGAAGGGCATTTGCTTGTAGGCAAAGGTACCATATAGACATGTGAACGTTGTCTTTTCTTGATCTTTTAATGCAATTGGTATTTGAAAATATCCAGATAAGCCATCTAGAAAATAGTAGTACATATGCGTTGCTAAACACTCTAATAGTTGATTGATGAAAGGAAATGAGAAATGATTCTTACATGTGGCATCATTCAGTCTCCTATAATTGATACATACCCTCTAGCCCATGACTATGTGCATCAAAATCAATTTGTTTTTATCATTTGGAACTACTGTCATCTTTCCTTTCTTGGGCACCACTTGCATAGGACTCACCCATGAGTTATCAAAAATGGGATAGATAAAACCTGCATCTAGCAACTTTATCACTTTAGCCTTAACCACCTCCGTTATGTTGGGATTTAGCCTTCTTTGCAATTAAACCATTGGTTTGTAACTTTCTTCCATCAATATTTTGTGGGTGAAAAATGAAGGATTAATTCCCCTTATGTCTGACATCTTCCATACAATGCCCTTCTTGTGGTTCTTGAGCACGACTAATAACTTATCTTTCTGATTTATGATCAAGTTAGAAGCTATGATTACCAATAATTTAGAATCCTTCTCTAAAAAGGCACATTTTAGGTAATCAAGAAGTTGTTTCAATTCCATTGTTAGTGGGTCTTCAATAGAGGGTCTTAACCTTGGTTCCTTCTTCATGTTGATTTGCTTAAACCCCTTCTTCTCCTTAATGGAATTGTTAGCTGTTGATTAAGCTACAATTTCAACACATTTAGGGCTTTCTACTTCATCTGATCCCTTTTTTAAACAACATTCTAAAGGGTCCTTTGATAATAGTTGCTATGTCCAAACAATAACAAGTATCATCATGATCTATAGTCTTTTTCATAGCTTCAAGGATTTTAAAAATTATTTATTCTTCTCCTACCCTTAATATGAGCCAACCATCACTAACGTCTATTATAGCCCCAATTGTAGCAAAAAAATGGTTTACCCAGAATAAGTGGTACTTCTATATCTTCATCCATGTTAAGTATAATAAAATCCAATGGAAATATAAACTTTACTACTTAAAAAAGAACATCCTCAATAATTACTTTAGGGTATGTATTAGATCTATCAGCTAATTGTAAACTCATACATATAGCTTTTTGGCTCTCCTAGCTCTAATTTCAAAAATAAATTAGAAGGCAAAAAATTGATTCTTACTCCTAAATTAGCTAAGGTTTTATCAATTGCTAAGTTACCAAGTATATAAGGAATAGTAAAACTCCTTAGATCCTTTAGTTTCTTAGGTAGCTTGTTTTAGAGAATTATCAAACATTCCCTACTCAATGTAATAGTTGAGAGCTCCTCTAACTTGCTCTTGTTAAGCAACAGATCCTTAAGGAACTTTATGTATTTAGGCAGCTATGGTAATGCATTGACAAGAGGTAATTTAATATGTAATTGTTTGAACAGATCAAGGAACTTACTAAATTGCTGATTAGAGCAGTCTTTCTTCAAATGATGAGGGTATGAAATGGTTCTTTTGTATTCCGATACTTTTGATGGTTCCCCACTTTCTCTCATCTCTTCATTCCTTATTGACCCCTTTTTAGCTTTATGTTTAATTGCAACTCATTCCCATTTCTTAGAGTCATTGCTCTCACATGCTCCTTTAGGCTGGTTTCAGTATTTCCTAACAGTGTCCTTATTGCCTCTCTACCATCATTTTTGTGAGTTGTCCCACTTGATTTTCTAGGTTGTGGATAGAAGCTTCTTGATTCCTTAGGGAAGCTTTAGTGTTGTGTAAATGAGCTTCATTTGTTTGAATATATTTATTTAAAAGCTCATTTAAACTTTTTTTTTTTCTTGTGGTGGAGTTCTCTGAAATCTTTTTTTTTCTTGTGGTGGAGTTCTCTGAAATCCTAAGAAAGGTAGGTTCATCTGCTGTTGATTTTGATTTTGATTACTCCAAGAGAAATTCATATGATTTCTCCACCTTGGGTTGTAAGGGTTACTATAGGAGTTGTTTTGTGGCCTAGAGGAGTTTCCCAAGTAGTTGGTTTGCTCCCACTAATTTTTGGCATCAACTTCTCCCGAGCTACACTTTGAATTCACAAAAAGTGCATCCAATTTCCTATTTATGTTATCAACTTTATTGGCTAGGTTTGTTAGCACATCCACTTCATAAATGTCTGCTACTCTATTTCTCACCCTAGCACCTTCCCATTAAGAACTGTTCATGGGAATGTCCTCAATTGAAGATTGAACCTCTTCGGGTGTTTTCATGTTCAATGTTCCTCCTGCAACAACATCTACCATTTGCTTAGCTGATAGATTCAAACCATTGTACAAAGTTTTAATCTACATACAAAGTGGTAAGTCGTGATGTGGGCATCTTTGCAATAATTCCTTATATCTCTCCTAAGTGTCATACGAAGTCTCCATCCCTAGTTAAGCATAGGATGATATGTCCTTTCAAAGTTTGGTTGTCTTAGAAGGTGGAAAGTATTTCCCCAAAAACTTCTAAACCATATCATCCCAGGTTATGATAAATCCCCTTAGAAGTGAATTCAACAATTGTTTTGCCTAGCCTCTCAGTGAAAAAGGAAAAAGCTACAATTTTATTGCATCATCTGAAGCTCCATCAATCTTGAAAGTGTCACAAAACTCCAAAATGTTAAAATTGTGAGCATTGAGGTCCTCATCTTATAGTCCATCAAATTGGATAAATTGCTACACTATCTATATTATGTAGGGTTGAATTTGAAAGTTGTTAGCAATGATAGGTGGCCTTAAGATACTTGGGTCGGCTTTGATTAAAGCAGGTTTGGTGTAATTGGACATAATTCATTATTAGTTCTAATTTTTTTCACCCATGATTTCTAACTCTTCCCCTTCCTCTTCCATCTCAATTCTTAAAGGATATCCTTGATTTAGTTCCTCCATTGTTTGCTACACTATTTTCTATAATTGCCTTATTATCCTTTCAATTTCTAAATCAAATTTCAGTATGTTTAGTGGATTATTTCTAGCCATGCACAGCAAAAAGAAAATAAAACGAATGAATAAAGCAAAAATAGGAAAAATGGTTAAATTAATAAAATGGCTAGTGTTCTTAATATTGAAATCCCTAGCAATGGTGCCAAAAACTTGATGTGAGGCAAGTGTACCTATCAAATTTCGAATACGGATATTGTCCCACTAGCATTTCAAATACTAATAATAACCTATACCTTATTATTTAATCAGTAAATTGTAAAGTTGATTGATCTATGAACTATAATGAAATATTAAATTAAGAACTAAGATTTTATAGAAAGACAGAAGGGCAAATCAAATTAAAACCAAATTCAAGTCAGTAAAACCACTATCTAGACGTTGCTTTCCCTAGGTATTATTATGTGACATTAACAATAGGTATTCAATTTCTTCTTACAATTCATTAATTGGGAGAATCCCTAATTTAGTCTAATAACTTTTTCAAGCTTATTAAATCCTAATCTTAAAATTACCTATTTAAATCTCTTCACAATAGCAAAATTAAATGATTGCATTAAGAACAAAAAATACTTATAATAAAATTAAATAATTCTGAAGGACCATGTAACTTATCTTTAAGATTACATCAATCCTCTTCAAGTATGCAAGAACTAAGTATATATCAGATTTCTTAATCTCAATGTATAATATCAAATAGATGGATTAATACACTAGCAATATTAAACTAATCAAAATAAAGAACGTATGCATGAATTAATAAACATAAGAATTCATCGAATATTATAAGAAAATTTCAAGTCATATAATAACCCTAGGTTCCATAAGTCTAGATACCATAAAAATTAAGCACTAAACATATTAGGAATTGAATTCATCAATGATGTAATGACATGCATCATTAAGGAAATCAATTTAAAGTAAGAAAAACCCTAGATACTAAAATTCTAAAGAGTAGTCGTCTTTTTCCACTAAAACCCTAGAACAACATAAAACAAATATAGGTTAAAAAACTAAGTGTAAAGTCCTTCTCTATTTATATAATGTGTATCTAAAACTCCGCATTTTTAGGTCGATACGCTGTCTAACATAATAGTGTTCACTTCGTAGCTCACAATTGCATAAAATATGAGGTTCTAGTAGATACGACTTTAGACATGGTCATGTTGAACCTCGTGTAACTTTTAGTGACTCTTCAAGTGTAACATGACCAACAACATGGTTGTGACAATTTCTCGTGTAGTTTTTTGTAATCCATTAGTGCAACACGATTGGTTATGTTTGTGTTGTGTTTAGCTTCAACATGATGGGAATAAAAATCTTACAAGACCTATCATTAGGGCAAGAGCTAAAGAATTTCAAATCTTGGCAATAAGGGTCCTCTTTGAACAAACAGATCCCAGAATTATTTATATACTAACCTCTTTTCTATTACTTATGTATTGTGTATTCTAGCAGGCACACTTATGGGGCTTTACAAGGCGATAAACAAACTCACTAAGACTCAGCTTGTGGGTTATCCATGGACCAACCTAAACTGAAGATGAGCTGGATCGATGAATTGATTTGAAGAATCAGCGCGTTGAAGACTATTTATATATTTTTTATTTTCCTTGAACCATTTATTTTGTAAGCTTTTGGGACATTTTATTTGGTTGTATTTTGTGTTTTAGGAACAGCTAACCTTTAGTGGCATATTTGTAATTGTTTAGCCATTTTAACCCTAAAGGGATTAAGTATAAATACTTGCTTAAGTAAGATTTAGAGGGAAGAGAGAATATACACATTTTGCTGCCCAAATTTTTGAGAGTTAGGGTTCATCCCAATTTTCATAAGACTTATCAATTTCTTCAAGGAATTGTGGTGAGTAGCAACTAAAGGAATTGTGAGTCATATCATTTCCTTGGTTGATTTCCTTTTCATGCTAGTGTGTAATATCTAGTCTTGATTAGGATTGGTTCATTTAGTTCTTGATTTTCATGTCAATTGTAGGGTCAATTTCGATCATTATATTGTTTACAATTTAGTGGAATTGTATCCTATATTGTCTTATTAATTGCCATTCTTCATTTGCGTGGAAGCTTATTGTATAAGAAGTTCACGCCAATTTTTAGTGTTGTTGGTAATTGGATTTACATTTGATACGGTGTTGTGTGCTTAATCTAATTGAGCACATCATCATTTGGTGTTAAGATTGTTTAATTTAGATATTGGATTCTAAAAGGGCTTAGGGTTTATGCCATTTGGAGGGTTGTTCGGATTTGATTGAAGTTGTTTCAATTGTTTTTATGTATATGCTTTAGACAAATTAAGGCATATCATAATTTGGTACAGAGCAACTTATTTTACAAATTTGGATTCATAAGATTTAGTAGTTTACACCTTTTGAGGACTTGGATTTGGTGATTGAATTTGTTTCAATTGGTTGCGTGTATGTGCTTGGATCCTTTGATCATTTAAGCACATCATAATTTGGTATTAGAACAATTGTTCCATGCAAATTAAGGTCACTTGGAAATTTGGTCTTCATGCCATTTTTGAGATTTGTGGACTTGTTTGATTGGCATTGTGTAATTGGTCTTTAATTTAGTTTTGTGTGCTTATACTTGGATTTAAGCACATCATCTTTTAGTATTAGCGCTCAAGTTTAGAGAAGGGAGTAACATTGTTGATTCTTGATCTTCATGTTCAATTAGGGTTCTTCAATTTGTGATCCAAAATTGTGTGTTGCAAAATTGAGGTTGCGTAATTGTTTTGATTGAATAGTGAATTTGCTGCTTGTTGAAGTTGAATTAAAAGACTTGTTGTAGCTCCTTGTGGTTAATAATTTTTGTGAAAGGGAAGAGGAGTAGTAGTGTATTATTGATTCAAATTTCAGAACTTGAAAATTACCTTATTTGTGAAGAAGTGGAGGTGTATTCTTTACTTGTGTTATTTTGGACATAAGGAGTTTAGTTGTGCATTTTCATAATTGAGTGTATGGATATATGGAAGCTATTTGATTTTCAAAATACACATTAAGTGATAGCAGTTATTGTGTGTTCATTTGAATTTGAAAGTGGCTCATTACCAATTGTGGAAAGGGTGCAATAATTGAAATCATTTGAATTTTGAATTGAGATGCCTCATTTGTAAGTTGTGGTTTAGAAGTGTGTTGAAGTGGAGGAGTGCTACAAGTGGAAGAGTGTGCGTGTGTGTGCTGCACCATGAGTAAAGGTATGTATGTGTGGCATTGTGTTTTGTGTATTTAGTGAAGGATGTGTATGTGTGGCGTTGTGTTATGTGTGTTGAATTAAAAGGGGATTGCAAGTGGTGCATGTGGTGGTAGAGAGTGTTTACATCATGAGCAAGGGATAGTGTGTAACGGTGTGGAATTGTACATTTGTGTATGTTGAGTTGTTGCATATTGTGGTTATATGTAGTGTGAAACCGTAGCAAGAAAAGGAAGGTTTAAGTAGTAGAATTTGAATTAAAAAATAAACATTAAAGTGTGAAAGTAATTGAAACTTATTACTTAAACACTTATTGGTTGAATTTAATTTCTTAACTACTTGGAAGTATTTATTTGTGCTTCAATTATTTTACTTGACTTTACTTGAAGTGACAATAAGTATTTCTTGTATTGGTTATGTGTGCACCGTAGGTGTGTGAGGGTGTGTTGTTGTGGTGCATGTAGTGAAGTGTGTTATTAAGTTGTTGAAGTTGGTTAGCAACTTGTTGAACTTAGTTAGCAACCATGTCAAATGATGTGTATACTTCTACTACTTTGGTACATCAAGTATTGACTTCTTCTCCAACCATTGATGATGGATAGAGAGAAAATTTGTTCCACACTTCTTATAGGGTACAAGGATACTTGTGCATAATTATTGTTGATGGTGGTAGTTGTACTAATGTTGTAGCTGCATCATTAGTATTGAAGTTGAAACTTGTAACTACCCCGCATCTTAAGCCTTATACATTACATTGGTTAAATGATTAGGAGAGTCTTTATGTGACCCAAAGGGCTAGGGTACCCTTCAATATAGGGGATAAGTACTATGATGAGCTTGAATGCAATATTCTTCCTATGTGTACATCCCATATATTGCTTCGTAGGCCATAGTTGTATGACAGGATGATATTACATGATGGGTATAGAAATACTTATATGTTCCAACAGGATGGTAAATGTATAGTATTGAACCCTATGCCGCCATCAGAGGTCCAAAAGATGCAAAGACAAATAAGATAACCATTAAAGATTCTTGAGGATCATAGCTACATGATCAAACCTTTAGAGGACCAAACTGTGCAGAAGTAGATATGACAACCTTCAGAGGTTCTTGAGGCTCCTAGTTGCACGAGCCAACCTATAGAGCACAAAACTTGTCAGACACAGATGTGTCAACCTTCAAAGGATCCTGAGGGTCAGAGTTAGATGAGCCAACCACTAGAAGACCAAACTGTTCAGAGACAGTTGTGTCCACCTTCAAAGGTTTCAGTGGGCCATGAGTAGTTGAGTAAATCATTAGAGGGCCATGAGGGTAAGAAACATATAGTTAAATCAGGAAAGAGGGCAACAATATCAGTGGAACGAGTTGAGATAGGAGAGTCCTTAGTGGATAATGGACCATTATATATTTTATAGATGATATATATCCTAAAAATGGAGGAGAGAAAGCAATCACCCCCTCTGGTATTTAAGATATTGGGATTCTGTAGTGATACTTCTTTAGATGACTTGCTAGGAGGATACAGAGTCTCTACTGCATTTAATTTGTCAAATTTGAGGACAAATCTTTTTGAGGACCGAGGAGATGATAGGAATAAAAATCCTACAAGACCTATCATTAGGGCAAGAGCAAAAGGATTTCAAATCTTGGCGATGAGGGTTCTCTTTGAACAAACCGATCTCGGAATTATTTATATACTATCCTCTTTTCTATTACTTATGTATTGTGTATTCTAGCAGGCACACTTATAGGGCTTTACAGGGCGATAGACAAACTCATTAAGACTCAGATTGTGGGTTATCCATGGATCGACCTAAACTGAAGATGGGCTGGATTGACGAATTGATTTAAGGAATTGGCGTGTTGAAGACTATTTTTATATTTTTTATTTTCCTTGAACCATTTATTTTGTAAGCTTTTGGGACATTTTATTTGGTTGTATTTTGTGTTTTAGGACCGGCCACCCTTTAGTGGCATAATTGTAATTGTTTAGCTATTTTAACCATAAAGGGAGCAAGTATAAATACTTACTTAAGTAGGGTTTAGAGGGAAGAGAGAATATACACATTTTGCTGCCTAAATTTTCATGAGAGTTAAGGTTTATCCCAATTTTCATAAGACTCTTATCAATTTCTTCAAGGAATTGTGGTGAGTAGCAATTAAAGGAATTGTGAGTCATATCATTTCTTGGTTGATTTCCTTTTCATGCTAGTGTGTAATATCTAGTCTTGATTAGGATTGGTTAGTTTAGTTCTTGATTTTCACGTCAATTGTAGGGTCAATTTCCATAATTATATTGTTTACAATTTAGTGGAATTGCATCCTATATTGTCTTGTTAATTTCCATTCTTCATTTGCGTGGAAGCTTATTGTATAAGAAGTTCACGCCAATTTTTAGTGTTGTTGGTAATTGGATTTACAATTGATATGGTGTTGTGTGCTTAATCTAATTGAGCACATCATCATTTGGTGTTAAGATTGTTTGATTTACAAATTGGATTCCAAAAGGGCTTAGGGTTCACGCCATTTGAAGGGTTGTAGTTTAGATTTGATTGAAGTTGTTTCAATTGTTTTTATGTATATGATTTAGACAAATTAAGACATATCATAATTTAGTATCAGAGCAACTTATTTTACAAATTTGGATTCATAAGATTTAGTGGCTCACGCCTCTTAAGGACTTGAATTTGTTTCAATTGGTTGTGTGTATGTTCTTAGATCCTTTGATCATTTAAGCATATCATAATTTGGTATCGGAGCAGTTGTTCCATGCAAATTAGGGTCACTTGGAAATTTGGTCTTCACGCCATTTTTGAGATTTGTAGACTTGTTTAATTGACATTGTGTAATTGGTCTTTCAATTTGGTTTTGTATACTTATACTTGGATTTAAGCACATCACAACACATCATAAGTTCTTTTATTTGGCTCTAAATTGAGTGAAATCAGATTTATTTTCTTCCTTTTTAATTGAATTTTCCATTAAAGCCCTAGAATCTAAATATTACTCAATTAAAATTCTTATTCTTCAAAATCATGCCAAAATCAAGGGAAAACATGTTAAGTTTCACTTAATGTATATATCTAATTTAGCACTTATCAAATTTCCCCACACTTAACCATTTGCTTGTCCTTAAACAAATTAATCAAAGTAAAAAGGAGGACAGGAAACACTTAATCAAATTACTATTATTCAAGAAATCAATCAAAATTATTCTTATTTAATGTTATAATAGTTTGATAGACAAACTCTAAATTAACTTGCAGTTCAAAAGAAGATTAACTCTAATGCTTATATTGTTTCACTTAAATGATTTTCTTAAACATATGAGAGATTTGAAACCTGAATAATCATCTCTTAAATCAAGAAAAACTCATAAACACTTTACTAACTTTACAAAAATGTATACACCCCCTTCTTCAATTTTGTTAAATATTGTAATCCAAGGTAAATATATCCACTTATCCCTTGATCATTTCTTTGGTTATTTTTTTTTTTTTTCTTTTTAGTAGTTTCATTAGTTAGTAAGTCCTAAACTAGATGATCTTAGGCTATTAGGTTGTAAGATACCTCTTGAACCATCTACTATCTTTACTTAATAAAACTTATTTACCTACATTTAGCCTTAACATGGACTTTTCTCTTAACCTTTTTAAGGAGCTTTCAACTAATAATCCTGAGTTCTTCACTCAGGTTAACATGCATTATTCCTCATAAAGGAGACACCTTATAGGTTTAATTACTCAAGTCAACGAGGTCTATAGCTAAACTTTATTAAAGTTACATATTAAATTTATTTATTACCTTTTTAAATTTTATTAATTTTTCTAGAAATTTTTAAAGGATAAGTAATACTATTTATTAAGAATTATAGTATTATAAAAATACTAAAAAGGAAAAAGTATACATCAAATTAAAATCAAAAGAAATTCGTGACTAATTCCTAACTAGTGATGTTATTCAAATGTCTAGATTTCCAAGTTCAAAACTTTGATCAAGTGCTCTAAACTATCGAGGGAGCTATTTTCCTTTTTAAAATTGCAAGTTAATTTTATGATTTTCTGGTTAAACCAAAAAAATTTTGATTTCTTTAATTAACTACACATTTAGAACTCCCTTCCCCACACTTAAGATTCTACAGTGTTGTTATTGTACAAAAAAGCAAAATATCAAAAAGAAAAACATTAAAACAAAAAATGAACAAAATAATCATGAAGGAAAAACACTAAAAGAAAGAAAAGAAAAACTTTGAGGAAGGTAGTGTGGAGAAGAACTAACAATCCCTTGAGTATAGCCTACGGTTCCATTGCACAATGAACTTAGCTTGTATAGTAATTGACCCTTAATGCTTGGAAACATTGGAAAGCTACACAAAATATAAAATGAAGAGGAATATAGATAGTATTAATTATTACAAATAGATACTGCTGCTAATCTTTTGTACATGGAGAATGCTTTATTAATCATTACAAACATCCGAATGTTAATGTGGAGATTGTAGTAACTGAGCCTTTGGATGTCTTCACCTAGTGAGGACATGTGATGAGCTATAGCGTTCCTTAGGCTTTGAGGTGTTACAACATAGGTGGTATCAGAGTAGGGTTAAGAGCCTTAATGTGTCATTGTCTAGTAAGAACATGTGGCGAGTGGTAGCCTTCCTTAGTTTTGGGATGTTACAGCTTAAGTGGTATCAAAGCTTAGGTTTCATGATCTTTAAAGCTAGGTTTTGATCAATACGTATAAGTTTCAGATAGTAGAAAGTAAGTTATGGTCTTAGATGAATTAGGCGTTGAATATGTAAGATGATGATACATGATGAGAGTGGTTAGTAAATGGGACTAATATTACTAATTAGTGAATCCCTTCAGCAATATTTAAAATGTTATTTTTGAATATTATATACTCTAAGGAATGTAAATATATTTTTATATCTTTCTTCACTATTGTAATGTGTTTTGTAGAATGCCTAAGAGAATCTTGAGAACAGGATCATCCTCAAGAGCTAGAGGTAATGCTCTTGATAACAAAATGTCACCCAGACCTCCTTAACATGAACGGAGAGGAAATGAAATCATTGCTGCGTAGATGCTTAAAGCTATTACTACTCTAGCAAGAGTAGTGACATAGCAGCAATAACAAATAAAAGAGTTACAAGTGTTGAATGTGAAACAAGCATAGATGATAGGAGACATTCAAGAAAGGCTAGCTAAGCATATGGGTTTAGATCATTTTGTTAGAATGGTTAGAGAATTCAAGCTTAAAGTTGATGATCCATTGGATGCTAAGTAGTGGGTTGATGAGCTAAAGAAGACATTTGAAGTGTTGGGAACAAAACCAAACTCCTAGAACATAGTCATAAAAGGACTAATGAGATGAGGACTCTAGGAACAAGAATGACACCAAGAAAAAGACCTAACCAGGGTGTTGTGATTCAAGATAAGGGCAAGAGACACCATATAGTGCAGACTAGACTTATAGTCCTTATAACGCCCTCCTTTCAAGCTAAGACTTCATACATGGGTCAAGGAAATAGATGTGTAAGATGTTATGGGCCACACGAGTTGAATGAATGTAGATGGCAAGAAGGTACCTATTTTTCTTGTGGAAAGACTAGGCACATCACCAAAACCTGTATGGAAAGATTAATACCATCGACATTCTATTTCTCCAACAAGCAATAGGGTCACAAAATGGTTGATTACCTAAACACTAGAGGTTAAAATATGAAGCCAACACCAATAGAAACAAATCAGGTTTGGAACAATGGTGATAGACCTTAGCATGTAGGGCCAAGATAGAGGGAACTAGCATAAGTGTTTGCATTATAGAGGCAAGACACTCTAGATATAGAGACATTACTAGGTACACTATTAGTATATTATACTAAAGTGTATATTTTATTTGACATCGATGCATCATATTTATATGTGTTTGGTTCATTTGGAAGTAGGAAGAATATATGTGTTGAGGTGTTAAATGTTGTATTGAGTTTGAGTACATTGATGGGTATGGGTAAAGGATTAAATCGGATATGTAAAAGGCTCAGTGTAGAAGTGTAAAGTGGAATACTGGTTATAAACCTTCTGGTGCTAGAAATGATAGATTTTGATGTAATACTGAGGATGGATTGGTGGTCAAGCATCATGTAACTATTGATTGTCATAATATGACCATCCATTTTAATACACTGGAAGAAGAGCAGTTTAGTTTGCAATTAGAAGTGCATAAGCCAATAAGGCTTCTGACTTATGAATTATGGGGCAATAGTGATAGCTTCAGTGATAATTGAAATTGAAAAGGAAGTGAAGATTGATCAAGTAAGAGTGGTGAACGAGTTTATTGGAGTATTTTCTAAAGATTTGCTATGTTTACCCCTAACAAGGGAGATTGAGTTTAACATAGATGTCATGCCGGTATGGCTTCCATATCCAAAGCCTTATACTGTATGGCACCTATAGAACTAAAAGCATTGAAGGATCAGATACAAGAACTGTTGGACAAGAAGTTTATTAGACCAAGTGTCTCACCTTGGGGTGCACTTGTACTGTTTGTAAAGATAAAAGACAACAACATGTGGTTATGCATAGATTACCGGGAGTTGAATAGGGTCACCATTAAAAATAAGTACCTTCTCCCGAGGATTGATGATCTATTTGATCAGTTGCAAGGGGCTCAAGTTTTCTCAAAAATAGACTTAAGATTTGGGTACCATCAATTGAGAATTAAGGAGGAAGATATCAAGAAGTTTGCGTTTAAAACTAGATACGGGCATTATAAGTTCTAAATAATGCCATTTGGACTCACAAATGCACCGGTAGCCTTTATAGGCCCAATGAACCGAGCATTTAGGCAGTATTTGGATAAGTTCATCATTGTGTTCATAGATGACATTTTGATATACTCCAAAAGTGGGGAAGACCATGAATAATACATAAGGATGGTATTAAGTAGATTTTAGGCAGAGAGGCCTTACATAACATTTAAGAAGTGTGAATTATGGCTAAAGTAGCTAACATTTCTAAGACACGCGATTAGTAAGGATAGGTTAGCAATAGATCTTGAGAAGATAAGGGTCGTAAATGAATGGCCTAGACCGAAGACGATAACGGAAATAAGAAGTTTCTTAAGACTAGCTAGATATTATAGAAGATTTGTAGAAGGATTCTCCAAGCTAGCAACCCCTTTTAACTAGATTAACTTAAAAAAGGGTGAAGTTTGTATGGGATGATAGATGTGAAGCAAGCTTCACAGCATTGAAAGAGAGACTAATTTCTACACTAATGCTAGCCTTACCAATCAGTGGGGAAGAATTTGTGGTGTATAGTGATGCATCTATCCAAGGTCTCCGTGTATAGTTATGCAAAATGATAGGGTGATTGCATATGCATCTAAGTAATTAAAGCCTTATGAGAAGAATTACCCGATGCATGATTTGGAGTTAGCAGCTATAATTTTTGCACTCAAATTATAGAGGTACTATCTGTATGAGGAAAAGTGTAGAGTATTCACATATCACAAGAGCCTCAAGTACCTCTTCACTTAGAAGGAGTTAAATATGAGGTAGGGACACTGGCTAGAACTGATGAAAGATTATGATTTAGAAATTTAGTACGATCTTGAGAAGGCAAACATGGTTGTTGATGCACTTAGTAAGAAGAGACATGGTAATTTGGTGACCCTGATCACAACTTAGAAGATATGTAAAAATTAGATCTAGAGATTGTGACTTAGGAGATTGGAGCTAGACTCGCCAGTTTATGCATATAACCAATGGTAATAGATAAAATAAAAGTTGCGTAAATTGATGATGAGGGGGTATAGGAGGTTAAGAGGAGAATAGAGGATGGAAAGGCTAGAATTTAATGAAAATGAAGAGGGAGTGTTGATCTATGGTTACAAATTATGTATGTCGAGTGTAGATGAATTGAAGAATGAAATATTGAATGAGGCACATTATTTTGGGTACTCCATCCACCTTGAGAGTACTAAGGTGTATAAGGATTTGAAGTGCCATTAATGGTGGAGGAGTATGAAGAGGGAAATTGCAAATTATGTATAGAAGTGCCAAACATGCCAATAGATAAAGATGGAATATCAAAGAACCATTGGCATGTTACAACCTTTACCAATACCAGAGTGGAAATGGGAACATGTGACTATAGACTTTGTCAAAACATTACCTAGGTCTGTAACTAAGTTGGACACTGTATGAGTGATTGTGGACTAGCTTATTAAATTTGCTCACTTTATACCTTTAAGCACTAGGTATAAACTTGAGAAGTTAGCACAAATTTACATAAAAGAGATTGTAAGATTGCATGGAGTATTGATCTCCATAGTATTAGACAAGGATTCTCGATTTATAGGGAGATTTTCAAATAGTTTGTAGAAGGCTCCAGGAACAAAGTTATAATTTAATATAGCTTTTCACCTATAGATGGATAGCCAGTTAGAGCGAACTACTCATGTATTAGAGGACGCGTTGAGGGCATGTATATTGGATTTTGGTGGAAACTAGGATGAACACCTACCCATAGTAGAGTTCGCTAACCACAATAATTTTCAAGCTAAGATCTAAATGGCATCGTATGAAGCATTATATAGGAGAAAGTGTTGGTTGCCTTTGCGCTAGGATGAAGTAGCTAAGAAATAGGTATTAGACCTGATTTGGTACAAAATGCAGTGGATAAAGTGAAGTTAATTAGGTAGAGAATGTAGTCACCTAAAGTCATCAAAAGTCCTCTATAGATAAAAGAAGACACCCATTGGAGTTCCAAGTGGGAGACCATGTTTTGTTGAAGGTCTTACTTATAAAGGGAATAGTAAGATTTGGATTAAGAGGGAAACTAAAACCTAGATATGTGGGACCCTTTGAAGTCTTAGAAAGAATTGGACTAGTAGCATATAAACTAGCATTACAACCAAATCTTGCTAAAGTACATAATATATTCTACATTTCCATGTTCAAGAAACATGTACCTAATCAAAACCAAATCATTGCATTAGAACCTCTGCAAATGTAGCCAAACTTCACTAAAGTGGAGAGACTTGTAAAAATTGTAGACACTAAAGAGTAAATTCTAAGAAGACAGGTTATCAAGTATGTCAAAGTGTAATGGAGCAACCAAATAAAGAGAGAGGCAACCTGAGAGTTAGAAGAAGAGATGAAAAGAAGATATCTAGAACTCTTCTATGATCTAGGTAATTTTTTAGGGAGAAAATTTTTATAAGGGAGGAAAGATGTAAATACATTAATAATTATATATATAAATATGTATATATAATTAACATTAGTAAATATTTGGTTAAGGTTAAAGAGGTAATTGAAAAGGCAATTTGGTGAATTCATGGTCAAAGTATATAAGTCCTCATCTAACCTAATGTGAACCTTTTATCCTCATTTACACCTCACAAAACCCTAGACACTCTTTTTAGAGACCTAAGAGAGAAGAAGACAACTACGCTTACTATTCGCCTATTAGATTAAGTTGAGTAACCAATTAATACAAATTGATTGCCACAAATGTAAGTACATCATGAATAAGTAATTAATCTTTAGGATTCCTTGTAAAGCAGATTGTACAATGAAAGACTCAGGATAGGAATTCAAGCATTAAATAATTTGATTCGGTAAGTCCTTAGACTAACCCTAACTAGTAATTTCTATGAAAAATAATGCACAATTAACTCTAGAATTGTTGGATTTAAGTTAGGGTTTGAAAGAATTGAGGATTTTATGAATTGGAAAAAGGGATTAAGGATGAACAGTAACCTACATGGCTAGCTACACGCTTGTGTACCTTCTCATGTTGAAATTCGAAGGGGCATAGAAAGGTACATAGCCTCTGGCATGGCCGTATCTTATCCCATCTCAAAATACAAACTACATAGAAGCTCCTACATAGCCGTGTTAAGTTGAAACACATCCTATTTTGTTTTAATTTGTTGGAAGAAAATTCTGTGAACATTAATTGGGAAATATGTGTAAGTTTGGAGGATTTATTAGACTATAAAAGTGTATGGATCAGCTATTGGAGATTAAGGTATATGTATACTGTGTTTGCTGTTTGTGTTTATTGTTTGTGTTTGTTAAGTTAGAAATTGTGTGTGGATTAAATATTATTGTAAGTGAACTTGATTGATTACACATGTGATCATGATTGGTTAGGTCTGAGAAACCAAGTGTGGGTTGGTGTTCTTAAGGTGGCACCCCAATGATCGGTATGTGACATTGTCTTTAGTGAAATCGTGTTCAAAATGATCCACGTTGAATGTGGAAGGACTCATGTATGTGGAAGGATGTTGTGTGTGTTGTGAAAGGACTCATGAACTCATGGACAATAGGGAGACAATAGAGAGTATCCACTATCATATACTTATTATTATTATGTATGGAATAGACTCATGGATAATAGAGGGTACCCTTTATCATATATATATGTATATATATTTGTTTGTGGAAGGATTGCATGGATATGTGCAAGGATTGTATGATGATTTTGGTGATGAGTTTGTGTGTTGGTTTAAGTATTTGTGAAAGAATATAAATTGTGAATGAATAATATGTTGCATCATATATGTATTGTCATTTCTGTCATGGCATGTGTATGTGTGTGTAGATATATATAGTACTGGGCATTCACTTACCCCTCATGGGATTTTTTTTTTAGTTGCAAGTGCCATAGGAGAAACTGTATGGTACGATGAGACTGTTGTAGAGACGAATCAATGTAATGAGAGGAATATAGAATATGTTTACTAGGACGAGTAGTAAACTGATGAAGAGAAGAATTTACATTTGTTGACTTTGTTTAATCAATTTAAGACTATTGTAGTATTTAAGTTTATGAAAGCTTTCACTGTAATAAATTGAAGAGACTGTTTGTGATATTTGTATAAGGATAGATACTATTGCTAATCTTTTGTACATGGAGAATGATTTATTAATCATTACAGGCATTTAAATGTTAATATGAAAATTTGTAATGATTAAGCCTTTACGTGTCTTCACCTAATGAGGACATGTGGTAAGCTGTAATATTCTTGAGGTTTCCAAGCATTACAGATAACAATACTTGTTAAGCTTAATTCTTATTTCTATGTGAATATTGGGAATATGCCATATGCATCGTATATTTTACATTTTCATTTTAAAATCATTCCTATAACTAATGTAAAAAATTATACACATATCCCAATTACTTCGTAGCATATTAAATTGGCAAAATTTGCCAATGCGCATGTATGTTTTAACTTTTGTATCTTCAAGCACGCTGTCTGGACCTGTCCTAGGCTTCTCCAATCCATTCTTATTTATTATGGAAAAAATGAAATATTCTTTCGCATGTTCGATACCTTAAGCATGTTCCCACTGTGTCCATTCCATATACATCGAAGATACTGTTCCCTCTTATTTCTAGGGGAAGTGTGTGTGGAATCTAGATCTAGAAAGATGAGAGAACAGTACTAATCAAAAGGGTGAATCTTTTCCGAAAAACTTCTTTAGGAGTAACATGTTTACTCAGTAGATAAAAGATAAATAGAAATTTGATACGAGAAAGGTGTTGTTGCAACCACTCACGTTAGTTTGCTGTCGCGACCACGCTACAGTGCAATGAATCTGTTTCCGAATTTGGTTGCCGGTTCTCAGGACAATGTAGTATTATAATCGCTTAGCAAGGTACAGCTGTTGACGGGTCCTTATCTAATTATCCATGATGGAGGAGCACCGAAATGTTTACAACTCTCTACTCTTATTTTGTCTTTTCTGCTAACATGCAGCCCGAGCTGTGTCACCAGCTACATTCGTCAGTATCTCTACTATTACTACATAAGATAATATAAGCTTTCGTCAAAAATGTGATCAATGGATAAATATAGAAGATTGATTCTGCCAGCTGAAAATATCTCCATTTCCTGATTGGCAGCTTAGCTAGTTAGCTTTACATAAGGACCAATGTAAAAGCTAATTTTGGATTAGTTGTAGAAGAGACCTGAGGTGATGACCCTAAAGGCGACTTGTTAAGATTGATTAACAGTTATTATGTTATATATGTAATTGCTACATAATAGCTATTTTACGAGTCAAAGATCGAAAGACTCTATATAAATATTTAATTATATTATATAAAATTACATAATAGGAAAATAATTACAGAATCCAATATTCTGTAGTTCACCAGAATTGTAGAAAATTGAAATCCTTTATTAAGTAGTAAAATGGATAAGTAACTCGAATTTTTACATAAATATATTTCTACATGAGTCCCTAAAAATAGGATAAGGTGTTTTATAACTAGATAATCTGCTATAATACTTTTTACACTAAGTCCTAATTTAGGTAGCTTGTGTTTACATCATATTATGTCCTAACTCAAGCTTTTATGGTATTACCTATAAAAACAATTTGTCGAGGAGTGAGCACACATTGTGACTTAATGAGATGAGAGTTTAATATTGTCATTACTACATAAGTAAAAGTAAGTTATCATCCATATATTATGTATGAGCAACCATATGCGATGCAAATGTCACATGTTGTTTTCTATTAATCAGTGTGAAGTCTAAAGTATAAACCTACAACACCCACCCCACCACCAACTCCAGCACCCCTAACCATTAGTACCGAATCTTCTAAAAAGTGGTATCCTTAACCTGATGCCTTAGGATGCCCTTCATTCTTACCTAAAATCTATTACTCTTTTCTTAAAATGACTTATAGCATGTTACTCCATGATAATCTTTAAATCTTATCTTAACAAGATCCTTACCCTATTGTCTTAGGATAAATCTTATCATAACATGACCCCTGGTGACACATGCATGGAATTGAGAACAAGTAGCTATAATTGAAGAGTTTATGTTCAACAAAATCTTATTTTATGATTTGAAATTATTTGCTAGTTATTATTTAGTTAGGGTTTATTAGATTAGTCAAATCTTATTTTGTTAAAATATTAATTAGGCTTGTATTTTGTTTCCTAGTTTATAGGATATTATTTAGTTTCCTTTTGAGGTTATTTCCTAGTTTATTAGATTATATTTTGTTTCCTTTTCCTAGATTTCATAGGTTTTATTTTGTGTCTATAAATATGCCAAGCATGTATTGAACAAGGTAGTTTGTCAATGATAATGAAATCATTTTAGCATTGAGTTTTAAACTCCAGTCTCTTTTGAACTTATCAAGAATTTTATATTGGTATAATTTAAAGGGTTACGATCTTATGTCAAGGAGCTTGAATTTACTTAATCGATGGTGAGGTTGATCCATTAAATTATACTAAGGTTCGAGAAATTCTTAACCCTAAGGTCGCATTAATCAAAGCCTTTGGTTCTTGGTTAGATTTCTCATTGGGTTAAGGTTCACACAACTTGTTCCTTAGTGATCTAGGTTCCACATTCTCTATCATTTAGCTTGTTGCCATAGAATACTCTTAAATCTTATCTTAACATGATCCCTAGCTTGTTGTTTGAATATACTCATAAATTTTGCCTTAACATTGTCTCTAACCTAATGCTTTAGGACTCACTTGAGACATCTATAGCTTGATGCCTTAGGATACTCTTCAAACTTTCCTTAATATGATCCCTGGCTTGATTCTGAAATCCACATCATGACATCTTTGGCTTGATGCCCTAAGATCCACACATATAATACCCTTAACAATAGCTATGACTTTAGGCTTTGCTAAAAGTGTGAAGATTTATGATGCCACTTAGTTTGTATATAGTGTGATAAGATTGTCAAACATGTCATCATTTCCTACTAACATGTGATAGTGGTGGCTTTTAATTCGATGCAATGTCTCATGTAGAGCATGTCGAGTTTTTAAATAAAGCTAATTCATTAGTGTATCCATTCAGGGGTGATCAACTATGATGAATCAAGCAGTCAATCAATCCATGAGACAATATTATCCATTTCAAAGTCACAATCCATAAAGTATGTCAATCAATTTATTATATAGTTATAGCACAATATTATCTTAATTGAATCGAACAATTTTGCATCTTTGGTATTGTTTGCTTCACTCAATTCTTCTTGGGTTTACATATATAGGTGGTCGTAATGGTGGTGGATAGAAATAAAGGTGGTTTTCATGTTTAGATTAAGGAAATTAGGAAGTATAGGTAAAGTGAACATAAATTAGAAAAAGAAATGAGGGGGGTTTAGGGTTGCACCTATTGGTCAGTTGATAGGGATTGCATAAGTTTGATGCTGCAACAAAATAGAGGGGCAATGGCGTTTTGAGCTACTAATTGACAGGTGGTGGTAGTATTGGTCGAACAATACTTATTTTTTATGTATTATTCAGTCACTAGTTTTTCTAGTAGTTAGATGGTGACCTTCTTCTTCCTTCGGTACCTACTAATCTCTATAAAATTTTCTAACTCCATTTTCATCATATAAACCATCATATGAACTTTAAACACATATGAACAAATCACATATAACAATTTAACAACTAACAATCGCACTTAATATAGTAATTTATCGAATTTCCCACTCACCTTGATTTCGTAGCTTAAAACACAAAATAATCTTTAGAAAGTTGCAAAAGATCGATTTCCTCACCTAAAATTAGAGAACAACAAGTTTCTAAATATATTTAATAGCTAACCTTGTCAAAACGTGAATAGAATTATATTTATTAATGGTTCTTCAATAAAATTTCAGAAACTAAATCTTCTACTTTTACTTTGATTCAACTCAAAACTTAAACTCAATATTTACTTATCAAGTCTAGTATGATTGTGAAGCACTCTTTGCAAGGATCACAATGCCACTTTTGGTTTTTGATTTGTAGATGATTTGAAGAAGTTAAAAGTAATTAAAATTTGAAAGAAAATATAACTTTTGTAAAAGTTTTCCTAATACAAGATTGTAGGAAATTTTCTCGACGATGGAAGAAGTCTTGAGGAGAGAGAAAAAGTTAAAGATATATATAGCTCGAGATGATTTCCTCACTGTGAAGTCATTTGGTGGTGGGAGATTATCTAGTCATCAAGTTCGATTAAGTACTATGCTCTTATTTAATTACTTAAATAGTGATATTTTTAGATGAAGTTCTACATATAGCCTAAATAAAATATTCTAAATATAAATATATACTTAAATTTCTAATTACTATTGTAAACCTAAAATTTTATTTTCATTTATTTATTCATTATAAATTATCTAGCGAACCCTTAATTCACCTAAATTCCCATGTTCTAAATTTACATGTTGTAGACGTCCCATTTATGTCCTTTTTTTAGCAAGGTTTATAAACAAGAAGAAAAAAAGAAAATAATAAAAAGACAAAAAAAATAAAATGATAAAAATACAAAAAAAAGGTGAAAGAATAGAAATAATAAAAATAAAATGCTAATAGCTCAAGTATATCTAAGTGTCATTACTTAATGAGATACATCAACAACTTAGTTAGTTAGGGCTTGGCACATGTATATGGGGTTCAATATCTATAAATATAGTGCTTCACTAGATGATATGAAGTTCTCTAGTTCATAGATGAGTACCTTAGGAAAAGTACGACACCACTTTCGTGTTGTTGAAATCTAAAGTTGGAATATCCTTACCATAGTGTTAGAGCGACATTATAACTCCAACCGAAATAATAAGGAAAAAGGGCATAAAATGGGTAAGTACACAAACATATATCACCCATTACCATAGCCCGAACGTTGACTAACAAAACTAAACTATACAAACATACGAACTCCAAAATTTAGCAATCACGTTACATATACGAGGTTGTATACGAATGATAAGCTTATGAGTTGTAGGAAAGGAAATCATTATGTCATGAGTAATGATGCAGACAGTAGTGATTGATGTGAAGTATGTAGTCAAACCACAATGCGCATCACAACTTGTGGAATAAGAAATTTAGGTTTCAATGATCTAAATTGTTGTACTTATATGTACGTATAGGATGCGCAAGTGAGATGGAAAGACAAGCGGATGCATGTGAGGTATGTTATGGGTATATAGACATGAGGTAGGAAGAGTGATATTACAAGACCATGAATATGACATGCATAGATTCACATGAGACGTATAAGGCTAAAGGAGTCATGGGAATCAAATTCAGCAACTCTGCGCTAATGGTATTTGGGTAAGCATATTTAAGGATAAGATATGGAGTTGTAGCCATGAACTCAAGGGACAGAAGACGAGTAGGGAAAAGTTTCGAGGATGAAACTTCTTGAAGGAGGGGAGAGTGTAAAACCATAAAACTTTGAAAAATTATATAAATAATTAAAGAAATAAATAGAAGAATAAATCATCTGAAACATAATTTTTAAACAATATTAGGTTAAATAATGAAATTAATTTAAATTATAAATCTAGGAATTTTAAATGGAAATTTAAAGTAAAACTTTATGTTCAAATTAATCAAATTAACATAGACGTAGAATTTCATAGTAATTTTCCAAAAATACAAAATTTAAACGTATTCTCGTACGCGTATGAAATACAAAAATAGAGACAAGTATAATATAAAATAAATATAATATAATATATAAATGTATATACATAATTGTTAAAAAAAAATCTGGAAACGCCAGCCATCGTCTCATTAGTCCATTACGATGTCAAATGCGACTGGTGATAGCAGCATGGCAGCAGGGGCATCCCATCATCCTTCCCTTCCTTTTCTTTCTTCTTCCTCTTCTCGGCCATCTTCTTCCCTTCCTTTTCTTTTTTCTTTTCTTCTTCTTCTTCCTCTTCATCCTTCTCTCGGATCACGACTCCCTTACCTTCCCCTGTCCCATGCCTTCCCTCGTTTGCCCTCCCATCACTCTCTCTTCCCTTCTCATTTCTCTTCCTCCCTTATCAGCCAGCCACCGTACCTCTCTCTCTCTCTCGCTCAATCTCTCACATGCTCAAAACCTGAAGAAGCGATGGTTAATTCGATCGAATAGGGAGGACAATAGTAACCACAACCGTGACAATCACAACAATCGTCACTAAAAACCCCGCAACCTTATTCACATCATTGGATATATCAGAGGCCAACAACATCCTCTTCCCTGTTGCTAGGTTCTAAGTTGGATGGTTTGCAATGGGGTTACTCCCAATCAAGTGGCTGCCGATGTTATGGTTCGATCACCATGCTTATTGGATCGCGAAGATCGTGCCATTAAGATTTGGAAGAAGCTGGAGACAACCTGATGGAAAGGGGAGTAAATGTCGCTGTGAACAGCTTCGAGTTCCTACTTCCTGTAGGTGTTTTATGGCGTAGGAATTGGATAACTAAAATTGGTGGTGTTCCACGCCAAGGCAAGTGCACAAGGGAAAAGCGAACATGGCTAATAGAGGAGGACGACGGTAGAGGCAACAACAACCATAACAATGATGGCAATGGTAGTGGCAACGACGACCTCGACCACAGCAACGGCAGCAGCAATGACGGTCCCAATGACGACAGCAACCGCGACTCCAATAGCAGCAACAACAATGATCATGATGACAACAATAGCTGCAATAACATCCACAAGAACAATATCTACAACAATCGCAACAGTAATAGCAACAACATCCACAAGAGCAACAATGGCAACGTCCATGAAAATAGCAGCAGCAACGACGACAACCACAACCTCAACTTGGTAATGGAAGGTTAGAAAACAGAGTGGGAGACAACAGCAACAAAGACGAAGATGATTCTGATTTGAGTGAGCTTTAGGAAGAATTGATGCCAAAGAATGCACGTGCTACACTTGCTTATGATGACGGTTGTGAAGGATGCAACCGGACCCAATTAGTTGGGATCGACGTCCGAAATGGTTTGATTCATACTTTTGTGTCCAGCTCATAACCACAAGCACAAAGACAGGAAGAGGCAACTAAAGGACCTTGTGGTACTGATGATACAGCAAGGCTCATGTGAAGCCGTGAGAGGAAGGGGAAAGAAAAGGAAAGGGCAAAAGGGGAAGGAAAGGGAAGAAAAGAAGGAGGAAAAGAATAAGAAAGTAGATGTAGGGGAATGTGAGGTGTATATGGAAATGTGTGTATATGTGTACATGTGATTGAAGGTGTGTAAGGATGTGTGTATGTGTGCGTATGTGCGGCTGTGTGTGTGGATGAGGAGGTGTATGTGTGTATGTGTGTGTGTAAGTGAAGATGTGTATGTGTGTGCATAGGAATGAAGATGTGTATATGTGTGTGCATGAATGGGTATCTGTATGTGAAAGGGAGAAGGAGGAGCCGAGAGTGTATGTGTGGATGGTAGTGTGGATGTATGAGAGTGTATGCGTAGAATGATATGTGGTGTGTGCGAGGAGGGTGTATGCATGTGGATGGTGTGTGGTAGATACGGTATGTGTGTGTATGTGTGGATGCGGTATGTGTGGAGGGAGTGTATGCACATGGATAGCGTGTTATATGTGTGGTTTTTCCTTCTAAAGGTATCTTACATATGTGGAAGAAGGAATTCCAAATTTGGCAAGTCGAAGACATTCTATTGCTCAACTTCTACACAAGGAAAGCAGACAGTCGGTCACAACAACTTAGGATGTTGGAAGCACAGATTCGAAGGAAGTTCAACATTCGAATCTTGTTCGCCCAAAGTTCCATAAGGAGGAAACTTTACACCTTGTCATTAACCACAAGACGAGTAGAGTACACATATCAGGTGCTAGAAAGCTACCAAGTCAAGTGGAGACATGACTTTCTACGATTGGGTTGAGGAAGCATCATAGAAGGAGACTTTGAGAGGAACGCAAATGAGTTACCCGCTGGAATCGCTGGACTCTGGCTAGGACTACAGTAACCCTAAACAAGTGAGTGGGAAGCTTAATGATATGCTAGCTTGTTATGTTGCATGTTGAATGTTATGCATGTGAAATTGATGTTTGATGTGTTGTTGTTTGATATGATTGTTATTGAGTTAAGTTATGTGGTAGGGAATAATGAGTTAGGTAAGAAGTCGTGAAGATTATAGGGGAATGAATGGTCCGAGAGTTTAGATGTCATTACCTTAATGATAGCACCTAACGCCATATTGCTAGTGCTATAACCATAAGCCTAACCTATGTTTTACAAATTGTTTTCTTTCAAATCAAACCAAAATATAGAAACTTAGCTTTTCCTTCTATAGCTACTGAGTAGGTATGCTTAGTTGGAGTAGGATGTATAGGTATCATTATGTATACATGTCAGAGTTGGTTCCTGAATGTGTATACATATACTTAAATAAATTTATTTTCATATTATATTTACGAAATACACTCATGAACATAACCATACCAAATCATGATTGCAACCTTAGTTTTTACAACATAATGATCCTGTTTTCTTACCCTCTTAGGTTCATAAGGGAAAGTGTCCATAAAAGTTTCATTAAGTAAGGATATGTCACGAATATGTATATACATATACATATACAAATGTCTTGAAGACATCAAAAGAGAAAATGAGATGACCTTGTTGGCTCTCGAAAATGTGAGAATGATAGAGCACTTGAGAAATGCGATAGCGTAGAGGTGTCAAATATGATTAAAGTAAATCAACCCTGAGTAGTTGGTTTGACATGTGAGATAAATAACATAAAGATGTTAGAAATGATTGTAAGCCAACCCGAGTGGTTCGGCATTTGAGAGAAATGGCATAGAGGTGGCAGATATGATGATTATAAGTCAACCCGAGCGGTTTAACATTTAAAAGAAATGGCATAGAGAGGTTCTGAGATAATTTAATCATTGTAAAATTGGATAGGTCTATGTCCATGGGGTTTGGGTGCAGTGTCGATGTTGTGTAACAAGAAATGCATAATCCTCGCTTGTGATGAGTGAAATGGAATGCTTGATGTTTACCTTTATGGTATGATGAAAATTGATTGTGATTGTAAATGTTGTTTGACCACCCTAAATCAATTAATTAAGGGAGTAGACTTGATTAAAAACCTGACATGCATTTCCACGAGACATTACATGAGATTAAAAGCCATCACTATCATAGGATGCGTTGGAAGTGATCAAGAAGGATCGTTGTTCCACTAAGTGCGAACTAGGTGATTAGGGGATTGTCGCGCCTTGACGATTCTGAGTCTGGCCTGTCCTTGAGGGTTTGCTCTGTTCGGTGCAAAGAGGCACGGGAGCGTTCACTATTGAGTTAATAAAATATCCTAATTAACAAGTGATAAGATAAATAAACGGGGTAATGACCTGAGCACTGATGGTGGCTTCGGAATCCCCAACCCAAGGTCAAAGGGGAGCATAAAGCCTAGACTTCACGTCGGTTACTAGAAGACCACGTGAGATGTTGCATTTATATGGTTGTTTATGTATAGCATATGTTTAATATTTTAACTTGAATTTTCTTGTGCATGTATATGGCATATGTTTGAGAACTAGATTTGTAATTTACTTGTGTGTGTACATAGCATTGAAAGTGTTATCATACCATTCACTGAGCTATAGTGTGCCCACCCCCTCACAGACTTTTTGCAAGTAGCGATTACGAAAGTGCGGGATAGGATAAGATGTAAAGTGTCGCGGGTTTCTAGAAGACTAGAATGACAAAGTAAGAATTATGAATGATAGATTGTTAGATGAATGTTAGGACCCCAACATAAATAGAATTTGAAGTTGAGAACCTAGGGATTATCCTATTTTGCTGATTGGTAGGGGATACCGATTCTTTGCGATCATGGTTGATCGTGGGATTCGGGTTCCATAGCGATATTTTATTATCTAATTATATGTACTATAACTTGTTTTAGATATAATTATTTACTTAGAGTCTTACGATCTCTGACTCGTAAGACGATTATCATGTAACGGGTGCACATGTGCCATGATAATTTCAGTAGAGGCTTTTAAGCTCCCTTTTGCGGCGTGACAATCATAGACAACAAACAAATCTAGACTTGCTAAAAAAACAATCTAATAATATCATCAATGATATAGCAAATTAAATATCATGTAAGCTCAATTTGTTAATAGTATCACAAATAATGTAAGCAAATCCGAGGTTGCTGAAAGTGCAGTTCAATAATATCATCAACGATATCAACAAATTAAATATTGTAAAAACACAATCTAATAAGATCATGAACATTTGTTCATAATATCATGAGTTGTCTTAAAAAGTTAGACATCCTATTAGCACAAATTTGGGTTCTTAGATGTTGCAAATTGAGGTTTGTTGGTTTGCAACGATATGTCTGCTTGATCATGCAAACCAACTCTTACTAACTATCACCTTAAAGAAAACAGATGCAAGGATGCTTGTTTCATGGTTTAAACTAAGTTAGCAAATTAATTAGAGCATTTGTTTTATATGAAGAGATATTAAATGGAATTATACTATTGGAATTATTGATAAGGTATGGATAAATTTCTTAAACTACTCAAAGTGTATGTTTCCTGAATTTTGTAAATATTTAAATAACCTTATATTATTGCTATAACTTTAGAAATATCATTAAAAATACCATAAATAACATTAATGGTTTAGCACTCTCTTCATGCACATGCTTCCATGTAGGATTTGGGATAGCTATTTTAGAAGATGGTTCTACAATTTGGCTACTCTTTCCCCTTTGTTACTACAAATCTTCCCTATTTTAATCATTGCTTGATTGTAGATATTACACAAGTGAAGTCATCTATGTGTTACTCTAAAGAGTACTCTTAGTCATCTATGTGTTATTACTTCCATGAATTTGGGCATTGATCTCAAACATCGAGTTGCTTCTTTTCTTTGAACTATGATTCATGTTAGGGCTTCTTTTCTTTTTCTATAATTTAGTATGTTAAATCTAGTAATTGATATTCATATAATATGTAGTGAATTTAGCTTTTCTTTCAACATTTATTCAAAGGAGAGGTTTTATTGTTTTAGAAGTGGTATTGTTGTACATATCTAAATGTCAACTTTCTACATGATTTGAACTAGTTTAGCTACTATGTAGGTTAGTATTAGTATTGCATTTTGATATTCAGAGCTCTTGTCATGAAATAAGTACTTTTTAATTATATGATATTTAAAGCACTTTTCATGAAATGATTAATTTGTATAATCATCTAAAGATCAAATATTTTCTCCATATAAATTTCATATATATTAACTTTATTCTTAAGTTTCCAAAAAATGATAGTTTTGAAACTTAAGCATATAAACAATGTTGAAGGAAACAAGGAAATGTAAGAGTAGGGATTTATTCTGTTGCACACAAGATTATGTAATGAAGCCTTATTAGAGTTTAGTTAAACTCTCTTGGACCCTTTAAATTGATTTAGCAAATAATTTGATTATTCTATGTAGGAGAAGATGTTGAAAAAGAAGGCAAAGGATAAAGGTTGAGTATGAGCGAAAGATGGTCAAAAGTCTGATGTTGTCATTATGCAAGAGGTCTTAGGTTGTAGGTTAGGCTATTATCAAGGATTGAGATATGGTGGGCTAGTCCCGCTACCAGCACAAACACCAATGTATGAGGAGCAGCATGGGTCCTCTTTATAGACATATATCTAACTAGCCCATTGGATAAGATGATATTCATTAGAAGTTAGTTAACCTATAATAAAAGTATGAGTAGTTACTCGGCAGTATACCATGCCTTACGTATGGTTGTCTTATCCTTAGAAAACTTCTACATAATTCCCAAGTGGTTAGTTAGGTGGTCTGTTGCAGTAGCCTCCTACACTTAGTGCTTTTCCATGGCTTACCCCATGGTTATATTCTTTTGGTGGGTTATCGTCTCAGTAGTTTTCTGTTTTTCGCCCCACATAGATAGTATACAATGGAACTTGTGAAAATTGGCTCCAACATATCATCTTCTATGGTGAATCAAGGTAAAGAGCAAGGGGCATCTAGACCAGGTGCAAATGCAAGAGTTAAACTCTTCATATGGGTTATGTTTTCTACTTATGGGTTACCATTATTGTTGCTGTAGTTATCATAATATACTTAGACCCCTATACTTCTTGTTAGACTAAATATGCATGTTATTTCACTTTTTGTGATATTTTATTAGACTATATATGTGCCAATCCACTCGTGCATTATTTATCTTATTTTTATAATTGTTGTGGTAATTATTAAATTACATTAAATATTAAATATTTTCAATAATATTAATTTCCATTATATTATCTATTATATTACTACAAATTATTAAAATGTGATTTTTAATATTTTAATTAATAAAGAATTAATAATGGAATTTTATTAATTATTGAAATAATAAGAAAAAAAGGTAAATGTCAAATAAATTTGCTTATTAAAATTAAAAGGGGTAATGTAAATTAAAAAAAAAAATCATGCTCAGAAGTGAGCTTAATTCTCCAAATAGTGGCAAATTGATAAGTATTAAAAAAAAATTTGCTGTATGAGTACATATATTATATATTCTCCACCAAAGAAGATAGAAATTTTGGTGCCATAGGCATATATGAGGATTAGGAAAACACTAACTAGTAAGAAGGCTAGCTTTAATTATCCTTAATAACCAATCAAACTGAGCCCTTTTTTTATTTTTTGTTGAAAAAATTGAGCCTTCTCAATATGTTGGTTCAATTATATATCTCATCAACTAAATATTGAACTAGAAAAAATGAATAAAACTACGAAAATGAAGAACCTAACTTACATGATTAGAAGAAGAGGCAAAGTCAAAGCTATAGAATGGAGAGAAAAATGAAATGTAGTTTTATGATTGAACTAACAAATATAATTGTATAGAGGTCTATTTATATGCAAGTAATGGCATGTGTGAATAACAAAACTAACTAATACGTGTGAAAATAACTTATTTTAACTAACTTAAATACCCTATGCCACCACCACAACCCCCCTATTCCCCAATTCCACAACCCCCTCGACCCTACCCCCCTAACCTAACTTGTGGCCCCTTTTACATTAGCCATGGAAACAAGGCAAAACTAGACAACAAAATAGCTTAAACAGCCTTCTACAACAACTTTAGTCATAAGATCCACTAACTGTAAATGTGAAGGAATGAATTCCACATGAAGAAACCTTGAACTAAATGGCCTTTGATGAAATGAACATCGATTTCTGTGTGCTTGGTTCTCGCATAAAAATAGGGATTCTTAGCAATCATTTTTATTGATTTACTATCTGCATACAAAGCAATAAAAACAAAAATTGAAAGACTCATATCTCTTGACAAGTAGGAAGCCCACAAAAGTTCTTTTATAAAAGCAGCAATGTTTCTATATTCAACTTTAACCGAAGAAGTTGATGAAGTAACTTGCTTCTTTACTTTCCATTAAACTAAAGAAGTGCCAAGGAAGATGCAAAAACCAGAGAGTGATTTTCAATGAAGTTTACATGACACTTAATCAACATCACTATAACTAAGCAAAGAAAGTGAACTTTGATAAAAAAAAATAATAATAATCTTTTGTCAATAGTTCCTTTAACTTAGTGAAGAGTATAAAGAGCAATATGTAAATGAGTCATTCTTAGATTGGAAACAAACTGGCTTAATTATTGAATTTGAAATGAAGATTTGGTTAAGTGATAGTGAGATACAAGAGATGGCCAACCATGTGATCGAACAAGCAAGGATTAGGAAGTAAAGAATCAAAGGAATTATCTAAATACAATCCTTGTGGAAAAGGAGTTCGAGTAGGCTTAGCTCCTGTGTCTCTCACATAAGTAAGAATGTCTAAGATAAACTTTCTATGGTTTAAAATAAAACTAGATGGGAATCTGCAAACTTCAATTTCAAGGAATTAATTGTGTGCTTTACTTGATTAATCTTTGATAAAGAATCTCTTGCAACAAGAAAATCATTAACATACACAAGTATTGCAAGAAAACCAGCTAAACTCTGTCTTGTGAAAAAAGAATAATCTGACTTTGATTAAATGGAACCAAGATAAATAGTGAATTTAGAAAACTCCTTATTCCACTATCTTGAAGATTTTTTAGTCCATAAAATGAGTTAACAAGCTTACAAAAATGCCCACTTAATGCTTCATAACCATTCAGGGCACAATGTAATTATCCTCATTAAGAAAACCATGTAAGAAAACAATATTAACATCTAATCGATGAGCATACCAATTCTTAACTAATGTAACAACTAACAACATACGGATTGAAGTTAATTTCATAACTAGTGAAAATGTGTGTGTAATCTAGACCTTCAGCTTAAGTATAACCTTTGGCTACTAACCTAGTCTTGCATCTTTCAATTGTTCCATTAGGTTTGTACTTGATTTTATAAACCCATTTTGATCTTATAGCTTATTTTCCTATAGTAAAGTAGTAAGCTCCTAAGCATTATTAGATTCTAAGGCTAAAATCTCTTTATTCATTGCCTCAACCTAATTAGGATCACTCTTAGCTTCATCATAGTTTCTTGGTTCATGTATTGCAAATAGGTTAGCTAAGGAAACCACATTATTATGAGGTAATTTAGAAAAAGAATGATGAGGAAATAAAGGATAAAGAAAAGTATTGTTATGCATTGCTGAAACAACAGATGAACTATGATGTACATCATGAATGAAGTCTTGAAGCCATGGAGGTGGATGTTTAGAATGACTTGATTTACAAACTAGAAGAATAGATATAGATTGTTCTGTGATAGCTTGATTAGAAGAAATATCAGTAGGACTGGAATGAAAAGATGGAGGAAATTTTAAATCATGACTTTCATTAGTAAGACATGAAACAAAAGAATTAGGGAACATAGGAGAATGAATAGTGTCAAAAAGTGTATCATCATCAGGATTGATTGCATTTTAGATAGGAAAAACATGCTAAATGAAAATGACATCTTTGCTATAAACAATCTATGTGAATGTATATCATAGAGTTTTTAAACCTTTTAACCAAACGAGTAACCCAAAAACACACAAAGTTTACTTCTAATGTCAAATTTATGATTAGATTTAGGTTAATTAGCTACATTACATAAGAAACTAAAGGTGCAAAGATGATTATAAGATGGAGGTTTATGAAATAAAAGTTGGTATGAAGTTTTCCAATTCAAACTTTATATGGGCATAAGATTGATGAGGTAAGTTGCAATAAGAAGGCTTTCTCCCCAAAATTTTTTAGGAAGATTAACATAAATATGAAGTGCATTCGCAATGTCTAACAAATATCTGCGTTTTCTTGTTACAACCCTATTTTGTTAGGGAGTATAAACAAAACTTCTTTGATGCAAAACACCATGTTTAGCAAAAAAGTTTGATATTCTTTAGACAAAAATTTAGAACATTATTAGAGTTGATGGTCTCAGGAATGGTTTTAAAGTGAGTTTAGACATAGGTAAAGAAGTCAGATAGGATGGAAGGAACTTGGTACTTATGTACCATTAAGAAGGTCCAAGTGCTATTTGTCATATTATCTACTATTGTAATGAAAAATTTGGCACTAGAAATAGAACACGTGTTATATTGTCCCCATATATCAATATAAATCAAGTCAAATGGATGCAAAGATGGATAAGTACTATGCAAACTAGGAAATAGATGAAACATAGTAAGAAAACATGTGTTGCAAAGAAATGTGGACACATTTATTTCACTACATTGAGGCAAATGTTGCAGCTTTGATGCAGACACATGTCTTAATCTATTGTGAAATAGATCTATGGACAAGTCATTATTTGAAGGACTTATCATATGAAAAGAAGTACAACCAATAGTATTGTGTGAAGAACAAACATGACTTGAAAATGGCTTTAAGCTCATTACATGAAGTCTATGGTAGCAATTAGTTGAAGCAATAATAGCTATAGATTTCTAGTCTTGAAATTGAAATTTATGTGAATAAAAAATGGTAATTAGATTGGTATTAGTAAGTAGCCTATTGACTGACAACATATTGTAAAAAAAATCTAGTACAAAAAATACATCAATTAAAGTTATTGATGTTTAACTTGACATTTCCAATGGCTTGAACAAGTTTTTCTTTACCATAAAGTATTTTAATATGAACTAGCTCAAGTAATGTATGTGTTTTGAGTTAAAAGGTGTTGATGTGGGGTCATGTGGTCCAAAACTCTTGTATCTACAATCTATGAATTCAATCGACTATCATTCTTAAGTAAAGAAGCTAGAGCACAAGAATTACTTGCAAAGGACAAGAATGAAGTAAGCTGCTATACATCCTCAAAATTCTTCCCTTTAATCGTCTTCATGACCTCTTGACATACTTTAGACACAAGCTGAGATTCATCCATATTATTATGTTCTCCACTAATACTACTTGATTCATTAATGTTCATTCCAGTAATGTCAAGAGGAGTTTTTGTAACATTTGAATTTATCTAAACCTATGTAGCTACTCTAACATTCTTCCTTAATTTCACTCCTTTAAACCATTTTAGATATCCAATAATTTCAAAAAAAATGGTCAATTGTATATCTTGTCCTTTTGTAGTGAGCACAAACCAATTTACCAATTACTTTGCTTTTATCTTTCTTATCATCATTCACCAATTTCTTTTGCCCATTAACGACAAAAGCAGTTGAATCTTCATTTGGATTACTAGCAAATGTGACATGTTTTTGCTTCTCAATTTAGTATACAAGATAACAAGCCTTGTTCATTGACGGTAAAGGCTCCATGGATAAAATTTGACTCCTAATATTCTCATAGACATCATTAAGACCCAATTTTAAGTTCTCCTGGTAATAGTTTTGATGATAACAAAAAGCTAAAAGATTACTAACTAAGTTATTAAGTGTGTAGTTAAATAATTTTACAGTAATTCAGTTGAGAATTTTTCTTCTTAAGTTTTTATTCAGAAGGTAACTCAGAAACTGACTCAGAGAGTAGACTTGTTGCACGAACAATAAGTTTTTATTTAGAAGGTAACTCAAAGACTAACTTAGAGAGTAGACTTGCATAAATGAAAAAATACTGCAAAAATGAATAGCATATTATAGAACGAGTTTATTCTTGAAGTTTTAATCAATCTGAAGGCCCAACTCCAAAGTTGAATGTATTTGGGTAATATAATCAAAATGTTCCACAAAGTTGGTCAACATATCTAAGGAGTTTGAAGTTATAATCAATTTAAAAATTAAAACTAAAGTTTGTCTAGATTCGACAAAGTAAAGTTTGTTTATAAATATTTATAATTTTCAAGATCCAAAGCCGTGTTTGAGGAGCAAAATAATTCAAAATGGATAACAAACATGATACACTCCTATTTCTAAGTGATATAAAGATTGATTAAAATTAAAGCATACTAGAAGCAATTCTTATCAAGATATGCTCAACTGTTTTTGAAGAAATTATCCACAAACTTCAATAACAACACAGAACTAATCAAGGAACATTTTTTAATTTGAGATAAGCATAAAAGATATGATCTCCAACAAAATATCTAGAACAAATCTTATCTCCAATGTCTAGCTTATCTTCTTCTAGTTGTCGCATGATTTGAGGAAAAAGACCCTTTGCATACAAGAAAGAGCAGAGATGAAATATACAAAAAAAAAAACTCGACATTTTCTATGTGAAATTTTGTTACATTTCATTTTATTATTCTATATCAAACTTAGTGAGGAATTCATTATCTTTATTCCTCATTGACTTTTTTACTTTGTGAGTTAGATTACAAATAGGCTCTGAGTTTAGAGATAGCTAAGTGATAACATGAAGTCTGATAAAATGAATTGTGATCACTATTTTGTAATCTTATTTCTTGATTGGATATAGTAGAACATACCGGTATAGAATATTGAGTCCTTAACTTGGAGCTAGAAGAGATGATTGATACTTCAGGTAGAACCTCTATAAATCCTTATGCATACTTTGCTTACTCTGCTCTTTTATTTTCATGCATTTAATTATTTGTTGTGTTTACAAAGAAAATTCAAAGCCATATTTAATAAATAACTAATTGAGATGTAATCCAATTTTTAAGAAAGAAAGTTATTTTTTTTAGGAACCAATTCATTCCCAAATAGCCCCAACACCCCCCCCCCCCCCCCCCAACCTTTAGTTATTCTTTGGGAGCAACAATTGATATCAAACCCAGTCTCTTTTATTTAATTGAGTGATCCACTTTATCATGGTTAAGAAAAATACTGTAATCAATTGAGCTCCATACTTTGATGGCACAAATTACTTATATTGGAAAATGCACATGCTCACTTATATTGAGGCTAATGACTATACTTCATGGCAGGTGATTGATGTGGTAGACAATTAGGTGATGAAAATGAATGATGATGAGTTCAATGAGGCTAAACTGAAGCTCACTGAGCAAAATAATAAGGCTAAGAATATGTTACTCACCACTATAGTGCCATTTGAATGTTACTTGATATCTTCATGCGACACAGCTAAAGAAATATGTGATACTCAATTTAAAACATATGAAGGAACAAATACTATTAAGGAAACAAAATTAGTGCTTTGCTGCAGAGATATGAAATGTTCAAAATTAAATCTAATGAGAAAATTAAAGATGCTTTCAATCCTTTTACACTATAACTAATGAACTAACATCTCATGAAAAGAAAATAGAAGATCTTAATATGATGGGAATTAAACCTCTAGCCCTGACATTAGGAAGCCTACTTGAACTAAATGGAACCCAGACATTCACATTTTATCTTTATTTATTTTATAGTAATTGTTTTTACATTTTAGCAAGCACATTTTTGTCGGTTTTTACAAGAAGACGGTCAAACACAATAGCAATTGGTTTGTGAATGGATCACGGTCCATTATGAACCAAATTGAACCTACAAAGATAAGAGGAACTAGCCTTCATTTCATTTACATTTCACTTAAGAAAAACTGGCCATCTTCACTTCTCTTTCACATTTTTACTATTTGGCATTGTTGTAATTTCCTTGTTTAGAGTAGGGTATAAATACTTGCTAATTAGGTTTTGTAAGGGACTTTTTGAACACAAATTTTAGATATTTGTTGCCATGGAAATCTTCCTTTCACGCCCCCCTACTCTTATCAAATTATCCTAGAATTTGTAGTGAGTGGATTTTGATTGTGTTGTACGTAATATCAACATCAAAATCAAACCTAATTCCAACTAGTGTGTAACATCTGGTAAGGAATTAGATCCTTTTATCTATCTCTTGTTCATGCCAATTAGGTTCTAATTTTAATTTAAGGTTCACACCTTGATAGATTCCTTGTTATGTCATCCTATATATATATATATATATATATATATTAAGTCAACAATTGTTCTTCTTCTCACTTGTTTAATGTCAAGAATTAGGGTTTATAAGGAATAGGGGTTTCATGCCATTTTGACTGCTTGTTGTCAAGTGAATCTTCAATTGCATTGTGAACTTGTAATTGGTCTTGAGAACATCATAATTTGGTATCAGAGCACGGTTTTGAGAAGGGAATTTCATGATTTTCAATTTGGGGATTTAAGGTTCTTGTTGTTCATTTTCGCAATTGAAGATTGTGGAAATTGGAGTTGAGTTCTTGAGTTGAATTGTTCCTTGATTCCATAGAAATTGTGAATTGAAATTCATAGCAGATTGAATTAGGGTTCCTTTGCCATGGATGCATTAGAGGGATCCTTGTAATTGGTTTCCAATTGAAGGTGTTTGAGTGGATTTGTGTTGTGTGTTTCCTTGTGATTTTGGAAGTGGAAGTGTGAATTTTCATATTTGCATTCTGATTGTTCATTTTGCCATGGAGAATTAGGAAATATTTTGAATTTAGATTCAATCATTACTTGTGGAGTTATTGTGTATTAATTACTTTAAATACACTTTAACTAAGCTTGGAATCATTTGCTTTTGTTGCTGTGATCTTTAGAGTGTGTTGCTGTAGTGTGTGTTGTTGTGTTGGGTCAACTGTGAAGGTGAATTGTGTGTTGTGGTGTGAAGTTAAGTGAACCATGGGAGTTGTGTGTGGCGTGGTTATGTATTGAAGTGTGTAAGTATGTTGTAGTGATCGAACTGTGTAGGTGTGGTATTTAATTGTGTGTGGTGTGAAGGCGTGTAGTGAATTGGAGATGTTGGTGCCGTGAAGGTGTTGTGTTGTGAGTGTGCCATGAGTTGGTGTTGAGTGATATATATATAAAAAAAAAATTAAAATCATGTCAAATGATAGTATGAATGGTAGGATTGGTAATGATGCCTATAGTCAGGATGGAGGAGGTCAAGGGCGTCATGCTGTAGGTAGAAGAACATTAGAGGAACAATTACAGGATCTTACCACTATTGTTGCTACATTAATAACACGGGTAGATCAAATGACGATGCCATAACTAGTGGCAAAACCTCAGCTACCCTCACCTCGGGTAGCCTATGAAAATGCTCATAGGGAAGGAGCTGTTGGAGGAAATAGGGATAGGAGAATGGAAGGAGATTATCATGCTCTTAGGGAGGAAAGGGATGATGATTTTGAGAGTGAGCCTTACCTAAACCAGGAGTTCAAAGATAATTTTAAGAGTGAGCCTTACCCAAACCGGGAGTTCAAACCACCTTGGGGATTAGAATATGTAAAATTGCAGATGCCTTCATTTGATGGCAGGGGTTCTATAGATGATTATTTAGATTGGGAGGATAAGGTTGAGAGCCCATTTGAGTGCTACAAGATTGATGATCACACTCGGGTTCATCTTGCAGTTGTAGAATTTACAGGCTATGCCACCTTATGGTGGAAAAATCTTGTGATTAGTAGATGAAGAGATGGTGAGGTTGATATACATACTTGGCAGGAAATGAAATGGGTATTGAGAAAAAGGTTTATACCTAAGCATTACAAACAAGAGCTGTTTATGTGTCTCCAAACCTTCAGGTAGGGAGGCAAAAAAATTAATGATTATGTATAGGAGTTTGAGACACTAATGATCAGATGTAAGTATGTTTAACCTCCTGAATAAATCCTAGCACGATTTGTATCAAGGTTAAAGTATGAAATTGCCTGCATCGTAGAGCTCCAAAGGTATAACACACTTGATGAGGTTATACATCTAGCCTTGAAAGTGGAGAGATAAAGGAGTTCCAACCCTTTTCGAGCAACGAGTAACAAGTATGGAACTTCTACCAAACCTCATAGGTCAAATGGTTAGCAAGGTGAACAAAAGGGAATAGGGGGAAATGATAAGATTGTGGACAAGAATACATCTATTACTGATAGGGAGAGGGAAATTTTAGAAAAAGGAAAAGAGGTTGTTAGAGCTGATAGCAAACAAACAATGCCAGGGACAACCAGTGGAAAGATGCATCAAATAAAATGTTTCAAACGCATGGGTTTTGGACACATGGCTGCTTAATGTCCCAACAAAAGGGTTATGACTGTTGTGGAGGGAAACAGTGAGGATGGTCAAGAAGAAGTAGTTGGGCCTATAGATTTGTCAATAGTACTATAGGAGTATTATGATAATCCAGATGCTGAGACACATGAAGACAAAGGAAATGATAAATATCTGTCTATTAAATGTGTTGTGTAGGGTCATGACTATATCTCCAGATGTAGGGGATGTACAGAGGGAAAACTTATTCCATACGCATTTTTGAGTTTTAAGTAACTTGTGTGTTCTTTTCATTGATGGTGGTAGTTGCACTAATGTCATAGCTGCTGCATTAGTAAATAGATTGTAACTAGTAACTAGTCCACATCCACATCCTTATAAATTACATTGGTTGAATGAATGGGGTAGTCTGCATGTTACACAGAGGGCTAAGGTGCCTTTTAGCATAGGAGATAGATACCATGATGAAATTGTTTGTAATGTTCTTCCAATATGTGCCTTTCTTATACTACTGGGTAGGCCTTAGTTGATTAATAAGAGAGTGGTACATGATGAGTTTAGAAACACTTATGTGTTTTAGAAGAATGGTGCATAGGTTATCTTGACTCCTATGTCTTTAATTGAGGTACACAAATTGTAGGAATAGATCTACAGAAATAATGGGCACTCAAGACTTCTTGACGATAAGCACATGCAAATAAAGGATTTCGATCCAGGAATACCCATTGGACTTGAGGACAAATCTTTCAGAGGCCTGAGGAGATGATGGGAATCAAACCTCTAGACTTGACATTAGGAAGCCTACTTGAACCAAATGGAACCCAAACATTCACATTTTATCTTTATTTATTTTATAGTAATTGTTTTTTACATTTTAGTAGGTACATTTTTGTCGGTTTTTACAAGAAGACGATTAAACACAATAGCAATTGGTTTGTGAATGGAACACGGTCCATTATGAACTAAATTGAACCTACAAAGAAAAGAGGAATCGGCCTTCATTTCATTTACATTTCATTGAGAAAAACCGGCCATCTTCACTTCTCTTTCATGTAGAGAATCGTTCTTCAAGTGACTCACAGGACTGGTTTTTTTTTTTTACTATTTGGCATTGTTGTAATTTCCTTGTTTAGAGTAGGGTATAAATACTTGCTAATTAGGTTTTGTAAGGGACTTTTTGAACACAAATTTCAGATATTTGTTGCCGTGGAAAGCTTCCTTTCACGTACCCCTACTCTTATCAAATTCTCCTAGAATTTGTGGTGAGTGGATTTTGATTTTTTTTTGTGCATAATATCAACAACATCAAAATCAAACCTAATTCCAACTAGTATGTAACATCTGGTAATGAATTAGATCCTTTTATCGATCTCTTGTTCATGCCAATTAAGTTCCAATTTCAATTTAGGGTTCACACCCCAATTGATTAGAAATTGGCTCCTTATTGTGTCATCCTATATATATATATATATATATATATTATAGGTCAACAATTGTTCTTCTCACTTGTTTAATGTCAAGATTTAGGGTTCATAAGGAATGGGGGTTTCACACCATTTTGATTGCTTATTGTCAAGTGAATCTTCAATTGCATTGTGAACTTGTAATTGGTAATATTGTTAGGAAAGTATTGTAGATCATACCAAAGTCATGAGATGCCAAGAAGATTGCTATAGAAGAAGCACAAGATATAAACAAGCTTACACTTAGCCAATTGAGGGAGAAATTGATGGCATGTGAGTTTCATCTGAACATAACTGAAGAATCTAATAGTAGCACAAAAGCAATAGCATTCAAAGCAAAGGAAATCGCTGCTGAAGGGTCTAACTTTGATGAGAACAATGATGATGATGAAGACATTAGTATGCTTGCATAAAGAATCAACAAGCTGATGAAAAAGAAAGGTAAGAAATTTAAGTATTTTAGAAAATATAACAAATTTGATGCAGGAAAAAACTTTAAGGAGAAAGAAGAAGAGAAAGATAAGAAAGAGATTACATGTTATGAATGTAAGAAACTTGGACATATCAAATATGAGTGCCTAGTTCTTATAAAGAAGATGGAAAAATTCAAGAAGAAAAGCCGAGCAATGATGGCCACTTGGAGTGACCTAGATGAGTCAGAAGTTGCAAGTGTGAGGAAGAAGCTAATATGTGTTTAATGGCTACATCTAAGGTAAATTTCAAATCTAAAGGTGATATATCAGATAATGAAATATTGAGATGAAAAAGATATTAAAGGCTCTTAAAAAGGCAAATGTAAAGATATCTAAGTTAGAAACAAAAAATAAGGCCTTGAAAAATGAAAATGATGTTTTAAGTTAAACAAACAAACTGTTTGTTGATGGGAATGACATTCTAAAGAATGATAATGAAAAAATGCATGTTAATTATGATGTTTTAAGAAAAGAAAATGATGTTTTGAAGGATGAAATTAAATATCTAAAAGTTAGAATCAAAGATCTATCACAAACAATCAAGAACACTTTTAATAAATTTAGTGAAAGTGACAAAAAAAAAAAAAACTAAACATACTCATAAGTAGTTGAAGACCTGTAAGTATTAAACATGGACTTGGATATGAACGTGGTAGCTTATCTAATAATATGGAAAAGACTATGTTTGTTAAAAGAAATGAATATGTAAATGCTAAACCTATTAAAAATAAGGAATTTGTTAAAAAGAACTCAAATAGTAGTAGTAGAGGATACTTTAGAAAGTACCCTCAGCAACATAAGTATCCACTTAGAAGATATCGCAAAGACTACATGTATGGATATAATAAATGGTATCCATGGCAAAACTATCAACATCAAGTAAATCAAAGGTATAATATATCCTCCTATTCATATTTCTTTTGCAATAAAGTAAGCTACATAGAAAAGTATTGCTTTTATAAAAGAAACAAGCTTAGTACACATCAAGTTAAGAAACAAGAAAACACGAGCTTGACTTATCAAAGACCTGAGCTTGTTTGGGCTCCTAAAAAGGTTTGATCACCTTTGTATTAATGCAGGGACAAGGAACAAAAATAAAAGGCACTCGGTATCTAGATAGTGGGTGTTTAGGCCATATGACAAGAGGTGCATCCTTGTTCACTGGCATAATGTGGAAGGAAAAGGATATGTAAGATTTAAAAATGACAATAGAGGTAAAATTATAGAAACAGGTACAATTGGTTAACCTCTATATTCAATTGAAAATTTTTCTTTAGTAAAAGGACAAACATAATCCATTAAGCATAAGTCAATTATGTGATAGGGGTTATAAAATGATATTTGAAAAGAGTAAATGTTATGCTTACAATACCGGAGGAGTAAAATTGTTCAAAAGGTTTAGGAAAAGAAACATTAATCTAATTACACCCTTTAATATGAATGTTGAATGTTGCTTTCTAACCATAAATGACAATATACATGTTTGGCATAAAAAGTTTGGTCATATGAACTTTAATTAATTAGAAGAACTTTCTAAAAAGAATCTTGTTGTTGATTTGCCTAAAATTAGCATAAAGCATAATATTAAATGTAAAACTTGTTTAAATAACAAAATGGTTTCAATTACTCATAAAAGTAAAAATATGATCTCTACAAAAAGATTACTTGAACTATTACACTTGATCTGTTTAGACCTACAAGAACTTTAAGTTTAGGTGGAAATAAATATGGACCTGTAATTGTTGATGATTTTTCAAGATATACGTGGGTATTTTTTCTAAAACATAAGTCTGATACTTTTGATATGTTTAAAAAATTTGCTAAATAAATATAAAATAAGAAAGGATATTCTATTGTTTCTTTAAGAATCAATCATGGCAAATAATTTGACAATACTTTTTTGTAACTCTTTATAAAGAGCATGAAATAAATCATAATTTTTCAACACCAAGTACACCTAAAAAAAATGGAGTAGTTGAAAGAAAAAATGGGACAATACAAGAATTGACACATTTTATGTTAAATGGAAGTGGAATAACTAAATACTTTTGGGCTAAGACTATTGTAACTACTTGCTACATAATGAGTAGAGTATATACTCGACATAATACTACAAAAACATTATATGAATTGTTTTGTGGTAGAAGATTATTTGTTTCATACTTTCATGTGCTTAGATGTGTTAGGGCCGGCCGCACACGAGTAAGTTAAAAAGGGAAGAAAAATAAAGACACAAGATTTTACCCTGGTTTACCCATTAATTAGGGTTACATCTAGTAGAGGATTCCATTATAATTAGCACCTCACTCTCTTGGTTTTCATCACGCAACTACAAGTGAAAAAAGAGGATATATAGAACAGTTATTCATGAGCCCAAGCCCAAAATTTTAATAAATAAATATGAGCTTAATTGCTAAAACCCCCCTGGACCCCCTTGAGACCCCTGCTAAGGCGGCTTCCCCAGACCCTTGCCTACTCAATGTGAAGCAGGACCAACGTGCTTTCCTGTCGTAGGGGAGTATGAGCCACACCCCAACATTCTCCCACTTGGTGAATACTTCCCATGCCTTTTTAAACTTAATACAGTTGTACACAATTCAAACTTTTCAACATTCACTGCCTTGGTTAAAAAATCTGCACCGTTCACCTGTATATCAACTTTTTCTAGCACTATAACTTTCTATTCTAATTTCTCTTGAATGAAGTGGTATTGTATATCAATATGCTTTGTTCTTGCATGAAAACCAGGATTTTTGGCAAAAGATATAACACTTTAGCTATCACATCCAATCTTCACTCCTTCATGTATAAAACCAAGCTCTCTACACAATCTGCTTATCCAGATCACTTCCTCAGCAGCATGAGTAAGAGCCATGTATTCTGCATCAGTACTCTATAAAGCAACCATGCTCTATCTCTTGCTCATCCAACTCACAGCTCTGCTGAATAAGGAAATAACATAATCGCTGGTTGACCTTCTACTATCAATGTCACCTCCCCAATCAGCATCAACAAAACACTTTAGTTCTAATGCTTGTTGTTTATTTGAGCTTTCAATGCCTTCATAACATAACTCAAAATCAGATGTACCGCGAAGATAACATAGCACCCTCTTTGCAGCTATCTAATGCTCCTTTCCTAGATTGGACATATATCTGCTCAATACTCCTACTGCCTGAGCAATATCTAGACGAGTACATACCATGGCATACATCAAGCTCCTCACTGTGCTTGCATATGGAGTTGCTGCCATCTCTTTAATTTCCTCTTCAGTCTTCGGACATTGGGACACTGATAGCTTGGAACTTGTGGACATAGGAGTCTTTACTGGCTTACAGTCTACCATATTGAATTTTTTCAATACATCTTCAACATATTTCTTCTGACTTAACCACAACTTTCCATTCTCTCGCTCCCTTTTTATCTGCATGCCCAAGATGAAGCTTTGTTGGGCCTAAGTCTTTCATCTCAAACTCTTTTCCCAACAATCCCTTCACAATACTAGTCATACTCACACTATTCCCAACTAGCAGCATATCATTAACGTATAAGGTTAAAATAACGAAATCATCATCTAACCTCTTCACATAAACACAATGATCAACATCACAATGAACAAAGCCAAGCTTCAAGGCATAGGAATCAAACTTTTGATACCACATTCTTGGAGATTGTTTCAGGCCATATAAAGACTTGTTTAGTTTGCAAACAAAATCTTCTTTTCCCTTGACCACAAATCCATCCGATTGCTTCATGTAAATATCCTCCTTTAAGTCACCATGTAGGAAAGCTGTTTTTACATCAAGCTGCTCAACCTCTAGATTATATGCAACTGCTACAGATAAAACAATTCTTATAGAATTTAATTTAGCAACTGGAGAAAAAATCTCACCATAATCAACTCTTTCTATCTGTGAATATCCCTTCACAACTAGATGAGCTTTATATTATTCTATATCTCCATCTGCGGATACCTTCTTCTTGAATACCAACTTACAACCAATTGCCTTCCGATCTGCAGGTAATTTTACTAAATTCCACGTTTTGTTTTTACCTAATGAGTCCATCTCATCTATCATGTCTTTCTCCCATTGTTTTGCATCTTCAACACTTTTTGCTTTCTTAACATTATTTGGATCATCACCTGTAATAGTCAAAGCATAATCTTCATTACTGGCAAATAAAGTATACCTCTTAGGTGGTCTTCTTTGCCTTGTGGACCTCCTTAAGGCCGGTTCAAGTGGAGCTTCAACTTCAAACTTAGTATCAGAATCTACAATATCATCCTCCACATTAGGCTCATCATTTTCAGAATCTGAATTTTCCGTTTCAACTTGTGTAGCCTCTATCTTTCCCTATAAACCAACATTTAACTCAACTGTCTATGGTTCTTCAAGAGCCTATGAAACAATCTGATTTATCATAGATTCTCTAAATACCACATCTTTGCTATAAATGATGTGTTTAGTATCAAGATTCCACAGCTTATACCCTTTAATACCATCTTTGTACCCAATGAAGATACACTTCTTAGTCTTGCTTTCAAGTTTATTTCTCTTTTCCTTAGGCACATGCACATACACTTCACAGCTAAATACTCTAACATGGGATATATTTGGCTTCTTCTTGAATAGTGTCTCAAATGGTGTCTGATCCTTTAAAGCTGATGTGGGAGACCTGTTCTTTAGATAACACACAATAGCCACTGCTTCTACCCAAAATTTAGTTGCTAAGTTTGCACCACTTAACATACTCCTTGCTTTCTTCATGAGGGATCAATTAAGTCTCTCTACTACCCCATCATGCTGAGGTGAATATGGTGTGCTTTTTTGCCTTGCTATGCCACTAGTTGCACAAAATTGATCAAATTTTGCTAAACAGAATTCTCTTCCATTGTCAGTTGCAACACTTTAATCTTTCTATCAAATTGATTTTCTACGAAAGCTTTAAATTCACGAAATTTTTCTAACACATCATCCTTTCTTTGCAAGAAATATATCCACACATATTTGGAATAATCATCGGTAAAGGAAACATAATAACTTGATTTTCTAAATGGTGCTACAAGTGAAGGACTGAAGACGTCACTGTGAATTAAATCCAGAATCCCTTGTGCTCTCCCTCCTATAGATTCAAAAGATACCCGATTTTGTTTTTCATGTAGACAATATTCATAGAATCCGAAACCCATAGAACAAACTTGGGATTCCATCCACCATCTTCTTTGAAGCAAGGGTCACCAATCCTTTTTCACCAATATGACTCAATCTTCGATGCCATAGCATTGTAGAATCTTCTTTCACCTGCTCTGTGATATAACTCTTACCACTAACTATTATACTTCCCAGCAATTTCCATAACTTCCCACACCGTTCGCCTCTAGCAATCACCATAAATCCATGAATTAGCTTACATGAATACTTATCACTGATAAAAGTAATACCAGCATCTACCATAGTTGCAATAAAAATAAGATCCCTAGTAAGACCAGGAATATGCATCACATTTGAAAGATTCTTAACTGTCCCATCCTTCATCTTCATCTTCACCTTTCCATGACCGATAATGTCAAGTGTCGAATTATCTTCTATTTGCACTGTACCTCCTTGATATGGTTCATAACAGTAGAACCAATCTTTATGAGGTGTCATGTGAAAAGATGCTCCAGTATCAATTATCAACGCACTGCGTCAACTTGAGATGAATCACACATGAGATACATGTCTCCTACATTACTGTCATCATCTTTCTTTGTACTAGACAATGATGCATCATCTCGCTTCTCTGGACCCACACTTTTGTTTCTACAATCCTACTTTAAGTGTCTAGTTTTTCCACACTTCCAACAATTTATTCTGGATGGATCATGACTTTTAAATCTTCCTCTAGACTTATTCCTGCTAACGAATCTGGATTTGGATCTTTCACTATTCCTTCTTCTTACGAAAAGAGCATAATTTGTTGCATTATCAGAACCTGCTCTTCTCATCTCCTCAAATAATAAAGTAGACATGACATTCTCAAACGACAATGCACTAACACCAATGCCAATCGAAACAATTATATGTTACCATGAATTAGGCAACGAATACAGCAAAGTACATGCTTTATCCTCCTCATCCAGATTAACATCAATAGATGCAAGTTGCCCACATATAGTATTAAAATCGTTTAAGTGTATAGAAAAGGAATCACCTTCACTCATCTAAAGGTTGTGTAGTCGCTTCTGCAGAAACAACCTGTTCATGAGCAATTTACTCTGATAAAGGCTTCCCAATTTAAACTAGAGATCTTTCACTATCTTCTCAGAGGTCACGTTCACCAAGACGTTATCAGCGAGGCATAGCCAAATCAAGCTTTGTGCTTTCCGATCGATGTTGATCCATGCCTTCAATTGAGTGGATGCAATTGCAATCTCTTCCTCCTTCACTTTCTCCTTAGTAATTAACTCTGGTTTATCTTCCTCAATTACATACCATAGATCTCTATCCATGAGCAAAGCCTCCATCTTCAACTTCCATAACTCGAAACCCTTTCCACCAAACTTCTCCACTTCAATTCATGATTGACCAGCCGACATCTTCCCAAGATTTGATTTTTTTTTTTTTTATCTCTCTTCACTAAGAAAAACCCTAATCTCAAACCTCACTCTGATATTAGATGTTAAGACCGGCCGTACACGAGTAAGTTAAAAAAAAGGAAGAAAAATAAAGACACAAGATTTTACCTTGGTTCACCCGTTAATTAGGGCTACGTTCAGCAGAGGATTCCACTATAATTAGCACCTTACTCTCTTATTTTTATCACGCAATTACAAGTGAAAAAAGAGAATATATAGAATAACTATTCATGGGCCCAAACCCAAACTTTTAATAAACAAATATAGGCTTAATTACTAAAAGCCCCCTAGCATCTAGGGAGCGTTGCCCCCTTGAGACCTTCACTGAGGCGGCTTCCCCAGACCCTCGCTAAAGCGGAACCCACGTGCTTTCCTATCGTAAGGGAAGTATGAGCCACACCCCAGCAAGATGTACATATTTTGTGAAAAAGAATGCAAATAATCTTGGTAAGTTTGATGAATGATCAAATGAAGCAATCTTTATGGGATATTCACAAAATAGTAAAGTTCATTGTGTTTTTAATAAAACAACAAAGATAGTTGAAGAATCTATTAATGTGCGTTTTCTTGATGGAGTGACAGATGATTCTAATGATTATGAAGTGTTTATGCCCATAAAGGAAGATAATGATAATGAACCCAAGCCTAATATAGTTAAAAAGGAAAAACCATATGATGAAATCAAAAAATTTGATAACTTAGAGACTAAAGTAGACGGTAATTTGGAAACCAGAGTCGATAAACCTAAAAGTTCAAAAACCTTGAAGTATAAATCATCTTATCTCCCTATTTTAATTATTTATGATATAGGATTAGGAATGAAAACCGGTTCTAAGTTGTAAGAACTTAAAATCACTTTGCTTTGTTGTTTGAATTTGAACCAAATAATACTAATGAATCATTGAATGATAATAACTAGATCAATGCAATGTAGGAAGAATTAAGCTAATTTCAAGAAAATAATGTTTGGAATCTAATACTTAAACCTCAAAATAAGTCGATAATTAGCACTAAATGGTTTTTTAAAAACAAACTATATGAAAATGGAAGGATTACAAAAAATAAAGCTAGGCTTGTATGATGTGCTCTGATACCAAAAAGTATGATGTGCCATACAATTCTAATTGCAAACAACCAATACAAGTGTGTGATCACCAAAACAATCCAAAAAAGGTGTGATCAACAACAAGCTCTTGAACCCTAATTCATGTGGATTCAAATGGCAATGACGCTAAATTGTGATGAGGAACAATGCAATTGTATAATAAGTAAAAGATAACAATTTAAATGAACCAAATTCCACTCAAATAAGACTTGAATCAAATCTGAAAAATAGGAACCCTAATTCACGTAAAAGATAACAAGTAACACAATCAATTTGCATCTATATATGATGCACTAGAAAACAATTGGTATCAACTAGAGAAGGATTGATATTACTCACAATCTCCTCAAGCTAATCTTGCCACAATTTCACAAGTGAAATTGATAAGAGTAAGTTTTGCATGCAAGGACTCTCCTCATGGAAAGAAGGTGCATTTTATCAAGTTCAAAAATTTACCTCTAAATCCTACTTAGAAAGTATTTATACTTGCTCCAATTAAGGTAAAAACAACAAAAAAAAATTACAAATAAGCTACTCAAATGACCGGTTCTCAAACATAAAATTATAAGTACAAATAAGTCTTCAAATGGCCAGTTCTTCATTTCAATATAACACACTATGGATCGGTTCTTCTTTGATTTATGTAGGTCCATGAATAACCCACAAATTGAGCTTTAGCGAATTTATCCACCATCCTGTAAAAATCGACAAGTGTACCTATTGAAATGCACAACAAATATATAATAGAAAAGAAGATACTAAACAAATATTCTCGAGGTCTAATTGTTCAAAGAGGTCCCTCATCGCCAAATTTTGTAACCCTTTGGCTCTCGCCCTAGTGATTGGTCCTGTAGGTATATGATTCCTATCATTGTAGCTAAAGGGTATTCGTAAGAAGAAGGCATAGATTATGATGAAATATATGCTCCTATTGCTAGTCTAGAAGATATACCACTTTTGCTTGCCTGTACTTGCTTTAAGGATTTTAAGTTGTTTCAAATGGATGTGAAAAGTGCTTTTATGAATTGTTATATTAAAGAAGTGTATGTTGAACAACCTCTTAGATTTGAGTATCCATTTAAGCCTAAATATGTTTTTAAGTTAAGAAAAGCTTTGTATGAATTCAAACAAGCACTAAGAGCTTAGTATGAGAGTGAGTATTTGATCTCTAGTGGCTATAAAAGAGGTATGATTAACACAACCTTATTCTTAAAGCATTATGATAATGATATATTAGTTGTACAAATATATGTTGATGACATAATATTTAGATCAATCAATGAAACATATTGTCAAGAATTTGCAAAGCTTATGCTGATAGAATTTGAAATGTCAATGATGGGTGAGTTGAACTTCTTCTTGGGTCTATAAATTAAGAAAACAAAGAAGGAATTTTTATTCATTAAGAGAAGTATACTAGACAGATATTGAAAAAGTTTGGATATGGAAACTCAATGGAAGTTGCTACCCTAATGTGTTCTTCTACCATGTTAGATCTTGATTCTCAAGGTAAGAAAATCAATGAAAAATTATATAGAAGTTTAATTGGTTTGCTTTTATGTTTGATTGCATCTAAATTAGATATTTTGTTTTTTGCTTGTCTTTGCACAAGATTTAAAAGTAATCCAACTGAAACACATTTAAAAACTGTTAAAAGAATTTTCAAGTACATTCCATGCACCACAAAATTAGGAATCCAGTATCCTAAAAGCCAAAGTTATGAATTAATTGGATACTTAGATGCTAATTATGCAAGATGCAAATTAGATAAAAAAAAAGTTGATGACAACCGAGCTAAGAAATGGATAGCAGATCCTCTTGAGATGCTAGTTGGACCTATGACCCAACTTCGAGCTAAATGACTTAAGGATGTACTTAATGGGCTAATCAAAGAAATTCAAGATGAGGAGAAATAGTTGCGTCAACCTAAGAATGAACCAAGAATAATCCAAGTCATTAAAGTCCAAGATGTCCCGGAATAAAGACAGCTTGAAGATATTTGTTGAGAACCAAAGCTACTGGCATGGAAAAGCAAAGCCACCAGACTAAGTGGCCAGCATTAAGGAGATAAGCCAGCTAGAATTATGCTCAAAGCTGCCAGCTTTTGAACCAGCTTAGAAAATCATGCAGGCTGGCTGGAAATTATATTTAAGCCATCGGCTTAGGTGCTGGCTCAAGGAGAAAATAGGCCGACTTTAGTTAAATTTAGGCCACCGGCATATAATGTTTCCCTTAGTCACAAATAGGGTTTTTCTTAATATACGATTTTTTATGTTTTTTTTTGTGAACTATAAATAGTCATCAAAGACTCCATTATAGACACTTTTTTTTTTTTGACATTATTGAAATAAAAAACTCTTCTTCTGTTCTTGAGGAACTTGAACTTATTGGCATTGTTATGTGGTGTTCATACTATTACTTATCAATTAGTCTTCCATCCTGAGTGTGGCATATAGACCATACTAAGGTTCTTGCTTCATTATAAGCAATGGGTCACGGTTTCCCTTCGTTCATCATTGATCATCGACTATTCAATTCAAATTGATTTCGGGTTTTAGCACAGGTTAACGAAGTTCGCATCATTTGGTATCAGAGTAATCAGGTTGGTTAGGAATTGCCTATCTTGAATCCAATTTGTAGATCTAGGTTTGAACTCAAAAAAAAAAAAAAAAGAGAAAAGTTCGAATCTTTGTGTATCTATTGATCTTATTAGAATTTTTATAGCAATTACTGTATATGTTCATTGATCCATGCTTGAATTATTGCTGAATAATAATAAAAAAGAGTAAAATTTGTATAAAAAAATTAGGATTCTTGGCAATTGTTGTGTTGAAGACTAGAAAATCATAATTATGTTGTTTGAAGTGTCGAGGAAACTGTTGTGACTTGTTGAATTGTTGATTCCAACAACAAGGAATTTGTTACATCCATAGGATAAATCCTGATTTGTTGTTTAGTTCTAAAAGAACTAAGGAAGAGATTGTGAGTGGTAAAAGGCAAGAGTAGTGAGATCATTAGAGTGCGCAAAAGCCGATTGAATCTTGTGAGACATAAAACACGTGTGATTAGAGAGATTTAGTGATTGAGTAGAAAAAAAACACATGATGGAGTGATTTAATGAGGATCTATACTTTTCTATTATCATCTTTGTTTTTGTTGCATAAAACATGTCTAATAGAAATTCTCCTAATAGTGTAATGGGTGGTGTTAACATGAAATTGATCATGGAGACTCTAACTGCTAAGATGAGGAGGATGTGTAGAGCAGAGATGGACCAATTTCAGGAGCAAATGGAACAAAATTTTAAGCAGTCCCAGATTGCTTCTGCTGGATGTAAGAGGGATAAAATGCCTAGAAGGATAGTATGTATAGAGGAAGATGAGTGGGGAAGAGAAGGGTCTATAGCTAAATCTGATCAAGATTCTTTCATAAGGTATAGAAGGAATATAGGGAGAAGTAGAGGAGTTAGGAAAGAAGAAGATAGTATTCTAGGAAATATCAAGATGAAAATTCCTTCCATCCAAGGGAATAATGATTCTGATGTCTATCTTGAGTGGGAGAAAAAGGTGGAACCATTTTTTTACTGTCATAACTACTCTGAAGTTAAGAAGGTGAAATTGGTTGCCATAGAATTTTCTAACTATGCTATAGTTTGGTGGGACCAATTGTTATCGAGTAGGAGGAGGAATAGAGAGCCACCAATAAAGACTTAGGAAGAGATGAAGAGGGTAATGAGGAAGTGGTTTATTCCCACTTATTACTATAGGGATTTGTATAATAAACTATAAAATATGAGGTAGGGGAACAAGAGTGTAGAGGAATATCATAAGGAGATGGAGATTACGATGATCAGGGCAATGTTGAGGAGGACCAAGAAGCTACTATAGCTAGGTTCTTGGCAGGCTTGAATTGAGATATGCAGAATGTGGTGGAACTGCAACATTATATAGAACTGGATGATATGGTTCACATGGCGATTAAGGTAGAGAAGCAATTCAAGTGGAAAGGTAGGAGTTATCGAGTTCTTTAAACTAGAGAGCTAATACAGGGAAGAAGGAGGAGAAGCAATTCCACTCTAAACTAATGCTAGAACAAAAAGCAAAATTGGCATCTCATGGGATTAAAGGTAAACCCGATTCTTTTCCTAATAGGAATTATGATATTAAGTGTTTTAAATGCTAGGGAAAGGGACATATAGCGAGTCAATGTCCGAACAAGAGAATTATGGTGATGTAGGATGATGGAGAGATTGAGATAGACAGTAAGTCAGTTAATAAATCCATGCCATCATTGGAGGATGTTGATGAGGGGGAAGAATATGTTGTTCAGGTGGAGATGTTGGTAGCCAAGAGAGCTTTGAGTGTGTAGACAAAGGAAGAGAAGAATGTGCAAAGGGAGAACATATTTCATACTAGGTGTCGTTTTAAAGACAAGGTATGTGGTGTGATTATTGATGGTGAGAGTTGTACAAATGTTACCAGCACGACCATGGTTGAGAAATTAGGGCTTCCTATAAGTAAGCATCTTCGCCCCTATAAACTGTAGTGGTTAAATGATAGTGGTGAAGTGAGGGTTACAAAACAGGTCTTAGTTTCTTTTAGCATTGGAAAGTATGGGGATGAAGTTCTTTGTGATGTAGTTCTAATATAAGCTACACACTTGTTGCTGGGGAAGCCATGGTAGTTTGACAAATAGGTGAAACATGATGGATTCACCAATAAATACTCTTTTGTACACGATTAGAGGCCTGTTACTCTTTGTCCTCTGACTCCTAGTGCAGTATATGAGGATCAAGTGAGGTTACAGAGAGAGTGAACAAAAAAGAGCCAATGAAAATGAAAGAGTGAGTGCTGCTATAAAAGAAAAAGAGGGAGATTTTGAGAAAAGAGAAAAAGAAAAGAATAGGAGAGAGTTGAATAGTGAGAGAAAAGAAAATTTTTATGCGAAGGCTAGTGATGTTAAGAAGGCTTTGTTATTAGGAACAAAGAGACCTATGATAGTATTCTTATACAAAGAGTTACTTTTTAGCTCTAACCAACTTGACACTTCTTTGCTAAGTTCTATTATTTCTCTATTGTAGGAATTTAAAGATGTTTTTCCAAATGAAATTCCAAAAGGATTACCTCCCATCCAAGGAATTGAGCATCAGATTGATTTTATACCTGGTGCAACCATTCTAAATCGACCGGCTTATAGGAGTAATCATGAGGAAACAAAGGAACTCCAAAAACAGGTTAGTGAGCTGATGGACAAGGGGTATGTGAGAGAAAGCATGAGCCCATGTGCAATTCCTGTTATTTTAGTTCCTAAGAAAGATGGGTCCTGGAGGATGTGTGTCAACTGTCGAGCAATCAACAACATAACGGTAAAGTATCATCATCTTATTCCTCAATCAGACAACATGTTAGATGAATTACATGGTTCCTATATTTTCTCTAAAATTGATTTGAAAAGTGGGTACCATCAAATTAGAATAAAAGAAGGAGATGAGTGGAAGACTGCATTTAAAACAAAGTATGGTTTATATTAATGGTTGGTTATGCCCTTTGGGTTAACTAATGCACCAAGTACTTTCATAAGATTAATGAAACATATTTTGCGAGCTTTTATTGAAAAATTTGTAGCGGTCTATTTTGATGATATCCTTATCTATAGTAAGAATTTAGATGATCATTTATTTCATTTGAATTTTGTTTTGGAAGTGCTATGACAGGAAAAGCTATTTGCTAATCTGATGGGAAAAATTCTGGCACTGTCAACATCCTTAGAACCCAATTTGGATGATTAACCAAATTATTCATATTTTATCTTATGTCTTTATTTCTAATAAACTTTGAGAATAATCTTACAGGTACAATTATATATCTCCATGGGATGCAAAAATTCCTACAACTTCAGTTGGACACAGAACAATTTTCTAGATAACAATCAAAGGCCCGCTGCGATTGTTCTCTATTCTGAGGCATTGGATCATGAAGATTTATGTTATTTTGTATCTTGTAAATGTTTATTGAACTATTTTGGTTATATTTTGGTTTTGGAACACTTTTATTTCTTTGTAACTTTCATTTAGGGTTAGCCACCTTAAAAGTGGCAAACTTGTAATTTTGAGCACTTTTAACCCTAGAAGTAGCAAGTATAAATACTTGCTTAAGAGAGGGTTTGGGGGGGGGGGGGGGGGGGGGGGGGGGGGTAATCATTTTGCAGAATATACACCTCTTTTCACGTGAGAATTACGGTTCATACCTTGGTTCCAAACTCTTAACAATTTCAATCCCAAGAGTTGAAATTGTGGCGGGTGCAACATCTTGAAATTGTGAGTTATATCAATTTCATTTTGTTGTGATTTCTTTTCTTCTCTAGTGTGTCATATCTAGGGTTGAATTGAGATAGTTCTTGGTCAGAATTACTTGTTGTAATTCACGAATTCTTATGCTTATTTGAAGGAATTATCAAATTGATCCGATTCATCTTTGAGGATTTCCTTGATAACGTGTTCTTCATTATTAGAAAAGGGATTGTTTTGTTACGATTTTCTTTTGTCAAATTGAGGCTTCATTTGCGTGGATTATATGAAATTAGAGTGTTGTTAGAAGGCATTTTCATTGAGGTATTCTGATTATATCATTGGTTGTTTGAATTTCATCATTAGGATTCATTTGAAAAGTGCCATTTTTGGATCTGATTTTGCCTTGACTTGAGATAGTTATTCTTAAGTCTTTTGGATGTTCTTTTAAGTGTGTTTAGGCACATCATAATCTTAAGAAGTGCACTTTTTATATAGATAGACCTGTTTTTCTTGGTTTTATTGTTAGTTTACAGGGAATCCAAGTTAATGAGGAGAAAATTTGAGCTATACAAGAATGGACAAGCTTAACTAATTTAAGCCAAGTTGATAGTTTCCATAGGCTTGTGAGTTTTTATAAATGATTTATGAGGGACTTTAGTAGCATAGCTGCACCAATCACTGAAGTCATCAAGAAGAATGTCAGGTTCAAGTGGGGAGTAGAACAAGAAAAGGCTTTTCAATTAATTAAAGATAAACTAACCCATGCTCCTTTGCTTACTTTACCTAATTTTTCTAAAACATTTGAAATTGAATGTCATGCTTTAAGTTTAGGTATTGGAGCTATTCTTATGCAAGAAGGAAGACCAATCGCATATTTCATGAAAAGCTAAATGGAGCCACATTAAAGTACCTAACATATGATAAGGAGTTATATGCATTGGTTAGGGCATTGGAAACTTGGCAACACTACCTCTAGCTTAAGGAGTTTGTGATTCACATTGGCCATGAATCCTTAAAACACTTGAAGAGTCAACATAAGCTGAATAGGAGACATGCAAGATGGGTAGAGTTTATTGAGACCTTTTCATACGTCATCTGATACAAGCAAGGTAAGCAAAACATTGTTGTAGATGCTCTCTCAAAAAGGTACTTACTAATCTCCACTCTTGATGCTAAATTTCTTAGTTTTGAACATATTAAAGAGATGTACCCTCTTGACCAAGTTTTTAGTGATGACTTTGCCTATTGTGAAAAGGGAGCTAGTGGAAAATTCTTTAGGCATGAAGGGTTTTTATTTAGAGAAAACAAGCTTTGTATTCCAAACTATTCCTTTAGGGAGTTGTTAGTAAAAGAGTCTCATGGTAAAGGTTTGATGGGACACTCTGGAGTGGCTAAGACCTTGGGGGTTTTGCAAGAACATTTTTATTGGCCACGCATGAAATAGGATGTTAAGTGAATTTGTGAGAGATGTATCACCTATAGACAAGCTAAATCCCAAGTGCAACCGCATGGCTTATACCAACCCTTTACTATTCCTAGTGAGCCTTGGGTTGATATTTCCATGAATTTTGTGTTAGGTTTGCCCTGGAATAGACATGATAGAGATTTTATTTTTGTTGTTGATGATAGATTTTCAAAGTTGGCACATTTTATTCCATGTCGCAAAACTGATAATGCTACACATGTTGCAAATTTGTTCTTCAAAGAAATTGTTTGATTACATGGTATGCCTAAAACAATTGTATCTGATAGGGATGCTAAGTTCTTGAGTTACTTTTAGAAAACCTTGTGGTATAAGTTAGGAACTAAATTATTGTTTTCTACTACTTGTCATCCACAAACTGATAAGCAAACAGAAGTAGTTAATAGAACTTTATCTACTTTACTAATAGCTATTGTTCAAAAGAACATTAAAACATAGGAAAATTGTTTACCATATGTTGAATTTGCTTATAATCGTTCTATACATTCTACCACTAAATTTTCACCTTTTGAGATTATATATGGATTTAATCCTTTGACTCCTTTGGACTTAACTCCTTTACCTGTTTCTGAACATGTTAATTTAGATGGAAAAAAGAAAGCTAAATTTGTTAAGAAAATTCACGAAAAGGCTAAACTCAATATAGAGTGAAAGATGGAACAATATGCAAAACTCGCCAACAAAGGGTGCCGACAAATAATCTTTGAACCTAGAGATTGGGTTTAGTTGCTCATGCGTAAAGAGAAATTCCTAGCACAATGGTGATCCAAGTTACTTCTTAGGGGTGATGGTCCTTTTCAAGTCCTTGAGTGAATCAATAACAATGCCTACAAACTGGATTTACCAAGTGAGTATCCTATCAATGCTATTTTTAATATTACTGATTTGAGTCCTTTTGATGCAGGTGATGATTTGAGGACAAATCATTTTCAAGAGGAGGGGAATAATGACAACCGACCTAGGAAATGGATAGCAGATCCTTTTAAGATGCTAGTTGGACCTATGACCCAACTTCGAGCTAAACGACTTAAGGATGTACTTAATAGGCTAATCAAAGAAATTCAAGATGAGGAGCAATACTTCGTCAACCCAAGAATGAACCAAGAATAATCTAAGTCATTGAAGTCCAAGATATCCTAGAACAAAGATGGCTTAATGATGTTTGCTGAGAACCAAAGCTGTCAGCATGGAATAATCAAAGCTGCCGGCGTGGAAGAGTAAAGCTGCTGGCCTAAGTGGCTAGCGTTGAGGAGATAAGTGGGTTGAAATTATGCTTAAGGCTGCTAGCTTTCGAACTAACTTAGAAAATCATGTAAGCCAGCAGGAAATTGGATTTAGGTTGCCAACTTAAGGAGAAATTGTTGTGCCTAAAACCAAGATTAAGCACATGCAAAACCAATTTGAAAGACAAAGAAACAATGTCAATCAAACTAGTCTCAATCACATGAACAATGGTGTCAAATCTCAATGTTTATAACCAAATCTTCCAATGAGGATGTGATTAATCTTAAGTATCCAAATTAGATTGCTCTGATACAAAAAGATGATGTGCTCAAAACCAAGTCCAAGCACAATCAAATGAATCAAAGAAAACAATCCTCAACTCACATACAAACCGGTCCACTAGAAATGGAATTTGCGTGAACCCTAATGGAAATTTGATCCAATCCAAAGGTTCAAAGATGCAATCAACATCCAATAATGATCAACTTCACTAAATAACAATAAAATCAAGTGAATTCCACGTGAAATGTATGAAGAAGAAAAACACCAAAACCGTGATATATCCACTTCCAACACAAGCATAAATTCATGCCACCAATGAGATGAAATATCAAGTACTAAAGTAATCAACCTTAAACAAGATAATTGATCACTAATGCAATAAAAAATCTGACCAAGAAACTTCCAATTCAACCCTAGATATGACTCACTAGAAATGAAATGAAAAACAACAAAGAAGGAATTGATATGACTCACAATATCCCCTTGTTGCACTCGCCACAATTCCAATTCTTGGGATTGAAATTGATAAGAGAAATTGAACTAGGATGAACCCTAATTCCACACGTAAAGTGTATGTTTCAAATATGCAAAATGGCCTCCTTAAACCCACTATAAGCAAGTATTTATACTTGCTCCTTTAGGTTAGAAAATGTACAAAATTACAACTATGCCACTTTTAGTATGGCCGATCCTAAATGAAAATTACAATCAAAATAAAAGTGTTCCAAAATGATTACAACATAAATAGTCCATGCAAATGAAAAATATATAAAAGAAATTGGTCTTCGAGATGCCGTTCTTCTATAGGATTCATCGGCTCAACTCATCGCCGGTTTAGGTCGGTCCATGGATAACCCACAAGCTAAGTCTGAGTGAGTTTGTCCATCGCCCTATAAAATATCATAAGTGTGCCTATCGGAAAACATAATACAAGAATAATAGAAAAGAGGTTAATTTATAAATAATTCTGAGGTCGATTTGCTCAAAATGGGCCCTCATCGCCAAAATTCGAAATCCTTTAGTTCTTGCCCTAATGATAGGTCTTGTCCGATTTTGATTCCTATCATCTCCTCGGGCCTCAAAAAGATTTGTCCTCAAATCTGGTAGATCAAATGCAATAGAGACATTGTTTTCTCCTAGCAATCCATCTGAAGAAGTATCTCTACAGAATCCCAATATCTGAAATACTACAGTAGGTGATTGTTTTCTCTCCCCCATTTCCAGGATGTATCTCATTTGCAACATAAATAAAGACTCATTATCTACTGATGCCTCCCCTGTCTCAATCCATTCCATTGATTTTGTTTCCTCTTTTTCTAACTCATCTGTATGGTGCTGATCCTCATAGCCCCCTAATGGTTGGCCCAACTACTCACTACCCTCTGAAACCTCTGAAGGTGAACATAACTGTCTCTGAACAGTCTGGCTCTCTGGTGGTCTACTCGTCTGACTATAATCATCAGGATCCTCTGAAGGTTGGCACATCGGTGTTTGAAAAATTTTATACTCTAAGGGTTGGCTCGTGTCACTAGAGCCCTCAAGAACCTTTGAAGGTTGGCATACCTGCTTCTGCACAGTTTGGCCCTCTAAAGGTTTGATCATGTGGCTATGATCCTCAAGAATTTGTGATGGTTGTTTTAGCTATCTTTACATCTTTTGGACCTTTGATGGTGACATAGGGTTTAATACTATACGTTTACCATCCTTTTTGAACATATAAGTATTTCTATACCCATCATGTAATACCATCCTATCATACAACCATGGTCTACCAAGTAATATATAGGATGTACAAATAGAAAGAATATCACATTCAAGCTCATCACAGTACTTGTGCCCTATACTAAAGGGTACCCTAGCCCTTTGGGTCACACAAAGACTATCCTGATCATTCAACTAATGTAATGTATATAGTTCAGGATGTGGAGTAGTAGCAAGTTTTAGTTTCGACACTAACGATGCTGCTACCACATTGGTATAACTACCACCATCAACTATAAGGACACATAAATTTTCTTGTACCCTACAAAAAATATGGAACAAGTTTTTCCTTTGTTCGTCATCCTTAGTAGTAAATATAGTTAATGTCCGGTGTAATACATTAGCATAATCAAACATTTCACTAGACATGATTGTGCTTAAATCCAACAATGCAATAATTATCTTCACACTTCCAATGTTCAAGTACACAACCAAGCCACAAATGAAGTACACTCAACTACTTTCAAGTAAATAGAATTAAATTCAACAACAAGTGTTTAAGTAACTAGTTCAATTACTTTCACACTTTAATGACTTGTTTGAATTTCAAATTCTACTACTCACTTTCCTTTTTCTTGCCTTGACTTCTCACCACTTAAATACACAATTGGCAGCAATTAAACACATATACAACACACCATTCACCACCACACAACTTCCCCATTGACTCACGGTTCAACAATGTTCACACCACCACAACAAGTAGCTTGATAACACATACAACAACAAACACCAAATGTTAACACCCTTTACTAAATTTACAAAAAAAAAAATAAAAAAAATACAACACTACATACAATTCCTCTTCAAGCCACGCTACACTTTACCCCACTTCTACACAAATACCAAACCGCAACTCCAACACAAAAAGGGTAACTCAACTTTCAAATTCAAAAATGGAATTCAATAAATGCACAATTCCACAAATGGTAAGAAGCTATTTCAAATTCAAATGACACACAATTAAACTATGACTTAATGTGTGTTTTGAAATTTCAAATTGACTTCTTAATTCATACTTCAATTTTGAATTCAAATATGAAAATTACAATTGTGATTTCTCCAATTTCCGAAAATGCATACATTACATAATTCCACTTCACAATTGAAACACCACTTTTCCCTTTTACAGTTTTCTATTCATGCACTACACACTCACACTTTAGCCTTAATGTGCAGCACCTTACTCCACACAACTTCCACAAATTCACAAATGGCAATTCCCTCACTCAACACACAAACACAACACCAACAATTCAATATTCCTTTTTACACCACAATTCATACACATATAACCACGGTGCAACAACCTCCACAATATATATATATATATTATATAATATTTAATAATTAAGCACAACTCTACACACAATACTTCAAAGTATACACTTCCTTGCCACTATACAACTCCAATTCACACTGGAAACTACAAGCAATGGCAGCAACAAAATTCAAATTTTAAATCACTCCACTAAATGCAACCTTCTCCACAAATGTTAAAAAACAATTCAAATTCAAATAACACTTATTCAATGCTACTCAATGAATTGCTTTCAAACTTAATGAAGGTATTTGAATTTCAAATTGATGCTTATCCTTCCACACACTTCAAATTTGAAAATTATACACTAAGCCCCCTTTATGCCCGAACCACTCTAAGCAAAAATACACCTCTACTTCTTCACAATTGAGGTAACTTCAAGTTATGACTTTTGAATCACAAGATGTGCTACTATTCTTTTTTTTTTTTTACACCAAAATATCAATCAAATGGAGCTTCAATAAGACCTCAAAACTCACTCCAACAAGTAGCAAGTTTAACTCCCCAAGCAAGATAATCACGCCACTTCAAATAACAACATAAACAATTTAATTTTCCACTTTCAATTTTGGAATCAAAATGTAAACTCAAGAACCCTAAATTTCCAAAATTCAATTTGCAAATCCCTCCTCTTAAACCTCAAGCTCTGATACCAAAAGATGATGTTCCTAAAACCAAGATTAAGCACATGCAAAACCAAGTTGAAAGATAAAGAAACAATGTCAATCAAACTAGTCTCAATCACATGAACAATGGTGTCAAATCTCAATGTTTATAACCAATTCTTCCAATAAGGATGTGATTAATCTTAAGTATCCAAATTAGATTGCTCTTATACCAAAAGATTATGTGCTCAAAACCAAGCCCAAGCACAATCAAATGAATTAAAGAAAACATCCTCAACTCACATACAAACCGGTCCACTAGAAATGGAATTTGTGTGAACCCTAATGGAAATTTGATGCAATCCAAAGGTTCAAAGATGCAATCAACATCCAATAATGATCAACTTCACTGAATAACAATAAAATCAAGTGAATTCCACGTGAAATGTATGAAGAAGAAAAACACCAAAACCATGATATATCCTCTTCCAACACAAGCACAAATTCACGTCACCAATGAGATGAAATATCAAGTACTAAAGTAATCAACCTTAAACAAGATAATTGATCACTAATGCAATAAAAAATCTGACCAAGAAACTTTCAATTCAACCCTAGATATGACTCACTAGAAATGAAATGAAAAACAACAAAGAAGGAATTGATATGACTCACAATATCCCCTTGTTGCACTCGCCACAATTCCAATTCTTGGGATTGAAATTGATAATAGAAATTGAACTAGGATGAACCCTAATTCCATACGTAAAGTATATGTTTCAAATATGCAAAATGGCCTCCTTAAACCCCACTATAAGCAAGTATTTATACTTGCTCCCTTTAGGGTTAGAAAATGTACAAAATTACAACTATGCCACTTTTAGTATGGCCGATCCTAAATGAAAATTACAATCAAAATAAAAGTGTTCCAAAATGATTACAACATAAATAGTCCATGCAAATGAAAAATATATAAAAGAAATTGGTCTTCAAGATGCCGGTCTTCTATAGGATTCATCGGCCCAACTCATCGCCGGTTCAAGTCGGTCCATAGATAACCCACAAGCTGAGTCTGAGTGAGTCTGTCCATCGCCCTATAAAATATGATAAGTGTGCCTGTTGGAAAACAAAACACAAGAATAATAGAAAAGATGTTAATTTATAAATAATTCCGGGGTCGATTTGCTCAAAATGGGTCCTCATCGCCAAAATTCGAAATCCTTTCATTCTTGGCCTAATGATAGGTCTTGTCGGATTTTGATTCCTATCAGAAATATAGGTCGACTTTAGTCAAATTTAAGCCGCCAACAAATAATGTTTCCCTTAGTCGCAAGTAGGGTTTGTTTTTTTATATATGATTTGTTATGTTTTTTTTTTTGTGAGACTACAAATAGTCGTCAAAGACTCTATTGTAGAAACTTTTTTTGACATTATTGAAGTACAAACACTCTTCTTTTGTTCTTGAAGAACTTGAACTTATCGGCATTGTTCCGTGGCATTCATACTATTACTTATTAATCAGTCTTCCATCCAGATTGTGGCATATACAGTTGACGGAGTATACATCAAAAGTACATCTGATACTTATTAATTCTCAAGAGACAAATTGATTTCTTGGTCTTCCAAGAAATAGAACTCAGTTGCTTTATTAATAGCAGAAGATGAATATGTTTTAATTGGAAATTATTGTACATAAATTCTTTGGATAAAATAAAAATTACAAGATTATGGATTAATTTATAAAAATATTCCTATTAGAAATGATAACACAAGTACTATAGATTTAACAAAAATCTTGTGCATCATTTAAGATCTAAACATATAGAAATTAGACATCATTTCATTAGAGATCATGTTGCAAACGGAAATATTAATATAGAATTTGTTTATATAGAAAATTAATATGTAGATATTTTTTGTAGAACCTTTAGATAAAAATAGATTTAAATTTTTGTGAAATGAAATTGGTATATGTAATTCTTTTTATTAAATCTATTTAGTTTATATATATATATATATATATATGCACGTGTTCTTTTAATATGGATAATGGTAAATGAAAAGTGTGCCTTTTATGGAAAATAAGCAAACTAAAAGATCTTCATAGCTGTTAGAGCACCTTTCCCAATTTTTCAAATCATAGAAAAAAAAAAAGAGCTATATCAGAGAGTAACTTAGAGAATAAACCTTCTCTCTCTCAAAAACTATATCTTAAGCTTCCAACCAACTCTTGACTTCTTCATGTTGAACCTCCAAAAGAAAATCAAACACTATTCAATTTCAATTTCAAAACTCTAAAATGGCTCCAAAAAAAATCATTTATAATAGCATCCAAGGGTTTTAAATCCAAGAAAGTCAAAGAAACCATCACCATTATAGATGAATCATTTGATTATGAGGAAATGGTGTCTTTTGATGAAAACAAAAACAAAAGGAAGGAAAAAAGGTCGAAAAGAGTGCATGACCCTATTAAATATGTATCTAATACAAAGAAAAAGGATAATGAAGAAAGGGTAAGTGAAAATGAGTTTGCTAGAGATGGTTTTGAAAATTACAACATGGACTCAAACCTTAAGATTGAGACTGACTCTAAAGAATCCCTAGAGAAGAATCTAAAACCAAAGAAAAAGAAAAGAATGAAGAAGAGAAAATCCTCTCCTAAATCAACATCCAACAACCCTTAACCTAAGAAAAGGAAAAGAACTTCGAATAAGGTATTAGAATGTTCTTTTAAGGATTTTAAGTTTCTTAGTTATAATGGTTTTTACTTGGATCATTAGCTAAATCAGATAGGGTGTCAAAATTTGTGTAATGTGACTAATCCTGTAGAAGAAGGTTTAGTAAGAGAGTTTTACAGTAATTTGGAAATGTTAAATGGTTTTTTTTTTAAATCATGAGTTTTGGGAAAATTTGTAAAGATTAGTAAAAAAGATCTTATTGAATGATTTGACATGAGAGGTGAAAGGGATAATGAAATGCTAGTCAATCCTACAAAAAGTGAAGCTTTTAAGGAAATCAATGATGAAGTTAGAGATTTTGTGGAAAAAGATATATTTTCTACTAAATTTGAATTGTTGATAAGGCTTTGGCATAAGGTTGTTAAAAATTGTATACTATTAAAGAATGGGAGTAAAAAAACAAATTTTAAAGAGGAGGCAATAATAATCCTATCAATTAAAAAGAAATTGAAAATTGACATGCTAAGTAGGATTCTAAAGAACATGTAGAGGAATAGAGGAACCAAACCTTATGGAAATCTCTTAATGAAGCTGTTTAGTTTTAAGAAACTTAGTCTATCAAAGAAGATTAAGTCTCCAATTGGATTGAAAAGGATTAGAGAAACAAATATGAAACATATGAATATTCTAGTGAAGTATAAGTTTTGTTTCTCAAAAGATGGAGCATGGTATAGATATCCCAAGCTTAGTAAAATAATTTTTTATTAGAAAAAGCTAAAAGCAATTACTAAGGAGGAGCTTTCATTAGACTCAAAGAGTGGTTTAGAGAATTTTGAACAATTTGAAAAGGAGGTAAACACACCACCTAAGAGAGCTGGCAAGGAAGTTTTGAAGGAGAAAAAGAAGACAATGTTTAAAGTTAGAACTGGGGGGAAGTTTGAGATCAATGAAGGAAGGGAAGTTCATCAAGATGATGAATCATAGAGTGACTTAGAAGGTGTTCCTATTAAACCACCTGGAGAATCTTCAAGATAGAACATCAATGCTAATAACATTGATTTAATGGAGAAAAGATTTGCTGAAATGAAGAAGGACCTTGAAAAATCAATACTGGATGCCTTAAAAGGTTTTGAAAAACCTATTTTAACCCATCCTGACAGTGATCCTTCAAAACCATCCCCTAAACTAGTTAGATCATCATCTCCTAGAAGAGTCCTATTGCTTCATACAATCCAACTTCACAAGCTAATGCTGAATAGGATCAAAACTCTACACCCACTCCTCCCGCTACCTCAAATGATAAATCACTATCATCCCAAGCCTAAGCCCAAGCCTTCTCTCAAAAGAATCTAGATGAATCGGCACAAAATATACAAATCATTCTTTATTAACCTCTAAAATTCAAAAAATTCCAATCCCAATAGTTTCATGATGCTCCTGCCCCAAGAAAGTCTAGAAGATTTAAAAGATGTGCTAGAAAGTCTGTAAAGAAAACTAAAACAAAGAAAAATTAGTTGATGTTTTACTGTTTTTTCTTGTTATCTTTTTTAAGTACTTTTGATATACTATCGATGCATTTGACTTTAATGAAGACTCTTCTTTATGTTAATGTTTTCATTATTTTTTATTTATTTATCTATTGATAACAAAAGGGGGAGAAAAATATGTGACAAATAAACAAAAATTCAAGAATTAGTATAGAAAAAGGAATCTAAAAATTTGAATAGATGTTTTAATATTTTTGTTTATAAAGGTTTTTGTTATCATCAAAAAAAGGAGAAAATGTTAAGTTTTCTTTATAATATTTTTCATGATTACAAAAAGTGAAGAGATTATTAACTAAGTTATCATGTGTGTAGTTGAATAATATACAAGTAATTTACTTAAGAAGTTTTCTTCTTAAGTTTTTATTCAAAAGGTAACTTAGATACCGACTCAAAAAGTAGACTTGCTATACGAACAATAAGTTTTTATTCAAAGATTGACTTAGAGAGAAGATTTGCTAAATGAACAAAGAGTACAAAAACAAATAGCATGTTGCAAAACAAGTTTATTCTTTAAGTTTGAATTAATTTGGAGGTCCAGCTCCAAAGTTGAATGTATTTGGGTAATACATTCAAAATACTTCACAAAGCTGGTTAACATATCCAAGGGATTTGAAGTTATAATTAGTTTAAAAATTAAAACTAAAGTTTGTCTAGATCTAACAAAGCAAAGTTTGTATAATGAAGATTTATATTTTTCAAGATCCAAAGCTGCGTTTGAGGAGTAGAAAACATTAAAAAGGATAAAAAAAAACAAGATATACTTCTATTTCTAAGGGATATGAAGATTGATTCAAATTGCAGCATACCAGAAGCAATTCCTATAAAGATATGGTCAACAATTTTTGAAGATATTATTCATAGACTTCAGTAACAATATGGAACTAATCAAGGAACATTTTTTAATTCAAGATAAGTATAAAAGATACGATATCCAACAAAATATCCAAGGGAGGAAGGGGGAGTGCTAAAAAGCCCACAATTTATGCAAGCTTGACTTTTCTAACCTAACCCGCAAAAAAATATGGGTTAAAAGGACTAGCTCGCCTCGCATTCCCGACTCTACACACGAGTAATGCCTACAATAGTTTCATCTTATTAATGCATTTTAACATATTTGTAATTCTAAATGGAAAATGTATTATTGATGGTGACTCCATTATTCTTGCCATGAACAGGGAGGGAAATAAGTTAAACATATTAGTAAGTGACTCAAATTTGATTTAATATTTATTTGAGATCAATTTGGTTATAAACAAAGTGAGTTTAAACTGAAATTACTTAAACAATTTATCGAGTTAAGCTCAACTTTAAAATATTTAGATCATCTAGCTCATCAATCTAATCCAACTCGAGTTAGACTTAAATGTTAATTAAGTGTAAGTTAAATTTAAATATTAGTATTATTTTAACAAGAAAAAAAATTTAATAAAGAAAATTGAGTTCATTTTAAGTTTGAAAAAGCTTAATCAAGTTAAATTTATGTTCATTGATTATTATTTAAACTCCTGGAATTTGGAGCCAAACTTTACGATTTCAAATAAAATTTCCATTCCAGCTCTACACTGTATCGCTTGGAGTGAACTCAGTTCGCCATCTTAGCAAAGGATGGGTATGGGCTCATCAGGTGATAAGTGGAAAATCAATATCCCCGAAATAAAACATCTGGCGCAAAGTGCCAAGAATTGCTAGGAGCACTCCGTGCATGTTATCTTCTGAATTAAATCCGTTCGTGTTCTTATCCCAGCAAATTAGGACCAACACACAATCCAATTTTGTAGATTGTTATAACATGAAGCCGGCCAGCCGGCCTAGCATAAATGCCAGAAAATGACCATTTTTATTAAAATGTGATATCCCTACAAACCTTAACAGACAAAGTTGCTGTTAATATAATACATAGGATAACATTATTAATGACGGAGAGGCAGGGTAAGACACAGATGGTTTTGGACCAGCAAGTCACCAAAGATTCTTGTATCAATCTTGATCATATTGTCCGTCAAAACCAAGACGATAATGGCTTCACTATACAACCAGGGTTTTGAAGACTTGACAAAGAGGTTGTCACATCAAAAAGTGTAGTAAAAAAGTTGCATTCGGTGTGGTCGTAAACTAGGGATGTTTAGTCTGGGAGACACCGGGTCAACAGGCAATCACTTGAAGATTCATAGGCCATATAGGGTCGTAGTCAAATTACGATTTTCTATGAGTGAAGTCCAGCTGTACGTTATGTTGGCAAATTCCAACCATATTTCTATAGATGTTCGGATCCGAGTGTCGGCTCAATTCCACTTCACGCGTATTCTGTGTCCTGTGTGCACATGCCCATCAAATATGTTGAAAATGCGTCAAGCTCAAGTGTATTGCCCTTCCTTTTTTTTTTTAATTTACTGGCATGAATTGGGACAGCTGTTTAAAAAATAGAAAAAGGTTAAATCGTAATTATTTCTTTTTTTAAATAAGTTAATAAAATCCGTCAGATTGCCAAGGATTAGGTGAAAGTTTCCAATCTTTCATGCTTGACATTCTTCGCACTTGTTATATTGGCTAAAAATCTTGTAAAAGAAATTTTGCCTCCTGTGCATGGTATAGTGCGATTAGAATTATTTGATTATTAGAATTGATTGATTATACATGTTAAAAAAAATTATCAGAAATTCTACTTTTAACTTTATAGATTTATTTTTAGACGCATAGAAAGAAATAAAATATAATGTCGTAAAACCTAAAATGCTATAATTCATCATTTGTCTTTATAGAGTAAGAATATGTTAAAACTCTTAAACTATCTAACTCTACATAATCTGCAATTACTATTAACCATAAGCAAGATAAACCAGTTGACATCATTAATAAATGACTCAACTGAGTCTTATTTAATAATTCACAAACTACTACTACAATTATCTTAACACTCTAACATTTAATAAAATAGAACAATATAAATACTAAACCATTTATAGAACTATCATCTTCCATAGGTATTAGTGTCTTCTAACATTGATATAGGACTTCAAGCAAGTCCCCTCGCCTATTTATCATAATAATCGCAATATTCTACATTGTTTTTACGATCTATGTAAGACTCTAGATTATCATCATACACAACGTACTCATCCATAGCTACAATTGAAAAAGAAAGTTCCCAAATGGTGAGTTAATACTCGGTATGTATAAATTACAAACACATGTGCATGATCAAGCAATAGGTTAAATCACATGTATCAATATAACAACCAAACAATATGTTATTATCTTATTTAGTTTTCAAACAATAAAGGGGTATTCATGATCTTACCATGCCATATATATACATATAATACATAGTATGGCATTAGGAACTGCTATTATGAGCCCCAACACCTATGAGTTTTTAAATCTACTAAATCATCTCAGTATGTCACTCTACCAAGGACATCACTATATACCAATCAATGGGTGTCTCCCAAGGTTTTACCATCAAGAGTCCTTAAGCTGAGTTAAGCATAGTCAGCAAACAACTTAATCAAATCTAATATACCATTAATTCCGGATTTTTTAAAACTAATTTAACAAATATAAGCTACAAACAAGATTAGACGTACCTAGAAGGGTGATCTTAGACACAACTTGTCCTTATCTAGTAGTTTATTGGAATCTGTCAAAGTATAGAACAATTCATTTTAGTAATAACCTAGAGTATTATCTAAGTTCTTTGATTTTGTTATTTAGTTGTTATTGGATCACTTTTCTTATTTTAGCAAAGCTCCTTAGGTTGTACTAAGTTTTTAAGGTTAAAGAAAATCAAGTAATAATAAAAGAAAACAATTCAAAAAGGCTTTCAAGGAATATGATCGTGAATCAAGTCTTGTACACAGTCATAGGTAGGGAATACGGTTGTATACTCTAGTTGTGCACCATTCTATATAGCTTTACCCTTTTACACGTAGTACATAGGTTGTGTACTCAACCACGTACAGGTACGTAAGCAAATACAAAGGTGTGTACCTAACCATGTACCCCTCTTGTTTTATTTCAAATTCTCTTCTCAAATTCACCAATTTCAATCAACTTCAACCTTATGTGCAATCCAATACTTCTAAGTCTTAATTCATGGTATTTACAACTTGAAAACACTATATTATTTCAAATTGAATCACTTACTTGTATGGGTTGCTCCAACAATTGAGGTCTTATCGTAACCCTTATTTACGTTAAGTTATTTTATAGTAAAATTTCAAAGAAGCTAACCCTAAATCATATCACACACATGAACACAATGAAAGGGAAAGATAATTGTGCATTTCCTCTCTTAGGGCTTCTCCTCTGCTCTTGGGGGCTTTTGTATCGAAAGCGTAAAAGAGTGCATGATCGGTATATGGCCCTTTTATACTTTTCTTGCCAATTAACCAAATTACCTTTTTTATTAATGCCTTTTTACTTTACTTGCCCAACTTTTTATTTTTATTTGTATTTTATACTATTTATTTTTATTATTTTTTTTCTTAAGTTGTACATAAAAACTAAAAATATAGCTAGGGAAAAGGAAAATGATTTTCAGGGGCAACATAACTTATCACTAATATAGCACAATTTGCACTCATGTGAAGTAGGATAATTATGAGATTATAAATGTGATCAGTGACTTCAAGTCTAAGGGATTGTGAGCTAAATACCTAACTAGCAATAGCTCACAACTCAAATATTTTCTTAATTAATAATAATTGCTCAATAATAAGAACTTGAATCTTTCTTATAGCTAAATGTATTTGTTTTATCTCATTAGGACCACTTATTATTAACAATAAAAGAGTTTTATAAGTTGTTTTCAAATGAAGTTCTCTATGTTTATTTATGAAATATATCATCATTGTTGTTCAATAATTGATAAATTTATTCCTTTTGTTTCTCGGTTAGTTAAGCATTAGAGGGAACACTCATAAATATTGTGACTTTTTAAAAAAATTCACAAATATTATACTTGCAATAATTATTCCAAAAATAGGTTTTGAAGGCATAGACCCAGTTTGAGACTTTTTTTTTTCATTCCAAAATTTACAAAATTAAAGGTGCACATTAAGTCCACGCCTTTAGTACAATTATACTATGCCATGTTCTGCCTATTAAGCACATTCCAATATGTGCCTACAACATGGGTTGGGTGAAATTGAGTATCCCTCCACATGTTCCAACATGCAGTCAAGGGAGCTTCACTTTCTATAATTAGTCTGTGCTGGTTAAAGGGTGCTATATGAGGGAATCTAACCTAGGCTCACACCTGTAGGAGAATGGCAGCCCCTCCAATCTTGTGTACTGACGGCAATGACGCAACACAAAGTTACTAATATAACCAAGCTAAACATCCAACCCCCTAGCTATACGACCTAGTAATGTCGAAATGCTCTAGCAAAGGCATAAACATCACATGAACAAGGGCGCATAATTTATTCGTAAAGATAAATCTCCTAAACAATTGCAATATATATACACATGTATAGAGATGGATTTGCTCTGCTTCAGCGCCTTCTGAAAGGATTCAAAACATATCATGTAGTCACGTCATGCTAATGCAGCCCCCTCTACCGTTAGACCTTGGCCTTGCACCCAACAATCATTCACATATTACACCTCAATCTAGGCAACTATTCTCTATAACTATTTGACCATCAATAGGAAGGCTTAATGAGACCGTTACATCTTGTAGGGTAATAGTAAACTCTTTTGTTGGCATGTGGAATGTGTGCATCTTTAGCCTCCATCACTCAATCAAAGCGGTTATAATATGCCAATCCAATGGAATGAATGGCAGGTGGCTTATACCTTTGAATGCTACCAAATGCACGTATGGCTCCTTTCGAGGATCAATGGGAATGATGCACTCATCACGATAGAGTGACAACTCACGACATCAAATGGTGAAGGTCGATTGATCCTAAAATGATAACAAGTAAAATGTTATACTATTCTTAACGTAACATAAAGTAATCAATAAGTTAAATATTGTTTTTTCTCTATCCTAAATGACCTGTGATTGATGTCCCTTTTGTTGCATTAAGATTAAAGGATTAAAGGGTCTAAGCTATCTATTATGCAAAAAAAAAAAAAAAGAGTAAATGTTACCATTAATATCAAAATATTAATTAATGACTTGTTAGCAACTATTTACTATTTAATTAATGATTAATTAATAGCAACTTAAGTTTACAACTACTTTTACAATAACACACAAAGATATTATATTTACAATCAATACTAATTTTTTTAGTAATTATTTTTTATGATTAATTAATGACATATTAACGACCAATTATAGTTAATCCATGGTTAATTAACAACAATTTAAATTTGCAACTGCTTTTACAAAAATACACAAACATATTACATTTATAATCAATCCCACATTTTTTAATAATTAATTTTCTAGCAATGAATTAATGCCATATTAACAACTAATCATTGTTAATTAATGGTTAATTAACAATAGCTTAATTTTACAACTACTTTCACACACAAAAAAAAAAAAAAAACACACACACACACACAAAAACATAAGCATATTACATTTACAATTAACACAAAATTTTTTACTAATTAATTTTCTAACAATTAATTAATGACTAATTACTGTTAATTAACAACTTAATTTTACAACTATTTTTGCATAAAAACAAAAATATATTACATTGACAATCAATACAAAATTTTTCACTAATTAATTTTCTAACAATTAATTAATAACATATTAACAACCAGTTACTGTTAATTAATGGTTAATTAACAATAACTTAATTTAACAACTATTTTTATAAAAATACATTATAATAACACAAATAAAATTCGTTATAATCAATATGACTTTTTTTCCTAATTAAATTTTAATGATTAATTAATGACTACTTTGTTCATCATTAATGATTACTTTTACAATAATTTTTCCAACTACAAATTAAGAAATTTCATTTGTAAAAAGTACAAAAAAAATTACTAATTCATTTTCTAATGTTAATTAATGATATATTAATGACTAATTAATGATTAATTAACAACTATTGGTATTTTAATAAAAATAGTATAGTACAAATAATTACATTTAATTTTTTATGCATTGATACAAAGTAATATTTTTATACACATAGTTGAACAAACTAAACCTGTGTAAAACAAAAATTAAGAAAATAGAAATTTTGAAATTGTGAGAAAAAATAATATTGGAAGAGAAAATTCAAAGATCTGAAAATGAGCATATAAACTAAAAATTCGCATTTATATTACAAATTATTGATGCAAAATTTTTCATATGCATTGGAAATCACATGTTGTGATACTGTGCAAATTTATAGTATCACTTTATAATAATTTTTATAAGTTTGTAGTGTTACTTTGTAATAATTTTCATATATTTGCAATATAGGTTTACAGGATTCCATTACATTGTTGGATGGTGGGGATAATGCTAAAAAAATATTACACAGTACAATTGTAATAAAGGCATGGACTTAATGTGCACTTTTAGTTTTGCAAATTTTGGAAAAAAAAAAAGAAGTCACAAACTAGGTCTATACATTTGAAATATACTTTTGAAATAATTATCGTGGGTATTATATTTGCAATTTTAAAAAAAAAAATCGTATATTTGAGTGTTACTCTAAACATTAAAGCTGAAAGTTACGTATCATGCATGTATCTATGACTGCCCTTAACATGCTAATAGATGTTCTTGATTATCTGCAAGTGCTAGCAATATTAAGTATATATTTGTATTAATAAAAGTAATAAATGAATTACATTATTTTAAAATGTAGCAATGTTAAAAAGTTGTATTTATATTCTCCATCAACTTTTTTTTTTAATTTTTAATTCCAAAATCCAATCCAAAATTCTAAAGAGTTTTGAATTTTGCTCAAAAACTCAATAATAACTTTACAAGAGAATATTTATAAGGTTTTTATCAAGTTAGACTAAGTATTCTATAATGACTTATTCAATTGCATATTATATGTTATACTTTTAAATAAAACAAAAATTGTCATCATTTGCATGCTCAATTTTTCTAAAGCGAAGGCAATATATAATATGCTTTATTTTTTATTTTTTTTTAAGAAAAAGTATGGGGCAATTTATTTGTGATGAATTTCGCAAACAAAGTTCTCTAGCCAGTAGTGGCTTCAGTCTTTTACCTTAATTCGATTATTAAACATGGCCGAATAGATCATAGTAGGGATGATTCGCTAGCGAAACGAAGATGCTCAAACATAATTCGAAAAGACAAAATGGTGGGCATCTCAATTATGGAATACTTCACTTGCATATAAATCATCATTAACCTTAATTATATAGTCTAGACGCACTAGAAAGCCTAGGGGCTAGAATGCAGGAGATGGCAAAAGGACGTTCGCGTGAGCATGGGATTCACTTGTACCATTGAGACGCTTGGGACGACACCAATAAGACATTAGAGATTATGATGATGATTGGAATATAAAATTCACAACAATTTATCATTATTTATATATCCATGAAAGTTGTGAAAAGGAAGTATTTATACTCCTGTCATCTTAAACAAAGACTAGATATACTATGATTTCTCTTAAATCAAGGAAAGGAAATGCGTGGAAGATCCAATGAAGTACATAACACAGATGATAGAAATTGCTCGATGTGATTTCAAGGTTTACTCGAACTTGAAGAATTTTCTATGCCCTTTATTTTTACCTTATAGTGAGTAGTGATAATAAACATAATTTTAATTTCCATGCCATCTTTAAACTTGGGAAAAAAGTCACCTCTAACCTTAAAATCTATACGAAGTATCATCAGGATGGATTTAAAGGAAGGCCAGGCCCCCAAAAAAAAAAAAAAGTAATTATTACAATTATTTAGAAGATAGAAAAAATTTATATTATATTTATATTTTTAGAAACAATAAATAATAAGTTGTGCGATGTAATTAAGTGGCTAAGGCTTGCATTTATTTTAAAGACCGTAAGGGCTCAAGTCCCACAAAACAAAACTCAAATTATTTCTTTATTTTTTTCCTTTTATTTCACATAATCTCCACTACGATATTTCTATCTGTAATTTTTTTTTCATAATTGTATTGTTTTTAAGTTATAATTGATTTAAATACTTTCCATGTGTTTTTTAATGATTTTAGTAAAAAGAACAATTTGAGCAACATATACAATAAATTTTCAAGTGAAAGCTTTATTAAAATGTATTAGTTATTTAAATAAAACACTCTTAACATGCATTTATTAATCAATAGCTATAGCATATTTAACTAATTAATATTATATATTTATAAATCTTGCGGTGTATTTTTTAACGAAGTCCTATGAAATATATAGGATGAACCATGATGATCAACAATACTAGAATAGGTGGACATTTCCCTTGAATAATTCTACATCAACGTGAAGGTAAATGGCCCCTCGCCTGATGGTTCTACATCCGTTCCCGAGTATGATGTCTTTCCAACGGAAATCCTAAACATTAAAACACCTTTCGCTGTAATGGTCTAAAACTGACCAAAACTCCAAAGTTAAACGTGTTTCATGAAAATCACTCTTTTAGGATGGATAACCTCCTCAAAATTATATGCACAAATGATAAAATCAATAGACAAATAATGCAAAAGTGGACAATATTTCAGCATAAAAAGTTCCTATTCTTATAAAGAGTATCAAAGTGGGAAGCTGAGTACTATAATAGATAAAATACCATACCATAAAGCGACCTCTTCAACCCACCCGAACATATTGCTTCCTGCTTGGTCTGGCCCCTGATCTATGAAATAATAATATTGGGGGAAATTGTGAAATTATTCAAATAAAGTGTAATGGAACTTCTAAACGTTGAGACAGCCTTTTGTTTGATGTTTTGGAGTTTATTAGAAGTGTATGGATAAATATGCCCAGTTAGGAGCACAGTAATTCATATGTGACCTCTCCGGAAGCGGTTGCACCGAGGCATATAATGCCAAACAAATAACACTTCGTGTGAGGATTTCCGATGACGTGCATTTATACACGACATAAAATAATGAGATATAGTATAAATACTAGTGTTTCCTGCAGTTGTAATCATATTAAATAAGGAATACTACGTTTAACAACTGGTTTCCACTAGCTCCCCGCGCTACCTGCCTAAATCATATTAAAAAATCACTTGAAGTGCAGGTGCCACACATGGACATTCGCAAAGCCTGGCAATGTGCAGCTTTGATTCATCCCCACCAGCACGAACGACACAATACCCCCTGGGGCCGAGTAAGCGATCGCCAGCTTTGATTCACCTCCGCTAAATCATAGGCAAATCGTGCTAGCCATAGAAACCTAGAGACGACCAATAGGCAACTTTAATTTACCTCCATTATTGAAGCGTAGCAAAGCCCTCAAAGAAAGAAAAAAAGAAAAAAGAAAAAAAGTGATTGGGTTGGCAATTGTATTAGCATGGATAAATTACAATGATAAACCTGATAACAATCAGAATTACAAAATTATTCTGAATTTCTCTAATAACACACTTAGATCCCTTTACAAATGTTGATATGGGAGAATTCCTCTTCTAATATGATATTCAATCAGTTTTTTTTTATTTTTTAATTTTTTTACACAAATATAGATTTATAATTACTTTTACTTTGATTCAACATCTAATTTAAGAGTTCATTAATATAATTATATGTCATCAATCAATACAAATTGTGCAACAAATGGAATTTAAAAAATTATTACAGTTGTATATTGACATAAAAGATTGGCTTAAAACTAGATTAGAGGGAAAAAAAATTAATATCAATATTTTTCGAGGAATATAACTTCAATAATTTAGAAAAATGCAATTTTAACTGTTTTCCAGGGGTTTACTATAATTTGCTCAAAAAATCATTTTTTTTTCTAGTTTAGATAATAAAACACGTATTGGTAGCACATAAAAAAAATTAAGTTACTATTAATTTACAGAACGAAGGAATTTCAAGTTTTTCACAGCAACAAACTATATTGATGAAGCCACCTTGTGGACTATTATTTTGATTAACTAATACATGGTCATAAGGGCAAATACATTAGTTTAATAAACATAAACCAAGACTGCCACTGGTGATGACTACTATATCGGAGAATATGATCCTGATTTTAGCGAGCCCGTCGAGTTCCTCAGGATCAATGACGCTCCAGAAGATATGGACGTGAAAAAAGTTTTGATTTCATAATTCAATTTCAGTTATTGTTTAATTTCAAGGACATATATCTTGAATCATTTGATATTATATCATAGATTAAAGAGCGTTAAATCAATGATGGATGCTTGCAAATCGGTATAACGATTTGTAGAATGTTAACAATATATAATGGTACTTAGCCATCATATTCTGTCTTTAGTTAACCATACATATCCTTAGTCCTTATCAAGGATAAAATTGACATATATGGAGTTGCCATGCCACTTATATTCGAGGCATAACTAAATAATTATGTTTTAAAACTCTTCCATCATTAAACTTATCTCTTACCAATAATATCCTTATTTTTTATTTATTTTAACAATCACCACGTCTCTTACTTAAAGAAGGTTGGTGTAAAGGAGAGTGCATAAAAAATGTTGAGCAACTGTAGGCAAATTCTTGCTCGGACATGGTTACTAGTATCTCCAAGTGCTAGTGAGGACGACCTATTCTACCAACATCTGGTGAAGGTTCAGCCTTAAGGGGCAAATGTTACGAAGGTCGAAACTGTTACATATACATATCTAGTCCTAAAAACTAGTACTAGAGCGAAGTGTAGTTTAGTTTAATGGAGCATCTAACTTGTGCAAGGCATTAATATTGGTGTGGAAAGCTAAATAGGATGGCTTATGGTGGCAATGCCCCCGCGGTTAGATACATGCTAAAGGTTTTAAAATCCGAAAACAGTTCAAAATTCCAAGAAAGGGCTTCGCTAATCAATCATCATACAGCCTACTGTAAAGATTTAGAATTTGTAAAGTGTATGTTTATTATGTCTCTAACAGTTAACTCGATTTCAAAAGGAAAAGGAATTAGCGAGAAAGATGATTGATTTGTTGTTACACATTCAAATTCTTTTTCATAGATAAAATCGACTTCATGATTTTTTCTTTTTTTTCAATAACAATATCAACTGTCAATAATAACCATTAGTGTTCGGGTCAACTAAACAAGCCACATCTCTAACCTAGCACCCTAGGATGCCCTTCAATCTTACCTATAAACTTCAATACTTTTCTTATTTTATCTTAAAATCTTAATATGATCCCTAGCCTATTGCCCTAGGATCTTATCTTATCATTGTCCCTAACACTTTGGAACTTACAATGTCCTAGGATGCTCTTCAATGATTCCTAGCCTATCACCCTTAGATTTGCTTGTGGTATCCCTAGCTTGATGCCCTAAGATCCACACACAAAACCCTCAACCGTAAACAAGACTCTATTCTCTACTAAAAGCATGACAATTTCCAACACAACTTAGTTTATAAATAGTAAGGACGGCCTACAGATAATACAATATCTCATGCAATGCATGGTATATTTTAGCTTAACCAAATATCGTTAGTTCAATTTATATTTAGGTTACCAATCAACAAGACTCTATTCTCTACTAAAAGCATGACAATTTCCAACACAACTTAGTTTATAAATAGTAAGGACAGCCTACAGATAATACAATATCCCATGCAATGCATGGTATATTTTAGCTTAACCAAATATCGTTAGTTCAATTTATATTTAGGTTACCAACCAATATTATGTAATAATCCACATTTCACATCAAGCTAATAAGCACTAGGGAAATCACGACAACCAAATCAATTTAATTGATCATTCACGCATTTAAGTCACAATTCATTTAAAAACACAATACAAATCATATTGGTAATCGCATCATCCTCATCTATTACCAAATAATGGGTTTAGTAACTTATTATAGCTCAACTCAATAGGTTAACTAAGGGTACGAGTTTTTAATGAATGGGGTTGCAATTTAGCTATTAAAGTTGAAGTGGGTATTTATATTTGATAAATTTCCAATTGATCTAAGTGTGATTTTGCTACTAAAATATGTAATAATAGTGTTTATTGAGGTTCAATGTGATTTCAAAGGCTAAATAGGGTGAAAAGAAGCATAGCTAGACTATATCAAGTCTAACAAGTCGAGTAGAGGTCTCAACTATCCAATTGGCTAGGCCTATAAGGGTCACTATATAGAGTTATAAGGAACCAATTGGATGGGTACTTTGGCTATTCAGATGGATGTTATTGGATAGGCATAAAAATGCTTAAAAGTAAGAGCTAGTCAAATGGCTCTCCATCCTAGTCAAATGTGTTTTAAAAAATCTATAGATATCCTTGACAACAACAACAATTTTCATCACATAACTAACTAACAATCACAAACAAAGTAGTAAATTATAGAATTTCCCACTTACCTCAATCTCATAGTTTAAAATTCAAAATAATCTTTAGGAGGTTGTAGAAGATCAATTTATTCTCCTAGTAGTGAAAGAATGATAAGTTTACAACTATATCTAGTAATTAAACTTATTGAAACTTGATAGAATTAAGTTTATAAATCATTTTTTGATAAAACTTTTGAAACTAATCATGTTACATTCGCTTCACTTCAACTTCAAATTAAATATTCAATATTTACTTGTTAAGTCTAATTTTATTTTAAAGTACTTGATAATTTGTTGTAACATCCTTAGTTTTAAGATGATTTGGACTCTTTTGTTGATATTTTAAGTAGAAATAATTTAGAATTGGCACTTTTTTAATTAAATTATTGATTTAAGGCAAAATAGAGCTAAATGCAATCAAATCAAGAAAAATTGACAAAGAAAGAACAGATAAGTGTGATTTCAAATCCATACGCCCAGTAGTAAGGGTGATGGTGCACATATTTAAGGTCAAAAGCCACCATGCTCCTTGCCACGCCCCATATAGAGGGACATGTAGAGAAGACTATTGAGTAGAAAGGCATATACCCCTTGCCACACCCTATATCAAGGGGCATATCAAACCCAGTATCATGAATAGAAATTTATATGCACCTTGCCACGCCCCATATCAAGGGGCATATCAACTTAGCATCACATATGGAAAGTCATATGCCCCTTGACATGGGGTGTGGTGAAGGGTGTATCGAGTCATGTGCCTTTGGTTTCTTTTAATTTCACCTACTCTAGAGACTTCATAGATATATCATTACCATCCATAATAGAGAGGAGGCTAGAACAAGACAACGACTAGGGTTTTTGAGAGAAATTACAATTCAATTACTAAAGAAAACAACTAAGGAGATTGAAGACCAAAGGCAATCGATTTTTAATTCAACAAGTTGTAATCATGAGTTCTAGTTTATCTTCCAAATCTTTTATTTTCTTTATTAATTCTATGGAGGAGTAAACCTCAAACTTAGGTTTTATTCAAATACTATTTAATCATATGATGAGAATTTGTTCTTATTATAATTATATTGATGTTCTTATGATCAATTGCATGTTCTATAGTATTTTCCTTAAATTCATATATCTAGAATATGACTTTATATTTGATATCATCTAAGTCAATCGAGAAATTGCTTTATGATTAGATCTATGCAATTGATGAGGTTTGCTTATAATTTTAGAGATAGGATGGCAAAAACCTTCTGTTTTTTAATTGAATTATTAATGAGTTTATGTTTCTCATGCGATTCTAGGTTATTGTTGATTGAGGAGAGATCTTAATCGATAAGTTTAGGGTTAGATATGTTAATTAACTCGAGAGAGTGGTTAGCTTGAATTATTAAACTCTATAGCATAAGATCTCATTAATAATAATTCTTAGATTCAATGATTCATATGATTAAATAGGAATAGAATAAGACCTAGATTATCTTGATAATTGAATTAAATTTTGTCATTTGCTTTAGTAATCTCTACTAGTTCTTAGGAAAATTATATTAATTCCTTAGTTAATAGTTTAGGATTTAAACCATTCTTAATTAATGGATAGATAATAGGAACAAAGTTAATACTAGTACTTAGATTATCTTTGTGGGATGACCCTATATTTAACACTATATTACAAGCACAATAGTTATATTTGCCTATTGCTTTGTAGTTAGAATTAAAAATAGGTGACTCAAATTTTTAAACTAGGATTCGGCTTCAAAATAGCAATCAGTACTCTTTGCAAGGATTATAATGCAATTTTCGATTCTTGATTTTAAAGTGACTCGGAGAAGTTATGAGTAATTCATGTTTAAGGAGACTTTATAGATACATAAAAAGATTTTTGGAGAACGTCAAGTTTCAAGATTAGAAATGACTAAGGAGAGAGAGTGTGTGTTTCATATTATGAAATGAATCCATCATTAAGAAGTAATTCTTAGGTGGTTGGATAGTATCCATTTACTAGTTCAACTAAGATGCATACTAATGATCTTATGAAAACATTTAAATTGTAGTATTTTTGTATGGAAATTCATGTGTAGCCTAAATAAAAAACTCTAAATACAAATATACACTTACAAATTTTATTTGACTATTCTAAACCTATAATTTCAATTCCATTTATCTATTTGTCAAATATTATTTAGCAAACCCATAAGATATCTAATTCCCATGTTTTGAATTTACCTATGTTTAATATAATGCTTTTATGATGATTAAATTATTATCCTAATGTTTTTTTGCTATCGAATTTGTGATGTTTCATAGTTTGCTTTAACCAAACAAATAAGATTAACTTGTATACAAGTGGTAAACCTTCTAAGCCAATCATGAAGGGGTGGAGGAGGAAAGCTCCCATATTTGAGATACTTTTTGATCACACATCACCTCAAAAAGGTCTATCATCTTTCAACATATGATGTTGCTATACTAAACCTTGGTTTAGATGACCAGGAATGAAATCATGGAAGTAGTATTTAGTAAGGGGAACACACTAGAGGATGAAGTGTGCAGTTAAATTCAAATAGAGATAAAACATTTTAATTGTTCAAATAGAAGATAAACTATGATAGAGTGGTAAAAATAGATCAAAATGAAGATTATTAAAACGGTGCAAATAAAGTATGGACATTATTAAAGTGGTGCAAATAAAGGATGATATTGCATTCTAATAGAGAATGAAAATAACACACTAGAGGATAAATGTTGTATGATTTAACATGTCACATCACCATAATCTAATGGCATTACAATAGATTCATTTTCTAACTAATAATAAAATATTTCATCTTCTATTTGAATCACTAAAAGACTTTATCTCCTTTTTAAACTTGACTTAAAGGCTCATCTATTTTAGCAACACCCTCCATTGAGGGTGTGACATATAAGACTGTAGTTCCACATGCATGCAGTCTCCATTTTCTTATGCATTCCACTCTTAGTGGAGGGTGTTGGTAAAAACAAATGGACTAATGGTACACCTACCCATTGCTCTATCTTTTGTATTTTGTATGTATAACTACACAAAGAAATATTATATAGAGTTTATTTCTCTAGACAAGTAAGCAAGTGAAAACCTTTTGGCTTTGAGGGGTAAGTGAAGCAAGAATAAGTATGCATCTTAAGTATGACAATAAGGATCATTTGAATTAGTGAAGCAAGTACACTTGGGTCATCTTGCTTTAAAATGGTTCACTTTTAAGCACAAGTTATCCTAAGAAAATGCATAATTTGTATATAAAGGCACATAAAGTGTTTGTATATTTGGATTTAAATAATTTAGTATTTAAAGTTTCATTCTTTAAAAATTTGGTGGTTGTACTTTGAAATAATATATAACATAATGTCTCTATTAGGTACTAAATTTTTAAATAATGAAATATTAAACACCAAATTGTTCAAATCCAAAAATTTAGACACCTCATGTGCCTTTTTTTCCAAAAATTTGTGACTATTGACATCATTCCCAGTAGGATTTAACATTCAAACTTTTGTTTACTTGCTAAATTGGAATGACTCATGTGCTACTGCTATTAGGTACTCAATGTCCTATCATTTGTCAATGGGGGCATTAGCACTCTCCATAAGCTCGCTCTTTATACCATGGAGCATTTGGATTTAGGTAAGGTAGAGGTTTTTAAAAAGTTTTTCACTAAATTCAAATAATACCTAAAAACTCAATATTATGATCTATATAAAAGGTGAATATTATAGTCACATACGCATTATTAAGTTATTTTGACATTTGATTATGTTATAATGAGTATGTGACCCAAACATTGATCATACTTCAACCATGATTTGTAACGCTCTAGATTGAGGATACTACAACCTACCATGTATCCCTATCAATTAAAGACATGTTAAGGCTCTAGTAACTAAGCCTACTAACTCTATTAGTACCTGAATTTATCTCCAACAAGAATAAAATAGAACTAAACATAACTCCAAAAGTTATACTAAATGACTCATAGGCAAGTCACTCTAACCACAAGCGCATACAGAAATAATTGAAATCTAAATCCTATGATACTACAACATCCATACACTTAACATAAACACTTAGAGTCTCATCTCTAAACTAATAGAGTTATACTACAACTGACCTCAACTCCTGTTAGTCCTATCTTATTGGTCATTATCATGATAATAATAAATATTGCTGCTCTCCCTATCTTGATAATAGTAATATGCATCTCCATATTCATCATAAGCAGTAAATTTATCATAACTACCTGTAGTTGAAAAGGGATAAAGAAGTGAGCCTAAGCCTAGTATATAATACCACATACATAAGCACATGAACACAATAACAAGCTCACATGCAAGTAATGTAGATAAGGAAATCAACCAACCACTTTAAATGTTGTTAGGAGCTACTACCATTGGCCTCAACACCCCTAGATCTATACCATGTCATCTCAATACACAACTTTTCTAAGGATAATGTTATATATTGATTATCGGGGTGCACTTTAGGGATCTACCAACTCTAACCCTTAGGTTGAGTCATACACAAACAAAACATCATTTAAAATTGGTTCAATAATTATTAGATTTGTTTCCATCACTAAGCAAATTGTAGCAATTTTTGTCCTGAACCATGACTAACACTTGAATAGACATATAAATATCTTCACATTAAGACCTAAAAGTTATACTAATCTCTATTAGATTGAAAAAGTTTAAGAAAAACAAGAAAAAGACCTATACTAGGGTACATAGTTAGGAGTATGGTTATGTTCTTTGACTATGTATCCCCCTATACTAAAGCACCAAAGAACACGGCTATGTTTAGGGGCATGTAGAAGTATAGGGTCAAGTACACAACTATATAGTTTGTCCATGATCCTTATTGTATAAAGCTTCCCTTCTACATTTCGCATGAACACAGTCAGGTACATGAGCGTATACTTAGGCATATTTCTCCTCTATTCAATTTTTCATCTTCATTTGCTCCCCAAACCCATTTTTGATCCATTCCGTCCTCTTCTTATACCCCTTATCAATCAATGATCCGTACCTAAATTCCTCTTAATCCATCATTTATTCCCACACAACAACAATCACACCCAACTCCAATTATAACTCAATCATGCACTTATAGGAACTTCAAAGAAATTATGTTAGAGATCACAAGACAATTAGAAGCTTACAGAACTACACTTTACTTGCACAATTCAAAGGGTTTCTATAGTAAATCACCACCTATAGAAATTTTGAAACATTAATCCTCATACTAACTAGAGTATCTCTACCCTATTTACAATTTAAGACTTACTGATCTTGGTTTGTATAGATCTTCCTTCAGCTAGAATCTCATTTTCTTGTATATTTTCTTTGATTTCAGTGGATAGGTTGAATGGAACTATTAAAGATGCTTAATGTAAACTAACAAGAAGGAAAAGAAAGAAAGAAGAGAGAGAGACGAGGCAGAGGGAGTTTAAATGTTTTGAACATAACTTATTTTAGAGAGGGTAGTGGGGAGTTTAAACCCTTACAAAGACCAAGCTACCTTCCTTTTTAAAAATAATTATCATATTGTTATTGCTATTTACTTGTTTTGTTATTTTTATTATTGTTAATATATTTATATTTATTTCTAGTTATTTAATGATTACTAAAAGCATTGAATTCTAACACAACACTAGGACTAGTAATTCATTTTAGTAGGTTGTGTCTATGTCTTCATTTGTATCAAATTTATGTTAGTGCTAAAAACACATAAAATTAAGTTGAGATTACAAATAATCAAGTTACAATATAATTATATTTATTCGTATCATTATCATATCTTCATATTGTGTTTCATATTTTTATTCTACAGTCATATCACGGATCATTGTGTACGTGTTATCATATCTTATCACGAATTGTCAATTGAATTCAATGTGATCTCCAATATCTTATAAGCACTTTAAAAGGTACTCAATTCAATCAATCATGTCATAAATTTCCAATAACCTCCTTAATATTTGGGGCTTCATTTTCCCAATCTTGTGAGAACTACGGCTAACCTCGTCAATTGACATTATAATTGGATGCACTGTGCCCTGTATATTTGGTGAGGCATGCAATGCTAATAACATGGATTTGTAGGCCGAATATCTATAAGACTCCTAAATAATCATAGTTTAGAAGGATAAAATAGAAAACTAATAAGGCGCTAAGAATGTAAGACAAAGACATCTCGGGGTAGCCACGGCTGCTTGCCTATGACTAGTAGTCGGCTACGTTTAATAAGTTTGGTAAAATGCATAATAATAATATAACTCCCCGGGCTTATAGTAGAAATTTATTTTTGTTTTCCATTTCCTAAAGGTCATTTTCACTTCAACGTATGTTATTTTCCATCAATGACTTTTATTATCAAAATATGAAATCAAACTTTTCGAGAATAATCTAATGAGCACCCCAAATTTGATCTGAAAATTCCACCCACTTCTCTTTTTGGTTCTTCCGACGTGTAAGCTTTTCTATTGTCTATCTTATTCAAAATTAGAGGTTGAACCCATTAAGACAACATGAAACTTCCAGTGACAGATGTGACATAATTATAAAACATTCATGTAGGTTAATAAATAACTTTAGTTTGACTGATGTTTGTGCAATAAATTAAATCCACTTCATAAATGAACTTTTCTTCGCTAGATCTATGGTGGAAAGTCGAGAAAAGTAGAAGAGATATGTTTTTGTAGTGCAAGGTCGCAGCTCTTTCTAGCACCTTTTTGCTGTTTCCAGATTCATCAAATTATGTCTAAATATGCTTCGGCCCTTTCTAATTTGTCCGTGTTTGTCTGTTAATACTTTTACTTTATTTCGTCCTTCCTTCCTCTCCTCGCAAGTAATACTAATACAATATTGATTTATTTATCAACTATATACGTCAAGCACGTCCTTCACGGAAGTTGCCCTTTCCATACGGTACGAGTCATATTCACAGAAGAGTCCACTCACGGAATTCCACCAATTCCGCTCTTCCTATGGCCTATAAAAGCCATCACGTTTCTCCTTGCTCAAGTACCCTTCTCTCTATCCCTCTTTTTCTCTTTCTCTCTCTCTCTCTCAAGCTGTGTATATTTCGTGAGATGGGATCTTTAGCCATGCCTGCTCAAATGATGTCGGAAGCAGTCCATGAAGCTCACCATCTTCATGGGATGGAAACTAATAATACTCCCTCTTTGAGAAGGTGCTTACTCTTTCTTGCTCAGCTCATTGCTTTCTCTCTTCTGCCATTCCTTCATTTTAATATGAAGTGTTAAGGGGCATCTAAGGCATGCACTTGTGTCACCAACCGTATCTCTCGAGATTTTCTAATAATACATTAGGCTTTGTCACTTGTAATGGAATTATATCAAGAAAGCAGTATAAAAGAGAGAATCATATACATCTAGCTTTCGATAGGACCCTAAAAGCACCTGCTAACATAATATACTTGTGTATTGTTTGATGGTCCCTTTTCGTTCATATTGCATGATGATATTTTTAGCAAAATGATAGAGTATTAATTATTACGGTATAATTGTTAAAAGTCTAAAAAAGAAAACTTTTTATACTTTTCAACATTAATTATTATATACTCAAGAGAAAGCAAATGCATGAAGAGATGGGAAGTTTCTTAATTTAGCTTCTTAATGATTGTTGTTCGAGGGACTTTAGGACATCACGGTTGCACTCTAAACAAAAATTGAGCTTACGCCTAAAGTTATTCAATTCAGTACTTGGATAACATTATTTTTTATGTTCGGCTGCAGATTGGAGGGAAAGATTGCGATTGTGACGGGCGGTGCTAAAGGAATTGGAGAGGCGACAGTAAGGCTTTTCGCAAGACAAGGTGCCAAAGTCATTATTGGGGACATTGAGGAAGTTCTGGGAACATCACTGGCCAACACTTTGGGTCCTTGCGTGACATATGTTCGTTGTGATATTAGCTCAGAAGATGACATTGAGAATTTGATTAATTCGACCGTCTCACGTTATGGACGCCTGGATATCCTTTTCAATAATGCGGGTGTTCTTGGTGACCAATCTAAGCATAAGAGCATAATCAATTTCGACGTAGACGAATTTGACAGCGTAATGCGTGTTAATGTTCGCGGTGCAGCACTAGGAATCAAGCACGCAGCTCGTGTCATGATTCCTAAGCGCTCTGGATGTATAATCTCAATGGCTAGTGTGGCCGGGGTCATGGGCGGGCTTGGACCTCATGCGTACACGGCTTCAAAGCATGCCATCGTTGGGCTCACAAAGAACACGGCGTGTGAGCTCGGTAAATATGGAATTAGAGTTAATTGCGTATCACCTTTCGGGGTGGCGACGTCGATGCTTGTCAATGCGTGGCGGAGAGATGATTATGAAGAAGATGAAAGCCTAAATTTCGGGTTGCCATCTCCCCAAGAGGTTGAGAAGATGGAGGATTTTGTGAGAGGGCTTGCTAACTTAAAGGGTGCAACACTTAGGCCAAAGGACATTGCGGAGGCTGCTCTATATTTAGCTAGTGACGAGTCCAAATACGTGAGTGGTCACAATCTTGTTGTTGATGGTGGAATTACCGCGGTCAGAAATTGTGTTGGGTTGTAAGAGACATTCTTTGTTCATTAGATTTTTTACCCCCCACCGATTTAATGTTGAATTCATCACCTTTAAGTGTAAAATTTAAAATGACAAAAACAGATTTTTCAATTTTTTTTTTTTCTATTCGGTAAGTGTGTCTCTTATCATAGAGGGTTCATGAAGAATATAGTTTTCAATATATCATCTCTTTTTATTAAAAAAAGAAAAAGAAAGAAAGAAAGCTTTAATAATATTAATACACCATGTCAATGAATTAATAAATAACAAGTATCAATAAAATTTCATTTGTGTAAATATAAATGATAATTTTTTAAAAACTATTTTCTATATGTTTAAATATAATTGATATTTACCCAAGCATATAACATATTTATTTATTTTTTTATATATCTTCTTTTGACACTATGAATATATATTCAATATCTAATTGTGCCCAATAATATAAAACTGGAAAAATTATAACGATTAATACATAAAAAGCGATTCTTTCCTAGCCAATCCTTATAATCGGCATGCTTGCCGCAGTAGCTTTATTAGAATAACTATATACTCGCCACCATAGATAAATTTTTCTTTAATAAAAAAGTAATCATCTTGGTCATTGCTGTACAATAGTTCTTTTATGATATTCCCATCTTTAGAAATGGGAACAAAAATTCAGATATTAACTAGATAAGATAAAAGACAAAGAATGTACGATAAAAAGTAAGCTTTGAATTGTCTATGCACAACTTGAGAATATCCATTATAATTAAAAATCTGACACTTTGGTATGGTAAATATGTGATGATGGTATGATACCATTTAATGAGGATTTTCTCCTCTAGATCTTAAATTAATGTGTAATTGAAAGTCTATGAAGCATAAGTTTTATAGGGCTTAGAATAATATCTCAATATCTTAAAAAATTCTTTAAGAAACTTTTACTATATTTTTAAGGTCATCAAAAAAAGAATCTTAATAATGTTTTTAAAACTTTAATTGCTCTCTTTTTTAAAGCTAATGTTATTCTTTTAGATATATAGATTAAAAAAAAAAGAAAAAAAAAAATCTCAAACAACATAGCACTAAGACCATGTAGAATAATTCCAATGCGGAGAATCTGCTTTTTAAATTTCATCCGCAATAGGATTGGGTATTTGAACTTTATGGTCCTTTCCGAAGGATCTCATAAAATATTTTTTTTTAATTTTTTATTTGTTAGAATAATGTTACTAGGCATAAAAACTTACAAAAATTATTAAAAAAAAAATTCATAAAAGCTCCTCAGGACATTAACATAATGTCTTTAACGTTATACATGACCTCAGAAGCAACTATCAATTTTTACTCCTCAGGACATTAACATAATGTCTTTAACGCTATACACGACCTCAGAAGCAACTATCAATTTTTAAACACCCCACCTTAATGGTGAAGTTGCTTCCCTTAACTTTCTTAACCTAGACTTTTGTGTCAAGCGACTCCTATTAAAGTTGGTCCAAGTCGTCCAGCTACCTAAAAAGGAGTTTCCTTGGGCAACTTGCCCAGAGTACTGAAAGTCAGCTTTATAAAATAAAGAAAATTGCGTGAACTGTGAAGTTCAAATCAACCCACGTCTCAAGTTTATGGTAAACTTGAGAGAATATTTAGGTTGCTACGTAAAGTACAGACTGGCTGACAAATCAATGAACCTTTGTCAAAGACCACGCCGAATGTCTAGATCGGGTAATAATGAGAGTATTTAGTATAATAAAAGTGTAAAATGTTAATTTCAACATAATTGTTAACACTCAAGTAAATAAAGTGAAAGATTTCGAAACGAGAAATTAAATAAAATGTGTACATTTATATAAAAATAAATAAGTAATTATAAAAACAAATTGAAAGGGTTAGTTGTGTATATAAAAAAAAAAATTGAGAATAACCTTTTATGGTTAATATATATTTGATAAAAATAATATACTAAAGTTATAAACATGTAAGACATTAAACAAGACCTAATAAGAGTCGAGGTTCCAAAATGTTATTGAAGATCCAAGGAATGAACTGGGATCAAGTTACGCGTCGTAAGCCCACAAAAGCGTGTCGGAAAATTGGGAAAAACTGCAGTCTTTAGAACTAGCTAAGACTGCCATCCAACCAGCTGTGGAAGCAAACTAGCCATTCGACTAGGTACTTGTGCCATCCAATTGCTTGTTTAATAATGTGAATTACCCAAGTTCCATACCTAGCCATCTGATTGGCTATGCTATCTACACGATTGGATAACATTTAGCAAACATTATATTACGAACTCGTCCTTTTATTACGTTAAACTTAATTTTAATTACGATTTTGGTTATTATATGTCATTCTTTTTATTAGAAGACATTTGTTCACTAGTTTATCAGTATCCTCTTTAAGAGGCTTCCTTTCCTTTTAATATTAAAAGTTAGTTTTCTTGATCTATCAATCAAGATTATTTTTACTTTATGGCAATCCTAATTGATTAAATTGTGTGTCATATCAATTAATTCAACAAATCTCTTTGATTCCTATAAACCATGAGTAATATCGGTTGTTGAAAATCTAAAATAACACTACTTTAGTCATTGATTCTAATTAATAATTGCTCATCATATCCTTTTACCTTTCATATCCATAAACGCACAAAACTATAAAATAAAAAAAAAAGTTTCTTTATTATTCAAAAACCTTAAATATAAAAATATTCCATCTTTTATATTTGCAGTATTTTCAAGATTGTGTTTGGACTCATATTCAACAATCTAGGCACATCTTTTTTGATATCATAATGAAAGATGCAATAGATTTGTGTTAATGTCTTATAAGAGTTTTCGAATTGTGTTGAAGTTTAGTGGTTGCATGAATTGTGGAATAAGGTTGGTTGTTACATGATTATATTATTGTTTGGTTTTTTGCGTGGTAGTGATTATGAAGTAAAGCTTGTGGTTGAGCAATATATGTAGTGAGGTGTGGTATTTAGAGATTAATTTTTGTTAGTTTGATTAAATTCTTAATTAGTAATGTCCTAAAAAAGTGTTAATGGAGGTATTTGTGATAGGGTTAGTGATGGTAATGCTGGGAAAAGGGAAAGAAATACTACTAGGAACAATAGAGTCAACGGTTTGTTGATATTACTGATTTGATGTATGCCATGATAACTATGCAAAATACATTGATTTAGACCTGAGGAGTGAATGTAAGGGCTAGAAATAATTACGAGGAAGTACCTAAGATTGGTGAAAGGCATGATAAAAGGCAAGGAGATATTATTGATTAGTTGAAGGAGGGGGGTAGAGATTACGCATAGGAGTATGAGACCCCTCTTATTTGGGGTGAGGTGGATAAACCAAAGGAATCAAACATTGCTAAGTTCATTATGGAGTTGAAATTTGAGATAGCTAATGTAGTTGAATTATAAAGTTATGAAACTTTAGATAACGTGATTATATTAGGTCTTAGAGTGGAAAGAAAGAGGCAAAGGGGGAAGAATAAGATTGCACGGATCTTCATATAAACTTGAGGCTCATCATGATAAAGAGAGGTTTAGGGTTGATAAAAAACATAAGGACTTAAAGTGTGAAATGGACTCTTAAGAGCTATGGAAAGGGTAACAATAATAAACTAACTATTCCTTATATTTATCATACACATGAGACTAATAAAACATAGAATAGGATGAAATCTAGTGAGGTAAAGTGTTTTAAATATTTGGAATTTGGGCATTTGAATGTAGAGTGTCCAAAAGGGCTTATCGTGGTTATTAAAGAAGATATTCTAAAATTTGATGTTAAAAGTGAAGAGGAGGAAGTGAAGGATATAGAGGAACAAATGAGGGAATATGATAATAAGTAAGATGGTACCAATGGACTGGAAAGATGGTTTACATGTCAATACATTAGGGAAAATGGGCAAGGTGAGAACTTATTCTAGGCTCAGGCATAACGAAGGGCCAAGTTTGTACTTATACCATCAATGGTAGCAATTTTACTAATCTAGCTTCTATTGCCTTTATTCATAATCTAGGATTGAAGACTATATAACATCTTAAGTCTTATAATTTACATTGGTTTGGGGAAAAAGAAGTTTTGTAGGTTAGTAAATAGGTGAAGTTACTATTTACAATTGGCAAGTATGTGGATGAGGAGCTTGCAATATGGTACTAATGGATTTACACATATATCATCATGAAGGTCATGGTAGTTAGATAGAATGGTAATTTATGATGAATTTAAGAATATCTACACTTTCACAAAGGATGGGGAATGGTTTGTATTGATGCAAACAAGTCCAACTAATGTTAGGAGAGATCAAGTTGCTAGGGAAAAACAAAATGAAGCATGAAGAGCTTGTTTACATGGAAGCCTTCTTAGTCTCATCATAAGATGAAGCAGAAGCAATATTCAAGGATGAATATTCATAAATCTAGAGGTAATGATGGGAATCGAGCTTCCAAAATATTGTTGAAGAACCAATGAATGATCCAAGATCCATAAAAATGAGTCTGAACATTGGAAAAAAATTGTAGTTTATAAACTACCATTTAACCATCTAAGATTGCTAGCTATGCAACTGGCTACCTATGCCATCTAACTACCTATTTCAAAATGTGAATCAGAGATAGCCATCTAATTGGCTATGTTACCAATCCGATTGGGTAGCAACATCCAACAAATATTATATCACAAACTTCTTGTTTTTATTGCTTTAAACTTAATTCCAATTTAGTCTTTCCATTATTTCCATGCTAGGGTTATTATATGTCGTTTCTTTTCTTTGTAAGACATTCATCCATAAGTTTATCAGTATTCTCTTTGAGTGACTACTTTTCCTTTCAATATTGAAAGTTAGTTTCACTAATCTTATTAATCAAGATTTCTCCTTATCGATTCAATTGTATGTCATATTGATTAGCTCAATTAATCCCTTTAATTCCTATGAATTGTGAGTAATATTGTCATGGGAATGTAAAACAACAATAGTTCAGTTATCGATTCTAATTAATAATTATTCATATCCTTTTACTTTTTATAACTACAAGCACATAAAACCATAAAATCCTTAAAAGAATTGTTTCTTTATTATTCAAATCCCTACAATATAAAAAGATTCCATTTTCAAATTTATGGCATTTTCAAGGTTGTGCTTGGACTCGTATTCAGTAATCTAGGAACAACAAGACCTTTACGCCTTATAGAAATAGACTAGACATGATAGATTATGAAACTGTTTATTATTGATGGGAATCCACCCTATGGTTCCAGCAATGGGGAAACCTAACTTGGATAAATGAGCCCAGACATCCACATATAGCCAAATTTTATCTAATAATGTTTTATTTTGCACTTTAGCAGGTACAATTATCGGTTTTATAGGATGACCAAATAATATGCACTAAGGATCAACTTACGGCATTCTTGGAGTCACATCCAATGGCCCACAAATTGTTTAATTTGAAGTGAATAATCGACCATTTGAAGAACATTTGTATTTGTAATTGTTGCTTATGAGAACCAGCCTTTTATTTTTACATTTCTAATTGTCCTTTAGAAAACCAGCCACCTTAGTGGCATCTTTGTAATTTTTAATACATTTTTACCCTAATTAGAGCAAGTATAAATACTTGCTAACTAAGGTTTTTAGGAAGTTTTTGACAATTTTGAGAAAAACATACACTTTGTGCCATGAGGGTTCTTCCTTGCAAACAAAGATCTCTTATCAATTTCTTTGTGAAATTGTAGCGAGAATCAACAAGAGTAGATTGTGAGTCATATCGATCTTACTTTTGTTATTTTACAAATTGTGTTTAGTGAGTAATATCTAGGTATAATTTGAGGATTACTTATTCATTCACGTGAATTAGGGTTGTATATTTTTAGATTTGATTAGTTCAATTTGAGATTGAATCTTAGTAAAATTATGTGTTGTTCTATTGAAGATCTCATACTTGTTTGTTCTTACATTCATTTAGTGTTCAAACTTGTGAATTTGGATTCCAATTTGAAGTGATTTGACATGCCATTTTGATTGAGGGATTTGGTTGTTTATGCTTTGTGATTGATGTGTTTACCATTCAATTAGCAAAGCACATCATAATTTTGGTATCAGAGCATGGTTTTGAGAAGGGGAATTGCGTGAACTTCCTTTGACATTTAGGGTTCTTGAATTTGACTTCTTGATTTGAATTGTTGAAGTGAGATTGTAGTAGTTGATTATGGTTTTTTTGTTGCATTATAATTGTGTTGTTGAAGTGGATGTGGAAGCCTTGTAGTAGCTTTTATGTTCTTGAACTTGTTGTGAGGAGAAGGGAAGTAAGAGGTGTGTTTTTCCTTTGTGCTTGTTTTGAAAATTGGAGATACATTTCTTTAGACAAAAGAGGAGTGAATTACTTAGTTGTGGTTTCTGAAATTGAGGATTGTCATTTGCAATTTTCATATTTGCTTTGTGTGGAGAATAGGAAATTATTTAAATTCAAACACATTTATTAGGTTTGAAGAAGTAATTATGTAGTATTGATTGAATGCTATTTGAATTTTGAATTGCTTCTTACCATTTGTGGAGGAGTTTCATTAAGAGTAACATGCGAATTTGTTGTGACATGAAGTGTAAGTGGAGTTGTGTTTGAAGCTTGCACTATAGTTAAGGTGTGTGTCTGTGGCGGAGTGAGTTTGTGTTGTGGAGAGTCTTGCAACATGTAGTGAGTTGTGTTGTGAAGGGTGTTGTAACATGTTGTGTTGTGTGTGTTGTGGTGAAGGGTGTTGCATGTGGAGTGGAAGTGTATATATGTGTCGTAATTAAAAGGGGAGTTATAGTGGTTTGAATTTGAATTTCAAAAAGCAAGCATTAAAGTGTGGGAGTTGCTATGTATTGATGCTTGAACACTTGCTTAGTTAAATTCATTAACCTACGATTTGGAAGAGTGTTTAATTATTGCTTCAACTTGTTGTTGCCGTAATTGAAGTGTGGAAGTGTGTGAAGTTAAGTGGAGTTTTATGTTTACTTTTTTAGGTTATTTGATTGTTGTGTGGCAGTTGAAGTGTGGTTATAGTGAAAGGAGTGTACTACATTGCTTTGAATTATATTGCTAATTCGACAAATCAATTCCATTACTATGTTGAATAATAGCGTGAATGGGGGAATTGGCAATGAGGCCAATAGCCAAGTTGGTGGCAGACAAGGTCATCGTACTGCAATTGGAAGAACTTTGGAGGAACAGCTTCAGGACCTCATCACCATTCTTGCTACATTAGCAATAAGAATAGATAGGATGACGAAGCCATAACCACTAGTGGTGAATCCTCAAGCACCACCACCTAGAGTAGCTCCTCAAATCGTTCACAGAGAGGAAGTAGTAAGAGGAAATATAGGAAGGAGAGTGGAAGGAGATCATCATGCTTTTAGGGAGGAGAGAGATGATAATTTTGGGGTTAATCCATACCCAAACAAGGATTTCAGGCCGCCTAGGGGATTAGAATATGTGAAACTATAAATACCTTCATTTGATGGCAAGGGCTCAATAGTTGATTACCTGGATTAGGAGGATAAGGTTGAGGGCCTTTTTGAGTTTTATGAGATTGATGATAACACCTAGGTTCGACTTACAGTTGTAGAGTTCATAGTTATGCCACATTGTCATGGAAGAATCTAGTGATCAGCAGGCAAAGGGATGGAGAGGCTGAAATACACACTTGGAGAGACATGAAACGGGTTCTAAGGAAAAGGTTCATTCTAAGCACTATAGGCAAGAATTGTTTATGCGTCTCCAAGCATTAAAACAGGGAGGCAAAACAGTTGATGACTATGTCTAGGAGTTTGAGACATTAATGATCAGATGTGGATTAGTAGAACCTCCTACGCAAACCCTAGTACCTTTGCAAAGGTATAGTACATTTGATGAGGCTATATAGTTAGCCATAAAAGTGGAAAGGCAGAGGTGATCCAATCCATTTCAGGTCACTAGTAATAGGCATGGTACTACTATTAAACCCATAAGGGTTGATGGTCAGTTGAGTGGACCAAAGGGAGTAGGCGAACTTGCCAAGGCTGTAGACAGAGTTATCCCTAGCACAAAAAAGAAGAAAAATGTTTCTAGGAAGGGTAAAGAGGTAGTTGGATCTGATGTTAGACAAACAGTACCAAGGTCAACCAGTGGGAAGATGCACTAGATTAAATGTTCCAAATGCATGGGATTTGGACATATGGCTACACAGTGTCCCAATAAAAGAGTAATGACTGTTATGGAGGGTATCGAGGAAGAAGATGAGGAAGAAACTATTGAGCCTACATATTTATCCATGGCCTTGTAGGAGTACCATGATGATCAGAACACTGAGGCATAAAAGGACAAAAAGGATGAAAATTACTTACCTATTAATGTATTACGCAGGGTTTTGAATTTATCTCCAAATGCTAGGGACATATAGAGGGAGAACCTATTCCACACACCTTATCATATTCGAGGTAACCTATATGTGCTTTTCATTGATAGTGATAGTTGCACTAAGGTTATATCTGCTACATTAGTAGATAATTTACAACTAGCCACTAGCCTGCATCCTAGCCTATATAAATTACATTGGTTTGGATGACCAAAGTAGTCTACATGTTACACAGCGGGCAAAGGTACCAATCGGTATAGGAGAAAAATACAGTGATGAGATTATCTATGATGTGCTTCCTATGTGCGCCTTTCACTTATTGTTGGGTAGACCCTAGTTATTTGATAGAAAGGTGTTACATAATGGGTTCAGAAACACTTACATGTTTCCAAAAGATGGTACACAAATAGTCTTGACTCCTATGTCTCCATCTGAGGTGTGTTCTTTTCAAGAACAAATTAGAAACACCTCTGGCTCTTCCAGAAGTCCAACTAACAAGCAAACATAAACACCGTGTTTCAGTCTAATAGAAGACCCTTTAGATTTGAGGGCAAATCTTTTATAGGCTTGAGAAGATGATGGGAATCTACCCTGTGGTTCCAATAGTAGGAAAACCTGACTTGGATACTTGTGCCTAGATATCCATATATGGACAAATTTTATCTAATAATGTTTTATTTTGCACTTTAGCAGGTACATTTATCGTTTTATAGGATGGCCAAATAATATGCACTAAAGATCAACTTACGGGGCATTCTTGGAGTCACATCCAATGACCCACAAATTGTTCAATTAGAAGTGAAGAACCAGTCATTTGAAGACCATTTGTATTTGTAATTGTTTCTTATGAGAACCTACCTTTTATTTTTACATTTGTAATTGCCCTTTGGAAAACCGGCTACCTTAGTGGCATCTTTGTAATTTTTAATATATTTTTACCCTAATTGGAGCAAGTATAAATACTTGCTAACTAGGGTTTTTAGGGAGCTTTTGACAATTTTGAGAAAAACATATACTTTGTGCCGTGAGGGTTCTTCTTTGCAAATAAAGATCTCTTATCAATTTCTTTTTGAAATTGTGGCAAGAATCAACAAGAGTAGATTGTGAGTCATATCAATCATACTTTTGTTGTTTTACAAATTGTGTTTAGTGAGTAATATCTAGGTACAATTTGTGGATTACTTGTTCATTAACGTGAATTAGGGTTGTATATTTTCATATTTGATTGTTTCAATTTGAGATTGAATCCTAGTTCAATTGCATGTTCTTCCATTGAAGATCACATACTTGTTTGTTCTTACATTCATTTAGTGTTCAAACTTGTGAATTTGGATTCCAATTTGAAGTGATTTGACATGCCATTTTGATTGAAGGATTTGGTTGTTCACGCTTTGTGATTGATGTGTTTGCTATTCAATTAGCAAAGCATATCAATTATAATTATGAATAACATACATTAAAGATTACATGTAATAAAATGATCACTACAGGAATTCTTGCATTTGGTGATGATTGTATATTTTACAAACATCACCAATTCCAATGTGTCTTAGTCACATTTGTTAAACGTCGAACAAAATATATTATTAGCAACATTTATAACTAAAGTTTAAGGTGTAAACTCTAATTCACTAATAAATTATTTATTGTAACACTTGATTTTTTTTCTATAACATTTTTTTCCCTTAATAAAAACATTAAAAAACATTTTAGGTTTTTCTTTTTAATAATTAATTTTTTTTAGATTTTAGGACATTTTAAATTATTAAAAAAGAAACACTATGCACCCGGTCATGAAATTGAAAAACAACACGGGCCACAGTTCTTAACCCTACCATTTACACCCTAAAAACATTTTCTCTTGTGTAAATTTATCTTCTCTGATTATGTCAACAACTGGAGCCGCTTGAGGAACAACGAAATTTGCTTCGAATTCGTTTGTCATCACCTGCAAGAACCGTTATCTTCTAACCGTAGGCTTCTATTTGTATCAAGGTGAGAATTTTGATCCTGAGCATTCTCTAAAATTAGGGTTTAAAGAAATTTTTTTGGGTAAATCATCTTATTTTTGGGTAAATAGGTTTCAAGAAAATTGAATCATCAAAATAGTTATAATGCTACTTTGTTTTGTTCCAATTATGGCGTTTTGTGGTGTTATGTTTTTTTTTTTGGATAATAGGTGTTATGGCGTTAGATGGTGTTATGTTGCTCTATTTTGAAAGTTGGATAATGGTGTTCTGATAATAGGTGTTATGGTTTTGTCGAGTTTCATCTACTTGAACACCTCCTCCATCTTTTCGAGTGCTAATGCAGCAATACCTTATAGTTTTAATGCAATCCTCAAGTGCTAATGCAATCCTCAAGTGTTAATGCTAAAGTGCTAAAGTGCTAATGCAACAATACCTTATAGTGTTATTATGAACTTTGATTGCACATTTATTGTGCCAATGCAATCCTCAAGTTAAAATAAACATTGAGTTTCCTCAAGTTTTTGAAATGAAGTAAATGAAGAATTTTCTGGTGAGATTAGGATTAAAGACTCATAATTATTTGTCTTGCTAGGTACTGAAGTCTAACTACCACTGGAAAAAAGTCCTTTCTTGAAAATATATTGATTTCTTGATGTTAATAATGCTAAGGTTGATGGTTTGGTCTAGTCTTGTTGTAGGTGAATCAAGGCCTTACTGTCTACAAGAACAAAGAAAGCACAGACCAACATGCGTAAGCCTGTAATTCTGGTTTCTAGTTTTATAGTACATCTATTTTCATGAAACTATTCTTATGCATTCATGAATCTTGTATATGTGATACAACTACATTAAACAATTGAGAGAAGGTGTCCACAATTTCTTTGTAACATTCATAGAAATCCTCTGTGATAGACCACCAGGTCATGATTGGGAGCTTAAACTAGGTGTCACTTGTAGAGATTATCTGTTTGGAATGCTTTAGGTAGGGCATAAGTGAGGCCACATTTTTGAAAATAGACATTCCTCATTAGGTAAATAAATAATGGGCTTGAAGACATCATTGAAGCATTAATTATCCTCACTTTATGCTAATGATTATTGGGCTTTTACAAGGATCAAGGTCTGCACTTTATGCTGATGATCGAGAATCCATAATTATAACTATGCAAGAAGTGAATCCTAGATTTGTAGGGGCTCTTATTGAACTATATGAGTGGGCTGCTGGGGTATATGCATCACTAGTAAACATCAATGCATATCATCGACCCAATACTTGTGCATTTCCTTTCAATTATCTGATTAGTGAAGGTGATTATTATGATTATTATTTTTATGATCATCATAATGCCATTTGATTTTAAGTGTGGCTTCTTAAATAATATGTACATCTCTTGAATTCATAAAAACCTTATCTATATAGCGGACTATGCCCCATTCCTTATCCATGTGGTTACAATTGGAAATTGTTTTAGGCATAGAAGCTAGGAATAAAGCTGCAACATAAGTATTAGCTCTTTCGAAGCAAGTTCTGGCAGTTCTTAATGAGGCCAAGTATGATTAAGATTTTTTGCTATGTTAGCTTGTGGTGTATTTCCTTACAGCAATGCATATTCATATCTTGTATATAGAGGCATAACTATAAGCATTAGCATTTGATTTTGACATTGTGCCTAAGCACAATAACAATAATGCTTAGACAGTAAGTTGGATTAGCAAGGGGTTTAGCAATGCTTCATCTTTGTTGTCTTCAACAAGCATTATTATCTCCCCATGGTTATAGATATACCTTTATCTTAATAATTACATCAAAAGGTAAGGCTGTGATGACTTACCTTTATAGGGCATTTAAAGAGTGTAGGTATTCCATTCAATAAGGCTTCATCTACACTTGATGTCATATTTATTCTGTTTCTCAGCTTTGGTCTCAATAGATTAGAACATGTTAAGTTATATACTTTAGTTGCTGTATAGAAGTTTGGAAAAGGCAGTGTTAACTTAGACCTAAATCTAGCTATGTTTTCATATTATTATTTTTTTCATTGTGAGTGGATGAAAATGCGTATATATTGCAATGGCTTCATCGGTTATCTTACAAAGAAGTTAAGTTACTTGTGAAAAGTTACCTCGAGAACATTTTAGAGGAAGAGAAGTTCTATCACTTGGCAGTTGAACTTTGTTTAGCTTACCTTTTTCATTTGTTCCAAAGGTGAGAAATCAAATGCTATGTTGTTCCTTATTTAAGTAGTGAATGGTCAATCTCACTCTTTGTTTCCTTTTTTCTTTTTTCTTTTTTCTTTTTAACCTCTGATGCACTGTCAGTAGATTATTTGAACTAGGAGAATAGCAAAAACCTACGCCGCTGCATCCTGCTTTGTTTGAAGTGTAATGTATGATTTTTTTGATGTCTAGCTTGATCTTGTTTGATAAAGCTCGTATTCTAGGCTTGATTAATCTTTGAATTGAAGAAGAATAATAAGTGAAAGATGAGATGTTTTTAGTCCAATTTATTAGATACCATTCTCAATGTCGTGTCTATAGCATTCGACATATATCTATAGTGTTGACTTGATCTTTGATTGAATGTGGATCTTTTTTTTGGTGGTACATATGGGAGTTTTATTTGCATTTTGAGGGAGCCCACCTTCTGTGTTCTATAGCATTTTCACTAATTCTTTAGCTTTCATGGCAAATAATTTAGGTGGGATTCCAATCTAGCTCCAACAGCAGTAGTGCCCATTTGTGTTTTGGTGATTAACTTCTAGCAACAAAATTACATTTTCGGTGAGTCTCTAATCCGATTCATCCACTCGAGTCCTTTTAGAAAGAATTATTTTAACCCTTTTAGGGCTCTTATATTTCCAAACTAAGTAAACTTACAAGTTCACAATTTAAATGTATATATGTTTATCATTTTAGGTTTAATTTACTTTAAAATAAAGTTCATTATATGTTTACCATTTAAGAACTTATGTTTTCATTATATGTGTGTCAAAATTATTGATTGCACTTTTTTCCCCAACAATCTTATTGTAAAACAATTTTTCATTTTTATTTGCTATGGGATTCTTTTACAGTTATGGATAAGAGTTGGATGAATTGCAATATTGAAAGCGAAGAGTACCTACAAGGTGTAAAGTTTTTTATTGCATACTTGCGCAAGAAGTGTGGAATGGACAAGAGGTTAAGTTACCCATGTAGGAAATGCTTAAACATGTCCTCACACACTATAAATGTAATAAGAGCACACTTGATTGTTGATGGGATAGATGTAACTTACTATTGTTGGATATAACGGTAAGGAGCCGACCATTGAATTGTTAAGGAGAACTCAAGGTAGAATACATCATGAAGAATATGATTTCAGAACAAATAGAAGCGAGGGATTCAATGAGGAAAAAGACAACGACATTGGCGGACTTGATGAGATGTTAGAAGATTTAGAGGCATTTATTAACAATCAAGCTGAAAGACCAACTCTTATGGATGGATTTGATTTCGCACCCAATTTTGTTGATGGGCTAAGAGTTGACTCGCAACAAGAGTTTTATTCAGGGTGTAAGTTATCAAATTTTGCATTTATCGTGAAGTTACTTCACTTAAAAGTATACAATAAGCGGAGTAATAAGTCTTTTGATATGCTTCTCTAACTTCTTCATTACGTGATCCCTAATGGAGAGTCTCTTCCTATGTCATACTATCGTGCAAACAAGTACTTACGGGGATTGGGCATGGGTTGCCATTATGTTCATGCATGCAAATATGACTATTGCTTGTTTTGGGGTAATAACAAGTACCTCACACAATGCCCCATATGTGGTACCTCAAGGTATAAGCTGTGTGGTGGATCTAGGAAGGGTATTCCCCAAAAGGTTTTATGTTACTTTCTTATGAAACCAAGGTTGCAATGCCTTTTCATGAATGCTAAAGTCGCTCAAAAAATGCATTGGCATAAAGAAGAACATAAAAAACAAGACAACCGTATGGGTCATCCTCTAGATGGGCTATCTTAAGTTCATTTTGACATTGAATTCCCTGAATTTTCCAAGGACTCTCGTAATGTCAGGTTAGGGCTAGCTAGTGATGGCTTCAATCCCTTTGGATCTATGAGACAATCATACAACATTTGGCCCGTGGTTCTACTTACATATAACTTGCCACCTTAGATTTGTATGAAGAAAGAGTTCTTAATGATGTCATTGTTAATCCTAAGACCTAAAGCACCGGGGAAGGAGATTGATGTCTACGTGCAACCTCTAATCAATGAACTGAAGGATCTTTAGGTTAATGGATTATGGACATATGATGCATATTTGAAGTCTTCTTTCAAAATGCATGCCACTTTGTTATGGACCATCCATGACTTTCCTACCTATGGGAACTTATTTGGGTGGAGTACAAAAGGCTACAATGTTTATTCGGTATGCAAAGACCAAACACCATCAATAAGGCTTAACAGCAAGATTGGGTATGTTGATCATAGAATGTGGTTACCGAATGACCATCGATGGAGACGCAGCTTAAAATTCGATAGAATGAATAATGATCGTGAAGCCTCTAAAGAATATTGTGTTAATGATATACTTCACCAATTACAATCTATAACACATGTGCCTATGGGAAAGCGTCTAGACAAAGTAAAAAGAATCTATTACACTGATGGGTTTAATTGGACAAAAAGGTCAATATTCTTTCAGTTGCCATATTGGTCAAAGTTGATACTTAGGCATAATTTAGATGTTATGCATATTGAGAAGAATATTTGTGAGAATGTTCTTAATACAATTCTTGGGTTGAGGGTAAAACAAAAGACACTTACAAGGCTCGGCTTGATCTAGAGGACCTTGGCATTAGAAAGGAATTACATTTGTTAAAGCGGCTCGATGGTAAGTATTCCATGCCATGTGCTAGTTATTCATTGAGCACTAGCAAGAGGAGATCATTTTGTCAATTTATAAGGGGAGTTAGATTACCCGATGGTTATGCATTGCATATTGGTCGATGTGTCAATAATTTAAACTCGAAGCTTTCCTGTTTGAAGAGCCATGATTGTCATGTTCTACTTGAAAGGATGTTACTTGCGGGTATTCGTGGCATATTGCCTAAAGAAGTCACCATGGCCATAACCGAGCTTGGAACCTTTTTTGAAATGCTTTGTAGATGCATTATAAATGTTGAAGAGGTACAAAAGTTGTAGAGTGATATTGTCACCATACTATGTAAGCTAGAGTTGATCTTTCCCCCCTGCATTTTTTGACATAATGGTGCATCTAGCTATCGACTTGCCTCGAGAAGCATTGATGGCTAGACCAATTGCTTATTGATGGGTGTATCCCATTGAGAAATATGATATTGGTTTTCATATTCACCAATTGTGTGTTAATATTATTCTACCTTCTGACACTCCATGTAAATTTATGAGTGTAGGTACTTAGGTTCATTAAAGCAATTTGTTAGGAATAGAGCTTATTTAGAAGGCTCCATTGTAGAAGCATATGTTGTTAATGAGTGCTTGACTTGGTGCTCACTTCACTTACAAGACATTGAAACAACATTTAATCGTCTAGATAGGAATTTTGATTCCTCGGAAGAAGGTGGTGTTGATGTTTTCACTAATAAAGGTGGTCTCATTTCCCCTCCTACATATGTTGTGTTATCGAACAAGGAAGTTGAAGTCATGACATGGTATATCATCAACAACTGTCACAAAATTCAACTTTATTTAGAGTAAGTGTAAATAGGTGCATCTCGAAAGTTACAATATTGTTATAAATCAATGACTAAACATAGTTGAAAACTGTGGTGTAGGGAACATAAGGTCATTTTAAGAGCACAATATGGTGACGACATAGATGAGCACCACATAAGGGAATTTCATCAATGGTTTATGGATAAAGTAAACACAATAACATAATGTTGTGTGTAATTGAGAAGTTGACTTTTTCAGATAAGCATTCACTTTTTAATTTGTGGATGGTGCAGATGGGACCATGGTATGATAATTCTGATTCAGTGATCAATGCATTATATGCATTGTCCATAGGACCCAATTCATGCTACAAGAGATACAACAAGCTGATATATAATGGTGTTCAATTTCACACATCAGACTTCAATAGTAGGAAGAAGACTCAGAATAGTGGAGTTCTTATAAAGGGGAACCATAGGGGTGTGCAGGCATCAATAGAATTTTATGGGTTGTAACAGATATATATGAGTTCAGTTAGATATGGAATAAGAGAGTGTTCATATTTAAATGTAAGTGGTGGGATACAGATAGCCAACATCATAATGTTAGAGTTGAGAATGGCATTAAAAGTATTAAGGTCACCCATACTTGGTATGTAAATGACCCATACATGTTAGTATCACAAGCTAAACAGGTATATTACTTGGAGGCCATGAAATTAGGTGCTAATTGGCGTGTGATGCAATGTTTTGAGCATCGCCATATTTACAATATAGACTCTTTAATTGGTAATGTAAATTTGTTCACCAATGTGGAGGCTCAATTAGCATATGAGAGCTTAGATGATCTAATCATTGGGGATGAGGGAAGAGGAAATGAGCGACATCCAGTCGTCGATTGTGATGTTGATGTGCTATTAAGAACTGATATGTGTCCTGATACAATCTGAGGAGAATTAGTAGAAAGGATAGTTGAAGCATCTAGTGGAGTGCAACATGATGCTAATATCGAATCTAATGATGATGAGGATATAGACAAGGCACTCAATGATACACTTGTTGAATATGATATAACTGACAATGATTGTATGAATGTTATTTATTTTTCTTCTGTATGAAATTTGTAATGTTGTTTCGATTTTATTCACATATTCATTATTCATATATGCTTTTACTATATTTTATAGAACTTTGTTGGCGGGGCGACAGAGGAAGACCCAAAGAAGGGGAGGAAAGGTTAGTCGAGACACTCGACATGCAATTAGAGATGAGTCGGATTCACACCATAGTGATAGGGAGGTCCGTGATAATGCTATGACAAGTGCCTCCATAAATCAACAAAGGGAGCCCACAAATTCGTCCAAAGAACATGCCACACCAAATGCACCACACAAAATGATGCTTCCACTAATAATGCAGTTGATGTGTCCATTCAGACCGGTAGCATTCCCTTTAACCCTACCCGATCCTTAGCTAATCTACATAACTGTGTATATGAAACTAGAATCAAAGTTTAGAGTTAACCTCCATTATGATGGACTTGTTTTTCAAATATTTGCACTAGCGGCGAGCTCAGTGTCATATATAGGCAAGAGGAGTGCGTATCAGGGAGAAGCATTAGAAAGAGAAAATAGAAGATGAATGAGTAAAATGATCATTCAATTCACGACATCTAGTGGTTTTCCGTTAACACCAAACCAATCAACCAAGATGGCATTGGAAATAGGGAAGGCTTATCGAGACTTGCTACCACTCTATATTGAGGATTGGAGAAATTTTGATTTATCACAAAAACAATGTGCTTAGGAAAGAGTACAGGTGAAAGCAACAACAAATTTGGATCGTCTCTATTTCAATTGTTTTCTTAATAAAAAGTGCATATGTCAAACTATCATTGTCTTTATTATTATAACCTATTGCAAGGTGTTTCTGACATGTATATTACATCTTTATCCCTTTTTTTTTTTTTGTAGAATCATTTAAATATTGATGACATCACAAAAAATCCTGAAAAGTTTCGTGCTACTGATCAATGGATGGGAAATATCCATAGAAATCATCGAAGTAAAACTAAAAGTTCATGGATAAAGATTGGTGATGCAATCCAACCCAAGGGTTTAAGTGATGATGACTAGAAAAAGAAAACAGAGGAGTAGAGGAGAGAGATTGTAGAAGAGAAGGAGATTCTATAATCAGGAGATCCATCTGCAAAGGTAAACTAACTTAAGTCATTTTTTTTTAAGGTTTTGACTAAATGATGTCATTAACTTGATGATGTCTTGATGAATAAAAGACTAGGGCAATGAGTGGGAAGGTTGCACGTAGGAAAGTAAAATATTTACATAGGTTGGGATCTAGATCATTTGAGAGCAAGAGGAATGAATATGTGAGTACTTCTTTTAATTTAAGTATATAAGACTTAAATTGATAAAGTCCTTAACTTTATGTATATTGTGTGATTAGATTGAGAGGAATCACTAGCCACCGGATGCAATTGAGTTCTTTAAGGTCACTCGATACAGTGATCCAATGTCTGATGGTGGTGGTGGTTGGATTTCCCAACAAGCTGGCCAGGATTATGTAAGTTGATGGGTTTAATTTACAAATAAGCACTATCATTATGTTTTATGTTTCTATCTACATTTCTATTATGTTTGCATTGTATATTGTTGTCATTATTACTCTAGGAGGATATGGTCAAGATGTATTAAGAATCTCAATCCTTAAACAATCCTAAGACTATAGAAGAGATAGTTGATGAATTTATGGGTGCAAATGCGTGAACTAACTATCATCCTGGTAGAGGATACGGACCACCAGCCATTGGGAAACCTACACATTCACGAATTTATATGGAAAAGATGGAAACAGTCCTGCAAGAGATATAAGGAAAGCTTGAAGAGGAAAGACATCAACGTGAACAACTGGAGGGAAAGTTCAATGACCAACATCAACAACTGTTGTCAATGCTTCAAGAAGAAAGGGATCTACGCATCGCCCAAGCTCAAGAGGTTAGTTTAAACTCATACTTTGGAGTTAAAATTATATGTGCTATGTTGTAAATTCATGCATATTGGTTATAGATGATGTAGTGGTTATATTGATGTGGCGGACTCCTGGTATGTTGTGTTATAGTTTTTCATTATGTGAAATATAGGAGTATGTTGTGTAATACAAGGGTAGTGTGTGGGTACACTATGTTCTGCAGGAAGTGTTAGGTAGGGAGTAATGTTGTCATTGTGCAATATGTGTTGTCATATAGGTGTTAAGGGACAATATTCTAGAATATTGAAGAATCTGCATGGTTATAATTCCTTTGGGGCAATATTGTAGAATATTGATGTTTTGCTTACATGTTAAGGAATATGTGAGTACTTTGTAAATGTCTTACAGCTATCTGAGCTTTCTCAAGTAGTTGCACGCTTGCTAGGAATTTTCCAAGTACTTCAGGTAAATAATCGTAAATATGTGATAGTATTTTGTCCCCCTCTCTCTCTCTCTCTCTCTCTTTTAATTTAAAAAAAAAAGATATAATTGTATGCATGTGTTGTTTAAAGGTTGTATATTTTGTGCAAGAACAAAAAATGCACAAGACCTTGTTCATTCACTAAGTTCATCTAATAATGATGATACGAAAAGTAGTGAAGAAAAATGTGATAGCAAAGATGATGAAAGTAGTGATGATGAGGATTGATGCGAGAAATACGATGTTAGACGAGTCTGTGTAATGTTTAAGGTTAAATCTATTGAAGTTTAACTTTTTTTCATCTTATTTGGATTTGTTTAGTCAAAGATATTGCTCCCAAGTTTTGTTGATGTGAAAGCATCATGTTTATAGGGTTCATTTGAATATGTGAAAAAGAAATGTGCAGGGTATATATAATTGTGTATAACTAAACAAGTGTATGTTGGCTCATATAAAGATTGTGAATGCAGGTTAAAATCAATGCCTATTACAATTACTATGTTTAAATGTTGCTAATCTGGCTTTATAGTGACGTTTAAATGTTACCAATGTACTATTTCACAATATTTAAACGTTTTGCATAATTACCTTTGGCTAAGTCCAAACGTTGCCAATCTTACTCTTTTACTACTGTTAAACATTGCCAATATTACTCAACTACCGCGCTTTTTTTTGTCCAATGATTTTTTAAATTGTGGTTTAACTACTTTTAAACGTCACATATAATAACTTTAGTTACGTGTAGAACATTGTGATAGTCATCTTTTACTACATTTAAATGTTGCCAATATTACTCATTTACCATGCTATTTGTGTCCATAAATTTTGTGATTGTGATATTACTACGTTTAAACGTCACCTATCATAACTATCAGTTACATCTAAATGTTGCTAATGGTAGTCTTTTACTACGTTTAAATGTTGCTAATATTACTCATTTACCACGAAGTTTGTGTCCATAAATTTTTTTATTGTGCTATTACTATGTTTAAACGTTGCCTATCATAACTGTTAGCAAAGTCTAAACGTTGCTAATGTTAGTCTTTTACTACATTTAAACATAGCCTGTAGTACTAATTTACTGTACTTTTTTTTTCCTTTTAAATTTTTAATTATCGTTTTACTACGTTTAAACATCGCGTATTACCTATTTTTGGCAACATTTAAATGTTGTCCCATATAACATATTTAGCTATATTTCCACCTTTAGCGACATTTATTTTATAAATGTCGTAGATATTTTTTACGATGGACCTTTGGCAACGTTTATTAGCAATGGTTATTAAACGTAGCTAAATCTTTTTTGTGACATTTATTTCATGTTTAACAACGTTTATTAAATGTCGTCTAAGATTGAATCTGTTGTAGTGAAGTCTAAGTAAAATAAAGAGCTTGATTATCATGGAAGTGAAGCCAATGGGAACTATTTACATGTTGCCATTGATGCCAACAAGTAAAGGATGAGTTATTTAAAAAAAATAGATACATTAAGATAGAAAAAAGAAGGGAAGAAGTGTTAAAATTGATACTCTTTAGCCCATATCATAACCCAAGTCCATTATAAGATTCATATTCTAGAAAAGATGATAGGTGTAATTTCTAGAAGTGTTAGTTAAGATATTTCCATGAAATATTTTAAATCTTAATTATACCCTTCTATACAATGCATTGTATTCATTAGATTAATTTAATCTCAACTATCAATTGAGAAATAGAAAGCCTATAAATAGACATGCTTCATTCTTTTGTAACAAAGCAAAAAACAATGAAATATACAAAAACTCCTATAATTTTAAACACCTTTTATTCAACTCTATCATTTCCTATAAATAATTTGTCTACTTCAATACTTTGTTAAACAAACCAGGAGGGTATTGCAATGACCACAAGTTTGGTTTGGAAGGTTTAAAGCTTCATACCCTTCCCTTATATAATAATACATTGAGCAGGTCTCTTCCCCGGTACTACTTTTGTCCCCTAAGTCCTCATCTCATCAGTCCTCTTATAACTTTATTCTAAGAACTTGGCCTTATTCATTACTTCTAAGTATGTGTTTAACCAAAATGACCTTACTTTATGCTGCAAAGTGGGTTCCAAACCTAACACAAATTTGTAAGCCTTAGATCTCTCATTTATTATGAAGGTTGTTGGCATAAATTTCAATAGGTAGTTTAACTCCACCTCATATTCCTCTATTGATCAATTTCCTTAGTAGTAACTATAATATGCTGCCTCCATTTTGTCTGATATACTACTCAGGCAGTACTTGTCATGGAACAATTGTTTTAATCTCTCCTAAGTAATGGGTTATACCATTAGTCTTAGCATGCTAGACCACCATTATGAAGTTATATCCCTCAATAGATACACAACATTACTCACCAACTTCTTCTCTGGAACTCCAACTACTATAAAGGCTTTCTCCAATTCTTTAATCTACTACTTAGCATCCAATGAATCATTCACCTGGACATAAACTCTTTTACCAATCATACAAATCGATCTAAACTGATCAGTCTAACCATTCTATTGCTAACCTCTCCCACCATTTGTCCTCATCTACCACCTAGCATTTGTAATTCATGTATCTGCTATTGTTGTTGTGCCACTACTCCCACCAGGGTGTTGACTGCCTCTAGCAACTGTGCAATGCAGTCTTCATTCAACTCTTAGCCATGTTAAGGTGGTTTAGGTGGAATCTGGTTATTAGAAGCATCACCTCTAGCACTTGATGTTGAACCTAGTTCAGAAATTCTCTAAGGCATTCTTCAAGAAGACATTCACGAGATCAAGGAGACGTAAAAACAAAAGCTTTCATAGGATATTGAATATCTAAGAGTAACATAGAGAACATCACTAAAATGAAATTATATATCAATAACATTAGCCCTATTTATTACTCGCTTTCTTCATGTCTCACCATCCTAAAGATTTTATTCCTATGTAGTCTATAAATCAATAAACTTAGGCTCTAATACCACTAAGCTATAATGCCCTAGAACCTAAAACAAATATAACCTACCACATATCCTCACGAAGTAAAGACACGCAAAGGCTCAGTATTTACTAAAATTCCATACATGTAGAAAGTCATCTTGACATCATTATTGAAATCTCCACATATATAAACGATTGGCTTCACAAATTTCCACTCGATATTTACATAAGAAAATGAAATTGCAAAGAACAAATTGTCCACAAAGATTAAACTAGAGTCTATATCCTACAATTAATCACTATTCTAAACCACGACTACAACTAAAATCTCAAGTGTAACATAACTAAATACAGTGTTTTAGTAATCATCCTTCTTCTAGCTTGCCTATCACTCATCAAAGTACACATACTCCACATCCTCTCCCTCATCTTGATTTGTGTTTACTAAAGAATGATAATACCCAACTTTTTCACCAAAAGAACCTACAACTGAAAAAAAAAAAAAAAAAAGTCCTACAAGGGGTAAACTAAATCTTAGTACAGTGTATACTAATAATCACACACGCATACCATGCTAAAATACAAACACAAACAAGATGCAACTGAAATATTCAAGCACAGGACCCTATACATAACTCTAAGGTAACACAGGACCCTATACACACATAACTATATTTATAATACATACATATGTATACAACAATGGGTACTACCTAGTGTCTATAAGTCCATGAGTCCATGAGTCTTTATAATAGATACATATGTATACAACAATGGGTACTCCTTAATGTCCATAAATCCATGAGTCTAAACATTCTAAATCTATGTGGATTATTTTAGCATACGACTCTACTAAGGACAACGTCATATACCAATTATCGAAGTGCCACCCTGTGACTACTAATATTCTCAGTTTCACAAGTTTAGCCAAGCACAATCACACAATTACTTAGTTTCTAATTATAATTTATATTAGTTTATGCTTCTATCATAACACATACAATTGGCAAATATAGTATACACGTACTTGATAAAAAATGAATGATCTCTACACAACTCTAAAATCTCTTAAACCTCATACCTATTCAAATTCAAAAACATATAAGCTTAAAAATCTCACAACAACTACTTTAATCTATTTTTAAGTATTTGAATAGGTTAGGAAAAGTTAGGAACTGAAATTAGGTAGAAAACTCATCTTTGGAAAGAATAGGCTCAATAAGGCCGAATACACGAGTGTGTTCTTATCCGTGTACTGAGTATGTTAACTAAGTAGAGAGACACAAGCAAGTATATAGTCGTATCTCTTACCTGTGTACCTCATTGTTTAATTTTTAATTTCTTACACAAGCGTGTAAAATTCCTAAATGGTCGTGCACTTGAAGTACATGAGTGCAATACAACGATGTTGTATTCATGTATTTCTAAAATTTCTTCAATTTTGCGAAAATTGCAGTTTTCTTCAAAATTTCAAGTCCCCTAATCATGATTACCTTTAATTCATTCCACCTTCAAATATTTTATAATCTCATTCTTTATTCACAACAACAATACTTTTAATTTCACTCTAATTACAATAGATATAGAAAACTTACTCAAATCGTTGTCTTATGAATGATCTCCCAAATTCCCATTATTGTGAATGTCATATCGTTTTTACATGGTTTCCTCTCTAAGATTGTTAAGATGATTCCGTTTTGGAAATGATTCCCCACATCCAATCAATGCTAGATGTAGTCACTTAGCTTCGTTCAACATATTCACACATTGATCAAGAGATTGGCTTGTTAAGGGTATGATAAGTTTGAGAAAAGAAAAGAAAAAGAAACATACATTAATGATTCGTAGGGTTTCAATTTCTTAATTAGACAAATAAATCCCTATTTAATCTTTGAAATTCCAATATTGCCCTTAAATTTAAAATTATTATTTAATTCATTTTGTTTTATTTATTGTTTATTATTACATAGAATGTGATGTTTGAAAAATTTGAGTCTAGTCGTTAGAACTTTCTATTATTATAACCTATTTTGTCATGGAATCAATGAACTTTTATATACATAAATAGAAAGCTAAATTCCATGAAATCATATCAACTAAGCCTATGCTTTATGTATTCGAATTCCCAACGACAAAGAAAAGGGTAATAACAAATATATAAAGCTTCATGTTATTGGCCCCTCCATGCATCAATAGTGCCGAATAACGTTTTCAATAATAGCCAAAACAATTTTTCTAACACAGGAAAAGCATGTATGTTTGTGCTGAGGATTCCAAAATGCTTCTTCGTACCGTGTTAATCGTCAGCTGTCATTTGTCAGTCGTCACTAGTCTGGTGTGTGAAACCCATAAACTTAGCAAATTATATTATCTTAATCTCTATATTAAAACATATCGGTGATGTGACATTTTGAAAGGAGACATAGATTACTGTCTTTCACGTTCATAGACTTATTCTCCAACTCCCTTTTGGATATATATATATATTTATATATAGGTATGTATATATGTTTGTATGTATGCACGTACATATTTTATTATTGTGGAACTTCCAAAATAAATGGAGTTCCACCAAACCGTACAACACTCGGATTTCAGCGTGAAAAAGGCATGATCTTACCGTACTCCTTAATCTTTGATTTGGAATGCGAGCCTCTCCAGCTAGACGTGACCTTATCTGCTTTGGTTATTATAGGAGAATAATATTGGTAAATCCTATTCATAGATGGACAGAGGTCTACTGAAAGCTATCGTTTCTCGACGACCTTTTGTGATGGAGAAGCTGTATATTATATTAATAATTAGATGGACATGGACAGCGTACGATGCATGCATCTTAATAAATATGTATAATAATAATTAGATGAAACATACTTGTTATTTGAAGCACAATTCATTGAATTTAAAGGTAAAAGATTAATTTTTGGAACGTGTGACAACAAGCATAATCATTTTGCGCATTAATAATAATAATAATGGAATCTTGAGGTTGGTTCATAGATTTCCCTATTGGTCATGCTTACAATTACTCAACTTTCTTTCTGTGCCACTCTACTAAAATTTTTAATTATTATTGTTCTGAAACAGTATACTAACTTACGGTTTCAGCATTCTCGAACATTAATAATTCTAATGCTAACGGTAATGCAATGTGCCATGGCATGCCTATGTTAGACATGGGATAAGTTTAGGCATCTTGGCCTTAGCAACTTAAACCTTTGATTCACGTTTCTGTTTTTCCTCGGCATGTGTAATAAGTTCATTCTATATTATATATACGGATGTGGATTATTTAAAGTGATATTTCTTAAAAAATTTTAAAATGAGTTTCTCTAGATCTTGATACATGAACTATTAAAATTCAGCAGTACAAATTAAATCCCTGCATCATCAGAGTCTTTAACCTGTTCATCTTCTTTTTTTTTTTCTGTTATTTTTTTTTCTTTTTTCACAACTTCACACTTCACTATATCACCGGTAATGTCATACACGACTCCGTCGCCACCCAATCACACAACTTTAAACGTAGATGCTTTCATCGTATAGTCGTAAAATAAACAATAAGTAGACCGTTATACATATATATATATATATATATATGTTTCCTCCGTATACATTAAATGTTTTATTAGAAAGGTATGCCTCCCCACTTAGGTATTGCTTCGTGTACTTGTAGCCAACTATATCTGCTTGATTACGTATGTCGAGGATACCGGAGGATAGTATTGGTAAACCATAGATGGACAGATGTCTATGAAGCCTATTGTGTCTTAATGACCATTTATAATATTCGGTTCTTCCCTTTTTTTCCCCCCTCTTTACAATATATATATATATATATCTAACACCCTTTCGTTATTTTGTAGATGTAGAGCTGACGATAGAGGCTTTTGAACGGAATTTCAGGTATGTCTTGATTCTTGTTTTCTTTCCCCTCTTCTTTATATTCATTTAAATCTTGTGCGCATTATATACATTATGTTTTTCTACTCGTAACTTAGTTATTTCATGTGAATTTATGAGTTGTTGAATTTAGATTTCATCTTTTCATAGGTCACAGAGTAGTTTGATTAATCATTGGGACATAGTGTAGGATGCTGACATAGTTATCTTATTCTTTTTATTTAAAGTTTTTACTTCATGAAATATTAGATATAAAATCATTTGGGTGTGGATTTCTTGTAAAGGGTACAAGTCAAATTTAGTGTTTCAATTTTGTCAATTTTTACAATTAATTAGTTTGAATTTAAAAGAAGCAGTTTAGTACTATTTTTATAATCAACTTCCTAAATGGAGTTAATATAATACTATAAATAACTTCAAAAAGTTTATAAATTATAAATTGATACTTTTAAACTTTAAGTAGTTAATTAAAAATAAATAAATAAAACTTAGGTAAAAATATAACATTTGCCATCTTGCAAAATATTTGAACTTGAGCATAATATTTCAGGGTTCAAGTTATTACAGCTTTTTATGTGATATGGTGATATTCAGATGTATGATTTCGCTAGAGGTGCAATATTATAAGATTATTCATGTTTATAAGAAATTTGTCATGTTCAATTGATGAATATTGGATTTGATATGTTAGGTCTTCATCTGTTCTCTCAGATTTGGTAGAGTAATAGAGAGAAAATGCATTGCTTGTCGATTTCTATATTTTAAGTCTGTTGCTTGTATGTAAAACTACGATTAATTTCGGTGTATATATTATTTGTTATCTTGAAAGTCATGGAATTTAGGTTCATCGAATTCGGATTAACTAAATTTTAGGGTTGCATACTAGATTCATTGATTGGAAATTGGAAAGGTACACTGAATCCAGGAGTGAGTGTTCTATTTTACGGTATTTGTTACTGTTGTTTGCCAAGGTTACGTTTTGTTAAATATCGTATTTCGGAAACGTAAGAACTTCTGCATATTTAATATTTCAAGAAGAATTTTAGTTGCACATCTTGTAACTTATTTTATTTGTCATACATAGATTTTTCCGTAAGTTTGATTTCTATAATAAGATTTTATTTACTTACTGTGGATCATATATTGGTCAGCGTTTAGTTATTTCAAGCTGTCGAAACTTTTATTTTCAGATTTCTTAGAGTTTTGGTAAAATCAGCATTGGTTAAAAAAATTACGTATTAAGCTAGTCTAAAAGTACTTATATTTCTAGAAGAAATTTTATCTCTACGAGTAGCATATTGAAATGGCATGATATTACAACCATCATGGTACCACCACTCCGCTATAAAAACCACCAATGTTATCAATTCATTGCCATGTGATGGTCTATCGATAGTAACAATGATAGTGATTGAACAATGGCTATTTGAAGGTGATATTAGCAATGATGGTGTAGTGCGGTGAAGGTATTTACCACACAACAACTAAAATGATTGCACAATAGTAGTGGTGAAGTTATGACAGCAATGAAGCTGATTCAGTGTAGTCGTAGCGGTAAAAACAATGGTGTATTGTATGGCGTTTTTAAAGTGGTAATAATGGTATGGAAGATGATATAGAGGTCATAGTGTGAGTAGCAATTGGTGATAATAACGTGATGATGGTGACTTTGCCAGTATTGTGTTGATGGTGGTGGATGATTATGATGATGGTGATGGTGATTGTGATGAAGGTAGTAATGGTAGTGCTAATATGGTTAAGATGATGATAATGAGGTGGCTGCAGTGGTATTAGTGGTAGTGGTGAGGTGGTGGTAAGTCGATGAATGCAATAGGTGTTAGTTTGAGGATTGGTTGAGAGATTTCATCTTATCTTGTCCTAAAATTTTTATAGCAAGTATAAAGACCTTAAGATTCATTTGGTAATATAAGGGAAGCTTTATCTAATACTAGTGTTATCTTGTAAACCAAATATAGCACCATATAAGGGTGTACCTAAGAGGGTTGATATGCACCAAAATAAACTTGAAAAAAGCATTTATTATTAAAATTTAGTAGAAATGGAAAATTAGATATTACATTTACATTTTAGAAAGCAAAACTTGTGTATGTGGTTTTGTTAACATGAGGTCTTGCATTTAAATTTCATAGAAACTATTTTACTTTTTTAAATTTGCATTTATTTTATTTTACTTAAATGATAAATATTTTTTGTTTTTCTATTTTACTTTTCTTTCATAATAATTAATAACATTAATTGTCATTCATTAAAACTATATGACTTTAGATTCATCTTAATACGTAGGTTTTATACTATCTATTACATTAAAAAGTTGCTGACTAAACATTATTACTTATATTGATTGGAAAGTAATATGTCATGCTTATGGTCGGATGGGAGTTGGACTTGTAACACTTTGGTAATGCATAATAAAGATGGGGCATATGACATAGCTAAAACCCTAGATTTAAATAGTGAAATTGCGTACTCTCTAGTTTGGGTTGATTTCTCTTTAACCTTGATGACGAGATTGCTTTAAGTAGGGGAGGAAACTATTTCGTAATGTACAAGTACTATGTTAGTCAAAACAAGAAAAAGGACTAACATAGCAAGGTAACTTTGTCAATATTGTAAATAGTTGTGAAGTACTATGCATATGGGGAAAATTGCACATAAGGTAGTCTGATCAGAATTGAATTTTGACATAGATGAGACTAAGGGTCAAGAGTTAAAGAGTCAAGCTAAGGTTAGATTGAGTCAAATTGGGGTCATTAAATTCATCAAATATAATTAATATTTAAGTAACATATGTATAAAATATTAAACTCAATTGAATCATATACTTAAATAAATGAAAATTTCATCAAGTACATGCCAATTTAAATGGAAATAGGAAATATAACTCAATAACTTACATATCCAAATAAATCCATCAACTTAGAATAAACATATATCCAAAACCCAAATTTTGAAATTATATATTTCAATCAAGTATTATAAACTCATCATCATCATTGCCTAATTCCAAGCTTGTTGAATCACTCTATTATCTTGAATAGCACCAAGTGACTCTAAATTCACCTCTTCTTCAATTTCAATATAGTCTAAAAAACAAAAGACTAAATATTAAAGCATTTTCTTATTTTCATTAAAAAAAAAAAATCGAACCTTGTCATAAACCTAAACAATTGTCATCATTGATGATGAGGATAGCATTATTCTCATATATCATGTATTGCTTGTTTCATAATATCATCATAATCAAGTTTGGGAGGGGAGACCCATCATCTTTCATTATCCAAAAGTCTATATTGTCAATGTTATCATAATCAATCGAATCGTGATTCCTTCTTTTATAATGATACTTAAAGAAAAATATAAAGACAAATACGAATGGAATGATTACTAACTATTATATTATTCTTTAAATACTTATTTTTTCAAACGCTGATTGTAAATTACATAAATAAGGTCACTAAGCCTATAATGCTCTAATTTATTTCTTGTCCTTATATTAGTAAACTCAAAGATATCGAGAAGATATGTTAATATTAGAATTTACTATTTTGAATATTGCTCTTTGTGTATATTTCTTAAGTATTGATATGGTTTTTAATTTTTTTTAATATTAAAAAAATAAATATCTTCCAAGTCGAGGTCCAATCGACATGAACAATTAGGTCAGGATGGGTCTTTACCAAAGCAGGTTTTTGGGATCAAACTAGCTCGCCTTATCTTAAGGATCGCGATTAAACTTGTTGAATTGGCCGAATCAAAACGGGTGATTACTTTGCTTTTTGTCATGTATCATCATCAAGTATAAAAAGGAAATAACAGTATTGGAGGAAAACGAGCACCACTTCCCAAAGTTAGAGAAATCTCTATCTTATTCCTCTTTTTCTTTTCTTGGAGAGTGACTCTCGAAATAGCCAACATTATCGCCATAATGATACCTTGCATAGTAGTGAATCTTAAATTAGTAGGAATTGGTAGCGGCAGATCTAATAGAAAATTGTGAAAGAAGAAAGCTTGGTTTAGGTTGTGTGAAAGATAAAGAGAATAAAAGAGATCCATTAAACCTTCATTTAAATGCTGTAAGGGTTATATCTTTGGTTTGGTGGGCTCGGCATAATTGGATTCAGCAGTCGGCTTAGGTATTGGGCTGGTTTGATTTCATAGTGATGTAGGACAATGGAAGCCAATTAATTTAAAGAATGGAAGATGTGTGTGATCTGGGAAATTAAATTAGAAAACTAAATAAGCAACAATTATACTAAAGATTGCCAAGATATTTATCACAAAATAAGAAGGGCTTAAAATAATGGAGAGAGAAAAAAAAAAAAAAAAACCCTTATTTTCCTTTTTCATTTTCGCGTCTTGACCACCGTCCTAACTCTCTTCTTCACAATCAACCTCTGGGCATCCAAGATAGAAGTTTGTCTTCAATACATTATCTAATTTCAATTATCTGGAAGATAGTTATTGGTAATAATTAACTCTTATTCTTTTCCCTTTTCAAGCAACGAATCCTGGCACCCTTGAAGAGGATTGTGAAAAGTAATAACTTCTAAATATTTCCGTTGGACGTGTGAAAATCCGGTTAATTTCTAAGACTTGTGTTATTCGGTTAATTTCTACTTGGAGACTTAGAATATTGGATTTAAGTATTATTACATAACATGTCATAATATACCTTATTGAACATTATTGGATGTTTATCTCTGGTTAGCTTTTTCATAATCTGTCAAGGGTATAGTCGGTCTAATCATCAAAACAAAATAAAAAATTTTCCTGCTTTTTCGTATGTATGACAATCGTGGTTTAGTCCTTTTCTACAACAACCAACATGCAGCTTGGTGAACCACCATCTGATTAGGATGGTGTACACGTCAAACGTAGGTTCCATTTATTTCTTGCAGATCAGTGATAGTTGTCACTTAGCCATCACAATGATTGGGCAATCCATCACCAGTCGAGGACTGATATTGATATACTTATCCCTTAGGTCCTAGTCTCTGCAATGAAGGGACACATCCAAGCTTTAAAATAAATGACAAATATATAGTTTTTTAGATATTGGTTATACATGTTATGAGAAATGAATATATTAAAAAAAAATATTATAATAATATTAATAAATTCCCTTGCATTTTTTATGACCAATTTTTTTTATCTTTTTTTTTTTTTTTGTTCTTATGCCAATGTTACGTAATTGATTTTGATATCCATCTCCTTGTATGAGCCGAACAACAACAATTTTTGTGGTCTTCGTCCTACAAATTAATGGACAGTCCTTGTTGTAGAGTTGGACACTGGACACATCCAGTTAAGTTGTAGGCTTGAACTTGCCAACATATCGCCTTCATTCTCACTATGGATGCTACATATGTTAAATTGTTAACGTGTGAAGCTTCGAGAGTATGCCTATCGCGATAGAACTGTGATGTCCGAACTATTTCAGTGCTCAATAGATTGCTAAATAGGTAATTTTTTAGCATTGTTCACATTACATCATTCATTTTTCATCACATCATATTCACCTTCAACTCATTACACTGGGATTCTAAAACTACCCTAAGGTAATTGAAGGGTGGTTTAGGTCCATATATCCTAAATCACATGTGTACCCAAATCTCTATAACATAAAACATCAATCAAGATACCGATCATAACCATTAAAAAAATAGAAATATCCAAATAGCACCTCAGTTTTGTCAATCAATAGAAATATCTAAACAGCACAGGAAAAATCATCTACTACAGTAAAAAAATATGAAGCACCGCATGAGGATAAAATCCGGTAAGGACCCCACAAATCGCAGTGTATAAGTTCAAATATATCAGAAGCACGATGATGACTGACAGGAAATGGATCTCTAGATTGTTTTGCTCGTAGACAAATATCACAACATTTATTCTTGCTATCACTATCTTTATTATGACTCACACTAAACACTAACTTGGTCACTTTTAATGACGGATGTCCCAACTGCTGATGCCATATCTCCAAACTCCCTTCACTTTCAATCTTCATTGCTTGAACTCGTGGCACTCCCTTGTAGTAGTAGAGTCCATCCCGTCTTTCACCCGCACCATTCAGCATCCTCGAAGTAGGGTCCTGCATTACCACTCAGTGTTTCAGTAGTGTTTTTCTGACTATTAATTAGCTTCATCAACGAGGTCCACTACTCCTGATCGAGACTGAGATTTGTCTTTATATCATTCCCAGCCGCTGCTGTCACTGCAGGTCCTTTGTCCTTCACGCTAGTGTTGCTGCTGGACACGTTATTTGCCTTTGCTGTTTTACACCCTCGTCCAAAGCTTGCTTGATTTTGACGCTGTTGAGTGCTGTTGAAGCCTCGTCCTCGCCCTATACTCCTTCCATTTCCCTTTGGTCGGTCACCCCACCACTCAAGATATCCGAGGAGAGCAAAGCAATTATCTGCTTCGTGTCTTGTACGTTTGCAGTGGGTAAAATACAGCCCACTTTTGTTTCTTGTTTCTCCTTTTCCTCTTATTGCAAACACCATGACATCTTGCCTCTCCTCTTTAGTTCGGGTTATGGTCCTAACCCTTTCCTTAGCAATCAGCATGGAATATGCTCGATTAACATTAGGAAGTGGATCTTGGGCTAAGATATTACTCTTCACTGTGCCGTAGATATTTCCGTCCAACCCCATGAGCAAGCATGAACTCGTTCTTCCTCTCTTTTCTTTTCAAATTCTACTGCGAGATTGCACGTACACATACCACACTTACATGACGGAATCTGATCATAGTTTGCTAGTTCATCCCATATTTGCTTCAATTTTCCAAAGTAATTCACCAAAGTCATCCCCCTTTGTTTGCATTCTGCCAATTCACTTCGCAATTGTTGAATGCGTAGACCATTATCTATTGAGAACCTGTCCCTAATGTCGTTCCATAAATGTTCAGCTATTTCTTCGTGAGAAATAGTAGACCGAAGTGAGGATTCGATTGCATTACGAATCCATGATATCAATAGAGAATTAATCATCCACCAATCTTCAAGATCAGATGAATTATCATCAGGTTTTTTTATTATACCATCAAGAAAACCATATTTTTTCCGAGCTCGTAGAGCCGTTCTCATAGACCGTGCCCATTTATCATAGTTTTCTCCTCTCAACTATACTTGAGTGATCACCAATCCTGGATTATCTAATGAGGTAATATCGTAAGGAGAGATCGTTTTTCTTTGAGGAAGGATTTCTTCCTTGACCTCACTTGTTTGTGATCCAACCATTGTTTTGTGTCTACAATGGCTCTGATATCATGAAAAAATTAACCAACCATGAAATCAAGAAGACTTTTTTCTCTCCTCTATATTTTCCATAACTCATGTCCAAATATATATACAGCAGGGGGATATCTTTCTATATCTTTTCCAAACAACTAAATCCTACAAACTAGGAAAACAAAACCAAATCCTACAAACTAGGAAAACAAATCTTCCTTTACCAAAAAATAAAATACAAAATATACATGTCATATTTACAAAATAAATCACACAACAAATATCTCAATATTTACGGCTGTACCTTCTAGTCGTGTATCAGGTCGTGTATGTTTCTGGGAGCTACCTGACACAACACACGGCCGTGCCTTCTGACCGTGTATCAGGCCATGTATGTTTCTGAGAGCTACCTGACACAATACACGGCCGTGTATCAGGCCGTGTATGTTTTTAAGCTTCCAGACACAATAGTAGTCCATGTGCAGTCAATCTCAACATGGATATCAAATGTGGCCATAAAACTCCCGAGTGAACTACAGTACAACTCAGAAGGAAATCTCTAACTCTCTTGATATACTCATTAGTAGAATAATCATATCTAAAATACCACTTTTTAGATGGCATCCTATTCACTCTACATTATCATTTTGTTACATGATTTGATTTTCACGTATGGGGGTATTGACGCGTTCACTTAATTTTCTAACGCCTTATGACTCCTTCCTAAGAGCGTTAGCCCTATCCTATTTAAAATTTGTGTACCTTATTTTTCGAATGTAAATGAAACACTGAAATTTCTGTAGCACAACTCCATGGTTCTCTAGATACAAAGCCATGCTAAACTATATATGTTGCTAACCGACGGATCAAGATACATGACTTAGAGTGGCAGTATATCCACATCACAATGGTATTATGTAAATCAAATTTTTATTCTTGCTTACAGACATCAACAAGACACGTTTTTAATAATTCCTAAACTGCCTTACATAGACAATTAATTCATAAACAACTACATGTAAAATGCAATTTACTTTCCTCATGAAAAACCGCCAAAATTTGCATCATTGTTGTTCTCAAATTAAAAAACTAAGGTTTAATCAAGTGAAGTATATGTGTGTACATTCAGGTGTTTTTCTTTATGTATATATATATATTAGAACTCATGCTACATGGTCATAAAATAAGTAATCATCTATACACTACATAAAAATATGATCACCATTAAAAAAGAAAAAATGTTTCGCATATGCATTCAATTGTTTACTTTAGATTTCATGCTTAAAGCTAAATAATTAAGGTTACAAATAGAATTATGGAAATACAAGCAAAAATATTATTACATTGAATTTATGAGTTTCGATTTTTTTTTCGTAATTAAAAAAATCATCTTCGAACACATGAAAATCCTAACAATTTTATTAGTGTTATCATATCAATCAATTTTACAAAGTACGAAAATTATGATATTCATGAAGGGTCGAATACCTATATTGAACAAAAAACCTAAATCTACTCTCTCGTGAAAATAAATGAAGTTGATTTTGGGCAAACATTAAAATCCCAAACTACATAAATTTATATATTTACGAAAATGGATAATAATATATATTACTGGGTACAAAATAAACAAAAGTTCCCAAAAAAAGAAATAAAGAATGAAGAAAGTTAATTACACTATAATCAAATAAAATTATGGAATTACGAGAAAAATTACTATTATCATCTATTTACTTGTTTCAATTTCTTTTCTCAGATTATTATTGTTAAGTAAACAAATCAACTTCTGAGACAATTGAAAACCCAACAATTTCGTTGGTGTTATCAGATCAATCAAGTTCACAAAGTACGAAAATATGATATTCATAAAGGTTCCAGTACTTATATTGAGCAGGAATCTAAATCTACTCTCTTTTGAAAATATATAAAACTGATTTTTAGCAAATATTAGAATCCCGAAGAGGATAAAATTTTTAATATCTACGAAAATAAACAACAATAAATATTAATGCATACATGACTAACAAAACAAAAGTTCAAAAAAAAATGATGGAAGTTATTTGAAAACATTACGAAATTAATATATAATATATATATATATATGATTGTTCTCATAAAAAATATAATAATAGAAATAAAAATTATGAAACTTGCTAACGTGTCCTAAATTTAAAAAGAAAAATCGAACATAAAGAAAGAATATGCATTAAAAATTACAAAAATGGAAAAAAAAATAATGCACATGAGAGAATAAACAAATATTAAATCACCTAAAAGTGATAAAGAATATAAAAATAAAAAGAAGAAAAAGAAAAAAAATTGAAAAAGAAAAATACGTTAGAAATGGCATACATATTCTAGGGGTGAGTAGGTACAAGGTGAATATAGTAAGAGAACCTATTAGTATTCTATCTTATAAGATATAGATTTCCAAATTTTAAAACTGAAACTGATTTTATAACACTCTAAAATCACTCTTGAACTTGTATCATCTAAAACTTACAAAGTATATGGTACTTAGTGGAAACTGTAAATTTTATGCATTTCTTCAATAAATTTCAAATTCACATACTATCAAAAAGGTAATCTATATGACATATGTAAAACCTATGAAACTTGTACTAAAATTTATAAAATTAAAAAAAAGTAATTTTTTCTATCATTATTATTTCAAATTTATGTGATCTTATTACTTAGTAAATGAGAAAAAATAAGAGAAAATAATGGAAAGCATAAAGTAAGAAAAGTAGCATTACATTTAATTGTTTAGGGTTATTAATTCATGAATGTGATTTCCTTGTTTTTTTTTTACTAAAACATTTATCGGTCGAAAAAAATAATAGTCATTTATTAATATTATTTAATAATTTTTTATAAGTTAAGTATAGGATACCTTGAACTAAACCTTGTATGCATTATAGTATAGGTTCTAGGGTGAGTATGAGATAAGAAGACTTGGTACCCTTATCCTACTTGTGAAAGTATATTTTGGAAAATCCATACTTAAAACCTACCATGTGACTTTTAATACTCACCTTTAACCTTTCTAATTAAGTAAGATATGGATGAATGCCTTAACCTAGATATTAGAAATAAATTAAAATAAGATGAATACAAAAGAAATTAATACCCACCTTTAACTTCTCTAATTGAGTAAGATACGGATGAATACCTTACCCTAGATATTAGAAATAAATTAAAATAAGACATATACAAAAGAAACCACCACGGAGAAAGAATACCCTAAGATACATATCCAAAATATACCTATCATAAAAAAAAATAAAACCTTTACATTAACTCAATAACAAACATCAACAACTTTTAATTACTTTTGGAATTTTATAGTGGAATAAAAGTAAAAATGAAAAACAAAAGAGTAAATTCGAAGTGCTTAAGTTGAAATTAATATAGTTGATAAGAGGTCTAAAATACTTATTGAATTGTAATATTTATAATAGTATTTTTTTTAAAATTCTCTTATATTTTAGATAGATATTACACTTAATTATTCTTTATATTGATTTCAGAGTTTTGAATTATAATTTTTAATAAAATGGAAGAAATATATGAAATTTAGGGCAAAAACATAAAAAATACAAGATTGGAAAGTATGACACAAAACACTATGCAATTGTGTCTATGGCTGTGTTGAATAGAGCAAAAGAGGAGCTTAATAGAGCGATCGTGCAAGAGACCATATAGGGTTACATGGCCAAGTATACGCTCGTGTTAGAGGGTATGTTGAAGGCAAATTTTAGAAATTTTCAAGATAAAAGGATAAATAAGAGTTAACACGACTATGTTATACCCCATGCTAAGTAGGAATTCAATTTTCCAATTTAATTTTTCAAGCTCAATTTCACTTTCCTAAAGTGCTATCCATCATGAAGATTCAATTTTCTTTTGTAAGATTCCAAGTTTCCTAATTCCTAGAGAAGCCAATCCTACCTTGAAATGATATTTCCTCATTTATGAAGATTTCAATTTTATTCTAGGAAACTATAACTTTCCTAGATGAAAAACAATTGATGGATATAAAAGGCATACAAATTTCTAGTATATGTAGAGTTTTATATTAGTAATAGTGTAATTATCTTATTGATGTTCCTCTTTATGCACTATTTTTATATTTTCATTTTTAATTTCAATATGATATTAGCTTAATTTTCTTTTTGTATTTGGATATGATAAACCTTAAAATGAACATATGATTTTTTGATTTATTATTCAATCAAATTATTGTTATTCTTGTGATTTAATTATGTGTGATTTATTATTTTCAAATTAATATTGTCGATGTATTAGATTAAAGTCTAATTTTTTAAATAGAGATCAAGAGATCTTATATATGGATAGATCTAGCATTATTGGAAGAAATTATACACAATCCTAAAGATAATCTTTTGGATTAGGGTCAAACCTAATAGTGGAATTCACGGAGTGAAGGTAGAGCGACTATAGGGGTTTTAATTAGGAAGTGATTATGATTAATATGTATAGAATTAGGAGTTAGTAGACTCAAAAGACTCAATATTGGAATTCCCATAGTTTAAGAATATAATAATAGAATTGAATAATAATTAGTTAGTTACATTAGTAATTTTAGAAGGATTTAATATCCAAGTATGTTTTTAATGGTTGTTGTTTTCTTTAAATTACTTTTTTTTTTTAACTTACTTTACTTGATTTTGCATATTAGATAATAGGAGAAGAGCTAATATTAGTAATTATAGTCCATATGAGATTGATATTCAATATTAATATCCACTATACTATAAAATCAATTGGCACACTTGGCTAGAGGTCTTGGGATAGTTAGATATACTGATATCAATAGTATTTTTGAAGGGAAAAAAGGTAAAATTAATAGAAAAAAATAAAGTAAAATAGAAAAGAAGGAGGAGGAGGAGAGGTGAGAGAGGAGAGAACCTACCTATCTATCATCACGAGTAGCATAATGTCCCATCCCAATCCATAAATAGTTAATAACCAAGCAAAGCAAATAGGGTTATTAATGGACTTTTTATGCTAGTTGACACATAAGTTATTAAGTAGTCTTAACTAAATATTCTTTAACTTAGCATTTTATATTAATTCAAATTTTCTTCCATAATCTATGTGGGACTTTACTCACATGGGATATTGCAATCTCACATCCTTAAACATATGGCATCTTCATCATCACAAGATCTTACAATTGGGCTCAATTTTTTCTTCTTTTGTATTGTGCGATCAAGTTTATTCTTGTTACTCTCTACCTATAGGTCATACTAAAAGCTTGCCAAAGGTTGTATACTAGTGACACTCACCACCCTTTTTCGAACCTTTTATCTAAACCGGGTTGAAATAAACTCACCAACTTTCATCTTAATTCATCCTCAAATCATTCACCATTTGGATAGGGATCAAATCTTTACCTTGAGCTTATAAGCTAATACACATTCTATAATTTATAAAAAAAAAAAAAAAAAAAAAACTTCACTTATATTATGTATCATAGTGCAAGAGAAAGTTTGATTCTTTTCTAAGTTGAAAGGTGACTTTGTGGGAACCCTAGGTCTAAATAGCTAGCCTGGGTAGAGAGCCAAATTTTGCATCAAGTTTAATCCTATGCAGAAGGCATCGACAATTGAGGGCATCTTGGCGCTCACGACAAAGTTTTTTTTTTTTTTTTTTTGAAAAAAGTAAAAAGAGACATCACTACAAAACCTCCTTTGCCTCATTTGTTTGACCAATATAAACCGAATTTCTCGTAGTATTAGGACCTAGAGAATAATTGTATGTTTCATTGCCTCAATGATGACGGTCGCCCTGATTAGCATTGCACACGGTTTGGTTGCTCCAAGGAAGTTCGTAAGTTCATCTATAGCTTATATCTATATAGGTAGTGTTTCCTTTCAATGGCATTACGATGGTCTTATCTTTTGTGCTTATAAAATTAATAAGAAATTCTGCCACAAATTTCAAGTCATAAAGCCCAAAGAAATGTGGTGTGATATATGTTTTATAATAACCGTTAAGGTTACCCATTCAATTGAAAAAAGAAAAAAAAGAATAAGAAGACAATTAGCACCATAGAGCAGCACTATAAATTAGCATTAAAGGTTACCTCCTCAAAAAGAGACAAACGTGATAAATGCATAGAAAAATTATAGAGGAACAGATTTATCATATTTTGAAGTGTTGTTCCTCCTAGTAGACAACCTCTCAAAGTAGCCGTTATTTGAGAGACTTGCATAACATCTTTGGCCAAATGGTATGCAATTATCAAGCTGACAGATGATAGATAAACTTTTGTGATCTACTTGCTTTCAAAGTTCACCGCAGGTAAAACATGCTGTTAACTACCTTAGACTTACATATAGAGATGGCTGTGGGGTAGAGCGGGCGAGTATATAGTTACGATTATTGCTTTAAACCGACAAATGCTATAAAAAATTGACTACCATCATTATCCCATTAATGCACTATGGTATATTACCATACGAATCAATTTTGTTTTCAATTTCGAAAAATAAATAAATAAATTTAACTAAAAAAAAGAAACTCAAAATTGTTAAGAGGTTTCAGAATTCATAATGACAGATCTTGAAGAACATTTTCTGTCATATCATTACATCTAAAAACATATAATAGATAGAACTCTATATGTGACACTGATCCTATAATAAGCACAGCAATTATCTACAGTGAAAACACAACAAAGATCATATAAGTACAAAGTATGATCTTTAACACTATCTAATTCAACAATGCATGTTAAAAAACAAGAAGAAGAAGAAGATCATTAGTACCACGCGAGCATTTTTCTGTTACTATGATAGCCTCATGCTTGCATCGATATACCTTTGCTTCGTTGATTTAGTGCATTATAGGAATCAATCTTTCCATGTCCTGTAACTGCTAGTTGCTTAAAATTAGTATCCTTGTTCTTCCATAATCCATTTGGGATTTTTTATATTTTCTTACACTTCTAAGGGCTTCCAAGTTTGCTCTCTTGCAGGAATACCAGTCTGATTCTGCCTTGGCTTGGCACTAAATTGTACACTTATGATCCAAAATATGTAATAGAGAGCTCCACGTCAGATTCACCATATAAGACATACGACATTTAGCCCTGACGAAAACACAATAAAGATGATAATAAATACAAAGTGCGATATTTAGTACCATCCAACAGCCCGTTTACTTAAAAATAATAAGAAAAAAATTAGAATAACTACTTCCTCTTAATTGTGCATTATTTTATTTATTTGAAAAATAAGGTTAAAATTTTAATTCATAAGAATTTTCTATTCCACTTGATTAGGAATAGACTTAAAAAGAAAATGTAATTTTTATTCCTCTCCGGAGTGAGTAGAAAGTTTAAATATTATAGCCATTATAATATTATTAGTATTGTAATTAATGATCAAATAGAGATAAATTGATAATTTTATTTGTATTTTTAACTTAATATTATGATTAATGAGATGAAGTAAATACTAAAATAAATATTTTTTATAATAAAGAATTATATGTAGGTAAACATTAGAATAAAAATTCTTATTTTATACCTAATAATAATTATTTTTAAAATATAACTTTCTATTTTTTACTTATTCTATTCTAGAAAATAAACGAAATATAAGTGCTATCAATTCTACAATGCATGTAAAAAAGAGAAGGAGATGAAAAGAATTAAGTTTAGATTGTTTATCCATCGGCAGAGGTTATCAATTTTTTCAAGGAAAGAAAAAAAAAAAAGTTTTGCACAATAAGACAAGAAGGTATTACCATAGTACCACATAAGCATTTTTGTCCTACATGATGCTTCGAGATGTATTGTTTGTCTTTACTTTGCCCAATTAGTGCATTGTAAGAATTTTTTTCCACATCTCATAACCATCCCCTATTAAAATCATTATTAGCATTTTTCCATAATCCATATCTGACTTTTAATCTTTATCCCTACTTCCTTGGGCTTAGGGATTTGTTCTCTGGTCGTTGTATAACTACAATTTCGTCATGGCTTGCCACTAAATCATGTTGGTTATTCTCTTTCCTTTTTGATTGGAAACAAATAACCTCTAAATATGGTTTATAAATCCCATAATAAAGGAACAATATTATCCTACTAAATCGGGAACAATAAATCCCACTAAATCAGGAATAATAATATATCCCACTAAATTAGGAAAGATATGTTCCAAATAATTCCTAATTTTGTGGAACAACTCATTGATGGAAAGAGTTATAAATATGAGTACTACGGGGTCCCTAATCCTGCTCACCACTACAGAAAGTACACCATCTATATTGAGTGAGTTAAGGTTTAGAAGCGCCAACCGTAACCGAGGCGTAACATCATTCTCCACCGAACAGGACACCTATTTGCTTTGCAATAGCTGGAGGTATGTAAATGATCTATTTTGCTTCTGCTGCTGCATATGATTAAGCTTCTATATGCAAGTTTTACATTTGGTATTAGAGCCCTTGACGCCTCTGCCTTGCCCTATTGAATTCTGTGGAGTTTGGCTTTGGTTTTTATTTGTCTGCTTAGCGGTGTTTTTAATTTTCTGGTGATTGATGGAGATTAGAAATCGTTAAGTGATGAAATTTTATTTCTCATGGCCTTTAATGCTGTTTAGGTGCGAAAATGACCTTGTAACATGTTCAACTTTTAGCTTCCCTTAGCATACCGGCATGTTTTTCCATGGATGAGCGTTAAAATAATGTCTCGAGAGCAATTAAAATTTTTTATTTTTTAATCTGTATGTACTTGTTGTTGCAAGGTGTAAGTATGACATTTAGCAGAATAATTTTATATTAAAATTATTTGCATTTGTCAATGAATGAAATTTATTAAAGAGAATTAATCCCTTTAGCATGCTATGAACTTAATTTGTAATGTTGCATGCTTATGTTATTTTAAGTGTGTAATTTATGGTTTATCATTATACATGCTTTATCATGAAATGTTGATTAGACAATATAAGAATATTAAAATTAAATTCATAGTATATTGCTTATGGTTTTGATACACACGTGGAAATAAATAAATATACACGTCTGGCTGGAGTATGTACACGGCCGTGCCTCTGGCCGTGTAAGCTTCTGGAAACATATCTGTTGTAACACATGGCCGTACCTGGAGTTGTGCCCGGAGCCGTGTAACCTTCTGGAAACATATCCATTATAACACATGGCCGTACCTGGAGTTGTGCTTGGAGCCGTGTAACCTTCTGGAAACATATCTGTTGTAACACACGACCGTGCTTAGAGCCATGTAACCTTCTGGAAACATATCTATTGTAACACACAGCCGTGCTTGGAGCCGTGTGTGTTTCTGAGAGAGAGTCTGACTGGAGACACGGCCATGCCTCCTGGCCGTGCCTCTTGGCCATGTAGGTTTCTGGCCTACGATGTCTGCATTAGTTTTATGCAATGATTTAACCTAAGGATTTAGTTAATGATTAAGTGATCCATATAATTTTAATGATTAGGGAGTAGCCACAGCATCCTTAATTGATTAAAATTATATATATTAAGGATTATTTAGGATCACATATTGAAAATAAATATTGTGTGGACAAAATATCAAATTATATTTTCTAATTTACCCATAGGAATTAGAAAAAGCGAACATAATTTGATAGTTTTATTGTAAGTCTTAAGATGAATCTAATTGAATTAGAACTTTAGCCCACAGGCAAGTTTTATGTCACTAGATTCATATTCTATCATGATAATAAGTCTTAAGAAGAATCTAATTGAATTAAAACTTTAGCCCACAGGCAAGTTTTATATCACTAGATTCATATTCTATCATGATTTTACATTTAATAGTTTTATTGTAAGCATTAAGATGAATCTAATTGAATTAAAACTTTAGCCCACAAGCAAGTTTTATGTCACTAGATTCATATTTTTCATGATTTTACATTGGTAAAAGCATGTCATATATTGATTAGCCTCGAATTTTGAGCATGTTTATTTAATTATTGCAGCATTCAACTTGTCAATTTTTCTGATATGCGATGTGATGTTCCCGAGCTCAAAGGGGATAACTATAAGGTTTGGAAGGAGAGGGCTCTCCTTCATTTGGGATGGATGGACATTGATTATGCTATAAGGAAAGAAGAGCCCCCCACAGTAATAGAAACCAGCACTCCAGATGCGATAAGTCTTTATGAGAAATGGGAGCGATCCAATCGCTTATCAGTTATGTTCATAAAGACTAAAATTTCTGCTGGTATTAGGGGCTCTGTCGAGTAATATCAAAGGGTCCAAGATTTGCCGAAGGCCATTGATGAGCAATTTGCTACTTCAGACAAAGCAATGGCCAGCACCCTAATTATAGAGCTTTCAACTCTAAGACTCACCAATGTTAAGGGTGTGTGTGATCATATCATGCGCATGAGAGATATTGTGGCCCAATTGAAGGCATTGGAGGTTGAGTTATTAGAATCCTTCCTTATTCACTACATTCTTTGCACTTTACCTCAACAGTATGGCCCATTCAAGATATCCTTAAACACACATAAGGATAAATGGTCAATCAATGAATTGTTAACCATGTGTGTTCAAGAAGAGGGCAGACTGCTTATGGAGGAAAAGGAAAAGGAGAATGTGAACTTTACTACTCATGGGAAGAGCAAAAGGAGGGATCAAGCCAAGGACAAAGGGAAAGGAAAAATCCCTCCCATAAAGGACATTAAGAAGGAAGCCGTGTGCTTTTTTCTGTAAAAAGAAAGGGCACATGAAGAAACAGTGCACCAAGTTCATGCAGTGGCTTGATAAGAAAGGTACTCAACTTTCACTTGTTTGTTATGAAACCAATATGATTGATGTTAATCATAACACATGGTGGATTGATTCTGGTTCTACAATCCATGTGATCAATTCATTGCAGGATTTAAGAAACCTGCGGAATCCAGTGGGAAGTGAGCGTAGCATCTATTCAGGCAATAAGATGTCCTCACATGTGGAAGCTGTTGGGACGTGCAGCTTAGTTTTAAATAGTGGTTACATTTTGCAATTGAAAAGAACATTTTATATTCCTGGGTACTCTAGGAATTTAATTTCAGTTTCCAAACTTGTATCAAATGGTTATTCCTTTAACTTTTCGGATTCAGGATTTAATTTGTTTTATAAATCTGATGTTATTGGATGTGGTACTTTATCTGATGGTCTTTTTCTTCTTAGTTTACAAAATGATGATAACCATACTATTATGCATGTTCATGAAAGGATTGGCACTAAACGATGTGTTGTGAATGAGGAATCCTCTATGTTATGGCATCGGAGATTAGGTCATATCTCCATTGATAGAATTAAAAGGTTGGTAAATAATGGGGTACTTAGTGCTTTAGATTTTACCGATTTTGAGACTTGTATAAGTTGTATTAAGGGAAAACAAACTAACAAGTCGAAGAAGGGTGCCAAAAGGAGTTCTGAATTATTGGAAATCATACGTACAGACATTTGTAGTCCAGACATGGATGCGTACCATAACAAGTACTTCGTCACTTTTATAGATGATTACTCACGATATATGTATCTCTACTTGCTTAATAACAAGAATGAAGCACTATATGCTTTTAAGGTATTTAAAGCTGAAGTAGAAAAACAATGTGGAAAACATATTAAAATCGTGAGATCTGATAAAGGCGGAGAATATTATGGTAGATACACAGAGAATGGACAAGCAACTGGTCCATTTGCGAGGTTTCTTCAAGAGAATGGGATTGTTGCCCAATACAGTTTACCTGGCTCTCTAGACCAGAATGGAGTAGCTGAAAGGAGAAACCGAACATTATTGGACATGGTGCGAAGTATGCTTGCAAACTCCAAGCTTCTTGACTTCTTGTGGAATGAAGCTCTTAAAATGACCGTGTACATATTGAACCGAGTTCCAACCAAAGCTGTCCAAGGGACACCATTTGAATTATTCAAAGGGTGGAAACCGAGTTTGCGACATGTACGCGTTTGGGGATGTCCGTCTGAAGTAAGAGTCTACAATCCACATGAGAAGAAGTTGGACCCAAGGACTATTAGTGGGTATTTCGTAGGATATGCCAAAAGGTCTAAGGGATACAGATTTTATTGTCCATCTCATAATACTAGGTTTGTGGAATCAAGAAATGCAAAATTTCTTGAGAATGACTTGATCAGTGGGAGCGATCGATCTGAAGACATTGGTTTTGAGAAAGACCATTCAGATGCCCAATATGACACCTCGGGCAGTGGATTGATTGTTGTTGTTAACAACACGCCTCCAGCACAAATGCGTGTTGAAAATTCAGTCCCCGAGGTACCACAAGCTGTCAATCCTGATTCAGTAGATGTTGAAGTTCAACAGATACCCGAAGCTGTTGAACAACCAGCTGAACAATGTGATCCTGCCCCTCAGGAGAATGTTGATACAGCATTGAGAAGATCTACTAGAGTAAGGAAATCAACAATCCCTAGTGACTATGTTGTATATCTACAAGAGTGTGACTACAATATTGGAGCCAAAAATGACCCTGAGTCATTTTCACAGGCCATGAGTTCTAAGGATTCGAACTTGTGGCATAATGCCATGAAAGATGAGATGGATTCGATGGCATCTAACGGAGTCTAGAATCTCGTCAAGTTGCCTGATGGTGTAAAAGCCATTGGATGCAAATGGGTCTTCAAAACTAAGAAAGACTCACAAGGCAACATTGAGAGACATAAAGCAAGACTCGATGCTAAAGGATTCACTCCAAGGGAAGGAATTGATTACACAGAGATATTTTCTCCTGTGTCTAAGAATGATTCCCTTCCTATAATGATGGCTTTGGTTGCACACTTTGATTTGGAGTTGCACTAAATGGATGTGAAAACGGCTTTCCTTAATGGAGATCTAGAGGAAGAGGTTTACATGAAATAACCTGAAGGATTCTCTTTTAGTGAAGGTGAGCACTTGGCTTGCAAGCTTAATAAATCCATATATGGATTAAAACAAGCCTCCCGTCAATGGTATTTGAAATTCCATGATATCATCACTTCATTTGGCTTTGAAGAAAACATGATGGATCAATGTATATACCAAAAGGTCAGTGGGAGTAAAATTTGTTTTCTTGTGCTATATGTGGATGATATTTTACTTGCAACCAATAATAACGGTTTGTTATATGAGGTGAAACAATTTCTCTCAAAGAACTTTGATATGAAGGATATGGGTGAGGCATCTTATGTCATTGGCATTAAGATCCATAGGGATAGATCTCAAGGCATTTTAGGTTTGTCTCAAGAAACCTATATCAATAAAGTTTTAGAGAGATTTCGGATGAAAGATTGTTCACCAAGTGTAGCACCCATTATAAAGGGTGATAAATTCAGCTTAAGTCAATGTCCCAAAAATGAGCTTGAGCAGGAACAAATGAGAAACATCCCATATGCTTCAGCTATTGGAAGCCTGATGTATGCGCAGGTCTGTACCAGACCTGACATTGCATTTGCTGTTGGGATACTAGGAAGATATCAGAGTAACCCAGGTATTGACCACTAGAGAGTTGCAAAGAAGGTAATGAGGTACCTTCAAGGGACAAAGAGTTATATGCTCATATATAGACTAACCGATAATCTAGAGGTTGTTGGGTACTCCGATGCGGATTTTGCTAGCTGTGTTAATTCATGTAAATCAACATCTGGTTATGTTTTCATGTTTGCCAGTGGGGCCGTATCTTGGAGAAGTGCAAAACAGACCTTGACTACTACTTCTACGATGGAGGGCGAGTTCATATCTTGTTTTGAGGCTACCTCACATGGTGTATGGTTAAAGAGTTTTATATATGGCCTTAGTATTGTCGACTCTATTTCTAGGCCATTAAGATTGTACTGTGATAACTCAACTGTTGTATTTATGGCTAAGAACAATAAGAGTGGTAGTCGAAGTAAACATATCGACATCAAGTACTTAGCCATAAGAGAACGTGTTAAGGAAAAGAAAGTGGTCATCGAGCACATTAGCACTGAGTTAATGATAGCTTATCCTTTAACTAAAGGCATGCAACTAAAGAGTTTTAAGGATCATGTGATGAGAATGGGACCTAGTTCCATAATGTAATTTTTTTTATTATGTTTAATGTTAATGAAACTCTTATTCAATTGATGTTTTCTCATTTAGCCTTGTGTACACATTTGTTTATTCATTTATTTTGAGAAATATCATTAAGTTTGGACCCAGAATAAACATCGGGTTTATTCATCAAGTTCTATGAGATTGAGAAGCACAATGCATTGTAATACATGGGAGATAATACTCGTCATTAGAGGACCTATCACCATGATTCATGAATTTTGTTTCTCATTAAGATGAATTATGGAATATATGGACTAAGTGGGAGAATGTTGGTTATTCTCTTTCCTTTTTTATTGGAAACAAATAACCTCTAGATATGGTCCATGAATCCCATAATAAAGGAACAATATTATCCTACTAAATCGGGAACAATAAATCCCACTAAATCAAGAATAATAATATATCCTACTAAATTAGGAAAGATATGTTTCAAAAAATTCCTAATTTTGTGAAACAACTCATTGATGGAATGAGTTATAAATAGGAGTACTACGGGGTCCCTAATCCTGCTCATCACTATAGAAAATACATCATCTATATTGAGTGAGTTAAGGTTTAGAAGCACCAACCGTAACTGAGGTGCAACATCATTCTCCACCGAACAGGACACCTATTTGCTTTGCAATGGTTTGAGGTATGTAAAAGATTTATTTTGCTTCCGCTACTGCATATGATTAAGCTTCTATATGCAAGTTTTACATATTAGCATTTTTCCATAATCCATATGTGACTTTTAATCTTTATCCCTACTTCCTTAGGCTTAGGGGTTTGTTCTCTGGCCGTTGTATAACTACAATTTCGTCATGGCTTGCCTCTAAATCATACATTTATTATTAATTTGTTGTTAACATTTCCAACGCATTAGTAGTAATAACAAAGCTAACATGTAATTATTGACTTAAATCACTTAATTTGCATTTGAACCTTATTCAGTTCATCATTATCAGCTTAATTTTCACCTCTCATATGCTACTTATTCACAACTTATAATGATTAATTGAATCACATATCAATTTAGGAGAGGAAATAGGAATACTCATTTGAGTCACTTCACGAGTTGTGACCATGTAATAGCGATAATCAATCAAGTATGCATCGATACTTGTCAAATTTGCATTTGAACCTTCACATCAATCATGGTATAAAGTTTTGTCTTACCCATTGGAAGCTTTTTCTTTTTTCTTTTATTTTAAATAATTTTTCCTCACTAACATTAATGCGGTGGGTCAGAAGATACCCAACAACACAACTATAAAATTGCTAGGAACCAAATGAAATTAATCCCATACATTTAGGTGGTGTAGGCCAGTGAATAGTTAATGGCTTCAACGTGTGGACATTAAATAGGTTCAGAGAATGTCACAAACAAGCCTCATGTACACTCGAGCGGATCCATCTGTTGTCATTAAATAACTGGCTCCACTAATTTATGGTCATAAATCACCTAATATATTAGGCCGAATTCTAGAAAGGAATAAAAATAAAAAGTGATCTTCACCTATTTCCCTCATATCTTAAAATTCTAAATAAATGAATATTTTATTCTACACTTTATTTTCCATGCATATATATATATATATATATATATAACCTATTTAAAACTCATTTATACAATTAAGTCACTTGTAACTTAATAAATATTAATCTCTTAATGAAATAAATTATATTTTTCACAATTTTAACTTTGAAAATTGCAAAAATGTGTTTTTCTGTAATTTTTTTACTTAAAATTATCTAGAAAATTAGAATAAATATTCGACCTTAACTATATGACTTTGTTATATTTTGAAGGTGCATGCATAATGGATGTGTCATGTTATTATTATTATTAACGGTCAGAGATTGTAAGTACGAGTGCAATTACACTGCTTGAAATATTAAGTAATTTAGTTCGAATGTAATAATTACTAAACTTATTATCAAAGAAAAGAAAATACATATTATATTAATATTGTAAAGAGAAAACTTTATAATGATGTTAGATACAACTAAGTGACAAAATGTATGTCCTTGTATATATGAGGTTATCATGGACTTAATTTTCATTAGAGATATTTTATTTTTTTAAAATTGTATTTATATTTATATTGTTTTAATGAAGTTGTTGTGAAATGTTAAGAAGTGATTTCTTTTCGGGTTTGTCTCTCAAAAATTGGTTTTCATTCAATTTTTTATTCGCTCTCTTTCTCTTTTACAATAATGAATGAAATCAAATTCTATTCTCTTTGTATTTATTAAGAATATTTTGCAAGATGTATACTAGCATCCTACTCATAGTACAGTCTACATTATAGGAACTTGGTTCTCCCATGTCCTAGAATTGGTAAGAGCTCATAAAAGAGCATTTTCCACAAAAATTCGAGGCAGATCCTATTATTTACATGTGATGCATAATATTCGTTTTAAAACCTTTCCAATTATACGGAGCCATAACTATATATTTAGATCCGACGTTTTCCAATAAACAGCCCCATGCAAAGCTAAATAAGATGATTTTTAACGGATCTATATAACATTTGCTATTAATAAAAGGTTATAAATTTCTAATAAATAACCATGAATGTCATATTAATAAGTGAATACCATCGTCACAATTTTGTAAATTTATCCGAATACAATAACTCTTATAGCTTTGAATAAACTATTAAATATACCAATCAATAAATTCTATGAGGATATCTGATTGGATTGAACCTGGGAAAATCTTATTGAAGTATTTTCAGCGGAAATAAGTCAATGTTTGGAAATAAAATTTAAAACCGAATAAAAATTTAAGTGGGATTTAGATGAGGGTCGCTGGCCTGGATCCTCCCCCATTATATCCCTGATAACAACCAAATTACTCCTTTCTTCTTTCGATCTATTGTATTTTGCATCATTAACGGTATGCTTTTCTTTTATTTACTTTATTTATTTTCCCAAAGCATTAAAAGTATGCTTATAGTAACATTTTTAAATTGTTTCGATATCATGTCTGGGCTGGTATTAAATAACAGGTTTGTCACAATAAGACACCAAGTTGTTTCAGTATTATATCACGGTTGGTATTAAATAAGGGGTTCGTCATCAATAAAATGACAATATAAATATCTTAGAAAAATTAAAATACACATGTGCCGAATTAAAAACAAACCATTTGACAACCCTTAAAACTAAACTCATTCACCCCTACATTTTCTCTTCCAACGAACGAACTATTTTCCTAAAATTGTCCATTTCAGAGATTAGCAAATACTTTCCTCCCATTCCTTATGCTGCTGAATTGGCATCTTAACTGTAATTATAGCTTCTCCTTTACAATTCTATTAGAGAAGTCTACATTGTCCTCATTCAAAAGTGATGATACTATCATGTTTTCTATCGTCAGTTTGTTTTATTATTAATAAATCTTATTTATTATTATTCGAAAATAATTTATTATTAACAAACACCTTCGATAGGTTCTTCAAAAAAAGTATTGATAGTCTTATAAAGGCTATCAAGAACTTCTTTTATTATTAATGACCGCTATTTTACTATAATTTAAAAAATTTTATCATAGTAAAAAAGTAATGGCATGGTATATTGTCACTTAGGAATGATAGCACTATAGAATTGGCCCAATCATTCTTTAATACATTTTTTATTTAAATACTATATTTAAGAGTATACCCCTTTTACTAAGGGTTATATTAAGCTATTAATGCAACTACATGCACAACCAAATAAGTTTACTAGTATAAAAAAATTCTCTATCTTTTGGTTTCTTAACATCAACTAACCTAAAATTAATAACATATCTAAATAAAGCTACAAAACTAAATGACTTAAGAACATGTTTTCTTTATCTCTTAATGATGTGGGCTTAGTTTGATATGGAAGTTTTTTATCCCTAATATTACATATAAATCATACCAACAAATATATAAATTGCTAAATAACTGGAAATACATTAAACAATATTTGAAAGTATTTTCTTATCGACACAACTCATTCACCATAGTATTGATTGATAAGAAAATTTTCTTGAATATTACTCATAAATAATAATAAAAATATATAAATTGCTGAATAATAAAATTGTTCATTTGGAAAATTTTACCTACATGAAAATTTGTAAAATCCAAAATGAATTTAATGTTATATAAAATCAATTAGTAAAATTATTAATTTAGTAGATTTTACCTCTCATAATTTGAAGCTTTGACATCTTAGATATTATTCTTATCGTAGAACTACAATACAATGAAAGGAAAGCTCATAAAAAATTATCATGTGAAATAGTCAAATAAAACTTTCTACACCAGTCTTCCAATTTAATAATTTTTATCAAATGAGTTAAGCACAAAAAGCTTGGGAATGAAATCCAGAAGTTGAAACTGCAGTAAAAACACACCGTATATAACAACGTTAGTATGTGTTTAATTACTCTAATATGTAAGCTACTGTTACTATAATAAACGTGTGGTCTAAAGCATAAAATACAAACTTATGAAATCCAACTAAAAATATCGCTAAATGACCGACATTGAGTAAGATTTATATTCTTCCCTAAAATATTAAATATAATATATTAAAAATAAATAAAGAATAATTTAATTTTTAATTGTTTTTTATAATGATCAATTTATGAGATAAGCATATTATTTTTCTTTTGTCGAAACTTTTATAACCAAAACAAAACAATTTTATCTCATCTGCAACACAAATAATGACCCATTATCCACTAAGGTCTCCCCTGTCTCAACCCGTTCCACTGATTTTGTTTCCTTCTTTTCTAACTCATCTATATGTCGCTGACCCTCATGGCCCTCTAATGGTGGGCTCAACCGCTTATGGCCTTATGAAACCTTTGAAGGTGGACACAAATGTCTCTGAACAGTCTAGCCCCTTGGTGATCTCCTCGTATCACTCTCACCCTTAGGATCCTTTGATGGTTGGTACATTTGTGTCTAACAAATGCTGTCCTCTATATGTTGGCTCATGTAACTAGGAGCCTCTGGAACCTCTGAAGGTTGGCATGTCTGCTTTTGCATAATGTGGCCCTCTAAAGGTTGGTTCATGTGGTTGTGATTCTCAAGAATCTCTGATGGTCTACAGATCTGTTGCTGAACCTTTTAAACCTCTGAAGGCGACATCGGATTCAGAATAATATGTTTTCCCTCCTTTTATAATACAAAAGTATTCTTGAAGTCATCATGTAAGACCCTCCTATCATATAACCAAGGCTTATCAAACAGTATATGGGATGCACACATAGGTAGAATATCACACTCGATTTCATCATAATATTTATCCTCTACATTAAAAGGTACCTTAGCTCTTTGGGTCACATGCAAACTCCCTTAATCACTAAGCCAATTCAATTTATACGGTTCAGGATATGGAGTAATGGCAAGTTTTAGTTTCGATAATAATGATGTTGTTACCACATTGGTACAACTACCACCATTAACTGTAAGGACACATAAATTTCCTTGTATCCTACAAAAAGTATGGAACAAATTTTTCCTTTGTCCATCATCCTTATTAGTCAAAGTAGTCAATGTCCGACGCAATACATTAGTATAATGAAATATTTCACTAGATATGATTGTGTGTAAACCCAACAACACAATAATTATCCTTATACTTCCACAGTTCAAGTACACAACCAATCCATAAATGAAGTACACACAACTACTTTCAAGTAGATAGAATTAAATTCTACTACAAGTGTTTAAGTAATTAGTTAAATTACTTTCACACTTTAATGACTTGTTTGAATTTCAAATTCTACTACTCACTTTCCTTTTTCTTGCCTTGGCTTCTCACTACTTAACTACACAATAGGCAGCAATTAAACACATACACAATACACAATTCACTGCTACACAACTTCCTCTATTACTCACAGTCCACTAAGTTCACGCCACTAGCAACGATGATTGTTACAACACATACAACAACTAATGCCAAATATACACACCCTTCATTAAGTTTACAAAAACAAAACACTACATACACTCCTCCTTGAGCTACGGTACTATTACGAATTTGATATGCTCTGATACCAAATGTTACGAATTTGATAATCGAATCCTTTTCACACAAATCAAATTGTCAATAACAATCAAATATTACAAATTTTAGGGTTTTCTGGATTTTGGTACTAAAGAATAAAAACAAAGATATGGATAAAATTACCAATCTATATATGCCAAGATTGATAAAATTAAACTGATTTGTAATCAAATTATAGAACGATAGAGACCACGTTCTATAAATCAATCACTAAGGTTAAAGAATTACAAGAATTCAATAACAATGCTCGCCACAAATTCTATAGGAACCAAGAATTTGATAAGAACAACACGAATAAAGTGAAAACAAATTCTCAATATTCAAGAATCTCCAAAGAGGATTCACATACTCAAAAGTGTTTTTCTTACAACCAAAATAACATTCTCTTCGAAAAAACCCTAAAGAACACTATTTATATCATGCCTAAAAAAACATTGTGCGAAGCCATTCAAGGCCGGTAGCCGAAATAGATAAGCCGGCACCAAAGGCCAATGGCTTTCATTTAGGCCGGCACTAAGGCCGGTGGCCTACATTTGGGCCAGCTCTAAGGCCAGCGGCCTTGAAGTTAACTCAGCCGGCCTTTATTCAAGGCTGGCTTAAAGCTGGCCGAACTTCGCCTTGGGTCCTCCCGACGCCTATGTCTTCCTTTTTTGGACCCCGTACTGCCACCTAGAGCTCGGATTAACTTTGTTTTCTTTGGTGCTCGCATCTTAGCTCTTGGAATTGTATCATTCCCTCCATGTTGAAAAAGATTCGACCTCGAATCTGTATCGTCCACCCTACTAGACCACATAAACAGACTCCTCTTTCCCTTGGGCTTCTTAAGGCAAATCAGCCTTGTTTGTTGTACTTCAATTGGACTCATAGGAAGAAGCTTGTATGCCTTGCCCTGTTGCTGAATGGTATACTCATTAATGTATCCATCATACTTGGCTCTGAGGTCATACTGCCAAGGTCTTCCAAGGTTCAAATGTGTAGCTTCCATGGGAACTACATCACAAACAATCTCGTCAGTATAATCACCAATAAGTAATGGAACACAAACCTATTTGTGTACATGAACAGCTCTCTATGGACTCAACCAATGAAGTGCATAAGGTCTTGGATGCTGCTCCACCTGTAAACCCAACTTAGTAACCCAGCTTGCTGAAGCAACATTAGTGCAACTGCCTGTGTCAACCACAATCAATAAGTCTTCCCCTGCACCATGCCTTAGATATGAAATAAATTGGCTCTCTGATTAGGAACAACTTCATCCTGCTTAACCATTAGCAAGTCTCCTTGTACTGGATTCACTATAATGTCTTCATCTTCCTCTTCTACCTCAGCACTCTTCTATCCTTCTTCCTCACTCTCAACTTTGTCCCCCTTTATGACCATAACCCTTTTATTAGAACATTGAGAAGCAATATGGCCAAGTCCTAAACACTTAAAACATTTTATATCCCTGCTCTTCTTCTATTGTGTTTGGTCAACAGCCTCACTAGCGACTGCCTTTCCTTATTCCTTCCTTTCCTTCTCCCTCTCACCATCATCTGACTTATGGTGGTGATATGATTTCTGATCCCACCTGCACTGATGCTGCTCAACCCAACTGGCTAATTTAATCACATCCTCAAGAGTCTGATAATGTTGGAGTTCCACTACGTTGGCAATGTCCATCTTCAACCCATTGATGAAACGAGCTATGGATTCATCTGATGATTCCCTAATATCACACCTTGCCATTAGTGTCTTAAACTCCTTCACATACTCTTCTATGCTTCTCTTACCCTGCCTCAAGGATTGCAACTCCATCAGCATCTCTTGTTTATAGTAATCTAGCGCAAATCTGCATCTCATCAACCTTTTCATCAAAGCCCACGAATGTACTTTCTCCTCATCCACCTAACGTCTCTCAGTTTGTGGTTTATCCCACCACAGACTAGCATATTCAGAGAATGCTAAAGATGCCATCTTCACCTTCATGCGCTCATCCCACTCATAGCAGTCAAACACCTTCTCAACCCGTGGCACCCAGTCTAGGAATTCTTCTGGTTTACTACTACCAGTGAAAGGTGGAATTTTCAGCTTGATGTTTTCAATCCCCTTACGCATGTCATCATTGTTTTCTCTCCTACTCCTTTCACTACCAGCATCAGATTCACCACTAGAATGTCTCCTCCTAATTCCTGCACCACTATGGCTTCTTCTATCCCTAACCTCTAATTGAATTGAGATTCGACAGCCTTACCGATTCAACCAGTGTCGATTCACAAATCCACTAACCTTCGCTTTGATTTAACACCTCTTTCGATTCACCTTGGCTTTGAATCCTTACGAATCCAACCTTTCCTCTGATTCCTTACGAATCCAACCTTTGCTTTGATACCAAATGTTACGAATTTGATATGCTCTGATACCAAATGTTACGAATTTGATAATCGAATTCTTTTCACACAAATCAAATCATCAATAACAATCAAATGTTACAAATTTTAGGGTTTTCTGAATTTTGTTACTAACGAATAAAAACAAAGATATGGATAAAATTACCAATCTATATATGCCAAGATTGATAAAATTAAACTGATTTGCAATCAAATCATAGAATGATAGAGACCACGTTCTATAAATCCATCACTAAGGTTAAAGAATTCCAAGAATTCGATAACAATGCTCGCCACAAATTCTATAAGAACCAAGAATTTGATAAGAACAATACGAATAAAGTGAAAACAAATTCTCAATATTCAAGAATCTCCAAAGAGGATTCACACACTCAAAAGTGTTTTTCTTACAACCAAAATAACATTCTCTTCGAAAAAACCCTAAAGAACACTATTTATATCATGCCTAAAAAACATTGTGCGAGGCCATTCAAGGTTGGCGACCTAAATAGATAAGCCGGCACCAAAGGCCGGCGGCCTTTACTTAGGCTGACACCAAAGCCGGCGGCCTACATTTAGGCCAACTCCAAGGCCGGCTGCCTTGAAGTTAACTCGGCCGACCTTTATTCAAGGCCGGCTTAAGGCTGGTCGAACTTCACCTTGAGTCCTCCCGACGCCTATGTCCTCCTTTTTTAGACCCCATATTGCCACCTAAAGCTCGAATTGACTTTGTTTTCTTTTGTGCTCGTATCTTAGCTCTTGGAATCGTATCAGGTGCACTTCCCTTCCACACACTATAACAAACCACAAGTTCAACACAAAAAGGAAGCTCAACTTTCAAATTCAAAAGGAGTTCAATAAGTGCAAGATTCTGCAAATGGTAAGGAGCTAATTCAAATTCAATGAGACATAATTAAACAATGACTTAATGTGTGTTTTGAAAGTTCAAATTGGCTTCTTAATTCACACTTCAATTCTGAAATTCAAATCTAAAAATTACAACTTGCTACTCCTCACTTCTGAAAAATACACTCAATATAAACCCACTTCACCAATTGATCACAAAGGATCAACACTCTTTCTCCTCACGTCCACTTCAAGATCACTTAACACCACTTCACACATACAACAATTCACACTGTCACTCACACTACACACACAACAAGTCACACCGCCACCCACACTACACACACACACGTTGCACTCCTTCAAGCAACAATAATAATACTTCAACTGTATCACTTTCTTGCCTATACACACACAAAACTTCTTGTTGAATCCCCTTACATCGAAACCTCACAACAAAGGCAGTAACAACAATTCAAATAATTCCACTAAATGCAACTTTCTCCATAAAAGGTAAAACAATTCAAATTCAAACAACAATCCTTAATGCCACTCAATAACTACCTCAAATTATGGATGTTTGAATTTCAAATGTTTTTCTATTCTTTACACAACTTCAAATCTGGAATTTAAATCTGAAATCACAAATACTACTCCTCCAATTTTCGAAATAAACAAGCAAGGATTACACTTCTCCTTTCTTCACAAATTGAGATACTTCCCAATTCTGAATTTTGGTTCAAGAAATGCACTACTTTCTTCCCTTCCCTTCACGGTGAATTCAACAACAAAGGAGCTACAACAAGACCTTCACTTTACTTCAACAAACAACAATTACAACTCTTCAACAATACAATCAAACAACTCAATTCTTTAATACACAATTTTGGATCAAAAGTGAAGAACCTTAATTGTCAATGAAGATCACAAATTTAACCAACACTAAATCCCTTCTCTTAACTTGTGCTCTAATACAAAAAGATGATATGCTTAAAAAGGGCTTTAAGCATATGCAAATAGTCCAATTAAACCACTCCTAAATAACAAGATCACAACCGATTCAAATTGGATCAAAATGCTAGAATTGCATGAACCCTATTGGAATGCAAGTAGATGTGAATGCTATAACTTATAAATTAATAATTCAAAATGATCAAATTCTTCAAAAAAACTCTAAAAAAACTTGAATGCCACGTGAATTCAAACAAAAACAACATGAACCAATCCAAGATCCCCTTTCCCAACAAAGTAATCTACAGTTCAAATGAAGCAAAATTGATGGTTATAACTAATATCAAAACCAATTAATCTTATAACATGATAAAATAATTACAATTGATATCAAAATCTTCCCAAGAACAATCCTAATTAACCCTAGATATAACTCACTAGTGATGAAAAGGAAACACAACAAAAAGGAATTGATATTACCCACAATTTCTCTTTGTTGTAACTTGCCACAATTTCAATTGGGATTTGAAATTGATAAGAGCAATTTGGATTTTAAGGAAACCCTAACCCTTATACGTGAAGTGTTTTCTATTTTTGAAAATTTTGCTAACTCTCTCAAAACCCTACTTAAGCAAGTATTTATACTTGCTTCCTTTAAGGTTAAAAAGTTCACAAAATCACAACTATGCCACTTTTAGGGTGCCCAATCCTAAAACTCAATTACAACCAAATAAAAAGTGTTCTAAAAGCTTACACATAAATATTCCAAAGAAATAATTACAAATAAAAATAGTCTTCATCATGCTAGCTCTTCCATAGGATTCGTTAGCCTAGCTCATCGCTGGTTTAAGTCGGTTCATGGATAACCCACAAGCTGAGTCTTAGTGAGTTTATCCATCGCCTTGTAAAGCATGATAAGTGTGCTTGTTGAAATATACAATACATGAATAAGAGAAAAGAGGTTAGTAAACAAATAATTCCTAAGTCGATTTACTCAAAATGGGCTCTCATCGCCAAGATTTGAAATCTTTTGGCTCTTGCCCTAATGATAGGTATTGTCGAATTTTGATTCCTATCATGCATAATGTCCATACTTAAAGTAAATAAAGTAGTCCCATCCTATCTCTATCATTCCTTTGCATAATACAAATTATAATTACTATTAAAAGAACAACCAAGATATAAAGATGATCTTTCATAACTTCATTTTCTCGCATTTCATGTCTTTCAATTGATGTTCCAACTTGTTCACTCTTTCCCTTTCCCTTTCCCTTTACTTCATTGTCTCCAATTCAATTTCAGGCCCGCTAAACCATTCCAACACCTTATTTCTAAACTTAAGCCCATATACGCATGTTTGCTGGTCTATTTGCAATCATCTCCACTCTACAAGATTAATATAACTTTTTCAGTCAATGTAAAAGGAAAAACATTTCTCATAAAGGAACTACAATGAAGATATGCCCAATATTTAGGATATCCTAGGAATCTTCTTCTTAAACTTCTTCACCGCTATGATGATATGACTATGAATTACTTCCCACAACTGCAAGTTATGTTCTTTCCTTTATAAGATAAAGAATTATTTGATACAAATTTGCAGCTCATATTTCCTCACTCCCTATAGAAATAAAATATTAACTTGATCAAGAAGGGTGAAGGAGGAATCTAAACATTATATTACAAACTACAGTAAGTAATAATATTTGACCCTTTGATTCTCACTAGCTTGATAAAATCAACAATGATTTTCCATAATAATAATAAAAAAATCATATTAGTAATACATGAGGGCCACAACTTTATATGTTAATGCAAACATTTTCCCCTTGCCAAACAACATAGGACGGTTGGATGGTGGTGAATCGAGGTAACTAATGCACACTTACAATCATGATTTTCCACGGTTGGATGCTGGTGAATCGAGGTAACCAATGCACACTTACAATCATGATTTTCCATACGTGATACACATGCATATTTCACTTGTTTGATAAAATCAATCATGACTTTCCATACATGATACACATGCATATTTGTCCTAAATTAGTTTTCTATCACATGGGTATATGATATAGAGCATTGTAACATTGCAATGTTAATTAAGGTGGCAACTAGAAGAAACTTAATCACTATCAATGTGTTTAAAGCTCTCACCATGGAGATTTAATGATATAGTTTCTTCTTCGACCGATGAAAAATCATAACTCTACACAAGTCATCGAAACTTAATTTGCATTGATGTGATACTAGCAAATCTGCACAAATCACTTCAATCCCTCAAACAATTGATTAAAGTAATTTTAGACAATGAAGATTCTAAACAACTCCTTTGCAAGCAGCCAAAACCATATAAATCTAATTTTTACAAGACCATGTATTTTAAAATCAAAACCTAATTTGTATAAGAACATGTCAATGCTAACAAAATCAACCATAAAAGTGCATTTCAATATATATATATTATGATTTTAGCTTGATTTCTAATATTTAACAAAAACATGCATCAATAAAAAAGACTAATTTTGGATCTACTTTTGTGCGCAATAAAAAGATAGATGATAATAAAGATGAAAGATGTTACCTTGGTGGCGTTAATGATGAATATGAGAGATTTCTTCCCTGATTCTAGATGTTTGATGTTGCTAGGGTTCTTTCTCCAATTAATCTTATGTTTGATTGAGAAAGGGAATGATATTTTTGTGTTGGGGAGATTAAGGTTCTTTTCCTAAGTGATGTTGAAAAAGAATTGCAAGATTGCATATGTTTTTCCATCAATTTCTAATGTTTAGGGTTTTAGCATATGAGAGTTCAAATGGGGTCTTTAGGCTTCTAAACGTACAATTGGTCATTTGGTTGCGGTTGCACATGTTTTTGGGGTTTTTTTACTATAAACATGTCGTGCATGTGATTTTATTAACAATTGAACTAACGAGACAAGACAGATGTAAACACAAGTTAGTCCATTGTTAAAAAAAAAAATAGGGGAAATTGCAAATAATCCTCATAAGCTTTGGCTTAGGTGCAAATACATTTCTAAACTTTCAAATGTTACAAACCACTTTCCTAAACTTTAATAACTTGACAACATAGATGACATTAACTTTTTTAGTTAAAAAATAAAATAAATAAAATAAAAATAAAGTTTAAAATTTAGAAGGTATTAGATCACATTTTGATGAGTTTGAAGGGGGGTTAAAATTTAGGGAGTATATTTGTACCTAGGCCAAAGTTTAGGGGTGTCTTATTTTCCTTTAAAAAATTCGAAACCACCTCTTTTCAATAAGAGGTAAAATACAAGTCAATTATTTGTAATTTTTCCTATAAAAAATATACAGTTTGTCCTCTACATAACCACATATGCATATAACTTCTATCCAATTATAACGATTTTCTTTATTTTTAAATTTATGTAATTAATATATTCTTTACATCTTGTATAACACCCAAAACATCTGTGCATTTTAGTATTATATATAGATAAAAATATGCAATTAACAACTAAACCTAAAAATAACCATAGAACGTATTAGGTTTTTTTTTTTCAGTTTATTCAATAATGCCCTTCAATTGGTTTGAAAGGAAAAAAAATGCCACCTAAGCCCTAGTTATGCTAAAAGCCGTAAAAAGAATAAAATACAGTCATGTTAGTGACGCGATCATGTATGTGATCAACGTGGTGCGGAAATTCCAGAGAAAGTATAAGAACCACATTCACACCTCTGGTCGTTTCATGCATTAAGCTTGTGGAATTATACTTGATGATATTCTCATCAGAGATGTGTTATGGAGAGTAGAGACAAAATTAATACTTAAGGACACGCCATAGAAAGTTCATTTAACACAATCATCGTTTTTTGGTAGCTTTCTGGTTTAGGAAAAAACTAGGAGAACATTCTGTCTTTATTCTCTATTCTTCTGCAGAGCAAACATAACAAGTTCTTAGCAGGTTATGTCTCTTCACGTGGCTGTGGTAAATAAAGGGAGCTTAAGTGTGCATGGTAATGGACTAAGGATGACCGACGAATGTGAAGTCGGAACCACACTCAAGTGTATTATTACTGTGTTCTTTGTCAAAAAAAATAATTATTAAAAAATTTCCGACAATTTTTTATAGTTAAAAATTTTACAGTTATTGAATATTATTATAATTATCTTAAAATGTTGCATTCAGTAGTGATTTTTACGAGTAAGGGTTGGTAGAAGACAACTGCAATGAGTGACTTTCGATAGTGGTAATTAGTAATTATATATATATATATGAAAGGAAAATTGATGATTTTTTATTTTAAAAAAAAACTCATTTTTCTTAATGTTTAATCATTACTTTTGAACATGAGATGCATCTATCACCTCCTTCTATCACTTACAATAAAATCCACTAATGACCAAAATCTCTTTAGATTATTACGATTAAATTTAATAATAAAATTTTTTTAATTATAAAAAATCATCGGAGAAAAAATCCCTGAAAACATCTTCATTGAACGAACAAACATTGTTTTGTTAGATGCATGGATAGGTCTATCAAATATGAATGGATTTTCCATCAGTGTGGCACTACTTGACATGACAGTGGTCGTTAGGTGACAAATTTTACTAACCACTCTTTTTCTGGAAGCACATTTGATAAAATTACCACAGGTGAAATTCATTACTAGCACAGCGATTAAGTTTCTTTTTATCTCATTCTAGCTGGGGAGAGCACTTCATAATAATTTTCCTAAGCTTGTTTTTGTCACACAGGGTACGAAGGAATCCCTGGCCTGCGGGAGATTCGTATGGATAAAGGTATAACAAGGATTCTCCTGCTTTTCATCTACAAAAAAAAAAAATTCAACTATTTGTTTCGAACGTGTTTCATCAGTTATGTACGTATATTTGCTTTTATGATTATACATTAATTATTTATTTATATATATATATATATATATATTATTGATGAAACACATTTAAAATAAAAAATTGAAGACATGAATATTTATCCACTGCTGAACGAGGGTAGATTGGACATTGTGTGAGGAAAAAGTACACAAAAGCTGTTCTTGTTTTCATCTGGTGGCGGTGCAATCTGCGAAGAAACATGAGTCGCTCCTCGGCCAGCATTCATTTTCCAAACATTATATTTTGGGACCTCCCCATGATTAAATTTCATGTCCATTAAATTTCATATGAAACAATGGAAGACAACCTACACCATTCGATCATCCATATCATCAACACATTGTGTCAAGACCATAGACGTCTTCGCAAGTCAGATTGTGGGTCCTACTACCTGCACGCCCTTTCATGATCTATATATAGCTTCCACCTTGGAAATGAAAATCCATTCCATGCACAGAAAAAAACAAGCGAAAAGCCCAATTCCTAGATAATACATATATGTATCCTAGTAGTCCCCGTCCCATATAGAGCATTATTTCACCATATTTTGCATTTTGCTTTCTAGATTCACATATGACGACTATGGCTGGTAGTATTGAAATTGAATCCACCGTGAAAGAAAATGAGCCAACACAAGTTGAAATCCAAAACAAGGATATCGTCAAATCCCTTTACGAAGCATTGACCAAGGAAGACACCGACACCGTGGAGGAATTGCTAGCAAGTGACCTGGAATGGTGGTTCCATGGCCCTCCGAAATGCCAACACATGATGAGGGTGCTAACCGGGGAGACATCTCTAGCCGAGTTCCCGTTCGAGCCGCGCTCCATCACCTCCATAGGTGATTGTGTGGTAGTCGAGGGATGGGAAGGGGCACAAGCATATTGGGTTCATGTTTGGACCCTAAGAAATGGTTTGATCACGCAGTTTAGAGAGTATTTCAACACCTGGCTGACCGTCAGAGATACGAGACCCTCGGCTTGGGAAATTAGAAACAGAAGTCCTAGGTCTAGCAATACTCTCTGGCAGAGTCAGCCAGGAGACCTCTTTAACCGGTCGTTGCCAGGTCTTCTTCTGGCTATCTAGTTAAAATTACTACGTACATCTTGTTTTTTTATGTTTTGTTTTTTCAATTATAGTTTTCGTACCATATCATGAACTATGAAGTTTGGACCACCAAAATATATGCCTGCCATGCATTGGTTTAATGTTACAATGAGTGATGGGTCCTTTCGTCAACTAATCGAACTTTATGGTAATGTGTTAATTATCCTCTTACTTGCATATGACGGGAATAGTTCATCATCTAGTCTACACTTCTTCTTTTGATCTACTTTATTTGCACTAATGGAAGTACAACAAAAGTAAATGTCTGAGGAGCTAAATGTAGTCAGCTTTCACTTAATAATTACTAATCAACGTATACGCGGACACTACTAAACGTTCACGACTATAAGGGTGCTTCAACGGACATGACAATATGGGAATATCAAGAATATCCGAGAAGGATTACCTTGGATCCACGAAATTAAACTTAATTACGCCAGGCGATCATTAAAATTATGCATGACATGAATTGTTAAAATTCAAAAATAAAAGCATACAACTGATTGAAACTCTAAATTTAACATTAGATCGGGTGGCCCCGATTCTCATAGTGATTAACAATATAAGATAAGATCTAAAAGCACACTACACAACTGGTTGTAACTGTAAGTCTTTACATTACATTGGGAGGAGGTATGTTTTCAATTCGTTATGTTCTTGACTAACAATGATTGCGATCAACTGCTATACATGTATATTATTCGAGTTTTGAACTTCATTACTATCATTATACTTAATAAGAATGGTTTTATTAGTTTAATGTTTTGTTTTCTTTTAGATCTATCTCATTTTCTTTAGGACCGACTGTAAAATTAATCGTCTAAACGTAATAAATTTTCCAATTTTTTCAATCAATTTCTAACCTTCTAGATTTCTAGCAATTAGTTTGTATCGTTCTTCAGTTCAGACAAAAGCTATAGAGAATACGTGAAGGTAGTTTCGGGCCTGATTTCTTGTATCAAAACACACATGAGGATAGTGTGACAATCAAAACATAAAAGAGTAACATTATTACTGAGCCAAGAAGCTTTCTTCATAGTTGGCCAGGATAAGGAAATGAAAGAAACTGCCTGTCGTAAAGTTTCTAAAAGAAGAAAAATATAAATATACTGTTTTCCCCTATCAATCTCTAAAGTTTTTTTGAAATCATTGCCTTATCCCAATGGTTACAATGTCAAACTATTTGCTATGACATGATTTATCTTTTAATATAAAAAGAAAAAGAAACAGACAATGCTAGATAACCTTTTGATATAACTTGTTTTTACTGCACGGGATGTAATTTCAAAGTAGGCATATTCCTCTGTTTTACTTTACTCTTTTAGATTCATTAGGTTGTATATTAGAGAAAGGATTCAATATTTAGCTTTTTGCAATATGATATATCAACTTTGTTTATAGAGAAATTGATGTTTTTGCTTTTGTGAAACACTAAAATATGGTATGTCTTTTATTTGTTTCAGATCAGTTGGGCTGGACATCATAAGCCATCGAGCTGTCCTACGTAGGCAGTGACAGAAAAGGGAAGAGGACCATATATGAAAATCAACTAAAATAGTACTATCTTTTTTATAAAAAAATTGTAAAATAAGATACTTAATGAACTTATTTCTGAAATAGATTATAAAGGTATGGATTGAGAATGTGTCTTTAGTATGTATCATGAATTTTTTTTTAATTTGAGAAAATTTATCATTGAAAAATTCTTTATGAAAAACCATGTAAAGAAATTTAAATTCTCTAATTAATTTTTTTTTAAATTAAAAGATTACATAAGAATAACAAAAAAAATAATTTTCATAGATTTAAAATTTATTAAATAAAATTTCCTATACCCCTTTATCTTGTAGTATAAAAAGAAAAAAAATGACGCGATTTGCTTTTCTAACTTTAAAATATTATAACTTTTTGTTTTTATGGAATTATGGAGCCTACAATATATATATATATATATATATAACAAGATTGATTTGAGTCTACTATATTAAAACAAATGACTATGCCATTTGGTTTTTTATTTTTTCCGAGGGTTAAATTTATATGTTCTCATAGTCTATTGGCTATTGGATCAATAAAAAAAAAAAAAAAGAAGAAGAAACAATGTGATTGGCTTGTATTGAAGGTGTACTCTCGATCCTTGCTTTTGCTATCTGTTTCGATAATAAGTTTTCTAGATATCCAATTTCGCAATTTTAAAAAAAAAATGTATTATTTTAGTGGATTTGCCCTATACATGTGTTTCGATTAGGCTAATATTGTGATTCAACTTAAACATTTTCCAATTTGGTATCTCAATTTTAATGGGGTACATCAATTAGAGGTCATGAAAGCTTAAGTAAAAATTCTATACATTGTCAGCATTTTAAATAACTCAAAATATGATCTTTATTTTTTAGAATACGAAAAAGTGATAATAAATCTTATCATCATTTTACCGTATTATAAAAACATAAATCCTATTTTCAATATATACATAGCCTCCGTAGTCTAAAACTAATTAAATATTTTTTTACCAACTATTATTCATATTATAATATTTGAAAAAGGGAAAAATGAAACTTAGTTAATCTCATTATAAAAATAATTTTCATACTATTAGATTAAAATGGCCTTAACACAAAACTAATTATACATAAATTTCTGAACATAAGCTTTAAGCATATAGGAATACCCGAGAATGTTTATCGTTATTTCTCTCACTTGCAACGTCTAATGACTCATATAGACATAATTACAAATAATGCACTCATCATCCCTAGAGTATTTATTCCAATTTTAATTTTATTGTAAATTAGCGTCCATATGTTGCAAATATCTTAATTACATATTGCAATGAGCCTTTGGATTTCTAGATATACAAAAGAAATAAAGAGCTATGCTAAAACTCTGTGGAGTGGAAGATAAATTTTGAAGCTTTGAGCCTAATTTCTTGTAGTCATATTACTTGATTAATGACATATTTGTCTAGCGAAATGAAATAAAATAGAAATATAATTGTAATTTTTAACGAATATAATAGAGATATAATTATTATTATTTATAATTTATATGAGATTTCATAGGTAAATATGAATATGAATATATATATATATAAACCAAGAATAGCTGTCCATTTAGTCCTATGAACAAAAGAAATTGTAATTCTTCATTTTATAGGAATAATAATTTGTCAAATAATTATTCCACTAATTGGGTATGGGAATAAATTTGAAGGGAATGAATAGTTATTTTATTTCATCTTTATTAGCTTAACTAAATATTAAAAAGAATTTATTATTATGTGCCAATTACAATACATATTAAAACTATTATAGTAGAGAAATCGAATTTAATTCATCGCGATTAGTGGTAATATGACTAAGTTACAATCGATATTAAGTATTTATATAGTTAAGAGACTTTTTTTTTCGTAATCTATATTTACAAGCACGTAGAAACATATATATGTAAAATGCACATTCCGGATTTTGGAAAAGGCAAATCTCACCAACTAATTGGAAGTGGGCGGCCATGTAACGCCACAAGTTTCAACTTTTCAAAACTGGTTTGCGAACATTGATTTTCCAAATCCGTGTCTCGGTTGCTTTTTATTGCAAGGTCATTTGGATAATTCATTCAGCAGGGCAGGGTAAGCTGTGAAAGCACTCTAGTAGTGTTGTTGGTTACTTGTAAGAGGAAATGGATTTACATGCCTCTCAACTTCAACTTTTTGCAAATTAGTCTTTTAATTTATTGTATTTTTTTCTTTTATTATTATTAAAACATCTAAAATTTGACCCCGAACAAGTTAGACAAGGCCCAAACAATTTAAATTGATCCTTAGGGGTCCATATCTAAAAAAACTCTATCAACATCTCCAATTTAGATATACAATACAAGATTTTTTTTTTTTAATTTTTAGAAAGAGACACGACCATATTTGGACCAGTTAGAACTATAAATGAATCAAGCTATTCAAACTTAACTCACTTCATGCTTGACCTAACTCGAGCTTGATTTACAGAAAAGTTAAGCTTGAGCTTAAATAAAGCTTATTTATTTAAATAAGCCAAGTTCGAGCTTCTATATAAGCTTATAAATAAGCTTTTTTGTATTATTAATAAGTCAGCTTATAAGTAAAATAGGAAGTAAGTATGTTTATAATGTTAAGGAGTTGGCTTATGAACAAGTTCGACAATAAGTTCATTTATATTGTTAACAAATCGGCCTGTAAATAAATTCTGAAATAAACTTTTAAGTTGGTATATTATATTAAAACTTATATTATATCAAAATATACTTTAAAATTATCATAAGTTATAATAACTAATTTAGATCATTCATTTAAAACAATTTTAGTCTAAATTGTTCATTTAAATTTATAGCAAGCATTAACTTATAATCTATTATACAAATAAATCTAAAAATAAAATAAAATAAATCTAAAAAGAGAAGATAATATAATTAGAAAAATCTTTCAATCTAATTTATTCATTCATTATAAAAGTTTAAAAAAGATAACATTCATTAATAAAAATACGATTCCTCTAAAGAATTAAAGTAAAAACATTATTCTGTAAACGAGTTTAATGAATTAAAGAATTAAATTCAACCTCATTTATATAAATAAGTTTAAATAAACTTATTTATCTAAGATTGCATCTTCATGCTGTTTACGGAAAGCAAACTATATAGAATTCACCATCCCGATGATCGATATCCATTCGCAATCAACCCTTGAAAATGACTTTACTCCAAACCACGGCTGATGAAGACCACTAAAAGATGATTTAGAAGCGAGTGGACAGTAGATCCACGTGAGCCCAAGGAAAACATGTGTTTGAGCAATAGCAAATACCAAAGATAATTTCAAAAGAACCCGATGTTTTAAGAGAACCATGGGACGCATACATGCGAACCCAGTGTCTTTGCAAGTAGTAGGACACAATTAATAATGGCGGAAGGCCTATCCCTTTCGTTTATGATTGAGTATTTATTGTGTGTGCTCAATAATTTTCGTCGTACTTGAACTACGTTGGGATGAAAATGCCTGGACACCATGCACACGAGTGGTGCAAGGTTGGATCCAGCTGGTAACCTTAAATATATGACTTTAGATATACATGCGCACACTACTTGATGATGTGCTCCAATGCGCGTAGATCGTGGGATAGTTTTACGGTTATTTGGCAAATATAAAGCCCTAAATTAACCGAATTCGAATTCGAACTCCATTGAAAATTTAACATAGATAATTTTGCTCTTGCTCTCGAGTTCCTTAAAAGTATTATTCAATGAGTATGAGTTCATAGAGCTCAAGCTTGATTTAATTAATAGCTCTTTTAAATTTAATTATTTAAGATAAATTTTTTTCTTTTTAATAAAATCCATTTTGAAGCTGAAACTCAACTTATATTTGATAAAACATGGCATACTTAGCTGGATCAAAGCTCATTTGCGTGCATGAACTCTTCGAGCCAAATAAATAAATTTTCAATCTCAACCCAACTATGATCAAATCTTAATTTTATACCATTAATATAAGCATAATATATTGAAAATTTTTCCAACATACCTTCTTCCATATTAGTCAACCAAAAACATCACTAGCATTAGGATTGACAATTTAAGACCTAACACCAGCCCGAAACCATCGGATCAAGAGCTAATGGGAGGTAGAATCGGAATCGGTGTGAAGGAGGAAGGGTCGGGCTAATTCCACTGACTCGGCGGTTCATCGGCCAATTCAAGTCCTAAACTGGCCCTATGAAGTTTTTTTTCTTTTTTTTGGATTATTTTTTTTTAGAGATGTTTTTTTTATTATTATTGGTAGTTGTATTAGGGTCGGCCCAACCCACCAATTCAATCCATACATGAGCCGACGAGCTAAACCAACGTGTTCATGGGCTGGTTTAGGGCCTATCGGTTTTCTATATTGTGTAATGCAACCCAACCTTTGAACCTTCAGCCCAATGGTTCCTACCCGCTGGTCCAATTCTAGATTTGGGCTAGTTTAAGGGCCTGAACCGATCAGGCTGGTTCGGGCCAGTTCATAGGTCTAAACCAGCCCTTTCTATGTCTAACATGACTTGTGAACCTGAATATATGACACGATACGATTGTAAATGGGTTTGAGTTGGCAAAAATTGACACAAATAATAAACGAGTCAAACTTAGAAATGCTACATTAAAATTCATATTTAGATTCAGGTCCAACATGTGGATGTTTTTACAAACCTATTTATTAAATAGATCTTATAACAGCTACCAAGTTCAACCGGTAATCCTATTATTATTAATAATATTTTAAATATATTTAGGCTTATATTGTTTTTCCTAATGACCCCCATGTGGGTCATTTTGGAAAATAACAAAACTTATTTAACTTTTTCATTATAATATATAAAATGTGTAATTCCTCAACTTTTTTTCTACTCCTTTGGTGTAACATGTATTATATTTATATATTGAGCCATGTTATAAATATATAGGTGCCCAACACACACACACACGTACATATGTATTATCTTCATATATATGTTATATGTATAAAGTTATGTATAAAATCTATAATCTTATGTATATATATATATGTTAGGTATATGTGTGGGTCTTTCTACCTTATACACATCCTGAAACCTATACTTAAAGGTATATATAATATAAATTCTAGAATTTCTTGTACTTACTTTATGAAATGTTTTAATATAATATTAATAAATGAATAGTAAATGATAATACTATAGTTAATAACCTTAAATGGTTAAACCTAATGCTATATCACTTTCTTTTCCATGGTCTTCCCCATTTTCCTCTCTAACTTTAGGTTTTTTATTCTTTTTTCTTTTTGTTTTCCCATTCGCTAAGCAATATGATTATAGAACTTGAAATAGTTAAAGTCAAAAAATTATTTTTCTTTAAATTTCATATATTTTGTTATAAGTTCTATAAATTTTGCATATAGAATTTATAATTCAAATATAGATCTCTTTTTTAACATGATAAAAACCTGAAATTTATAAGAAGATAAAATTTATAAGTTTCATAAGGTATCCTATACTCTATAGGTTTTACAAGGTAAATGGTATAAGGGAGTTCCATTGTACTATAGAGTAAGTTCTGGCTACAAAAATTAGGAACTTATACCTTCCAGGATAGGGTATGGATAAAGTCTCATACTTTACTTATCATGTATCCACTAACCCCCACTATGAAGTAGGTTTCAACTTTCAAAATTAGGAACTTGTACCTTACAGTGTAAGATATGGATAGAACCCCATACTTTACCCATCATGTCCACGTTAACCCCCACTATATATATATGGCAAAAACATAATGTTATATAATCCATTATGTTATATACGTGTTACACATAAGAAAAATATATTATGTACTTATATGTTTAATATGTATAATCTTTTTATTACATATATATATATATATATATCAAAAACATAATGTTATACAATCTATTATGTTGTATAGGTGTTACAGATGTAAGAAAAATAGATTATTTACTTATATGTTTGTTATGTATAATCTTTTTATTACATACATACATACATACATATATTTTATAAAGTATATGATATATATGTATAATCAATATGTTATATGTAAAATGTTATGTATATAATCTATATTGTCTATAAAGTATATATGTTAAAGATGTTATAAAAAATTAGATTACATATTTATATGTATATTATATATATTATCCATTTGTTTTATATGTATGTATGTATGTATGTATGTATGTGAGTTCATAAAAAATGTATTTTTGGAAAATAGTAGTAAAACAAGTCCCACGAAAATGTAAGAAAAATAGATTATTTACTTATATGTTTGTTATGTATAATCTTTTTATTACATACATACATACATACATACATACATACATACATATATATATATACACTTATATATTTTATAAACTATATGATATATATGTATAATCAATATGTTATATGTAAAATGTTATGTATATAATCTATATTGTCTATAACGTAATAGTAGACAAGTAGGGTAGTGAAGGCACATACACTACATGTGCATTCACCGGGCATTAGATTTTACACAAAAGGCGCATGCAATATAAATCGCATTTGTTATCCCAGCATGGACAAACTCCTCCCATATTCACTTCAAACTCTCTCATTCACTTATTGTGTCTCTTGGTTGGTCTCTCATTTAAGCAATTTCTAGAGTTTTTTGTTTTTTTTTTTAAGATTTCCACTAATTTCCACCTCTAATTGCATCATTACATCAAGGTATGTAAATTCTTTTCGCATAAATTGCTTATTACATATGCATATGTAGTAGGTTTTTAACATGTCATTGTTTAAAATCTTAGATGTGTAATCTATAGTGTAGGCAATATTAGTTGTAGATATGGTTGATTTTTGCTCTTGTATGAGTAATAAATGTAAATACTATTGAATGTGGGAGTAGTAAATGGGTAGAAGTTGTTTTGGTTGGTAGCTCTTAATAATGCATAAAAGGTATTTGTGAAAATGGCTAAAAGGGAATTAGTTGTAGGAAAGTCGGCCTTTTTGTGCACAATTAAATGATGCAATTAAGGGATGAAATAGCTATGCATGGGTTTTGTGGTTGAATTCATAAAGTCTTTGGAATAGACTAATTGAATACATGTTATTTGATTAGGTTGACAGTGGTTGGATTTGTGAAATTTATAATATATGAAAATGGAAATGTTGTAGATGGTAATGAGGGTCTAGAATATGATAAGCAATCAATCAAAAAGTTGATGAACAAGATGAATTCCCACTATAGTGAACTTGTACATAAGATATGTGAAGAAATTGATATTGATTCTAACATAGTGCTTGTTGAGATAATTTATAGGCACCCACACTATAATCAAGCTAGTGTGTCATATAAATTAATGTCTATTAGGGATGTCAATGATGTTAAGAATCTTATAGAAACGGTTGCAACTTTTGGGGAGGATTGCATACAAAACTTATATATTCAAATTATTGAAGCACCTAAGCCTTCATATGGATAACACACATTTAGAGCCAATACATCAAATGATCGAGAAGATGGTGGACCAAGCATGATGACTAATTCACCTATGTATGATGCAAATGACCCATTGCTGGTGCCTAAACTATCATGTGATAAAGAAGATTCAACTAAGGAAGTTTAAGGGGTAGCTGAAAATTATACAAATGTGAAGCGGTATTGCCTTAATGAAGATGATGAGGGGTCTTCTTAAGATGAGGTTAGCCCTTCTCAAAATGTTGCAAATGATATGCATGTAACCTATCCTAGTGGTTGAGCATTTGATGCAGGCACTGCAACACTCACAAGAGAGTCAGGTGGATTGCATTAGAGTTAAGGACCCAATTTCATTTTTCAACACCAAGGAGCCCACACATATGTCAATGCGGTCACACATCAAGATCATCCAAAATTAGATTGTAATATAATGGTCAGAATCTTTTTAAACTATATTAAGAAGAATCTTGATATAAAGGATGCCAACCATGGTGCAATAAGTGAAAATAGCTTTAGATATACAATTCCAAGAAAAGGGTATGGAATGATAAGAGTAAAGATTGATGTTATGTTTTTTATACTAATCAAGCTATCCTTTCTTTTTCTCTCTCCACTTATCTTTAAGTACTTCATTTAATAATTGTTATATGCTTCTCTAGCCGAAAACATCTAGGAGCTAGAATAATATTTCATTTACTCATTTTATTTATTTTTACCATTTATGACTATATTACATATATAGCTAAAAGATACAACATACATGCATAAGTATATCTCCTGTTATATGTATTCCACCTATTGTTATATTAAAATAATATATTTTCATTGATTAATATTAATTTTATAATTTATTTAGTCTACCCTCTAACATCTCATTATATGTATAGATATATTGAAATTCAATGTTTACATCTCTAGTGAATAGCAAACCGAAATATTAATTCCTCATTTATAATAAGATTAACTCATTGATATTCTATATATATACTCTCTCTTTTTTTTTCCACAATAGACTTCGTAGAGCCACTTCAACTAATGTCCATTACCCCATTGCGAAAATTAGGTCTAATTTAGAATACATTATCCTAGGCCCTAAATTAGTGGCTCAAAAATTAGGGGTCTCACACTAAGTGCTACTTGTGTATTGCCGACTCAAGCCAAAGAGCGATGCCCTAGGTCTAGACTAAGGTTACAATTTTAGTTAAGTAACCTTGATAGTTTAGGTGCTTAGGCCATCAAAGAATAGATTGGTAGGTAGATGATAAGTGAAATCAGTCAAATAACAGGTACCATAAACAGAGAGAAGGTATATCAAGAGTTATTTGGGAATTGGACTATAATAAGGGAGGACCTCATAACAATGAGGTCACTTCAATGAAACTATTAGGTTTTGGTTTCATGACATGAAGTTTGGCTACTCCCATCAACCTATGATTGTTGCTGTAGTGGAATTAGACCCTAGGTTTTCTGTCATGATATCCAGAGTTATGAGTACTCATGTATTAATTGTTTACTTTAAATAAGATAAAATAAAATGTGTGATTGCTTATTTCATTAAAACATAGGCCTATATAGAATCTATGAGCGTGATTATGTTACCGTGTATTGGGTTTTTTGGCTCATTTTTATTTTTCATATGAGGACTATTTGAAAGATCTCTTATATGATTCGATAAGTTTTGGCTTCAAGGAGGAGTATGGGGATGAGTATAAGGACATAGATATTGAGGACTACCACTATTAATACTGATTTTTATTTTTAGACTTATTATTTATATTTCGGTACCATATTTGGATTTATTATAGGAGTAGCTTATGATTCTGTGACTTATCTATCTATATCTATATTTTGTAGGTCTCTTAAGCCCTAAGACTTAAACATTTAACATGCTTTATCCGCTACATTTTTCTAAAACTGATGAACCTTTAAATGTTTTCAAAATCTACAAACCATCAAGGATTTCAAAATTTAATTAATGATTTCAATGTCCTAAAACTGACTTAAAAACATATTTAGTAATTGTATATTTATGTATTCTATTTAAGTAGGTTATATGGTGAACTATCATTATCATAGAAAATTAGGAGTGTAACATATAACATTATATATGTGTTATATATATAACACAAAAAAGTTGTATTATATATTCGTATATATGTTATGTATATCATCTATTTATTATATATGTAATGTTTTACATACAATCTATAATCCAATGTTATACAATTTGATATTATATATATATATGTTATACATACAACAAAATAATAATGCTATACAATCTATTATGTTATATAGATGTTATACATATAATAAAAATATATTCTATATGTATATGTTTGATATACACATGATTGTCAAAGTCTTAATTCAACTCCTATGATTCTACAATTTTATGATATTTTCCCTAATTAAATCTCATACAAAGTCGTTTTTGAGTAAAATCTAATAGAGTCCCAATTTAAATCTTTAGAATCGATAGAATCCTAATCTTGTGATGAATTCTATGATTCTAAATGTTGTAGAATTTTTAACCTAGTAATCTAATACACTTATTTAATGAGTTTTTAAGCTAGTCTATTGCATGCTTCCATTACTTTTCCTTAACCTCTAATTACAATTCAATATAGAAAAATACATACACATGTAGATTTCTATCTCCATTTCTCTCATCCGAATACCACAATCTTAACCTTTTTTTTTCCATTGTGACTTTAAATCTAAGATCTTTTTATTGTGATGATGGGAGAAATGGTGATAGTTTTGGTGATTACAAACTAGCTAATGATTTATTTTATTTTTATAATTTTATTGTAATGAATTATGTTGGAACAATTTGTACCAATACTTATGTTGTAGTTTCATGTATTTTGATAGTGATTTATACTTAATTATTTGTATTAAACTTATATTGTGACTAGAATTTATGACAAATTTTATCATTCCATCATGTGTTGTAAGTTTTCATTTACTATAATAAGTATATTAACAATTTTTGAAAGCTAATTTACATAAGTCATAAAATCTTACTATTTTACAATTCAATTTTATGATTCAATTCTATAGATTCTCTAACAATTTTATGTAGAATCTCGATTTTGACAACCAAGGATATACATATAATAATGGTTATTGATAGCAATATAAAAATAAAAGGTATGTTAAAGTGAAAAAAAGGGATTTGCTTTTACATGGGAATTTTAGTTAATTTACTAATTAATTGAGGGCATGTTAGTCACATCACCTCAACCTTTTATTCCTATGTGGAGGGAATAAAAATTTCACCTTTTATATAGGTTTTGTACATATAACAAAATTAATTTTATATCTACATATTTGATATATATAATCTTTTATTATATATATTTATATATATATTATAGGTTTATGTTATGTATGATATATATCTATAATCAATATATAAGTATTTTATAAATTTAAATATAACTTTTTAATCGATAAACATATTAATTTGGATATGAGATATATGGTTAGATTACAAATTTAGGTTTTTACATATGATTAATAAATAGATCGTGCCACAGATTGAAAATTTTCAAACGCAAACTCATTTAAATATAAATACAAAACACAACATGATAATGTGGATTGCTAGCTTAACTGATACCGTTAGCTCCTTACAATCGAGCAACTAGATGAATGACCCTATTAATTGTTATTTATCTACACACACTAATCAAAATTTCAAGACAAGATTGAATCGTCAATTTCGTCACCGTAAAAGCCTTGTATATTTAACTTCATTTGTTCGGTACAATTTGCACATGTGAGTCTTTTGTATCATCTTTATCTTATAAAGCAGGCAATATTTATTATCCACTCATTCGCTCAACCTGGACATGGCATGACGATGCAAGCACTAGAATAGTACTACTACAGAACTCTGAAGCAAGAAGTCCACCATGCTATGCTATCTTGAAGATTGTCAATTTTACTTTACAATCTACAACTTCAGTTCCAACATTATCTAAATCTTATCCGATTCAAGATTACTTGCCATACGAGAAGCTGTTAGGCCCTTACTAGATACATAGGTCTAGCCCGTCCAATACCCTCTTTACTAATCTGATTCCACCCTCATGTTTCCTCACTTTTCCAATACACGGTGTGTCACTCCTCTCTTCCTCTCTTGTTTAACTGTTTTTGCATATTAGGGTTTGCTAAGTACACTTACTAATTGCTCATATTTTGTGTTTGTATGATAGGTGAAGGTTACAGGACTTCTTCGAGTGAGTCCTCAACTCCTAATGCTAGAACTGGGAGAAATATACGGATGCTCCTTCTCTTATTTATTTCACTTACTTACATGTAGCTACATACATGTTGAAATATAACTATCATCTAACTATTTCCTGTTACAATCCCTACTATATCTATTTATGCTATGATTTGTTGATTTTATAGTACCATGTATTTGCAACTCTACCCTATTAATGCGTAATGTAATCCCATTGCCACTTTGGAAGCCTTGTGTATCATCCAGAACGTGCTGTAATAGAAGCTTTTCACTTTCCACAAACTCTTTTTCAATCACACTTACCACTTTACACAAGCCATAAGCTTCATTGAGGCTAGTTATTCCCCCTCATTAATAGAGAGCAATGCGACAAAAATAGGATGCTCTTGTCAAGAACACCTAGGATCTTACTACTATGGTAGCAAATGAGATAAACCTACCTGCAATATGCAAATTAGGCCCAATATATACTCAAATTCGATTTGACCATAGTTGAGTCAAACTGGACCTCGAGTTACTCGAGTAGTTTACCAAGTTGAGTCCAAGCCTTATGGTATTCAATTCAAATAACCCACAAGCCTAATCGAGTTAAAGTCAAACTTAAATATTATCAAGTCCAAATCAAGTTAGATATCGTTATTATTTTAATTAAATTAATAATATGTTGTTTAAATGATTAAGTTGAAATGAGTTTATTCAAGTTGATCTTGAACTTGTCAATTAACATTTGAAGTTGATCTTAAGCTTAAAATTATAACCTCGAGCTTCAAATTTTCAAGTCAGGCTTAGCACTATATCATCTTACTTGACTTGTTAACTACACTACTTACTACTCTATGGAATGATAAACATGCAATTGAGTGTAAATGAGTGTGCAAGGTTAAACATAAACCTAGTGGAATCATAGGACATTATAAAGCTTATTTAGTTGCTATAGGCAATGTATCAAGTACAATTATGAAGATATTTTTAGCCATTAAGTCATGTTATTTGTTGCACTTGCTTCTAACATTCTTGGCATCTTCATTGACTTGCTGTCAACACTACTACAATTGCTATAGGAGATCTTGTGTTTAAGGTGTATATGCATTGACTATCACAATGCTTTGTTGATGAGGAGTTTGATGGAGAAAAAGAATCCAGTTTGTAGGATTGATTGAACCCTTATGAGATGAAGAAAGCTCTAAGAGAGTGGATCATTAAATTCATTGTCTATTTGCTTGAATTTGGTTTCACTTAATCCATTTCAAACTATTCCTTCTTCATTATATGCAATGGTTTTTATTTTCTTGGATTTTTGTTGTATGTAGAAGAGATAATATTGTGAAGTCATTATTTAGAATACGTTAATGAGTTGGAGATTAAACCATAAATTCAAAAATGACATATTTGGGGTAACTAAAATACTTCCTTAGTTGGAAGTAGTTCATTCCTTAGTTAGTGGTTTTGCTTAATCTATTTTAGACTACTCTTTGTTTATTATATGCAATGGTTTTAATTTTCTTAGATTGTTGTCATATGTAGAAGAGATAATGTTGAGAAGTCATTATTTACAATACATTAATGAGTTGGAGACTAAATCATAAATTCAAAGTGAAATATTAGGGGCAACTAAAATACTTCCTTAGCTTAGAAGGAGCTCATTCTTCAATTGGCATTTTCACATGGCAAAGAAAGTGTGAAATTTAGTAGAATGGATGGGTATTGCTTAGAAGCAAGCGATCTTCAGCTCCTACTATTCCACACCATAAATTCACAATAGCTCTATGGATGATTTACTCAACCATCCATGTAGGGAAGTATGTTTGTTTAGCTTTCACAAGGCCTTCTATATCTTAATATTCAAGCACTATCATAAACAAGGCTTGTTGCTCCCAAGAGACCATACTAGTTCATGTAAAGTGTAAATACTTGTATTGACATATATATTTATTTAATATTTATTAAAATTAAACCAAGGATAATTGTGTAAATAACCTAAAGAGATGGGAGTAGTTTGGTCATTTCAAGGTCAAGATATTTAAATCCTCACTTGACCTAATGCTCCTCTCTTCTCATTTTTACATAGTTGCAATCACAGAAACCCTCTTAGAGACCCACAAAGCGACCTAACAAAAGGTAGAAGAAATTAATCTCTTTCTACCAAGTAAGGGTTTCAATTACTAAAATACATGCCTAGAATTATGCATTCATAGCTCTAAGAATATTGGGTAACATGTTATTAGAATTTAAAACAAGCAGTGAAACAGAACAAGCATAGGAATAAGCAATTTAAGGATTTCAATCACAATTTAAATCATGTAAGTGCATAAATCCTTGTAATGTATTAGGATTAGCAAATTAAATTGATTAATTAGACTTAAATTCATAAGAATTAGGTTAAGGGAACAATTGGTGAATTGGAAAAAGGGATTCGTGATGAAAGAATGTACTATACAGCCAAGTACATTCCCATATGCTTTCTTGTGTTAAAACACAAATATGTACAGAAAGGTAAACATTCACCAAACATGCCTACATTCTTGGGCATGTCAAATTGCACAAATTTACAAACAAAGGTACACTACCACTATACATGACCATATACTCTATCGTGTCAAAGTATATGCCCAAATACATGACCATCTACTTAAGCATGTTAGATTAACAAAAATGCATAGAAAGGTACACGACCACTAGTATAGTCGTGTTCACTCTTATGTCCCTCTACACGGCCACTCACATAACCGTATTGTTCTAGGACACTCACTATTCTATTATATTTCATTCACTTTGATTCTAAGTATACATAACTATGGATGTGAATAGGTTTGAGGACTAAGAGATTATAGAAGTATGAAGAGATTAGTTGCTGCTTACCAGGTACATGTGTACTGTGCTTGTTGTTTGTGCATGTTAAGTTAGAAATGTGAACTCTACTAATATTGAAAATGAATGTGATTGGTTATACATGATTATGCTTGGCCGAGTCTAAGGAACCAAGAGAGGGTTGGTGTTATCAAGGTGGTACCCTGATGATCAGTATGTGACATTGTCCCTAGCAGAGTCATGTACCAAAATAATCCGAGAAGATTTAGGATTATCTGGTATGGATGTATTCATGTGTGTGGTGTGAAAGGACTCATGGACTCATGAATAGTGAGGAGTACTCACTGTTGTATATGTATCATCTATGCATGGTATGGACTCATAATCAATGGATATATATATAGTATGAAAGGACTCTTGGACTCATGGACAATGAAGAATACCTACTATCATATATGTATAATTATGAATCGTTTAAACTCAAGGACAGGAGAGTACCCTTTGTCGTATGTATATGTATATTTATATGTGTGTTTGTGTGTGTGTGTGTAAGGTATGAATGGTGATTATGATGATGAGAATTATGTGTTGAACTAAAAGATATGAAAGATAACAAATTGTGCTTGAATATCCTATTGTATTATATTTGTGTTGGTATTTTTGGCATGGCATGCTTGGTAGACATAGTACTAGGCATTAGCTCACCCTTCATAAGATCATTTTTAGTTGCAAGTACTTTAGGAGAAATGGTAGAGTATGATGAAATGATAGTGGACACAAACCAGAATTCTATGGAGTATGTAAAGTATGTGTACTATGAGGAGTGATAGACAAATGCAAAGAAAGATAGATGTTGGACGACTTTGTTTAAGTGACTTGAGATTACTATTGTAATTAAGTTTTGAAAATGTTTCCTCTATATTGATTATGGAAGTTGGAATATGATTTATTTATTGATGAAAATTGTTCTTTTCAGTTTTTTTTTCTATGGGGAGATAGAGTGGTGATTGTTGAGCCACTTAATTTTAAATGAGGAGAATGCTTTTATTGAATATCATGGTTATTAGAAAGTTGATGGTAAAAGTTAGCAGATTTTGAGCTTTTGCATGCCTTCACCTAGTGAGAACATGCGGCGGGCTATACTCATCTTAGGTTTTAAGGCATTACAGTTTAAGTGGTATTAAAGCCTAGGTTTATTGATATATAGACTACTTAGAAATAAAATCTTTAAGATGATGAGACATGGTGACAGTAGGTAGTAAATACATACATACATACATACATATATATATTCCTTCTAGTTATATTTACCATATTATTGATAGAAATTTGACACCTTAAACAACTCATATTCATTTTTGTATAGTGCTTAGAAGAATTTCAAGGCTAGGATCAACATTAAGTACTAATAGGGATGCTCCTAATAACTAGATGCCACCTAGACCACCTTATCATAAGCCGAGGGATAACGAGGTCAATACTACACAGTTGCTAAAGGCAATTAATACTTTAGTAGGAGTGGTGGTACAATAGCAACAACAAATACAAGAACTATAATTGTTGAACAATATGCAAGGATAGATGATGGCAGAGATTAGAGATAGGCTAACTGGGCCAATAAGTTTAGACCGATTTGTTAGAATGGTTGAGGAATTTAGGCCTAAGGTTAATGATCCACTAGATGCTAAGTAGTGGGTTAATGAGTTGGAGAAGACCTTTGTAGCACCTAGAATTCCAAAGAGAAGAAAGTGAAATATGTTGTCTATCTATTAAGAGGCTCAGCTTTAGAATGGTGGTCAAGTGTTTCAAGACTAACTGTAGGACTCATCACCTAAGAAGGGTTCAAACAGATGCTCTTCAAACAATATTTCTCGAGTAAAATATGGGACAAAATGGAGGCATCCTACTATAATTGCTACTAGGGAAAGAGGTTTATGGATGAGTATGAGATGAGATTAAATCGCCTAGTGAAGTTCATGCCACCATCTTTCAAAATAGATAAGAAATTGAGGGCTCATCAATTTTTACTGGGTTTAGAACCCACTTTATAACACAAAGTAGGAGCATTCCAATTAAACACATATTCTAAGGTGGTAAATAAAGCTAAATTCCTAACAAAGCCACGGAAAGACTGAGGAAATGGGAATACTAGAGACTAAGATCGTACTTAGGAAGAGACCTACTCAAGGGATTGTCATACAAGAGAAAGGTAACAAACTTCACACTGTACATACCAGACCTATGGTCATTGCAGCACTCTCCTCTCAAGTCATGACCTCCCTAATATGTTAAGGCAACAGATGCATGAGATGATATGGGTCACATGAATTGAATGACTATAAGTGGCTAGAGGGTGCCTATTTTTCATGTGGGAAGACATAACATAGGAGTAAGACCTGCATAGAGAAATCAATACCTCTTAAATTCTATTTCTCCTACAAACAAATGGGTTATAGTATACCAATGGGTATGGGTAAAGGATTGAACAAAATATGTAGAAGGGTTAGTGTGGAAGTATAAGGTAGAATTCTAGTTACAAATTATCTAGTTTTGGAGATGACAGACTTTGACTTGATATTAGGAATAGATTGGTTGTTTAGACACCATTTAATCATTGATTGTCATAATATAATAATCCATTTCAATACATTGGAACTGGAATCATTTTATTTCAAGCTAAAAGCACATAGAGCAATAGGATTGCCAATGTATGAACTATGGGGCAAGAGCATGATGGCTTTAGTGATTGATAAATCTGAAGAAGTGGTGAGAATTGATTAAGTACGGATGGAGAAGGAATTCATAGATGTATTTCCTAAAGATCTGCGAGGCTTACCTCCAACAAGGGAGATCAAGTTTGGTATAGATGTTGTTCTTGGTATGGTTCCCATATCTAAAACCTATACTATATGGCATCTACTGAACTAACATAACTCAAGAAGCAAATATAAGAGTTGTTGGATAAGAAGTTTATCAAACTTAATGTCTCACTCTAAGAGTGCACCTATTTTATTTATAAAGAAGAAGGACAATAGTATGTAGTTGTGCATAAATTATAGAGAGTTAAATAGGGTCACCATCAAGAATATGCACCCCTTCTCAAGAATAAATGACTTGTTTGATCAATTGCAAGAGATATAAACCTTCTTAAAAATTGACTTAAGATTCGGTTATCATCAATTGAGGATTAAAGAAGAAGATATTTAGAAAAGTGCATTTAGGAATCGATACGAACATGATGAGTTCCAAATAATGCCATGTGGACTCACAAATGCACTGATAACTTTTATGGAGTTGATAAACTGGGTATTCGTGGAGTATTTAGATAAATTTGTCATCATATTTATAGATGACATTTTAATATACTCCCAAAGTGAAGAGGACCATCAACAGCATTCGAGGATGATATTAAATAGGTTGCAAACCAATAAGTTGTATGCAAAATTCAAGAAATGAGAGTTCTTACTTAATTATGTAAACTTCTTGGGTCATGTGATTAGTAAAGAAGGGTTATCTATAGATCCTAAGAAGATAAAGGCTATTAACGAATGGCTTAAATTGAAGACAATGATAGAGGCCAGAAGCTTCTTGGGGTTAGCAAGATACTAAAAAAGGTTTGTGAAAGGATTCTCCAAGCTGGCAACCCCTCTAAGCAGATTAACTCAAAAGGGGGTGAAATTTAATTAGGATGATAGACGTGGATCAAGCCTCATGACATTGGAGGAGAGACTAATTTGCACACTAGTATTAGCATTACCTATCAATAGTAAATAATTTATGGTGTATAGTGATGCATCTATATAAGGGCTTAGATGTGTATTGATGTAGAATGGGAGAGTTATAGTGTATGCATCCCAACAGTTGAAGCCCTATGAGAAAAACTACCAAACTCATGATCTAGAATTAGTAGTTGTTGTCCTTACACCCAAATTATGGAGACACTATTTGTATGGGGAAAAGTTCAAGATGTTCATGGATCATAAGAGCCTCAAGTATCTTTTTATCCAAAAAGAATTAAACATAAGGCAGAAACGCTAGTTAAAGCTAATAAAGAATTACAACATCGAGATTTAGTATCACCCTAGGAAAGTGAATGTGGTTGTCGATGCACTAAGTAGAAAGAGACATGGCAATTTGGTAACTCTAATCACCACTCAAAGAAATATATTAGAAGATATCAAGAAACTAGATCTAGATATTATAACCCAAGAGGTTAGGGTGAGACTAACCAATTTACACATATAACTTATATTGGTAGACAGGATAAAAGCTGCATAAACCGATGATGTAGGACTACAAGAAATTAAGAAATGGATGGAGGAAGGAAAGGCAATAGAATTTAATGAAGATGAATGAGGAGTGCTAAGGTATGGTTAAAGGTTGTGTGTGTCGGATGTAGCTGAAGTAAAAAATGAGATATTAAAGGAAGCGTACTATTCTAGGTACTTTGTTTACTTTAGGAGTACTAAGATGTATGAAGATCTAAAGTTCCACTATTAGTAGAGGAACATGAAGAGAGAAATTGCTGAGTATGTGTCTAAGTGTATGATATGCCAATAGATCAAAATAGAGCATCAGAGACCTATTAGCATCTTGTAACTTATACCGATACCAGAATGGAAATGAAAGCATGTGACCATGGACCTCATCACAAAATTACCTAAAACTATGACCAAGCTGGACACTATATGAGTAATTGTAGATAGATTCACAAAATCTACCCATTTTATACTATAGGTGTTGGGTATAATCTTGAGAGAAGCTGGTTCAATTGTATGTCAAAGAAATTTTGAGGTTACATCAGGTACCAGTCACAATAGTATTAACCAAAGACACTAGATTTGTAGGGAAATTTTGGAAGAGTTTACATAAGGCGCTAGGAACCAAATTACAATTTAATACGACTTTTTACTCACAAAGAGATGGCCAATTAGAGTGAACCATCTAGATATTAGAAGACATGTTAAAGGTGTGTGCACTAGATCTTGATGGGAATTGGGATGAATACCTACCCTTAATAGGGTTTGCCAACAATAATAGCTATCAAGCTATCATCCAAATGACACCATATGAAACATTATATAGAAGAAAGTGCCGAACACCTTTACATTAGGATAAAGTGAGTGAGAAATAAGTATTGAAACCTAACCTAGTACAAGATATAGTGGACAAGGTCAAGTTGATTAAACAAAAAATGTAGTTAGCCTAAAGCCATAAAAAATCTTATGTAGACAAAAGACAGTGCTCATTAGAGTTTAAAGTGGGAGACCATGTCTAGTTGAAGGTCTTACCTACAAAAGGGGTGTAAGATTTGGGTTAAAGGGAAATCTAAACCCTAGGTATATGGGATCCTTAAAAGTCCTAAAAAGAGTTGGACCAATGACGTATAGATTGGCTTTACCACCAAATTTGGCGGGTTAATGATGTGTTACATATCTCTATGCTAAGGAAATATGTATCTAACCTAGACCAAGTCATTACTTCAGAATGTTTGGAAGTGTAGTCAAACCTCACAACAGTAAAGAAGCCTATTAGAATCGTAGACGCTAAAGAGCATATTCAGAAGATAGTTGATCAAATATGTGAAAGTGCAATGGAGTAACCAAATAAAAAAGAGAAGCAACTTCAAAGTTGGAAAAAGAGATGAGAAGGAGATATCCAAAACTTTTCTATGATTCAGGTAATTTTCAAAGACAAAAGTTTTTGTAAGGGGCGACAATGTAAATAATCGTATTTACATATATATTTATTTGATATTTATTAAAATTAAACCAAGGTTAACTATTTAAATAACCTAAAGAGATGGGGGTAGTTTGGTCATTTAAAGGTCAAGATATTTAAACCCACGCTTGACCTAATGCTCATCGTTTCTCATTTTCACACAATTGCAACCACGGAATCCCTCTTAAAGACCCACAAAGCAACCTAACGAAAAGCAATAGAAAATAAATCTCTTTTTGCCAAGTAAGGTTTTCAATCACTAAAATACATGCCTAGGATTATGTATTCATAGCTCTAAGAAAATTGGGTAATGTATTGTTAAAATTTTGAATAAGGTGTGAGACAAAATGAGCATAGGAAGAAGCAATTCAAAGATCTTAATCACAATTTGAATTAAGTGCATAAATCCTTGTAATGTATTAGTATTAGCAAATTAAATTGATCAATTAGACTTGATTCATAGAAATTAGGTAGGGGAACAATTGGATAATTGGAAAAAGGGATTTGCGATGAAACAGTGTACTATACGGCTAAGTATATGCCTATGTACCTACCTATGTCAAAACATGATTGTGTATAGAAAGGTACACGATCACCAAATACGCCTATGTACTTGAATGTGTCAAATTGCACAAATTCACAATAAGGTACATGGCCATTATACAAGACTGTGTACCTTATCGTGTCTAAGTACATAGCCAAATATATGACCGTGTACTTAAGTGTGCTGCATTAACAAAAATGCAAAAAAAAAAAAAAAAGGGATATAGCCACTAACATGGTCGTGTTCACTCCCATATCCCTCTACATGGCTGCTCACACATCCGTGTTGTTCCGGGACACTTTCTATTCCATTATATTTCATTCACTTGTGATTCTAAGTATACGTAATTGTGGATGTGAATAGGTTTAAAGACTAAGAAATTGTAAAAGTGTGAAGAGAGTAGTTGTTGCTTATTAGGTATGTGTGTATTATGTTTTTTGTTTATGCATGTTAAGTTAGAAATGTGAACTAAATTAATATTGAAAATGAATGTGCTTGATTGTACATGATTGTGCTTAGTTAGGGTCAAGGAACTGAGAGAAGGTTGGTGTTCTTGGGGTGACACTCTAATAATCGGTATGTGACATTATTCCTAGTAAAGCCATATATCGAAGTGATTCGAGAAGATTTAAGATTATCTGGTATTAATGGATTTATATATGGACTCATAAACTCATAGATAGTGAGGAGTATCCACAATTGTATATGAATTATTTATATATGGTATAGACTTATTGACAATGGAGGGGACCCATTATTATTATTATTATATATATATATATATATATATATATATATATATATATATATGGTATGGAAGAACTCTTGGATTCATGGATAGTAGAAAGTACCTACTACTGCATATATATAATTATGTATAGTTTAGACTCATGGACAAAGAAAAGTACCATTTGTCGTGTATATATGTATATATGTGTGTGTGTAAGGTATGCATGGTGATTATGATGATGAGAATTGTGTTGAACTAAAAGATATGAAAGATAATAAATTGTGTTTAGATATCCTATTCCGTTATGTTTGTATTGGTATTTTTAGCATGGCATGTATGTGTGATTGTCGACATGCATTGTATTAGGCATTCACTCACCCCTCGTGAGACCAGTTTTAGTTGCATGTACATTAGGAGAAATCATAGGGTATAATGAGACGATAGTGGACACAAACCAAAATTCTATTGAGAATGCAGAGTATGTGTACTACGAGTAGTGACAGATAGATGAAGAGAAAGATAGATGTTGGATGACTTTTTTTAATTGACTTGAGACTACTATTGTAATTAAGTTTTAAAAATGCTTCTGCTGCATTGATTGTAGGGTTAGAATATGATTTGTTTATTAAGGACAATTGTTCTTTCCAATTTCGTTTTCATGAAGAGACAGAGTGATAATTGTTGAGTCAACTTTAAATAAGAAGAATACTTTTTATTGAATATCATGGTTATTAAAAAGTTGATAGTGAAAGATAGCAGACTCTATGTCTTTATATACCTTCATCTAGTAAGGACACATAGCGGGTTGTAATTATCTCATGTTTCAAAGTATTACACAAAGCGTATAATGAGAGTGATCAGAGTGATGGGAAATTGTATATTTCTTATGGATTCCTTAACTAGTTGGGAATTAAAGAAGCGAAATGTAGTGTGGGGTTTTGTTGATATGTGAGGTGTTGCGGCTTTAATGTAAGATTTTGGATTCGAAACACGAGCAGATTCCACTACTTTGTGACAACAAATCTGCTATTTACCTTACAAAGGACCCCATTTTGAAATGAAATGACCAGACACTTGGACATTTATGGTATGTCCTCTATAAAATAATTGTCGCAAAGATTGTTGATCCTATTAACTCCTTCACTTGTTCTCTTTGCCGCGAATTCCTTTTTGCAAGGTTCGAATTTTAAAAATGAGCATACTCCTTGTCTCCTTTTGAAAGTGAGGCGTACCAAAACAGAATGTTTTTTCTAATTGAATGCATGGGTTCTCCGGTGGAATTAAGTTAGTGGTCAGTTAGTGCTAAGGGGCTCGGGCGGCAGAGGCAGACATTGGGACGAAGCTACATGTTTCAGATCATTTTACTAAAGGAAAACCCACTCAGTTGAAGACACTGTCAAGCAAATTTTGTGTTTTTAATACTGAATAAAATGTATTTATATTCTAAGGAAAACAAAAAGAAAGAATTCTCTTCAAAACTTCTTGTTCAGCTTCATCACATGTGGTAGAACTTGCAAACAATCTGCCCTCAAAAATAGATTTTAGTTTCTTGCTTCATCTAGGCTGTTTAAATAGCATGTCGTATTATATGGCATCTAAAGAATACAAATGAGTTTTTGCAATTACAACTTTAGAGATGATATTGCTCTGAATTTTTTGTCTTAAATACACCAAAAAGATGTTTCTTACAATTAATGCGCTTTATGGCCAAGTAAGAAAGATAGCAATTACACTTGGTGTCATTAGAGGCAATGGCACTTAGCTCGAATAGTTGATGTTGAAGAGTAAATATTTGCAAACTTGTCTATGCAAACCTTTCTGATCCCAAATCAAGGAGGGCTCGGAAGAAATTCTGAGGATACATGGGATGTTCCTCTGCCAAAGCCTGAAATGTAAATAGCAAGGGTTGGATATAAGCAGAGGTGCACAGTATGCACTAATAAAAAATGGTCAACTTTAAAAGACATGGACTTCAATAAAATTACATCCATAATGGGAGCAGCGACTTCCATAGTATAGTGCCTAGGGAAGAGTGTAATCAAAGCGTAGCTCAGAACAATCCCCAGCAGTTTTTTTTTTTTACTTCCAAAATCCACCGTTAACTTCGATCCAAAATGTTCCTTTCCTTTAAACTTAATATCTTTTTAGTATCCAAGTGTTAATATTACTTTTTTAATCTCCAGATAAATGCTGAGTTGAATGAATCAGAAAAATAAGGACCTTAGACTAATTTCTAATCGAGTGAATGTGGCTAGACTGAACAAATTGATATCTCAGAGATATACCTGGTGAATCAAAACAGTCGATGGAGTCATTCCAGGAACAGTGTTGGCCTCTATAATCAGAATCTGAAATAAACATGAACTAGCATGGACTTAAAAATTTAAGTAAAATACAAGTTGGATTACAATCTCATGAGGAATATAACATATAGTGAACTTGCTCGTGACAACTATTCATGCGCAAAGATGGAACAGATATAATGTCATATGCCCAAGCATTGTATTTCCATGCTGAACCAAAAAATAAGGTGACATACCTCTCCACTGTCAACATTCACAAATGCATCGATACGTGAGAATCCTTCTAGTTGTAAGGTATTTGCAACAAGCTCGATCCTCCGTTTACATTTTTCTAATGCTTCACCGCTGCATCAAGAGCAAACGAAAAATTACTTGATATATATAATAGCTGTTATCATGCCTTTATAACTCAAACATGAAAAACATATAAAGATCACAAAATCAATAAGCCAAGTAATGGCACTTAACTGGTCAGGTTACATTAATTGATTCGTAGGACTAAATCAAGAATGCTCCTAATGGAAAATGTCTGCCAGAAAAGAAAAGGTAAACAACTGAGGATCATTGAAAACCTGATAATAGATGATGGTGGTGGAGTCAAATTTATCCCAGTTCCACCTGGCAAACATTGCAGCTTTATATTAGATCAGAAAATCAAATAGAATACCTAGTAAAGTGAGAGGGAAAAAAAAAGAAAGAAAGAAAGAAAAAGAAAGAAAAAAGACATGTAGGGGGGCAGTCAAATGAATTAAATGTGGGGCAACTTTAAGAGAATACACTCACTACTGAATGCAAAACATAATCCTCCCCTTCAACAATCAGTCAAGAAAAATTATGTTGAACTGATCGTTGAATTCCAATGGGACCATATATGCTGGAACTGGACTTTTTCGGTCAAGAATTTTTCCTGGTAATTCAATCAAAACTTCCCTCCACATTCCATCATGATACACCTCATTTTCTATCAACATAAGACACATATGCTTTAATGTTAGAATTCATATAGGCTTCAAAAATACCTTGGAACTTTTCTTCCAAAGAAAGAATATCACCACTTTCCTTGACAGTTATACTTGGACTCAATGAGCGCATTGATCCACATGTTCCTATTACTCCAACAGTAATTTCCACCCATCGACTGTGTCCTTCCCACATAAGGCGGGATGTGCAATTAGATTTTGAAGCAACTATGATCTCATCAGTCTCAATAAATGGTTCAAAGATTAACAGCTCTGGAGGTGGATTTGGCATCTCAATCATCCCATGCGCCTAAATTTCAATCAAGTGGATGAGCGTTATTGCATTTTCACTTAGCTACCTTTAAAGATTCCTGAAGAAGTTAAAACAACATAACTGTTCAACTTAAAGTGCAAGTAGAGAAGTGTTGAAGGGAATCCATGCAGAATCACTTGCACCATGGTTTGAAAAAAATGAAAACAACAACAACAAATATAGATGAAAAAACAAATTCCATTCACACTCAGGTTCAAAAGTACTTCACATAATCATGAATAATGTCACTTATAATTAAGAGGAAATATTCAATAGCAAAAGCAGCCACATCAGTCATCCATCAAATCGTTTTAAAATCTACTGAGCATGATCAGAAAATAAATTAATTTCAGGGCTAATTGGATTCATCTATTTTTCTTCCTTTCTTCCCCTATATTTTTTTATTTGTATCTGTAGTTGAGGGGATTTGGCCAGTCTGGTTACATGCGTATCACGTGCATCTCATGCTTCACATGGCCTAGGGAAGTGCTGTAGAGATGATATGTAGAGGAACAACTTGGATAAAATGACAAGGAGAAGAAATAGACAGCCTTGGAGTTGCAAATGCAATAATGATAGACAAGAAAGCCTAAGACTCCAACGTTGTCATTCTTGAGCAATTAAGCCTATTCTTTGTGAGAAAAACTATTTGATCTCTAATAGCAGAATTCCTACAGTAGAATACTGTTTTCTAAACTTAGAAATGTTATCAAATGGGGAGGTATAGTGGCGTATTATACTCTTAAATTGTAATAATTTCTTTCAAATCTTAATGACTAATAAATGAGATGAAGCTTACTCATTCAAGAGTTATCTTGATGAGCTTGTCATAGGCACAAGGCCTATAATCTTCGCTATTTAGTGCATGAGCCTACTTGAGAGAGTTTAAGAGTAGATAGATCAATCGAAAGATCCTTGCTCTGAACCCATCAAGTCAAATCTCTCTAAATCATCCTAAGATGAGAAGCCTTTGAATAGATCTTTACATAGTCCATTCCTATTCAAGTAGCTAGAATCTCAATTGATCTAGTCTTCTTTGTAGGTGCATTAGATCTTGGACCCTATTATTAGCCCAAAGAGTCAAACTTAAATAATACTAGGATTATCCCAACATTTCCATGTTGCCAATTTAGACCTCTGAAGTATTCAACCCATAATTTGGAGCGCTTAATCTATATCTAATATGTATTGAAAGGTGTATCATCATTTTATCATTTAGGTTTATAATTATTACTTGACACTCCTCCTTCAATTGTGAGATGTGATGTTAAGTAGACCCACAAGTGAATGACTTAGTTAAATAGGGTTGATTGATAATGCAAGGGTTTTGAACTCAAAACCCCCTACATTGATCCCATGTTAAATTTAACTCTACAACCATCTAATCTAATAGCTTACCATGTTAAAGTTAACATTATAACCATCTAATCTAAAAGTTTAAACTTATAAATTTAGCTCAAGTTGCTGGATTAAGCCTTATCAAGTGGACGATTTAATGAGATAAGAGTTAAATGACAATACAAGAAATTGAACTCAAGACCTCCTTTTCTAATACTATATTAAGGTTAGTATTACAATACAATAATCAAATCTAAAAACTTAAATTTGTAAATTTGGTGCTGGCTTTTATACTTATTACTTAATAATGCTTAAATACCTGCTTCTAAATCAGTGCAAAAATGATTAACAAAAAAAAAAGAAAACAAACAAGCATGCTTATCACTTTTTCTATGTATATCATAAGCAACTCATTAAAAGCACAAATTCAACACTCACATCACATGTGAGTTGGAATATTAATTTAGACACCTTATATGGAAATGATAAAATATGGTTTAAATAATGGTATATTTAAACTCCTTACCTCCTACACTAACATTAATATCATACCAATTATATATCATAGCTATGCAATATAAAAGCTTAATCTTATCTATAAGTATAGACTTCAACATATTATACTCGAACACTTTTGAAGAAGTGATATATTTGAATGCTCAATAAAATATCATAATTTGCAGAAAATTATAGAGAAATTTGTTAGTTCCATTCACTTTTGAATGTAGTTTCAGAAATTTTGGGGTGGGTTATTTGAGGAGTTGGCCATGTTTGGTTTGAAAAGGTACCTTTTATCTTCTTTAATCAATTACAACCCAAAAGAAAACAATTGTTTCAACATACTTAAACTAAAAAAGAAATATTTATAAAATGGGTCAAAGGGATTAGTTATTTCAAGTGGACTAAAGATAGAGTTGCGATCACTCAAATAACACTATTTGACAAAACTATCAATGTCTACTTCAGATATACTATGTGAATATTATGTATCTACAGATGACTGCATCCTCTCAATTGTAACATCATCTACAAATTTACAGCATCGTAGATCTTCTAAACCATCTTCAAACTTACTGTGTCATCTTCTCAGTCTCCTGAAATGCGGCAGCAAGTTATAACTGAATAGCCAAATCACTCCAGCATGCAAATGTACGTTAGAAGTGGCTATTTGCATACTCAAAATCATACACACAAGTTTTGGAGAAACTGCTAGAATTACAATCAGAGCAACCCCATTTTAATCCTTCATATGATTTTTATAAGTTGAAGTACCAGAAAAGATAGTCATGAATCCCAATTTAGCAGACAGATCAAGTGGTGAAATCATTCCCATGTCACCAAATTTTTTGAGGATTATTGTGGCAGGACATGGAGTAATAGCTGCATGTGCTTTCCATATTGCGACTATGAGGATCTCCCACCTTTGCAGACAAATTAATTAGTTATCCACCAATCATCAACCGCATAGATTGAACAGACAGTTGCCTCAAAATTCATCTACTCCTCTATGAGACATTGTTTGGTAATAGCATTACAAAATGTTTGACAGGAATAGAATTAAATAAATGAATCATTGCCCATATACTCCTGAAGAATATCCTGGACATGATTATATCACGAAAGGTCAAAAATGAGTCCTTACCTTTGAAAAGCTATTGGGAGGGATCTGTAAAAGACACTCATTTAATGCTTCAACATAGGCCCCAAGGTCTTCTACACATCTGGGCAAGCAATAAGATACAGGCAGACTTACATTATTCAAAGACAAAGTAATAGTCATATCATATTGCATATCCATACGAATGATTTATAGATATCTATTAAGGCTGCTAAGCATGAAAGAGATATAAGAACCTACCGCAATCTTGCAACCCCTGTAGAGCATCCATCTCTTGCTGGTTTTATGCATAACGTCTCACACTGTAGCTTTGCTGTTACATCTTGCCAAACATCTGGCAGTGGCTTTCTCAGCAAATCTTTTTTCTTCCATACTTCTTTCTTTATTGTAAGAACTCCTGAGTCTGCCAACTGGTCATTTTAATCAGACAACATTGAAAAGTAATATAATCAGATGTTAGTTAAGTATTAGTTGGAGGGCAATTTATTGCTTGCATCCATGGTGAATGTCAAGAATTACTCACATGGCTAAGAGACAAAGAGGTTGAAACTTTATCCATGCAAATTTTTGAGGCTGATATGCCAGGGCCTTCAGAATAGTGAAGAAAATAGTAAGAGGAAGAATAAGTATTGACAACAAAATTTCTCATACTCTTATATCCTAAAGGATGTGAGACCTGTGTATGGCACTCCTTCTGCTTCTAAGAAAGACTGTAATGTGCCATCCTCTCCAATGCCCCCATGGACTGCATATAATGTCATGAGTGTTTCAATATTAGCTTACTACTTCAGTTGATTATTCTTGACACAATTGCAGAACTTCTATAATCTGTTGCATCAATTCTTACTTAGCACATCTTGTTAAAACTTTCTTTAACAATTTCAGTGTGATCAATAACAAAAAAGTGAGATGAAGGAATATGAAGACAACAATTAAACCTTATTCCCTTGCTTGAATCTTCCTGATGGCATATGAATAGAGAAAACTTAGATTAATTGCATATCAAGCATATTTTGGAAAGACCATTCAGACCCTTATAACCATAGTAGAGCTGTTAGACAAGGTCAGAAAGATCTTCATATGGGGAGATGGCTCACATCATTTAAAAGGACATCATCTTGGAACTTAGAACTCCTTGCTGGGAGATTACCATGAGATTAGTATAGGTTAAGCTAAATTATCAACATTTAAGTTCTATGTGCAGCAGCATCAAAAGCAGAAGGCTTAAAGGCCAATCACAGTAATTTGATACTATATTTTGGATAGAAATTTGTCTGTCACATGAAGCCACAGGTTGCAAATTTCTTTTTCTTTTTTTTTGGGGGGGGGGGGTGGGGGTGGGGTCCATAGGATGCAATTTCTTAGATTATAAAATGCACCATGCTGGCATCAAGGATGGGGTCTATAACATGTCTTATAATATTGAAATAGTGTGTAAGCCTAAATGGAAATCGCCTTTAGAATATTTAGAAGTAAATGATGAGTTAAGTTGCTCCTAGTTTCAATCCTAAACAGTGGTAAAGTGGTGAAAAATGAAGTAGACAGGATACTAACTTGATCCAACATACACTCTTTATCATCTTCTCCAATGCATGTACAGTTGAACATGATTAACTTCTTTGAAGAACACAGCTTAATTGAACAGGGAGTGACACATATGTGATAGATAAGGGCCAAGATAATTATAGTAGCAACAAAGTGATATGATACCTAAAAAGATGTCAGATACACTAACCCAAGTGTATCAAAGAAGGGGAAAAAAATAATAATATAGTAACCATAATAATACTATATAGTATATAGTATATGGTATAGTTAGTAGGAGGGGTAAAAACATAAATAAAGTAGGATGGGCAGAGTTGGCATGAGTTAGTGGATGGGGAGAGTGGCATAAGATCTGATGTGGATAGTGGATGAGGAGAGAGAAGAAGGGTTGACATGGAAAGGGGGAGGCAAGAGATAACAGAATTACAACAGAAAAGGAAGGACCACAAGCTCACGTGGAGGAAGGAAAGGGGGAGAATAAAAGGAAGAAAGGAAGAGCAAAGAAGGCATTCTGGAAAAAGGTTTTGGACCATCGTGTGGAGAGAAGCTCCGGCTGAGCAAGGTGCTCAGGTATTTCTTTTTACCGTCCGTGTGTGTGTTTAATCATTGAGTGATTGCATTGTGTGTGAGTCCATTGTTGCTAAATAGTTCCTAGTCATCGTAAATTCTGGTTCTCACCAATTTGGAAAGACTATATGTCTTAGAGGACATCAAGAAATTTCTTCACTGAAAGGGAAAATGCGAGGCTGATATTGGAATACTAGAGGCCTTCTGTAATATTTGGACTTGCATTAATTGGTTAGCAGACATTGGCATGCATTGTTAGTTTTATACTTGATGGTAAAGAAAGACTCAGCTACCTGCAATGTATATATCCTGACTTATAATTTACTTCAGCCAGAGATAACGCATCTAACTAAACATATGTTGTGCCATTTATTTCGACAATTGTATAAATCTAAATACATTCTTATTCATATTTCAAGCTAATCATTTCTGGACTGGCAATATCACACCAAGAGAAGGCCAAACCAATCAATATTTTGTCAATTATAAATTACCTAAAGAAGGTAAAAAGGCAAAAGAATACACTGGATGGCTATGCACGATAAATCTTTGAGAAAATGGAAAAGAAACCTGCAATAAAAACAGTGGCATCTAGCTCCTTCGCAAGCAGGATCCACTCTTTCAGTGAATATTTGATTGGAAGCTCATCAGCAATGTCAAAACCGGAAAACCAAGTTTGTTGTTGGAGGCCTTCCATAAGATCATTCATCACTTGGATTCGCAACTGAGAGGTCAATGCTGCCCTTGAGGGTTCAATTGCCTCAATACATGCTGCAAGTACTTCCTCGGTGGTGTGCCGAAGCACAAGAGAATAACTGTGAGAAAGCAATGGACGGACCAATCATCTATCTAGAAGGTGAAAGATCATTATAGACACAAGTTACTTTAAAATATTTTCAATCTAAATATGCTAAACACCATATTCTTGGGCTGATTGGCTCAGCACTTTGGTTTCTAGCTACATTACTGGCCTAATACTAAAATCACTTTAGGCTTGGAAATTTCTTTGATTTATTAATAATGATGACATGGCTCTTTAATTCCCTTATAAATTGCACTGAGTAAATATTAGACAAATCCCTGATGCCTCAACAAGTAGATGCAAATTTAGCTGCCCATTTCTCAGTTTACATATGACTATTGAACATAAGTTCCCAGTAAAGTTGCTGTAAATAAAAATTCTGAAGATATTTACCTTAACATATCATTTATGTTTTCCCCATTGCTTATTTTATCTATTGTTATGTGTATTATGATATTCACGAGTTGTTTATCTATTTGCTCATTTAATTTTGCTGCATACTTCAAGGCCTCTTTAGCACAACAAAGATTACTTATTAACAAAAGATATTATCAAGTAATAAATATAATAACCCACATCATATCTACAAGTTTAAACTTTTAAATAAAATGATTATATTGCTAGACTTAACATAGTATTAAAGAGGAGGTCCTGAGTTTGAATCCACGCACTGTCATTTCACCCCATTCAATTAAGTGGTACCCTTAATGAGCTTTAGTTAATATCCTCTCTATATGTAAGAGGGAATATTAAGTAATAAATATAATAGCTCATTTCATATCTATAAGCTTAAAATTTTAGATAAGATTGTTGTGGTCCTTGTGACAATCCCAAGGACTCATCAGCCTATGTTGAGAGAGCCTATAAGAGGGGTGTAAAGTGAGACGTGTGTTAAAATAGTAATAGTGTGTAGTATGTGTTGTGTTGTGTCTTGTGATCTGTGTGTTCTGTTTATATAGTGGCTGTGTTTTATGTGTAGTGACTGTTGTTGTATGAGGGGTATTGTTGTAATTGTGTGGGTTGTAAGGAGGGTAGAATAGTAGATGTACTTAGGGGCATATAAATAGTAGTAGGCAGGAGAAGGAGTTAGTTAATTCAGTTGACAGAAAACTTCTGGAGAAAGATCAGAGAGGGAAGTGTGCCCTGTTTTCTCTGTTCTTGGCAGCCAAAACCCTAATTGATAAGTGCCTAGTGGTGATTTGCTTCTCAATTGTTCAACACTTTCAATCACATACACAATCCTGCTTGAGAATCTTAGTCGTTTCAATTAGTGCCACCTATGGGAAATGCGAAACATTGAGGATGACTAGGATGGACTCAAGAGTTGAAGCTTTGAAGAAGAGTGTGCAAGAGCTTGGAGAGGAATTATGTGGGAGTATTGTTGAGTCCCAAGACCAGATCGAATCTGTGGAGAAGGATTCAAGTTCAAATTTTTCTGGTTTGGATAAGCATATGGCAACTATAGAATCAATGCTGCATGATATCTGGAGCAATCAGCAGCGATCTTTGCACATGAAAAGCCTTGAGTTCGAGTGGCATACGCATTGGGGAAAATGATCCAAATCCAGCCAATGGAAACCAAGTTCAAGGGAAACATGATTTGGCCAATGAGGAAGAATATCGAACGAATGCTATGAATGTTATACTACCTGATTTTGAGGGACATGATCCGGTGCATTAGATTACCCTAGATGAACAATATTTCAACATTCACCAAGCTAGGGATGACAGGAAAGTTCCTCTCCTTCCATGTACATGAGGGGAAGAACTGTTTATTGGCTTAAAATGCTTAAACATAGAGTTCCACAATTAGATTGGGACAGAATGGAACAAGAGTTGATAGCTAGATACGGGGGTCAGAGTTCGCAAAATCCCTATGAGAGTCTATCTACCTTATGTCAGCATTCAACAGTGGTGGTTTATGTTGATAAGTTTGAGGCGCTAACATCTCAAGTGCCAGAAATGACAGAGCTTCAGCTGTTAGGGTATTATTTGGGTGATCTAAAAGAAGAAATTCGTGAGGTTTTGCACTATGAGACCTATTAATTTGGCCAAAGCATTGGAATTTTTTATGAAATATTGAACAGGAATTTGCACATGGGGTTTTTGTTTCGCAGCAAAATCAGAGCTTTGATAATGGGAAATCTTCTGTGCCTGACAATGTCTTTCCTAGATATTCTTCATAATCTCCAGCCATATATTTAGTAACACAAGCAAAAGTTAGTGGTGCTCCAACTTATGAGAATTCGAATACCAATATGCCTTAGAGAGCTCGAGGTGGGTCAATTATGAGTGGTAATAATTCTGGTGTTAAGTGTTCGGGAATTTTCAGAAATCTGGTAAATCAAAGAGAAGGGTCTGTTGGTAGTTCCACTTCCAGAAATTTGAAGCACAACAAAGGATTGTGTTTCAGATGTGACCAACCTTTTAATGCAGGTCACTAATGTCCTAGTAAGTCTGCAAGTATTGCTGCTTGAAGAGGAGATGGAAATTCATGAGGACGAGTGGGTTGATGTTCAAATCAAAGCTGTTCAGCCAATATGTAATTGTGACCAGCAACAAAATAATTCGGGTGTGGAGCTCTCCTTATTAGCTTTACATGGTCTTGATGGGCCTAAAACTTTGAAATTTAAAGGTGCTATTTTGGGAACTTTTGTGTCAATACTTGTAAGATAGTGGTTTAAGCCATGATTTTGTGTCAACTAGACTCGTGTCTTCTTTGTTGTTGAATGTGGAAAATATTTTGTCATTTTCTGTGAAATTAGGTGATGGTCATAAAGTAATATCTAGTGGTGTGTCGAGATTTGAAGCTGCTTGCTGATTGCTATGTGTTGGACATTGTTGGTGTTGATGTAATATTGGGAGTTGCATGGTTGCAAACATTAGGAGAGATTAAGTTGGATTGGAGAACCATGACTATGAAAATCTCTTGCAAAGGTGATGAATTCGTGTTGAGAAGTGATCCTAGTACGCATAAGTCGAGTATATCATATAAAAATATATGGAATTTGAAGGATTTGGAGTCATCTAACTTGCTGTGGGTAAATGATTTTTTGTGTTTTGGGGCCGATATGGCTGAATTGTATCCTCAACTAGCTCAATTACTTAAGGAATATGCTGATGTTTGAAGAAAAGAAGACTCTTCCTCGTTCTAGAGATTCTGACCACAGCATTCCTTTCAAAGAGGGTGTAGGGCTGGTGACTGAAACCTTATAGGTATTGCCCAAGTCCAGAAAGATGAAATTGAGAGGCTGGTTAAGGAGATATTGAGTGCAGGGATTATTAGAGCCAGCTCAAGCCCTTTCTCTAGTTCTAGTTCAGTGATCTCAGTAAAAAAGAAGGATGGATATTGTGACAACCCCAAGGATTCATCAGCCTTTGTTGAGAGTCTATAAGAGGCGTGTGAAGTGAGATGTGTGTGTCAAAATAGTAATAGTGTGCAGTATTTGTGAAATGTGTGTTCTGTGATATGTGTTCTGTTTATATGTCTAGTGGCTGTGTTGTTGTATCAGGGGTATTGTTGTGCTTGTGTGGGTTGTAAAGATAGTGGAATAGTAAATGTAGGGGCATATGAACATTAGTAGGCAGGAGAAGGAGTTAGTTCAGTAGAAAGAAAACTTCTGGAGAAAGATCAGAGAGGGAAGTGTGCCCTGTTTTCTCTGTTCTTGGCAGCCAAAGCCCTAATTGAGAAATGCCTGGTGGTGATTTGCTTATCAATTGTTCAACACTTTCAAAAGGGTACACAATCTCACTTGTGAATCCTAGTCGTTTCAAGTCATAACAGGTATAAACAAGGAAATCAATTCAACAGGCTTCTTATCATTATCAACTTGCCAGTCCAGCATAGATTAGATGCCAACTAAGATAATTAAAGAAGAATATCATGACTTCCAGTTCCGGCTGACAAGCAATGCTGCTGAAATGAGAATGGACTGCTTGAATTCTCAAAAGTTTATATTCATACCCCTCACAGAAGATGGAGAGAAGGATGTAGGGATCATTTGAATAAGCGTAAATCCACAGCAGAGTCTATGGCCCCAGTAATAAATGCAGCCCTAATAAAGAATCATTCTAAGCATGCAATTACAAAAACGTGTGATGTACTTGGCTGTTGCTTTTATGTAAATTGCATAATATAAACATTAGGATGCTCAAACTTACGGCAATGACCAAACTGTGTGTGATGCCACATCAGAATCCTTCCCATTTAAGGATGTGCTGGCTGAATGGTAATGTGAGGGAGCAAGCAAACATGGAGTAACTTCAAGCTGGGCCACCAAAAGATCCAATATGATACAAATATATCAGTAAGTAAGACTGCATAAAAGATTTGTAACAAATTGCAAAGCCAGAAAAGGGGATATATGTTCATCTTATATCCCTTTTATGGGGAGAAAAAATTCCACGAACATTTGGAAGACAAACGCAATGAAATGGGACAATGAGGTTATTTTTCAAACTCACATAAACCATATTTCCAATTCTCAAGATAAAAGGGTGAGAAAGACATGTTTCTGACATTACAGAGTTAATCGAAAGTACAAGCAGCTTTGCGCATAGATTTGCTTAAAGTAAATGGTGGTAGATTTGCATAGATTATGTCTTCATATACATATATAGATAGAAACAAGTGAATAGTCTAACTTCCACAATATTTTGTTTTATTTAAATTTAGTTTTTCTCTCTTACTCATTAAGAACTAAGCTTGAGGTCTATGATTCTATTCCTTAAGTTATTTAGCTTTCATTTGATCAGTTCTATGCATTTTCTCTTAGTCAATATTAAAACACACAGGAGGGAAGAGGGCTGAAATATAATATATAAATAGTCCCACCTACAAAGTACCTACAAGCTTAAGCTTTTGAATTAGTTTGTTGTGAATCTAAATTTTACACTCTAACCAGAAATGTTAGTGACTTATTATCAGTAATATTCCTATGAACATGGAGCAGCATTGCTATTACATTCAACCTCGGCTGTCTTCCTTTTAGTTTTGGACAGGAAGTGTGACCTATTTAGAAGAGCCAAGTGATCCACTGTTGTCTACACTGCCAAGCAGCAGAAAGAAAAGTGTAAAGCTGCTCAGCAAGTGGGAAGGCTTCTTATGATATCATCTATATATCTTATAACTGAGAGTCTCAATAGTATATATTGCTCCTATATAAATTTTAGAACACAAATTGATGGGGTGAACACACAAAAAGTAGAAACAAGAAATAAATGATTATTAATTCCATACTCTAGCTTTGATAAAATCTTCCAGCAGATATTTTGCAGCCACAGTACCTGAATAGGACTACCCTAAAGAATTTCTGTTTCATAGTATGCTAAAAAATAGAAAAATATATGCATAGGTAGGAGAGAATCAAAATTTAAGCTTCCAGGTCTTACATCATCAAATGCTTGCAAGTTGAGCCAAACATTTGTTCCGCTCATCAGGGAAACTTGCCGCTCTGAAGTGTCACCTCCAAAAATAATAAAAACCTTGCGAGGCTTTTTACCTTCCTTTGAAGTTAAAGAAGGTCCCAAAGTGTTGGACCTCCTTGGAAGATGACCTAGTGCTTTGTTGTGGAATGAAAGATGAGGAAACCTCAAGCATGCATGACTGATTATACTTCGGAGGATATTTGAGTGAGAAAAGCCCACCTGATAATGAGAAAAGATTTCCTTATGAAATAAATTCAGTAATAAATCTTACCAGGATCAAAGTTGCTTCACTATATCATTATTGTAGTTAGCAGAATTGGAAAAGGAAAGGCTCATAAACTATGCAGATTTGAATGCTTTTAAGCAATAATGGACCCTTATGTGGATAGGCCAGGTAAAAACTAGCAGAAATCCAACACTCACTCTTCAAAAGAAACAGTTGGTATCCAAAACTCAATTAAGTGAAATAAAATGGAACTTGTGTTGCTGAACAAGCTTCAAGTTACTTAAATGTCAACATTTTCCTGGTATGCATGTTGCACATCTAAAATCTAAAAGATGTTAAATTATTATTTGTACACTACTGCGAGCTGTAAAATACTAAATTAATAAATATTCTGGCATAAAATCTATTTTCCCACATCTCCTTAAGCTATTGGAAAATGAAATTTCAAGATATAATATGGATCCATCAAATTAATTTATTTTGTGCCCAATTACTAGATCCAACCAGTTCCATCAATTCCATAAAAATAGACATCAACCACAGATCCAGCTTATAACTTTTAAATAGAGAAATTTACTGCAATTAGATCCACAGTAGGCAGCACTGAGAAATATGCAAATTATACTGCAATAGAAATTTGAACTACATAACCAAAATATTATGACGGTTAGCACCAGAACCATCTAATCTAAAACCTTGAACTTGTTGATTTGGTTTGAGCTTTATGTTTATTACTTGACAAATATATCAGCATAAATTTTCCAAACAAGATTCGATGATTTTACAAATTTTGAAGACCACAGCTAGATAAAAGAAGTACCTTCGAGGCCTGTTGAAATAGAAAGCTTGTCTGCTCCATTCCACTAATCTGACTCATAATTGAAACCCTGAGTGAGGTATATAAAATGAATCAATTCACTGGCTATGGATAAAGAACACCATCCATCTTACCAGATTTATGTCTGTATAAACTATTGTGCCATAATCATCATCCTTCCCAGTTTTTTCATGTGAAGCTGATAAATTTGTGGAAGAAGGCAAAAACCACCCATCAATCCTCGCAAAATCATGTAGACCAAGGCACTTAAACAATAGAGATGCACCATGCCGGATATTATCAATCATCTCTATCGGAAAACGAGGCGGAGTATGATAAACAACCTGAGTATAGATCATACTTTTCAGATGCTTATAGCTGTGACTATGGACATACAAAAGCAGATTCAAAGCTTTGAAGCTGATTCATGGATATATTGCATAATAATTATATTTCTTCTAAATTATAAAGCTCAATTGCATGAAAAATGCTGATATTCAACTATCAACTAGCTTGGCCAAGAAAAATTATTTACTCAAATATAACTTGCATCAACACAACAGGGTAATTCTTCACCTGTTGAGTTGGAAGATACTTCCTGCGGTAATTGAAAATTGCATCCTTCTCCCTTATGTCAAAGCTGCCATGGAATTGGAGTTCCACCTAATTATCAAGGCTATAGTATAGTCATGGTATGTACCTTAAATGATCACTGATGGCTGAACATATTAAGAAGAAAAAATTTCAGGAATCATCAATGCTCTAATATAATTATGGTATGTACCTCAAATGATCACTGAACATATTAAGAAGAAAAAATTTCAGAAAAAAGCACATGAATTCATTGGTGTTTTCTTACTTTGGTAGTAAGGAGATTTATCAAGTAATAAGTAGAGGTATGTGCAAAAATACAAGAATAGGACTTCATACATGAGTCTACTAGCGGATGAGCCCTCTTAATAAGAAGCACACATATCAAGAGCGATACCTTAAAAACTCTGTATAATATCAAAGAAATTGACATTCTAATGTAATGGCTTGATGTTCACTAGAAACACAACAAGAAATGTGTTATAGTTGATTCATCAACTGATGACGAAAGTTAGTAATGAATATGAAATTATTCCCTTCAAGAATGTGTATGTGCATAAAAAGAAACAAAGGGAAAATGCAGTATAGAAGCTGTCCTGTGTCATGCATGTGTAAAGTGTTGTGTCTTGATGTTGTTTGTTTTATTTGTAAAGTGCAGCATATTATGTGTGTTTAAGAGTTGGTTATTTTTGTCTCATGGTTTTGCAATAATAAGGCAGTTACATGCCATTGTAAGAACTTAGGGAGATTTAGTGGAAGTTATTTTCATGTATCCTATGTGTCAAAAAACAGAGTAAGATTAGGACTATAGCAGTTGGAGAAAACTGCTCTTGTATTTAGCATTCAAGGGACAAAAAAGATCAGAAGAAAAGGCTGTCCTATTTTTGAGAAATCTGGAATTCTGAAGCTCCATAGAGATCATAGGGTTCTCTTTCTAATTGAGCCCACAAATTTATTTCCATTTGATCCTGTAACAGAATGAGTCAACATGATGTTTGATATTAATCTTTTCTAACAGGTGTTTTCCTTTCAATAAAAGGAATCATATGGTACATCAAGCTGTTAATGAATATATGGTTCATGATAGAAGGTAATGATTGAATAGGATCCATGTAGCCAACCCCACATATTGAGAGTAAAACTCAAGAGTCATTGTTGTAAGTTTTTCTAACTGGTGTTAACTTTTCCAACAATAGAAGGCAGAAAAACTAGGCTCTTCAATGATATTCTACTCTTAAATGTATTTGTGGCTATCTTTATTGACACAGTATAATAATATTTTCCTTATAAAATATCCAAAAGCAAGCAGAAGGGAAAGAGGCAGCATCTCCACAAATTTGTTGAATTTCTTCAGGAAAATGTGAACTTTGAACTCCTAATAAAATGATATACAAAACCTCTAGATGGACTGTTGAATTGATGAAGATTGGTCAAACATGCTCAAGTCTAGGTATGTTAGAATTGAGTTATTCCTATGGGAAGATCGAGACTAAAAGTTCAATTCACCTCTGTAGGCAACAACGTCACAGGATTGCTATTCAAATCAGAACCAACGTCAAGGACAATGGCAGTAAATTCACTTCCACCTTCAAGAAAAATCTCAACAAGAACTTTATCATCAATTCCCTGCATGGAAACATGAAAAAAGGAGTTCATTATTAATTGATTAAAAATGGAACATCTCACAAATATCTATAAATCCATGCTTCTGCTATGTATGTGCCCATCTAATAATACTAATCTTCCCCACAAAAAAGAAATAGTGTGCCAGCTTCATTCACGGAACACAGAATTTTATTGAAAGCTTTTGAGGATTTTTCTGAAAAAGAAAATGAAAAGGAAAAATAATCTTGGAGAAGAATAGAATTAAAATATACACAATGAAATTTTTAGCAGAAAAAGCAGAACTGCTGACACAAAGTATTTGACAAGCATTTAGTTAGATATATAAAATTCTATCCTAGTCTGAACTATAGCATGCCCTCAACATTTCAGACTCAACTCAAGTACCGCTGAAATAAGATCAGTGGATTTTTCAAGGGAATCAGCAATGCCATATGCAACTGTAACTCCAAGACTTGATCCTGCTCTAGCTGGCTTTACCTACAAAAAGAAAAGGATAAGAAAAAAGGAAGGAAGACTGCCAAATCTCAGAAAGACCTTTAAAACATAGCTCAAGCACAATAATTGTATTTTGTCTTACTACAACTTTCCCCAATCTTGGATTCAGCTGATTTGTTGCAAACCATTGTGCCAAATTAGATTCATCTGCCTCACATCCCTAAAATCCAATTTGCAAAGAACAAAAGATATTTAGATATGTTTGCCATGTCACTTACTTATATTGGAAATGAAAAAAAAAAAAAAATCAGAACAAGAAGTAGAATTGATGAATCATGAATTTGAATCACAAAAAAAAAAAAAAACAAAAAACAAAACAAAACAAAAAAACAAAAAGGAACATCCAAAAGGAAACTAGATCAATTTAGAATAAATCCAAGTTAATGTCATGGTGTTCAATATTTCATACTATACTGTTAAATTACTAGTTCATCTGCATGGAAGGGTATCAACATTCACAATTCATGTACAATAGTGTGAAAGTGAAAGGTCTACTTTTAAGAACAGTCAAACAGAAATTCTTGAAGCATCAGGAGGTCCCTTGCAAGTAACCATCATCACTCTAAGTGTCGCGTTGCATAAAGATATTTAGGTACCATTTGGTTACTGGTACTGGACAGAACAAGAGTACTAGATAGTACTAAAAAAGAAGGACTGGACAAAAAATATTTTTGTACCACGTTTGGTTTGTTCAGTACTGGACAAGGATTTTTGTGCTGTCTAGTGTTTGGATTGCAAAGTACTGGACTAGACATAGTAAATTTGACAGTTTTGCCCTTTTTAATTACTGGAGAAGGCTTTTGTGTTATGCAGTGTTTGAAATTATAAGGTACTGGACTAGACAGAGTAAAATTGACAATTTTGCCCTTTTATTTATATCATAGTTATTTATATATATTTGATATTATTATAAAAAAAATGATTTGAAGGTTTAATATATTATATTAAAACCCTAAGGTTACCACCTAATCTCCTAAAATTTACTTTATCTCGAAATGTCTTTTATTTTATTTTTGTCGGCTTTTATTGTGTTTTTAAGTGAATTATGCTAGAAAAATGATTTTTATTCCTTTTTTAAGGTTGCCTCAAATAGGTGCCTACGTACCTGCTATTCAGGATCAAACAAACTGTAGTTCGTTTTTCTTGAAAAACTTTAGTGTGTTTGTGAATTTTAATTATGAAATTTCTTTTAATTTATGTTTTTACCATTTTAGGATTTTTCTAAAAAATCTAAACCTAGGCTTGATAATTTGATTTTTTTGAAAATGATAATTTTAAGGAAAAACACCAATTTTGGATTTATTTAAGAAAATGATTTTTCAAAGTGATAAAAATTCATTTTTTTATTTTTCAACTCATTTATACTATTATAAATTTTTATTGATTTTTTACTTAATTTATTATGATTTTTATAATTTTTATTATTTTTATTAACTTTTATTAATTTTCATAATTTTTATTAAATTTTTATAATTTTATTAAATTTTTATAATTTTATTAAATTTTTATTGAAAAATTTTCTCCTAGATTTTTATCTATCCTATTTCAAAATCTAAATCTTTATTTTTATTTTTCTAATCTTTTTATTATTTTCTTTATGAATTTTTACATTTTTATCATTTATTATTATACTTACTATTTTTATTTTCTTTCAAGGTAAGTATGAAGGGCAAATTCGAAATTTCAAAAAAATTACATTTAGTCCAGTACGTAATTTTTAGTACCGAATTACATGCGGTACTAAAATTTCTGATTTTGTCCAGTACCTAATTGGTGTTTAGTCCAGTACTTCCTTCATGTGTGGCAACCAAACGAGGGACAAAAAATTTTGTCCAGTCCAGTACCGAATTTCAATGCCAACCAAACGCTACCTTAGTTGAGCGTTGTCCCTCAATTTGTAATGCTAGAAATCACTAAATTACTCATTTGGAAAGCTATCTGCTTACAATGCTATTCTTTATTGTTGCTGTGTGTCAATTCAAACTTTGAACCAAATTCCACTAACTTGAAAAAAATCTCAAAAGTAAAGTTTAATGTGAATAGAAACGAGCTTATAGCATTCTACAAGCACAAGATTTTCATGAAAAGAGAAAGAAGAGCAAGTGGCGATAGTCTAGCTGCTCTTGCTGATGCAAAACATAAGGAGTGATGGGTATGAGGATATTTATTCAATAAGGGCAAGAGTCATCAAACAAGATAGGCAGTAGAAAAAGGGGAAGAGTTCTCTCCAATAAAAAGTGCATAACCTCCATACCTGCTATATCTCTATTTCCTAATCCAGGTTTGGCATTAACAACATTCAAGTCAATTCAAATAAGTTTACTCTAGAGTATTGACGAGGATAATTTATATATCACAAATTTAGCTAAGGTGAAATAACATTTGCAACAGGGGGATGATACTTCATTGTGAAAAAGTACCTGCACAAGGCAGCTAGGAACTGTAACAAATCCTAGCTTACTCAGCTCCATAGAGGCATGATACTGCAATAAGAATTGAGAGTGAAAAATGATTAGTATGTTTGCAAGAGCTTAATAGATTGGTCTGTAAAGCAAGGTTTCTTCATCTATGTACATTCAACAGTTCAAAAAACAACCACCATGTTGAAATCGTGCTTCAAAAAGGCAACTTACAAAGAAAGAATCTTCTAGACACATTGATTTTTTTCCAGATGATTCACATACTACTTAAACATATCAGAACTAGAGCTAATATAGAGAAGATGATGTGGTTTGAGAATCAACTTGACTCATAGGCACCCTTATCTATGGAATAATTACAATCTAAAAAAAAAACACAATTTGGATCCTAATTGAGCCATTGACACCATCCTTTGATAAAATTTCTTGTAGATTCAAATAAATACAAGAATATATGAAGTAAAAATATCCCATGCCTAAAAGTAAAAGAAGATACACTGAAATTCAGCTCTAGGGGTAAAGCAAATGGTGCCAAACCTTGGTAAGCAAAAATCACTCAAGCACATACAGTGACATCAATGAAAAAAAAAAAAAAAGCAATTGCCTTTACCTTGTCAAAAGCTTGGCGACACTCTCTTGATCCAGTTCCAACAAATGGGATACTGTGCTTTTCTAAGAGTTCCTACAGAACCCAATGCAAATACTGTTATGCGCGAGGTTAACTCACGTTCACAAGAGGCAATAGCACTATTTGAACATGCATATTCACGAATGAAGTCAAAGAGGGATCCTTGAACAGTTGGTTGTTGCTGAGATGTCTTGTGTTATGTCCTAATTGTTTATCTTCATGAGTGTTATGTCTTAGTTGTTTATTGTCCCGCTTGATAGTGGGTCAAGTTGATGGAGTCATGTAATATGGTGTATTTGTAAATAGTGGTCATACTGAGTCTATGTAATTTGTTATGGTACTAGGTGGTGAAAGCGTGGAGTCGGCAATTGTGGGGAGTGGAACATGATTAAGGGAAGGATGTGGGCAGTTACCTTAGTAGTGGGGGGAAATGTAGTAACTGCCAATATCTTGTACAAAAGGGAGTTTAACTCCAATAATAAAAGTTACGTTCATTGCCAAACAATTCTGTTGTGATTGGTAATTCAAAGATCGTCAACTCTCTCTAATGAGCCCAAACCACAATTTTTCACCATAGGTAAACGAGGGAGAAAAACCTTAAAGTCTAAACTAGAACTTACTTTCGTAATTGACAAACCCGAGGAGAGAGTTCTGGAACGATCTTGTAACAAAGTGGTATCAGAGCTAAACATGTCAGACAACCTCAAGCAACTCTAGCAACAATTTGAAAATTTTCTTATTATGTGCAAGGTTGATAGAGTCCAAGTCGAAGAGAAGAGATGTCGCTACAGTTGGCAAGCCTTTCCAAGGAGATGTCAGCGAGAAAGGGGAAATCGAAGGAACAGGAGGAAGCGAATGGGGGAAGTTCACCAAAGGACATAACGTCCGAGGGCTCAACAGTGTTTGGGGAAAGTGAGAAGGGACTGATGGTGCCGAAGTATGTGCGCTTAGATTTCCTGAAGTTTCATGGCAAGACCGACTCTATTGAGTGGTTGAATAGATGCGAGCATTTTTTTAAGCATCAAAGGGCAAGACCGACTCTATTGGGTGGTTGAATAGATGCGAGCATTTTTTTAAGCATCAAAGAACCCCAGAGGAGGATCAAGTGGAGTTAGCAACCTACCAAATGGAAGGGGAGGCTCAACTCTAGTTTCTCAAGATGTAGAGGGATCGGCCTAGAATTGTATAGGGGGGAGTTTAAGGCCTTATGTAATGGCCAATTCAGACCTTCGCTATGAAGCAACCCATTATGGGAGCTAGCTAGCTAGCCAAGCTGAGACAGATTAGGTCGGTGGAGGAATATCAACAAAAGTTTATTCAAGTCTTAGCCCAAACACCCTCTCTAACCCTTGAAAAGGAAGTGGCATTGTTTATCAGTGGGTTAAGGGAATCTATATCCGTGGATGTGTTAATTTAGGACCTCAAGGATATGACCCAAGCAATAGCCTTCGCGTGGCTCTATGAGAGGAGAAAGGTGGTGATGAAGGAGGAGGCAAAGGCACCAAGGAAAAAATTTGTTCCCATGCCTATCCCAATTTCTAACCCCTATGTTAAAAAGATGAGTAAGACAAAGCTCGAAGAAAGGAGGAGAAAGGGACTTTGCTTCAATTGCAATGAGCCATTTTCTATAGGTCATTGATGTAAGAGGCTATTTTGGCTAGAGTGTTTGGAAGAGGTCCAGAAGGGTCAAGATGAGGATGCAGAGGGGGCGGATGTGAGCGATGGGGGGCTAGCTAAAATATCACTCCAAGCAATGGTTGGCTTGAGCAAACCCCAAGCGATGAAACTTCAAGGTTGCATTGGGGATGAATCAGTCATTGTACTCGTCGATTTGGGCAGCATGCATAGTTTTGTTAACACTGCAAAGGCTAGGAGCATGGACTTGACAGTGGAGTCAAAACAAGATATTAAAGTGGTGGTAGTTAATGGGGAAAGCATGCGAAGTGGAGGAATCTGCAGGGTGTAAATTTGACTCTATCACAATAAACATTTGGAGTGGATCTTTATACCTTTCCCTTATGTGGAGTAGATGTGGTATTGGGAGTAAATTGGCTGAAATCCTTGAGGGCGATTGACTGGGATTTTTAAGAAATGAAGATGAAGTTTCGTGTTAACAGAAGGGATATTGAGTTGCAAGGGCTATTCGATAATGGAAGGGATGACATGTCCCTAGTGGCAATGCAGGAAGCCAAGAAACAGCATGAGTTACACATGCTAATGGCCGAGTTCAATCCTGTATTCCAACCTCTTCAAGGGCTCCTACTGGCAAGATCTTGCGATCACAAGATTCCACTGCAACTAGGAACCGCTCCTATAGTAGTGAGGCCTTACAGATACCTGCATCAGCAGAAAAATGAGATAGAAAAACAATATGAAGAGATATTGACTAAAGGAATCATTCGAGTAAGTCAATCTCCCTTTTCTTCACCCGTGTTGTTGGTTCGAAAAGCTGACCATAGTTGGCAATTTTGTGTGGATTATTGCGCTCTTAATGAAAAGACAATAAAGGATAAGTTCCCAATCTCTATCATAGAGGAACTTTTGGAAGAGTTGCATAGAGCTAGATATTTTCCTAGTTTGATTTAACCTCAAGATACCATCAAGTGTGTATGCATGAAGCAAATGTGGGGAAGATAGCATTTCATACACACCATGGATACTTTGAGTTCCTAGTGATGCCCTTTGGGCTTACGAACGCCCTTTCAACATTTCAAGCCTTGATGAATGCAGTCTTCAAGGGGGTTCTACAAAAGTTTGTCCTAGTTTTCTTCAACAATATCCTTGTCTACAGCAGCACATGGACATAGCACTTGCAACACATGAGGAAGGTATTTGCGCTTTTGAGAGAGCACCATTTATATTTGAAAAAAACAAAGTGTTCCTTTGCTCAAAAACAGGTGGCTTATTTAGGTCATACCATTTCAAAGGAGAGGGTACAAGCAGAACCAATGAAGGTAGAAGCCATGTTAAAGTGGCCAAAACCCATGTCTATCACCGCCTTGAGAGGATTTCTTGGAATAACTGGGTATTATAGGAGATTTTTAGCCAAATATAGAAATATTGTGGAACCATTGATAAAGATGTTATGCAAAAACAGCTTTCAGTGGACCAAGGAAGTAGAAGTGGCGCTTGAGAGGTTGAAAACAGCAATGATAGAGGCTCCAGTCCTAACTTTACCTGATTTCTCTCAAATGTTCATCATTGAATGTGATGCGTCCAAGGAAGGAACTGGCGTGGTTCTCCCACAGCAAGGGCAACCAATCTCTTATTTCAGCCACCCCTTCGTGAAGCAACATCTCAAGTTAGCAACCTATGAAAAGAAACTAATCGTTTTATCAAAGGCAGTGAGATATTGGAGATTGTATCTATGGGGAAGGAAATTTTTAGTAAAAACTGACCACTATAGTTTGAAATATTTGCTAGAACAGCGAGTGACCACTTCTCCCCAGCAACATTGGATTAGTAAGTTGTTGGGATTTGATTTTGAGATAAGAGTATGGAGCAGGGCGTGAAAATAAGGTCGTCGATGCACTCTTCAGGAAGGAAGAAAATATAACTTGTCTCTCAGCTATTTCTTGTCCCCAACTGTAGTTGTTTGAATAGATCAAGGAAAAAGTCAATCAAAAACCAAGAGTTACAGCAGTTGAAGTCAAGAGCAGAAACAGGGGAACTTAGGCCACAATGGACGGTGAAGGATGGGTTGGTATTCTTTTGTAAGAAGGTTTATTTCCTCCCCCAATCAACCTTATGTTCAATTATCCTAAAGGCCCTCCATTCCCCATATCATGAAGGCTATCAAAAAACTGTTCATCACATCACAAGAGATTAGAATAAGTGAAACAATTCGTGAGAGCTTGCGAAATCTACCGGAGGAGTAAAACTCAACAACTAAAGCTAGTGGAGCTTTTACAACCCTTGCAAATACCAACTCAAGTATGGGTTGATATATCTATAGATTTTATCGAAAGCTTACCATTATCCAATGGGAAATCAGTCCTCTTTGTCATTATTGATCGATTTTCAAAGTATGCTCATTTCCTGTCCATTAGTCATCCTTATAAAGGGATTTTGATATCACGAGTATTCTTTGATCACATTTTTAGATTACATGGAATGCTTGAGTCTATTGTAAGTAATTAGGATGCAACCTTTACAAATGCCTTCTGGAAAGAGTTATTCAAATTGTAGGGAACACAATTGACCTTCTCTTCTTCTTACCATCCCCAAAGTGACAAACAAATGAAGGTTGTAAATTGAACCATTGAGATATACTTGAGGTACTTTTCAAGAGACAGGCCAAAGAGGTGGACAAAGTGGATCGTGTGAGCTGAGTTTTGTTATAATATAGGGTTTCATACAACATTAAAGGCAACTCCTTTTGAAGTAGTGTATAGCAGGTCACCTCCACGCCTACTGTCTTACTGCTCAAGAATAGCGAAGTTAGAAGCTGTAGAACACACACTAGTTGAAAGAGATCAAGTGTGGCAGCAGCTTCAACAGAGGTTAGCACAAGCACAAGCAACAATGAAGGCCAACTATGATAGAAAGCACCATAAGGTAGAGTTTCAAGTGGCTGAATTGGTTTGGCTTCGTCTACAACCATATAAATAGATGTCGATGGCTACTAGGCGCCATTTTTCCCACGGAAGCTAAAGTGGGGACCGTAGATTATCACCTTGCACTACCTCCTCAAGTGAAAATACATCCCGTTTTCCATGTCTCCTACCTTAAAAAATTCGAAGGAGCTCCTATAGTCCAGCAAATCGTACCTACAGTGCAGCAAAGTATGGTAGTCCCTCATCCTAAGGCTGTTTTGGATACACAACAGGCCAAGAACCAGCAAGTTCTCTTCATTGGGAGAACTACTCACCAATAGAAGCATCATGGGAAACAGCGAGATGATTATACAGAGGTATCCCGCTTTCGTGTGTGAGCTCACGTTCACTCTCAAGCAGGGAATAAATGTTATACGTGAGGTTAATTCGCGTTCACAAGAGGTGATAGCACCATTTGAACGTATATATTCATGAAGAAAGTCAAAGAGGGATCCTTGAACAGTTGGCTGCTGCTGATACGTCTTGTGTTATGTCCTAATTGTCTATCTTCATGAGTATTATGTCATAGTTGTTTATCGTCCTGTTTGATAGTGGGTCAAGTCGATGGAGTCATGTAATATAGTGCATCTGTAAATAGTGGTTGTAGTGGGTCTATGTAATCTGTTATTGTACTAGCTGGTGAAAGCAAGGAGTCGGCAAGTGTGGTGAGTGGAACTTGACTAAGGGAAGGCGCCATTTTTCCCACGGAAGCTAAAGTGGGGACCGTAGCTTATCACCTTTAATAGGAATCAAAATCCGACAAGACCTATCATTAGGGCAAGAACCAAAGGATTTTGAATCTTGGCGATGAGGGCTCATTTTGAGCAAATCGATCCTAGAATTATTCGTTTACTAACCTCTTTTATCTTATTCATGTATTTTATATTCCAACAAGAATACTTATCATGTTTTGCAAGGTGATGGACAAGCTCACTCAGACTCAACTTGTGAGTTATCCATGGCCCGACCTAAACCAGCAATGAGCTGGGCCGACCAATCCTATAGAACAGCTAGCATGATGAGGACTATTTTTATTTATAATTATTTCTTTGGACTATTTATATTGTAATCTTTCTTTTGGGACATTTTCATTTTGATTGTAATTTCCATTTAGAACCGACCACCTAAAAGTGACATAATTATAATTTTGTGCATTTTCTAACCCTAAATGGAGCAAGTATAAATACTTGCTTAAAGTAGGATTTGAAGAAGCCATTTTTCAGAATTAGACAAACACTTTTTCGTGAGGATTAGGGTTCTCCTAATTGTCATTAGACTCTTATCAATTTCAATCCCAAGAGTTGAAATTGTAGCGAGTACAACACTTGAAATTGTGAGTAATATCAATTTCATTTTGTTGTGATTTTTTTTCTTCTCTAATGTGTAATATCTAGGGTTGAATTAAGATAGTTTTTGGTCAGATTTGCTTCATAATCATTTCAAATTTTTGTGCTTAATTAAGTTATTTTTGCACCTGAATTCGGTTTATCCATTGTGTATGCTTCTTGAACCGTGATTAGCATTTGGTGGAAAGGGGTTCTTAGAGTTGAAGATTTGTTGATCTTGTGTATTATTCACGTGGATTTACATGTGATTAGTGTTATGTTGGAAGAAATTATCCTTGTGGAATTGTAATTGCATCATTGAGTATTTAGATCTCATTGCATCTTCACTAGGGTTCACGCAATTTTTACCCTTTTGAACCGGTTTTGATTTTGAGAGTTGAAGTTGTTCCTTTGACTCATTTGCATGTGCTTAGACCTTGGTTTTAGACGCATCATCTTTTGGTATCAGAGCATCGCCACACTTAGAATTAAGATTGATCACACCGTTATTTAAAAATCTATCATAAATATTGAGGAATTGTGTAATTGTTGAACTAGTTTGATTGACATTGTCTAATTGTCTTTCAAATTAGTTTTGCATGTGCTTAATCTTGGTTTTGAGCACATCAACCTTGCACTACCTCCTCAAGTGAAAATACATCCCATTTTCCATGTCTCCTACCTTAAAAATTCGAAGGAGCTCCTATAGTCCAGCAAATCGTACCTACAGTGCAGCAAGGTATGGTAGTCCCTCATCCTAAGGCTGTTTTGGATACACAACAGGCCAAGAACCAGCAAGTTCTCTTCATTGGGAGAACTACTCGCCAACAAAAGCATCATGGGAAACAGCCGAGATGATTATACAGAGGTATCCCGCTTTCGTGTGTGAGCTCACGTTCACTCTCAAGCAGGGAATAAATGTTATACATGAGGTTAATTCGCGTTCACAAGAGGTGATAACACCATTTGAACGTATATATTCACGAAGAAAGTCAAAGAGGGATCCTTGAACAGTTGGCCGCTGCTGATACGTCTTGTGTTATGTCCTAATTGTCTATCTTCATGAGTGTTATGTCATAGTTGTTTATCGTCCTGTTTGATAGTGGGTCAAGTCGATGGAGTCATGTAATATAGTGCATCTGTAAATAGTGGTTGTAGTGGGTCTATGTAATCTGTTATTGTACTAGCTGGTGAAAGCAAGGAGTCGGCAAGTGTGGTGAGTGGAACATGACTAAGGGAAGGATGTGGGTAGTTACCTTAGGAGTAGTGGGGGGGAAATGTAGTAACTGCCAATATCTTATACAAAAGGGAGTTTAACTCCAACAATAAAAGTTATGTTCATTGCCAAACAATTCTGTTGTGATTAGTAATTTGGAGATCGTCAGGATTCTTTCTAACAAGTCCGAACGTTAATTGTTCACCATAGGTAAACGAGGGAGAAAAACAGTCTGAACTAGAACCTGATTTCGTGATTGACAAATACGAGGAGAGAGTTCTGGAACAATCCTGTAATAGATACATATATAAGCTAGTACCACAGCCCATTCAAGAAGCTGGCAGCAGTCATCAATGTATGGACAGATTTTGTACAAATACTTAATTTCTTCTACTATTTAGAGGCCTTTAACCATGAGTCTAGATATGTCCATGCATAGTGACTACTGAAGGAAATTACAATGTCTCACCTGGATGCCACCATCTTCACCAAACCGACCATGGATGACAGGAAATACTATGTCTACAGAAGCTGCTAAATGTGCTGCAAACTCAGACAAGGATGGATAACCCTGAGCTAAACTGAGAAGATAGAAAATGAAGTCATCCTGATTTATCATGTCTTTACTGTTATAAGTGAAGGGATCTACAATCATACTGAGAAGTTCCAAGTACAACTGTCAAGCTTACCTGTCCAGTTTAAAGTCAAAATCTGCTGGAGTGTTTGAATACATCTGTCCATGAGAAACAGAAAAATTAAAAGAAATCATTGAGAAAGTGAATGGGAAGTGTAATGACTAAGCAGCCAAACCCCTCTCTGACCAATCACACAATTTAAACATATAAGATTTCTCAAAGAAGTATTTCCTATATAAAAATATGGCCAAAATATGAGAGGAGACAACATTCATTAGTTGATACAACTGGGTAATGGTCATATATGAAGCCACTTTGGACTAAACTAGTAAAAGTTTCCAGCACCCAGTATTTCCAAGCTGAGTACCGTTTACCTGAGGAAACAAAACTAAATAGGCTTAGGCTGCCTTCCTGGTGTTTTACCCTGTGGACAACTAACAAAGCCACCCTGGCATTCAATTGCTACATATTCCATTTTGTAGCTATAAACCTTAAGAAAAATGACCTTGGCCTCACCTAGGATGATGATGATAAGAATACCTTCCTACAGCAACTGAGCTTCCAAGAGACTTTAGAGAACATATGTTTTCTAAAGGTCCAAAAAATTGTCACAATTATTCTACAGCATCCTTATCTATACATAATAAACCACTATCTGATATACTGAATTAGTAAAATGACTTGATATGTTTAGTTAGAGACAGATACATAGCATTGGATTGCATCAAACCTGAGCAGAAGATATAGCATAAGCATTGAGATTGCTGTCAATGTAGTAGCAGCTTACTTGCAAATCATTACCCTGTTGCATTGCAAAGTAAAACTTAAGAGAGAGAGATAGAGAGCATATGCATGTGCCCACACTTAACACAGTTGCAGAACTAGAGATTGAAATCAATAGCAGAGGTTATCTGAGAAATACAAATGGCCCAAGCAACCAAATCTTCAGCATTTTTTTTTAATGGATCAGTATAGATGACAACAAGAGCCAGCAATGGGTGAAACTAACTATGACATGACATTACTTATTTGCTTGCAAGACTTCAGAAGTCACATGGAATTCAGGGAAGCAGGCACAGGACTTAATACGATGTGCTTTTTATATAAGAGTAAAATCAAAGTCTGCAGTGCGCTCCATGTCTAGCAAGTCAAAAGGAGGTTAAATTTGAATTCAAAGTCTGTTCCACACAATCCTTAGGATAATTAAACGTAAATTATTTGTTTTATTTCACTTCCCTTTGCACGATTGAAAACAAGAATCCCTTGACTCCATCATAGGGAATGGCGAAGATTCCAAAATGCAGCATTCCAGTTAGTCTAGCGTCAACGAAAGTGGTTAAATTCAAGTTAAAAGGTGCTAAGGTTAGCACAAACTTTGGTATAGGCTTTAATACTTAATATTTAATACTCTTCTTCACTTGTGCACTAGGCCTTTGACTAAAACCACTAAATGGACAACTTAATTAAATAAAGTAAAATAACTGTCCAGTAATAAATATAAAGCACACAACAAATCCATAAGCTTAAGCTTTTAAATAGAATAGTTGTAGCGTTAATCACAACATGGTATCAAAGAGAAGGTCTTGAGTTCGAATCCTTCCAGAGCCATTTCACCCCATTTAATTAGGCTATCTACCTAATGGACTTCAGTTAAAAGTCTCAGTTCACAAGTGGGAGCGATATCAAGTAATAATTATGAAGTACACATCAAATCTACAAGTTTAAACTTTAAATAAGATAGTTGTGGTATCAATCATAACAAGTTAACAACAACTATATAAAAATTTAAATTCATTATCTCCTAATTGATACCACATTAAAGTTAACATCACAACCAACCCATTTAGAAACTCGAGCTTGTAAATTTACTATGGGATTTTATATTTAATACTTAATAAATGGAAAGACAAAAGAACCACATCTTTCAAGGTTGTAGATATCAAGTCAAGCCAATACATTCATTTAACCTATATTCTCTTCTTCTTCTTTTTTCCTGGACTATTATGTATAGTACAACTTTAGAGAAAAGGAAAATTGAATGTAGTCCATCCTATACTTTAGCTGATAAAGACCATTGATACTTAACACCATATGTATTAAAGCATGGCGAATGAATATCAATAATAACTTAATATTTAGCAATTGTTAAGGATGGCACAACCATGTAATCTAAAAACTCAAAGTTATAAATATCTGTAGATATGGCACGGTTTCAATATCTATTATTTCACACTCTCTTTTACTTGTAAACTGAGACATTAACTAAAGTCTATTAAGTGAACAACTTAATTAAATGAGATAAAATGATATGCAAAGAATTAATCTCATGACCTCGCATCTAATATCATGTTATAATTAGCACCATAACTATCTTATCTCAAAACTTAAACTTTTAAATATGAAGTGAGTTTTTATATTTATTAGTTTTCACTAATGATAGTGGGTAGTTTCTATAAAGTAATAAATATAAAAGTCTACATCAAGAAGCTTAAGATTTTAGGTTAGATAGTTGTGCAACTAACTTTAACATTATATCGAAGTAGAAGGTCCCAAATTTCAGCCACTTGATGGACTTTAGTCAACATCTCAATTCACAAGTGATGGAGAGAATCATGTAATAAATATAATACCCAAAACAACTTAAAAGCATAAGCTTTTTTAGATGTTTGTGATATTAATCTTAATAGTTTCTAAAAAACTACTCATGTTTTGTGAAAATTGTTAAACATGTCAAAATTTTATTAGTACTTGCATACCTGATCAAATCCACATGGTATAGATACCAATAAAGCCTTTTTATACTTTAGAATGATTCTTTTCTAATGTTTTGATTTCAGCTATAGGTGAAAACGGCCATTAATACAGTCTATTATGGCTGTTGGATACACAGCGCATTCACTCCGCATAAAAGAATTCACAAAAAGAAAGTGTTTTTTAAGCTGTCCGATGTTATGAATCTGAAAAGTACTCCGGTCAAACCTTTAGGAGGAAAATGATTCTGATTCCAGCATTACAAAAAGGATTCTTCCACAATCTTTGGTTCTATCAATGAACCACCACAATTGGCCTCCTTCAAAACCATAGGCATCTACCACCAATAGTGACTAGCACCAACTATTGTTAAATATGCAAAATGAACCTTAAAACTTTCACGATTGTGGAATTCGGAATTCTATGAATAAATAAACTCGACATTGCTTTTATAATACCCTTCTTCTTTCATGAAATATATAATTAATACTGAAAAACTTAAAAGTTGCTTAATTTTACTGTCAACAAGTGTCATGATCACTTTTAGGACCCTACATGTAGCTTATTTGAGTAACTGTCCTCTCCAAAGCTAATTACACCATTACGAAAAAGTCATTATTTTCCACACAAAAGAGATGTATTTACGTGATTAAATAAATTTGAAGTTTAACCTGAATATGATCAAGTACTGATCTTGCAGAGTTCAAAGATATTCCACGCTCAGCAGACGGTCCACCGCAAATTATTCCCACTCTCAAAACCCTACCTTTCTCTTCCTTCTCCTCCAGAATTCGATCATCCTCTATTACAACCACCTCAGAGGTGGCACGTGCAATCCCAACTCCACCACAATTCCGCTTCTTACTCCAATTGCAGAGTCCCCAGTGACGGCTAACTGAGCGAAACAGCAGATTATGGGAAGCGAAACGTGGCTTCAAATCAATGCCGCCGTCTTGCGCCTTGTGGAGCAGCGGAAAACCCGAAGCGAAACCGAACGACGCCATTAGACTTAGAAAAGAAAGCAGAGAGAGAGAGAGAGAGAGCACAAGCAGGAGTGAAGTGATTCGAGTGAAAAGCTGGCTTTGGTATTATAGTGAAGCTCAGAGAGAAAGATAGTGAGACAGATCAATCATTTCGTCTTCTTTTTGGTGTTTGTACAAGGAATCAAGAGAGTTTTTAAATTAGTTCAGGACGGCAGAGAAATGCCTAATGGCGATCTTAGTGCGTCGTTTGTCTATTGTCCTTTTTTGCGGGAATCCATTACATTCCTCTTTTTTTTTTTTTTTTTTTGAAATTATCCGAGTTAAGAAATGTTTCCTTCCATTATTATTTTTTTTTAGGTACAATGTCAAAGTCACTCTTTTATTTTTGGGTGTTTCTTTTCAATTTTACATTTGGAATTCAAAGTTGAGAAATATCATGCTTAAAAAAATTTTGGCTTGTAGACATAGCAATACTCATGATAGAAAAATACTAGTGTAGTGGGAATTGCCCATTAGTCTAAATTGCAAGCATAAATAATTGGCAGTACATTAACAAGTAAAAATTTAATTGAATTTAATGTTTAGTAACTTAAAACTTTAGCTATAAAATTCAATTATTAAAATTTTAATTAATAATAATATATAATAGTTTCAAACTCTTAAAAGTAACATTAGAAAAACACCAAATGTTCACTTTTGACATTATCCACTTTTCATTAAAACTTTTCCATTATCAATAGGGCCGGTAATGCGGGCCAAATGGGTCGACCCGCCCCACTCCGCGGGCTGGCCCGCGACGACCCGCACCTGTGTCATCCTCATCCATCTACCTCCGTCAGTCACCTCGAGTCCTCGACTCCGTCGACCGCATCCTCATCCGCAGCGTCCGTCGACCGTCATCCTCATCCGCAGCGTCCGTCGACCGTCATCCTCACCTCGACTCCACGCTCGTCCGTCGACCGTCGTCACCTTGACTCCTTCGTCAACCGTCGTCACCTCGACTCCTCCGTCAATCGTCGTCACCTCGACTCCTCCGTCCTCCCTCGTCCGTCGACCGTTGTCCTCGCCTCGAGTCGACAGTCCTTGACGAGGCCCTCGGGAGGCAGGTCATTTAGGGAACCCCAGTTGCGAGTTGCGACTATTACCTGCCATAGGTGTCGTCGGGGAGTTTGAGACCATCATCACTTTTGGTTTTGGACCGGCTGATTTCGAAAGTCAACGAGCAAGGCGCCGGAAGAAGATGATTCGAAATAGGACTACAGTAGAGCTGACCCGAAGCCCATGCCAATTTCCGCATGAAAGAAGACGGAACGAAGGACCCAATCGATCAACTTCCGAGAAAGGAAGAAAGTAAGTAACGATCTTCGAGTTCCATGTGAAGCTATCTAAGTGCGTGAAACCGGCACATCTATGCTGGACTGCTTCTAAACATGTGCTGGAGAATGGAGTGCCGGTGGGGTTCATCTCCGATTGCAGGTCCGCGGGCCAACCCGCGCCCGCGGGTCACGCGGGCGCGGGTCAAAATGGCCCGCAGCTTCAGTGGGTCAAAATTTTTTACTCGCCCCGCAATTCCCACCCCTAATTATCAACTTTATACAAAAACGCACACATGAGGCTAAAATTAGGGCTCATTATTTGGTATTCAATATGCCAATTCCAATATGATAATGTATGATTATAAATAGGTTTATGAAAGTAAAATTGAATACAATTGATAAACATATCCAAATTTAGGTGAAGCTTCTAAACCCATTTTATATACTTATTTCATAACCATGTTTAGATTTAACTCATAAACCTATTTAGATAAGAATTTATAATATAAATAATTTAATTTTATTCCATTATCTACTTAATCTACTCTCTTCTCTAATTTCTATCTCTACGCATTTGTCCTAATCTCTTTTATCATCCACTACTACTACTCCTAACATTAATCTCACAAACAATTGTTACTTTCTCATTGATTATTGTCTCCATTCACTTTGACTCCAAATTTTGGCAAGAGTAATACTCTTAAATTTTGATTTCCTTCTAGAATATATAATGAGGATCAACTAGCATAAAAAAGAAAGGAACCAAAATTTCATGATCCATTACATGGCATTAGAAGCCCGATGACTCGAGCTAAAGCTAAAAAAATGAATGAAGCTCTATAGGGATTAGTTATGGATTTGCAAGCCAAGGAATCAAGCTACACTAAAGGAGCACATACATATGCCAACTTGATTCACATGACCATGGAAGGATGAAATAATTTAGGGACATTAAATATTTGCGTGGACTGCTACATTAGAGGATGCATTCGATTTTGTTAATATTTATTTTTGTTTGTTGGTTTGTTATTTATGTTATTTAGTTGCCTACTTTGTGACATAAGGATAGAATAGGCAACTTGGGATTTTTAGTATTTGTTTTGGTTTGTAATTTATATTATTTAGTTGCCTACTCGATTACATAAGGATAAGGTAACAAATAGATTAGGCAACTTAGGTTTTCCATATTATATTAGGTTTTTCTATATTGTATTCGTGTGATATATATGCCGTGCAAGGAGGCCGGCTAAAGATAACTTTGATATATGAAAACACATCTTTTTTTCGTGAGATACGAAATACTTCTTTGTTCTTTTGCAAAAGAACTTTTCCATAAGATTCTTAACCGAATTACTAGGAATAATTTTTGAGAACTTAGGTTATAGTCAACGAGTTTGATTGGGGTCTAGTTACGCATCGCTTATTTAAGACGATCCTCAGGGTAATTGAAACCAATTAGCATCATTGGGGTTCTAGGTTTAACATACTAAGGGTTTCACACATCATTTGGTATCAGAGCTTCGGCTTCTTGAATCAAGCAAATTCTATCCTTTTCTTTAATTTGTCTGTTGTTCTTTTCCATATTCGCCTGTTGTTCTTTTACATACTCGTCTGTTGTGTTTTCCATATTCGTTTGTTGTTATTTTCTATATTCATATCTAAAAAAAAAATTGTATAAAAAAATTATGTTGTTCTTTTCCATATTCGTTTGTTGTCTTTTCCATATTCATAGATAGAAGTCATATATATATATATATATATATATATATATATATCAGTTCCAGACGAGGAACTTGAGGCTCTAGATATAAACAATAGAGATGAAATTAGGATAAAAGATTTCAATGAAGCCATAGATAATTGGAAAATTCCAAAATTATCTTATGACCAAATCTACTAAATGGCCAAATGGAAAATTTTTGGCAAAAATGACTATGTCATATCCACGAAAGAGAGAGACATATCCGTCTCTGATGGATTAACAACAATTGAACTCTTGAACCGTAGTTCCGTTCACAATTATGGACAAGAATGGAATTACATGCACATAGGACTAATCCAAGTAGGAACTAAACCTCTTACGAAACTAGGGTTAGACACCTCTGTCCTAATGGTCCTTAGGGATGCCAGAGAATTGGAATATGAAAGATCGATCCATGCGTCGATTGAAACCAGTCTTAGTACTGGTCCTATCCAGTTTGAATGTCATCCAAATGTCACTTTAGGTCTTAGGGATCAAACCATAATGAAATCCCTAATTTTTCAAATCAAAACCCATAATTATAAAATGATTCAAGGTGCTCTGCCTATGGCAGTCATCTACCGAATCTATTTTAAATTAATGAAAACAGCCTTCGGATCAAAAGCGTACAAATTTGACAAAAAAGGTCAAACGCTTCTGATTCAAATAGATCTAACCAGATCTAATGTGAATATCCCTAGGATAATCAAATGGGATCAAGTAAGTCTGCCTGATCATTGAGAAATAGAAAACCCTATTCCCCAGAAATCTTTCAATAATGCCGAACCATCAAATGTTATTCAACATCCATATGGTAAGGTTACACTTCAATTCTCTAGGAGATCTTTCGAGAATCCTCGAAGTTTAATTTCCTTAGGATCATCAAGAAGGTCAGTAGATCTATCCAAGATTGATGAACTAAAAAATGTCCAGGATAGTCCTAAAAAGACTAATCCTACAATTTCTGGTTTAGTTAATAAGCCTTCGGGATTAACTCAACCAATCTACCAAAACAATCCAGAATGGGAAGAACTCACTGCTTCAGAATTAGGAGATTCTGAGCTTAATGTCATAGAAAAACCCTTTGAACCAGATAGATTATTTCTAAACAATGATTTCAATTCTTCTAAAAATAAGAAGAAAAGATAATGGTATTTTAAAACTTTTGATAAGTTTAAAATACAAATTAAAAATGATTACTACAATTTTATGGAAGAAATTGGTTCTCAAATTCTATTCTTCGAGTGGTTAGAAGAATATTATTTGAAACCTAAAATAATAAATACAGTTAATAAAACTGTCCAATGGAGACTAAGTGACGGTAACGTGGTAGAATCCACTCATCCACCACTTAGCAATATCCGATATTCCCACAAGAAAACCGAAATTAAACTAGCTCTCTTTAAAATTGCAAATGAATATGAGGGAACTGGTATTAAGAAAATAATTGACCAAAACAATTTTACTAATAAGAATCTTCACACAATAGGTCAACAACTTGATGGAATAGAAGATGTAGTTAATAAACCTCAGGTCAATAACAATGAAAATATCAAGGTTGAAAAGAAACCACTTTTCAAGTCTTTAGAAATGATCAATCCTAGTAATGAATTTCTTCAAGCTATTCAAGATAGGAAAAAATCATTAAAAGGAAAAACAAAAATAGAATCAGTGGAATCTTTAAAATTAGACACTCCTAAATTTAGGACTCTAATTATCGAAGATACTCCATCTGAGAAAATTAATGTTTTAAGCAAAAACAATGATTCTAGTCTAGACGATTTATCAGATGACTTAAGTCTTGGTAATCCTGATGGTTTAGAAGTAAACAAGATTACTTGGAAAGAACCTCAAAAATTATATTATCAGAGAGCATCACCTCCTGATATTATATTCGAGGAAAAACCAAGTAATTATCAAAATAAATATTCTGTAGGAACCACCTATGAATGGAACATAGATGGAGCCTCAGAACAAATGATTCTGAATGTTCGAATCAAATGATCATGTTTGCGAATACTAACAGAAGTATTCAAAACATATCTGATTTCCAAATTGTTGTACTTTTAATTTCCGGATTTACTAGACAATTAATAGGATGGTGGGATAATTATCTCACTGAAGAACAGCGAATGAACATTTTAACTTGAGTTAAAAGAAATGAATTTGGAGTTGAAATACTTAATGAACAAAATAAACAAATCCAAGATGTTGTTAATACATTAATGTTCTGTATTAGTCAACATTTCATAGGGGATCTTTCTCACATTCGAGATAAGAACCTGGATCTTCTATCCAATATGAAATGCAAGTCTTTAGGTGAATTCCGCCAATACAAAGACATATTTCTCCAAAGGGTATTGATGCGAGATGACTACAATCAATCCTTCTGGAAAGAAAAATTTCTAGTTGGTTTACCCAATCTTATAAGTGAACAAGTTAGATCCAAAATCCGCGAGGAATTCGATGGAGAAATTCCTTACAACAATCTTTCTTATAGAGAGTTAACATCTTATGTCTATAAGATAGGAACTCAAATGTGCAACACAATTCGGTTGCATAAACAATTAAAGAAAGAAAAACAAATGAAAAGGCAAAGCCTTGGAGAATTCTGTCAACAGTATGATCCATCCTTTGTCTTTGAAAATTCTAAATGTACAGATTGTGAAAGAAAAATAAAGAAAAAATCTTCTAAAATTAAAGAAAAGAAGAAGAAATTTTCTAAAAAATTCCGAAAACAATCTGAAGACAATGAAGAATCTAAAAGGAAATATTCTAAAAAGAATAAAAAACCTTTTAGACCAATTAGGTGTTATTTGTGTAGGAAATTTGGCCACACAGCTGACAAATGCAAGATCGGGAAAAAACTTAATTCTCTCGATCTAGATAAACATCACCTCGAAGAAATCCTTGGAATATTCGAAGGATATTCTTTTTTAGAACCTTCTTCATCAGGAGAAGAAGGACTCCAATGTAATGATCTTGAATCATCCTCAGATGAAGATTCAATCAATGTCCTAACTAAGGAAGAAGAAGAATTTCTCCTTAAGTTAGATTCAATGTTCGATTCTCAGAAATTGAGATGTTTGGAAGAAGCCAAACCCACTTCCTTAATTTCTAACAATTTAACATATAATCTTAATGAAGTCCTTAACTGAGACAAATCTAAAGGTCCTATGCCAATAACGCTTGGAGATCTTCAAAGGGAAATTAATTCCTAAAAAGAAGAAATCAAAGAATTAAAATTGATGCAACATAAGTTGCAACAAGAATTCTTTGAATTCAAAATGTCCAAAACAAAATATTCAGATGAAGAAGCTGAATATGGAAGTTCTTCTACCAATGAAGTATTTGAAAAAGAAGTCAATCCAGAATACTTAATGCAACTAGTAGGATTTACTACTAGAAAATGGGTAATCCCAATTACCATTAAGATAAATGATGAATTTATCTTAGAAACTACTGCCCTATTTGATACTGGTGCATATTTAAATTGCATCAGAGAGGGATTATTTCCCACAAAATATTTTGAAAAAATAACACAATCTCTGAGCTCTGCTTCCGGTAACAAATTAAACATTAGTTTCAAATTACCCAATGCAAAAGTTGTTAAAGATAAAGTTTCCTACAATACTAGCTTCATTTTAGTTAAAAACTTGAAGCAAAATGTCATCCTAGGAACACCCTTTATCAACTTAATTCAGCCTTTTCAGGTTACCAATGATGGAATTGAAACAAATTACTACGGACAAGTTATCTGTTTTAACTTTGTTTCAAAACCTAAAACCAAAATGATTGATATGCTCAAACAGAACTCAGTTTCTGAGTTAAACTGTTTGATTAAAGCCAAGGAGGACCATCTATCCTTCTTAAATGATGATTTGGAACTTCACAAGATCGAAAACCAAATCAAAAGAAATCCTATTAAGGAAAGGATTTCTAAATTAGAAAGTGAGATTAGAAACACTATCTGCTCCACTTTACCCAATGCTTTCTAGGAAAGGAAAACTGATGTGCCTAAATCCACTTAGAAGCACAATTAAAAGACTTAAGAAAAAGCAATCTCAAGTCAACAACAAACCGGATCTACAAGGGGCAAAATTCACGTGAACCCTTGTAAGATGTATTGAATTCCAAATGCTCAAAGTTATAATTGTAATACCACAATGATAATCTCTTCTAATAACACCCTAATCACATATAATCCCACGAAAATAATCCAAAAATTCAAAAGAAAACCTCAACTCCAAGGACTCCTTTCCATTAGTAAAAATCACGTTTTCAAGGGAGTTCTCAATGATGATTCGAATTCAATTGCAAGGGACCTTAATTAAACACAAGAATTCGACAACAATTAGAAGCAAATCTGTCCAAGAACTATCTCAATTCAACCCTAGATATGACACACTAGAGAAGAAAAGAAATCACAACAAAATGAAATTGATACAACTCACAATTTCAAGGTGTTGCACTCGCCACAATTTCAACTTTTGGGATTGAAATTGATAAGAGTCTAATGAAAATTAGGAACCCTAATTCTCACGTGAAGATGAAGTGTATAATCTGCCAAATTAGCCTCTCAAACCCTCTCTTAAGCAAGTATTTATAGTTGCTACTCTTAGGGTTAAAAAGTGCTCAAAATTACAAGTTTGTCACTTTTAAGGTGGCTAACCCTAAATGAAAGTTAAAAAGAAATAAAAGTTTCCCAAAACCAAAATACAATCAAAATAGTTCATAAAACAATTGCAAGATACAAAATAACATAAGTCTTCATGATCCAATGCTTCGGAATAGAAAAACAATCGCAGCGGGTCTTTTATTATCATTGTGAAAAATGTTTTGTGTCCAACGGGAGTTGTAGGACATATTGGCATCCCATGGAGATTTATATTTGTACCTGTAAGATTATTCTCAAATTTTATTAGAAATAAAGACATAAGGTAAAGAATGAGCAATTTGGATCATCATCCAAATTGGGTTTTGAAAAGGTTGATAGTGTCAGAAATTTTCCCATCAAAAACCCACTCAGTCGGATTACCTTATGAAGGTAACTTCGATGAGAAAAACATTCCTACGAAAGATAGACCTTTGCAAATGAATAGCAGTGTTTTAGAACACTGCAAGAAAGAAATCAATGATCTATTAGCTAAAAAGCTTATTCACAAATCCAAGTCACCTTGGAGCTGCTCTGCTTTTTACGTTAACAAAAATGCAGAAATTGAAAGAGGTATACCAAGATTGGTAATAAATTATAAACCTCTTAACAATGTTCTTAAGTGGATTAGGTATCCTATACCTAACAAGAAAGATCTGCTTGGTAGGATACACAATGCTAAAGTATTCTCTAAGTTCGATATAAAATTTGGATTTTGGCAAATTCAGATTAAAGAATCTAATAAGTATAAGAAAACATTCACAGTTCCTTTTGGACAATACGAATGGAATGTCATGCCCTTCGGATTAAAAAATGCACCATCTAAATTTCAGAGAATAATGAACGAAATCTTTAGCAATTTAGATTTCGTAATTGTTTACATAGATGATGTATTGATCTTTTCTCCAGATATAGATTGACACTTCACACATGTTGAAACTTTCATTTAGAAAGTTAGACGTAATGGCCTAGTAGTATCACCTTCTAAGATAGCCTTATTCCAAACCAGGATTAGGTTCTTAGGATTTGATATTCATAATGGTACAATTACACTAATTAAGAGATCTATAGAATTTGCTTCTAAGTTTCTCGATAGAATTCTGGATAAAACCCAACTCCAGCGATTCTTAGGTAGCTTAAATTATGTAGTAGATTTCTTTAGGAATCTCAATGTTCTATGCAAGCCTTTGCATAATAGGCTTAAAAAGAATCCACCTGAATGGTCTGATGAACATACAGAAGTCGTCAGATAAATCAAGTAAAGGATTAAGGAAATTCCTTACATCCATTTAGCAGATCCATCCCTACCTAAGATTGTAGAGACTGATGCATCTGACATAGGATTTGGTGAAATCCTAAAACAAAAATCCATTAATGGTCAAGAAAATGTCGTCCAGTATGTGTCCAAACACTAGAACCAATGTCAAATTAATTATTCAACAATTAAAAAAGAAATTTTGACTATTGTTTTAACGATTTCCAAATTCCAAGGAGATTTGTTAAACCAAAGATTTCTTTTAAGAATTGATTGCTCTGTAGCAAAAAATGTTTTAGAGAAAGATGTTCACAATTTAGCTTCAAAACAGATTTTTGCCAAATGGCAAGCTATTTTATCTTGTTTTGATTTTAATATCCAACATGTCAAAGGAACATCCAATTCTCTTCCTGATTTCCTAACCCAAGAATTCTTGCAGGGAGATGCCTCCCAAGGGAAAGGGAAAGGAGAAGGAAGTCCCTCGTAAGGGACTTACAAATGTCCGGTCGTGGCTTGCTGCTACGGCTCTAAAACCTAATGCACCTTTGGTGATCAAAGAATGCAATGAGGAATCAACTACCTCATCCAAACTAATGACCAGACAACCCATTGAGGGAAATGTAAGTTTAAACACTGAGAGTTTAAACACTAATGTGGTAATAACGCTTGAGTTAATTAAGGCTATTACTAGTGCCTTAGGTTCAAGGTCTCCTGTAAAAGACCATAATAAGATGATTAAAAAATCATCTACCAATGTTCATGTTACTAAGGTGGCGTCTTCTTTGAAGGCATTAGTCCCTCAAAATGTTTCTCAAAAATGGTATATAAATGTATTTTCAAGTATGTCTTCTTCGTAGAGAAAGGGATGCATGAAAAGGATCCTTTTGATTTTGCCAGGAAAATATTTCCTGAAAATGTTTTTTATGTTTCGTATGATCCATTAAAAAATATGGATTTTTACGAAAAAATTCTAGTTGATACAGGATTTGTATCAATCAAACATTTTCAAAACAATTGAGTAATTTCTTACACAATCGCTAGAATTCACAAGGTCATTAACCTATGTGATTGGCCTGGTAAACCTTTTAAAAGCCAGAAACTTAGTTTCAATCCACTGGGTCCTCTGGAACCACACTTAGCTTCTTATAATTATTTTGATTATAAGCAAGCCTAGTTCAATGTTTTCCTTAGAATGAATCAGAAAAGGTCACATACTTAGTTGATCTTTTTTGATAAATGTTCTTCGAAAAATCTGCCCAACTGGTTTGCACACTGGTGGGATGAATATGGGGCAATTGAAGAAATTGTCCATGAAAATGCTAGAAAAGGATATAATCTTTTTCTGAAAATGTATGAGCTTAACGCTCATGAATACATGTTCAACAAGACCATGTTATACTATATGCACATAGGTATATCATGGGTAATGGCATGGTTTTTCGGTTACAAGCCTGACCGATTTACCCAGACACCAGTCCTTTCCAAACAATTCAAGGTCAAGTGGTGGGACGGTTTCAAAATGTGGGATAAGGTGACAGAATCAGCAATCGACAAATGGCTGACGAAGTAAAAACACCTTGCCTAAGGCAGCGTTCAAACCCCATTACTCCATGACAGGGGTTTTCTAATGTCAAACATGGCTAAGAAGCAGAATTCAGAAGAAATGAAGAAAGTTCTAGAGACTGCCCTGGCACAATTGAAGAAGTCTAAAGATGAGATGCGGACAAATGAAGATACCTCTTCTGCCTCTACATCAGCAGGACTACAAAGCAATGAAGACGACTACTATGGCATCAACTTAGGAAGTTTATAGGGTCAAATGTAAGTGTTCTGTTACAATTGTAGCAGAATACGTAGAATTAAGTATAGTATTAGATACTGTACTATTTTTTGTATCTACGCCGTATTTATGCGAAATAATGTTGTATGTATTCCTCCGTCATTTACGGAACAATGTCCCATGGGGTCTTCCTCAAAAGCCATAATGAACAAACCGTCATTTACGGTTTGAAAGACAGGTGGTACTTTTCCACCAAAAAATTCTCTGGGAATTACTGTTGAAACAGTAATATTCCCGACAAAGTACTATACACTATAGTAAAAAGAACTTTTACTGTAGAAATAGTAAAATTTGGTCTATAAATGAAAGAGGCCCTCTCATTCAGAGGCATTGATCATTTTTTACAGACCAACAATCTACTGAGCACAAACACACTAAGCCTTCCTTTTTCTTTACTAACCCCTCTTCTCCTCCACCTCCGGCCACCGACCTTCGACCACTTTCTTCCTCATTCTCTCTCTCTCCCTCTCCCTCTCTCTCTCTCTCAAACACTAACCGGTGTCTTCCTCTATGGTTGATGAACCATAGGCCCTAAGTACGCAGACATACTTAGGTATATCTTCTTCCTCTCTTTTTACTAACCTTCCACATAATCTTCTTCCATCCTCTCTGTCTTTCCATCTCTCTCATACTTCCTTATCCCCTTTCTTCTTAATGTATTGTTTGTTTCTGTCTACAAACTAATGCTGTAATGTTCCTTATTTTTAAGGATTAATGAAGCAAATATTTGTTTATTTACTTGTTTTAAAGAACGACACCCACTAGCCTTGGCTTTGCCGCCTGTGGTGGTTAAGTTCTTTCGCAATTTATTTATTGCAGTTTATATTATTTTTCCCCTCGGCTGGTTATACCGCCTTTAGGGAATTGTTTTATTTATTGCTTAATTGGTATTAAATATACTCTCCTTAGCTGGTTGTACTACCTTTAGAGAGTTATTTAATTTTTCTGCAATGTTTTTACTCTGAATGTTTATTTTGTTCTAATTTAATCATCTCTTACCTTAGCTATTGACTAGTTAGTTAAGCTAAGTAGCCGTAAACCCTAGTCTTAGCGGCTGGTACCACTCTTCCGAGAGTGCCCCCTAGTCGATCTTGTGGTCTCTTTGGTATATATATATATTTCATACTTATTCGGTCATTACAATCCATTAAGGCTGATGGTATTTAAGTTTTTTCTTGAATAATCAATTATGTTCAATTCATAGCTTATTTTTAAAAAAAAAAAAAATCAAATTTGGTTGCAAAAGAAGGATCTAAGAACCAAAATTCAAAAAAAAAAAAAAAAAGAAGAATCAAATTATGTTGCAAAAGAAAGAATCAAGAACCGAAATTCAAAAAAGAAAAAAAAAAGGAATTTAGCCTTGAAAGAATTACAATTGCCGAAATCACAAGATAGCTTCTTGAATTGTCAATTATATAATTGGTTGAGTCAATTTACTTTTTATATCAATTGTTTCCAATTCTAACCGTGATAGATACTTTGTGATTTCTAAATTGTGCATTCGAAAATTACATTCCATAATCATTCATTGTGTTTCGGCGCAAAGTACACCCTCTTGAGATTGTATGCAAAAGAATTAATTGTCTTGTTTATGAGTTCTCTTATATGTCGTAGCTATTAAAATTTGCTTCTAATTTCCAAATTGTCACTGTGATTAAAAACCAATAGTAATTATTATTGTTGACTTAGTAATTTGAGTTTAGAAGTTCCAAATTGAGTTCCTAGCAAAAGAATTACAAAAAGTTGGTTGTGAGATCATATTCGTGGGAGATATACACGAGTGGAATTGTGAGCTTATCATTTGTAAGCAATACACGAGTGAGTGTGATAAACATACTTATATATTTTTTGTAATTGTGATCGTAACTTGTTGCAAATTATTAGAATTATATCGGGACAAAACACTAATAGAGGAGAAAGTCGAGTGATGTTTGAGGAATTGATCGGGGAGATGAAGATGATCTTAACGGGTGAACTAGAGCAGATCCATGATAGGATAGATAGGATGGAAAGGAGTAGGGAACTGTCTAGCGGTACCACTGTCAGGCGAGGAATAAGTAGACATAATAGGGAATGAGTAAGTAGACATAATAGTGAGGGATAGAGGAAGTATCAAAGGCATGATAGTAATTTAGGGAGTATTCAGTTGAAAATCCCAACTTTTTAGGGAAAGAACGATCCAGAATTGTATTTAAAATGGGAGAGGAAGATGGATCATGTCTTTGAATGTCACAACTATATTAAGGAGAAAAAGATAAAATTAGTTGCAATAGAGTTTTTAGATTACGCTAGTGTATGGTGGGATCAGTTGGTGCGTAATAGGCGCAAGTATGGAGAGCGACCTGTTAGCACTTGGGAGGAGATGAAAACGATCATGCAAAAGCGTTTTATTCCTAATCACTATCATAGGGACTTACTTAGGAAATTCCAAGGGTTGACTCAGTGGAATAATAGTGTAGAGGATTATTACAAAGAGTTGTAGATGGCTATGATTAGGGTGAGAATTGAGGAGGATGATGAGGCCACTATGGCTAGATTCATCAACAGATTAAATCGGGAGATAGCTGATGTAGTAGATCTTTACCATTACTTAGATATGGAAGAGTTACTGCATATAACTATTAAAGTAAAGCGGCAACTAAAATACAGGAGTGAGCAGAGGACTGGCTCGACTTCCAAAACTCCTTAGAAGTCCATGTAGAAGAGAAACTCTACCGATTCAAAGCCTAAGGAGGATATGAGGGCTAAGAATCCAGTTGCTGCACTTAAGAGAAAGACTGACACTAAATCCCCTTACAAGACGAGAGATATAAAGTGTTTTAGGTGTCAAGGATTTGGGCACATTGCATCCCAATATCCAAATCAAAGGGCTATGATTATCAGTGATAGTGGGGATGTAGAGAGTGTGAGCTTTAAGGAGGAGGAGGAGTCACCATCACAGGAGTATGAGGATGTTGACTTAAAGGGACCTATGAGTAGTAAGTTGTATGTTACGAGGAGAGTGCTTAGTGTACAACCCTAGGAGGATGGTGAGGGGATCTAGCGTGAACATATTTTTCATACACGGTGTCATGTGCAAGGTAGAGTATGTAGCTTGATAATTGATAGTGACAGTTGCACTAATGTTGCTAGCACTTTGCTAGTAGAAAAGATGCAATTGAAAGTAGTGAAGCATCTTGGGCCATATCGATTGTAGTGGTTGAGTGATTGTGGGGAGGCTAAGGTGACTAAGCCGGTACTTATAGCCTACTCTATAGGGAGCTACAAAGACGAGGTTATGTGTGATGTGGTACTTATGCAGGCTAGCCACATCTCGTTAGGGTGACCTTGGTAGTTTGATAGAAAGGTTATATATGATGGGTACAAGCAAGGTTGTCAAAATCGCGTTTCAACTCGTACGATTCTACGTTTTTACGAGTTTATATATACAATCCCAGTTAACTCGCATACAAAATCGGAAATGATCAAAATCGGAGTAAAATCGCGATTTTGAACAGTAAAATCGTTCAAAATCACGATTCTGCACGTTTTTACCGATTCCACACAATTATCCCAATCGCAACCCAGCACATCTTTTGCAATTTCCGGCTTGCTGCTGCTGTTGTTCCTGTACGTTGAAGAGAGACAGTGAGAGAGAGACAGTGAAAAGCAATGAGAGAGGAGAAGCGAGCCAGGAACCGTGTGTACTTCTGTTCTATGTATTTTTCAAGCTCAACACACGGCCGTGCCTTCAACCGTGTGTACTTCTGAGTATTTTCCAAGCTTAACACACGGCCGTGCCTTCAACCGTGTGTTAAACTGTATGTGCTTCTGTAGGCGTGTTTCCTTGATACATGGCCGTGCTCTTCCTTATTCCTTCTAAAAACATTTTTCTTCGTGTTTTCTTATCCAAGCCTAAACTTTTAATAAACAACCGTGGGCTTAATTGTTAAAAGCCCTTTAGCGTCCAGGGGGCGCTGCCCCCTTGAAACCCTCGCCGGAGCAGGACCCACGTGCTTTCCTGTCGTAGCGGAAATATAAGTCATACCCCGACATGTTTGTCGGTCATCACTCATCTCTTGTCAGTGTGTTATGTTGCATTGAAGTCTTTGTGTTTGTGTTCGTCGATTATTAGTCTTCTTATTCCTATTTGTGATCATGTTTGTATTAAAGCACTTGTGTTTGATTGCTGCAACTTTCCTTATTTTAACTAATATTTTTATAATAGTAAATAAAATAAATGGTAGATAACTTTACCTAGTAATATATAATTTTGAAGGTTTTCTTGTTATAGTATCTTCTTTAATATGTACTTTTAGTCATTTTTTAATATTACTCCTTTTTAATGGTATATCTTCATTATCAATTTTTATTTATTAGTAATTTCTTAAAGTCACAATTGATTTTTAAATTTTATCTATTATTTTTTAGTTTTTGTATATAGAACTAGGTGAAACTAGTTTTATACATGATTTATCATTTTAGAAATAAAATATCTATATTATATAACTTATGCTCGATTATCTATATTATGACTTTTATTGCAAATTTGTAATTTATGGCTAAAATAAATACTTAATTTCCTTATTTCTATTATTAATTATATTTTTTAATGACTATTGTAAGTAAATTTATAATATTTGAAAGTTATTTTACATAGGTTGTAGAAACTTACGTTTCTACGTTCCGATTCTACGGACCCCTTCACGATTCTACATAAAATCGCGATTTTGACAACCTTGGGTACAAGAATCAATATTCTTTTGTTTTAAACAAAAGGAAGGTGGTTCTTACTCCATAGAAACCATTGGAAGCTTGCGAGGATCAAGTGAAAATAGCTAAAGAAGTTAGAGTGAAACATGAGAATGTGCGTGGGTAGGGAGAGAAAAAAGAAAAGAGTGAAAGACAAACATTGGTGAGCTATGAGGGAAGAGAGTTTGAAACACTGAGAGGAGAGAAAATTGTAAGAAAAAGTAAGTATGAGAGTGCAATGTTGGCAAGGAAACAACTACTTGTACTTATATACAATGATGTTTATTTTACTTATACTGACACTAATCTTTCGTTATCTAGTATGATGTTTTCTTTTGACTTTGTTACAGGAACAAATGAGCTAGCCGTAGATGAGAGGAAATTGGATAGGATTCGGAAGTGGCCAATACCAAAGGGACGTGTCAGGCCTTTGTTTCATCCAGGAGAAAAGGTTTGGGTGCATTTGAGAAAAGAAAGATTTACACCACAGTGAAAGCCTAAATTACATCCTAGAGGAGAGGGACTTTTCCAAGTCTTGGAGTGCATCAATTACAACACCTACAAGATTGATTTGTTGAGTCACTATGGTAATATAAGCACAATTGTAATGTTTCTGATCTTACTTTTTATAATGCAAGTGATTTGAGGACTAATCCTTTCAAGCAAGGAGGGAATGATGAGGATCAACTAGCATGAAAAAGGAAGGAGCCAAAATTTCATGATCCATTACATGGCATTGGAAGCTCGATGACTCGAGCTAAAGCTAAACAGATGAATGAAGCTCTATAAGGACTAGTTATGGACTTGCAAGCTAGGGAATCAAGCTACACTAAAGGAGCACATACATATGTCAACTTGATTCACGTGACCATGGAAAGATGAAATAATTTAGGGACATTAAATATTTGTGTGGATCGCTACACTAGAGGATACATTCGGTTTTGTTAATGTTTATTTTTATTTGTTGGTTTGTTATTTATGTTATTTAGTTTCCTACTTGGTGACACGAGGATAAAATAGGCAACTTAGGATTTTTAGTATTTGTTTTGGTTTGTAATTTATATTATTTAGTTGCTTACTCGATTACATGAGGATAAGGTAACAAATTGATTAGGCAACTTAGGATTTTTATATTGTGTTAGGTTTTTCCATATTGTATTCGTGTGCTATATATGTCATGCAAGGGGGGTGACCAAAGACAACTTTGATATATGAAAACGCATCTTTTTTCGTGAGATATGAAATACCTCTTTTTGTTCTTTTGCAAAAGAACTTTTCCATAGGATTCTTAATTGAATTACTAGGAATAACTTTTGATAACTTAGGTTACGGTCAACGGGTTTGATTGGGGTCTAGTTACGCATCGCTTATTTAAGACGATCCTCGGGGTAATTGAAACCAATTAGCATCATTGGGGTTCTAGGTTTAAATACCTAAGGTTTTACGTATCAATATATATGTCTGCACATGAGTGGATTAGGGAGGGTGGGGCCGCATGTGTCAAATCTCAATTTTGTATACAAACTTAATTAAGAAGCATACTTTATTCAAACCCCAATCTCATTAATGAAACTACATGGTATCATAAATAAGAGTAGTTAGATATGTGAATTAGTATTTCATTAAGTCATGAAATTTCTTGTACCCACAAATTTAAATAAATTGATATAATAAATAAATAAGAGAATAAAACTAATAATAGCCATTTATATAATATTTTAATGGAAAATAAAGTAGAGGATGATAAAATAAAAACTTATCTAAAACCTTCCATAAGATTGACTCCATTAGATTCTTGCCTAATTTTTATTTGTAAGACTATAAGCCCTTGCTCACAATCTTACTCTAGAAAGAAAATTTTCTTATTGCAATTGGAAACAGAGAAGAAATTAGAAGTTGTGTCATACCATGTAAGTCCCTAACCTTAAATCTTTGAATTCTTGACTATAGAAATCATAACAAAAAGTAAAATGATAGGAAAATAAAAACATAAAACTATAAATCTTTAGTAATACACATAATTCTAAACCCTTGAATTTTCTAACTAGTAATTACTATTAAATTCGAGATTATAACTTCACATTAGAGATTTAATCTAAAGATACAAAAAATAGGATTTTTCATGTTACATTGTAAGAAGGATTAAGAGTAAGTATCAAAGATAAAAGTTTTACAAAAATATGAATAAAAGTTAATAAGTAAGGTTTGAAGATTTGATTAAAGAACCTAAAGTTTTGGACTTAAGGATGAATATTAAAAAAAGTTATTTTGAGAAGTTTTAGATTAAAATTTCAGATTTAATTTTAAAAAGAATATAAATATGCAAGGTAATGGTTGATTTGGTGGTTGATAGGGTGGTTGAAAGGGTTGTTGACTAGGCAACTAGGTGTAGCTGATCAATTACCAAGCCAAACCCATTGATTGTTTGGTTAACCACCCCCTAGGTCAACTACCTCACATCCCCAAGGTAAACCAAGTAAATAAAAAGGGATTTGTGATAGGTTTAAACAAGAATAAAACAAACATTTAGGAGGAAATCAAACAATAAATATAGGAATTGTAATATTTAGTTCATAAGTTATTGATTTAACATATGTTATAGGATTTATGAAGTTATTTAGGTCACCATCAAGGTTTTAAACACAATCTAGGTAAGTAAACGATTGTTGTTTGTTGTTTGCATGTGCTAAAGATTAGACACAATTGGGGAATTATATTATCTAGTACCTAAAAAATGATTAGATAGCATAATCACTTTACTCGATTATAGTAAAATAAGGCTAATTAATAGTAAAAGACTATTAATAGCCCTTTAGAGACATTTTTTTTTTTGAAAACTATTGACAACTTTATGGGAACCATGACAATTTTTTTTTCTTTAATAGTAAATCACCCTGAATCATAATAAAATAAATGTTGTTTACAGTAAAATGTGACTATACTGTCCAGTTACTTAAAAGTGACTAAATAGTAGAATTTGTCGAAATAACTAAGCTATTAGTTAATCAATTATTAAATTATATCTTTATCAGTGTCTTTGTCAAAAATCTTTTTTTTTTCTTATTTTTTTTTTTTTGCAAAAACATGAGACTAATTAAGACCCACATTTTTAAATCTAACACATGGGACATACTTCACATTTTAAAAAATGGCCTTGAGCCCACTCCATTTAAGAAAGTGAAAAGATTACAATAAAGAAACATGAAGGAGAAGGGAGAAAAACAACAAAAAGACAGTATAATTAAAATGCCAATAAAGTCATGGGAATCAACCAATTCTGTAGTCTTATGGAAGTTCCACACACTTGTGATGATTCAAAAGAATTCCATAAACTCATAGGAGTGTAAGGGTTCATATTAAATGACTCTTAGGAGCATTTACATCTACATTTTCGAAAATGACTCTCAAGGTTTGTTCTTCAGTTGTTTTGTGTTGGACATACATCATATAACTATTTCATTAAACTACATATATGTATTGTATTATAATTTAGATTACTAAATCATATATAGTGTGCATATGTATGTATGTGTATCTAGTGATTTTGCATTAAATTTTAGTAACAACCTATTTGGAATTTGAATTTTAGGTGATGAACATAATGTGATTATTAGACTAGGATTAATTGCATAAATCTTAAAGATGCCTATTTATCATTTTTCCCATAAATGTTTTATCTTCATAAGTTGTGTTGAGATTGTATTGGTTATGGAAAGTAGAGAAGGATAGGGATTTTAAGGGTTTAACAAACAATTTTTTTTGTCTAATTTATTATTCATTTTTACATCAACTAAATAAAGTAATAAACATATAATAATTATCCTATTCAATTCATATTGAATTGCATTTTAATCCCTTTATTCCATTTAATGAAGTGAATGAGTCATACAAGCCATGTTAGTGTAACAAAAAGCCATGTAACCATGGGAAGTTTTAATTTAGATTAGTTCAATAATTAATCTTTAGCTATAGTAGATTTTGGAAATTTTCTGTGCAAAAAAAAAAAAATGAAAATAAAAAATATGAAGGTTTGTGCAAATGAATAAAATTTGTGAACTTTGTAGTAATTGTAAGACTTTCATGCTCTTACTATGGTAGTAGTATTTTATAGAGTTGTCACACCTTTGGAGGCATATCTATATTTTCCAAGCGTTTTAATTTTATTGTAGTTTCTATTATAACCATTCAACAAATTAAGATAACATTGAAAAATTGTTTTTAAGATAGAGACTTGATATTTTTGAAATATATATAAGAAATTTTTAATTGATAAATAAGTTTAATCTAGTTACGAAACATGTCTATTAAATGGACTAAGTTACGGGATTAAATTTTCAAACACAATTGATAAAAAAATTATGTCATGAGTTGAGATTTTAGACACAAACCCTTTTAAATCTAAACACATGATCGGTTAACAAAAATTACTAGTCCTAGATGAAATAATGACTTCAATAATTGCTCAAGTTAAATCCGTTCCCTTTTATTTATGACCTCCAATTAAATATATTTGTATCCCTACTTTCTTTGCATGTAAATAAACTAAAATAGAAATAAAAAACTAATTTAATAAATCTTTATTTGGTTTATTAGGAAACTAATCATATCCGTTAAGGCCCTTACAATCATATTTTCTTTCCTCACCCTATTCTTAAGATTTTAACTCCAAAAATATATCTTACTAATGTAAATAAAATTGTCCCTTCAATCTCTCTTCACTCTCCTTTCTCTTTCTCTCTCTCCACTTTAATAACATAATATCATTCTTTTTCCATTTTTATAAATTATTAAACAATGAATGGTTACTTAAATTCAATGAAATTGGATTCTAAGAATTGGATTAGGAACCAAACAATTCCATAGCATTGTAGACATTAGGCATTAAATGAAATAAAGCATGAAGGCTCTTATAGTTCAATGGTATGAAAATTAGTCTTCTAGCAAGATGAATCAGGTTCAATTCTCCCTTCTTCTTGTTGTAATAACTATTGGTAAGAGAGAGAGAGAGAGAGAGAGAAGTAAAGCATATCAAAAAAATATAATGAGATTGTGATAGTAACTTACATCTTTATTAGATTAACAATTGAATTTGGTTTCATTCATTTTTTCTAAAATACTTACATCATGTATGTGATATCCGCTAATTATTGACAATATTAAAGTATAAGAATCATTTTTGTTGAAAGGAGTAAGGTTCAATTCTTGGTCAAAACCTATATGAAGTATAAAGAATACTATGGTTTAATTTGAGATATGTAAATATAATCCTAAGAAAACCTAACCAAATGCAGGAAAAAAACTAAAGTTTCAATTTATTTTGATTTGGTTTGGGTTTTTCTCCGCTTTTACTATAAAAATTTATATTTAGATTAGTTTATATTTCAAGCCTTGACCATGAAGGATATGATAGTTTAGCTCATCCATTTAGATTGAACCATGAACTAAAAAAATAATCTCAAACCAAACTAAATGGAAAAGGATAGAATTTTGTATTAATGTTTGATTTGGTTTTGTATCCATTGCTACTTCTACTTATTGGTGTCTTAAGTGTTTCCATAAGTTTCATTTCATCATTTTTCCTAATAAAAAAGTACACACTATAAGTCTTCTATGTTTAAATGAAAATGATTAATCCTTTACATTTTAAGTGAATCATTAACTTACTTATGTATATGTTAAAATTCAATTAAGTTTTGTATGTTTTCAATGAGTCCCTCATGTGCTCTATGTTTGTGTTTATGCATCATCTAAGTAACTCTATTAGTATCTCCCTTAACTTATATTATAAACATGGAGGACTTGCTTCATCAAATGATGTGAACAAAACTGATTTAAATAAACTAATTTAAATAACTCTTTTAAAGCACAAACTAAATTTGATATGATACAAATTCAAAGGACTTAAAATGACCCATTTTAACGCATAAAGAAATCAATTAAATTTTCGCTCAAACATAGATAATTTCTAGTGCATTGATTCATTTTACCGAACTTTCTCCACCTACTTAAAAAAAAATGTCATATCTCATTCTATGTATCTATTTTCTATGCTTAAATGAGTGTAAAGTATGGTAATCCAAACTTGAATATATATATATATATATATATATATATATATTTAATGCAAACCATTCATATTTAATGTAATACTCTGAAACCTGAGAGCGCTATGGCTCACCACATGTCCTTACCAGATAAGGACACTTTAAGACTCTTAAACCTACTTTAATAGCATTTGATCCTATAATTCCTATAAACTACAATCATATGCTTCAAATACTTCCAACATGATATAAATACATCCTGTATAACTTTCAACTCTTAAAGAAAATACTTTTAATATATCAATTCAAATCACTTAAGATATCTAAATATTTTAATTATCAAAATTCTCAAATTAAATAATAAGTCTCAATATAATTCCTATGCTTCAGTTGGTCAGTCCTTAATTAATCCCCATAAGAATAATTGAAATCTTCCACCTCTCTCTCCTATACATTTATACCAAACTCCTCTTCACAAGCAACATTTCCTTCTATACTTGCATCTAAAAAAAAATAATCTTAGAAGGGTGAGCTAACGCTTAGTATATATAACAGCAAACACACACGCATGAATAAGCAATAACTTAAATCACATACATATATGCAGATCTTAAACATTAGTCAACAAGTTCATGTTTTACTTAAGTCCATATAACAATAATAGGATACTCATGATCCTGTCAAACACACTTAAAGGCTTAATCCTTAACCTGGTATTGGGAATTGCCATTACAAGTCCCAACACCTATGAGTTCTTAAACATTAAATCTTAAGCCTTAACCAATCTTAAATATTTTCAAGCACGATACCACTAGGGATAATGTCACACAAGGATCATTAGGGTGCTTCCTAGGGATCTAGCACTACAGGCCCTTAGGCTAAGCCATGCATATACAACAAGCACTTAACCACTTAAACAAATCCATCTAACTTAATCCAAGTTAATACTAACTTAACAAGTACAAGAAATAATCAAAGTTACAAGTATCTAGAATCAAAGCCTTAAGCACAATTGGTCTTGAACTTAAAGTTAGGTTAAAATATGTAAAAGCACCAATGATTCCTTCTTAGTACTAATCTAAGAATAGTCTAAATTTCTTAACTCTCTTCACTTAACCATTATATAATTCATTCTCTTAGTTTATTGAATTTTCTAGGGTTTCACTAGATGTCTAAGTTGCATGAAAGTTTGTTTAATTAGAAAATAAATTAAGTAATGAAATATTTTTAAATATACAGTTGTGTTTTAGGCTATGTACTTTGGTACGGTTATGCATAGTTATCATGTATCTTTTTGTGTGTTTTGTATTTTTAGCATGCTTAGATACACGATCGTATAGAGTGGCCATGTATTTTTTTTTTTTATAGATTTTGTCATTTTGGCATGACTAGGTACATGGTCATGTAGTTAGTGTTAGGGTGTAACTCATACTCCCCTACGATAAGAAAACACATGGGTCTCACTCCACGCCGAGCAGGCGAGGGTCCAGGGAAGCCACCTCGATAGGGGTCTCAAGGGGGTAACGCCCCTTAGACACCAAGGGGCTTTTAGTAATTAAGCCCATATTTATTTATTAAAAGTTTGGGCTTTGGCCCATGAATAGTTGTTTTCTATATTCTCTTTTTCACTTGTAATTGAGTGACGAAAAATAAGAGAGTGAGGTGTTAATTTTTGTGGAATTCTCTATTGGACGTAGCCTTAATTAACGGGCGAACCAGGGTAAAATCTTGTGTCTTTAGTTTCTTTCCTTTTTTAACTTACTTGTGTGTGGCCGACCCTAACAGTTAGCCATGTAACTTTCTATACACAATGCGTGTTTCAAACATGTGCAAGTACATGGTCATATACTTGACTATGTACCATATTGTTCTTCATGAAACCTATTTCCTCTTTTCTAAATTGTTCCAAATTCTGATGTTTATGTTCCTAATTCTAATTGGACTCTAAAATTTGTAATTCCTAATGCATTAAGCAAATTAGTGAACTTGCTTATCAAATTTCGTGAATCTAACCCTTAATCGCTTGCTTCTGTACTTGTTCCGCCCTTTCCCTCAATCTAAACTCTAGTTGAATCATGCAATGATAGTTAATTAAATTCTCAATTTTATACTCACAATTAATAATTCAATAATTAAACCTCTTACTTGATTGAATTAGATTTAGTCTTTGTGGGATTCACTAATTTGCCTTCAAGTTTCAAAGAGTTTTTTCTTTCATGTCACTGAGAATGTAAAAAGAAGGAACTCTAGGTTAACTTAGGTTTATACACCTCGTTGAGGAAATGACCCCATATTATATAAAAATTCTACTTTCAATCTTAGCTCCATTCTATAATAAATATTAAATAAAATATTTTTGTTTAGGTATTACATTCTCCTCCCATTATAAAGACTTTTGTCCTTGAAAGTTACTTAATTTTGTCTATTGTACTTTGATGTAGGGAATTGCTCTTTATCTTAGCACTTGGTGTAAACACCCCATTTTTTGCCCTAATAATCAACAATAATCAATTTTCAAAATTTTCCATTTTCTCTACATTTTTTTTCTAATTTAGCAAAAATAGGAAAAATATTCAAAAAATAAAGTAAATACATCAATTTTGGAAAATAATTGCAGAAATAGTAATAAAATGGATTAAATAATTTTCACAAATTTTTGAAATTTCAAAAAATACAAAAATAATAAAAAATTGCATTGCATATATGCAAATTGTGAAAATAAAAAAATCGAGTAAATGGGCTAGCTCAGTTGGTCCGAGCTACGGCCCTATATGCATAGGAGGGGGTCAGGTCGCATGTTCGAAATGCGGGGGAGGTGGAATCCGCGTTTTGCAATTTTTTTCCTCGCTTGGGACATATGTCAGCAGCTGATTGGCTGGAACGAGCGCATGCGCTGGGCCCGTGATCGTCTTCAACCTTCATCCAAGATCGTCGTTGGTAAGGGAAAAATCGAATTTTGGCCATTTTGATTTGACTTTTTGCACAAATCCAACATATCTTCAATAGAAATAGGATAAACATCATCCAATTGGAATCAAATCGCAACAAATCGAAGGATTTACACAAATCGGAGATGGGTTTTTCAACCAAAATCTGATTTGCTTCAATTAGAGGGAATTCGAGCTTATCTAGCTTGATTTCTAGTGTCTATAAATAGAGGGCAAAGGCAACAATCAGAAGGACGGATCAGAAGTGAGGAAAAGACAGAAAATCAAAGCTTTGCTGGAGTTTCCAAGCCGTGACCACCGATCAAGCACCAAACTGCCACCAGGAGGTGTTTTTAGAGAAATCCACCACCACGGTTGAGTTCCCCACCCCCGAAAACCTAAGAAATGACACCTCAATTGCTTTGAAAGGTTGTCAGAACTCCGTCAACGAACACTCCCAACCGTCGTGGCCGATCAACCCGACCGACCCGACCTGCGCACTGACTCGGATCCAGGTAAGTCGGATTTTTTGATTTTTTTATATATATTATTTATTTATTTATTTCTTATTTATTTAGTCATTTTTTTAATTTCTTTATTTATTTACTTGTTATTTATAGTTCAAAAAAATATAAAAAAATATTAGAATTTAGATTAGTTTTTTTTTAAGGTTTAATTTAGGATGAATAATAATAAAAATAAAATAATAATAATAAATAATAAAAATATATATAAAGAAAATGATAAAAATATATATTAGAAAAAATAGCAAAATTTAGATTTTATTTTAGGATAGATAAATAATATAGGGGGAAATTTTCTAATAAAAATTATAAAAAATTAAGAAAAATTATGAAAAATCAATAAAAACTAATAAAAATTAATAAAAGTTAATAAAAATCAATAAAAATTTATAATAGTAGAAATGGGTTGAAGAGAAGAGAAATGAATTTTTTTTTACTTAGAATTTTTTTTTCTTTAATAAATCCAAAATTGTTTTTTTCTTAAATTATTATTTTTCAAAAAACTAAATAATTCAGCTTAGGCTTAGATTTTTTTAGAAAAATACTAAAATGGTAAAAACATAAATCAAAAGAAATTTCATAATTAAAAATCATAAACACATTAAAGTTTTTCAGGAAAAGCGAACTACGGCCTGTTTGATTCTGAATAGTAGGTACGTAGGCACCTATTTGGGGCAACCCTAAAGAGAATAAAAATCATTTTCTTAGAATAGGTTATCCAAAAACACAGTGAGAAGACAATAAAAAATAAATAAAAGACATTTTGGATAAGGTTTAGATTTTAGGAGAATATGGTGGTAACTTTAGGGTTTTAATAGGTTAACCTCCGAACCTAGAAACTTTGGTTTTCCGTTTCCTCTTTTCACAAAAGTGAAAAAGGAAATCACGTTGACTAGTGGTTCAAATTAGGACTGATATTCTCAATTAGTCCTAATTCAATCTTTCCCAACCACAGTTGGGTGGCGACTCCAAAACAAAATGAAATTCTTAACTCAAGTCGAGGGTCTACATTAGATGAGCATAGGGTCTAGTATAGATTGGATTAGGAATGGAAAATAAAAAATTAGACTCGACACTTGGTCTTTGATGTCTATGATCTAGACTAGTCTTTCAATTAAGGACAAGTTTTGTTGCACATTTAAGGGCTCTGAAGCCATTATCTAGTCTGGGTTGGGTACAAATTTCCTTAGCATAGACAAAAGGAATACATCATGTACCCTAGCTAAACTTGGTGGTAAAGTCAACCTATAAGCCACCGTAGCTACTCTTTCTAAGATTTCAAATGGGTCTATGTATCTCAAGTTTAGCATTCTTCTCAAATTGAGCCTAATCACCCCTTTTGATGGAGAAACTCTTAATAGAACTTCGTCTCCTACTTAGACTTCCAAGGAGTGTCTTTCTCTTATCTGCATAGCTCTTTTATCAGGATTGAACTGTTTATATCCTCTGTCTTATCAATTTCACCTTGTCTACAGCCACTTGAACCAATTCTAGTCCTAGCATTTGCCTTTCTCCCACTTCATTCCAGTATAATGGGGATTTGTATCTTCTTCCATATAGAGACTCAAAGGAGTTATTTAGATGGTTACTTGATATCTATTATTATACGCAAACTCAACTAAAGATATGTGCTTATTCCAGTTATCTCTAAAATCTAGTGCATAAGCTCTAAGCAAATTCTAGAATCTGGATGGTCCTCTTGTATTGTCCATTCATTTAAGGGTAGAATGCAGTGCTAAATTGTAGTTTTATGCCTAAAGCTTTATATAAGCTATTCCGAAATCTACTTACAAACCTTTTATCTATATAAGAGGTTATGGTCACTAGCACTCCATGTAATCTTATTATCTCTTGTATATATATCTAGGCCAATTTCTCCAATCTGTATCATACTCTAATAGGTAGAAAATAAGTAAACTTAGTTAGTCAATCTATAATTACCCAAATTGCATCATGCTTTTATTTACTTTTTGGGAGGGCCATAATGAAGTCCATAGTCCATTGTCATGTGCTCCCATTTCTACTCTAGTATTAGAAGAGATTGTAATTCTTCAGTTAGGCTTTGATCCTCAATTCTGATCTGCTAGCAAGTAAAACATCTTACTACTACTCAGCTATCTCCCTTTTCATGTTCTTCCACTAGTAGTGACTTTTCAGGTCCTTGTACATTTTGGTGCTTCTAAGATGGATTGTTTAAGCTGAGTAGTGTACCTCTTTCATTATCTCCTTCTTCAATTCCACATCCCCTAGTATGCATAACCTTATATCATATCTTAAGATCCCCACTGTGTCCATATTGAATTCAAGAGTCTTACCCTATTCCATCATGTTCTTGATCTCTTCGATATCCTTATCCTCTACCTGGCCAGTCTTTATTTTGTCTACTAAGGTTGGTTGTATGCATAAAGTGGCCATTTTTGCTCTCGCTTATTGAGTCAAAACATCTAACTTTAGCTTATGCATGCCATCTAACAACTCCTGCTGTAAAGTGATAAGAGTAGTAACATTACCCTATTTCTTCCTACTAATGGCATTAGCCACCACATTAGCCTTTCCTAGATGGTACTAGATTTCTAAATCATAATCTTTGATCAATTCCAACCATCTTCTCTATCTCATGTGCGGCTCCTTTTGTGTGAAAAATATATTTCAAGCTCTTGTGATTAGTGAAGATCCTATATCTCTCTCCATATAAGTAGCGCCTCTATAACTTCAGGGCTAGTACTACTATCGCTAACTCTAGGTCATGAGTTGGGTAATTCTTCTCGTAAGGCTTCAGTTAGCGGGATGCATATGCTATCACTTCCCACCTTGCATTAATACACATCATATGTAACTCTCTAAAATTTCACTCAATAGAAACTTTATCAAATAGGTTATGATAAGAAGATACATTTAAGCTACAGCTCCAAATGAACCCGAGATTAGTCTAGAAATTAGAGATAACCCAATATATCATAAGTTGACCTAAGTCAACTTAATTAGAGTATAAGTCAACAAAAGTCAACTAACTCAACTCAACTTATTGACTTAAGTCTTTCATTTGATGCCTTTGGGAAGACTTGAGTAGACTTGATGCATTAGAATTAAGAATCGATATAGTTTAGGATAGACTTAGAAAATAAGACATCGTAGATTTATAAGATACTCCCTTTCTATGAAACTAGTGAATTTAACGCAATAAAATTTTAGTAAAAAACTATCCATTTCTCTCAACATCATTGAATTCCTTACTTGAGGATTTGGTTTTCACCTTAGAATTTGGTCTAGCAAACCAAACCCGAATTTGATCAAAATTCATATACAAGAATAATACTTAACCTCAAGTATTTTTAGAATATTGAGTTTAAAAACACAAGAATAGTTACCCAAAGTCTACTATAATTCGACCAAAGTCAACTTTCAATGGATTATTCAACAATTTAAGAAAACAAAGGTTGACTTGAATCAAATATTTTCTAAATATAGCCTATCAAATCCTAATCATAAGGATTAAATATCCTATAACATAGATTAGCAAAAATAAACACAAATTAATAAAAAACCCAATTAAAAAACTAAATCAAAATAGAAAGTCCTTTAAACTTTACCTTAAAAGCCTTATGAGTGGTTAAGCTTGAAACCACCCCCAAATCATAATCTATTTTAACAAAAATTTTCCTAACTCATTATTAAATCTTTAGTTACCCAATAATACATAAAATATTGGAAAATCTAGATAAAACTCCACCAGTTGCACCTACTTCCTCAAGATGCCATCTACATGGACAAGCTTTCACAACAAGTTATGAAATTTCAAACCTTATCTTATCTCATTATGACCAAACTTATTCCACTAAATCTTATCTCAATGCTATCCTATTTTATCTTGTCTATCCTAAGAAAAGGACATGAAATACTTTGAAAATAGGCATATGAAAATGGGGTCCAAATTAAATGCACTAAACATGTGATTTTTCCAATTTTTGCCAAGGTTTACTTACCTTAATCTATCTTATCCTATACTTAATAAATATTAACCAAATTTTACTCTATTATACCTTAAATATACCTTAATTACTCAGTAAAAGAGCATGGAAAAATTCAAAAAATGAGCCCCCAAAAATAGATTAGAAACCCCCTTCTTCACATGAGCACCACCATGTAAATCCATCTAGATTGTCACCATTCAATTCACCCCTTTCTATATTAATTTAATTTAATCTAAAATATCATAAATTAATTTGATTAAAATAGGTTTAGAACCTGGAGATATCATAGAAAAATTTGAGTTTTAGAGTCTTATAAAGAAAAGAAAAAATTACATCTAAATTTCATCCCAAAAAACACCTTGTTACTTAACCATGTTTCACCCCATGTTTGAGGCTCTCTTACCTACTCTTAACCTAATAAAAATTTCCCAAAATTTTTCAAGACTAAGCTAAGAAAGTTAACTAAAAATAAAATAAAAAAAAATAGCTCAAGAAACCACCTAGAAACTACCAAAATCTACCACTCTCTATTAACCATGTCAACTCCATGTGATTTTTACCACCTCAACCTTATCTTATCGTATGCAATCACTACCCTAACTTGTCCTATAAGATCTTAGGCCAATTATAGTCCTAAAACCTACCTAATATTTTCCCCTTAGGTGTGCCAAATTAGAGCTCAAATTAATTTGCAAAACAACAAAACTTAACTAGTATAAAAATAAAGGTAAAAATTAAATTTACCCTTATAAGCAATCCCATAATTCACATGCCACTTGCTGCCCATTCCCTCTAAAAAATTTCCACCAAGCACACCGCATATTCCCCTAAAAGCTCATAAAGTTTCACCAAAGAATAACCCCACTTGCATCCCCAAAGACAATCATAGTTTTGGACCACCAATTCCTTGATCCAAGGTAAGCAACTTCCAAGAAGATTGAGCTATTTTTAGACTCTCTTAAGGAAGTTACTAACCTAAGTTATTTTCTATGTTTTAGGGACTCTATTTTAGGAATTTTCATCATAATAAGGTAATCCCAATTTACCCAAATCATTTTCCATAGCATACTCATCATACTTATACTAATATCACTTATATGTAATAGTTGTAGATTCTAATCACATCCATATCAAACAAACTTTATCTTTTGTAAGATTATCCTATTTCATTTTCATTTAGAATATTTTTCTAATAATTAGATATATTTCAAATTCCTAATGAATACAAAAGTACAAAGAAAAGATGTTAAGACCTTATCTTCAAACCATGAGGACTTATGGCCATTTATGACTATCTATGACCCATTGGACATCCATGGACATATTCTTGACATATACTTTGGACACATATTTGCCTTATTATGGTAAGGATAGGACTTTACCCAAACGAAGACCTAATCATAGACCTTAACGACAGACCGATTTCCTAAATAAAGGACTTAACATTAAAAGACTCCAAAAGACTCTAATAAAACATACGGTTAGCAATGAGATACTTGAATAGTTTATCTTAAAATTAGATATTTCTTACATGTATAAATATTTCTCCATGTTTATATAGGTTTTTCAGAAGATTGCCAATTTTTACCTAAGGATTATTATGATCCTTGAAAAAGAATGGCAAGGTTAGTATCAACGATGATTGCAACTTGAGTTGTGCTTGTAATTTTAGTAGCATCTAAAGTTGAATATTAATGAACGTATGTTTGATTTGGTTGATTGTTTGATCAATTAGGCTTAAAGAAAAAGAAAGTAAAGTTACTTCTCTTCATGGCTATTCTTGTAGTTAATGGAGTGTTTGCAAATTGTTTGGTTACCTCTTAACTTATGTTAAGCATATCGAAATACTTATTTTGAAATGGATCATGCATAGCACCTTCTTGCATACTCTTGTATATTCCATCACAGTTACATAAGTAATGAAAGGATGTTTTGAGGAAGTGTCCTATTCTAACAATATAAAAACGATTAGAGGATCATCGTTTATTAGTATGAATCCGTGTATATTATTCTATTTTAGGTGCATGCACCTAGTGGTGTATGGGCAAGGGAAACATTATTTCTTTTGGTTTGTCTTGGGTCCTTGTATAGGAGATCATTCTTCTAGCATAACTATTGATATGGAGAGCGTGGCTTTGATTTGTGTCGCCAGTGATGTGTACAAGTGTAATGAAATTGGTAGCCCGAACTCAAATGGAATTTTAAAATGACCCTCAACCCAAGGTTAAAGGAAGGGTATATTGGTAAAAAATATCTTTAGACTTCATGTGGTTTCTAGTTGACTACATGTGATGACTGGTATATGATTGTTTATGCATTCCTACATTTAATGTTAACTAGCTTGTTTTGCGTGAAAGGTGGTTTTTAGTTGGGATCTTACTAAGATTTTATAGCTTACTCCCCACCCCCTTACATTTTACCCTTTTTGTAGGCACCATTTTGGTTTTACCCTGGTAGAATCCAGTCAGTGGAGAGAATCTTCCAGATAATGGTAGATGGGCGAGTGAGGAAGAAGACAACTAGAGTAGATATTTCTAATTTTGAGTAGACTTTTTTAGATGAATATAATATTTACTTAAACTTATTTCTCTATCCATTATATATATGTAGAACACTATGTTTTACATTAATACATGTTAGCTTTAATATTAGTAAAATTGTTATCTTTGTGGTGGTTTCTAGAGTAGCAATGCCTTATGTACCATGTTGAAATTTTTGTGTGCTAAAAGCTAGCTAATCATAGAATTTAATATAGTACATGGCGGGTTGCTACAACTAGGGTAACCCTTGGGGCGTGACATCTTATCCCTTTGGCTGAGGCATTTCTATACATAGTAAATTATTCTCTACTCTTGGGTAATGCTAAAACTAGTGCTGACATAAGTTTTTCCTTGAGCATCTAGAAACTGGCTTTACATTTGTCATCTTACTCAAACTTCACATTCTTCTGTGTTAACCTTGTCGAGTCTAATTTTTGAATTTCCCATTCTTAATCCGATCTAGACTAGACGCTATGCTCATGTAATATAGATCCTCGACTTGAGTTAGGAATTTCGTTTAATTTTGGAATCACCACCCAACTGTTGTTAGGAAAGATTGAATTAAGACTAATGGAGCAGATTAGTCTTAATTTTGACCACTAGTCATCGTGATTTCTTCTTCTCGTTTTTGTGAAAAGAGGAAAGGGAAAACCAGAGTTTCTAAGTTCGGAGGCTAACCTATTAAAACCTCACGGTTACCACCTAATCTCCTAAAATTTACTCCTCCTAGAAATGTCTTTTATTTTGTTTCTGTTGCTTTTTATTACGTTCTTGAATGAATTATTTGAAAAAATGATTTTTTATTTCATTTTATGGGTTGACCCGAATGGGTGCCTAAGTACCTGTTATTCAGGATCAAACAAGCCGTAGTTCGCTTTTCCTGAAAATCTTAAGTGTGTTTCTGAATTTTAATTTTTGAAATCTCTTTTGATATATGTTTTTATCATTTTTGGGATTTTTCTAAAAAATCTAAACCTAAACTTAATAATTTGATTTTTGAAAATGATTTTTAGGGAAAACATCAATTTTGGATTTATTTTGAGAAAATGATTTTTCTAAGTGATAAAACTCATTTTTTCTATTTTTATAATTTTCTATTTTTTATTATTTTTGTAATTTTTATGATTTTTCATTATTTTTATGGTTCTTTTATTATTCTTTTACAATTTTTATAATCTTTATGATTTTTTATGATTTTTATAATTTTTTAGTATTTTTATTATTTTTTATGATTTTTTCTTAATTTTTTTTATTTTTATAATTTTTATAATTTTTATTTTATTAAAAATTTTCTCCTAGATTTTTATCTATCCTACTTTATAATCTAAAGATTTATTATTATTTTTCTAATATTTTTACTATTTTTCTACATTTTTATTATTTATTATTTTGATTATATTTTTTTTCTATTTTTATTTTTAGATCATTAAATCCTAAAAAATCTAATTTCTAGCATTTTTTCTATTTATTGAAATATAACTAATACATAAGTAAATAAATAAATAACTAACAAACAAATTAATAAATAAATAAATAACAAAATAACAAATCAAATAAAAATAACCGAAATAAATAAACAAAAATAAAAATAAATCGAAAAATCCGGAAAATCCGACTTACCTGGATCCGGGTCGGTGCGCGGGTCGGGTCGGATCGGTCAAACACAGCAGCGGGGAGTGCTTGTTGACGGCGTTCTAACGGCCTTCTTTAGCGGTTGAGGTGTCGAATCCTAGGTTATCGAGGTTAAGGAATCCAATGGTGGCGGTGGTTTACTCCAAAAATGCCTCCTGGTGGTTGCCCAACTTCTGATCGGCGGTCACGGCTTCGAAGAACTCCAGCGGACTTCGATTCTCTCTTTTCTCTCACTTTCTCTCGCTTTTGATCTCTGATTTGGCTTCTTCACTTCATCCTCTATTTATAGGCTTTCGAAATCGAGCTGGATAAGCTCGAATTTCTACCAATCGAGGCAAATCGGATTTGCGGTTAAATGAACCAACTTCGATTCATGTAAATCCTTCGATTTGTTGGGATTTGATTCCAATTGGATGATGTTTATCTCAATTCTGTTGAAGATCCGTTGGATTTGTGCAAAAACATCGAATTGAAATGGCCGAAATTCGAATTTTTCCCCTAGTCGGCGATCTCGGATCGAGGTTAAAGACGATCACGCGCCCAGCACGTACGTTCTCTCCAGCCAATCAGATGCTGCCACGTGTCTTAGGTAAATGAAAAATTTGTAAAACGCGGAAACTGCTTCCCCCGCGTTTCGAACCCCTGACCTTGCACCCGCACGCACCCGCCTGACTATGGCTCGGACCAGCTGAGCTAGCCCATTTTCCTGATTTTGTTTATTTCGCAAATTGCATATATGCAATGCGATTTTTTTATTTTTTTGTATTTTTTGAAATTTCAAAAATTTGTAAAAATTATTTATTCCTTATTATTGCCATTTCTAAAATCATTTTTCAAAATTGATGTGTTTTCCTATTTATTTTTATTTTTTTGAATATTTTTCCTATTTTCGCCAAATTAGAGAAAAATTGGGAAAAATTGGAAATTGATTATTATTTATTCTTAAGGAAAAAATGAGGTGTTTACAGCTGCCCCTCTTTGTAGTAAAGTTTGAAAAACTTAACTACAAAGACAAGAAAGACGCCATTTTTTGCCTCTTGATTTGAATAGATAACGCTTTGGTTTGGTTGATTATCTGGAATTTGGTTTTTTTTTTTTTTTTGTAGGAAAATGCTACAAGGGCTAATAATCCCATGAGTTTAAAATGGTCCTAACAATTTAGAGTAATGTTCCTTCCCAAAAAGTGCTTTATGGGCCGACTAATTGGCAATAGGAAACATCTTAAGCATTTTCTAGGAGTGTAGAATAAATGATAATAGGAAGCGTCTTATCAGACTAGCAACCTTGAAAAGAAGATTATCTTAGGAAACACCCTTATGAGCTGGCTACCTGTCAACAGAAGCGTCTAGTTAGATTAGCGACTGTTTGGAAAGATATTTCCTAAAAGTGCTCCTATGAGCTGACTAATCGGTTATCTAAAGTTTGAAAAAGTGCTCCTATGAGTTGATTAATTGATAGATTCGAAAAGTGCTCCTTTGAGCTAACTAATCGATGTAGTATAGGAAAGTGCCCCTTCTTTGGGCTGACTGACCTATAGCGGGAAGTATCTTCTTAGACTAACGACCCTAGGGGGAAATGTCTCAAAAAGTGCCCCTACGGGCTGACCTTGAGATAAGATATTTAGGAAAGTGTCCCTCTTGGGCTGACTAACCTATAGCGAGACGTGTCTTCTTAGACTAACGACCCTGGGGGAAATGTCTCAAAAAGTGCCCCTATGGGTTGACCTTGAGATATGATATTTAGGAAAGTGCCCCTCTTGGGCTGACTAACCTATAGTGGGACGTGTCTTCTTAGACTAGCGACCCTGGGGGAAATGTCTCAAAAAGTGCCCCTATGGGCTGACCTTGAGATATGATATTTAGGAAAGTGCCCCTCTTGGACTGACTAACCTATAGCGGGACGTGTCTTCTTAAACTAACGACCCTAGGGGAAATGTCTCAAAAAGTGCCCCTATGGGCTGACTTTGAGATAAGATATTTAGGAAAGTGCCCCTCTTAGGCTGACTAACCTATGATAAAAATATCTCAAAAAGGTGCCCCTATGGGCTAACCTTAAGAAAGGATGTTTAGGAAAGTGCCTCTCTTGGGCTGACTAACCTAAGATAAAAATGTCTCAAAAAGGTGCCCTTATGGGCTAACCTTAAGAGAGAATATTTAGGAAAGTGCCCCTCTTAGGCTGACTAACCTATGATAAAAATGTCTCAAAAAGGTGCCCCCTATGGGCTAACCTTAAGAGAGGATATTTAGGAAAGTGCCCCTCTTGGGCTGACTAACTTATGATAAAAATGTCTCAAAAAGGTGCCCCCTATGGGCTAACCTTAAGAGAGGATATTTAGGAAAGTGCCCCTCTTGGGCTGACTAACCCATGATAAAATGTCTCAAAAAGGTGCCCCTATGGGCTAACCTTAAGAGAGGATATTTAGGAAAGTGCCCCTCTTGGGCTGACTAACCTATTAAAGGGGATGTTTAGACAAGTGCCCTACTATGGGTTGACTCATATTATGCTTTTTGAATATGCTTTCTACTAACTGAGCTAAATGATGTGATGCTTTTCATGATATGATGATAGTTATTCATTTTAATATGCTTGCCAATTTATCGTGGATGGCAACCAAACAACCGAACCTTCGTGCTGGTTTGCTTCACTTCTTCTCATCTTGACACGGGGTTAAAAATCTTGATGTGCTCCCTTTCTTGTGCACATGGCTCTTTTGACGGTAATACTATCCTACTAATGCACTAGTTTTAATGCTCAAAAGTAGATAGAATTATATTACAAAATATATTGAGATTCATTATTATCTAAGTGTTTATCTTTCATTGGTGAAGTGATGGGTAATGTGTTTAGGAATATTTGATGAGAATTGATTGGTATTATTGACCATTCAGGGATATTAACTTTGCTTGTAAAAAGTAAAAACTCGACTTAACGAAATTTGTATCGAACATTGGCTTTCATAAACATTGGCAAAATTTCAATTCCCTTGCCTAATGATAGTACATCTTTACAGCATCTGTGTTAATGGGGTCTCTCAATTCCGGACCATCCATTTGAGTCAGTATCAAAGCACCTCCTGACAGAACCTTTTTCACTACATAAGGGCCTTCATAGTTCGGGGTGAATTTTCCTCTAGAGTCTTGGGCATTTAGGAGAACCTTCCTTAACACTAAATCCCCTTCTCTGAAGTATCGGGGCCTCATCTTCTTGTTAAATGCTCAGGCCATCCTTTGTTGGTAACACTGGCCATGACATAGTGCGGTAAGTCTTCTTTCATCAATCAAATTCAGCTGATCAAACCTCTTCTTTACCCAATCTGATTCGGTTAGCTGAGTTTCTAACAGAATTCTGAACGATGGTATTTTGACTTCAACTGGTAACACCGCTTCTGTACTATATACCAATGAATATGGGGTGGCTCCCGTAGATGTTCTTATTGAAGTCCTATAAGCCATAAGAGCAAACAGCAACATTTCGTGCCAATCTTTGTAAGTTGTTGTCATTTTATTGATGATCTTTTTGATATTTGTGTTAGCTGCTTCTACTGCCCCATTCATTTGAGGTCGGTAGGGAGTTGAATTTCTGTGGTTTATGTGGAATTGTTGACATAAACCCGTCATCGACTTGTTATTAAGATTGGTACCGTTGTCAGTGATGATAGACTCAGGAACTCCATATTGGGCTATTATGTCCCTTTTCAAGAAGCGGATGATTACCCCTTTCGTGACATTGGCATATGATGACGCTTCTACCCATTTAGTGAAGTAATCAATCGCTACCAGTATAAACCTGTGGCCATTGGATGCTGTTGGAGTGATTGGACCAATTATGTCAATTCCCTACATGGAGAAAGGCCATGGTGCTGACAATAAGTGTAGCTCGTTGGGCGGAGCATTTATCCGGTTTGCGTATACTTGACACAAATGACAGTGCTTGACATATTTTATGCAATCCGATTCCATGGTTAACCAATAATATCCTAACCTCATGAGTTTTCGGGCTAACATGTAGCCATTCATATGAGGTCTACATACTCCTTCATGTACCTCTTTCATCAATTCGTAGGCTTCATTTTTGTCCACACATCTTAACAAGGTGGTATCAGATGATCTTTTGTAGAGTATAGACCCGCTTAACAAAAAATGGCTTGCTAATCTTCTAAGTGTTCTTTGGTCATTCTTGCTAGCCATTTCAGGGTATTTACTTTCTTGGAGAAAAGTCTTGATGTCGTGATACCAGGGCTTGTCATCTTGTGTTTTTTCAATCGTTAAACAGCAAGCGGGCCGATTTTTGATGTCTATTTTCATCGGTTGAACTTCGGCTCCCCCTGTTATCTGGATCATAGATGCTAGTGTGGCTAGTGCATCTGCAAACTGATTTTGAGTTCTCGGGATGTATGTGAAAGTGATTGCCTTGAATTCTTCGATTAGCTCTGTTAAATGTTAATGATATGGTACTAGTTTGGGGTCTTTAGTCTTATATTTCCCTCTTGTCTATAGTATGATAAGCGACGAATCTCCGTATACTTCTAATTCGCGGATTTCCATTTGGCAGGCCATTTTGAGGCCAAGAATACATGCTTCATATTCCGTGATGATATTGGTATATGGAAATGTAAGTCTTGTCGCTGCAGCGAATTGAGTGCCATCTGGGGATATCAATACTGCCTCAACTCCACAACTGAATACGTTGGCAGCTCCGTCAAAAAACAGCTTCCACTTAGCCTTCTGTTTTATCCCAAAGTCTTCTATCGGTATGTCTTCTATTGTTAATATATTTTCGTTCAGAAATTGAGCTTGTAGTTTTTAGGAATCTGTCTTGACAGGGTGTTCTGCCAATTGGTCAGCTAAGGCTTGCCCTTTCATTGAGTTCTGATTTACGTATGTGATGTCAAACTCGGATAGGAGCATTTGCCATTTAGAGATTCCCCCTATCAAGGCTGGTTTCTCTGCCAAGTATTTCAAGGAATCATGTCTTATCAGCAGCTCAATATGATAGTAAAGGGTATATTGCCTTAACTGATGCATGACCCAAATTAGAGCACAACAAGTCTTCTCCACATCTGAGTACCTCTGTTCCCCTTCTGTGAATTTCTTGCTCAAGTAATATATGGAACGCTCTCTTCCCTCTTCATCTTTCTGCCCTAATACGCATCCCATGGATTCAGGGAGTATAGTGAGGTATAAGAATAAAGGCTTTCCTTGCTTCAGGACTATCAAGACCGAAGGTTTCATAAGGTAGTCTTTGATCGTCCTGAATGCTTCTTCACATTCGTCGTCCCATTCTATTGTGGCGTTCTTCTTCAACAGACGGAATAGTGGCTGGCATTTGTCAGTGAGTTGTGAGATAAAACGAGCTATATAATTTAATCTTCCCAGCAAGCTTCTTACTTCTTTAACGGAGCGTGGGGAAGGTAATTCTAATATAGACTTTACCTTGTCAAGGTCGATTTTAATCCCTTCCTGGCTTATGACAAACCCTAACAATTTCCCCGTTGTGACCCCGAAAGTGCATTTCTCTGGGTTTAACTTGAGCTGGAATTTTCTCAGTCGTTTAAACAATTTCTTCAGCATATCTATATGGCTTTCTCCCTCTTTAGATTTGGCTATCATGTCGTCGACATATACTTCAACCTCTCGATGCATCATGTCATGAAGTATTGCGACCATGGCTCTCTGATACGTTGCCCCGGCGTTTTTCAAACCAAAGGGCATGACTTTGTAACAGAAAGTTCCCCATGTTGTGATGAAAGTTGTTTTGGTTTTATCTTCTTCAGCCATTTTTATTTGATTATATCCTGAGAAATCGTCCATGAATGAGAAGAGATGGTTTCCCGCAGTATTGTCCACTAGAACATCAATGTGAGTTAGGGGGAAGTTATCCTTTGACGTGGCTTGGTTTAAGTCTCGGAAGTCTACACATACGCGTACGTTTCCATTCTTTTTCATAACGGGGACTATATTTGCTACCCATTCTGGGAAATCGGATACTTCAATAAACCCTACTTCTAGTAGTTTCTTGACTTCTTCCTTAATCTTTAGCAAGATGTCAGGCCTAAATCTTCTCAGTTTTTGTTTTTTAGGTTTGACATCTTCCCTTGTGAGAAGCCTATGAACCACTATTGATTGGTTTAGTCCTGACATGTCACCATATGACCAGGCGAACACATCCACATATTCTGTTAATAGCTCGGTTATCTCACATTTTTGCTCGGCACTCAAACTGGTCCCGATTTTGAGGTTTTTAAGTTTTTCCATGCTTCCTAGATTTACTGTCTCCACTGGCTCGTCGATCGAAATTCCGCTTTGTTCATGTTTTTGCCAATTTTCTTGTATTATTTCATGGTCAAGGATATCGCCTTCAACAACTGACCTAGCAGCGTTGGAAACGATATCGGTGTTTTTATTTTCTACCTGCACGAAATATCCCTGATGTTCGCTGGTAGGAGATTTGGGTAAAGTAAAAATGAAAGCATATATATAAGAAAAAAAACAGACTGTAATTGAATTGATAAAGAGTCTCAATAAAATTTGTTCAATAATCGTTCTCTATTTTTGAGCTAACCTAGGGCTATTGATAGGGTAACAAAACCAATTATTCAGAGCCGGATGCTGACTGGACGTACGGGGGGTTAGGCTCCCATTGCTGACGTCACCTTCGTTTATCCGAGGCTCTTGAATGACGTTTGCTTTTCATAAAGATTGTTGGAGAGGTGGAATGCACATCTGGGTGTTGCTTGGCTTTTCCTTCTTCCTGCCTTTAACACCTCTTGCTTGTGCTTCTTCTCGAGCTGTAGGAACGTAGTCAATGCTAGTCTTGTTGCGGCTATTGCTACTGTTTGCCATTTTTGCTCTTGAACGTGTGCAAATTGGGCTTCTGAAAGGGTTCGGTTTCTTGGGAGCTATTTTGATACTTGGCGCGCATTTTTCTTTTTTAGTATAATGTATGCAAATGCTATGCATGTGTCACGCGGATGCTTAAAATAAAAGGGTCGACAATTGATTGACGATGTAATATTGAAACTTTACTTTTATTAATAATGAAAATTTTGGAGTTCAAAGAGAACAAATAAAAGAGTACAATGATAATCTATTTCCTAGCTTTCTTGGTCTTCTGTTGTGGAGACTCAGGCTTCTCGTTGATGACAGCTTCTAATTCTTCAACCCTGGCTTTGGTCTTCTCCAATTGAGCTTCTAAGGCTTTGTTGATTGTTGTTTTGCGGATACCCTCTTTTTGCTGAAGATACCAGTTCGCCCGGCCTCAAGATCAAGTACATAGACTTAGTTGGTTATTGCTGAAGCCTGCAGCAGCTGGGTGTGCTCTTCTAAGGTAGGGGTGATTTCATGTGGCCCGATGAAGAAGGTTGCAGGCTCGTTTCCCATAAATGGAGCATGGCCCGTACTAAAGGCAAATTCACCTCCATTTTTGTTAGTGAGAGGATGGGCCCTATCTTCTGCTGGATGAAGGCCTGCTCCTCTGGATTGTACAAGGTAAACCAGTGGTCCATTACCAATTTTGGGTCCAAAGGTTTGTACACCCGAATTTCTTTGCGGAGGAGGCGGTCGACTGCGGTACTAGCCATTTATTACAACAAGAAATTTCCTAATTACAACTAGAACTATGAAAATATTACAGGGAAATAGATCCGAACTCTATGAACAAAACAAAAAATTATTACATCATCATCAATTGTCAACCCATGACTTATGTATGCAAATAGGTTGGTTCTAACTGGTCCCCAAGCTCTATGGCCTCCCGCATTCTCGGAGAAATGGATCTCAGGCCATATCGAAGCATTGGTTGGGGTAGCCTAATCGGTCCCGAACGGTGATCAACTCACTTCGTCCGAAACCTACACAATGGCTCCTAGTCTTAGGGTTCTAAGATGGTCCGGGTTCGACCGCATCTATTCACACAAACATATGCATGCATGCAGACCCCAAAGTAAAGAAACATATTCAGGTGGCTAGCCTACTGGAATACCTTCCCCAGCGGAGTTGCCATCCTGTCGAGTCTAATTTTTGAATTTCCCATTCCTAATTCGATCTAGACTAGACCCTATGCTCATCTAATATAGATCCTCGATTTGAGTTAGGAATTTCGTTTAATTTTGGAGTCGCCGCCCAACTGTTGTTGGGAAAGATTGAATTAAGACTAATGGAGCGAATTAGTCTTAATTTAGACCACTAGTCGTCGTGATTTCCTCTTCTCGTTTTTGTAAAAAGGGGAAAGGGAAAACCAGAGTTTCTAAGTTCGGAGGCTAACCTATTAAAACCTTACGGTTACCACCTAATCTCCTAAAATTTACTCCTTCTAGAAATGTCTTTTATTTTGTTTCTGTTGCTTTTTATTATGTTCTTGAATGAATTATTTGAAAAAATGATTTTTTATTTCATTTTATGGGTTGACCCGAATGGGTGCTTACGTACCTGCTATTCAGGATCAAACAAGCCGTAGTTCGCTTTTCCTGAAAATCTTAAGTGTGTTTGTGAGTTTTAATTTTTGAAATCTCTTTTGATTTATGTTTTTATCATTTTTGGGATTTTTCTAAAAAATCTAAACCTAAACTTAATAATTTGATTTTTGAAAATAATTTTTAGGGAAAACATCAATTTTGGATTTATTTTGAGAAAATGATTTTTCTAAGTGATAAAACTCATTTTTTCTATTTTTATAATTTTATAATTTTTATTAATTTTTTATTAATTTTGTAATTTTTATGATTTTCATTATTTTTATGGTTCTTTTATTATTCTTTTACAATTTTTATAATCTTTATGAGTTTTTATGATTTTTATAATTTTTTAGTATTTTTATTATTTTTTAATGATTTTTTCTTAATTTTTTTATAATTTTTATTAATTTTTTATAATTTTTATTTTATTAAAAATTTTCTCCTAGATTTTTATCTATCCTACTTTATAATCTAAAGATTTATTATTATTTTTCTAATATTTTTACTATTTTTCTACATTTTTATTATTTATTATTTTGATTATATATTTTTTTCTATTTTTATTTTTAAATCATTAAATCCTAAAAAATCTAATTTCTAGCATTTTTTCTATTTATTGAAATATAACTAATACATAAGTAAATAAATAAATAACTAACAAACAAATTAATAAATAAATAAATAACAAAATAACAAATCAAATAAAAATAACCGAAATAAATAAACAAAAATAAAAATAAATAAAAAAATCCAGAAAATCCGACTTACCTGGATCCGGGTCGGTGCGCGAGTTGGGTCGGATCGGGTCGAATCAAGTCAAATCGGGTCGGGTTGGATAGGTCGAACACAGCGGCGGGGAGTGCTCGTTGACGGCGTTCTGGCGGCCTTCTTTAGCGGTTGAGGTGTCGAATCCTGGGTTATCAAGGTTGAGGAATCCAATGGTGGGGGTGGTTTGCTCCAGAAATGCCTTCTGGTAGTTGCCCAACTTCTGATTGGCGGTCGCGGCTTCGAACAACTCTGGCAGACTTCGATTCTCTCTTTTCTCTCACCTTCTCTCGCTTTTGATATCTGATTTGGCTTCTCCACTTCATCCTCTATTTATAGGCTTTCGAAATCGAGTTGGATAAGCTCGAATTTCCACCAATCGAGGCAAATCAGATTTGAGGTTAAATGAACCGACTCCGATTCGTGTAAATCCTTCGATTTGTTGGGATTTGATTTCAATTGGATGATGTTTATCTTAATTCTGTTGAAAATCCGTTGGATTTGTGCAAAAAAATCGAATCGAAACGGCCGAAATTCGAATTTTTCCCCTGGCCGGTGATCTCGGACCGAGGTTGAAGACAATCACGCGCCCGGCGCGTGCGTTCTCTCCAGCCAATCAAATGCTGCCACGTGTCCTAGGTAAATGAAAAATTTGCAAAACACAGAAACTGCTTCCCCCGCATTTCGAACCCCTGACCTCGCACCCACACGCACTTGCCTGACTATAGCTCGAACTAGCTGAGCTAGCCCATTTTCCTGATTTTGTTTATTTCGCAAATTGCATATATGCAATGCGATTTTTTTTATTTTTTTGTATTTTTTGAAATTTAAAAAATTTGTAAAAATTATTTATTCCTTATTATTGCCATTTCTGAAATCATTTTTCAAAATTGATGTGTTTTCCTATTTATTTTTATTTTTTGAATATTTTTCCTATTTTCGTCAAATTAGAGAAAAATTGGAAAAAATTGGGAAAAATTGGAAATTGATTATTATTTATTCTTAGGGCAAAAATGGGGTGTTTACAAACCTAGTAAGAGGAGTCACTATCTTTAAGAATCCCTCAACAAACCTTTTATGGTTGCCTACTAGACCTAAGAAGCTTCTTATATATGTTATTTTCTTTGGTTTGTGTTAATCCATTATAGCTCTTACCTTTTCTAAGTCTATAGATATTCCATCCTTGTTAACTACATGACTTAAGAAAAGCATCTGCTCTAACCAGAAGTTACAGTTATTGAATTTGGCATATAGTCTTTCTTATAATCACTTTAACACTAATCTCAAGTGCTCCTGATGTTCTTCATTACTTTTTGAGTATATTGGGATATCATCTATGAAGACGATTACAAACTTGTCTAGGAAGTCCCTAAATACCCTATTCATTAGGTCTATAAATGCTGTAGGTGAATTGGTCAACCCAAAATGCATCAACAAAAATTCATAGTGCTTATATTTAGTCCTGAAAGCCATTTTTTTATATATCCTCTTCCTTAATTCTCAACCGATGGTATCTTAATCTCAGGTTTATTTTAAAGAATGCTTGAGCTCCTTGTAACTGGTCAAGCAGGTCATCTATCATAGGTAGAGGGATACTTGTTTTTTATAGTGATCTGGTTCAACTCTCTATAGTCTATGTAGAGCCTCATGCTTCCATCATTCTTCTTGACAAAAAGGATTGATGCATCTCAAGGAGATACACTAGGTCTTATGAAACCCTTATCCTATAGCTCTTATAATTACTTCCTTAGCTCTGTTAATTCAATTGGCACCATCTTGTATACCAGTTTTCATATTAGTATAATACCTTATACCAAATCAATACTGAACTTTATCTCCTTAGCTAGGGGTAAACCAAAAAGGCCTTTTGGAAACACGTCTATAAATTCTCTTACTATAGGCACCACTTCCCATTTTGTTTCTTCACTAGCTTTAGTAGTTACAACTGCCAACATATTCCTTGTCCATAACTCATAAGTGAGTAATCTAGTTGGTCTCTAAGCTTCTAGCTTAAATTTAGTAATCTTCCTCGGATATGTTGAATCGTATCACCATGTTATAACATTCAATGGTGGCATGGTATTTTGACAACTAATTGACTCATAATATAATGTCAAACTCCACAATCTCTAGAATCAAGAGATCTACTAGCATCACCTTACCCTGTATCTCTATTTCTACTCTTTTTGTAAATTCTATCTATCTTCCCTCTAACTCCCAAAGGAGTATTAATAGCCAAACTATCATCCATATTGTCTACATCTAATGCATATTCACATATAATGTTTTCAGACATATAAGAAATAGATGCACCGGTATCAAATAGTACATAAGCATTGTAGGTGTATACTTGAAGCATACCTATAATGGTGTCTATGTTTGGAATGTCCTGGTATTGCTATTGCTAAATAGTAAATACTCTAGTGGGAACTCACTATGTAGGGCTGTCATGCCCCGAAAGGAGGTCTAGAAGTCTCCACTAAAATCATCATGGCATGTGTGCACCCGTTATATGATAATCATCTTATGAGTCAAAGATCGTAAGACTCTAAGTAAATAATTGCATTTACGACTAATCATAGTACATATAATTGGATAATAAAATATAACTATGGATCACATATCTTAAGGTCAACCATGATCGTAGAGAATCGGTATCCCCTACTAACTAGTAAAATATGATAAATCCTAAGTTTCTCAAATTCAATTTTATTTACATGGGGGTTCTAATATTTCATCTAAGTAAATCTATCCTTCACAATTCTTACATTGTCATTCTGGTCTTCCAAAACTCTTGACACTTCACATCTTATCTCATCCCAAGCTTTCGTAATCGCTACTTACAAAAAGGGTCTATGGTGAGGTGAGCACACTATGGCTTAGTGAATGGGATAGTAACACTTTTAATGCTATGTACACACAAGCAAATTCAAATCAAGTTATCAAACATATGCTATGCATGAACAACCATATGAATGCAGCATCTCACATGGTCTTCCAGTAACCAACATGAAGTCTAGGGTTTATGCCCCCCCCCCCCCCCCCCTTGACCTTAGGTTGGGTATTCCAAAGCCACCATCAAAGCTTAGGTCATTACCCGATTTATTTATCTTATTACTTTGATATTGTGATATCTTTTTAATTTAACAGTGAATGCTCCCGTACATCTGCATCGGATAGAGCAAAACCCTAAAGGACCGACCAGCTCAGAAACGTCAAGGCGCGATAATCTCTTAATCACTTAGTTCGCACTTAGCAGAATAATAATCCTCTTGATTACCCTGGCAAGCCCTGTAGCAGTGATGGCCTTCAATCTCATCCAATGTCTCATGGAAATGCATGTCAAGTTTTAATCAGATCCACTCCCTTGATTAATTGATTTAAAGTGATCAAACAAAATATACAAACACAATCAATTCTCATTTAAGCCAATGAAGTAACTACTAAGCATTTCATTTCACATTTACCATAACAAGTAGAGATCATGCCTTTCTTATCACACAAAACAGATACCAAACCCAAACCTCGCAAATGTAGACTTATCCAACTTTACAACAGGTTAAATTAACTTAGCACCTTTATGCCATTTCTCTTAAATGTCAAACCAACCACTTGAGGTCACTTTATAATCATCATATCTAATACCTCTGTGTCATTGCACTTCTCAAGTGCTCTGTCATTCACACTCCTGAGAGCCAACATGGTCGTTTGGTATATTCCTTTTTGAGTCCTCAAGACATATGTGTACAATATATATATATATCTACATATATAGGTATGTACATGACATATCTTTAATTAAAGACTATTTACTAGACACCTTCCCTTAGGTACTTAAGAGAGCAAGAAAATAGGATTGTTAGGTTGTAAAAATCAAGATTTCACTCATGATTTGTATGGTTGGGTTCATGAGTGTATTATATGGATATAATAGGAAAATATGCTTGCCTAAGTATATATATACACATTCATGAACTAACTCTGATATGTATACACCCTATTCCAACTAAGTACACCAACTCAGTAGCTATAGAAGGAAAAGCTAGGTTTCTATATTTTGGTTGGATTTGAAGAAAAGAATTTTGAATCATAGGTTAGGCTTATGGTAATAGCACTAGCAATATGGTGCTAAGTGCTATTGTTAAGGTAATGATATCTATACCTTCGAACCATTCATTCCTTTACACTCTTTATGACTTCTTTCCTAACTCATTAATCCCCACTACATAACTCAACTTAGCAATAATCACAATCAATTGCAAATACAACAAAAAGCAATTTCACATACATAGCAATCAACATACAATACAACATGGTAGCATATCATTAAGTTTCCTACTCACCTGTTTAGGGTCATCATAATCCTAGCCGGAGTCGAGAGATTCTAGTGGATAACCTCTTTGCTTTCTTCTTGAAACTTGTGTCCTTCTGCAATGCTTCCTTAACTAAACCATAGAAAGCAGCATCTTTACTTGACTTTGGTGGTTTCCTAGCGCTTGATATGTGTACTCTACTCATCTTGTGTTTGACGGCAAGGTGTGAAGCTTCCTAATGGGAATCTACCCAGCTATCTTGATGGAAAGGGAACTTGATTTAGATGATGATCCAAATCACTTGCATGCATACATATTTTTTTCTTTATCTAATAAAAGTTTGAATGATAATCTAGCAGGTATAACGATCATTCTTCACAGGATGCCACATGAACTTCACTATTGGTCAAATTAGAGACATCATTGGATTTACATCCAATGGCCCGACTTAATCAACATTGACTCGATGAACCGACTCTTTGAAGATTATTATCTTTTGTACTTGTAATTTATTTCTTTGAACCATTTATTTTGTAAGCTTTTGGGACATTTTATTTGGTTATATTTTAAGGATTATGGACAAGCTACCCTTTAGTAGCATAGTTGTAATTGTTTACTCATTTTAACCCTAAAAGGAGCAAGTATAAATACTTGCTTAAGTAGGGTTTAGGAGAAAGTTGAAAGTATACACATTTTGCTGCCTATTTTCATGAGAGTTAGGGTTCTTACCCAATTTTCATAAGACTCTAATCAATTCATCAAGGAATTGTAGCGAGTAGCAACTAAAGGAATTGTGAGTCATATCATTTCCTTGGTTGACTTCCTTTTCATGCTAGTGTGTAATATCTAGTTTTGATTAAGATTGTGTTCTTTGGTTCTTGAATTCACATCAATCATAGGATCAATTTTATCATTATAATGTTTACAATTTAGTGGAAATTGGTTCCTATATTGTCTTGTTAATTGCAATTCTTCATTTGCTAGTGGAATTCTTCATTTGCGTAGAAGCTTATTGTATAGGAAGTTCACACCAATTTTTACTGTTGTTGGTGATTGGATTTACATTTGATATTGTGTTGTGTGCTTAATCCAATTGAGCACATCATCATTTAGTGTTAAGGTTGTTTGATTTACAAATTGGATTCCAAAAGGATTTAGGGTTCATGCCATTTAGAGGGTTGTTGTCCGGATTTGATTGAAGTTGTTTCAATTTATTGTCTGTATATGCTTTGGCCTTTTTAAGTACATCATCTTTTTGGTATCAAAGCTCAAGTTTAGAGAAGGGAGTAGTGTTGGTTGATTTCTTGATCTACATTATCAATTAGGGTTCTTCAATTTGTGATTCGAAATTGTGTGTTGCAAAATTGAGGTTGCGTAATTGTCTTAATTGAGAAGTGAATTTGCTGCTTGTTGAAGTTGAATTGAAAGACTTGTTGTAGCTCCTTATGATTGATAATTTTCGTGAAAGGGAAGGGGAGTAAAAGTATATTATTGATTCAAATTTCAGAACTTGAAAATTACCTCATTTGTGAAGGGAGTGGAAGTGTAATCCATTGCATGTTGATTTCGGAAATAAGAGTATAGTTGTACAATTTTTCAGAATTGAATTGTATGGATTATATGGAATTTATTTGATTTTGAAAACACACATTAAGTAATAGAAGTTATTGTGTGTTCATTTGAATTTGAAAGTGGCTTCTTACCATTTATGGAAAGGTTACAATAAGTGAGATCATTTGAATTTGTTGTTAGCTTGTTTGCAAGTTGCAGTTTGAAAGTGTGTGAAGTAAAGGAGTGCAATGTGTGGAAGTGTGTGTGTGTGGTGTTGTGCTTGTGTATTTAGTGAAGGGTGTGCGTGTGTGGCGTTGTGTTGTGTGTTTTGATTAAAGGGGGATTACGAGTGGCATAAGTGGTCGTGGAGAGTGTTTGCACCGTGAGTAAGGGAAGGAGTGGTGGTATGAAATTGTACATTTTTATGTGTGGTGAGGTGCTGCACATTGTGATTTATTATAGTGTGAAACCGTAGCAAGAAAGGAAGATTTAAATAGTAGAATTTGAATTAAAAAACAAACATTTAAAGTGTGAAAGTAATTGAACTCATTACTTAAACACTTATGGTTGAATTTAATTTCTTAACTACTTAGAAGTGATTGTGTGTGCTTCATTTATTTGATTTTACTTGAAGTACCAAGAATTATTTCATTATGTTTTTGACCCCTTGCAACATGGATTTCATTATGTCTTAGTGTGGTTGTTAAACGTGTTTTTGTGACTTAGTGTTGTTGAAGGAGTGTGTTGTAAATTGTGGGATTGTACTTCATCACATCACAATCATGTCAAATGACAGTGTAAATGGGGGAATTGGCAATGAGGCGAATAGCCAGGTTAGTGGAGGTTAGGGTCATCAAACTGCAAGTAGAAGGACTTTGGAAGATCAACTTTAGGATCTTACTACTATTGTTGCTATATTAGAAACAAGGATTGATAGGATGACATTGCCACAACCACCAGTGGTAAATCCTCAGGCACCACCTCGAGTAGCTCCACAAAATATCTAGAGAGAAGAAGCAATGGGAGGAGAAAATTTGGGTAGAAGAATGAAGGGAGATCATCACCCCTATAGGGAGGAGAGGGATGATAATTTTAGGATTAATCCTTACCCAAATAGGGATTTCAGGCCACTTAGGGGATTAGAGTATTTGAAGCTGTAGATGCCTTCTTTTGATGGTAGGGGTTCAGTAGATGATTATCTAGACTAGGAAGATAAGGTTGAAGGCCTTTTTGAGTGCTATGAAGTTGATGACAATACCTGAGTTCGACTTGTTGCTGTTGAGTTCGTAAGGTATGCTACCTTATGGTGGAAGAATTTAGTGATTAGCAAGCGTAAGGATAGTGAGGCTGAAATTTAAACATGGAGGGATATGAAGAGGGTTTTAAGAAAGAGGTTCATTCCTGAAAACTACAAGCAGGAACTATTTATGCGTCTTTAAACTTTGAGGCAGGGAGGCAAAACAGTAGATGATTATGTATAGGAATTTGAAACCCTGATGATTAGATGTGGGTTACAAGAGCCTCTAGAGAAAACCTTAGCATGCTTTGTATTAGGGTTAAAATATGAGATCGCATGTGTAGTTAAGCTACAGAGATACAGTACACTTGATAAAGCTATACAGCTAGCCTTGAAAGTGGAGAGGCAAAGGCGATCCGACTCATTCAAGGCTACTAATAGTAAGCCCAATGCTACTACTAAGCCCATAGGAGCTGATGGTCGATCAAGAGGACCAAAGGTAGTAGGTGAGTCAGTCAAGGTAGTGGATAAAGCTACCCTCAGCATAGACAGGGAAAACATGACCTCTAGCAAGGGTAAAGAGGTAATAGTACTTGATGTTAAGCAGACTGTACCAGGAACTACCAGTATGAAATTGTGCCAAATTAAATGTTTTAAATGCATGGAATTTAGGCATATGGCAGCACAGTATCCTAATAAGAGAGTCAAGATAGTTATGGAGAGTGTTGGAGAAGAGGATGAGGATGAGAAGGAACCAATCGACTGTTTATAACATTGCAGGAATATTATGATGATCTGACTTCTGAAAAACATGAGAGGGAACAGGTGAATAGTATTTAGCAATTGATGTATTGCACAGGGTTCTGACTTTATCTCCTGATACTAAGGACAAGTAGAGAGAGAACATATTCCACACTTCTTGCAGGATTAGAGGTAACCTTTGTGTACTGATCATAGATAGTGATAGTTGCACAAATGTCATATCTATTGCATTAATAGACAAATTATAACTATCTACTAGTCCACATCCTAGCCCTTATAACTTACATTAGTTGGACAATCAGGGTAGTATGTATGTTACACAAAGGGCAAGGGTGCCTATGAGTGTTAGAAAGAAATATCATGATGAGATCATATGTGATGTGATTCCTATGTGTGCCTTTCATTTACTATTGGATAAACCCTAGATGTTTGATAGAAAGGTGTTGCATGATGGTTTCAGAAACACCTACATGTTTCGAAAGGGAGGTTCTCGAATAGTATTGATACCTATGTCTCTATCTGAGGTACATAATTTCTAAGAGCAGGTTAGGACTACTTCCATTTCATCTAATAATTGAGAAAACAGGGTGACAAAGGCATTCGAGTTTAGTCCATGAAGTGACCCTTTAGATTTGAGGGCAAATCTTTCAGAGGCTTCAGGAGATGATGAGAATCTACCTAGCAATCTTGATGGACAGGGAACTTGATTTGGATGATGATCTAAATCACTTGCATGCATACATATTTTTTTCTTTATCTAATAAAAGTTTGAATGATAATCTAGCAGATACAACGATCATTCTTCACGGGATGCCACGTGAACTTCACTGTTGGTTAAATTAGGGACATCATCAAATTCACATCTAATAGCTCGTCATGATTAACATTGACTTAATGAATTGGCTCTTTAAAGATTATTATCTTTCGTACTTGTAATTTATTTCTTTGAACCATTTATTTTGTAAGCTTTTAGGATATTTTATTTGGTTGTATTTTGAGGATTATGGACCAACCATCCTTTAGTGGCATAGTTGTAATTGTTTACTTATTTTAACCCTAAAGGGAGCAAGTATAAATACTTGCTTAAGTAGGGTTTAGGAGGAAGTTGAGAGTACACACATTTTGTTGCCCATTTTCATGAGAGTTAAGGTTCTTACCTAATTTTCATAGGACTTTTATCAAATTTTCAAGGAATTGTGGCAAGTAGCAACTAAAGGAATTGTGAGTCATATCATTTCCTTGGTTAATTTTCTTTTCATGCTAGTGTGTAATATCTAGTTTTGATTAGGATTGTGTTCTTTGGTTTTTGAATTCACGTCAATTGTAGGATTAATTTTATCATTATAATGTTTACAATTTAGTGGAAATTGGTTCCTATATTGTCTTATTAATTACAATTCTTCATTTGCTAGCTGGAAGCTTATTGTATAAGAAGTTCATGCCAATTTTTAGTGCTATTGGTGATTGGATTTACATTTGATATTGTGTTGTGTGCTTAATCCAATTGAGCACATCATCATTTGGTGTTAAGGTTATTTGATTTACAAATTGGATTCCAAAAGGATTTAGGGTTCATGCTATTTAGAGGGTTGTTGTCTGGATTTGATTGAAGTTGTTTCAATTTTTTATTTCTATGTGCTTTGGCCTTTTTAAGCACATCACTTCCTCCGTAAGGAACTTTGGGCGAACAAGATTCGAATGTTGAACACTTCTTCAATGTGATTTTGATACAAGGTTTCAGAAGGAACGACCTTCCTATGAATCATCGTTTCCAATACCTCTAAATTGTTGTGATCGACTATCTGCTTTCTTTGTGTAGAAGTTGGGCAATGAAATGTCTTCGACCTGCCAAATTTGGAATTCCTTCTTTTGTATATGCAAGATACCTTTAGAAAGGACAACTAAAGGTCTTGCATTAGGCTATTTGGTCAAGAATGATCTTCCTTAACATCCTTTAAACATTCCATTGCGAAATCCATTTCATTTCAAATATCCCCAGGCCATCATCTTGGATGTTGCTCGAATCATTCCCTTCACCATCTACACCAATATAAACATCTCTTCTTCTTGTTTACTTTTACACAGACATACTCACTTCCTTCACACAAGTCCCTCTTCCTTCTCATTTTCACCTTTTTGTTCTTTCTTCTCTCCTTTGTTGACATCTACATCTACAGGGTTTCCTATCCTTTCTATTGATTTTCATCCTCACTCACGCTTCCATCGCTATACATACACCAACCATTCCCACACATCACATACATATACCGACATACTCTTATCCATATATGTACACACTTCGTACACCACGTATGCACCTACACATACATACACATGATCATACCACACCACTAGTGCATACGCACATACATACTCCATTCACGTCTCACACCATTGACACGCATACTCCACATATACCTCACACTCCCAATACATACTTACCCACATACTCTGCACACATTACATACCTACACCGCACATCATCTCATACACTCACAAACTTACTCCACATACACCTCACACCACCAATACACACACACTCACATACTTCGCACACACTACATTCATCTTCCATACACCACACACCATTTCATACACATACATACATACCCACACACATTGCTCCTTCCATATGCATATACACATACCCACACACCACACATCTTTCATACATATATATACATATCACATACTCCACACACCATCCATATACACACATGTACTGTACACTTCACACCTTTCGTACATATACGCACACCCTTATACGCCTTACGACAATCCACACACACACACACAACCTGCACATACCACACACCATCCATATGCATACACCCCTTTTGCACACACCACAGATCATCCTACGCATACATACATACCGCATACATCGCACTACCCATATACACACACATGCCGCACACCCTACATCACCTCATGCACGTACACATATCTTTACACACACCGCCTACCATCACATACACATACACACATCTCCACATACATCACACCCACCTTTCATATCCACACCACACACCATTTCATACGCATACATACATACTCACACGCACACCACACTTTCACCTACACATACACACACCCTTACACACTGCGCATCCTACTGTCACATACACCCATTTTCGCATACACCACACACCTTCTCCCACACATACTCACATCTTTACACACACCACGTACCTTCACTCACACACACACACTCACACTTTCCCAACACAACCGTCTGGCCTATACTAGGAATTCCCTTCTCCACTTCCTCACTGCAATAGCCGGTTATTATTACTGGGTCACCAACGTTATTATTGCTGCCCTCCCTCGTACACACAACGCACTCATCCACCCACTATACGCCTCTTTTAGCAACCACCAACCGGAGCAACCATAACCATATCATTGCTGTTTTCGATTGGTGAACTTCACTTGGACTCTTTCCGTTGTTGCGATCGTCATTGGTGCGATTCATTGTGGTTGTCATTGCTGTCATCACTGTGTCGTTGCAGTAGTTATAGTTGCAGTCAAGGTCGTCGTTGTGGTCATTGTTTGGGTTGTTGTTGTCTTCCTCTTCCCTTGCATGCATACACACACCTCGTAAGCATTAACGTTTCTCTCTCTCTCTCTCTTTCTCTTGTTGGAGCCTCGCCGAAGAAGGTATTGTAGGGAAGTGAGAGGATTTGTAGCTCGGATAAGTTGCCGATTAACGGCGAGAGTATTCCGGAGAGGAATGCCGATGAATCTCTAGTGATGCTTATCGATATTACTCAGTGAGGCGTGGGGTTACAAGTGATGCCATTCTAGTTGTAGTATTTTGTTGAAGTATTCCAGGAGGAAAGAAGAGAAGAGGAAGAAGAAAGGAAGGGGACGCGAGACAGAGGAAGGGCGGGAAGGAAGATGTCGCTTGGAAGAAAAGAAAAACGGAGAAGAATAAGAAGAAGAGTGGAAGAAGAAGTCAAGGAGACAGAGAAAGGAAGAAGAAGAAGAAAAGAAAGGATAGAGAGAGGGGGGGGGGTGGGGGTGGGGGGGGGTTAGGAGGGATGATGCCTACTACTGCTGTCTTTGACGTGACGAACGGATGGGACAACGACAAATTAATTTTTTTTTTTTACAGTTATATATATTTACATTATATTATATTGAATTTCACATTATAAATGTTTCTATTTTTCTGTATTTCGCGCGCATACAAAGATATCTTTAAATTTTATATTTTTAGCATTTTATTACGAAAGCTTACGTTTAAGTTAATTTGATTATTTTGAATATAAATATTTACTTTAATTTTTCATTTAAAATTCCTAGATATATAATTTAAATTATTTTCATTATTTAATCTAATATTGTTTGAAAATTATGTTTAGAATTTATTCTTTTAATTTAATTTACTTGAACTAAGGGACTTACGATTATTTTTATTTATCCATTTATATGTCTATATTTGGATATTTTTCGATCACTTCACTTTCTAAATTTATTCAGTAATATATTTCATATAATTCAATTTATTAAGTTCATTATCTTCTTTTCTTTGCCTAAGATTATTCTTTCTAATTGTTTTATTTTTAAAACCTATTATTATCGCAAAATATTTAAATAATATTTGTGTTGTAATATTTGAATTTTTGTCATACATTTCTCGAAGTTTTTAATGTTGCAAAATTGTTCCTCTCACTACCCGACCTAGAAGTATGTATTATTCTATTTATTTTCTTTAAATTTTCATATAGTTTTTCAAAAGTTTTAGGACTTTACAGGGGCTCCTTACTTGTGGTTTACCAGCCTGTTCGTTTATTGGAGGTCTTGTTGCCTATGGAGTGTGGTCTACTTAATTTCTTGCTTACTCCTGAGGATAGTCAATTACCTTGTGTCCCCTCTATTTGCATGCATGACAGAATACTAGGGAGACTAACATTTCATTGCAGTGTTTATTGATGTGTCATGTTTTTCCACGAGAGAAGCACACACCTTTTGGCCATCTGTATTCCCTTAGTTCATGAGGTTCATAGCACTTGGTGCATTTGATAGTAGGTGTTGTTGTAGAAAGTGTCAAAGGCATTGATTTAATCTGGGGAGGAGGGACGAAAAAACTTTATGATCTGTTATGGAACATGTGGGGTCTCTTACCCTTATCTTACCCTATCCCACTCAAGGTAAGTTTCTTTCCCAATGCTATCCTTACTCTACGGCTCCTCTATTCTTCTGTCCTTCTCTTACTTGATTCCAAGCATTTAGCCTTATCGACCACTTCAGCATATGTGTTCAATTGAAAGGCCTAACTTCATTTTGGAGATATAGCTTTAATCCCCTCAAAAATTTTCTAGCCCTAGATCTATCATCAGCACAGACATTCTTGGGTAAGAACTGAATTAAGCAATTCAATTCCACCTCATACTCTTCCACTGTCTTATTCCCCTATTCATAGTTGTAATAGTCGTTTTCTATTCTATCTCTAGAGTTGCTAAGGAAGTACTTTTGATGAAATAGTTCTTTGAACATTGTCCAATTCATACACTCTTCTGCTAGTTTGGTAACCAATGCCCACCATTTTGCTGCAATTTCTTTTAGCATAAATGCAACATAGTTAACATTCCTATCTTTAGGTATCTAGAAAACAACAAATGTCTTTTCCATCTCTTACACCTAATCCTTAACCTCAATTGGGTCATCCATCTTAGGGTTGAATTCCTTTGCCACCTTAATGAACTTATCAAAGCTGGCTGGTTCATTTGCATTTTTGTTTTGTAGGACATGGTGAACTTGATGTTGTTGTATCAATAACCCCATTTGGTTGTTCATAGTTTACAACAATTGGGCAGTCTATTCTGCCATCTGACCTTATCCCCTTTATAGCTATTGAATTTAGATGTTCTCTTCATTTGGGTTTCCATGTCCAACACCCTTCTTGAGCTTGATTTAGTGATTCTTCTAAGAGGCATTTTGTTCAAGAAGAGACAACTAGATAGACTTAAAAGTTAGTGCCAGTCAATGTTAGTGTCATTATGTATCGATATATATACATATATACCTCTACACATAATTGCATACTCATATATTTAAATAACTTAGCAATTAAAAGAGTTGTAATTAAAATAATAATACAGTAAAATAACGTACTGAATAAAATAATCGCTCCATAATTTCCCCCACTCTTTTCATATCTTACTCTCCTGATTGATTCCATGCTTAATTCATCTAAAGATCACATCCTACTTTTTATTGTTTGAAACTTATACCTATTGATCATCACTTAGTTTCCAAGGATCATCAACTTATGCTCTATAGATTAAAGCATAAGCTCTTAAGGACCATCAACCTATGCTTTAACACCATCTAAGTTATAACATTTCGAAACTCAAGAGTGCTATGGCTTGCCATGTGTCCTTACTAAATAAGTACACGTTAGGGGTTTTAACCCTACTCCGATACCATTTAATCTTGTAATTCTTGTAAACTATAATCATATGCATCTAATACTTCCAACATAATACAAATACATCCTATATAACTTTCAAATCTTAAAGAAAATACTCTTAATATATCAATCTAAATCACTTAAGATATTTAAATATTCTAATTATCAAAATTCTCATATTAAATAATAAGTCTCAATATAATTCCTATGCTTTAACTGATCAGTCCTTATTTATCTCCAATATAATAATGGAAATCTTCTTCCTCTCTATGTTATACATTTAAACCTAACTCCTTTTCATGAGCAACATTTCCCTCTATACCTGCATCTAGAAAAAATAATTCCTAAGGGGTGAGTTAATGCCCAATATGTATAACAGCAAATACATACGCATGAACAAGCTTTAAATCACGTATACATATGCAAATCTTAAACATCAATCAACAAGTTCATGTTTTACTTAAATCCACATGAAAACAATGGGGTACTTATGACCCCATCAAATACATTTAAAAGCTTAATCCTTAACTTGGTGTTAGGAGCTACCACTATAGGCCCCAACGCCCATGAGTTCTTAAACCTTAACTAACCTAAATCATTTCCAAGCATGATTCCACTAGGGACAACTTCACACAAGGATCATAGAGGTGTCCCTAAGGGATTTATCACTATGGGCTCCTAGCCGAGTCAAACACATAAAAGTACTTAGCTACTTAAATTAGTCCATCCAACTTAATCCAATTTAATACTAACTTAACATGCACAAGAAATAGTCAAAGCTACATGTGCTTAGAACCATAATCTTAATACAACTGGTCTTGAACTTAAAGCTAGGTTGAAATTTATAGAAACACCAATGTTTCCTTTTTAGTACTAATATAAGAATAACCTAGGTTTTTTTTTTTTTTTTAATTCTCTTCACTTAACCATTATGTGATTTCTTCATAGTTTATTAGATTTTCTAGGGTTTCACTAGATATTTAAGTTGCATGAAAGTTTTTTTAATTAAAAAAATAAATCAAGTAGTGAAATATCTTTAAGTACATGGTCGTGTTTTAGGCCATGTACTTTGGCATAGTTAGAATACATGACTGTGTATAGTGACCGTGTATCTTTTTATGTTTTTTTCAATTTTTGGTATGCTTAGATACATGGTTGTGTAGAGTGGCCATGTATCATTCTATAGATTTTGTTATTTTGGTAGACCTAAGTATATGGTTGTATAGTTAATCGTATACCTTTCTATACACAATGTGTGTTTCAACATGTGCATGTACATAGATGTGTACTTGATCATGTACCATATTGTTCTTCACGAACCTTATTTCCTCTTTTCCAAATTGTTCCAAATTTTGATGTTTGTCTTCCTAATTCTAATTGAACTCTAAAATTTGTAATTCCTAATGCATTAAGAAGATTAGTGAACTTACTTGTCAAATTCTGTGAATTGAACCTTTAATCGCTTGCTTCTATACTTGTTCCACCCATTTCCTTGATACGAACTCTATTTGAATCATGTAATGATAATTGATTAAATTCATAATTCTATACTCATAATTAACAATTAAGTCGTTAAACCCCTTACCTGATTGAATTAGATTTGGTCCTTATGGGATTCACTAATTCGCCTTTAGGTTTTAAAGAGTTTTCCTATCCAATCACTATGAGAATGTAAAAAGAAGGAGTGCTAGGTCAACTTGGGTTTATATACCTTGTCAAGGAAATGACCAAATTACCCCCCATATTATATACAAATTCCACTTCCAACCTTAGCTCTATTTTATAATAAATATTAAATAAAATATTTTTGTTTAAGTATTTACCCTTTATTCAACTAGTTTGGTTACAAATTTACTTTTCTTTACACACATATATTTAGCATGAAATTTGTGGGAGCATGTTCCACCACTAATCATATAAATGGTTTTTCCTATAATTAAGGAATTCATTATTATTTTGTTACCATTACTATAAATTCTTAGAAGTTATAAATTTAAAATAAAAATAGAAATTGCAAGAATCATGTTATATTTAAAATATTTGTAATAGGTGTGCAATGCATATGTACCATGGCTAGTGTAATATACCAATTTCTTTCACTATGGCCAATTGGTTTTATACTTATAAATTAACTGATTTTTTTTATAGGTAAATATTAGAGGTGGAGAATCCAATGAAAAGGACACTAAAGGTTTTGTCAATTCTTACAAATTGATAATTACTGGATAATTTCATTTATGTATACACTGATTATATAAGTAGAAATGTGGATAAAGGAATGTACATATCTCATTTTTGTCCTTTTTTTAAGTTAATTAAAATAAAGCTAGATTTACGACTAATAAATAAAATAAATAAAAAATAAATAATGGTAACAACAATGAATAAATAAGTAAAAGGTAGGACGATGGAAAGATAGAACTGAACAAAATGAGAGAAAAAGAAGATAAAAAATAATATATATATACTAAAAACATTATTTTTAGAGAATGAAAACTAAAAAATTGGGGTCTTTAAGTCAAGCTCAAGGCCACTTCAATTAAACAAAACTCGGCCTAGGAATTTAGTTTACTTGAGTAAAGTTTGTTTGTAATAATAAACTAAGAAAATGAATAGCCTAGTTGGTTTGTATGTTGTCCTCGTGCATGAGAGTCCTTGGATGTGGCTTCAAATTCTACAGGAGGCACTTTGTGCCTTTTTCTTTTTCTTTTTTTACCTATTGCCATGTGGTAGCACATGATTGGGTAGAAGAGGTCATATGCCTTGCACATGATCATCGTCTTCCTCCAACCGAGAACTTAGGCAAGGCAAGAACAAGAAGGTGATGATGAATCTAGCTGGCTCTAAACTAACTTCTATCATCTTTAATGAAAATCTATCAACATTTAACTAAAGATTTGATTAATATCATAGATTAACATTAATTTTAACCAAAAAATGTATCAAATCAAATCGAGGCTTTATTTGTTTTTATCCTAAAACTCATTCAGCACAATCTAAGGCTTACCAAACTTGTTCATGGTATTTATAAATAGATTAAGAGCACATAAACTTAACATAGACCTTAGAATCATTTGATAGGCTCCTACAATCATCAATGGACATCTTTCTCTCTCCAAACCCATGCCTACTACAACTCCACCTTCTCTTTAGGATAGCTTCACCAACACTCCACCACAAACCACCATTTAGGTGTTAATAAGATCCCTACGATCTCTAGTTTCAAAAAACATTAAGCTTTAGTTCCAACAAAAGGCATAGCCTCTAGAACTAAAACCACCTACAAACCTCACTTGGCAACCTTCAAACCACCACCATAGGTGTGTATTCGAATGAAGCCATCACCACCAATTGACTTCTTGTACCCAAAAACCACAAGTTTGACTCCTCAGCTACCCTTAAATGGTAGCCGGAGTGCTTAGAGTGTCGTTGGAACATAGTTGCCTTTTCCTCCTAATGCCACAGATGTCACATATGTTAGGAGATCAGACCTAACCCAAGTGACCAAATTCAACCTAAGTCTAACTCACGATCTAACCTAAACCTAACCTGCGACTTAGACCTAACCTGAATGTACCTTGTTAGTATTTTTTTCTATCTATTTATTTATTTAGTTTATGCGATTTATCTTGACAAATAAAAATCACAATTGAAATAAAAATCTCAAAGCTTATGAGTAATAATAATAATTATTATTATAATGATAATAATAAAAAAATACATAATATGAGATTTTGTGATTTAGTTCTTATCATAATTCATTGATTTAGGTTTTATGCTTTGCCTCCTTTTTTTTTTTCTTTTTTAAGAAAGTGGGTCACTTGCAGGGTATAAGAAACCTCAAGGACAAGACTAAGACTAGGCATACGATTTTTCAACTACTTAACGAAGGGAAGGTAAAGAAGGAGGAGATTTAAGCTATGTTGGACCCTAAGCCAAGGAGGACCTATACATAAAAGGAGTTAAGGGAAAGTTATTTGGAAGGTGATCCTACTATTGATACACTGGGGGAGCTATTTAGAGCATTTATATATTTGGTAGACTATTCTTTCGTACCGAAGGTATATACAAATGCACCACCTACAGGTTGAGGCTCAGAGTTTGAGGAGTGGGATAACCTTAAGAATCAAGAAAAGAAGTTTGAGCGGATGTTGGGTATGGTTAGAGTTGATCTTAAGTCTTTTGTTTTTTAATATCCCAAGTAGGAGGAGCAGAAGTTAGTCACCATTAAACTTAAGAAATTTGTGTTCAATGTCTTGGTACCACCAGAAAATTATAAGGCTACACCATTGAATTATCAAGTTGTAAATTAAGGCCACAAAGATATCACCATCGCTAATGATAGGAGGGTTAACCCATTTAAGGAGGGTACGTGATCTAGCTGAGGAAACCAAGAGAAAGGCTACCATCGAAGAGGCTTTTAAGAAGATTCTTCAGCAAGATGATAGGGATGAAGAGAAGGATCAAGGCCCCTTTATGAAGATCATGGACCAGCTAGCTAAGGTCCCCACCTATATTTCCTTGAAGGATTTATTATTGTCCTTTGACTTGTATTACAAAGCACTGGTGTAGATACTCCACGAAGTTAAGGTCTTTGAGGGTATTTCGATTGAGAAATTAGGCTTAGTGGTTAATTCTATTTTGTCATGGACTAAATAGCCTTTTCACTAGAAGAGTTAGGGGAGGAAGGCAATCAACACACTAAACCACTATTCATCGTTGTTAAATGCAAGAATATGGTGGTAGCCTATGTATTGATTGATAATGGTTCATCTTTGAATGTTTGCCCACTATCTACACTAAGCCTTCTTAAGATAGACATATCTAAGATGAAGCTTAGTTCGATAACTATTCGAGCTTTCGATGGGTCCAAAAGGGTGATACTAGGAGAGGTTGTATTGCAAATAGAGGTTGGTTTACAAGAATTTACAATCCCTTTCCAAGTATTAGATATCTTAAGGTCTTTCAATTTACTACTAGGGAGGCCTTGGATACATTCAGTTAGAGCCATATTATGTAGCTTACATTAGAAGGTGAAGTTTATAGCCAATGGCCAGGTTGTGACATTGTTAGAAGAGCAAGATTATGCTATATACTAGGAGATCGCTATCCTATATATTGGAAGCAAGGAATTGGAGGAGCCAAGACTATAAATATTCAATGAAGTTTGTATGGTCTATGAAGCCAAAGGAATGACACTAGATTTTGATGAAGACATAGTTTGAATTCAACTACAGTAAAAGCCATAGATCGATACCTTTAGATTAAGTTACATATTGACTCGGTACGAGATTGAGAGATAAATGAGAAGATGAGAAGAAAGAGAGGTGAAAGGATATACCATGCTCGCATGCAGTTCCCGAACATCAATGACACATTTCTAACACCAGTTTATGTCTAGCAGCTAGAATTATCCGAGTTGATTGACTTATTCGGCCAATGATGCACCATCAGTAGAGTTGGAGAGAGATTCAGCAACCTCGTCAACAATAAGTTGAAAAACTGGTTTTCAATCCCAATCAATAACAATAGGTCTCTTTAGAATAAAGATAGGGTCATAGGGAGCATTTGGTTTATTTTTACCATTTCAGTTAGCATAGATTTAGTTTAGCTTTAACAAACAATAAATATTTATCTCATTATGAACAAAGTTTTTAGTTTCTTTTTCTTTTCCTTTCACTTCTTCTCCTACTACTTATTAGCTCCTCTATTTACCTTTATTCTTTAGATCCAATGAAATCAATGAAAGTGGAGGATATCTCGCACCTATAAATGATGAAAATACCGATATCATCTTTAGCCCTATTAGGCTATTCATTGAAGATGATGTCAAAAAATTGAATGAAATTCAAAAGAGTTAGGATCAATTTAAGCAAGTCAAGATCGTCATTAATGAACTAGTTATTGAGGTGAATTTGGTTATGAATGAAAACCTTAGGAATATCAAGATTAGAGGTGGTTTGTCATAAGGTCATAAGGGAGAGTTATCATAGTTGCTATCTGAATACTTAAACGTATTTTCTTGGTCATACAAAGACATTCCAGGGTTTGATCCCTCAATAGTGGTCAATAAGTTACCCACTAGAGTAAACATCAAACCAAAAAGGTATAATCTTAGAAGATTTCCACCTAACATCCTATTGAAAATCAAAGAAGAAGGGAAGAAGTTGGAATTTTGCATAATTGAAGTGTTAGATTATCCAAAGTAGGTGGCGAATGTAGTATTGGTCTTAAAAAAATGGGGGAAGGTTTGGGTTTGTGTTGATTTCATGGATTTGAATCAAGTTACACTAAAGGATAATTCCTCGTTACCACATGTTGATGTCTTAGTAGATAACACTGTTAGAAACCACCTTTCTCTTTCATGGATGGTTTCTTAAGGTATAGGAAGACAAGACCAAGATAATGTTCATTGCCACATGGGGAATGTTTTGCTATAAAGTTATGCCCTTTGGTTTGAATAATGCTAAGGTAACTTACCAATAAGCTATGGTAGCACTGTTCCATGACATGATGCATAAGAAGGTTGAAGTGTACGTTGAAGATATGATTGCCAAGTATCATGAAGAGGAGAATCATGTGGAAGTTCTCAAGAAATTGTTTGAGAGACTTAAGAAATTCTAGTTGAAATTAAATCTTAAGAAGGGCATGCTTGGGGTAACATTAGGGAAGCTCATGGGATTTGTTATTAGTAGGAAAGAGATTGAAGTAGATCTTAATAAAGTGAAGGTGATCATTGAAATGTTGACTTTGTGGACACTTAATGAAGTAAGAAGCTTATTGGGAAGGTTGAACTACATAGCCAAGTTCATATCTCAACTCACAAATAAATGTCACCCTTTGCTTAAACTCCTAAAGAAGAATGCAATAGTTGAATGAGACATAGAATTTGAGGAAGCCTTCACTAAAATCAAGGGATATTTGATGAATCCTCTAGTTTTGATGATTCCTACTCTTAGGTGATCTTTATTCTTGTATTTGACCATACTTCCTACGTTCATGGGTTGTATACTAAAGTAGAAAGACAAAATGGGAAGAAAAGAGTACCTTATATATTACTTGAGAAAAAAGTTTACTGAAGGAGAATAGAGGTATTTAGAGGTTGAGAGAACTTGCTGCACTTTGGTATGGGTGATGTATAGACTCCGGTAATACAACCTGTATTATCCAATTAAACTATTGACTAAGCATGATTTGTTATGGTATCTCCTAGAAAAGTCGACTTTGATAGGAAGAATATCTAAATGGCAGATGTTGCTTTCGGAGTTTAACATGACCTACATGAGTCAAAGTTTAGTGAAGGGGCAAGCCTTGGTAGATCAATTGGCTAAATATCTAGATGAAGATGTGCTTAAGAACTTAAAAATCCAATTTCTAGATGAAGGGGTCATGGCCACTATTGAGAAAGGGTTGGGAGAAGGATTGGGAAGTCTGTAGTGGAAGTTGGATTTTGATGAAGTTGCAAACATTTTTGGATATGGAATGGGAGTAGTTTTCATATCTTCTGAAGGTAACCACTTTCCCGTGGCAATAAGTCTGGTGTTTCCATACATTAACAATATAGCAAAATATGAGGCTTGCATTATAGGGCTTAAGATGGCATTAGAAATGGGTATTCAGAGATTGGAGGTATATGGGGGCTTTTCTTTGGTTATTTTCCACACTTTAGGAGAATACATGACTAGAGATAGTAAATTAGTATTGTATCATCAGCATCTCAAAGAATTAGTTGAGAGGTTCAAAAAGATCTCTTTCATGTATACGCCTAAAACTCAAAACCAATTTGCTGATGCTTTAGTGACATTGGTGTCTATGATTCAAGTCTTAAATAGCATAGAACTGCAACCCTTAAAGATTGAGATTTAAAAGAAACTAGCTTTCTACTTGGAAACTAAGAAGGCTTGAGACAAAAAACTTTGGTATCACGATATCAAAATATTCCTTTCAAAAGGTACATACCCGGAAGGGGGTAAATAAGAAAGACTAAAAAGAAATAAGGACACTAGCTACCCGTTTCTTACTCAGCAAGTCCATGTTGTACAAAAGATCTTTTAATACCACTTTATTGAGATGTATCAATAAAGAGGAAGTATATACCTTGATGCAAGAGATACATGAAGGAGTTTGTGGACCACACATGAATGGATACATGTTAGCCCAAATTATCATGAGAATGGGCTATTTCTAGATGACTATAGAGGTAGACTTTATTAAACATGTAAAGCATCGTCACTTATGCCAATTATATGCAAATAAAATTAATTCTCTATCTCAAGAGTTACATGTGTTATCTACCCCTTAGCTATTTTCCATGTAAAGCATTAATATGATTGGTCCAATAACCCCAAAAGCATCAAGTGGGCATAAATTCATTTTAATGGCTATAGATTATTTTACTAAATGGGTTGAAGTACCTTTATATGCTAATGTGACCAAAGAAGTGGTAGTTAGATTCTTGAAAAGAGATTTATTACCAGATATGGAGCATTTGAGTCTATAATTACCGATCATGGAACCAATCTAAACAATAAACCGGTAACAAAGATGTGCCAAGAGTTTGGAATCAACCACAAAAATTTAACTCCATATCATCCTTAAATGAATGGAGCAATTGAGGTTGCTAACAAAAATATCAAAAGAATTATTGAAAAAATGGCAATCAGTTACAACATTTGGCATGAAATGTTACCGTTTGCCCTCATGGCATATAGAACCTCGACTAGAGCCATTCCTTATTCATTAGTATATGGAATTGAAGTCAAGTTACCTAAAGAAGTGGAAATCCCATCATTTAGGGTATTGATAGAGACACAACTTGATGAAGTAGAGTGGGTGGAGAAAAGGATTAATCAACTAAATTTAATTGATGAGAAGTGACATATAGCATTATGCCATAATCAATGTTACTAATAAAGGATGGCTAGAGCATTTAATAAGAAAAGAGTTGGTCTTACTATAGATGTGAGTGGTATAACCAGGATAATTAGTTGCAAGCATTCTCATGGGTATTCTGGCTTGACAAATGTGTGATTACCAGGCGTCAAGTAAAGGCTTGCCACTTGGATAAAATTAGAGAGATTAGTAAGATCCATTCGTTAAAGCAATTTTTTGGATTTGGAAATTGAAAATTTTCAAAAATGTCTCTACATGCTTTTGAAACTCAAGAAGATAAATACAAAGAGAATTTGCCTAAGTCTAGTCTTTTTAGTAGTTAGCAATAATTGAAGTCCATTCTCATCAATAAGCAGCAACCTTTAAAAGTCCATTCTCATTAGTAAATGGCAACCTATTAAGACTATCCTCAATAGTAGGTGGAAATAATTAAAAGTCCAGTCTCATTAGTAGATAGCAATGTATTAATTTCATCCCCATTAACAAATGGCAACCTAGTAAGTCTAGTTTCACTAGTGACTAGCAACCTTCGAATGCCCATCATCATTAGTAGGTGGCACCCTATTCAAATATGTTCTCATTAGTAATCAGCACATTCTGAAGCCCTATCTCATTGGTCGTAGACATGTCACTCATGATTTAGGGAAAAAATGGTGTTTTTTCTTTCTTTGTAATAAAGTTTTATTTGAACTTCATTACAAAGAGGGGTAACCGTAGATGTCCCATTTTTGTCTCCTTTTTTAATGTAATTAAAATAAAGCCAAATTTATAACTAATAAATAAAAAAATAATGGTAACAATAAGGAATAAATGAGTAAAATGTAAGACTATGGAAAAAAAAGGGAGCTAAATAAAATGGGAAAGAAAAAAGGTAAATAATAATAATAATCATAATATATAATAAAAAATTATTTTTAGAGAATAAGAACTAGAAAACTAAGGTCTTTAAGTCAAGCTCAAGGCCACTTCAATTAAACAAAACTTGGCCTAAGAATTTAGTTTACTTAAGTAAAGTTTGTTTGCAATAATAAACTGAGTAAATGAACAAGCTAGTCAGTCTGTGTGGAAGTCCTTGGTTGTGGGTTCGAATTCTTTTAGAGGCACTTTGTGCCTTTTTCTTTTTTCTTTTTACTTTCTGCCATGTTGTAGTACACGATTGGGTAGAAGAGGTTATGTGATTCACACATGATCATCTTCTTTCTGTAGTTGAGAACTTAAGGAAGGGAAGAACAACAAGATGAGGATGAATCTAGCTTGCTCTAAGCCAATTTTTATCATCTTTAATGAAAATCTATCAACTTTTAATGGATGATTTTATTAATATCATAGATTAACATTCATTTTAACAAAAAAAATGAATAAAAACAAATCAAATCAGGGCTTTATACATTTTTATCCCTAATCTAATTTAGCACAATCCAAGGCTTATTAAACTTGTTCATGCCTAAAAATAGACTAAGACCACATAAACTCGACACAAACTTTAGAATAGTTTGATAGGCTCCCACAATCATCAACGAACATCTCCTTCTCTCTAAACCTATATCTACCATAGCTCCATCTTCTGTTTAGGATAGCTTCATTGACACTCTACCCCAAGCCACCATCTAGGCATCAATAGCATCCCTACGATTTCTAGTTTTAGAAAACACCAAGCTTTACTTCTAGTAAAAGTTGTAGCCTCTAGAACAAAAAACCACCTAGACCTCCATTCAGCCACCTTTGAACCACCAACATAGGTGCATATTTGGATGAAGCCACCACCACCAGTCAACTTTTCATAGTCGAAAACCACAAGTTTGACCCCTCAGCCACCACCAATGATAATTAGAGTGCTCAAAGCGTCATTGAAATGTTGCTACCCTTCCCTCTCGATGTGACATGTGTCATGTGTGTTAGGAGATTAGACCTAACCTAGTTTCGACTCATGATCCAGACTAGACCTGACTTGCAACCTAGCCTAGACTTGACCCACAACCTAAATTTGACTCGGATGCACCTTGTTGGTAATTTTTTATCTTTTTTTTAAAATTTATTTAGCTTATATGATTTATCCTAATAAATAAAAATCATAATGAAAGTAAAAATCCAAAAGCTTAACAGAAATACTAATAATAGTTATAATGATAAAATAATAATAAATAAATAAATAAATACATAATATGAGATTTTGTGATTTAGTTCTTATTGTAATTCATTAATTTAGGTTTTAGTTACTTTGCCTCCTAGGTATTTTTTTTCTTTAGGTATTACGTTTTTAGCATGTCCTAAATAATTGATATGTGTATGTTTTATTTCAAGATAGGAATGAGTATTTGTCGGATTGTCATGTTGTATACCACCACTTGATGGCAAATAGTTTTAGTATAAATATAAAAATATAAAATATAAAAAATTAAAAGGATAAAAATAAATAGAAAATTTTAGTATAAATAAGAATTTTAGAAATATATATATGTATAAAGAAGAAATAATAATAATAATAATATGACAAAATAAAAAAAAATCTTTTTGTCAAAATATAGTATTTTAGGGTTTTGTCACATGGAGTTTTGTTTTTAAAAATAAAAAATAATAAGGTGCTTTTTCCAAACTTAGGTCATCTTAAGTTTTTTTTTTTTTTTTTTTAAAGTTGTCACATATAACATAGGTCTTTTAGAAAATTTCTTAATAAAAATTTAATTTGGTTAAATAACCTAAGCCTGGTGCTTCTTATTAAATAAAATCAATTCATAAACTAAAATTTTATAAAAGGAAAAGCGAACTACAAATGGTTTTATATCGGTTAGTAGGTATGTAAGCACCTTCGAGGCAATCAAATTAAAATAAAAACTTTAGTTTTTTTTTTGGGGAAAAATTAGCATAATTATATAATCTCATAAAAAAATATATAAAATGACATAATAATAATAATGATAATAATAATAAATAGTATAATAGTGACACAAAAATAAATGTATAAAAAATATAAGATAGGAATATAGAGTCCTTTTAATAAAAATTCATGAAAATCATTTTGGTTTTAATAGGTTAGCTCATGAATTTATCTTTCTTTGGTTCCAAAAAATTCTAAGTCTTGTAGACTAGTAGTTGGTTAGGATTTTTCCTCATATTAATCCTAATCATGTTTTTATCAACATGGTTAGTTGGTGACTCCTTTTTAAAGTTAATTTTTCTTAATTTAGTCGAGTAATCTATATTAAATGGGTAGAGTTTAATATAGGTTAAAATTAAGGAAAATGGTTAAAAACTAGACTCGATAAGGATAAATGAAAATAACAAACTTTTGAAGCCTCAAGTTGAATGTTTACTAGTGTTGGTGGTTGGAAACTATTAACATTCAAATATCAAAGAGGAAACTTTTCTTGAGAAGAAACAAAAATGAATCTATTTGCTAAATCAAGGCACCACCTTTATATACGACTTAAGCTAAATCATGAATGACAATCTTCTAACTTGTGGTTAGAGTTGAATTGGTAGTTTGTGTTGATCGCTTATATTTCATTTTCATTTGAAGTAGAATTTTGCGGTGTAATCATTTAAAAGTAACTATATAATATAGTCATTTTCTTAATTATAGTAAAATTACCCATAATTATAATAAAATAAGGTTTATTAACTATAAAAAAGGCTATTGTCAACAGTCTTTATGAAAACTATCAATACTTTTATGGAAACTATTGATGGTTTTTTTTTTTAACCGCAAATCATGCCTTATTACAATAAAACAAGGGCCGTTAATAGTAAAAAGTAACTATACCATATAGTCATTTTTTAGTTACTATACCATAGAATTTCCCCTATTTAAAACTTGTGGCTTTTATTGAAACCAATGTGTCACTTTAAGCATTTAAAGTGTAATTCTTCATAACAAATGGTTAAATTAATTTGTAATTGTTCTAAGCACAATTTGATGGCAAAAGATATGATCATGATCTTTGAAAGAATCACATTATATGTTGTTGCTTGAAAATTGAACCATATGCATATTAACTTGTTTGAGAGCAAAAGTATTATCACAATTTTTTCCACAAAATAACTTTTTATCTTGTACTCAAAATTAATCAAATACTTTATGCAAAGTACAACCATTCTAAACCCTATGTGTAGTACATAGACTTAGAATATTACTATCCATGTTTTTAGATTTAGTTGTATCTTAAAGAATATTTCAACATGGTACAGAAATCAATTACTATCCATAGAGTCATGAGCCAAGATTTCATCAAATTGGATACATTTGACATAAAAAACATTGGAGGGATAAAATATCATTCAACTGCAAGTTCTCAAGATTTGTATATTCTCAATCTAAACACTAAATCAATTCAAGATGTAAAGGAAGATGCACGCTTGGATGAGAAGGCAAAATTGGAGAAGGATGAAGCTAAGAAGAAACATGCCAATGATAAATTTACATGTAGAGGCCACATTCTCAACTCCTATTAGGCGATCTATAAGATCCTTTATGGCAATCAAATTTGTGATGGAAATTTATAAAACTCCTAAAGAAAAATACAACACTAAGAAACAATGTACGGTCAAATTTTTTATGATGAAATACTTTGAATTCAAGATATGGATAATAGCCCTATTATGGATCAAGTTCACAAATTATATGTGCTAACTAGTTGGCTATGTATTTTGTGTGTGATAACTTCCAAGTCACTTGAAATAAGGGCAATTATATCAAAATTTCATTCTAGTTGGAATGACTATACCAAAAAAAAAAGGCTATACATGTGGTTAAGGATTTTACTGTGAGGAAGGTTCTAAGGCATTTAAGCATGGAGGAAGAACTTGAAAGCATGATGCAGTGAATCATACAAATTATTCTAGAGTAATGTGTGCTAAATTATGTGAAAAGAAGAATCTCTAAAGGAAAAGAAAGGCCATAGAATTGGATGATACGAAAAAGAATTGGAAGTATTGCACAATTGCAACCATAAGGGACACTACAAAAGACTATCGCTTCCTTAAGCAATGCTACAAACTTAGTGGAAGAAAGCAAATTGTCACTATGATTACTAAGGATTTCAAGGCATTGCATGTTGAGATGAAAATTAAGTTGAATATGGCAAATGAGTTTGTCAAACCTACGCTACCTAAAATTCGAACATATAAAGCTATAGAGTAATGTTTGCTAAAATATGTGAAAAGAAAAATCTCTTAAGGAAAAGAAAGGCCATAGAATTGGAAGATAAGAAAAAGAATTAGAAGTATTGCACAATTACAACTGTAAGGGACACTACAAAGGAGTACTACTTCCTCAAGCAATGCTACGAACTTAGTGGAAAAAAGCAAAATTGTCACTACAATTATTGAGGATTTCAAGGCATTGCATGTTAAGATGAAAGTCAAGTTGAATATGGCAAATGGGGTTGTTAAACTCATGGCTACCCAAAATTAGAACATATAAAAGCTATAGAATCATGTAAAACTGGTGGAATAGTAAGTTTGTAAAACTATATACCTAAACTCATAATTCTACCAAGAGTTTATTTATATATGATGATGGAAATCTACCCTGCGATCCTAGCAGTCGGGGAACCTGATTTGGATATATGATCCAAATTGTCCACATGTGTTCATTTTTTTATCTAATAATGTTTGATTTGCATTATAGTAGGTACAGTGATTAGTCTTTACGGGATGCCAAATAACTTACACTATTGATCAAATTGGAAACATCATCGGACTCACATCCAATAGCCCACAATGAACTTAATTGATTTGAAGAACCGACTCTTTGGAGACCACCTTTGTACTTATCATTTGTATTTTTCTTTTTATTTTTGAACCGGTCACTTTGTAATCATTTTTGGGACATTTTTTATTTATTTGTATTTTGTTAAATTAGAACCGGCCACTTAGTGGTATAGATGTAATTTTTTGGACATTTTAACCCTGCTTGGAGCAAGTATAAATACTTGGTAAATAGGGTTTGTAAGGGACTTTTGAACATTTCACAAATCTGAAATTTTGTGCTAAGGAAAGCTACCCCCTTTCATGTCTCATACTCTTATTAATTTTACCCTTAGAATTGTGATGAGTGGCTTAAGGATTATTGTGAGTAACATAAATATTTCTTAAGTTGTTTTCAATTATTGCTAGTGTGTTATGTCTAGTGTATGATTGGAATTCGTTACTTGTTCTTGAACATGCCATTTAGGGTTCCATTTTCAATTTAGGGTCACACATCAATTGATTGGAATTGGTTCTTATTTGTGCCATCTTTTATATATATTACAATCAACAAGTGAAGCTTATCCTCATTTTTGTGGAAGCCTCTTAAGTTTTAGGGATTTTAGTGTGTTTGTTGAAATCACACATTTTGTGGTTTGTTGTATGATTCTTCATTTGTTATTTCTTAATTGCAATCAACAAGTGAAGCACATCATATGATTTTGAATCTATTTTAGTTAGGAAAAGCCTCATAAATTATTAACTAGTATAATATAAAAGCTAAGTTGTGATTTTAACAACATTGTTGGTAACCACAATTAAATTAAACGAATGGTGAATAGGTTCAAGGGCAAGATTCATGTGTGCAATAATTGGCAAATGTTCAAGAATAATAATGAAGATATGGAATACCATAAGTGTTGATGGAAAATGGTGACTCAATTAATGTGAAAGGAATAGGAATAGGAATGCTGGATCTTTGCTTCACTTTTTGGAAAGAAACATAGGCTTATTAATTTATTGTTTGTACCAAAAATGAAAAAAAAGAGTGTAGAATCTACTAACTTATCATGTAAGAGAGGGTTTAAAGTTGTAATTTAGGAAAAACAAAATAAACTCCTAATTATTTAGAAGTCAAAGGGACATAAATGGGTTAAACTATTCATGAACTATTTGAGTATAGCACAATACTTACTCAAGTTGACTAGGAAATAGTTAAGTCGAGTTTGAACTCAAACTTAAGTTCTTTAAATAGTTTATCAAATTGAGCTTAAGTTTCATAATATTTAGCTTGACTGTGTTAGGCCAACAACATTAGCCTAAGCCCACTTTGTATTATTGCCAAAAAGACACTCTCAAATCTCTCTCTGCCTTGTTACATTATAACTTGGTAAGTTCTCTCTTTTCTTTTTTTTCTTGTCAAACCTTTATTCAAACTAGGGTTTTAAAATTCTTATGATTGTCTATTATTTCTTCTTTTCAAATCCTAGGTTCTAGTAAAGAAATTATAGATCTAATTGTTTCAATCTTTAATTTGTGAAGTACAACCACAACTAACTAGTTATTACTGTTGGAATTGAATTTCATGAAAGGAAAGATGGTACTAGGTTTCAAGCACTAGTTGCTCCTAAAGCTAAAGCTTTTTTTTTTTTTTTGGTAAAAATCGACTCCATTTACTTTTGTTTATTTTGCATTTACACTTGTGATTACATAGGTCCATTCGATTGTACTTGTAACAAACTCTATTTCAAATAATTCTTGTATCTTTCCAAATGATTTGCCAAATAACATGGCTTCCTTATTATCCTTTTGGGTTTTGTCCTAACCAACGTACAACTCCTTTTCCTTGGTCATAATGGACTGGCTCAGGAGCCTAATCAAACTTGATTGAGTATAAATAATAATCAAGATCAGGTTAAGCTTAGGTATTAATATTACTTCATTCAGAACAAAAAATATTCTCTAGATTAATTAAATTTGATTGAGTTAAGTTCGAACTTATTGTGTATTGCTTCAAGTTGAATATAAAGTCAAGATTAGCATTATATTATCTTGATTCAATTTGTTTATAGCCCTGGAGTAGACAATTGGATTGCATCCTTAATTTATCAGAGTTGTGGAGCGAATAAAAAAAAGAAAACTTAATTCCCTTTTATTTTTTTTTTAAAAAACACATTTTGTCTTAGTTCTTAGATGAGTGTACGATCTGTTTATGGGTCAGACTCTGCATTCCTATTCGAGTGGTGACTACTAGCAACACGTTATTATTCTTTGACTCGTGGGAGTTGCAACCCAAAAACACACACACACCCAGGGTTTTATTCATAGGCCCAACAGCTAAAAGGATCTTTAGAGGTCCAGGGGTAACAACTAACAAGCCCGTTCTCAACAAGGAAAAAAAAAAGTATTTGTTAATATTAGATTGAATTACACTATGATGCTTCAATTTCGCTCCACGGTTACTTCGCCCCCGATTTATTAATATGTGCATTGATAGTTAAATTATGCACTTTTACTCATTTAATCTAAAGATGAGTACGTAGATTCTTAAAACTTCTTGAAAATTAATAAAATGAGGCTAAGCAAAAAAGCTAGCTTGGAAGGAAAAAAATGGAGAATGCATAAAAAAAAACCAAAATAAAATCAAAGCCTGAAAAAAAAAGCTAATTATAAAGTATTGATTGCTAAATTAATATACAACTAACAGTAATTATCACTATCGGAAGTTAAATAGAAATTTGTCAGAACTTTACCGGACACACGAACTCAAATTGAAAAAGAATAGAAAAAAACATTGGAAATACTAATAAATGCCAAATTTCAATCAGAAAAAAAAATAAAAATTAAGCTTCCAAATAAGCATAAAATAGGAGATCAAAATTACCGCACATTGTCCAATCACAAAAGGCTAAGGACGAGTTCCTAAAGTTAGCCTTATTGCACTGGACAAAGGTCTGGTTAGGTTTTGCACTTGATATAAGCCCATTACAGAACTTTGTGTGTTTATTCATTAATTTATTTTCTTTTTTTTTTTAAAAAAAAAAAGCATAATGCAAGAAAGGATTCAAGTTGGTCTATCGATAAAGTATTGGCTTTTTGTATTTGTTTTACTAGTTTATTATTTTGCTTCTATTGAAGTCCTGTTTTAATCATGTGTTTAATAAAGTTTATAGACAATTTTTATCATTAATACGTTAATTTATATACTTATTATTATATAATCGGTCATGATAATTGGCTTGGCCAAACTTTTTTTTTCTTCCAAGTTTTTTATTTGGATATATGACTTCTATTTCTTTTTCCATTCAAACTTTTTGTTCCATTTTTTTCCCCCTTTATATTACTTGGTTATTTTTCTGAGGGTAAAAATGTAAAGCAATGGTCAAATGCATCTCTTTCGGAAGCATATGGGTTCTTACATGGCCTAGACATTGGAAAGGATCGGGTTGATGTTGAGCCGACTTGGATCGGTCCGTGGCCTAGCCGATCTGGCCTTTTCCAAACCAGTGGGTTAGCCTACTGTTGTTAAAAAGAAGAAGAAGAAATGAATGGAACCAAAGCTACAGGCAATGATGTTGGTGGCAAAGGAAAAAAAAAGTCCAAAGTGTGAGGGAGTCAGACTCAGGTGGAGAATAAGAAAAAGAAATGAAAAGACAAGTGATGAAGAGATTCTTACAAGCATAGTGTGTGAGAAAGAAAATAAAGAGAAGATGTGGAAGGAGACAAATGTCTATAACGAATTGATAAAATTTTTGAAAAAAATATAATGAGAGAAGGCAGGATGTGGGCATATGTGCATGTGGTTAGAGAAATTTGAATTTTTATCTTTGAAATCAGAAATAAGCTTGTAGGCAACGCAATAGGTTTGTAAGTAAGCCTTATTAGAATGTGTTTAAATTTTTGAATTTGAACATTGTAAGGGAGTAGAAAAATTTAAACGGTGTGAGAATATTATATAAATTTATGCCTGTACATTCATGTATGTTGGTTATGAAAAAATAGAAGTATACTCAATCTCTTGTGCATTCAATATTTTTTTATGCTCCCATCTGCTCAACTCTTTAATTTATTTAACTTATGAATACTTTAGTTAATAGATTATTGTTGCTGCTTATATTTAAGTGTCTTCCATTGAATATGTATATATATTTTTCCAATTACTAGATCATCAAGTTATGGTTTTTCATATTAGTATTTCCTTTTTATACTAATTTGAAAAATGATAAGTTTCTTTCACGGTTCATCTTTTGGTAAGAAGAGAAGTTCCGAAAAAGATGACAAGGGAAAATTTGTTCAACATGAACCTGAGCAATTTTTTGATATGGAAGATTATGATCTCCATGACTTCACTAATGAGCGGTTGGAGGATTTGATGATGCCACCCCTAGGCTTTGAGCACATGACTCTTGGTGGATAAAGCCAATTGTTGCCACATGAGGGTAATGAGAAGGAGGCGAAAGAAGAAGAGGAAGACGATGTCTAGGAATGCTTGGAGGAAGAAGTACCTGGCCACGTACGTAGTCCATTTGGTTCCATAGGTAAGTTACCTATACTACTTAAAGATGACATTTTGACTAAACATTTTTGTAAAATTATAGAGAAAGATGAGAGCACTTGTAGGTATTGCAACTATTGTTAATCAAGTTACGTGTAAAAGAAAGGAGTGGGGGGGGGGGGGGGGGGGGGGGGGGGGGGGGGTTGGGGGGAGGGAGTTCTATGGGACTTTAAATAGGCACATGTGATTGAAATACCCCACGAAGTTTAGCATAGATAAGTTACAACAACAAATTTCCAAGTTAGGTGGTTAGCAATTAGTAGGCCTATTTCTGTATTCTATTGAGAGGTAAAAAGTTGCCCTAGTAAAATACTTGGCCAAATGTCTCTTGTCGTGGAGTCATGCATCTTCCACACACCAGTTGGAGTATAAACAGGAAGCTTTAAATCCAAGCTCACAAAGTTACGATCCAAAAATGATATAACAAACCATCGTGAAGTTGTATCACAATAGTGCGCATGAATTAGCTACTCTATTTAATTCTCTTGACACGTATGTTTCTATTTGCATGAATGTATGGACTAATCCATAGTAAGATGATTCATACAAGGGAACTATATGTCACTGGATAGATGATGCATAGCAAGTACAAAAGAGATTAATAGTGCTTAGGATTTTTAACGAGCGTTATACAATATAAAATATTTTTCATATAATAAGTATTATTTTAGGTGACAATGTGCCCACTAACACTGCATTTATTGATGCACTTCAAGATGTGCCTACTATATTTTAAATTTGTGTGTTAATGATAGTTTGAATATTTTTATTTTAACATGTTCCCTATAAGACAACTAGTTGGCTTTTTAATTGACCATCCATTTATAAATAAAGTATGGTAGAAATTTTGTATTGATAATAGAATGCAATCTAAAAACTTTAGAGAAGACATTAAGTATAGGTGGAATTCCACATATTGACTTTTAGAAAGTAGGTTCCTTATAAAGATGCATTGTGTACTTTTGCTACGATGAATGTCCTAAACATTCCACTACACCTTAGCAATTGAGATGTATGTAGTAGAATGCTTAATATTCTAAGAGTTTTTCATGAGTGTACTTTGACATTTTCTTAAGTGTACCAAGCTAATATTCACTTTTTCCGAACGAATGTTGTAAATATACAATTAGTGCTACTTGAAGCTTGAGGTGACCCATTTCTTTAGGTGACTGTTAATGAAATGGCTGCAAAGTAATTACTTTATTATAGATAAATTTTGGCAATTTATCTTGTCATTTCTATTTTAGATCCATGTTGTAAGAAAGACATGCTTTTAGAATATCTTAATTTGTATTATCAAATTGTTAACACATTTTCTGAGACTTAAGACACTTATGCTGCTACTGCTTGATGTAAGGTAAGTGTACCTATCGAATTTTGTAATATAGTGTATAAAATATGTATATTATCCTATAGAGATTACAAGTATTGATATTAACCTACACTCTATTATTTAACTAGTAAATTATAGAGTTGATTAATCTAAAAACTATATGAAATATTAACAAAAGAAATAAGATTTTATTGAAAAATAGAAAAGCAAAGTAATTTAGAATTAACTTCAAGATGGTAAAACTAGTATCTAGACTTTATTTTCCCTTAGAATTATTTTGTGACATTAACAAAACGTATTCAAATCCTTCTTAAATTTCATTGACTACGGGAATTCCTAATTTAGTTTAATAATTTTCTCAAAATGATTAAACCTTAATCTTAAAATTATCTATTTGAATCTTTTCGCAATAGCATAATTTAAAGTCCACATTAAAAAGACAACAAATTCCCATAACTAAATTAATTAAGTCTGGAATAATTATATAACTTATCTTTGATATTACATCAATTCTCTTCAAACATGTTAGATATAATTATACATTCGATTTTTTAATCTTAATGTATAATATCAAATAGATAGAAAAATACCCTAGAAATATTAATCTAATCAAAACATTAAGAACATATGTATGAATAAAGAAACATAAGAATTCATTGAATAATAAAATAGAAATCCCACTCACATAATAAACCTAGGTTCCATAAGTTTAGATACTAAGGAAAATTAAGCACTACTCATATTGGAAACTAAATTCTTCAATGATGTATAAACATGCATCATCAAGGAAATTAGTTAGAATAAAGAAAACCCTAATTTCTTGCAGTATAGAAAAGTAGTCGTCTTATTTCTATCTAAAACCTCAGAATAACTTAGAAATAATCTCTCTCTCTCTCTCTCTCTCTCTCTCTCTTCATGTTAAGTCCTCTTTAATTTATATAAGGAGCATAAAAAGCTCTATGTTTTAGGCCAACATGTTGTCTAACACGATCATTTTTCGAGTCGTATCCAATTCATCAATTAAAATCGTGTAAAACATAACATTCCAGCAAACACGACCTAGACATAGTCATGCTTGTAGGTCGTGTCTAAATTTGTTAGCTTAGAAAGATACATGGCCAATGAACACGGTCATGTCTAAATTTGTGAAGCTTTAAGATCAATAGGTTTTAGACATGGTCATGTCTAAGCCGTGTTTAACTTAGCTTCAAATTGGGTAAAATTAGATTCATTTTTTCCATTTTACTTCCATTATCCATCAAATCCCTAAAATCAAAATATTACTCAATTTAAATTTAAATTCTTCAAAAATGTTCCAAAATCAAGGGAAAAACATGTTAAATCTCACTTAATATATATATATATCTAATTGAGCACTTTTCAAACTTCTCTACACTTAAGCATTTGCTTGTCCTCAAGAAAATTAATCAAATTAAATAGTAGGACAAGAAATACTTAATCAATTTACTATTATTCAAGAAATCAATAATTTTTATTTAACCTTGAAATAGTTTAAGAACAAAAATGTTAATTAACTTGCAATTTCAAAAGGAGATTAATTATAACTCTTATATGTTTCACTTAACCAATTATCTTAAACATATAAAATATTTGAAACTTGAATTACCATTTCCTTAATCAAGAAGAAATCATAGACATTTTACTAACTCTACTAAAATGTATACACCCCATCTCTAATTTTACTAAACATTATAATTCAAGATAAATATATCCACTTATCTCTTGATCATTTCTCTAGTTTTTTTTCTCTCTCTTTTTTTTTAGGTAGTTTCTTCAGTTAGTAACTCTTAAACCAAAGATCTTAGACTACTAGGTTTTAAGATATCCCCCCAAACCATCCGCTATCTTTATTTCATAGGATTTATGACTTATGTTTAGCTTTAACATAAACTTTTCTCTTAACCCTTTTATTAAGCTTTGAACCAATAATCTTGAGTTCTTCACTCAAGTTAGTAGTTGTTATTTTACACAAAGAAGGCACCCCACAAGCTTAATTACTTGGGTCAACGAGACCCACTGCTAAACTTTATTCAATTGATTTAATTTCATCTTTAACTATATTAATTTTTTAAGAAATTTTCAAAGGGTGAGTATTAGCTATTTATTTATCAAGGATTATAGTGTTCTAAAAATATCAAAAGGGAAAATATATATCAAAGTACAGTAAAAAGAAATCCATGACCAAATCCTAACAAGTAATGTTATTCAAATTTCTAACTCTTCAAGTTCAAAACTTTGATAAAGTGCTCTATACTACCCAAATAGTTTTTATTTTTTATTTTATTTTATTTTTCAAAATTTCAAGTTAACTTTATGATTTTTAGGTCAAACAAACAAATTTTTTATTTTTTAAATATCTACACATTTAGAACTCCCTTCCCCACACATTAAATTGTATAGTGTCCTCAATGTATGAATAAAAAGAAAAATGAACAAAATAAGAATCAAAGAAAACACAAAAACAATTGAGAAAAGCAGTGGAGAAAAGTACCAATATTCCCCTGAACATGACATCCATTCCATTGCAAAAGTAGCTTAGCATGTGCAATGGTTGTTCTTGGACGTTATTAAACATGTAAAGCTACAAAAAGGTAAAGAGGAACAGAAACTAAAACAAAAAAGTTAAAAGAAGAGAAAAAAAATTGTTACTATCTAATTTAGCAAGCTATATTAGTCTTGTTAGTAGATCAAAGAAACAAAGAAATTAATCACTATAATCATAATTAGAATCTCCTCATTTCCTCGTGTGTGTGCCCATAAAATAGTAGATCTAGGGTCAACACAGTTGTGTCTAAATACCGTGTAACTTTTTGTAAGGACACACTTGACACGGCCTTAGGTATGACCGTGTCTAAAGGTCATGTAACTTTCCATGCAAATTGACCTTCATCGGATGTTTTGACACGGCTATGACATGATTATGTCTAATGGTCATGTAACTTTCTATGAAAAAAAAAAAAATTATAGTTGATTGTGACATGACTTTGACATGTTCTTGTCTACTAGTTGTGTTATATTCGAAGAACCGTAGCATTTCAACATGCTCTTTGACATGACCGTGTTAGTAATTGTGTTAAACTCACAAAAATTGTGACGTTTTTTTTTTTTTTAACTAGGTGTAAAAATGAAAATAAATCTAATTAAATTAAACTAAATTAAGGAAATTCAATAAAACAGAAAAAAACTAAACTTGATTGCCTCCCAAGAAGTGCTTTTATTTAATGTCGTTAGCTCAATGCACTCATCTTTTTCTAGTTAGGTGGACAACCATGAAAATTTTGGCACTCAACTTGCGTGAATTTATCCATGCCCTTTTTCTTGCCATGAGTGAGATGTTGTAGAATTGGATTTGTGTAAATACCATCCTGCACATAAGTGGAACCAAGCAAGTTAGATGTATTTAAGAAATAACAAGTATTGTTACTCTTAGGGGGTTGTTGAATAGTGTCAAGTGTCTTAAAAGTTCTTTGTTCATCCCTAAATTTTAAAGTTAACATTTGATTTCCTACATTTACAACCACCCTAAGAGTAGCTAGGAAAGGGTGACCTAAAATTAGTGGCACTTTGATGTCTTCATCTATATGCGAGTTACAAGTCCATTGGAAAAATGCATGTACCTACCTTAACCAACACATCTTCAATAATGCTGATAGGGTACTTAACGGATTTATTAGCTAATTGAATGCTCATATGTGTTGGTTTAGGGTTCCCTAATCCTAACTTTTTAAACATATAATGTGGCATTAAATTTATACTTGCACTTAGGTCAACTAGAGCTCCATTTATTGATAAATTGCCAATAAGACAAGGTAGAGTAAAAATTCTTGGATCCTTTAATTTTCATGGCAACGTATTTTACATTAGTGCCGAACATTCCTCATTCAATGTTGTAGTTGATATCTCTTCTGGCTTCCTCTTACTCGCGACTAGTTCCTCTAAGTACTTAGTGTACTTAGGCATCTATGATAAGGCATAGAAAAAAGGTAAGATAAAATGTAATTGCTTAAACAAATTGAGAAACTTACTAAAGTGCTCATCAGAATGATTTTTCTTCAAGCACTAAGGATAGGGTATGGGTAGTTTGTATTCTTTCACTTTTGGTGGCTCTATACTTTCTTTTTCTTTAACTTCCTCTTCATTCTTTACTGACCTTTCTATAGTTTTCTATTCCACTTGCAACTCCCTTCCACTTATAAGGGTTACTGCTTTCATATGCTCTATAAGATTTGTCCCAACATTTCCTATTAGTGTTCCTTGTTCTCTTTCAACCATTATCTTTACAAGTTGTCCCACTTGATTTTCTAGGTTATGGATGGAGGCTTCTTGATTCCTTAAAGAAGTTTTTGTACTTTACAATCTAGCCTCATTAGTTTGAATATATTTGGTTAAAAGTTCTTCCAAACTTGATCTCTCTTCATGAGGTGAGGGTCGCTAGAATCTTAGGGGAGGTAAGTTCATCCTTTGTTGATTTTGATTCTGGTTACTTCAAGAGAAATTTGGATGATTTCTCCATCCTGGATTGTAGGTGTTACTATAAGGGTTATTTTGTGGCCTAGAGGAGTTTCCCAAATAGTTTGCTTGTTGTCATTGACTATCTACATCCACTTCTCTTGAGTTGCACTTAGGATTAACGGAAAGTGTATCCAACTTTCTACTAATGGCATCGACCTCATTGGCTATAGTTGTCATTGCATCTAATTTGTAGATGTTCGCTGCTCTATTCCTCACCTTAGCACCTTCCCATTTAGAACTGTTCATAGCCATGTCCTTAATTAAGGATAGAACCTCTTCAGGTGTTTTAGTGTTCGATGTTTCTCCTGTAATGGCATAAATCATTTGCCTTGTTGATAGATTATAACCATTGTAGAAAGTTAGAATTTGCATCCAAATGGATAGGCCATGATGGGGGCATCTCCTCAATAACTCCTTATACCTCTCCTAAGTGTCATATAAGGTCTCAATGTCTGGTTAAGCATGAGATGATATGTCCTTTTGGAGTGTGGTGGTTTTAGCAGGTGGAAAGTATTTTCCCAAAACATTTTAAGCCATATCATCTTAGGTTGTGATAGATCCTCATGGGAGTGAATTTAGCCACTGTTTTGCTCGACCCCTTAATGAAAGGGGAAAAAGTCACAAATTGATTACATCATTAGAAGCTCCATTGATCTTAAAGATGTTGCAAATCTGTAGGAAGTTAGATATGTGAGCATTAAGGTCCTCTCATCTTATAATCCATCAAACTAAATGAACTGCCATACCATTTATATGATATGAGGTTAAATTTGAATGTTGTTGGTAGTAATAGGCGGCCTAATGATACTTGAATCAATTCCAACTAAAAAGGGTTTAGAGTAATCGGACATAGTCTGTTGTTGGTTTTAGTCTTTATCACCTATGATTTCTAATTCAGCCTCTTCTTCTTCTATCTTAATTCTTACGAGAGATCCTTGATTTAGTTCCTTCACTGTTTGTCAAATTGTTCCTCGCAATTACCTGGCTATCCTTTCAATTTCCAGATAAAAAATTAGTACGTCTGATGGATTATTTTTGGTTATGCACTGCAAAAAGAAAGTAAAACAAAAAAAAAAAAACAAAAAAAATGTTAAATTAATAAAGTGATTAGTGTTCTTAATATTGAAATCTCTGGCAATGGCGCTAAAAACTTGATGTGAGGCAAGTGTGCCTATCAAATTTTGTAATATAGTATATACAATACAGATATCATCCTATAAAGATACAAGTACTTACACTAACCTACACCCTATTATCTAACCGATAAATTATAGAGTTGATTAATCTTAAAATTATAATGAAATACTAACTAAAGAATTAAGATTTTATTGAAAGACAGAAAAGCAAAGTAATTTAGAATTAACTTCAAGGTGGTAAGACTAGTATCTAGACTAATTTTCCTTAAGAATTATTATGTGACATTAATAAAAAGTATTCAAATCCTTCTTAAATTTCATTGACTAAGGGAATTCCTAATTTAGTTTAATAACTTTCTCAAGCTTATTAAACCTTAATTTTAAAATTACCTATTTAAATATCTTCATAATGGCATAATTTAAAGACCGCATTAAAAAGATAATAAATTCCTGTAACTAAATTAATTAAATCTAAAAGAATTATGAACTTATTTGTATGATTACATCAATTCTCTTTAAATATGCTAGATTTAATTATATATCAAATTTCTTCATCTTAATGGATATTGTCAAATAGATAGAAAAATACCCTAAAACTATTAATCCAATCAAAACATCAAGAACATATGTTTGAATCAAGAAACATAGAACTCATTCAATAACAAAATAGAAATCTCGATCACATAATAAACTTAAGTCCCATCAGTTTAGCTACTAAGGAAAATTAAGTATTACTCATATTGGAATTCAATTTTTTCAATGATATATAAACATGCATTATCAAGCAAATCAATTAGAATAAAGAAAAACCTAATTTTTTGAAGTGTAGAAAAGTAGCCATCTTATTTCTCTTTAAAACCTTAAAGCAACTTAGAAGTAATGTCTTTCTCTCTTTTTTTTTCTTTTTCTTTTTCATGTTAAATCCTCTTTGATTTATATAATGAACATAATAGACTCTATTTTTAAATCTGTTAGCTTAAAAAGATACATAACCTATGAACATAGTCATGCCTAGAGGTCATGTTTAAATCTGTGAAGTTTCATGTTCAATAGGTTCTGGATATAGTCATGTTTGGGTTGTGTCAAGCTTCAAAATTTCATAACTTCATCAATTAACTCTAAATTGAGTAAAATTAGATTTTTTTTTTCTTCCTTTTTAATTCTACTATCCATTAAAGCCCTAAAATCAAAATATTACATAATTAAAATTTAAATTCTTCAAAAAACATGCTAAAATCAATAGAAAACATGTTAAATTTAACTATATATATATATATATATCTAATTGAGCACTTATCACCACCACATAAGAACTAAGATGAGCAATCTAGGTAATAGAAGACTTATTTTCTAACTTTTTACTACATATGGTGGTCATGCTGTTGCAACTCCCTCTTCGTCTCTCGGCTCACATGGTGCCACATATGGTCATACCTTCCCTATGCAATGAATGATAGTGCAAAGGTTGAAGTGGTACCATGTAGGGTTAAGTGAGTATACGAAACTTGACTACTACTTCAACATAAACTTTGAATTTGGTGACAATAGTGTCACAAACTTCAACATCTTGGATTGGTGGAGAACGTATAGAAAGACATATCTGTTCCTCTCTCAAATGGCTCACCAAGTTCTTACTGCTCTTACATCAATAGTAGTTGTTGAACAAACTTTCAGTACAATGAGCCATATCCTATCCCAACAATGATCAAAATTGTCACCTGTTAATGTTGAGGCACTAGCTTGCATAGAGCATTGATCGAAAGAAAGAAGTAGAACATGGGAGTTTTACAAGATGTTTAGTGAAGAAGATGAATACTTCATCCCATCAAGGTAAAGATCCATTGGTTCAACTCTCGATGTCGAGTGTAACGCCTCAGAAGTTGGAGCACCATAGCTTACCATGTGTCACTACTACCGAGCGACATGCTAAGGCTCTAAAACTTCAACATACTTCAGAACCTGCTCATATACATTATCCATCATATAACTATAACTATAATCAAATGAATGACTCATAGATGAGTCATTCCAAATTTCATTATTTAATAACCACAAAGTCTCCAGCTACAATCTATCTCTGTAATTTCAATTTAATAATAAAACATCAATTTACAATAATTTATAATTCTTGTCACTCTTTCTCCACATAGTAATAGTGTTCTCTTCCCATCTCATCCATGTAATGTCCCACCAAGTTTTTGTTCTCATCATACTCTAGTTGTTCATCATTTTTGCCGCAACTAAAAAAAAATATAGAAAGGAGGGTGAGCCTAAGCTCAGTACGTGAGTACCATACCCACATGCACATGACACAACACATTAATATCACATGCATGTATGTAGCATTTATCCTTAACCCATTCACAATTCAGTTCACACATCAACACCAATAATGAATTATAACATATGGGGGTACTCATGACCCTAGTACATACAACATTTATCCTAGTGGGAACTGCCTCTACGGGCCCCATCTAACCTTAATGGCAACTGTTACTGCGGGCCTCATCAAACCCTAATCCACCTCAGATCATTTTGATACACGGCTCCACTAGGGACAACACAGCATATCGATCATCGAGGTGCCCCCTAGGGATCTACCACTGTGGGCCCCTAGGTTGAGCCAAGCACAAGCAACATATCTCATTCAACCAATAACATGGTATTACTTCATGATACCACTTAATTCACATTATGTCTCATCATTTCATTATTTCACATACAACTCATTATATAGCTTCCTAACAATCATGTATAACAAATAAAGAAAACACATACCTAGAATCTTAGCCTTAAGCACTTCTTGTTCCAAACTTAAGCTAAGTCAGTATCTATATCATCATCAACACTTTAATCTTATTACTAATCCAACATAATATAACTCTCCTAATTCCTCTTATTCTATTAAGTCGTCTAAGGTTTTACTAATTATTTTGGTTGTGTGGAACTTGGTGAATTAAGAAGATAATTTGATATATAATAATAATGTTCAACACTTAATATGGCCATGTTAGAGGTTGTGTTGCCTAACATGGCTAGTATACGACCGTGTTAGAGGTCGTGTATCTCTTGGTGAGATTTAGCTTCAACACGATTAGAACACGATTGTGTTTTCTATTAATTTAACATAGTCGAAACATGGCCGTGTTAGAAGGCCGTGTATCTTTCGGCATGACTTTTAGACTTAACACGGTCGAAACACGACTATGTTGGGAGGCCATGTTCTTCTTATTTCAACACGGGGACAACACGATTGTATTGGATGCTTGTGTATCTCTCAGGACACTTTGTAATTTAATACGGTCGAAACACGACCGTATATCTCTTGGTATACCTAGGTAAGTTAACATGAGAGCAACACGATTGTGTTGGATGGTCGTATATCTCTCGGTTTGTTTTTCAAACCCTAATTTTTCTCCCTTAATTCGTCTAATCTCCTCATTTCCTACTTCTAAACTTAATTAGATCTAAACATATGCATTATAATCTCTTACCTTATTCAAAAATCGCTTAAAACTCCCATTCTAATCACTCCCATGCTTAGTCAATCCGTCCTTAAGTTTAATTTCTATGAACAACTAAATGGATTTCATGGGTGAGTCTCCTCTTAATAAAATATGTATTGAAATGATTAGAACCGTACCTTTTTTCTTTGTTGCACTACATCTTTGGATTGCTCTACGTTTTCTTGAAGAGCTCTCTCTCTCGTTCTCTCTTTTTATGTCTCTAGATGGCTATTGCAAAAATGTGCAGAAAAGAAAGGAGAACCCTAGGTCATTTTCATATATATATAGTCCCATTAGAAAAGACAAAATTGCCCTTATCCTAAATGTTCATTTACGACCTTGCCATTTATCATATTTTTACACATATTTATTTATTTATAAATAAAAATAATGTGTATTACATTCTCCTTTCCTTATTAAAACTTTTGTCCTCAAAAGTTACTTAGAATTGGGAAATGTTCTAGATGTTTTCTCTTCATTTTTTCTTTTAATTCCCATGTCGCCTCTGGCTCGGTTTGATTTGTCTACTGTACTTTGACATTAGGAATTCTTCTTCTTCTTAGCACTTATTCTTTGGAATCCATTATCTTCATAGGTTTCTATACCGAGGACAAGTCTGGCTGTACCTTTAAAGGTTCTAAAGCCATCACTTGATCTAGGTTAGGTACAAATTTTCTTAGCATCGATACATGAAACACATCATGTACTCCGACCAGACTTGGCAGTAGGGCCAACCTGTACATGACTGTTTTGATTCTTTCTAGAATTTTAAATAGACCCACATATCTTAGATTCAGCTTACCTCGTAGTCCAAACCTGATTACCCCTTTAGTTGGAGATATCTTCAGTAAGACTTTATCTCCCACTTGAAATTTTAAAGGGCATTGTCGCTATCTACATAACTTTTCTAGCGACTCTAGGCCGATAGGATCCGTTGCCTTATGACTTTAACTTTGTCTATTGTTTCTTGAACTATCTTGGGCCCCAATACCCATCTTTCTCGCACTTCATCCCAGTGTAAGGGAAATCTACACTTCTTACCATATAATGTTTCATAAGGAGTCATTTATATAGTAGCCTAGTAACTGTTGTTATAAGCAAATTCTACTAAAGGTAGATGATCACTCCAATTACCCCCTTGATTTAATGTATAAGCTCGTAGTGAATCTTTTAGAATTTGAATAGTTCTTTCAGGTTGCCTATCTACTTGAGGTTGAAACACTGTGCTAAACTGAAGTTTGGTTCCTAAAGCTTGATGTAGACTTTTCCAGAATTTGCTCACAAAGCGAGTATCCCTATTAGATGTAATCGTAGTTGGTATCCCGTGTAATCTAACAATCTCTTTAATATACATTTGAGCAAGCTTTTCTAGTCTATAGTCCACTCTAATTGGCAAGAAATGTGCGAACTTGGTCAATTTGTCTATTATCACCCAAATTGCATCATATTTCCCCTTTGTTCTCGAGAGTGCTGTGACAAAATCCATAGTTACATGTTCTCACTTCCATTCAGGTACAGGAAGAGGTTTTTAACTCACCAGTTGGCCTTTGATGTTTAATCCTTTTTTGTTGACAGGTGAGACACCTGGACACGTATTCAGCTATCTCCCATTTCATATTTTTCCACTAGTAAGTGTTCTTGAGATCTTTGTACATCTTGGTTCTTCTTGGGTATACTGTATATCCTGAGTAATGGGCTTCCTTCATAATCTTCTTCTTTAATTCTGTGTTATTTAGAACACACCATCTGTTACCATACTTGACTACTCCTTCGGTGTTCAACACAAATTCCGTAGCTTCCCCCTCTTTTACTTTGTTCCTTATCTTCTGAATTCCAGGATCTTCCATTTGTGCAATTTTAATATAATCTAGAAGATTGGGTTGGATACTAAGTATAGCCAACCTATTTCTTACTTCTCGTGTCACTACTTCCAATTTCAGCTTATCTATATCTTCTAATATCTACTTTTGAGATGTGATTAATCCTCCAATATTTATACGTTTCTTCTTACTTAAAGAATTTGCAACCACATTTGCTTTTCCAGGGTGATAATGAATTTCCATTTCATAATCATTTATCAGTTTCAGCCACCTTCTTTGCCTTATATTCAACTCCTTCTGAGTAAACAAATACTTCAAACTTTTATGGTTTGTGAAGATTTTACACTTCTCCCCATAAAGATAGTGTCTCCACAATTTCGGTGCCAAAATCAAAATAGCTAATTCTAAGTCATGGGTAGGGTAATTCTTTTCATATTGTTTTAATTGGCGGAGGCATATACAATGACTTTCCCATTTTGCATAAGCACACAACCCAAACCTTGATTTGATGCATTACTGAATACTTCAAATTCTTTTCCCATCTTCAGTAAAGCCAACACTGGAGCTATCATCAATTTATTTTTCAATGTTGTGAAGCTGCTCTCACATTCCTCACTCTATACAAACTTAGCCTTTTTCTTTGTTAGTTGAGTTAATGGAATTGCTAATCGAGAGAATCCTTCTATGATGCATCTATAGTACCTAGTTAATCCTAGAAAACTCCTTACTTTTGTTACAGTTCTTGGTTTTGGCTAGTCATTTACTACCTTCACCTTCTCAGGGTCTACCGATATTCCTTTCTTATTCACCACATGTCCAAAGAAGGATACTCATTCTAACTAAAATTCACACTTACTGAATTTTGCATACAGTTTTTCTTCCTTGAGTCTTTCTAGTACGGTTATGAGATGTGCTTTATGTTCTTCTCTACTTTTAGAATAGATGAGGTTATCATTTATAAAAACCACTACAAACTGATTCAACAAGTCTCTGAGCACTCTATTCATGAGGTCCATGAAGGCTACTGGAGCATTTGTCAAACCAAAAGGCATCACCCGAAACTCGTAATGCCCATACCAAGTTCTGAAAGCAGTTTTTTGTATGTCTTCCTCCTTAATTCTTAACTGATGGTACCCCAATCTCAAGTCAATTTTAGATAAAACATGAGCTCCTTGTAATTGATCAAATAGATTATCAATCTTAGGGAAAGGGTATTTGTTCTTGATTGTGACTTGGTTTACTCCCTATAATCTATATATAGTCTCATACTCCCATCCTTCTTTTTGATAAATAGCACTGGATCACCCCATGGTGAGACACTTGGTCTTATAAACCCATTATCTTGAATCTCTTACAGTTGAGTCTTCAGTTCAGATAGTTCAATAGGTGCCATTCTATATGGTGGTTTAGATATGGGTGCCATTCCCAGTATAAGATCAATATAAAACTTTATCTCTCTAGATGGTGGTAAACTCGGCAAATTCTTGTAAAAAAAATCCGTATACTCATTCACTACTTGCACAGTTCTCAATTCTTTAACCGGTTCTATCTCCACTAATAAGGCCGACAATCTTCCTTTATTCCACAACTCGTATGTTGGAAGAGTCGCAGGCCTTTGTGGATCTAACTTGTATACAATTTGCTCCTCATCAGGGAAATCAAACTTAACCACTAGATTATGACAATCTATAGTGACATTGTACTTATACAACCAGTTCACTCCTAAAATTAGATCAAACTCTATCATCTTTAATACAAACAATTCAACTGGCATTTTCTTGTCATGTATTACAATCTCTACATCTTTACACATTTGATCTATTTTCCCCCTTACTCCAAATGGAGTATTTACAATCATAGCATTCTCCAATACAATAGGTTTTAATCTACATACATTCATAAATATAGGAGATATATAGGAATGTGTTGCACCGGTGTCAAACAGTACGTAAGTAGTGTTTAAGTTAATAAGTAGTGTACCTGCTATGGTATCTTGATCATGGGCATCCTATTGTTGTTGCTGTTGTTGTAATGTGAAAACTCTACCATGTGCCCTCTGTCTTGGTCCTACATTATGATTTCTACCAAGTGGTCTTCTAGGCATGGTCTTTATAAACTGTGGAGCTTGTGGGGGTGCAGTTGCCTAAGTGTGTTGAGCATTACACTCAAATGATCTGTGTCCTCTTTGCTTGTAAATGTAATAGAAAGTTTAAGGGAAGGTCCTTTCAGTATAGTTCTTGCTGGTATATCCCGTTTTGTTATAGGAGAAGTATGCCTCTTCTAGCCAATTACATTATTGCAGATCATGCAGTCCTAAACATCTAAGACATCTCGTGCCTTGACTTACCTGTAGTGGGGGAGGCAATGCTAGAGGTGCGGGCCATGTTTGAAGAGGTTAGGTGCATAAGCCATAGGTTTAGCTGGATATACAACTAGCCTCTTCCCTTTATCTGCATAAGGTATGTTGGAAATAGGCCTTTCCCCAAAACTGATTCTGTTCTATGGGATAATTGTTTCTTTGTTCTCTTTTTGCTCTACTCTAAGTATTTGGCTTTATCAACTACTCTTGCATAAGTAGTCAATTGAAAAGTCCTCACTTCATGTTGTAGAGTAGGCTCTAGTCCCCTAAAAAATCTCTTAGCTTGGGAGGCATCATCTCCTCTCATCATCTCTGGCAAGAATTTGCTCAAGCGGTTCAACTCTGCTTCATATGCCTAAACAAATTTACTACCTTACTGGTAGTTATAATAATCCACCTCCATTTTGTCCCTAATGTTACTAGGGAAGTATTTCTCATAAAAGAGTTCCTTAAACCTTTGCCATTGGTCAGGAGCTCCTGTTAATTTGGACATACTAGTCTACCAATTTGTAGCTGCTCCCTTTAGCATATAGGCAACATACCTCACATTTCTATCTTCTTGGACCATGAAGGCTTCAAAGGTCCTCTCAATCCCAGTAATCCAATATTCAGCTTCTATTGGATCATCAACCTTTAGGTGGAACTCCTTAGCTAGTCTTACAGATTTATCTAGCTCAAAAGGTTCCTCTACAGGCTTGACAGGTCTCATAGCTTGTTGTTGTTGTGCCAACATTCCTACTAGAGCATTTACAATCTCTAGCAGCTGAGCAGTAGTGACATTAGCCTGCTCTGAGGTTTCCTACTGAGGTGGTCTTTGAGGATTCCTATCCTTTAGGGCATCTCCACCCTGTCTAGCACTAGATGAACCTTGCTTGATATTTCTTCTCAGAGTCATTTTGTGTAAATTGAGACAGCATAATGATTTCGAACCTATAATTTATAAGGGAAGTTAATGACAGTTTACATTTATGAATACTCAAGCTCAAACACATACATACCTATATGTGTAGTTAACATGGATATTCAATAAAATACATTTGCATATCATATTAAGGTTAACACAACATAATAGTTATTCCATAATTTACCCACTCTCTTCATTCTTATGGATCTATAGATCATTTATTTGATCTTCTAAAGATTTCAACTTAACTTTTATTGATTGAATTCTACACCTTTTAGATCATTAATTAATTCTTAAAGTCATCAATAAAATCTCTACTTGACCACATCTTAAATTCTAAAGAGCATCATAACCTAATGTTCTGAAATTACTTACTTCTTTTCTTTTGATCAAAACTTAAGCTTCTAGGGACCATCAATCTATATTCCTATGGATCTTAAACCTAAAGCTCTGATACTACTTAAGTTGTAACGCCCCGAAACCTAGAGCACCACTACCCGCCACTTGTCACTACTACCGAGCGACACACTAAGGCTCTAAAACTTCAACATACTTTAAAACCTGCTCATATACATTATTCATCATACTGCTATAACTATAATCAAATGAATGACTCACAGATGAGTCATTCCAAATTTCATTATTTAATAACTACAAAGTCTCTAACTATAATCTATCTCCATAATTTCAATTTAACAATAAAACATCAATTTACAATAATTCATAATTCTTGTCACTCTTCCTCCACATAGTAATAGTGTTCTCTTCCCATTTCATCCATGTAATGTTCCACCAAGTTTCCGTTCTTATCATACTCTAATTATTCATCATTTTTGCCTGCAATTGAAAAAAAATATAAGAAGGGAGGTGAGCCGAAGCTTAGTATGTGAGTACTACACCTACATGTGCATGACATGCCATATTAATATCACATGCATGTATGCAACATTTATCCTCAACACATTCACAATTTAGTTCACACATCAACACCAACAATGAATTATAAGAAATGGGGGTATTCATGACCCTAGTACATATAACATTTGTCTTAGTGGGAACTACCTTTGCGGGCCCCATCTAACCTTAATGGGAACTGCTATTGTGGGCTTCGTCTAACCTTAATCTATCTCAGAACATTTTGATATATGACTCCACTAGCGACAACATGACATACCAATTATCGAGGTGCCCCCTAAGGATCTGCCACTACTGGCCCTTAGGTCGAGCCAAGCACAGCAACATATCTCATTCAACCAATAACACGGTATTACTTCATGATACCACTTAATTCACATTATGTCTCAGCATTTCATTATTTCACATACAACTCATTATATAACTTCCTAACAATCATGTATAACAAACAAAGTAAACACATACCTAGAATCTTAGCCTTAAGCACTTCTTGTTCCAAACTTAAGCTAAGTTAGTATCTATATCATCATCAACACTTTAATCTTAGTACCAATCTAACATAATATAACTCTCCTAATTCCTCTTATTCTATTAAGTTGTCTAAGGTTTTTTAAATTGTTGTGGTTGTGTGGAACTTGGTTAATTAAAAAGATAATTTGATATATATTAATAATGTTCATCACTTAACACGACCATGTTGGAGGTTGTGTTGCCTAACATGGCTAGTACACGACCGTGTTAGACGTCGTGTATCTCTCAGTGAGATTTAGCTTCAACACGGTTGGAATACGACTGTGTTAGGAGGCCATGTTTCTCTTAATTCAACACGGTCGAAGCATGACCGTGTTGGAAGGCTGTGTATCCCTCGGCATGACTTTTGGACTAAACACGGTCGAAACACAACCGTGTTGGGAGGCCATGTTCTTCTTATTTCAACACGAGGATAACACGACCGTATTGGATGGTCGTGTATCTCTTGGGACACTTTGTAATTCAACCTAATCGAAACACGACCGTGTTGGGGACCATGTATCTCCGGTATACCTAGGTAAATTAACACAAGAGCAACACAACAATGTTGGATGATCATGTATCCCTTGGTTTGTTTTTCAAACCTTAATTTTCTCCCCTTAATTCATCCAATCTCCTCATTTCCTACTTCTAAACTTAAGTAGACCTAAACATACGCATTATAATCTCTTACCTAATCTAAATTTCGCTTGAATCTCCTAATCAAATCACTCCTGTGCTTAGTCAATCCATCCTTGAGTTTAATTTCTATGAACAACCAAATGGATTTCATGGGTGAGTCTCCTCTTAATAAAATATGTATTGAAATTATTAGAACCGTACCTTTTTTCATTGTTGCACTACGTCTTCAGATTGCTCTAGGTTTTCTTGAAGAGGCTCTCTCTCTCGCTCTCTCTTTTTGTATCTCTAGATGGCTATTGCAAACATGTGCAGAAATAAAAGGAGAACCCTAGGTCATTTTCATATATATATATATATATATATATATAGTCTCATTGGAAAAGACAAAACTACCCTTGCCCCATATGTTCATTTACGACCTTGCCATTCATCATATTTTTACACATATTTATTTATTTATAAATAAAAATAATGTGTATTACATCGGGTATGTTAAATTAATTTTTAAGGGTAGTAGTGAGATAATTTGTAAAGGGAGTAGTACTCCCTTATTTATTTTTTATATTTACTTGCAAAGTCTTATAATCATGTGTAAAAGATAAGGTCAAATGTCCCCCTCTTTTTTTGTAATATTTTTAATCAATCAATAAAATTTGGGGCTGGCATCCCCTCCTCCCCATCCCCCCTTCCCTTTCCCATATACAAGGTTTGCCACCAATTAATGAAGCAAACATCATATATTGTCATAAAAACAATGGATTAATTTTCTATGTGAATAAATTTAAGAAAAAAACCCACCAAAAAATAAAAATGAATAAGAAAAAGAAGAGTTAAAAAAATCAACAAAAGAAGAACAAATAATGTAAAAAAAAAAAAATTTAAGGGTTGGTTCATGTGAACTGCCCTGGCCCTTCCCATCAAGAGTCGGTGTTGATTCACTACCCTTCCAACCCGTGACCCGACAGGTCAGAGTTGGGCTAGAGCCAATTCTGAACCGATTCGGTGTCTAATTGAGACAAAGTGCATGAAGTGAAATATTTAAGAGTTCGAAAGTGTTTTAGTTATTAATTAACAAAAAAAATAATGTAATGCCATTAATAGATGTGCATTTCTCAAGCCTAAGGGAGCAAAGATTTATATTTTCAAGCTTAACGGGAAATACCGGATAAGATGTATCTTGAAATAATTTCCTTTTTCTATTTTTATGTTTCAAAAAATGAAAATACAAATGTTTATTTGATTTTTTTTACCAAAGAAATTTTCGTATTTTCGAACTTTTAAGGGGTGAAAGTAATACTAAATGAGGACACAAAAGGATTTTTCTCTCTCTTCCTCTCACTCGTTTATCTCCCAGTATATATTCTACTCATATTCTTTGAATAAGATACTCCTAGGTTATAAGTAAGCAAAAGTATTTTTCTAAATTAAATAAGTAATTATTTAGAGTTAGTCACTACTCAATTTAAATTATTTATCCCAACTAATGTTAATTTATGGCCATGCATTTTTTCCTTATGAGATATACATAATTTTAGTGGAGTTATTATAGTAAATAACTGTGTTAAATTCTCTTTCCATAGCATAAAAGACATATTGGTTTTACATATTTTGGTTAAAAGTGCAAAACCACAAATTTAGCTTTACATATTTATTAGGGACATATAAATTGCATCAAGATAGATAGGCTATTTTGCTTTATTTGTACCCTATTTTGTAAGTATTGATTGTCAAATTTTAGAATTAGAGTCCATTGTATATAACATGTAGAAACCATCTTGAAATTTTTACTTTTAAAGAACCTATAGGATATATGATACCTTGTAGAACCTAATTTTTTTTTTTTTCATAGAGTATAAAATTTTTGAAGAGAGTTATCCAACAATCTATCATTTTTTTATTGTATTTGTAACTACCATATTAATCAATTGGGTAATTAATAACATTTAAACAAGTATATTTTAAAAAATATGGAAAATAATGAATGAATATTAAAAAAAAAAGAGTGAAGATAATATTATATAGCCGAGAGAATATGGTTAGTAATAATACTTTGAAAATAAGAGATGACAAATGAATAAAGGATGTAATATGCTTTAGGAATTTGACTTTTTATAATGAGCAAATAGACTTGAGCATATACTAAGATAAAAATATTATATTTTATAAATGTTCAATATTACTAATTAAAAAGTTTTACAGTATTTACATATATAAGCACCATGGAACCCATATTTTATATATTTTAGAATATAGGTTATTGGTGTAGGTTTATGGTATGAAGATGTTATACCTCGTAGTTTAACATATAGAAGCAAGTTTTCGAAAATTTAAACAAAACTTATCCAACAATCTTTAATATCCATGCCAAATCTATCTGACCACATAGGGTAGAATACGTTTGAGATTATGATACAATTATTTTCTCACCCCTAGCATATGCATAATTGCTAGTTCTTGAAAAAATGTCGATGAGATTGATTAATTTCATCGAAAAGAAAAAAAAAAAATCGATACTTGGATAATTGCTTATGAGCTTCTAGTGTAAGATAATGTTTGACCTGCCTTCCTCATACCTAGTCTATTTCGGAAGCTATCTCTAGCCAGACTCTATTTTTGCCTTTAGAGACTTGAGATTTGTCTCCACAAACTGCTCAGCTTACTCTATCCGGGATGAAGAAAATAATTTCTCGAACGTTTCAAGTAAAGGCTCGAGCTCTAATTGTATTGAGAGCATGTGTAAGTGGATTCCAATAACAAAGCATCGACAAGGGCGCATGAGTGGTGATCAACCATATAGCAGGTAGGTAAGTAAGCAATCCTATCTTCCACTAATTGAGATTCTTAGGGGATAAAAAGGTTATAATCAAACATAAGGCTCAAAAGGCTAAAAAGGCAAGATTAGGTTTATTGATATGGTTAATTAAAGCTCCAAGATTTAAATCTTACCAAATTTTATGGGGCTTAGGTAGCGTTTGGTTGGCATTGAAATTCGGCACTGGACTAGACAAAATTTTTTGTCCCTCGTTTGGTTGCCACACATGAAGGAAGTACTGGACTAAACACCAATTACGTACTGGACAAAATCAGAAATTTTAGTACCACATGTAATTCGGTACTAAAAATTAGGTACTGGACTAAATGTAATTTTTCTGAAATTCCAGATTTGCCCTTCATACTTACCTTGAAAGAAAATAAAAATAGTAAGTATAATAATAAATGATAAAAATGTAAAAATTCATAAAAAATAATAAAAATATTAGAAAAATAAAAATAAAGATTTAGATTTTGAAATAGGATAGATAAAAATCTAGGAGAAAATTTTTCAATAAAAATTTAATAAAATTATAAAAATTTAATAAAAATTATGAAAATGAATAAAAGTTAATAAAAATAATAAAAATTATAAAAATCATAATAAGTTAAGTAAAAAATCAATAAAAATTTATAATAGTATAAATGAGTTGAAAAATAAAAAAAAATGAATTTTTATCACTTAGAAAAATCATTTTCTTAAATAAATCCAAAATTGGTGTTTTTCCTTAAAATTATCATTTAAAAAAAAAAATCAAATTATCAAGCCTAGGTTTAGATTTTTTAGAAAAATCCTAAAATGGTAAAAACATAAATTAAAAGAAATTTCATAATTAAAATTCACAAACACACTAAAGTTTTTCAAGAAAAGCGAACTACAGTTTATTTGATCCTGAATAGCAGGTACGTAAGCACCCATTTGGGGCAACCCTAAAAAGGAATAAAAAATATTTTCCTAGCATAATTCACTTAAAAACACAATAAAAGACGACAAAAATAAAATAAAAGATATTTTGAGATAAAGTAAATTTTAGGAGATTAGGTGGTAACCTTAGGGTTTTAATAGGTTAGCCTCTAAACTTAGAAACTCCGGTTTTCCCCTTTCCTCTTTTCACAAAAAAACGAGAAGAGGAAATCACGACGACTAATGGTCCAAATTAGGACTAATCCGCTCCATTAGTTTTAATTCAATCTTTCCCAACAACAGTTAGGTGGCGACTACAAAAATAAAACGAAATTCTTTTTTCTATAATATTTAATATAATATATTAAACTTTCAAGTCATTTTTTTATAATAATATCAAATATATATAAATAACTATGATATAAATAAAAGGGAAAAATTGTCAATTTTACTCTGTCCAGTTCAGTACTTTGTAATTTCAAACACTACACAATACAAAAGCCTTCTCTAGTAATTAAAAAGGGCAAAACTGTCAAATTTATTATGTCCAGTCCAGTACTTTGCAATCCAAACACTAGACAGCACAAAAATCCTTGTTCAGTACTGAACAAACCAAACGTGGTACAAAAATATTTTTTGTCCAGTCCTTCTTTTTTAGTACTGTCCAGTACTCTTGTTCTGTCCAGTACCAGTAACCAAACGGTACCTTAGTCTACGAGCCTTATGCCTTGGTTGTCCCCCTAGAATAGGTTTTAACAATTTTAATTAAAAGGTGTATTACAATAGCTTTTCATTTCAAGTGTTGTTGAGAAATGATTGTTTCTTAAGTATCTCCTAGGAAAGTCTTGACACATTTGATTTGCTGTCTTTGTAGGAAAATTAAATTGATAATCTAATAATATTACTATTGCTTTGATAAATGTTTGTTAAATTAAATTGATAATCTAATGATATTACTGCTGCATTGCTAAATGCTTGTTGTGAATTCTATTTTTGTACTTTGCACCAAGATTTATAACTACTTGGGCTATTTAGTTTATTAACTGGTCACATAGTGCTAGCAGATCGAGGGTTTGAGATGAAGTGATGAGGGATATTAGGTGTCGAGGTCCATAACCCCTCAGGTGGGGTTGTTGACGAAACTGGGGGTTATCATATTTGAGGTGGCTGACTGCAGGAAAAATGAACTGAACTACTGTTACCTGGACAAATGAAAAAATCAGTGAAATGAGTACTTTTTGTATACCCGGACACCAAGGCATATAACCACCCAGAATAGGTAGGTTTAGGACAGACGTACAAGGACAATTCTGGGTTGAGAAATCAACATGAATCGGCTTTTATTGTTTGTTGTGGTGGACCAAAACGCTATTGTAAAATGAGACTCCTTGATTGGTGATATTAGAGTGTAATTAATTAAGTCGTGTGCGCTCTGTACATTATGTCAGCCCGTGATGATCGTTCTTGTTGGACATCATAGTACATCCGTTTGTAGGACTCACTGTTAAAAATGTTTCATGTGATGAGTCTTTTGAAAATCCTTATAGATATATTTGCCTTAGACGTGATATGCGGATTGGGGGCAACAATATATTTCCACAATTATGATTATCGAAGCTTTGGCTCTTAATTTAAATTTATGTTTTGAAATGCTATATTTAATGTTATGAAGTTTTATGAGCTGCTAGTTATTTTTTATTGAATCAACACAGTTTTATTGGAGCATTTGATGTTATGTTTCATGCATAATTTTGATAATAAGGTAGTATTTGGATTATAGTATTGAACAATATAGAACAAGAAAAACAAGATAGTATAACTTTTTTATACTATATTTGGTGTATATTGCATTTGATAAAATTTTTGTAATATCTACTATTTGAATATACAAAATACTGTATTAAATATAATATATAAAATTTTAGCAAGGATTTTTGTGCTTTTGTTAAATAAATTTGATTTTTATACTATATTTTGATTAGTACAAAAATATAAGCATTGTGTTTAGAACTTTAGAATAATTTTTGTTTAATAATTGAGAAAATATACAAATTAAACAAGTGATCAAATATTTTATTCAATATAGTACTATAAATTTATGATAACTCAACGGTACCCAAAAGATTAACAAATTAACTAGGTATTATTACTTACTGTGCAAATTGAGAAGTTAGGTATGCTATTGTTTTATCGATGCGTGTTAAGTTAATCATATAAGGATCTTCGTGGTTTTGAGAATTCAGTTTGCTTACGTGAGTTAGCGAGATACATTAAGATAGTATGAAACTTGGACAGTTTTAGTTTATTTAGGTACAATATTGCGATTTTTAACCTTTATGGGCAATAATTAATTAAGTTGATACTTAAGGTAACGTTAATTAATAGGCAGATTCAAAGGGAGAGCTCATTGCTCCATGTAACTCAAATGTTTATTTGCACATTAGATAAAAAATAACTATGATAAATGGCTAATAACACTTACTAATTTATATGCATAAAGACAATTATCAGAGCAAGAAGGAGTAGATTGGATTCTTTTCTTATAATATATAGTAACTGAAAAAATAGGGATAATGGCAAACACAGTCCGTAAACTATTGATTGGGTGCTAATAGACTTTATAAAATTTCAAAGTGTGACTTTATTTTTTATAACTTTTAAAAATATGCAAATTAAAAGATAATTTTACGATATAGTTACTTAAAAATGACCATATAGTATATAGTTACTATTTTATTATTAATATCTTTTATTTATCGCAATTCATAATGATTTACCGTTAAAAAAACAAAAAAGCCACCGTCGATAGCTCTTAGCTTCTCAAAGGTTATCGATAGCATCTTCTACTACTAATATGTTTTATTTTTATTATAATTTGAAGGATTTTACTGTAATCAGAAAAAAGACTATTGAATAACTATACCATAGAATTTCTTGTTAATAATATCAAAATTGTTGTTGAAACATCAGAACTTATGAAAAATTATTGATACTTTAGGGTTTATATTCACATTTTCAAAATTTTTTCGTGAGGTGCAATTGAACTTTAAAAGTTAATGGATTTATTCGTACCTAACTAATAATTTGTAGGTTGTAATTGCACTTTGTTAAAAGAAAAATTATACCTTCTAAGTTGGACTCGTGATTTTAGAAATGATTAGTTCGTACTTAAGAGTCGCCTAAGATTTTCGGTAGACTATAACGCGAAAAAGGGTGCAAAAGGATCTCATATTGACATAGCCATAATTCAGATCAACCAAGCAAAGGAAAAAGGAAATGTGAGATCCTCTGCGACTAGACATAACAACTTCACCATCCAAACATGCCTAGCAAGAGTAGAAACCGTACATTTATTTCTCACAATCTGTCCATAAATTAACAAAATAAACGTAGAAGCAAAATTTGAATCGGGAGAATATATCTACCTATAATACCATTTAGTAACGTGATAGCAACTTGACAAAATCATGGATGTGCCTATCCCGTTTCATATAAATAGTAATGTGCTGTCCTTTTCATATCTTTGGCCCTAAAAAGAGAAGATCCCTTCAGTGGGGTTTGGTCGTTTGTTATGCACGCACAAGCTTTCACTCACTTTCTCTTAGCTTTTAGTTTTCTTTTGGATGGTCACCTATATGATCCACAGTTATTACTTTCTTTATAGCCACACATTTTTTGAAACCTTAAATGTGATGTCTACATCACATTTTGCATATCACAAGTAGATCTTTGGATAGATGGAAATCAATGTAAACGGAAGGAAATAAAATGAATTTTATTATTAAAGTTAAATGAAGAATAAAATGAAAGAAAATAATGAAAACAATTCTATTTAAAAGTCCATTTATTTTTTCTTTGAAATTGAGGAGAAATAGGTAATATGAATGGTCTTTGCTAAAATAAGATAGATAATTTTGAAACACTACTTCATTTCTTCCCATCTCTTTATTAAGTCCGAACCAAGCAAAGGAAAAAGGAAATATTTCTTTCAGTCTCCTTTCATTTCCACTTATGCCAAATTTTCCTTATGTCCATTCATTCCCCCCTATATTTACTTATCTTTTTATTGCCAAATAGTGTTAATGTCATTGCTAATTTCATTGAATTAATGGTAATGTTTGATTTTTAGTATAATATAGGATAAAGAAAACAACATAGCACAACATAGGAAGGACAATGTATTATAAGTATCTTATATTATGTTTGTGTGGTAAGTAGAACACAATTTTTTTTTAAGTGTCATATGTTTTTTATTATGAACAAGTACTATACTAGAGTAATGATTTTGATAATTATATTATTTAAGTTATCTAATATTTATTTTAACAACTTTTTTTTTGTTTTTTAATTTTATAGCTCTCTTACCATTCTCTTTGTTGCCAACATTGCCCTTATAGTACCACTATAATTGCCGCCACTATAATACCACCATGGTTGCTGAATCCTCACTAATGGTTGCCACCACTATAATACCACTTGATGGTTGCGAAACACCATCTTGATGGTGGTAGCATGCATTGGTCAATGTTAATAGTAATTGTGATGATAGGCGGTGGCTATGCAAGGGCAACAATAATGAAAATAGTATAGTATGGTGGAGGTGTTAGTAGTGCAACGACTATGGTAATTGCAACAATGCTGATAGAATGGAGTTGCAACAATGCTGGTGGTGTTCTAATGTAATGATAGTAGTAATAGTATTGTAATATGGAAACATGGATTGTAAAAACTTTTCAATGCAAAAGTTGTTTTCTTAACATAAAACTCATTCCACATCCATGTAATGTTATAAAATACTCAACATGAAAAACCATATGCTTATAATCACATAGACCAACTTATACAATAATAGCTAGTGGTTATGACTAATCTTAGTTACATGTCATGTGCAATTAATATCACCTTAGTAAGGACACGAGGAATGATGCCACCACTATATGACACTATCGTTAAATGCCCTGATAACCTATGACATGGCACTATAGTAGGCACATATGCAACACCAATAGCAACAAACCTAAAATCCAAGCTAATTACAACCAAACTTTAATAATATGAATCGAGGCTAAAAGTGAATTTAGACATGAGTTTATGCCACATTAAGTGTAACTGGTTGACCTACATAAGACTGACCAAGGCTAGGCCATCTCAAGGAATGACCTAAGAATGCATCAACAAGTTATCTCCAAAGAAAAAAAAAAGGATGATTGATAGATTTACAAATAGATGAATCTCATTAATGATACATGGCATGTACACTTAATTACTCAACACCAATCATAATGCCATGTCAAAAAAAAAAAAATATTGCGCTCTCTTGACATGGGCTTAAACATGAGCTTGAAGCTAATGAGGCTTTCTTAATTAATTAAAAGCTTTGTTTAAACAAACTAAGGCCCATGACTTTATGCACACATCAATAAACCTTTGTTTATGCTAGTACTATGTGCACACATCAACAAACGCCCACTTGCACTTAGATATTTGTAACCTTAGGTTACTTGTTTCTCAACTTATTCTATGCTTATGTTGAGTAAATTTACAACAATTAGGAAGCTTATCCTATTGCCATAACTTTGCATATATAACAATTATTTTGTGGCTTAGTATCTCATAATACATGTTATAGTCCATTGGTGTGACTGCAATTTCCTCGACTTGTCTAACCTTGGAGGTCTAAACTTACTAGGTAAACATTTCCAACTTCTCTAAGAAGTTTGGATTCTAATGGCTTTGTCAATTGTTATTGGCGCAGGTATAATTGTAACACCCTAAAACTTGGAGCATAACAGCCCACCATGTGTCATTATTACATAGTGATACACTAAGGCTCTGAATCTCCATACAACCATAAATCTGTTCATTTCTATATTACATTAATACTAATATTGCTTCAATAAAAGAAATAAATGAATCTCATGTGAGCCATTCTAATCATCATTAAATAAAACATTACAGACAATCCCGACTTAAAAATCAAAGTGAACATATATCTTAATATGATTCTTGACATAATTAGGAATCTGGTACTAATCCATATTTTCAAATTCACACCTTAAAGCTTTAATAACCATTCTTCCTTAAACTTCCTATCATTATTAATTAATATAGTAATAATGTTCTCTCCTATACTCATCCACATAATGATCCACTAAGTTCCCGTGTTCATCATAATCAATGTGTTTGTCATTTTCACTTGCAACTAAAAATAAAAAGGGATGAGCCTAAGCTTAGTATGTGAGTATCACATAAACATGCACACACTACATAGTAACAATATCACAAGCATATATACATCAGTAGTATATAACACATCAATTCATCTGATTATTTAATTTTAATTAATTAACATATAATATAGGGGTATTTATGACCTCGATTCACATATAATATTTGCATCTATATAGTCATAATGGGAATTGCCATTGCAGACCCCATATAACCCTAATTTACCTTAGATCAATTCGATACACGGCTCTATTAGAGACAACATGTCCTACTGATCATTAAGGTACCTTCTAGGAATCTACCATTATGGGCCCTTAAGCTAAGCCAAGCACAAGCAACATACACATTAAACTCCAACATTTAAGTAAGTTCATCAAACATTTAAATCATCATCCACTTACAATTATTAAACAACAAACTAGCAAACTTAACTAACAAAACAAGGTTAACACATACCTAGAAGGATGCTCCTACTATAGTTGCTTGCATCTCTAAGTATAAGGGTGTAAACCTAATCAATTACAAAGAACTACTTTTAGTTCTACTCTACAAATAATCTAAGTTTGCTAATTTGTTAGGTTTTTTCCAATTGTATAATTCCCTTCCCCAATGTTTGGTTATACTTAACGTGTAATTTAGAACTACAATATAATAAAATAGAATTGATTAAGAAGTGTTCTTGGGTAACATAGTCATGTGAGAGGCCATACAGAGGAACGTGGGCTAGAGCATGGTTGTGTTAATGGTTGTGTATCTTTTTGTGTAAAATGCTAATTTAGTATACTCAAGTACATGGTCGTGTATCTAGCCGTATACCTTTTTGTGGATTTTATAATTTTGACATACCCAATTACACAAGTGTGTCTTTTATTCATATACCTTACTATATACTCATGTTTCTACATGGACAGGTACATGGGTGTGTATCTGACTGTATACACCTTATTCATCATGAACCCTTATTTCCTTTTCTCCAAATTGTTCTAAACCTAAATTCTATGATTCTAAGTCAATCAATCTAAGTTTTTACTAATTCTAATGTAAAATTTGAGTCTTGTACACTTGATTCGAGTTTTTGATAAAACATCTTCCAAGTGCTTGATCATACACTCGATCAATCTTGTTCTTTGTTCTGATTTCTATTAATACATGATTAACATATCTTAGATTCATAATTCATCATCAGATCTAAATGCATTGATGATTTAAATGCTTACCTATTAGATTAGTCTCATGGTTCTCCTTTAGGTTGCCTATGTTCTTTGTAAGGTCTCTCTCTTTGGTTTCCATTTACAAGTATACAATGAGGGAAAAGAGAGGAACCTTAGGTTAGTGCATCCTTTTATACTTTAACTAGGAAAAGACTTAATTTTCCCCGTATTTTTATCTTATTTACTTAATTGACCTTAGTCTTATTTTATATTAATATACATACATAATATATATATATATATATATATATATATATATATATATTATGAATGTGCATTTACAATAATTGTAAAGTTTACTTTTTTTTTTTTTTGCTAGACCTCTCTTAGCGAACAAACATTCCTTTATGCCTTACTCTTATGTTGGGCTCTTATAAGTAAGATAGTCCTTAACTATGTGATATGGATCAATTTTCCTACTTTATTTTTAGAAGAATTATTTTAATTCAGCAACTTGACAGGGCTTGCATGGCATGGTTTATACCACTACATGGTGCTAATGTAATGCTATTGATGTGGAATTATCACCTTTGACTAATTAATGACTTGCAAATTATTTTATTTTGTGCTATTCTTTTTTAGTATTAGCTATTAGGGTTTATTTTAGATTTGTTGATTTTCAGTTATGTCATTTCTTTTATGATTGTTATGCCCTTTAGGTAATTAATTTTAGAATGTTATTTTCTTTATGACACTATGTAGCTATGCCCTTAGGTAATTAGGGTTTAAGTTTGTTTATATTCATTATGTTACAAAAAAATGTTATTTAGTTAACCATTGGACAATGAAAACCCTAATGAGAGTCTTTCTCTAAGCCCTTTCCCATCTTATCAATTCCAATGAACTATACTAGCAATTGTTTTTTAATTCAATTAATTGTGCTATCATATCAAGTAATTGATCTAGATCTTTATAGTTATAATTTGTGTTGTCATATCAAATTATAATTAAACATCATTCAAGTTGATTTATTAGTATTGTCAAATCCTCTAGATTAGTTTTTTCATATCTTTTAGCTTTTAATTCTTATTCATTAAAAAAAAAAACTTATAACCCATAAGAATTACAAAGAGCAAAAATCCAAAACTATCAAATTTCATAATTTCCAAGAGAATTTTGTAACATAATTTAAATACATATTTTATCCCTATCACTATATTTCCATCTTCATCATAATATCGAGAATACTCCTGTTCCTCTTAAATTTTGCATAGGAATCCTTTATAGAGGGTTGACTCAACCCTTATCAGTAGGGATATAACCTTTTGTTACTTTGAGTTGCATACAGTTTATAATATTCATGATCAATCTTTAAGGGTCCAACTCATGTGTGCTGCTTTCTCATATATCCCCAAGATGCCATCTTGAAAAGATGCTGACTACGTGACACAAGCTTGATTTTATGTATAATTCCCTTATCAATGCATGTGCAACAAATCTTAGCCTAAGAGTCCACTTGAAACTTATCATATGTAAGATAATAATTTAAGTTCAAGATTCCACTGGCATGGACATATAAAGAATTCAACAGTCTTAACTTATTTCTTAAATTTCTAATAAGAGTGAACTACAACTTATCTTGAGTGTAAGATTAGTTGATGGGAATGAAGATTCAAACTAGATTTTAACCTAAGGAGGATAAATGACTTAAGCTAGGATGAAAGATTTGAACCACTTAGTGGAAGGGGTTTTACAAGGAACTATGATGAGTGATGAATAAACTTGTTCTAAAGAATACTTAGTTCATGGCATCACTTTAGGAAGAAGCCTTTTTGATGTGCAAAACCCTAGGTATGTTAAACCTAGAACTCGGCAATCGAAATTAAAATTGGAATTCCCACGAATCGTCTTGAACAAGTTGTAATTCATAACTAGACCTTAACCACACCCGTTGATTGAAACCTAAGCTATCAATGATTTCCCCAAGCATTTATGTTGAAGAAACCATGGAGTTCTTTCTCAAAGAACAAGAGAGAGCTTTTCCATGAAAAGTGTATTTCAATAATATCATAAGAAGTGTTTTGCGTGTTCCCCTATTGTCGTGATATATTATTATCACATGACAAAAGAATAACCTAAGTTTCTAAACATAACACAACTGGTCTTCCTTCCTAATGACCAAAAATCTTCTAACTAAATATACTAAAACACAAAACCAAACAAATAAAACAAATCATAATAAGAAAATCGAATGTCTCTCCTCTTTTAGGTTCAATTTCCCTTTTTAAAATAAATTATTTTAAAGCTTCCATATCCTTGCATCCCTCTTTGGAAATGTGAATTAAGTTGACAAAGGTTGATTCTCCTTTAGTGTAACTTGGTTCATTCTCTTGTAGGTCCATGACTAGTCCTTTGCAAAGCTTCACTCATCCGTTTATCTCTAGCTCGGGTTATTGGGCCTCCAATACCATGTAATGGGTCTTGGGGCTTTGGTTCATTCCTTTTTATGCTAGTTGTTCCTCATCACTTTTACTATTTGAAGAAGAGGGAAAGGCTAGTTTTGAAAAGAAGATTATCAGTGGTTCCAATTCTGATCTTAGTGTTCACTTTGATCCAAAGTAAAATATGATATTGATCTTGTTTCAAAAGTTACTCCAAAGACCAATGTTTCTAAAGGTTGAAGACCGACATTGAAGGCACTAGGGTTTAAATTTGAATAAGACATATTTCTTTGGATAGTTATGGAAGTTACTTTTATTACATCGAAGGATTTAGAGGAATTACTTTAGGAGGATATTAGTTAATATTTTCTTTCTTATTAGAGACTATATTTACTTTTTTTTTTTAGTTACTTCTTTAATTGTAGCTGCTCTAGTACAAATAGTCCTATGTAACCCTATGAACATAATAAGTAAATAAATATTATTTCTTTTTATGTATTGTGTGAGTTTCTAATCGTATTCTACTCTTATCATTCTCCATAAATTGTAGCAAGTAAATTGTCATGCCTCAAAACCTAAAAGACGACGACAATTTGCTATGTGTTTTACTTAAGTGAGATACATAAGGTTTATAGTTAACTAAGTGGGTTTCTAATTTAATTTTAGAGCCTTGAAATCATTCAAATTACCTTGGAAACCTTCTAATTTTGGTGAGCTTTAGTTTATTAATGTTTATATCAATTCTAAACTTTAAGAAACAATTAAAGCCTCTAAAGGCTACTAAGCTTTAAATAATATAAAGGTTTGTAAAGTTTGGTACATTCTATATAAAATGTTTAATACTATCTACAAATCTAAAGTCTAAAACAATCTAGTTAATAGTCATTATTGTTAGTTAAATTACTCGTATATGTTCAAAGCTCGTCTTTCTAGCTGTAACCTATATGGTCCTTCATAGGATCTAAAAAAGAGTCACCTTCACCTGAAAAAGAAAGGGACTGAGCTATAAGAACCTAGTATAATAGTAATGCAAGCATAGGCATATGTCAAATAGGCCTATATTCTAATAAAACAAACAATCATTTAATTTATAATTATCTTTATTAATGTAAACAAATAACATGGGAGTACTCATGACTCTGAGCAATACGATGGGGGACCTAGGGTCCAATACCACTGTAGTGATAATCCAAGGTTGATAGGAGTAGTTAGACTTTATACCACGAAACTGAATCTAAATAGTCTTGTCCAAGTGTCATTAGAGGTGGGAATACGGGCCGGATGGGTTGGTCAGCCCCAACCTGCATTGGCCAACGGGTCGAACTGAGCTAACTTGTGATGCCCCACACATTTGGTAAGCCAACTCAAGCCAGCTCGCTAACTCGCACATATCAATTTTTTTTCTTTCCTATTATGATTATATAGGTCTTCTTCATTAATAAAACAATAGGAAAATTCCTGGGATTTTTCAAGCAAGAGTTATAATATAACTTCAAACCCAAACCCTAACCTAAGCCTAAAACGTAAAGCCCTACCCACTGGCCTAAGGGCTGAACCCTCTAACCACAAATTGCAACTATAAACTCAAACCCCAACCTAAACCTAAAACCAAAAGCCTTGCCCATTGGCTGAATGGCCAAACTCTCAACCCCCAATTGCAACTCCAAACTCAAACCCTAGCCCATCGGCCAAATGGCTTGACCCCTTAACCCTAAACCATAACTCCAAACCCCAAACCCTTAAATCGCAACTCTAAACCTATACATCAATAGTTGTCTAACTAAAAAAAAAAAAAAAACAAAACAAATGCAACATATGTACTCTCCAGTCACTAGTCACCACACTCCACACATGAGACGAGATGATGATGAGATGATGAAGAGATGATGAGGACAAAATCAATGGATTGGCGATTAAGGAGTGGCGGTGAGTGGTGGCGGGGCGATTGGTAGTGGTACTGTTGATGGAGTGCTACCGTAGGTTACAAATGAGAATGTGAGATGAGAGAGAAGACAAGGTGCTACTTTGTTATGGGTTTGAGTTTTGTTTCTTTGATTTCAATTTTCAACTTGCCTTATGTACCTTTTCTTTTCATTTTGTTTCTTTTTTTTTTTTTTTTATAATTTGGGTAGGCTATGCGGGCTAACCTACGCCTATAGCAAGTGGCTTGCCTAACCTATAAACCACGCGAGGCGGGCAAAAATAGCTAGCACATCTTACCGGCTAAATGTTTTTGGCCCAGCCCACAAAAATTTGCAAGTTGGCTAGTTCAATCTGCCTAGCTTGCCTCGCATTCCTAGCTCTAAGTGTCATCACCATTATGTAGTCTTCACTAATCATATTTTAGTTATATTGTATTTCTCGTTGAGACTTATAACCCTAAAAAACTCTCCATATACCTTCTCTCCATTTATAGTGGTTGTTATCTGATATGATTTAACCTGTCAACTACCTACCAAGCCATTCCTCAATGGCTTAAGAGTTGAATTACTTAGGTTACTAAACTAAGATCATGGCCTTAATCCAGGCCTAAGGCATTGCTTGCTGACTTGAAACAACTAAGCACAAGCAGCATCTAGTTACATAACCATGTTTGACTATTAGCTTAGTTATTGTTTCCATCCTAACAAGCAACACACATGTTAAGGTGCTAAGTTAACATGTATTGCCATGTGTCCTTCTCTTAGCATGTAGGACATTTTTTCCTAGTCATTTAATTCCATTTCAATTTAGCTAAGTTTATTTAATTTTTATTCTCTAAATTAATTTGCTCATTGAAAATTTTTGTCATCTCATGATAAAATTGAGTTTAGAGACATTTTGGTCATTTTGTAAAATCAATCTCCGAATTTTAATTTTTCTTTTTCTCATATTGATTTCAAATGGTTCCTTAATGATTTTATTAACCTAATTATGGTCTTAAAACTTTATTTAGGAACATGAGGCTATTTTGAAGCTTTGATAAAATCAAATTTGAGAGTGAAAAGGTCATTAAAGGAAAATTTGGCCCTAAACTTTGTAAATTCCTTCTTAATTGATTTTGAAATTTCCCTCTTTGACTTAATTATTCTATTAAATGACTTATGACACTTTATTAAAATTAAGAAACTACTTTTGGTTTAATCTTGATAAAATTGAGTGTAAGGACAAAAAGGACAATTTGAAAATTTCTAATCCTAAATTTTGAGAATTCACCCTAAATTAACTTTTGAATATTAAAAAGAATGCCTTTAATTACCTTCTTAAGAATTCTCATATTATTTCTAATTAATTTAATTGACTTTGAAAATTGAGTTGTTTCATAAATCACATAACTTGTTTGTATATCATATCAAGTAGTTTTTGTATAGTTTGTTCTTCCCTTGGTGCATCATATCCGTTGGAGGAGTTATCCATATCTTTGTTTTACATTATTGTTCTATTATTAAAGTGTTACGGATTGGTATAACTAGAATGATTTGTTTCCTTGAATATATTAGCAAGTTGTTACGGATTGGTATAGCTAGAATGATTTGTTTCCTTGTATATATTAGCAAGATTATAGGAGTAGGAGAAATTATAGTAGATTATAATTTCCATTGTTAGCTATTCATTCTTGTATAAATACCTCCTCTCTTCTTCAATACAAAAGGAGAATAAAAACCATTTCTATTTTCTTTGTTGTCTACATGGTATCAGAGCCTTTTGGTTCATCTTGGGTTTTGGATTTTTGAGTTTCGTTCTGGGTTTGGTGGCTCTTCACTATTGCCTCTCTTGGGTCACCTACTCTGGTGACTATTTGATCTCACCGCCAGCACAGGGAGGAGCGTGAGGGTTTGGCCGGAGATTCCCTAGAAATAGGCTTCTTTGACTCCTCATGCTTCAAGCCTTCGTCAAATGCAACTATTCTGTCTGATTTTGGCGTGGAGCACATGAGTGCTTTGTTTTCTTCCCAGTTGGTCCGTTTGACGGCGACTCCTCTGCTCCAGCCATTTTTCCGGTGGTTTAGTGGTTAGACAACTTTGGTTTAAGAGGTTTTCTCTTGTTTCGGTCTTACTAATGTTCCATCCGTTTTCTCCAGGTTCTGGTTTCCCCTTGTTTGGCTCTTCCTTCATATTTGTTGTCTTGTTGGCTTGTGAACTTGTGGTTATTTTCTTGAGATGTTACTATGGCTGGTGACAGTAAGTCTGTTACTGAAATTATTGCAACACTCGCTAAAATCACTGAACATAAGTTAAAGGGGTCTAATTATTTAGAGTGGAGTAGAAAAATTAAAATTTATTTGAGGAGTGTGAAAAAAAACGATCATTTGCTTCAAGATCCTCCTATTGATGAAACTCGACAAGTCTGGCTTAGAGATGATGCACGTTATTTCTGGCAATTACAAACTCAATTGAAAGTGAGATAGTTGGCTTGGTTGATCATTGTGAACTTGTTAAAGAGTTGATGGATTATTTGGAGTTTTTGTATTCTGGTAAAAGCAATGTATCTTAAATAGATGATGTGTGCAAAGCTTTTTACCGTGCTAAAAAAGAGGCTAAATCCCTTATAGCTCATTTTATGGAATTCAAGAAAACATACGAGGAACTGAATGTTCTTATGCCCTTTAGTACAGACATTGAAAAGTAGCAAACTCAGAGAGAACAAATGGCTATCATGAGTTTTTTGGCTAGTATTCCACCAGAATATGAGACTGTAAAATCTCAAATTTTGTCTAGTTCTGAGCTAACCTCTCTTCAGGAAGTTTTCAGTAGGTTGCTCCATACAGAAAGTAATCCATCTACTCAGCAGACTAATGAATTAATTGCTAGAGGAAGAAGGAATGATGAGAAGGAGAAAGGAGAGAATGCTAATAGAAATAGTGAGATTATCTGCTATTATTGCAAGGAATCTGGCCACACAAAGCGAATTGCAAGCAATTGCAGAAAAAGAATCAAAGAATTCAAGCTGCCACTACTAATGCCAATGTTACTGCTATTTCTGGAATAGTTTTTGAGAGAACTGTTACTATCTCAGCTGATGAGTATGCTCAGTATCAGAATTTGTTGAAAGAATCCACTCTAGTCACTGTGGCTGCTGAATCAGGTAAAACATGTCTTGTTTCTTCCTCAAACAAATGGGTCATTGATTCTGGTGCAACAGATCATATGATAGGTAATCCCCAGACTTTCTCTAGTTTTCAATCTCATAAAACTCCATCTTCTGTAACCATAGCTGATGGTACAACTTATAACATTGAGGGTTCTGGGGTTGTGAACCCTACTTCCTATATCACTTTGTCATCTGTATTGAGTTTGCCCAATCTTGCTTTCAATTTGATTTCTGTAAGCAAACTTACGAAAGACCTAAATTGCTTTATCTCATTTTCCCCTGATCATTGTCTCTTTTAGGATCTTATGACGAAGCAGATTATTGGTAAAGGACATGTATCTAATGGTCTCTACATACTTGACACATGGGTGCCTCAGTCAATTGCTTGTTCTAGTTTGTTTCTCCATTTGAAGCTCATTGTCGGTTGGGTCATCCTTCTTTGCTACTTTGAAGAAGTTGTGTCCCCAGTTTCATGATGTACCTTCGGTGGAGTGTGAGTCTTGTCGCTTTGCAAAACATCATTGAAGTCCATTAAGTCCTAGAGTCAATAAAAGAGCTGGATTTTCTTTTGAATTAGTTCATTCAGATATTTGGGGACCATGTCCTATTATGTCTAGACTTGGATTCAAATATTTTGTTACTTTTGTTGATGACTTTTCTAGAATGACCTGGATTTATTTTATGAAGAATCGTTCTGAGGTGTTTTCACATTTCTCTGCTTTTTGTACTGAAATTAAAACTTAGTTTAATGTTTCTGTGCATATATTGCGGAGTGATAATGCTAAAGAATATATGTTAGAGACATTCCAGACATACATACGTCAACATGGTATTCTACATCAATAATCTTGTGTTGATACACCTTTTCAGAATGGGATAGCTGAAAGGAAGAACAGGCATCTTCTTGAGACTGCTCATGCTTTGCTATTCCAGATGCAAGTCCTTAAACAATTATAGGAAGATGCTGTATCCACAGCATGTTTTTTTATTAATCGCATGCCATCATCAGTACTTAATGGAGATGCTCCTTACAGTGTGCTTTTCCCTAACAAGCAACTGTTTCCCTTGGAGCCCCAAGTGTTTGGCAGTACTTGCTTTGTTCGTGATGTTAGGCTCCACATTACAAAACTGGACCCCAAAGCCTTGAAATGTGTCTTTTTGGGTTACTCTCGACTTTAGAAGGGTTATCGGTGTTATTCACCAGATCTAAACAAATATTTGGTCTCGATTGATGTGGTCTTTCTGGAAAACAAGCCATTTTTCCCTTTGATTCCCATTCCTACAAGTCAAGGGGAGGATGATGATTGGCTCATCTATAAAATCACTTCCAACATTGACGAACCTGCAGTCAATAATCCAGTTTTAAGAGACCGTGCACACCTAGAGGACAATGCTCAACCGGTTCTGCTTCAGATATGCCACCAGTAGTTTAAGTGTATTCTAGAAGACAAGTGACCAATGATACATGTCCTGCACCAGAAACCTCTTCGTTATCGGATCCACCACCAAATGATCTTGACCTTCCCATTAGTCTTCGAAAAGGTAAACGTCAATGTAAATCCACTTACTCTATTGCCAATTTCATTTCCTTTGACCACTTATCTCCTTTGTCTAGTTCTTTGATTGCCTCTCTAGACACTGTTTCCATCCTCAAAACTGTTAAAGAGGCTTTGTCTCGTCCTGGTTAGCATGCTGCAATGCTTGAGGAGATACAAGCTCTGGATGATAACCATACTTGGGAGTTAGTGGATTCACCTCAAGGCAAGAAGGTTGTGGGATGCAAATGGGTTTTTGCAATCAAAGTTAATCCTGATGATTCTATGGCTAGACTTAAGGCCCGTCTTGTGGCTAAAGGATATGCACAGACTTATGGAGTGGACTATTTAGACACTTTCTCTCCTGTGGCCAAATTGACATCTGTTCGCTTATTCATATCCCTTGCTGGATCTCAACATTGGCCTTTACATCAGCTAGATATCAAGAATGCATTTCTTCATGGAGACCTTCAAGAAGAAGTATATATGGAGCAACCACCTGGATTTTTTGCTTAGGGGGAGTATGGGAAAGTCTGCCATTTGAAGAAATCTTTATATGGATTAAAGCAGTTTCCACGTGCTTGGTTTGGTAAATTCAATGAAGTAGTCCAAGAGTTTGGACTAAAGAAGAGCAAGTGTGATCACTCAGTCTTCTATAGACAGTCGGAAACTGACATTATTCTCTTAGTTGTATATGTTGATGACATAGTAATTACAGGAAGTGATTATGCAGGAATCTCCTCTCTCAAGTCCATCTTGCATACCAAGTTTCACACTAAAGACTTAGGCCAGCTAAACTACTTCTTAGGAGTTGAAGTGTCAAGAAGCAAGAAAGGAATTGTTCTGTCTCAGAGAAAGTATGTTCTTGACTTGCTTATAGAAACTGGAAAGTTGGGAGCTAAGCCATGTTGCTCACCAATGGTTCCTAATGAACATCTCACAAAAGATGAAGGTGACACCTTTGACGATCCAGAAAGGCATAGAAGGTTAGTTGGGAAATTAAATTATCTTGCAGTGATGACCTGTCCAGATATCGCTTTTGCAGTAAGTGTTGTTAGCCAATTCATGTCTGCACCTACAGTCAAACACTGGAAAGCTTTGGAACAAATCTTATGTTATTTGAAGAGGACTCCTGGAATTGGCATTCTATATGGTGATCATGGACATATTCGCATGGAATGTTTTTTAGATGCTGATTGGGTTGGATCCAAAAGTGATAGAAGGTCTACTACTGGTTATTGTGTCTTTGTTGGAGGGAACTTGGTGTCATGGAAGAGTAAGAAGCAGAGTGTTGTGTCCAAATCTAGTGTAGAATCTAAATACAGGGCCATGGCAAACTCCACATGTGAAATTTTGTGGATAAATCATTTCTTAGCAGAAATTGGTTTGAATTCCTCATTCTCCGCAAAACTCTTGTGTGATAATCAAGCTACTCTCCATATTGCCTCCAATCCAATGTATCATGAGCGAACCAAACATATTGAGGTTGACTGTAACTTTATTTGTGAAAAGATTCAGGACAATATAATTTCCACCGGATATGTGAAGACAGGAGAGCAACTAGGAGATTTATTCACAAAAGCATTGAGTGGGCCTCGGGTGGAATATCTTTGTAACAAGCTGGGCATGATTAATATCTATGCTCCAGCTTGAAGGGGCGTGTTACAGATTGGTATAACTAGAATAATTTGTTTCCTTGTATATATTAGCAAGTTGTTATGGATTGGTATAGCTAGAATGATTTGTTTCCTTGTATATATTAGCAAGATTATAGGAGTAGGAGAAATTATAGTAGATTATAATTTCCTTTGTTAGCTATTCATTCTTATATAAATACCTCCTCTCTTCTTCAATACAAAAGGAGAATAAAAACCATTTCTATTTTCTTTGTTGTCTACATAAAGAAACCTTATAAAAATATTGTTGATTGCTCACTCTAGTAGCTAAATTCTCCATATATGTGTGAAAGGCCAGAAATGTTTGGGTCAAAATATGTTGTATTTAGGCACATCACTAGTTTCACTAGTCACCTCCCATTAACCATACACTCACCACAACTTGACACTATTGTATTTCTACAAACTAATCGACTCTTAAAAATTCCAAATCCTTTGAAATTGCATAAGTCTAAAGGCTTTTATGTTCCTAAACTCTTGGATTTGCACTTATAGATTCTACAAAACTTGGAGACTATTCCTTACGTTCATAATAGTTTTAACTTTGAGTAGTCTAATTTTAAATGTAGGAAACTAAAAAAATTACAAGACTTTGACAAAGTCTTGGAATGAAGTGATTACCTCATAGTTTCAAACCTTAAAAGAAAATTTTCATCCTAGACTTAGTTTACACGTAATCCTATTACCAACTATATCAATTTATTTTTTTTTTGGAAGGGACCTTTTTTATAAACTTGTTGATTTTTTTCCCTTCAACTTTACATATGTTAACTCCTAGAGTTAATATAACATGAAGTCTCACACAAAGTTTTTGGTCATTCTCCATACTTGGAATAAAACAAAAACTTTTTGTAAGTGTTCATATTAACCATATGGTCACAAACATCTTGGTTTACGAGTTTCATATTGTTGAGCTCAAACATTGATTTTTGAATCCATTGATATTAATTAATTTAAGCTTATAACAAGTCTAACTACTTATTACAATTGCTTGAGCAAAACTAAAGAAAACAGTTTTCCAAAAAAAAATTTTTGAAAATAGAGTTGCCATCGACCATAGGTTTAAAAATAAAATGTTAGGGTTGATTGAGTTGGTTAACCCTAATATAGGGGACAAGTCCTTTTCAGAACCCAAGATTCATGGATTTTAGGACTTCCAAACTTAAAACTTAAAATTGGTACCAAAATAAAAGTTTCTTAAATTGGGTTTCATTTTATTATTCTAATGATGCAAATGAAAATTAAAAATATTTTTTTTCTTTTTTATGGTTACTCCTTAGGGATGCCTATATACTCCAAAGGGATCAAGCCATTTATAGTTCTTCCATTTATTTATTTAATAATTTTATCTACTTGGTTTTACTTTTTCATATTTTTCAAAATTTTAACATCTTTTTACTTCAATTTTTTTTTTTTTAGAAAAATGGCTTTAATCTTGAAAATTATCTTTGTTTTTTAAATTTGAACTTTTTTTCCCTAAAAAATGATTACAATTATCCTAATAGCACTAAAAAGCTATTCTTTTAATAAAAACTCATTGTGAACTCAAAATTTCCTTATTTTCCTAAATTTAGTAAAAGTATTAATTGATTCCAAAGTACACCTTATTATGAAGAAAATGCAAACTCATACTTTAAAAAAGTAAAAAAGTGAAAATATTGTATTTTTGACAAAATTAAGAATTGGGATGCTAAGTGACACACTCAATTCTTTTAATTTTTTATTTTTTAGAATAATTTTTATAACAAATAAAATACTAAAGAATTAAGAATGAGAGAGTAGAGAGAAATTGGTCAGAGTTGGGTCGCTCCAACACTAAAATTGGTGGAAATGGATTTCGGGTGATTTAGCTCGTGTAGTAGTAGTGGTGCTTGTTTTTCAAAGAGGGTGCGGTTGCATTTGAGCTCTAATGGGGAATGTTAGGGTAGTTTTAGGTGGTTCAAGGATTCTTGTCTAGTGTAGGAGTGTTGGGTAACTTTAGTTTAAGTCAAAATTTACCTTAGAATGGCAAAGTTAAGAGAGAGAAAATGGAGTTGCTAGAGCTTGAAAGGTTAGAAAGAGAGAGAGAGAGAGAGAGAGAGAGAGAGAGCATGGAGGTTATGAGCTATTTTGAGACTGAAAGAATGATTCCTCAATTATTGTTCATTGTAGAATGAGTGAGAAGCTCAACTTATAGATGTATTGAGCTCGACAAACATGGGAAGCTAGTTAATGGTCTTGTTGGAGCACTAGAAAAAATAAAGTTTAATGCATGAAATGAAAAATTTTACTTGATAATCACTATTAAATTTGATGCTAGAACTCCTACATGTTTGAATTAGTGATAAAATCAAAGATTTTGAGTTGGAGAAGGTCCAAAATAACTAGGGCTTAATCTTCGACGCTAATTTAGTTTGTTACATTCAAGAGGAAGACCATGAATAGTGAAGTGCTTTATTACATGTAATCACTACAAAATGTAAAATGACACTCATGAGGCTCGAACCTTAACCCGAAACTACTCATGCATACATAGTAGCAGGATTATTACTCTTCTCATTCTATTATGGACTTTAATTAAACTTAAGCCCATCTAAATGGGTGTGCTAAAATAAAGCAAAGGTAGGATTGAAACCTATCTAATTCTTATTTTAAAGCATATGTACCAACCACTAAACTATCTTCTTCTTTATTCTAACATAGGCACAAAATAATACTTGAGCTTAAATAATTGGGCTCGGCTAGAAAAAAACACATGGGATGGACTAAAGCAACCTATGACCATTTAATCATACTTGACATGCACTAGCTAACTGAACTAAGCCTAGCTCGCGTAAAGCATGGCCAAAACTAAATTTTGAACTCTATATTATTGGAAAAATGTTCATGCTATTTAAGAAGCATTTAATGTGAACCTTTAAAAATTGATTTTTGCTCTAATTTGTAATCAATCAAACTTATGTTAAATTTTCATTTTGCAAAATTAAATAGGATCTTTTATGAGTGATTTAAATGAGTTAATTTGACTCATTAAATTATATCTACCACTTTGATAGAGTAGGTAAAAAGAGTCTAATATCTCTTAAATAAAACATGATGGAATTCTAATCATCGAGGTGACTTTTGGTGTAGTGGTCTAGAGTTTGTTGGAACTTTGGGCTTAAGCATGTTCATTAGGAGCACTCTTGGTGTAGGTGACCTCCTAGAAAGTTGTTCCACCAAGAGGCAAAATTATGACACATACTATGCCAAAATAGATAATACCTTAGTATGCGGAGTTCCAATTGGGATGTTATAGGATGGTATCGAAGTAATACATTAGTTAGAAGTGAGAGAGCTAAGCGCCACAACATAAGGGCACCTCTTGAGCCCATAAGGGAACACTTTTAGAGTCCTCATTGCTTGGTGTATGATCTTAAAACTGTTTAATGAAATTGACAAGGATGTTAATTCTATAAGTGGAGAAGATTTTGATATCCTTCAAATAATAGATAATGAAACTATAATCATTGAGACACCTTTAGGTGCAACGGTCTATAGTTCTTGGAACTTCGAGGTTAAACATGTTTGATCAAGAGTACTTTTGAAATGTGTGACCTCCTAAGAAGCTACCCCATTAAGGGACAAAACTATGAAGCGAAACATGTTAAAAGTGAACAATACCTTGGTAGGATTTTAGTTCTAGGTTGTTACATTGAATCCGAGTTTAGTAAACCGATCATTGATCATTACTCTTAAAATTTAAATCCATTCAAAATGGTTCATTAAAAGTATTTTTCCCTTGCATAAACAATTTTCTACTCCCACCTTATTATTTTTATTTTCTCATTTTCTTTTTCATATCTTTTTTTCTTTTAAATTTTTTGCTTCTTTTATAGATAAAACTTTATTATATGGACAAGAGGATGCCCAATTTTTTACTAATGGTTGGAATTGAAGGAGATCATTGTGAGATGGCTATCTTGGGGTAACTAGGGGTGAGTAAGTATAGGGTAAGTAGGCAATGAGGTCTTACCTATACTTTAACCTGAAAGGTATAAGTTCCTAAATTTTAAAATTGGAATCTATCTTATAGTACTATGAAACTACTTTGTATCCTATAAAATCTACAAGATAGAGGAGATTTTGTGGAATCTATAAATTTTGTCATTATTTTTTTCTATAAATTTTAAGTTTATATAATACTAAAAAAATAATTTCTATGTGATATTATAAGTTTTTATATGCAAAACTTATGGAATGTGTAACAAAATTTGTGAAATTAAAAAAAAAAAAGTAATTTTGCCTAATTTCATTATTTCAAGTTTTATAATTTTACTATTTAGCAAATTGGAAGGAATAAGGGGAAAGACTAGAAAATGTAAAGTTAGAAAAGAAGAATGAAGAAGAAGAAGGGAAAGAAAGAGGGCTGCTATAAGGTTTAGTCATTTAGAGTTATTAATTTATGGACTTCTTTTTTTTTTTTTTAACTAAAAAATTTATTGCAAAAAATATAGTATTGCATTTATTAATATTGTCTAATAACTTTTCATAAGGTGAGCACATAGTATCTTGGAACCTATACCTTGTACTATAAGTTAGGTAGATTTTCTACCTATACTCATATCTTACTATATGAGAACAGGTTTTGAAAAATCTACACATAAAACATATTCTATAACCTTTAATACTTACGTAAAATCTATCTAATCTAGTAGGGTATGGGTGGGTACTTTGTACAATAAGGTTACTTGCTTCTCCCAAGAGTAGCAGCTAAATGAGTAGGAAGACATTTGCAAGGTTAATAATCTTTAGGTTTTTTAGTCTATGAAAAAAATCAAGATAAAGAGACACCTTTAAGAGTTAGTGAACTTAAGGATTTTATAATCATGAATTTTTAGGGATTTTTGGTTAAGATGGAATGACACTTTAGAGAGATAGTGACCTTAGAGAACACTTTAGGGTTTTTAAGGAATTTTGAAGGCTTTTTTCATTTAGGATGATGATCTTAAGAAAAATTAAGTTGCTTGTTCAATAGGTAAGAATTTGATGACCTTTAGAAAAATTAAACTTTTTGATTAGGATGGGTTAAGATAGTTATAGTTCTTATAACTTTTACTTTGGATTTCAGATGGCTAACACTCTTGGGGAATCTTTTGAATATACATTGGCTTAGTCTCTTAAAATGTTTTCAAGACTAGGATCACTAAAGCTCCTATGAAATTTGAGTGTAGATGGCTAAGGCTCTTGGAGACTTTATGAAACATAAAAAAGGGTAGCTAAGACTTCTTTAGGGATTTAAAACTTTGATTTGCAATGGATAAGACTCCTAAGAATTAATAATTTTCTCCTTGTTCTAGAATGGCTAAAGCTCCTATTTTTAACTCTAAATTAGATTAAGGATAGCTAAAACTCCTAGAGATTTTTTGAGCTTTAAATAGTGTAACAACTCAGAACTCGAATACCATAACTCGCCACGTGTCTTTATAGGGTAAAGACACATTAAGGCTCTTACCTATGCTAATCTCATATAATTTGCAATACCTATTATCCACAATCAAGATAAACATCTAACATTATGAATAGGTAGTTCAATTGAATCCCATTCACAAACCATGTACTTCTTTAAGTTATCTTGACATATCTATATAAAACAATATAAATGCTAAATGATTCTTAGTACTCTAGTCCTCCATAACTAAACTAACTTCCAGCAATGCTCAAGTCCTTAAATGATAATCTTCACCTAATCATTATAATAGTAAAAGTACTCTACATTGTCTTTATCTCACATGTATGTTCCTAAGTCCTCATTATGTGACATGTATTCATCTATACTTGCACCTAAAAAAAAAATCATTGAAGGTAAGCTAATCCTTAGTATGTGTAACACTTAAAACCACATGTGCATGAACAAGCATATCTTAAATCACATATACCAATACAACAATAAAGCTTTTAAACAATAGATTATTATCTCATTTAATTCTTAAATAATGAAAGGGTACTCATGACCCCACCACACCATATATTTATACATATACATAATACATGGTATGGTGTTGAGAACTACCACTATGGGCCCTAACACCCATGAGTCCCTAAGTCTACCTAGATCATTTCAATGTGCGACTCCACAAGGGATAGAATCACAAAAAGATCATCGGGGTGCTCTCTAGGAATCTAAAACTATACGCCCTTAGGTCGAGCCAAGCACAAGAAACAACCAATTCATTATCTAAGTATTACTTAAGCTCCTTTTGACACTATACTATCAAACACAAAACATAAACAGGGTAGTCATATACCTAAAAGAGTGGTCTTAAACATGATTTGTCCTTACCTAGCAATTATACTAAAATTTATCAAAATATAGAACAATCGATCTTAGTACTAGTTTGAAGTATTGTCTAAGTTAGCCAATTTGATTATTTAGTAGCTATTAGATCGTTTCCCTTACTTTAGTAGAGTTTCTAGAGTTGTACTCATTGTTTAGGGTTAGCAAAATTTTATTAATAAGAAAAGAAATCAAATAACAAGGGTTTTTAAGGCATATAGTCATGCATTAAGCTGTGTACATGAGCATGGTAGGGAGCACCGTAGTATACTGTGGCTATATACCTTTCTATACACTTTCATCATTCTATACACATAAGTACATGGGCATGTACTTGGCCATGTATAGCATGGGTAGGTATAAGGGCATGTATCTAGCCGTGGACTTCCCAACTTGTTCTTTTCTTCTCTAACAACATGTGCAAATACATGGGCATGTACCTAGCCATGTACCCCACTGTTGCATTGTGAATTCTCTTCCCAATTTGTCGAATTTCAATTTCTTCAACCCAAGTTGTGATCCGACATTTCTAAATATTAATTTGCGATATGTATAATATAAAGATATTACATTACTTCAAATTGAACCACTTACTTGTAGAGATGTGCTCTAAAAATTGAAGTCTTATCCTAACCTTTACTTGTCTAATTCATTCTTTAGAGAAATTCCAAGAATTTAATCATCAATCGTATAACATGCAAGTAAATAACAATTAAAAATCATTGATCGGTTTACACCATATGTAACTTCACTAGATCACAGGGCATTGTAGTCATCCTCTTCTCTTAAGGTTTTCCTTACTCTAAGGGTGGTGTAGTGTAGAAAATGAAAAGGGTCAAACTGACTAGTATTTAACCCTTTTATACTTATTTGATAAAATGACGAAATTGCCCTCTATCTTAAATTTTTATTACTTTTATTTTCCCTAATCCTTATTTTATTTTTAATTTATTTTCTTTGGGTTTTACATTTTCCCTCCCCCCCCCTTACAAAAACTTTCATCCTTGAAAGTTACTTGAGTTTGGAAAAAATGTCTGGATATTTAATCTACATTTGTTCTTTCAATACACATGTAGCCTCTCTTTCAATCTAGTGGGTCCATTATACTTTCACATAGAGAATCACTCATCTCTTTAGTACTTGTTCTTTGGTATCCACTATCTTTACAAGCTATTATATGGAAGACAAATCTAGTTGTATATTCAGCAGCTCCAATGCAACAACTTGATCCAGATTTGGTATAAATTTCCTCAACATGGATATGTGGAACACATCATACACTCTTTCTAAAGTTGGTGGTAAAGCTAGTCTATATGCCACTTTACCAATCCTTCTTAGGACTTAAAATGGTCAAACATACCTTGAGTATAACTTCCCTCTTAGTCTAAATTTGATTACCCTTTAGTTGGAGAAATTTTCAATAGTACCTTATCTCCTATTTAGAATTCTAAGGGACCTTGCCTCCTATCAACATAGTTCTTTTGATGGCTTTAGGCTATCTGTATTCTTTGTTTTATTAGCTTTACCTTATCCATTAGCTCTTGGATCAATTCTAGTCCTAACACCTATCTTTCCCTCACTTCACTGCAATGTAATAAGGATTTGCATTTCCTTCCATATAAGGCTTCATAAGTGGTCATTTAGATGGTTGTTTGATAACTATTATTGTAGGCAAACTCAACTAGAGATATGTGTTCATTCTACTTATCTCCAAAGTCCAATGAACATGCTATAAGTAGATCATTTAGGATCAACATGGTTCTCTCAGATTGTCCATCTGTTTGAGGATGGAAAGTAATACTGAATTGCAGTTTTATACCTAAAGCTTTATGTAAGCAATTTCAAAAACTGCTTAGAAATTGTTTTTCTCTATCAGAGGTTATTGTTATTAGTACTCCATGTAGCCTCACATCTCCTATATATACATTCTAGCTAACCTCTCCAACTTGTATCCCACATTGATTGGCAAAAATTGGGCACACTTTGTTAACTAACCTACTATCACCTACACTACATCTTGTTTCTCTTTAGTTCTCAAAAGGCCATAACGAAATCCATCATCATATCCTCCCATTTCCATTCAAGTACTAGGAGGGGTTTTAATTCTCTAGTTGGCCTTTGATGCTTAATTTGGAATTGCTAACAAGTTAGGCACTTTGCTACATATTCGGCTATCTTCCATTTTATGTTCTTCCATCAATAGTGACTCTTTAAGTCTTTGCACATCTTAGTGCTTCTAGGATAGATTGTATATCTAAAGTAATGTGCCTTTTTCATGATCTCTTTCTTCAACTCTACATTTCCCTACACACACAATTGTGTTCCATATCTTAGAATACCTTCCACATCAACTTTAAATTATGTCATCATACCTTGTTCCACTGTAACCTTAGTGTATTGTACTGTATATTTATATCCTCAACTTGGGCAACTTTAATTTTCTCTACTAAGGTGGGTTGGATATGCAAACTTGATAATCTTACTCTCAAATCTCATGTTATTATCTCCGAACCCAACCTACGCATGTCCTCCAATTGGTTTTGTTGAGATGTAATCGAGGTAGCAATATGGCATTTTTTTTTTCGAATAAGAGCATTTGCTACCACATTTGCTTTTCCTAGATGATATTAGATTTCCAAATTATAATCTTTAATTAACCCCAATCATCTTCTTTAGCGTATATTTAGCTCCTTTTGACTAAAAATGTATTTTAAACTTTTGTGATTGGTGAAGATTTCACATTTTTTCGGCATATAGATAGTGTCTCCATAACTTAAGCATTAACACCACTGCTACTAGCTCCTAGCCATGAGTTGGGTAATTCCTTTCATCTGATTTCAATTGTTGTGATGCATAAGCTATCACCTTGCTATCCTACATTAACACGCATCCTAGACCTTAAACCGATGCATCATTGAAGATTGTGAACTCTTTCCCACTTTTGGGTAAAGCTAATATTAAAGTTGAGACTAACTTTTGCTTTAATTTCTGGAAACTATCTTCACACCAATCATCCCAAGATAAACTTTATGGCTTGTTGTGTCAATCAGGTTAAAAGGAGCTGCTATACTAGAAAATCCTAAGACAAATCTTCTATAATAGCCAACTAAACCTAGAAAGCTTTTGACTTCTATCACTGTCTTTGGTTTAGACCAGTCTACTACTACTCTTACTTTTTCTAAGTCTATAGAAATCTTATCTTTATTTACTATATGACCCAAGAAAGTTACCTATTTAAGTCAACACTCACATTTTTTAAACATGGCATAAAGCTTCTCAACTTGTAACCTGCTCAACACTAGCCTTAAATGTTCTTCGTGATCCTCCTTACTCTTGAAGTATATATGTCATTAGTGAAGATAATCACAAACTTATCTATGAAGTCCCTAAACACCCTATTCATTAAATCCATAAAAGTTGTGACTGCATTAGTCAAACCGAATAGCATTACCAAGAATTTATAATGCCCATATCTGGTTCTGAATGGAGTCTTCTAGATATCCTCTTCCTTAATCCTCAATTGGTGGTATCCTGATCTCATATCAACTTTTGAGAATACTTGAGTTCCCTATAATTGATTAAAGAGGTCATCAATTTTAGAGAGGGGATGCTTGCTTTTAATAGTGACCCTATTCATCTCCTTGTAGTCTATACATAATTGTATACTATCATATTTCTTCTTAACAAATAAAACCAATGCACCCTATGGAGACACACTAGGCTTAATGAATCCATTGTCTTGTAACTCTTGTAGTTATATCTTTAGCTTTACTAGTTTTATAGGCACCATTCTATATGGTGTCTTAGAAATTAGTGTTATACCTAGTACTAGATCAATGTTAAACTCTATTTTCTAAGCTGGGGGTAATCTAAGTAGTTTATCTAGAATGAAATTTGGGAACTTCTTCACTATGGGTACTTGTTCCAACCCTACAGTCTCACTTGACTCTACTATTACTGCTCTTAGCATACTTTTGCCCCATAATTCAAAAGTAGGTAATCCTGTTGGTCTTTGAGCATCTAATTTAAAATAAAAAGGATCTTCACCTAGGATGCTAAAGTACACCATCATATTATAGCAGTTTATGGTAGCATGGTACTTTGATAATTGGGTCACTCCTAAGATCACATTAAAGTCTAACATTTCTAACACCAACAAATCAGCTAGTAACACTCTGTCTTCCACTTCTATACTAACATTACAACATATTTGATTCAACATTCTCCTAACCCTCAAAGGTGTATCCACATTTAAAGGAGCATCTAATTGTTCAACATTCAAACCACACATATGCATAAATGTATAAAAAATATAGGACTATGTGGTATAAATGTCAAAATGTACATAAGCACTATGAGAGTATACTGGGAGTGTAGCTACTATAGTGTCTACGTTTGGGTGTCTTAGTGTTGTTGTTATTGAATTGCAAATACCTTGGTTGGAATCCATTGTCTAAGGCTTCTTACTTATGGTTTACTAACTTTCACCTATGCTGGAGGTCTTCCCACCTATTGAATTGGGGTTATCTTATTCCCTGCTTAACTATGAGTACAGTTGACTACCTTGTGTTCCCTTTGCTTACACACATGGAAAAATACTAATGGGATGGATCTTTTGGTGCAATTTCTACTTGTATGACCTATCTTTTCATAGGAGAAGCATGCATCCTCTGGCCATCTACAATCCCTTTATTCTTGAGGCCCATAACATTTGGTACATTTGATTACTGGAGCTATTCGGGGAAGTGCTAAAAGCATTGGTCGAATCTATAGAGGAGGAGCTATAGTAACTAGGGGCTTGTTATGAAATATTTGGGGTCTCTTACTCTTGTCCTAAATTACTACATTAGAAGCTAGCCTCTTACCTAAAGTCAGCCTTGACTTGCAGGCTAATTACTCCTCTATCCTTTTTCTACTTTGCTTTATGAATTTAGCCTTATCTTCCACCTCAACATAGGTGGTCAGTTGGAAAGATCCACTTCATGTTAGAGACTTGGCTCCAACCCCCCTCACAAATCTTCTTGCCTTAGATCCATCATTAGCACGCACCGCCTCAAGTACGAACTTAACTAGGTGATTCAGTTCCACTTCATATTCCTCTATTGACTTCTTCCTCTATTCACAATTATAATATTGTAGCTTCCATCTTGTCACGAATGCTATTGGGGAAATACTTTTGATAGAATAGCTCTTGAAATCCCCTCTAGTCCACACATCCTCCTACTAGCCTCAAAATTGATGCCCACCAACTTGTTGTAATCCTTTTTATCATGAATGTAACATAGTATACCTTCCTATCCTTTAGAACTCTAAAGGCAGTAAAGGTTTTCTCCATCACCTGCATTTAGTTCTTTGCCTCTATCGGGTCATATCCTAAGGTTGAACTCCTTTGCCACCCCAACTAACCCATCCAAACTTCTTGGCTCTTTTGTTGCTTTAGTTTGTCGAGTGTTCTACATTTGCTGTTGCTGTGCTATCAACCCTACTAGTTGGTTCAAGTTTGCAAAAGTTGGGCAGTTTAGTCTACAAGTTGACCTTATCCCCCTTATGGTTGCTGACCATAAGGATACCCCTCATCGAGGTTGTCATGCTTAGCATCTCTTGCTAATCCTGGCTTAGTAATTTTTCTTGGAGGCATTCTGCTTAGGTGTGGAATAAAGTGTTACTAAAGAGTTAGAAAAAAAAAATGAATGGCTAACATACTATATATATTGAAAAGGAAATTAAAGTACTCATTTAAAGGAGATAACAAGAGAAACTATAAAATGAATAAATAATGTATAACATATTTGAACCTAGGATTCTACCTTCTCTCTTCACATTTTGCCATCGTACATATTCAATGCCTAATTTATCTAGAGATCTCAAATTACTTTTTACTGATTAAAGCCTATACCTATTTATCATTAGCTTAGCTTTTAAGGATCTTCAAACTTAAGCTCTAATATTATTTAAGCTGTAACGCCCTAGAACTTGGTACACTACAACCCACCATATGTCCTTATAGGGTAAAGAGACGTTAAGGCTCCTAACTATGCTAATCTCATAAAATTTGTTGATGGGAATCAAACCTCTGGATCAATCATTGGGAAGCCTACTTGAACTAATTGGAACCTAGACATTCACATTTTGTCTTTACTTATTTTATAATAATTGTTTTTACATTTTAGTAGGTACGCTTTGTCGGTTTTACAAGAAGATGACTAAGCACAATAGCAATTGGTTTGAGAATGGATCACGATCCATAATGAACCAAATTGAACCAAAAGAGAACCGGTCTTGTGTTCCTCATTGTGACGTGATTGGAGCTTGAAGTGACCGGCCATATGTGCTATTTTATTTAGGTTATTTTTCCATAATTGTAATAGGGTATAAATACTTGTTATGTAGGTTTTGTAAGGGACTTTTTTTTGAAACATAATTTTCAGATATTGAACCGTGAGGAGGCTCCTCTTTCACGGTAATTACTTTTATCATTTCTTCTTGAAGTGTGGTAAGTGGGATTTGATCTTTGTTGTGTGTAATATCAACAACATCAAATCCATCTTAATTCCAACTAGTGAGTAATATTTGGTGAGGAATTAGTTCTTCTTTTTCTATCTCTTTTCACACAATTTTAGGGTTCCATTTTCAATTTATGGTTCATGTCACTTTGATTGTGTATTGCTCAATTGAGTCCTTAATTTCATTTTGTACTTGTAATTGGTCTTGAGCACGTTATAATTTGGTATTAGAGCTTAGGTTTTGAGAAGGGAATTGTACGTGGAAGTAGAGATCTTGATTTGGGAATTTAGGGTTTATGTGATGCTTTTGCTCAATTGTTGATTTCACGTAGGAATAGTGAATGTTAATTAAATTGTACCATGTTTCCAATTGTGTTGTGAGTTGAATTTAAGGAAGGAATTGAATTGGGGTTCCTTTGCCATTGATGAACTAGAGGAATCATTGCAATTGGTTTCCAATAAAAGGCATTTGAGTTGATTTATGCCATGTTGTTCATTGTAATTTCGGAATTAGAGGCGGTGGTTCAAAATTTCATCCTTAAGTAATCATCTTGTCATGAAGACTTGTTGTGGAGAATTATGAAGTTTTTTGAATTTGAATTCAATCATTACTTGTGGAGTTATTGTGTATTAGTTACTTTGAATGCACTTTGACTAAGCTTGAAATCATTTGCTTTATTGCCAGGTATGTTACTTCCATTTGCTTTGTTGCTATGATATTTAGAGTTGTTGTAGTGTGAAGTGAAGTGAACCTTGGGAGTGTGTGTGGCGTGGTTGTGTATTAAAGTGTGGGAGTGTGTTTGTGTGAAGCCATTGAAGTTGTGTGTAACATTAGTTGTTTGTTGCACTGTAGGTGTGTGTAAGTGTGTTGTGGTGGTTGAATCGTGAAGGTGAGTTGTGTTGTTGTGGTGCCGTAATTGTTTGTTGCACTATGGGTGTGTATGTGTGTTGTAGTTGGCATGGAAATGTATTGTCATTGTGTTTTATTGCGAGTTTGTATGTGAGTAGTACCATCGTGGGTGTGCATGTGTGTTGTAGTTGGCATGGAAGTGTATTGTTATTGTGTTTTATTGCGAGTCTGTGTGAGTAGTACCGTGAGTTGGTGTTGACTGATAAAAAAAAATATCAAAATCATGTCAAATGATAGTGTGAATGGTAGGATTGGCAATGAGGCCAATAGTTAGGTTGGAGGAGGTTTGGGTCGTCATGCTGTAGGGGGAAGAACACTAGAAGAACAATTATAGGATCTCACCACTATTGTTGCTACATTAGCAACACGGGTAGATCAAATGATGATACCATAACCACCAGTGGCAAACCCTCAGGCACCCCCACCTCGAGTTGCCCATCAGAATGCTCGCAAGGAAGGAGTTGTTGGAGGCAATAAGGAGAGGAGGATGAAAGGTGATTATCATGCTTCTAGGGAGGAAAGGGATGATAATTTTGAAAATGAGCTTTACCCTAATGGTGATTTCAGACTGCCTCGAGGTTTAGAATATGTAAAATTGCAGATGCCTTCAGTTGATGGTAGGGGTTCTACGGATAATTATTTAGATTAGGAGGATAAGGCCGAGGGCTTATTTAAGTGCTATGAGATTAATGATCACACTTGGGTTTGTCTTATAGCTGTAGAATTTACAGGCTATGCCGCCTTATGGTGGAAGAATCTTATGATTAGCAGACAAAAAGATGGTGAAGCTGAGATACATACCTAACAGGAAATGAAACGGGTTATGAGAAGGAGGTTTATACCAGAGCACTATAGGCAGGAGTTGTTTATGCGTCTCCAAACATTGAGGTAGGGAGGCAAAACGGTTGACAAGTATGTACAGGAGTTTGAGACATTGATGATCAGATGTGGGTCAGTCGAACCTCCTAAACAGACATTAGCACAATTTGTGTTAGGGTTAAAGTATGAAATTGCCTACATTGTGGAGCCCTAGAGGCATGACACCCTTGATGAGGCCATCTAGCTAGCTTTGAAAGTAGAAAGATAGAGGCGATCTAATCCGTTTAGAGCAGTGAGCAATAGGTATGAAACTTCTACAAAACCTCATGGGTCAAATAGTTGGTAGATGGAATAAAAGGGAATTGATAAGATTATGGACACCAATACAGCTATTACTGATAGGGAGAGGGAAATCTTTGGAAAGGGAAAAGAGGTTGTTGGGGCTGATATCCGACAAACAGTGCCAGGGTCAATAGGTGGGAAGATTCGTCAAATAAAATGTTTCAAATGCATGGGTTTTGGACACATGACTGCTTAGTATCCCAACAAAAGAGTGATGACTGTTATGGAGGAAAACAATAAGGATGGTCAAGAAGAAGTAGTTGAGCTTACAGATTTGTTAATAGTACTATAGGAGTATTATGATGATCTAGATGATGAGACACATGAAAACAAGGGAAATGATAAATATCTGTTTATTAATGTGTTATGTAGGGTCATGACTATATTTTCAGATGTCAGGGACGTATAGAGGGAAAACTTATTCCACACGCCTTGTTGGGTTTAAGGTAATTTATGTGTTCTTTTTACTAATGGTGGAAGTTGTACAAATATAATATCTGCTGCAATAGTAAAAAGATTGCAACTAGTCACTAGTCCACATCCTCATCTATATAAATTACATTAGCTGAATGAACGGGATAGTTTGTATGTTACTTAGAGGGCTAAGGTGCCTTTTAGCATAGGAGATAGATACAATGATGAAATTGTTTATGATGTTCTTCCTATGTGCGCCTTTCATATATTACTGGGTAGGCCTTGATTGTTTGATAAGAATGTGCTACATGATGGGTTTAGAAACACTTAGGTGTTTCAGAAGGATGGTGCACAGGTTGTCTTGACTCCTATGTCTCTAACTGAGGTACACAAATTCTAAGAGTAGATCAACAAAACTAATGGGCACTCAAGACTTCGGGATGACAAGCACATGCAAACAAGGGATTTCAATCCAAGAAAAAAACCCATTAGATTTGAAGACAAATCTTTCAGAGGCCTAAAGAGATGATGGGAATCAAACCTTTGGATTTGGCATTGGGAAACCTACTTGAACTAAATGGAACCTAGACATTCACATTTTGTCTTTATTTATTTTTATAATAATTTTTTTTACATTTTACTAGGTACATTTTGTCAGTTTTACAAGAAGACGACCAAGCACAATAGCAATTGGTTTGAGAATGGATCATGGTCCACAATGAACTAAATTGAACTAAAGGAGAACTAGTCTTGTGTTTCCTCATTGTGACGTGATTGGAGCTTGAAGTGACCGGCTATATGTGCTATTTTATTTAGGTTATTTTTCCATAATTGTAATAGGGTATAAATACTTGTTATGCAGGTTTTGTAAGGGAATTTTTTAAAAAAAATAATTTTTAGATATTGAACGGTGAGGAGGCTCCTCTTTCATGCTAATTGCTCTTATCATTTCTTCTTGAAGTGTGGCGAGTGAGATTTGATCTTTGTTGTGTGTAATATCAACAACATCAAATCCATCCTAATTCTAACTACTGAGTAATATTTAGTGAGGAATTAGTTCTTCTTTTTCTATCTCTTTTCATGAAATTTTAAGGTTCCATTTTCAATTTAGGTTCATGCCACTTTGATCCTGTATTGCTCAATTTAGTCCTCAATTGCATTGTGTACTTGTAATTGGTCTTGAGCACAACATTTGTAGTACTGTTATCTACAATCAAGATAAAATCTAACATCATGAATAAGTATTTCAATTGAATTCCATTCACAAATGACATACTTATTCAAGCTATCTTGACACATCCATATAAAATAATATGAATACCAAACTATTCTTAGTACTCTAGTCCTTCATAACTAAATTAACTTCCAACAATGCTCAAGACCTCAAATGATAATCTTCACCTAATCATCATAATAGTAAAAGTACCCTACATCTTCTTCATCCTACATGTATGTTCCTAAGTCCTCATCACGTGACGTGTAATCATTTACACCTACAACTAAAAAAAAAATGATCCATAAAGGGTAAACTAAAGCTTAGTACATGTAACACCCACACCCACATGCGCATGATCAAGCATATCTTAAATCACATACACTAATGCAACAACAAAGCTTTCAAATAGTAGGTTGTTATCTCATTTAGTCTTCAAATAGCAAAAGCTTACTCATGACCCCGCCACTCCATATATATATATATATAATATATATATATATACATATACATAATACAAAGCATGGTGTTGGAAATTGCCATTATAAGCCCCAACACTTATGGTCTCTAAATCTACCTAGATCATTTCAATGTGCAACTCCACTAAGGATAGCATTACACGAAGATCATCGGGGTGCCTTCTAAAGATCTACCATTCCAAGCTCCTAGGATGAGCCAAGCACAAGAAACAACTAATTCATTATCCAAGTATTACTTAAGCTCCTTTCGATACTACATTATCAAATACAAATCACAAACAAGGTAGTCACACATTTGAAAGAGCGGTCTTAAACATGAGTTATCCTTATTTAGCAATTACATTGAAATTTGTCAAAATATAAAACAATTGATCTTAGTATTAGTTTAAAGTATTGTCTAAGTTACCCAATTTGATTATTTAGTAGTTATTGGATCATTTCCCTTACTTTAGTAGAGTTTGTAAAGTTGTACTAGTTGTTTGGGGTTAACAAAATTTTATTAATAAGAAAATAAATCAAATAATAAGGGTTTTCAAGGTATGCATTAGGCCATGTACATGAGCACGGTAGGGAACAAGGTCGTATACTATGGCCATGTACCTTTCTATACACTTTTATCATTCTACACGCCCAAATACATGGGTATGTACTTGATCGTATATAATTACATGAGTAGGTATATGGGCGGGTACCTAGCCGTGAACTTCCCAACTTATTCTTTTTTTCTCTAAACAACACGGGCAAGTACATAGGTGTGTACTTGGCTATGTATCCCACTATTCCATTGTAAATTCTTTTCCTAATTTGTCGAATTTCAATTTCTTCAGCTCTAATTGTGATATGATATTTCTAAATCTTAATTCGCGATACTTACAATATAAAGATATTAAATTATTTCAAATTGAACCACTTACTTGTAGAGATTTGCTCCAAAAATTGAAGTATTGTCTTAACCCTTGCTCATCCAATTCGTTTTGTAGCAAAATTTCAAGAATCTAATTATCAATCATATTACGTGTGAGTAAATAACAATCAAGAATCATTGATTGGTTTACTTATTGTGTGTAACTTTGGTGGATTGTAGAGTATAGTAGTCATCTTTTTCTCCTAGGGTTTTCCTTACTCTAGGGGTGTTGTAGTATAAAAAATAAAAAGGGTTAGATTGATCAATATTTGATCATTTTTATACCTATCTCATAAAATGACTAAATTTCCTCTTATCTTCAACCTTTATTATTTTTATTTGTACCAACCTTTTTGTTATTTTATTTTTAAGTTATTTTCTTTGGGTTTTATAGATAGTCTTGAAAATTGGCACAACATCCTAGAGGATTGATTATCTAGTGCTTTTTTGGGAGCTAGTTAACTAAGGATACCCAATTGCAAACCTAAGAAACTTAAAAAAAGGGATAAAGGAGGATAAGTTAGGACACTTTAATTATAAACCTAAGAAACTATTAAAGGAGGCCCTAAGGGCCCTTTTTGCAAACTAAAAGATCTTGTGAAAGGCTAATCTAAGGTTCTCATGGGCTTGCCCGTAGGTTTGGAAAACTTAACGAACAGGTTAAATTAGAAAACTCATTGTCACCTTCTTTAAAGATTTTTGAAAAGCTAGACTGGATTGGTCAAGTGACCCAGTTCAAAACATTCGAAGATTATTCGAAAGACTAAACCAGGTTACTTAGAGGACTTAGTTACAAAAACTTCTAAAGCTTTTAGAAAAGCCAAATGAGGAAACTCCTAGATGTGTCAAAAGGGAAACCTCACTTCTTTGAAAAACATTATCTGTCTATTTATTTATTTTTTCAAGAGATTGCAAAGCAGACAAAAGAATCTTATTAGTCGTTGAAACAACTGATAAACAATAAACTCAATCAACTGCTCTATAGTCACTCATTCTTTTGTTGATCTCCTTAAAGAAACTTACTTTTGGAGGAGAATCACACTTTTGAATTAGATCGATACTGTCTTGTTTCGCTACCTATTAATGTAGCTGAGTAAGAGGATTATTCCCACTAAGCTGGTCACATTCAAGAAAGTTCTGATGGCTGGGAAATCTCTTTCAGATTTTGGGCAAGTTTCCTTTCAAGCTCTGGGGATAACTTGTAGCTTATCGTTATTTTACAATATATTACCTAAGTGGATTGCTAAGATGTGGAGATTTTTGTTTATGTTAAAGTTGATTCATTTAATAAGTTTCTTGACAAAAATTAATAAAAATACTCTTTTTTAAAAAAGACTTTTGAAAAACATTTTTTATGGAGTCGCCATCATTGAGATTGGAAAATAAGGGGTTAAGGTCAAAAGGTAGAATGATTATAACCGAGCCATTGGTAAAATATGGAAACCGGGATAGGAGCTCCTGGGACATTGAAATTTAAAAGTTGAACGGTTGTTAAGTAAAACTTTATAATAAAAAGTGTAATTCATTTTCATAAAAATTTGACTAGGAAAAATTAACCATCCGGAGAAAAGGAATAGTTATTTTTATCTTCCAAGAAAAAAGGAAATAAGAAAAGAGAAAAAGTTTTAATTTATTTTTATTTTATTTTTGTCTACTTTGTAATCGGATGTCTATGAAACCGCCATTTAGGGTCAGGTCGTTGTTATTCCATTTTCAAATATCTTTCATGGGGTGTTTCTTTTTTCTTTTCTTTTTTTTTTTAATTTTCAAAATTTTTAAGTTTTCATTTTTTCCCCAATTTTCTTATTTTTAATTTTTTTTATAAGAAGTCAAACTTTCTTGAATTTATGGAAAATTCATTTATTAGTTAATTTTTTTCTTTTTTACAAAAGCAATTTAATTACTAAAAACTGTAGTTAGCTTGAAGCCCTTTATTTTAAGAAAGGACCTTTTTATTCATTAAAACTCTAAATTATAAGAGAAAAACATAAATTATGAGAAAACCCTAAATTACAAGAAAATGACTACAATAAAAAGCCTAAATTACGAGATAAACTTCAAATTATAAGAAGAATCTAAATTATAAGAAAACACTAATCTTATTCATTAAAACCCTAGTATAAGAAAATGATGATTTTATTCATTAAAACCCTACATTAAAAGAAATCCATTTTTGTTGTTAAACTATTGAAGAAAAAGACATCTTTTTTGACTTATTGTTTCGAGATTCAAATAACTAAGTGATTACTACAAAGACTCTGAGAGACAAAATATTTCTCTTTTACTTTTTCTAGAAATAATAAAAAATTGAAAAAAAAGAAAAGTAAATAGAGGTAGAAACTTCGAGATTGCTAGGTAAGGATAAATGGGTATAAATTGGGTAGGGTATAAGTTTCTACTTGTACCGTGCTTTGTATGATACAAGATCTAAATTTCAAAACCAAAACTTATCCTACATTATCTTGTACATTCTAAAACTTATAAGATAGAAGATACTTTATGAAATCTTTAAATTTTATCTTTATTTATATAAATTTCAAATTTATGTAATATTAAAAAAGTAATCTGTATATGATATTACAAGTTTATCGTATGTTAAACCTATGCATCTTATAGCAAAACCTATGAAATTAAAAAAATTAATTTTCCTCTTTTCATTTTTCAAGTTTATGTAAATTTACTATGTATAAAATATGAAATAACAAAGTGGCATACAGAATAAATAAGGAAAATAATGGAAATTGTAATGTGAGAAAGGTATTATTAGTGTAGTCATTTAGATTGTTAACTTATGAGTCTTGACTCCATTTTTTTCTTTTACTAAAATATTTATTTGTTCATATTTATATATTAATATCATTTAATAAATTTTTATAGAGTGTGTACATGATACTTTAGAATTGTACTTTGTATATTTTAGATAATAAGTTTTAGATTGAATACAGGGTAGGAAGACTTTGTAACTGTATTGTACTATACCCTACACTATGGAGGAGGTTTCCAAAACTTTGTATTCAAAATTTATCTTATAATCTTTAATATTTACTTGAAACTTACATAGTTGAGTTGGCTATGAGTGATACCTTACAAAACAGGGTTACTTGATCACCTGAGTGGTATTAAGGAGCTTTCAAATATCGTCGGTTCATTATGGGAGTGGCCGAAGGTGGTGGTTCAAACTAGCATAGTGGTGATTGGGTTTAAGAATGCTTCTAGAATTTGTCATTGCTTCTATTGTATGATGTAATGAATTAATCTGAGCAAGGAAAACTAAGGCTTTCCTTTCACATATTTCTGTTACGAGGGTGTGTCACATTCATTTATTGGATTATGGGCTTGGTCTGCTCTAGTTCCATCTTGCACAAAAATAGTTAGATTTTTTTTTTCATAAGACAAGAAATTTGAGGTATGTTAACCCATTTAAACTTAAAATAATTTGACTTGTGTTGCTCTTAGAAACATCAAGCTGAACTCAAGCCAGGTTAAATTATTTTAAGAATGCTTATGGCTCTTTATCTAAACAATTTAAAATCTACTCAAAGGCCTATATGTACTATGACTCAAAGTTTTGTTTTTTACTGAAAAATTTTCACACCTAAGAAACGTACTTTCCCCCATTACTTTTATTTTAATTTTTTTGTTTTTTTTTTCCTTTTTTTTTTGGTTTTTTCTTATTTTCTCTCTCTCTCTCTCTTTCTTTGGTGCTTCACTTTATTATTTTTTAATTTTTATTTTTAGGTGCTTTTTACTAAAAACTACCCTAAGTTAAAATAAGTGGTAAAAATGGAATATCTACAGTTTTGTACTGTTGCCATCCCCATGGAATTCCGGTACTTGTATGGTTATTAATGGGTTACCTATGCGTTGTAGAATTATACCACGTCGATAAATTTAGTTTAGTTGTACTCTCTATAGGCATCCCATGGCACCTGCCCGTGTACTAGACACCGGGTGCATCGGTGTCTTTATTTGCATAGTATTATTTGTTATATAAATCGTGTTTGCATTAGGGGCAAGCTGCCTTGTGGACGACACGGGTAATAATATTATCAGTGATGATTTTGTTAGTGTTGTATTATGATGTAAATGGCAAGTTGTCATCAATTAGGGGTGTGTGGGTGACATGGTGGAGTCCAAGACCCCTTAAGAAAGGACCTTGAAAAGTTAGTTCAAAAGCATTAAATGATAGAAGCATTAAGTAGATCCATATATTTATAGCATTTTTTATATATAGAAATACATCTGAAATAGAATGACGATTCTTATTTTTATATTTATATTTAAATATAGTTTAAAAAAGTAGAATTATGGCTTTTTAGAATTGATAATTTTACCTTGAGTATGATTTTGCTCTTTAAACTTGAGAGAGATTCTTTTTCATTTTATTCCATACCATTCAATTTTCTACATTCTTGCATATTAAATATAATATTAATAAAAATGTAACAAGAATGCAACTAGTAAAATTGGTAAAAATAGTATAATATTAAATTTGACTAGACATTCAAATAAAATAAAAATAAAGATATAATAAGATATTTAGACATTAAAATCAAGTATACACATTTCCAGTCTCATTATATCAATTCCAGGTCTCAAAACCCGAGAAAAGAGCCAAAACCGAACTAAGGGAAATAGATTGGTGAACTCATCCCAAACAAAATGAAAAATGACTCTATATGTTAATATATTAAAATAAGAAGAAAAGTGTAAGTGGTATCACTTCATTTCATTGCAAAAGTGAGAAAGTTAGGCCCACAAGAAGTTTTTATTGAAGGAAATGGGTCCTCAATCAGACCATGTGGGGGCAAAATAATGGTCTTTCTAAAAAATTTGAATGATCCAACTTGAATCACCTCAATCAGGCTTCAAAGGAGTAAACACCCTAAATTTAAGTTTAACTGAAGAAAGGAGAACAGACTTTCATTGAAGAAATCATTTAAGATTCATGCAATAAGTTCTTCGGACCTCAAATAGGGCGAAATGAGCGACTTAACTGGTATTTTTATGTCGTAAGACATCTCAGTGATTTTGATAAGTTGCCAACAAACCACGTTGCTCAATTTTTAATATCAAGAACAGGTAAATACTTCATATGTTTACTTGTTATAATTATTATTGCAAAATTGATTGTATGGCTTGATCTTGACATTACGTTGAATTGCTTTATTTACTAAATAATGATCTTACACTTTGACCCGGAAATGTGAAAGGATTAAGGATTAAGAATTTGTGACATTATAGAGATTTTAAAGTTTCATATTTTATCTTTTGTTTTCCTTGGGTCTGGGTATATTATTTTAGTAAATTAATATATTCTCCAGCAAAGAACTCAAAAGATATTGCATTTCGATCCGGAAAACATGGTTCAGTCCTATAAGAAGCGGATTGGTTAATCGAGTCTTTCTGGTTCGCTGTCGACATGGGCCGAAAAGGGTGACTCTAACCAGTTTCATGGCAGCATTAGGTTTAATGTATTGAAGTGCATCAACTCAGATCTGGCAAACACTAAATTAACACGATAAGGCTCACATTGTAGCTGATCATGCATAAACAATCCTATATTTTATTGTAAAGTCCATGCAGCTCTCCTAGGATAATGTTACCGGGGGGAAAGAAGCATCTGTTAAGCCCGTTGTTTGCCTTAGGCTACTAAGATAATCATGGGGTATTTGCTGGGACGAATCGCCTGGTTGATTTTTCGCTCATGAATTATGTTCTCATGTACAAAATCTATCCCTATTTATAGTACAACGGATCAAATTTGGACGAAAAGATTTAAATCCGAAAATCTTAGAAAAATAAAAAATAAATTACCCCTTTCCAAAGTACTCTCATTTTTGAACATTTGCTCTCCCATTTTGTGGGTTCTGGAATTGATTTTTATTTTATTTTATTTTTTTTCCCGAATATGAGTTCGATATGCGTCTCCCATAATATATATGTACACAAGCTAGGGTGTGTTAGAACTTAGAATTACCAAACGACCCATTCGGATCCGCTAACAGATTTGACACGAGAAATGTAACTCCAATTCGAGATTGCCGCCCTATATGTGTATGTATAGCCTATTCATAGCACTAAACCTAAAAGGTTTCTTCAATTGTGCTGATTATAGGTTGAATAAAACTATATCTTACGGACATGTCATTATCGATGAATTCGACCAAGAAACTACTTAACATATCGACATTATTTTAATTGTTTTAGGAGGAAATGTTGCGTGATTTAATAACTACCGTAACACTTTCCACCGATGGGACAAAGTATAATAATTTGAATGCTGTCATTTCCTTGAATAGTGGCTGTTTGTCACAATTTTAACCCTAAAGTGCAGAACCCACTCAATCATCAACCTGACCTACCTAAATTTTACGACTATCCACACTTGAGATTGCCATTAAAGCCTTCTTGAACATCACATTACATCCAACCAAACGTCTGCATGACGAAATAAATATAATTCCAAAACGCATTCCGAAATTTTCCAGCTTAAAACCCATTCGTGAAGACTGAAATATATAAATTTATTAAGTAAAAAACTGATTTTCACCAGTGCGCTGCATATGGGGAAAAAAAATAGTGCGATGCATACGCGCAATTGAAAACATGTTTTTGTCAGCATCCAAAGATAATCGTCGAACTTTGAACAAGTTTTCCAGCTAACCATATTGGAATAGAAATAATGGAAAGGGAATACATCATCGCATAGCTATATGTTACTTCATAAGATTTTAGGACTTTCCTGGCTGTTTCTGAATCATCTTATCTCTTATTTTAAAATTCCCTATCGTATTAATTTGTTCTCTACTTTATCTGAGTGTTGTAAATAGGTACTTAGGGTTTTGCTTGATTCAATATTTGTCCTTTTCGGTTGTGTATCCCAACATTTTATATTCTTTTGGATGCTAATTCATATAAAAAAGAAGATGAGATAGAAAAAAAAGCAAAGAAAAGAAAAAGGCCCTTACGTTAGCATTTAAAATGCTATCAAATTGGTCAAAGATTAGGAAACAAATTACGAAAATAAAGCTTATTATAGCAGTACGTTCGCAAAGCAGTTTATGCATTTATTTATTTATTTTATCTCTTAAGCCCTTGCCGCAGGAAAGAAGCTTTATTGGGTGCTAAATATTATGTGTATATGTACATAGTAGATAGTAGATAAGTATTAATGAAGTTCATAACAATAAAGTTTAAATATATTAGTAGTGATAGTAGTAATTTTTAAATTAACTATTATTATATTGTTATTTATTTACTATTTATGGATATACATAGTGTGTAATATTTATAGAATTTTTTTTTCTCGACGATGTAATAATTATAATTTATTTTACACGACTGTTGGAGAAGTTATAGTTAAACAATTTCCAAGCAGCACCAAGTTGCTTGTCAGCACAAGCTTCTCGAGAGGACAGCCACGAAGCAAAGACACGAATGACGCTTAGACGAATTGTGGAATCTTATCATCACCATCATCCGTTTACTAATGGTCAGACTCAACTTTGCCCCACACAACAGACAAAAACCAGTGTAGATGTATCACATGATTTGATGTAAAATGGTACCATATATCAATATAGGACAAACCAATGCAAATAATTTAAGAAACAAGGGTTGCATCAAGCCTTAAAAGTTTAAATGTTTATATATAATACCCCGGTTAGGTTGCCACCTACCGTAGTCCCTCATTATAGTAGCCACGCAATTTACAAGGCCGAGACATCCAAGGTGAAGCTCCGGGTGGATTATTCTATCCTTAATTAGTGGGTCGGCTGCTTATCCTGATCTTAAAGACGGGATAGTCATTCATGCTCTTACCTGTAAATTAGGTCAATGTGAATAGCTTTTGAAGCGACTGCTCATTCCAACATCATTAACAAGTGACCTATCATCGGTACATATACGTCTAACTTATGGACACTTAGGATTAAACTTTTATAATTCCCTGTCAAAAATCCTTTCAATATTGTTTATCAAACTCTTATCTCAATTATTTGATCAAGATAAGATCATGTTTGTAGGGTTTTAATCTTGTCTTATAATTCAAATTTCCTTGTTTAATTCATATGGGAAGCTCTTAAAGCTTGAGTTATGGATTTTTATACTTCATCTAAACTTTCTATTGATTTGAATTTCTTTAATTGTCAGCTTTATGTATAAAACTTGTAAGGACTCACTTGGTAGGTAAAACTCACATGTTTCTCCTATCGCAGTAAATGATTGAGTTGTGAGACGAACTTACGATTCTATTTGGCGGATAGGATGGACCCAATGTGAGTCTTATCATAGATTATTATTTAATTGGACATTTCCTTTTAAATTATTGTGTTTCCTCATTTATATTGTGCTATTATACAATTTTTATCTCGCTTGGCTAAAATAATGTGGCTCTCGATTTAGCATCTGTTCAAAATTCGTCAAGTTATCACTTTTATATTGTATTGCTTGTTATTTGCATATTTTACGTGTCCCAATATCTCACTAATCTATTTCTTATTTTGTTATCTTTTCCCGGTTAAGGGTGCTTTATTCTTCCCTTCTTAAAACATTTTTTATCTTTGAAAAATCAAAGGCTTGAATAATTTAGAAAAGTTCCCAAGGCTATGTAGGCTAAGGAGTTAAAACAGCTCAATAGAAGAGGATAAGCTTAGTTATAATGTCACTAATTCAAAGTATGATTAACGCGATGTGCATCAAATAGATATGAATATGGAATCAATAGTAATGAATATAATAAAATTTTAAGGTTAAGATTTTAGCTAATGCGTATAAGCCTATACAAGCTTATACGGTGAAATTATACAGAAAATGACTAATCATGACAAAAGGGTTTGCGCCAACAATAGCAGAAATTGCTCAAATCCGACGCCAAATGCCAGTGTTAACATTTGCAACTCAAGAGTCTTTAAGTAAATGTTAAATGCAATTCAAAGTCTGACAGTAAGAAAGAAAAAGCAGATCAAGGAAGAAGATCGAGGGTGGAAGTATCATACTTTGCCGCACGAGACTCCTTGTATGTGGATTTCAAGTCATCAAAGTCAGCATGTAGGTTGTTCATCTGAGTTGTCAAGAGCTGCAGGCTATTATGTGTCTGAAGAGTCAAATTTCGAATACAGCATGAAATAAATCGATCGTTTCGATACAGTGGTACTATATGAGCTCAAACTATTGGATACAGATTACTTACGGTCCCATACAAATTGCTGGGGGTATGATATGGCTAATCTAGTAGTTTATATGATGCAACCTAGGTATTAATTTAGGTGCTCAGGTGTCCCTAAATACCCGAGGCTCCTTAAGAATCCCAACCCCAACACCTTAGGGTGGTATGGGAGCCAAGCAGCATGAGCATGTACGGGCTCAGAGTTGGATAGTGTATAGGGGGCACTATTATTAAATATAGTTTTTTTTTTTTTTAAATTATGTAAATATTATACTCGAAATAATTATTTTTAAAATAAATTTTGAAGGCTTAAAAGCGATTTGTGACTTAGTAAAAAAAAAAATTAAAACTAAAAGTGCAGACTTAGTCGGCCCCTTCAGTACAATTTGTACTAAAGGTACAGACCGGGTCTGTATCTTCAATTTTAAAAATTCTTTTTGCACTAAATTCACAAACCACATTCGTACTTTTGAAACCTATTTTAGGAATAATTATTTCGAGTATAATATTTGGGTAATTTAAAAAAAAAAACTATATTTAATAGTGTTATCCCAAATATAGGCATGTGAGAAAAACATAAGTTATGAACGCATACGAGTCGGGTTTAAGCATGATTATTCACATATATAAGCCTTACAATTTTTAAAATGAATGTTGATAAATTATTTAAGCAATTGTTTGTGTTGGATAAAATAATTAATTAATTTAATTAGTTTTAATTTAATGTTGATAATTTATCTAAGTAGTTTTTTTATTGGATAAAATATTTAATTAATTAGATTAGTGTTTTTGTAAAATGTGCCACTATTTTTAATTGACAAAATTAAACTACTTGATATAGTTTTCTTTTCAAATTATTTATTGCATTATTTACTTAGTTTAAATTTATTTGTACATTGTTAAATTTTGAAGAAATTGCAAACTTAAAATAAATTTTAATGGAAACTATTAAATTAGTTAAATAAACTTGCAATTTAGTTTTAGTGAAAAATTGTTAATGAACTATATATGCCTTAACATAATAGTTGGACAGAGTTATGTTGAACAATTTGCATATTCACTTTGTATTCCAAATTTTAATGAGAGATTTACATGCTAGTAAATAAATCCAAAAGTGCAATATTATAGAATGGAAATAGAGAGGCAAAAATTCAACAATGTCAATTTGATGATGTCACAAAAAACATTTACAAAATAAGGAAGCCCACAACATGAGTTAGTAATCCATGTCCTCCTCTTGCCCTTCCTCCCGCTTCTTCTCTATCTAATTGTTAGGTGTAATTCGACTCTCCCCTTATCTCTATCACCAGGAAACAAAAGATGCAGGTCACCCTGTCTTCAATCCTCAATGTTGACCTAATCTTTTAGGCACACACATGTTTTGATGGCCTCAAAGTTGAGTGAGAGGCAATGGTAGTTGAGGACTGACTTACTTAAGTTGAAGGCTAACTTAGATGAGACTATTGAAGCTAGTGGGACCAAAACATCCCTTACTACCAGGGAAAGGGTTAGCATCGTGCATTTTCTAGTTGATCACCAATTGATAACATTTAAATTGTCTATGTCCTCCCCTTCAGCACCTATTGCACATGGTATATCGTCATATCATCGTAGGCTTCCAAGCCAACATCGTTGTTGTACTTGGTGTCTTGTGTAATTTGCTTACTTCTTTTTGAAGACTAGGTGTATAAATGACTACTAGGTCTAGGATGTTGCATAAGAGCCATTTTCTTTGGTCTTGTTGTGTGAAAGCGTTATAATTCTTTAAGTAAACTATGTACCTCAATAATAAGTGCATTTACTTTCTTTATAGCATCTTCAATGGGAATGTTGCAATAGAACTACTCAAGGAGAATTCTAATACCATGGAACTTATACCGTGGATCTAAAATTATCACAACACAAAATAGATAGGGGAAGGATATAAGTAATCTAGTAGTTTGTTTGCCATTGCACCCATGGTTAATTGGAGCACTAGTTCACCAACATGTTTCATCAACATGTACAATATGTCAATGAGTTGGCGAAGGTGATGTTGCTTGTAGGGCTATGGGACCTAGAAAAGTAGTCTTTGGATCTTAGGAAAGCCTTTAGAATTTGCCTCATTTTCGTACATATTGACCAATCCTTGTTGTTCATATTATTAGTGTTGGGGCTAGTCGAGTTGACATATATTTTGAAAAAAGAGGTTAGACCCTTTCTGATCCACAACGCTACATTCAACATCTTAAATGTCAAATTCCACCTTTTAGGGTAGTCAAGTGTTAGAATGTTTTCCTCATGATTGTGACCTTAGCATTAATCCTTGTAATCTTGAAGTCTTTGTTTGGAGGCACAAACTTGGTTGATTGTGAGTTGGATTTTTGCAATATGACCATTGAGACCACAAGCATTGATACCAATGTTGATTGTTAAGTTTAATAAGTGGCAGATTGTTAGTGGCCAACCTTTAGTCACCCCACTGAAGGTTTATACCCGCAAAAATAGGAAGACATCCTCAGCAATCAGTCTAAGCTATAATGAAGAACAAAGTGTAGGTCTGTTAACTAGATAGGGAAGTCGTAGGGTTAGTAGATTAGATCAGTTAAGGATCATGCCAGGTAGGAGAGGTTGTTAGGATGTGGCATGATGGAAGAGGTAGTGGGGGGAGGAAAAAAGGAAGGTAGTTGCAGATAGTAATTCGCCCCTCCCACACCTTGCATTACATTGTACTTAAGAAAGAAAAAGAAAAAAATAAAGACAGAATTTTGAATTATCCAAAAACACAAATTGCAAGAGATCTAGGGTTCTCTCTAACGAGCACTTTTCCCCAAGGAACCATAGGTAAACAAGGAAGGGACTCTCGTGCCAAGGGAATTGAAACGGATTTGAATATCCAACCCGTGGTCACTAGGTCCTCAATAAGATCCGCTAACACAGACATATTGTATGTGGAAAAACTTTCCATCATAGATTAAACTAAGAGCATGCTTCAATAACCTTATTGAAGTTGTATTGTTAGAGAAATTATCATAACTTATCTCAAAAATCCTTTTTATTACATAGCTCCGTTTAGTGTTGTGGATGTTGGTGGAGATTGCAACAACAATGTGGGCATTGGGAAATGTCCTTATATTAGATGTTAAGGAGATGCTATATGAAGAAAAATAAGTTATAGTATTTGGAAATGCTGTTTTTGTTGGCACAAAAATTGAGAGTTATGGAATATTATTATTATGGAATTCGAAAAGAAAAGACAATCATCATGATCGATGTAGAAAAAGAAAAGAAAAAATAATATAAGTGAAGCTTTCAGCTAGGAGAGAAAGATAATGCACCTGCATAGAAGGTTGGACAATTGCTCTTTAAGGGCATCCCATTTCTTGCAAACATCGATCGATTCTTTTTTACCCTATTACCCACCTTCCGAAATGTGAATGACTTCTAGCGTGGAATGAAATACTAGTTATTGCCATCATTTGCATGACGTTCATACGAAGGTGTTAGGGTTGGTAACACCAACTAACATTGATGCTTCGGACTACCCAGGTTGCATTAAGACTGGGGTTTGGCTTTCTTTCCTAGGCATTTCGATATGAAGGTTTGATATGAACCACGCCTACGTGTGACAAAACCCAATACCAATACGTTCGGAATTTGCAACCCAAGATGCCAAAAACAAACAAGTGGAACCGTGACCCGTTACCTATAAGTGAGGCAAGAACCTTGGTATATTCTGTAGATGCCACAATCGGGATGAAAGATCGATTGATAAGTCGGGATGAACGCCACGGCAGAAATCCGATAAGTTCAAGAGAAGTTCTTTAGAGAACCAAGAGAGGAATTCTCTCAAAATGTGTTATTCAACCTTGTATGTGTGTTCTATGTTTTGTTCTCAACCCTAGAAGCTTATATTAGGGTTTACAACTCGTAATAATAAAAGCACAAAACGACATAACATCATAAAGTCGTGGAAAAATAACAAGCAGGGAATGAAAGTTAGCGGAGTAGTAGCCAGCGTAGGATGTACGCTAGGTAGAAAGGCCGGCGGCGTAGTAAGCCGGCGTAGTCCTTCTGTCGTGCGCGAATGGCAACGCCGGGTTAAGACCGGTAGTGCTTAGGCCAGTGTTGTTAAAGCTGGCAGCTTTGACCTCCTATGCTTTGATCTCCTTAAATGACTTGTACAAGTGCAAGTGCATTCTCCTGGTTGCTCCAATCCTTTCCGGCTTCGTGGACATCCTTTATCAACTTGTTAAGTGCTTCCTTGAATCGTTTTGCTCGAGTTCTTGTGATCGGTCCAAGTGACACTTCAAGAGGATCCACATTCCATCTTCTGGCTTGGCTCCCATCATGGCTCTCATCATTCCCCTCCTCTTGAAAATGATTTGTCCTCAAATTGTTGCCTACATCTAAAGGACTCAGATCAGTAACATTAAAAGTAGCACTTACTTGATACTCACTTGGCAAATCTATCTTGTATGCATTATCATTGATGTGTTCAAGAATTTGAAATGGTCTATTGCCTCTAGGAAGTAATTTAGATCGACGCTGCATAGGAAACCGCTCTTTGCGCATGTGAACCCAAACCCAGTCTCCAGATTCAAAAACAGCTTGTCGACGACCTTTGTTGGCTTGTTTCACATACTGCTCTGTTCTTCGCTCAATGTTTAATCTTGCCTTCTCATGGATCTGTTTAACAAATTCTGCTTTCTTCTTACCATCTAGATTAACATTCTCAGAAATAGGTAGAGGTGATAAATCTAAAGGAGTTAGTGGATTAAAACCATACACAATTTCAAAAGGAGTAAACTTAGTAGTAGAATGCATTGTGCGATTATAGGTAAATTCAACATGTGGCAAACAATCCTCCCAACTTTTAATGTTCTTTTTAATGACTGCCCTTAACAAAGTAGATAAAGTTCGATTTACTACCTCAGTTTGACCATCAGTCTGTGGATGACAAGTAGTAGAAAACAATAGCTTAGTTCCTAACTTAGCCCATAGGGTCTTCCAGAAGTAGCTCAAGAACTTAGCATCTCTATCCGATACGATTGTTCTAGGCATACCATGCAATCTCAGAACTTTCTTAAAGAACAAATTAGCAATATTGCAAGCATCATCTGTTTTGTGATAAGGAATGAAATGTGCCATCTTAGAAAATCTATCAACGACTACAAAAATAGAGTCTCGACCATGCCTAGACTTGGGTAATCCTAACACAAAATCCATGGAAATATCTACCCAAGGCTTATGAGGAATGGGAAGTGGGGTATAAAACCCATGAGGTTGGACTCTAGATTTTGCTTGCTTACAAGTGACACATCGCTCACAAATCCTCTCAACATCTTGTTTCATGTGAGGCCAATAGAAGTGTTCCTGCAATACTCCTAAGGTTTTAGCTACTCCAAAATGTCCCATTAAACCTCCCCCATGAGACTCCCTCACTAATAATTCTCTTAAAGAACAATTTAGAATGCAAAGTTTATTCCTCCCTAAACAAGAATCCTTCATGCTTATAAAATTTACCATGACCACTCTTCTCACAATGCACACTCTTCACAAAAATCTCGATCAGCAGCATACAATTTCTTAATGTGCTCAAAACCAAGCAGTCTAGAACTAAAAGTAGAGATAAGAGCATACCTTCTAGAAAGTGCATCAGCAACAACATTCTCTTTATCTTGCTTGTAGTGGATGACATAGGGAAATGTTTCGATGAACTCCACCCAACGAGCATGCCTTTTGTTTAGCTTATGTTGTCCTTTCAAGTACTTCAAGGATTCATAATCAGTGTGGATCACGAACTCTTTTGGCTAAAGATAGTGTTGCCAAGTCTCCAGCGCTCGAACCAATGCATATAACTCCTTGTCATAAGTAGGGTAGTTCATGGTTGCCCCACTTAGCTTCTCGCTAAAGAATGCAATTGGTCTTTTCTCTTACATGAGCACTGCTCCAATACCTATTCCTGAAGCATCACACTCAATTTCAAAAGTTTTAGAGAAATTAGGTAAAGTAAGTAATGGCGGATGAGTCAGCTTATTTTTAAGTGTCTGAAAGGCCTTCTCTTGTTGCTCTCCCCATCTGAACCCCATGTTCTTCTTGATTACCTCAGTAAGTGGTGCTGCACTGGTGCTGAAATCCTTCACAAACCTCCTGTAAAAGCTCGCTAGTCCATGGAAACTCCGCACATTACTTACATTAGTTGGACTAGGCCATTCTTGGATCGCACGAATCTTTTCTTCATCAACCTATATTTCCTGTGCACTAACAATAAAACCAAGAAACACAAGTTTGTCTGTGCAAAAAGTGCACTTTTTGAGGTTAGCATATAATTGCTCCTTTCGAAGCACTTCCAAAACGTTCCTCAAGTGAGATATATGGTCTTCTAAACTCTTGCTATAAATGAGGATATCATCAAAATAGACAACAAAAAATTTGCCAATAAAAGTCCTCAAAACATGGTTCATAAGTCTCATAAAAGTACTAGGTGCATTAGTTAAACTGAAAGGCATTACTAACCACTCATATAATCCATATTTCGTTTCAAATGCGGTTTTCCATTCATCACCTTCTTTCATTCTAATTTGGTGATATCCACTTTTCAAATCAATTTTGGAAAAGACACTAGACTCATATAACTCATCTAACATGTCATCTAAGCGAGGAATGGGATGACGATACTTTACCATGATGTTGTTGATGGCACAGCAATCAACACACATTCTCCATGACCTATCCTTCTTAGGCACCAAAATCACAAGCATTGCACATAGGCTCATGCTTTCTCTCACGTACCCCTTCTCAATTAATTCATTGACCTGCCTTTGGAGTTCCTTTGTCTCCTTTGGATTGCTCCTATAAGCTGGTTTGTTTGGAATAGATGCTCCGGGTACAAGGTCGATCTGGTGCTCAATACCACGAATAGGTGGTAACCCCTTTGGAATCTCCTCAGGGAAGACATCTTCAAAGTCCTGTACAATAGACACAACCACACTAGGCAAAGAGTTAAAAAGTTTGTTAGTAATCAAACAAGTTTCCTTAAAAACCAGCAACAACATAGGTTGCTTCATCACTAACGCTCTCCTCACTACACTCGCTCTTGTCACACAACTCTCGTTTTGCAAGGCTACACTCTCCTTTTCACTCACCACCAAAGTTGATCCCCCTTCAACTTGGTCTCTCACGCTCTTTCCAGCCTTCCTCTCTTTTTCCTTTTGATTTCTACTTTTGTGTTCCTTTTCTGTTTCGATGTCTTTTGCTCTCTCACTCTCCCTTTGTTTTTCACTCACCTTATATTTTGCAAAAGATTGTTGTAGCTGCAACTGATCCTCATACACCTGTTTAGGTGTTAAGGGTTTGAGATTAAAGCTTTTGCCCTAGTGAACAAGTGTATACTTGTTAGAAAAGCCATCATGAACAACCTTCCTATCAATCTGCCATGGCCTTCCCAACAACACATGACACGCCTACATTAGCACTACATCACATAACACCTCATCCTCATACCTACCGATGCGAAAAGCAATCAAGGCTTGCTTACTCACCTTAGTCTCACCACTATCATTCAGCCACTGCAATTTATATGGACTAGGGTGTTTATTAGTCTTGAGTCCCAGCCTTTCGACAATAAAAGTACTCACCACATTAGTGCAACCCCCCCCCCCCCCCCCCCAATCAATGATCAAACTGCAGATATGATCACCTAGATAACATCTAGTATGAAAGATATTCTCTCGTTGCACCTCCTCTTCTTCCTTCACCTACACATTCAAAGCTCGCTTCACTACTACCACTAACTTCCCTACTGTAGGCTCCTCATCATCACTAGTGTCCTCTAATGGAGGCATATCATCCTCTTCACTATCCCCCCTCAGTCTCATACTCACCATCATCACACAGAATCATAACACGCCTATGCGGACATTGACTAGCAATATGGCCTCTACCTTAGCATTTAAAACATTTAATGTCACGATTTCTAGGAGTAGAAGAATCAGGTTTACCTTGGTTACCAGGAGTAGAACCCGCTTGCTTCTGCTCTCCTTTTGGCTTGGTGGGTACAGACTTTTCTTCTTTCTTCCATTGGTTAGTCTTCCAGGTGGATGAACCAGCACCCTGTTGAAACAGCGCGGTACTACTACCTTTCCTCCTGTGTTGGTTCTTAACCTTTATAGCTATATGAACCATATCTTCCAATTCCACATAATGCTGCAATTCTACTACATTTTGTATCTCTCTATTCAACCTAGCAAGAAACCTAGCCATGGTAGCCTCTCTATCCTCCTCTACATTCGCCCTAATCATAGTAACCTCCATCTCCTTGAAATACTCATCCACACTTCGACTTCCCTGCTTAAGAGTTTGCAATTTGTTGTGCAATTCACAATAGTAATACGCAGGCACAAACCGCTTCTTCATCACTCTCTTCATCTCTTCCCAAGACTCAATAGGTGGTTCGCCATTCCTTCTTCGGTTCAACATCAGTTGATCCCACCATACTATGGCATAATCTGAAAACTCAATGGAAGCAAGCTTCACTTTCTTTCTCCCACTATAATTGTGATAATCAAACACCATCTCTACCTTCTTCTCCCACTCTAAGTACACCACGGGATCATTCTTCCCTTGGAAAGGAGGAATCTTCATCTTTATACTATTCATTGATTATCCTCTCTATTCCTATCTCCTCTATCTTCCCAATCCCTAGTTCCTCTATTCCTAACACCATAACCTCTATAACTCCCGACAGAAGGTTCATCAAATTCATCATCAGACATTTCATCTCCACCCCTTTGTACTCTTTTAGAACAACTCTCCCTCTTACGCCCTTGGAAGACGTTTTTAGATTGCTCTAGTTTTTGCTCCACCGTCTCATGAATTTGTTTCATGCCCTCCTGAAACATCCTCTTCATCTCACTCCTCAACGCCTCAATCACTAACCTAGCATCAAACCTTCCCCTCTCACCTTCAGGAGAATGTTGCCTCGACATAGTTTCTGCAGTAAAAGGTTAGTACTAACACAAATATATATGATTAAGCCTCACGATTTACTCTCTTACATGTTTCACTCAAAGGATGATATCCCACAATCACTCGTGTATTCTCACAAGCAATGATGATATCAACTCACCAATTCCTCTTCTCAATTCTCTTGGAACTAACCCAAACTACACCAATTCCTTCCGTAGAATTCAACACAACTCTAGGGGCTCGAAATTTTCCTCTTTTTCTTTCCTTTTTGTTGCCTTTGTTTTGTTCTTGTTCACGTTTTTTTTTTCTCTATTCTTTTTTTTTTGTTTGTAACAAACTTAATAGGATGCACTGCACTCTTTAGAAAACAATTAACACTATGAACTTGAGTACGAAGCTATGACAACACGAAACTTGATATGAACAATTGATATGAACGATTGGAGTTAGGGTTTTGATGTTACCTTCCTCAAACTGAACTGATGTTTAACAAACCTAGCCTCTGATACCAAACTGATACGAATCACGCCCATGTGTGACGAAACCCAATACCAATACTTTCGGAATTTGAAACCTAAGATGCAAAAAAAAAAAAAAAAAACGAGTGGAACCGTGACTCGTTACCTATAAGTGAGGTAAGAACCTTGGTATATTCAGTAGATGCCACAATCGGGATGAAAGACCGATTGATAAGTCGGGATGAACGCCACGGAAGAAATCCGATAAGTTCAAGAGAAGTTCTTTAGAGAACCAAGAGAGGAATTCTCTCAAAATGTGTTATTCAACCTTGTATGTGTGTTCTATGTTCTGTTCTCAACCCTAGAAGCTTATATTAGGGTTTACAACTCGTAATAATAAAAGCACAAAAGGACATAACATCATAAAGTCGCAGAAAAATAACAAACAGGGAATGAAAGTCGGCGGCGTAGTAGCCGGCGTAGGATGTACGCCGGGTAGAAAGGCCGACGGCGTAGTCCTTCTGTCGTGCATAAATGGCAACGCCTGTTCAAGGCCGGCAGTGCTCAAGCTAGCGTTGTCAAGGCTGGCAGCTTTGACCTCCTATGCTTTGATCTCCTTGAATGACTTGTACAAGTGCAAGTGCATTCTCCTGGTTGCTCCAATCCTTTCCGGCTTCGTGGACATCCTTTATCAACCTGTTAAGTGCTTCCTTGAATTGTTTCGCTCGAGTTCTTGTGATCGGTCCAGGTGGCACTTCAAGAGGATCCACATTCCATCTTCTGGCTTGGCTCCCATCATGTCTCTCATCAAGGTTGAGGTGGCTTGTCTAGATCTCGCTTTGCCAAACAAAACCTTTTCACATGTTCGGCACTTAATTGAATCCCTATCAAGGGGGTCGTAGAAATATTGCTAGATTTAGGTAGTTTGCTGCCTCCATCTTGCCCTAACAGTTGTGATCAAGCTTGTGTTGCTTATGGCTTGTATAGGGGTAGGTTTATCGTCCTAGAAACGTGTCCGAAATTTAAGTTACAATACATTTTATTAAAAAAAAAGAAATGTCAAATTTGAATTTTGGGTTACATTGAAACGAGAATGTGTACTAAATCATGATTACCGGTAGCAGCTGTCAATTAGATGCAGCTGTATCATCCCCATGGCGATAGTGGGAGGGGAGTATGCCTGCTCTGTTAGATTACAAAGCATGTTCTCGGTGTTGGAGAGAATCTAAGATTTTTAAAGATACGAATTTTGCAGCTCAACAAAAGATATGTTTTTCATTTATATTTGTATTGTTTGAACATGTTAGAAACTTAAGAAAAAATAATTCTGAAACTAAAAGATAAACTAAAATATTAACAAACCAAATCTTTGTAATCTTATGTTGTCCTAACTTATTTTGAATCATTTATTTAACACTCCCCTTGATTCAAAATTACACACTCCTAGCTTCATTGTGAAGTGTTGATGTTTAGCTTTGGGAAGTGACTTTGTCAATATGTCGGCCACTTGTTCATTTGTGCTGCAAAAACTAAGATTAATCTTTCCATCAGCTACAAGCTTCCTTATGAAGTGATGCTTTATGTCTATATGCTTTGTTCTTCCATAGAATGCTAGGTTTTCGGACATTGCAATTGTAGACCTATTGTCACACATGATTTTCGTAGCTTTGTCTTGCTCAAAGTGAAAATCTACAAGAAGTTTTCTCAGCCACAATGCTTGACGTGCTGCTGCATTTGCTGCTACATACTCTGCCTCTAAGGATGAAAGTGCTACGGTTTCTTGCTTCTTTGAACACCATGTTATTGCCCTTGATCCAAAGCTGAAAACGTTCCTTGATGTGCTCTTTCTATCATCCAAGCTACCTGCCCAATCACTAGCCGAATATCCAAACAAATCAAAATCAAATGCTTTAGCATACCAAATACTGTGATTAACAGTTCCAGCTATGTATCTAAGTATCCTCTTTGCTGCACCAAAATGTTGCTTTGTTGGACTTTGCATAAATCTAGATACTACACTCACCGAATATGCAATATTAGGTCATGTATTTGTCAAATAATTTAATCCTCTAACTAAGCTTCGAAAAATTCTTGCATTAACTTTATTTGTTCCATCATCACACTGCAACTTCTCGTTGATGTTCATTGGAGTTTCGGCTATCTCGCACGAACTCATCTTGAACCTCTCTAACAAGTCTGCTGCATACTTTTGTTGACAAATAAATATTCCATTTTCACATTGCTTTACTTCCAGCCCCAAAAAACACTTTAACAAACCTAAATAAGTCATTTCAAAGTTCTCCACCATACTTAATTTAAACCTTTCAATCAATGTCTTTGAATTCCCCATATAAATCATATCATCCACATACAAACATACTATTAGGAACTCACCTTCTTCTCCACGTTTTAGATAAAGTGTAGGTTGATTTTCATTCCTAGTAAATTTGTTCTTTTGAAAGAAGCTATCTATTTTGCTATGCCAAGCATGAGGGGCTTACTTCAGACCATATAATGCCTTTCTCAACTTGTAGACTTTGCTTTCACATCCTTGCTTAGTAAATCCTTCAGGTTGTGAAACATACACTACTTCCTCTAACTCTTCATTCAAAAATGCAGATTTAACATCAAATTGATATATTGGCAATTCAAGTTGAGAAGCTAAAGCTAACATTATCTTTATTGTTTCAAAATGAGCAACTGGAGAGAATACATCATCATAATCAATACCTGGTTGTTGTGAGTACCCCTTTGCAACTAGTCTTGCTTTGTGCTTTTGAATACTTCCATCCGCGTTGAACTTGGTCCTGAACACCCACTTCAAACCAATAATATTTTTATCTTCAAGAGCATCAACAAGTTCCCAAGTTGAATTCCTCTTAATAGCTTCCAACTCTTCATTCATTGCTGATTTCTATTCTTCCTTAGCCATGGCTTCTTCATAGCAGTTGGGATCCAAAACATATAATGCAAAGTTGTAACTTTCATAGACATCTCTTAAGGACTTGAACTTCTTTACTGGTGACTCACTTGAAGAACAAGATATTGGTGAATGGTAATCACTTGAATATGGACTGTTGCATGATGGAGTGGATTCTGCAGATGGCGTTGTAACATTCATTGCTGTTGCTACATCTTCTTCCGTTTCATCTATCATAGAAACTGAAACAGTTGCTGCGTCATTTTTATTCTAATTCCACATTCCCTCTTCATTGAACTGAACGTCTCTACTTATAATAACTTTCCACTTATAGGATTGTACAATCGATAAGCTTTAGATTGCAAGCTATATCCAAGGAAGATACACTTTTCAGATTTGTCATCTAACTTAGAACGAGAATGCATAAGTACATATGCTAAACATCCAAAAATTTTTAGATGACTTACCCAAGGCTTTGTTCCCGTCCATGCTTCATATGAGTACAATTTGAAATAGCCTTCGTAGTTGAGACATTCAAAAGGTACACTGTGGTTGCAACAGCTTCACTCCATAACTGATTAGGAATTTCCATTGTCTTCATCATGCTCCCTGCCATTTGAACCATTGTCCTCTTTTCCCTTTTAGCCACACCATTTTGTTGTGGTGTGTATGGAGCAGTTAGCTCCCTTCTAATTCCATGTTCATCACAGAAGTTTATAAATTCTTTGGATAGGAATTCACCTCCTCTGTCTGTCCTCAGCACCTTCACACTTCTTCCACTTTGATTTTCTACTAGAGCATTAAATTTCCTAAAGTTCTCAAAAGCTTCTGATTTAGTCTTTAGGAAATATAACCAGCTTATGCGTGTATGATCATCTATCAGCAGTAAGAAGTAACGACTACCTCCTAATGACATCGTGTTCATTGGTCTACACAAGTCAGCATGTACCAAATCTAGACATCCTGATGCTCTCCAAGATTTGCCAACAGGAAAGGATCCACGTCTTTGCTTCCCATACACACAGCCCTCACAGAATACAAGATCACTAACTTTGGGCAAGCCAAAGACCATCTCCTTTGCATTCAAGTACTTCAATCCATTTACATTCAGATGACCATACCAGAGGTGCCATAGTTTGGTTTCATCACAGCCCTTAACCATGTTTGCTCTACTTACATCACTTGCGACACAGTTTTGAGTCATGCGCACTACTGATATCACTTGGCCTGATCTTTTATCACTGATTGTGCATGAATCATCATCAAACATCGTTGTGTAACCACCGGATATTAGCTGTCCAACACTCAGCAAGTTGATGGCTAAGCTGGGCACAAATTGCACATCATGAAGAAGTCTTTCATCTCCTTGAGTTGTCTTAATTGTAATCGTACCTTTCCCTTCCACCTAAACTTGTTTATTGTCTCCAAGTTGAACTTCACTCTTTTGTGTCTCATCAAGATTCTTGAACAAGGAGTGCGAGCTCGTAATGTGATTCGAACAACCACTGTCGACGAACCAGACCTCCGGTGCTACATTTGAAGTAGCAGCTTGCGCCAAGAACAATTTGTTCTCATTCTTGTCATCCACCTTCTTAGTGAAGTTTGCCACTTTCTGCCTCTCCCTTTGCTTGTTCCAGCACTCAACTTCCTTGTGTCCAAATGTTTTACAGTAGTGGCCTTGGATCATACTTTTGGATTGATGCCAGTCCTTGTAGTGACCATGTCCCCTGTTTCCACCTCTACCAGCACTATGAAATCCACCCCTATTGTGTCCACGACCTCTTCCAGCATACTCCTCAACCTTTCCTTTAAAGTTGGACTCCCCCTTCACTTGGAATGCCCTTTCATCGCTCTTTTCAGTAGGACGATTCAGTCTATCCTCATACGCAATTAATGAACTCATCAATTCATCAAAGGTGTAGATTGATAGATCCTTGGATTCCTCAATTGTAGCAACGACGTGATCAAAGTTCTTTGTCAAACTCCTTAGAACTTTGCTTACAATGACTTCATTACTAATCTCCTCTCCATAAGTTTTCATCTGACTCACAATCTCGGAAACTTTAGCCAGATATGCTTGCATGGATTCCTTTTCAAGAATGGTTAAAACTTCAAAATTTTGACGGAGAGATTGCAATTTTACTTGGATCACCTTTTTGTTACCTAAGTACTCTTGTTTTAATGTTTCCCACGCCTCTTTAGCTGTGTTTGCTGTTGCAATATGAGGGAAAATTTCATCGTCCAAAGCTTGTTGTATGAAGAACAAGGCCTTTGCATCTTTCTTGTGATTTTCTCGTAATTGTGCATCAGGCTCTCCATTCCCTTCCACATAAACATTCTCCATGAAATCCCGCAACTCTTGGGACCTAAACAATGTCTTCATATTCAAGCTCCAGAATTGATAATTTTGCCCTTTGAAGATCGGAATCAAAGGTTGAGAATGCCCTCCGGAACCGTTGCTGGTTGCCATTTTTGATTGCGGATGTTTTCTTTGTGTTTTGGATGCTGCCGTAAATGTAGGATCGAACCTGGAGCATTTTTTTCCTTTTTTGCAAGCTTTGATACCACTTTGTTGGAGAGAAATCTAAGATTTTCAAAGATACGAATTTTACAGCTCAACAAAAGATACGTTTTTCATTCATATTTTTATTGTTTGAACATGCTAGAAACTTAAGAAAAAATAATTCTAAAACTAAAAGATAAACTAGAATATTAACAAACCAAATCTTTGTAATCTTATGTTATCCTAACTTGTTTTGAATCATTTATTTAACACTCGGGAACCTCGAATAGGGGACCAATGAACCTAAGGCTCTTGATTTTGTCCATCAGGTTTGTAAATCCATAGCTTGGATAATTTGAGTATGGCTATTCCCTATGTTGGTTGCTAAAAATAAGCTATGAATGATTATACTCGTATGGATGTGAAGGGTTAAATTGATCACCATGCCTTGCCATTACATCCTTTAGGTTTAGGTGCAAAATAAATTGAGATAATGTGAAAATAATGTTGAGTGGGAGGGGAGAGTAAGTGAATAGTGTACAACAAGTAGGTGGAGGAAATGAAGGTCACATCTGATACGAACCACGCCAACCCGTGACGAAACCCAATACCAATACGTTCGGAAAATTCGTTGCCTAAGACGCCCAAACACCTAAAGTGGAAACCGCGACCTGTTGTCTATAAGCGAGACAAGAACCTTGGTATAAAAATGAAGACGCCACAATTGGGATGAAAGACCGATTGATAAGTCGGGATGAACGCCACGGAAATCAATCCGATAAGTTCGAATTAGTTCCTGAAGAACCAAGAGAGGTGCCTCTCAAAAGTGTTTAATGTTCAAAGATGTATATCCTAAGTTGTTCTAAACCCTAGGAGCTTTTATACTAGGGTTACAATTCGTGTAAAAAACAAGTCCAAAATGATGTAGTTTAGTTAAGTGACATAAAAACTCGAAACAGAACAAGCTGGCCGACAGGGGATACATGGTCATGTACACGCCCGTGTACTTTGGCCGTGTACTTTTCTGTGCAACCTCTGGCAACATACACGCCCGTGTACTTTAGCCGTGTACTTTTCTGTGCAACCTCTGGCAACATACACGCCCGTGTACTTTGGCCGTGTATCTTTCTGTGCAACTTCTGGCAACATACACGCCCGTGTACTTTAGCCGTGTATCTTTCTGTGGATTTGCTTGACTCCATACACGGCTGTGCCTTGAAAATACACGCCCTCTTCAACTCGTGTCCAGTATAACTTGTACAAAAGCAAGGGTCTTCCAATGGTTGTTCCAATCCATTCCAACTTCATGATTGCTCCAATCCTTTCCGGCTTCATGGACAACCTTTATCAACTCGTTAAGTGCTTCCTTGAATCGTTTTGCTCGATCTCTTATGATCGGTCCAGGCGGCACTTCAAGAGGATCCACATTTCTTCTTTCGGCTTGGCTCTCATCCCGGATCTCATCATTCCCCTCCTCTTGAAAAGGATTTGTCCTCAAATCATTTCCTGCATCAAATGGACTCAGATCAGTAACATTAAACGTGACACTTACTGGATACTTACCTGGTAAATCTTTCTTGTATGCTATAGCATGGATGTATTCAAGAATTTGAATTGGTCCATCGCCTCTAGGAAGTAATTTAGATCTACGTTATACGGGAATCTGCTCTTTGCACATGTGAACCCAAATCCAATCTCCAGGTTCAAAAACAGCTTGTTGACAATCCTTGTTGGCTTGTTTCACATACTGCTCAGTTCTTCGTTCACTATTTAGCCTTCTCACGAAATCTGCCTTAGAATCAACTTCAAAACTCACAAACTTTTTAGGTTGCAATGGCAATAAATAAATAGTAACCAATGGGTTTAAACCATACACAATCTCATATGGTGAACAATGAATAATGCTATTTAAAGCCCTATTACATGCAAACTCCACAAATGGTAGGCAACCCTTCCAAGTCCTAATGTTCTTCTCTATGATTGCCCCTAACAATTGAATTAAAGTCCTGTTAACCACATCAATTTGCCCATCAGTTTGTGGGTGATAGATAATCGAAAACATTCGTTTAGTTCCCAACTTTTCCCACAATACTCTCCAGAAATGACTAAAAAATTTCTCACCTCGATCACTAACAATGCTTCTAGGTATACCATGCGGACGCATTACCTTTCTAAAGAACAAATCAACAATGTGTATAGCATCATCAGTTTTATGACAAGGAAAGAAATGAACCATTTTAGAATTCCTATCCACAACCATAAAAATAGAATCTCGACCATGCCTTGGCCTAAATAATCCTAACACAAAATCTATGGAAATGTCTATCCAAGGCTCATGAGGAATGACACTATACTCATATAACCATTCTAAGAAGTCATCTAAACATGGAATGGTATGACGATACTTTACCGTGATGTTGTTGCTGGCGCGACAGTTAACACGCATTCTCCATGTCCCATCCTTCTTAGGCACCAAAATCACAGGCACTGCACATGGACTCATGCTCTCCTTCACGTACCCCTTCTCCATTAATTCTTCAACCTGCCTTTGGAGTTCCTTTGCTTCCTCCGGGGTGTTCCTGTAAGCTGGCTTGTTTGGAATCGATGCTTCGGGTATAAGGTCAATCTGGTGCTCAATACCACGAACAGGTAGTAATCCCTTTGGAATCTCCTCAAGAAAGACATCTTCAAAGTCCTGCATAAAAGACACAACCACACACTAGGCAAAGAGTTAGATAATTCGTTAGTAGTCAAACATGTTTCCTTAAAAACCAGAAACAAGATAGGTTGCTTCATCACTAACGCTCTGCTCACTACACTCGCTCTTGCCACACAACTCTCCTTTTGCAAGGCTGCCCCCTCCTTTTCACTCACCACCAAAGTTGGTTCCCCTTCAACTTGGCCTCTCACACTGTTTCCAGCCTTCCTCTCCTTTTCCTTTTGATCTTGACTTTTATATTCCTTTTTCTTCTCATTGTCTTTTGCTCTCTCACTCTCACTCTGCTTTTCACTCACCTTATGTTTTGCAAAAGACTGTTGTAGCTGCAATTGATCCTCATACACCTGCTCGGGTGTTAACGGTTTAAGATTAAAGCTTTTCCCTTGGTGAACAAGCATATACTTGTTAGAAAAGCCATCATGCACAACCTTCCTATCAAATTGCCATGGCCTCCCCAACAACACATGACATGCTTGCATTGGCACTACATCACATAACACCTCATCCTCATACCTACCAATGCGAAACCTAATCAAGGCTTGCTTACTCACCTTAGTCTCACCACTATCATTCAACCACTGCAATTTATATGGACTAGGGTGTCTAACAGTTTTAAGCCCCAGCCTCTCAACAATAAAATTGCTCACTACATTGGTGCAACTTCCCCCATCAATAATCAAACTACAAATGTGATCTCCTAGATAACATCTAGTATGAAATATATTCTCTCTTTTCCTATCTCCTCTATCTTCCCAATCTTTAGTCACTCTGTTCCGACCACTATAACCTCTATAACTCCCAACAGAAGGCTCATAAAAATCATCATTCGACATTTTATCTCCATTACTCGATACTTTCCTGGAACAACTCTCCCTCTTACGCCCTTAGAATACGTTTGTGGATTACTCTAGTCTTTGCTCCACCGTCTCATGAATTTGTTCCATTCCCTCCTAGAACATTCTCTTCATTTCTCCCCTCAACGCCTCAATTACTAACCTAGCATCAAACCTTCCCCTCTCACCTTTAGGAGAATGTTGTCTCGATATAGTTCCTGCAGAAAAGATTAGTACAACACAAATATATATATCATCAAACCTCACGATACACTCCCTTACGTGTTTCGCTCAAATGATGATATCACACAGTCACTTGTGTATTCTCACAAGCAACGATGATATCACTCACCAATTTCCTCTTCTCAATTCTCTTGGAACTAACCCGAACTACACCAATTTCCTTCCGTAGAATTCAAAACCAACTCTAGGGTTCGTAAAATTTTCCTATATTTTTTTTATCCGAATTTTTTTTTGTCTTTGTTTTTTTTTTCTTTTGATCACGTTTCTCTTTTCTTTTCTTTTCCCTTCTTTTTCTTTTGTCGTGATTTTTACTTTTTTTTTTTTTTTTTTTTACAATCGACTAGTAAATACTACACTATCAAAAGACAATTAATATTGCAGAATTGAATGCTAACAATGGATATGAACGATTGGAGTTAGGGTTTTTGATATTACCTTCCTTAACCGAACTTGATGTTTTGACAAACCTAAGCTCTGATACCAAACTGATACGAACCACGCCAACCCGTGACGAAACCCAATACCAATACGTTCAGAAAATTCGTTGCCTAAGACGCCCAAACACCTAAAGTGGAAATCGCGACCCGTTGTCTATAAGCGAGACAAGAACCTTGGTATAAAAATGAAGACGCCACAATCGGGATGAAAGACCGATTGATAAGTCGGGATGAACGCTACGGAAATTAATCCGATAAGTTCGAATTAGTTCTTGAAGAACCAAGAGAGGTGCCTCTCAAAAGTGTTTAATGTTCAAAGATGTATATCCTAAGTTGTTCTAAACCCTAAGAGCTTTTATACTAGGGTTACAATTCGTGTAAAAAACAAGTCCAAAATGACGTAGTTTAGTTAAGTGACATAAAAACGCGAAACAGAACAAGCTGGCCGACAGGGGATACACGGTCGTGTACACACCCGTGTACTTTTCTGTGCAACCTCTGGCAACATACACGCCCGTGTACTTTGGCCGTGTACTTTTCTGTGCAACCTCTAGCAACATACATGCCTGTGTACTTTGGCCGTGTATCTTTCTGTGCAACTTCTGGCAACATACACGCCCGTGTACTTTAGCCGTGTATCTTTCTGTGGATTTGCTTGACTCCATACATGGCCGTGCCTTGAAAATACACGCCCTCTTTAACCCGTGTCCAGTATAACTTGTACAAAAGCAAGGGTCTTCTAATGGTTGTTCAATCCGTTCCAACTTCATGATTGCTCCAATCCTTTCCGGCTTCATGGACAACCTTTATCAACTTGTTAAGTGCTTCCTTGAATCGTTTTGCTCGATTTCTTATGATCGGTCCAAGCGGCACTTCAAGAGGATCCACATTTCTTCTTCAGGCTTGGCTCTCATCCCGGATCTCATCAACATCCAAATTCACATGTAGCAACGTAGGCACATCTATCACACCATGCCCACACTAGCCTTGAACACGCATGTGTATACGTATTGCATATACATATAAATGTTATATATATATATATATGCATGTATGTAAATATGTATTTAAATAATATTAATATTATGCATAATATATGTTATTTATAATACATGTATATATATACAAACACACACAGACACATATAAAATCTATATACTATAATGCCTTAAAATCTAGGACGTTACAATCCAGTACATGTCCTTATAAGATAAAGACATGTTAAGGCTTTTAAATATGATAAATCTATAAAGCTTGCAACAACTGCTATCCACAATTAGAAATAACCCAATTGACATTATTAATAAATGGTTCAACTAAGTCTCGTTACAATCTACAAACTACTTAGGAGATTATCTTGATGCATCAACATATAACAAGCTAGTAATAGCATAAATACTAAACAATTAACCATACTATCATTCTCCAAAAGTAAACATTCTTCTAGCGATGTTTAGGACTTTAAGTGGCATTCCTCGCCAAGTCATCATAGTAATAATAATACTTTCTATCATTCCTACAGTGTACGTATCTCCCTAGATCCTCTTCATATGAAATGCATTCGTTTGTACCTATGGGAGAAAAAAAAGGTCTTCAAATGGTGAACGAATGCCTAACACGTATAATCCACAAATACATGTACTTGATTAAGTAATAACTTAAATCACATATATAAATGTAACAACCAAAAAATCAAACAAGAAGTTATTACATTATTTAGTTTTCAAATAATAGAGGGATACTCATGACCCGGCTATTCCATATATTTATGATACATAATACGGTGTTGGGAATTGTTATTACGAGCCTCAACATACATAAGTTCCTAAATCTACCAAATCATCTCAGTATACAACATCATCAGGGACACCACCACATACTGGTAAACGAGTGCCCCCCTAAGGTTTTACTGTTATGGGTTCTTAGGTTGAGCCTATCACAATCAACAAATAATTTAATCAAATATGACATACCATGAATTTTAGTTCCTTAACTAACTTATCATACACATGATTACATGTACCTAAAAGGGTAGTCTTAAATACAACTTATTTTTACCTAATAGTTACACTGTAATATGTAAAAATATAAAAGAATTGATCTTAGTATTAGCCTACCATATCGTCTAAGTTACCTAATCTTGTTATCTAGTTGTTATTGGACTACTTTCCTTACTTTAGTAGAGTTTCTAAAGTTGTACTAGGGGTTTAAGGTTAAAGAAAAACAAGAAATATAAAAGAAACTGGTTTAACAATGTTTTTAGGGAACATGGCTATGCATTAAGCCATGTACAGGATCACGAGTAGGGAACGTGGTTGTGTACTTTGATTGTTTACCCTTCTGTACTCCTTTGCCCTTCTACACTCCCACATACATGGGCTATGTATAGGTACACGGGTGTATACCTAGCCATAAATCTCCTAACTCACTTTTCCTTTATACATGGGTTGGTACATAGGGCATGTACTTGATCGTGTACCAATGCACCCCCCCCCCCCCCCCCCCCCCCTCTGCCTATTCCCCTTCAAAATCTCTTCCTAATTTCATTAATTTTTATCTACTTTAACCTTAGGTGTGATCTAACACTTCTAAGTCTTAATTCATGGCATTTACAACTTGAAAATGCTAATTTACTTCAAATTAAACCACTTACTTGTATGGATTGCTATAATGATCAAGATCTTCTCCTGACTTTTACTTACCTTGAGTCGTTTTGTTGTGTAATTTCAAAGAACTTAACCCTAAATCATATTGTATTCATGAACATAGTGAAAAGAAAATATAATCGTATACTTACCATGTGAAAATTTGTTAAAGCGTAGGATCATGAAAGTTGTCTTCTTCTTCTAAGGTTTCTTTTCTACTATTAGGGGTTGTTGTGTAGGAAATGTAAAAGAATTAGAATGAACAGTATATGGCCCTCATATACTCTTCTCACAGAATGACCAACTTGCTCCCCTTTATTAAACCTTTTTTACTAATTTTCCTTGACCTTTATATTCTTATTTTATACTATTTTTCTCACGTTTTACATTCTCCCCACTTACAAAAACTTTCATCTTCCAAAGTTACCCGAGTCTTCAGAAGATTTGGATACTTAGTTTGCATTTCTTGTTTCAGTTCCTAAGTAGCTTCTCTTTTAATCTAGTTGGTTTATTACACTTTCACATAAGGGATGATTCTTCTTCCTAACACTTGCTATTTAGTGTTCACAATTCTGATGTGTTATTCTATAGTGGTGAGATTTGGATGCACTTCTAATGGCTCTAAGGTTGTTACTTCATTCAGGTTATGCACATACTTCCTTAGCATGGACACGTGAAAGATGTCATGTACTCTAACTAGACTAAGTGGTAAGGCCAACCAATATGCTACAGTACTAATCTTTTCCACAATCTCGAATGGTCCTGCATATCTAGGGTTTAACTTCCCTCTTAGTTTAAACCTGACTACCCCTTTAGTAGGTGATATCTTTAATAATACCTATTCTCCTACTTGGAATTTAAAAGGGTATCGCCTTTAGTTAGCATAGCTCTTTTAGTGACTTTGAGCTGCTTGCATTCTGTGTTTAATTAGTTTCACCTTATCAATAGCCTCCCATGCTAACTTAGGTCTTAATACTTGTCTTTCTCCTACTTTATCCCAATGTAACGGAGACCTGCACTTCCTTCCATACAAGATTCCATAAAGGCCCATCTATATAGTCACTTGATAGTTGTTATTATAGATGAATTCCACTAGTAGCAGGCGTTCATCTTAATTCCCACCAAAATCCAAGACATAGGCCCTTAACATAAGTTTTAGGATTTGTATGATTCTTTTTGATTACTTGTAAACACTCCATTTTTGCCCCCTATCTAGATTTATTTAAAAAATATAAATAAATAAATAAATAATAAAATAACAAAAATAATAGCAATAATAAAAGCCTGGTTTGCTAAAACAAAATATACAAATAATAAAAAAAGAAAAGAAAAAAGAGAAATAATAAAAAAATAATAAATAACAAAATTAATAAAAATTGTGAACATTTTCAATAAAAATAAAGAAATATGAGACTTTAAATTAAGTTCAAGAACATCAAAATCAATAAAAAATAACCAAGACCATTAGCTCGTATATAATTTAAGTGCAATAATAAACCGAGATGGGCTAGCTCAATTGGTTTGTATGTTGGCTTAGTGCATGCGGGGAGGGGATCAAGTTGTAAGTTTGGATCCTATCCAAGGCACTTTGTGCCATTTTCATTCCCCCCCCCCCCCTAAGATTTCCACATGTTAACCTTTGAATGGCGAAACTCGATCACGTGCTCGACACGTGATCGTCTTCAACCTCCAGCCAACGACTTTGAAGGAGAAAAATGGCAGGATGACGATGAATCTAACCTACCCAAACCGATTTTTCCATGTAAATCCACCAACATTCAACCAAAAAATCAATAAACTTCAATTTTAACAAGAAATAAACAAACAAATCAAATCAAAATGAAGTTTATCCTCTACTTGGATTCGACTAAATCCAAGCCATCTCAAGCTCATCCATGGATACATATAAATAGATCAAGGTGCCATAACTTCAAGAGGCTGGAAAAATCACGAAAAAAACACACCCATATGCTTCGATCGTGAGCTTTCTCTCTTTACTAATACCCACTATCGACCGCAACCTTCTCTTTAGGATTTCACCAATTACACTCAACCTTGAGCTTGGTGCCATTAGTTCCCTTAGGTTGCGAGGAGTAAGAAAAGGCTAATTTTGTGGATTGAGGAATTGTTAGAGGTTTGGATAAAAAAACCACCACAACCATCATCATTGGCCACCTTCAAAACACCACCATAAGCTAGCTTTTAGGTAGAAACAACACCACCAATTGATTTCTCATTCTTAAAAACCTAGGAAAGCACCCATCAATCACCCCTAACAGGCGCCGGATCGCTGCTAACGAGGAGCTCCGCCATCACGACCCGTGACTCGACCCATAACCTATGATCCGACCTGCAACCCGATTCGACCCATGCCTATCCAACAATCCAATTGGTTTTTCTTTTTCTTTTTCTTTTATTTATTATTTTTATTATTTTATTATTTTATTATTTTTAGGACATTTTAGTTCATTTTTTAGCTTATCTTTAATTAAAAATATAAAAAATATATTAAAAAATAATAATTAAAATAAATAATAATAATAAATTTAAAGTACCCATTAGGTTATCGTGGTGTATACCATTGCCTAATGGTGAACAAAAAAGAGTAATAATAAAGAAAATGAAAATCTTTAATAAAATAAAATTAAATAAAAATCTTTAGCATAAGCATAAAATTCTAAAAATCTAAAAAGATACAAAAAAAAAAAATCTTTAGTATAAGTTAAGATCTCATAAATAAAAATATAAAAAATTAAATTAAATAAGTAAAAATCTTAGTATAAATGAAATTTTAGGAGCAAGTGAAAATGATAAAAATATATAAGAATAAAGTTTTTTTTTTTTTTTTAGTTTAAGGTTTTAGTTAAATGAATAGAATAATGATAAAGAATAAAGTATAAAAATACATAATTTTTTTTTATTAAAATCTAGTACTTTAAGGTTTTATCACTTAGAATTTTAAAAGAAAAGAAAAGAATTTAATATGAGGTTTTTTCCTAAACTTAGGTTGTTTTAGACTTTTTAAAAACAATTATTTAATAATCTAGGCCATTTAGGTATTTTCTAAATTAATATGATTAAATAACGTGAACCTGATGCTTTTTATTAAATAAAATTAACCAACAAACTAAAAATTTTTATAAAATAAAAAGCGAACTACGGATGGTTTGATCTTAGCTAGCGGGTACGTAAACACTTTCAGGGCAACCATAATAAAATAAAAATTTAGGTTAGGAAAAGTAATCACAATAAACTAAAAAATTTAGGTTTAGAAAAATTAAATAAAAACTAAAAACAAAAACTTCAGAAAAATCAAATGAATAAAAACTTTAGGTTATTAATAATAAAAATCTTAGAAAAATTAGTATAATAAACTTTAGACTTGACGTTTTCTTTTAACATAAATTCAAAATCTTATAAAAATATGAAAATATAAAAAAATAGTAATAATAAATAGCATATTATGGTAGTAGATAAGTGAAAAAAATGAAGAGTAGAAATATAAGGGCCTTTCAGAAAATATTCTTGAAACTTCTACACAGTAACCGTTTAGGTTTTAATAGGTTAGCCATTGAATCTAGTATCTTTGGTTTATATTTTTCTAAAATATTTTTTAGGAAAATTTGCAAACTAGTAGCTAGCTAAAGTTAATCCACTCAATTAACTTTAACTGTATTTTCTAACTTAGGTTGGTGGTAACTCCTTTTAAAAATCTATTTTCCTTAATTTAGTTGAGTAATCTATGTTAAATAGGTAGGATTTAGTATCATTTCAAACTAAGGAAAATGATCAAAAACACGTCTCGACACTACTCATTTGTTTAGGGATGAAAGTTAGTATTGAAACTCAAATTGGTCCTTAATGCCTTATACAAACTTCTCTAAAACCTTCCTATAGACCTAGTATCTCTATTAGACACAATACTCACTATAACTCCATGCAATCTCACAATCTCCTTTATATGTAACCATGCTAGCTTACCTAAAGTATAGCTGATATTAATAGGTGAGAAGTGAGTAGATTTGGTTAGTCTATCTGTTATTACCCATACAACATCATCTTTCTCTTTAGTCTTGCAGAGAGCTATTACAAAATCCATTGTGATACAATACGCTCCCTTTAAGATCATTTTCTTCAATTCTAGATTCTCAGGTACACACAATTTGGTTCCATACCTTAAGACTCCAATTGGAGAGTATTGAACTCAAGAGCTTGCCTTGTTCTAACTTGCTCTTGATCTCTTAAATGCTAATATCTTTTGCCTAAGCTATCTTAATTTTATCTACCAAAGTTGACTGCATGTGTAAACTAGCCATCTTCACTCCAACTTCTTGAGTTAAAATCCTTAGATCTAACTTGCACATATTGTCCAACAACTTTCGTTGTGAAGTAATTAAAGTGACCATATTACGTTATTTCTTCTTGTTAAGGGAATCTGTGACCACATTGGCCTTTTTAGGATGGTATTGAATCTCTAGGTCATAATCCTTGATTAACTCTAACCAACTCCTTTGCCTCATATTCAGTTTGTTTTGTGTGAAGATGTACTTTAGACTCTTGTGGTTAGTAAAAATCTTACATTTTTCCCCATACAAGTAGTGCCTCTATAGTTTTAATGCCAACTCTACAATTGCCAACCTTAAGTCATGGATTGGTTAATTTCTTTCATATAACTTTAATTGATAGGATGCATAAGCGATAACTTGCATGTCTTGCATCAATACACAACCTAACCCTTGAGTTAAAGCGTTATTGTAAATTGTGAATTCTTCCCCACTCTCAAGTAATGCTAATATTAAGGTTGATACTAGCTTCTTAAGCTTCTAGAAATTGGTTTCACACTTATCATCCCATTCAAATTTCACCTTTTTTTTTTCGTGTTAATCTAGTGAGGGGAGTTGTTATCTTGTAGAATCCCTTTATAAATTGTCTATAGAAATCTACTAAACCTAAGAAGCTTCTTATGTCTATCACTATCTTTAGTTTGAGCCAATCTACTACAGCTCTCACCTTTGTTATGTCTATTGAGATTCCATCCTTATTAATCACATGACCTAAGAAAACCACCTGCGAAAGCCAGGATTCATATTTCTTGAATTTGGTATACAACTTCTCTGCTTGTAATCTACATAGCACCAGTCTTAAATGCACTTCATGTTCCTCCTTATTACCTTAGAATAGATCAAGATATTGTCTATAAGGATAATCACAAACTTATTTAAGAAATTCTTGAATACCTTATTCATCAAATCTATATAGGCTGCTGGAGCATTTGTTGAACCGAAGGGCATTACCATATACTCATAGTCTTCATACCTCATTTTAAAAGAAGCCTTTAGGATGTCCTCTTCCTCAATCCCCAATTAGTGGTATCTTGATCTCAAGTTGATTTTAGAGAATACCTGAGCTCCCTGTAGCTAGTCAAATAGATTGTTTATTTTAGGGAGAGAATACTTGTTCTTGATGGTGATATGGTTTAGCTCTTTATAATTTATGCAAAACCTTATGCTTCAATCTTTCTTTTTAATAAAGAGGACTGGTATACACTAGGGAAACATACGAGGTTTTATGAATCCTTTATCTTATCGGTCATGCAGTTGTTTTTTCAATTCTTCTAGCTCAACTAACATCATCCTATATATCGGTTTTGATATTGTTATAGTACCTGATACTAAGTTGACATTAAAATCAATTTCTCTAGCTAGGAGTAAACTAAGTAGATCTTCCGAATAGACATCAAGAAAGTCTTTTACTATTAACACCATCTCCAATCTCACTAACTCACTTGCTTTAGTAGTCACAATAGCTAGTATAGTCTTTCCCTACAATTCATAAGTAGGTAACCCTGTTGGCCACTATGCTTCGAGTTTAAACTTAAAAGAATCTCCTTTAGGCATATTGAAGTGTACCACCATATCATGACAATCAATGGTGGCAAGGTACTTTGAGAACCAATGAACTCCTAAGATTATGTCAAACTCCACCATTTCTATCTCTAATAGATCTATTGGTATTATCTTTCCCTCTATCTCTACCTTTACATTTTTGTATATCCTATTTAAAACTCTTCTAACTCGTAAGGGGATACTAACACTTACTACAAGAGTGTACTTGAAGAGTACCTGCAATAGTGCTCATATTTGGAAGGTCTTAGTGCTATTACTATTGGAGTGTTAATACTTTAGCTAAGACCCATTGTCTAGAGACACCTATTTGTGATCTACCAGCTTGTACCCTTGTAGGAGGTCTTGCAATCTACTGAACTAGGGTTATATAACTCCCAACCTAACCATTGGTTTAATTAATTGCCTTGTGTTCTCTTTGCTTACATACATGGTAGAAGACTAGTATGATAGATCTCTCATTGCAATTCCTACTTGTATGATCTAACTTCCTATAGGAGAAGCATGTAACATTTGGCCATTTGTAGCCCCTTTACTCATGGGGTCCATAAAATCTAGTACACTTGATTGTAAGGGCTACTGAGGGGAAGTGTTAGAGGCAATAGTCAAATTTGTAAAGGAGAAGCTACAATAATTAAAGGCCTATTCTAAAATACTTGGGGCCTCTTACCCTTATCCTAAACCACTACATTGGAAGCTAGCCTCTTACATAAAGCCTCTCTTATCCCGTAGGCTAATTAATCTTCTGTCCTCTTTTTGCTCTACTTCATGAACTTTTCTTTGTCCACCACCTCAATATAGGTAGATAGTTGAAAGGATTCGACTTCATGCTAGAGATTTAGCTCCAACCCCCTCATGAATCTCTTGACTCTGGACTAATCATTAGCACATATTGCCTTGGGGAGGAACTTAATTATGTGATTCAGTTCCACCTCATATTCCTCTACTAACCTTTCCACTATTCACAATTATAATATGTAGCTTCCATCTTATCATGTATGCTACTCAAGAAGTACTTTTGATAAAACAATTCTCAGAATCCTCTCTAGTCCACAAATCCTCTTATTAGCCTAAGAATTGAGGCCCACCAACTTGTTGTAGCTACTTTCAACATAAATGCAGCATAGTTTACCTTTTTGCCTTTTAGAACTTGAAAGATTGCAATGTTATTCTCCATCTCTTACATCCAGTTTTTTTCCCTCTATTGGGTCATGAATTCTAGGGTTAAACTCCTTCACCACTCCAACAAACTTATATAAACTTATTGATTCTTTAGCTACTCTAGTTTATTAAGCATTCTAAATTTTTGTTGCTATGCTTAACCTCATTGGGTTGTTCATAGTTTCTAAAAGTTGGATGGTCTGGTTTGCAGCTTGACTTTGTCCCCTTTGTGGCTATTAACCATGAAGATATCCCTTATCTGGGTTGCCTCACCTACTACCTCTTAATGAACCTAGACTAGAGATTCTTCTTAAAGGCATTCTACTCAGGATGTGGAATAAAAAGAGTAAACTAAAGAATTAAATTAGAGTAAGAAAGATACTGCTTATATATGTATATATATTGAAAAATAGTTTAAAGTAACCATTTAAAGAAAATAATATGTAAAGCCATAAAATAAGTAAATAGCATATAACACAATCAAATCAAGGAGTCTACCCACTCTCTTTATAACTTGCTGTTTTATAATGCCTAGTTCTTCTAGGGATCACAACTTACTTTTTATTGATTGAAGCTTGACCCTATCGATCATAAACCTGGTTTCCAAGTATCTTTGAACCTAAGTTTTCATACCATTTAAACCATAATGTCCTAGAACTTAAGACACTATAATCCATCACGTGTCCTTATAAGGTGAAGACATGTAAGATTCTTAAACATGATAAATGCACATAGCTTGCAACAAGTATTATCCACAATTAAAAGTAACACAACTAACATCATTAATAAATGGTTCAACTGAGTCTCATTACAATCCACAAACTACTTTGGAGATTATCTTGATATATCAACATATAACATGCTAGTAATAGCATAAATACTAAACTATTAATCGTACTATAATCCTCCAAAACTAAACATTTATCTAGTGATGTTCAAGACTTCAAGTGGCATTCCTCGCCTAGTCATCATAGTAATAATAATACTCTATATCATTCCCATCTTGCGCATATGTGACTAGATCCTTGACATATGAAATGTATTCATTCGTATTTGTAGGTGAAAAAGAAGGTCCCCAAAAGGTGAGTAAATGCCCAGCACATATAATTTACAAACACATGCACATGATCAAGCAATAACTTAAATCATGTGCATCAATGCAACAAGTAAAAATCAAATAATGGGTTATTATCTTATTTAGTCATCAAATAACAAAGGGGTGCTCATGACCTCACCACAATATATATATATAGTATGGTGTTACGAACTGCCATTACAGGTCCCAACATCCATGAGTCCCTAAATCTATCGAATCATCTTAGTATGCAACTCTATTAGGAACACCGTCACATATTGATCAACAGGTGCCTCCTAAGGTTCTACCACTACAGATCCTTAGACTGAGTTAAGCATAATCAGCAAACAACTTTATCAAATCCGATATACTATTAGTTATAGTTCCTTGACTAACTTAACAAGCACAAGTAACATACAAGATTATATGTACCTCAAAGGGTAATCTCCAATACAACTTATCCTTACATAATGGTTACACTAATTTTGTTATCTAGTTGTTATTGATTACTATTCTTACTTTGGTAGAATTTCCATAGTTGTATTAGGGGTTTAGGGTTACAAAAAAAAATAAAAAATAAAAAGAAAAGAAACGAAACCAGTTAGGAATGTTTTTAGGAAATATAATTGTGTATTAGGCCATGTATAGGATCATATGTAGAGAACATAGTTGTGTACTCTGGCCATGTACCTTTCTATACACCTTTGCCCTTTTACATACCTAAGTAGACGAGAAGTGTACTTGGCTGTGTATAAGTACACTAAGTACACTGGTGTGTATTTGGCCATGAACCTCTTAACTCACTTTTCTTCCTCTATACAACACGGGCAGGTATATAGGGTGTGTATTTGACTATGTACCCCCCTATTCCCCTTCAAAATCTCTTCCCAATTTCATCAATTTTGATTAAGTTCAACCTTAGGTGTGATCCAACACTTCTAAGTCTTAATTCATGGCATTTACAACTTAAATAGAAATTTACTTCAAATTAAACCACTTACTTGTATGGATTGCTCTAACGATCAAGGTTTTGTCCTAAGCTTTGCTCGCATTAAGTCATTTTGTAGTGCAATTACAAAGAACCTAACCCTAAATCACATCACTCACGAACACAACAAAAAGGAAAGATAATTGGATAGTTACCATGTGGAAATTCGCTAGAGTGCAGGATTTTAATAGTTGTCTTCCTTTCTTAAGGTTTCTCCTTTGCTCTTGGGGGTTGTTGTGCAAAAAGTGTAAAAGAATCAAATTGAATAGTATATGGCCCTTATGTACTCTTCTCACTAAATGACTAATTTGGCCCCATTTGTTAAACCCTTTTTACTAATTTTCCGTAACCTTTATATTCTTATTTGATATTATTTTTCTCAAGTTTTACATATACATAATATATGGATATATATATATATATATGAGCATATACATACATACACATATATACATATACATAATGATTTACACATGTATACAAGTGAACGCACATATATGTATTTGTATATACATATACACACGTATCTGCACATGTATCCATTCAGCATAAATTAAAAGAAAAAAGGTTTAAAGTTTTTTAATGGTAGATTTGTACTAAATTTAAGTTGATTAAAAGTAAAAAAGTTGAATTGGAGAGGATGTTAATAATAATTGTCTTGACTAAAAAGGGCATACAAAAAGTTTTTGTTGTATTGGTCCCTTTTTTATAACATTAACTTTTATCAAGTACATCCTAATTTATTAATTTCCTACCCTTTACTTTCCATTAAAAATTTAAGATGAAGAACATTAATAATATTCAATATTTAAATCCTTATTTTTCAAATGTGAATATATATTATTCTTCACATTTTTAATATGAGAAATTACATAACAGTATATGTAATGAGTGTAAAAAATGTTAGAAATATCATATATTGCATTTGCATCTGAGCCTATTTACAAGCATGCGGGTGACACATAAACAAATGGGGGTAGGAGGTATATGAGAGGAAAAAGCACACAGGTATGATGGGCTTTGCATGTAAAAAGTTTAAGCATATAAGGAACGCAAATTTGAGCACGATGGGAGCATGATTGCCAAGCTTACTACACCTATTCTACCTTTGCTATTGTCTAAACTCCTTCTTAACTAGATTCTAACAACTAATCCATGCTTTGCCTACTTCAAGACTATTCCTTCTCATGTTCAAACTAGCCATCTCTCTTAAGGATGTCTTTATCAACTAAAGTAAACATGATAGGTTGCAACATATCCTCGAGATTTGTACCTCTTTCAACTTTTACACATGGGTAGTGACCCATAACTCAACAACGTTCTTGCTTTTTTGCTAATAGCTATTATTATAGGCCCATAGCGGTCTTAGGCCTAAAGCTCAGTTTGTTCGTGCTCAGCCCTAAATTATGAAGGTAATTAAGCTAGTTCGGATAGATTAGGAAAGTAATCTAACTTCCATCAAGAACACATCCTATTGAATCTTTCCTAAAATAAATAGGGTGTCTTGAAGGAAGATTTACTTGCAAAAAAGTTTATGTTGTACCAACACTATAAATAAGGCATGACTTAAACTAGGTAATAGACTAAACACTTTCTACAAGCTTGAATTCCATGTCATTATGTTACTTCTTTGACTTGAGTGTTGGAGTCCAAGAGTTAAAGACACCTTTGGTGCCTAATAGCTCATGTTTGTTCATCTTGCAGGTCAACTTTTATCAATTTGAAGACTTGATTTGGTCCAAGACCAACTCACGGTGATAAGAGTAATCAATAATTGGTGCGTACCATCTATGGCTTAAAAAATCATCATGGTTGGTAGGAAAACCATAGTAAGATTTGGAAGACATTCTAGAAAAAACACTATCAATTATCGCAACCCACCGATAGTTTGAGCAACCTACCCCTCATAGGCTAGCACCACCAATGCCTCTAGTGTAATAAACTAATGCTTAGGGAGATGAAGATATGGTTATACGTCTCAAGCAATAACTAGTAGAATTAGTGGTTGAGAACCAATGCTTGCGCAATGAAGTAAATGAAAGTCATAAATGCTCCTAGTTTCATTCTTAACCATGTAGTGAACAATAGGGTGATAGTGTGTCACAACACAATAGGAACATGCCACAACAATATAATTGAGCTCCACTTCTAAGGGGCAATTTGCACAATAATAGGAATGACACATCTAAAGCACAAATGAGATGCTCTTTGGCCGATCCATCTAATGTTGTCAAACTCGTGAGTTAACTCGTACGATTTAATGATTTTACGAGTTTGGGTACATATAGAATCGTGATTTTGAACAGTAGAATCATCAAAATCGCGAGTTTGAATGTTTCCACCAATTGCACAATATTGCACAGCTAAGTAAAATTTCAACCATTCGGATCCAGTCCAAGTCTACGGTCTACCAATTAGTTGCCCTGCCCAATTAATAAAAGGCCTAGCCTAGCTCAACCAACGACTCCTTGCTTTTGCAGACTTCTCTAGCAGTGACTCCTTTGCATTTGCTGTACATTGAAGTTCAACAGATTAGGGAATGAAGAGGAGAGAGGCAGTCAAAACAAGAGAGGCGAGCCGAGATCTATAGTTTCACACTGAGCTGAGTTGATAGAAATTCGAAACAGCGAGCATCGAGCAGCGAGGATGAGTAGTGAGCCAGCGATCCTTCTCCTTCTTATTACGTTTGTGTATTGATCGAAATTCAAAACAGTGAGCACAGAGCAGCGATCCTTCTTGCAGCAAGCCACCGGGTAGAGATCCTTCTTCATAGACGTGGGTTTTGTGTCAGGTATGAGTTGTATGACCAGCAATACTTCTACTGTAATGTATCATATGAATGGGTATTTATGCTTGTGAATAGGAAATACTTTTACTGTAGTTGTATGACCAACAATACGCTTGTGAATGGGTATTTATGCTTTAGAAGTACAGTGATTATCTCTGTAATTATAGGGGTGATATTCGTTTGATCATGCTTTTGTGATATTCGTTTGATCATATCCAGGAAGGATTTGCATTTCTGCTTGTGGGGCTTCGTGTTAAGGGTCCTAAAATATGTTCCAATTCAAAAGCCCCACCACTGGGAAATTGGTTAGTGGAAATTAATTGAAATCATGGAAATGAATGTACTTGTGATGGTGATTAGTATATAATTTTCCACTGTTTATCCATTGAGGATTTGAATGCTGTAGAATTACCGCTTTTGAATCCAAATGTCTTCATGAAAACTACTTCACTAGAGTTGGAATTCAAGTTGCATATTAAAATTTATCTATGCTCCCATCCTTTTAGAGTATTTATCCAAAACACTTAAAATTCTCCTTTAAAGATACATATTGCTCCCTTACTTCCACAAAGGGTCCTCGTCCTCAACCTGTCACTAAACTTGAGCTCCATATATTTTGGTTTTGCCTTTATTATTATAAAATTTTTCCTTTCTAAAGTTTCACATAATCTAGGTAGATTAATGAGATGAGCAAAAGGAAAAGGGGCAACAATGGGTGGACAAATTGGATCTAGCCAAGAAAATGCAATCACATAGCTTCCATTTTCCATGAAATTTCAGTAGCTAGTAAAGAAGTCAGGAGAGAAATCAAATTCTAAATAATTGGAAGCTATGGTTAGGCATTCTTTTTAAGGGTGTAACTATGCAACTTGTGCAACCTGAACTCCCATAACTGCCCAAAAAGTAAATTTACCTCCCCAAACTGCCATTGAAGGCATTAAATGAAAATTCTATGGACGCAAATTCACTTTTTGCAGTGCCTTATAAGCTAGAACATAAGCTTTACAGGATAAGGAAAAGTGTCAAATTATAGATTCTTTACATCTTTACCAAGCTCTCATTAATGGTATAGGAGAACTTATTAAGTATGATTCTATGGACTCCACCAAAAGGCCTTAGAACAAACCTTGAACCAACAACAACCACCGTAGGCCTGCATACAATGCTCTACTTAATGGGCATTGTTATAATTTGGAAATGGGATTATATTACTTATAATATACTCATTTTTCTAGCTTTATGGAATGTAAAGCTTGTTAACCCCTATGTTTTGCTTTCCTTTTCTTGATGATGATTTAAAGAGAAGCTTTATAGTTATTTTTCTTGCTATCTCTTCTAGTTTTAATTAGTAATTACTTGTTACATGATCATGAGCAATTTACTTTATACATGTAATTTGTAAATATGTAATAGTACTTTATAGTTTCTACTTTCTACTTTTTACTCCTTTTTTCTTTTTTTTTTTTCTTATAGGATTTAAAGTATTGATTGAGTTAAAATGTCATCTTCCAAATCATCTAGAGAGAGTTCCAAAAGGAAGAATTCACTTGGAAGTAGATCTGATGTAGGTTGGGAGCATGGAATTGATATAGACAACAATGGGAAAAGGTCAAATGTAAGTATTGTAATAAAGTTGTTAGTGGACGCATTTACAGATTCAAAAATCACTTGGGCTGTATGCGTAAAGATATAGAGCCACGCACTAGTGTCCTGGATGATGTAAAAAATGAAATGTTAACAATGTTGCTAAAAGCAGCAAAATTATCAGAAATGAAGAGAAAGCAAATTCATGGCATTGAAGATTCTAATGATGTTGATGATGAGGTGGAGCAAACAGGGATAAACAAAAAAGAAAGGAATTGCATGGACTTCTTTCTGAAACAAAAAAAAAAAAAAAATTGGTCAAAGTGGAACACGAGCAACCCAAAGTACAATTAACCAATTCATGATGAAAGATTTAAGAGAAGAATGTTGCCAACAAATTGCTCATTTTATCTATACTAGTGCAATTCCACTTAACTGTGTCAAAAATCTAGAGTTTGTCAAGATGCTTCAAGTGGTTGGTCGACATGGATGTGGGCTTAAACCTCCTTCTTATCATGAGCTAAGGGTGACTTGTTTGAAGAAAGAAGTAGCTCGAATAATGGAATTACTTGACGACTACAAAGTTGAATGGAAAAAAATAGGTTGCTTCATTATGTCTGATGCATGGACTGATAGAAAGAGGCATTCCATATGCAATTTCTTGGTTAATAGCCCCAAAGGAGCGGTCTTCTTATCATCTATAGATGCTTCTGATATGTCCAAGACAACTGACAAATTTTTAGCAATGTTAAATGATATTGTGAAGAAGGTTGGACAGGAAAATGTTGTACAAGTTATCAAAGATAATGTTACAAATTATAAAGCAGCAAGAGAAAAATTGATAGAGAAGAGAAAATGCTTATATTGGACACCTTATGCTGCACATTACATTGATTTGATCTTGGAAGACTTTGAAAAGAATTTGAAGATCCATCAGGGGACAATTGCAAAAGGAAGGCGAATTACTACATATATTTATTCTAGAACTATACTTATTTCAATTCTAAGAAGATACACTAAAGGGAGGGACTTGATTAGACACGGTGTAACTCGTTTTACCACTTCGTGTTTGACATTAGGTTGCCTTAGTGAGTTGAAAAGTGCATTGATGATGATATTCACTTCTAGTCATTGGAAATCATGTAAGTATTCGACCACAAGTGATGGAAAGCGGATTCAACAAGTGGTTTTGGAAGAATGTTATTGTTTGCCTTAAAGCTGCATTTCCCTTGATTAAAGTATTTAGATTAGTGGATTCTGATGAACAACCAGCTATGGGTTTCTTTTATCCAGAAATGGATCGTGCCAAGCAGAAAATTAAAGCAAACTTCAATAATGTAAAGAAAAGGTAATATCGCAACTTATTAGCTATATATATATATATATTTTCTTTAGTGCTAATTTTAAAGTTTCATTTCTAAATTGAAATCATATTTATTTAATGTAGTTATGAACCTATCTTCAAGATTATTGACAAGAGATGGGAGCTTCAACTTTATAGACCATTACATGCTGCAGCTTATTAATTGAATCCCCATTATTATTATAGTGATGATTTTAAAGTTGATGCCGATGTTAAGATTGGATTATATGGTTGCATAGAGCGTATGGTTTCTAATCCAACAAAAAGGTGTAAGATTGATATGTAGGTTGAAAGATTTAAGGATGCTAATGGACTATTTAGCATTGAAGTTGCAAAGTTAGCAAAAAAACAAAAAAGCTCTAGCTAAATGGTGGGATTCATATGGAGATGAATGCCTAGAACTACAAAAGTTTGCTATTCGTGTTTAAGTTTGACTTGTAATTCTTTAGATTGTGGGCAGAATTGGAGTGCGTTTGAAATGGTACGATACAAATAGTTCTTTTATTCAATTTTATATATTATTACTTATTAAGATTATGAATCTTATAAAGTTATATATAACCTTTTTTATTTTCAGGTCCATACCAAAAAGAGGAATAGGTTGCATCAACAAAAGATGAATGATTTAGTCTTTGTAATCCATAACTTGAAATTAAGAAGTAGGAAAGAAAGATGCATTGCTGATACTGACACTTCTACTTTCACTGTTGAAAATCTCTCATCTGATGATGGATGGATAGTTAAAGAAGAAAAAGTGTTTGACTCATCAAATGAGAATGAAGGTGTATTGCATATCTTTCTCAGTGCAAGGGATGAAGATAAAGATGATGCGGAAGAGGATGAAATTGGTGCTTTTGTCAATTTGGAGAGTCCTGTACGTAAGTCCCCAATCCCAAATGATTTGGACCTTCATGATATTGATAATGTTGAAGCTGAAATGCAAATGGGAACTTCAAAAGATTTGGAATTAGTGGATATGGAAATCATTGGTAGCTATACATATCTACTAATGATTTTATGATGAAGAAGAAGAAGATGAAGATGCAAATGATGATGATGATATGGATGAGAGAGATGGTGGAAATTGTGATGATTTATTTTAGTTCTTGTTTTATAATATGATTTATGAATTCATAACTTTTATTAGGACTTTTGGTTGATTATTTTTATGGTTGATTATCTATATTATGCAACTTATGCTTGATTATCTATATTATAACTTTTATTGTGATTTATGACCAAATTCTATACTGAAATTTTTAATTTATATTATCCATTATATTTTTTAATGACTACTGTAAGTAAATTTTTAATATTTAAAGGTTATTTTATAAAGGTTGTAAAAACTTACATTTCTACGTTCCGATTCTACGGACCCCCTTGCGATTCTACGTAAAATCGCGATTTTGATAACTTTAGATCCATCTTTGGATGACATTGATAATATGATTAAGCACCTCAATAAGATAAAAAATACTAAGATGCCTAAGTCATAGGACATGTTCACCATTGATAACTCTCTCTTTACACAAGAAATCCAAGATGAACAGCTCCCAATGCACATTTGAATTCCTTAGATGGAGTTTTATAATGGTGTTACTAACTCATCTAATCACTTAAGTTACTATACTGCTTAGATGCCACTTTTATTAATATCTAATGCCATTGCTTGTAAGGCTTTTTTGGGTGCCCCTAATAAAGTAGTTTGTACTTGATATGGAGGCCTTAAGTCAAACTTCATTACAAATTATAAAGGAGCTTGCCATGCAGTTTTACAACAATTTCTAACTAGCAAGATGTTAGAATGTAATTCTTCGACTCATAATTTGGTAAGACAAAGGCAAGATGACACTTTGAGACAACATCTCGAGGTTTAATAGGGCTATGCTCAAAATTCCTAAAGTGGACATGAGTGTCACCTTGAATGTAGCTATTAATGGGGTCAAAGATTGATCCTAGTTTTTTTATTCTTTGACGCTCCATAAGCTAAAGAATTTTAAAGAGTTTCAATGATAGATAATAGATTACATTTCTCAAGAAGATGCCATATTGGCAAGGAGACAAGTCGAATAGAAGTCATCAGATAAGAAAAAAAGCAACAAGGACTGACTTTTACTGAAAGACAAGCTTGGTCCTAAGGCTAATAATAGCGGGTCTACTTGAAATGGGAAAGGCAACAAAAAGAGAGCCATTCCTTCTTATGAGCTGCATAGCCCACTCAACAAGCCCTAAGCTAACCTCTTCATGGAAATTTGAGATAGTGGCATCATCAAATTGCTAGATAGAATGAGAAGTAATCCTTCAAGAAGAAATTCAGATAAGTATTGTGACTTGCATTGAAACAAAGGCCATACAATCAAGAATTGCACATAATTTAAGAATGCCTTAGAGGATCTCATAAAAAAAAGTTACCTCTATGAATTATTTAAAAGCTAAACGACCTCTTAAATGAGATCATTATGAAGAAAGTGAAAGAGAGCAAGAGCTGGAAGCTTGACCCACACAAGGAACAATTAACACGATAGGGGGTAGACCAACTGCTGGAAAGTAGTCAAGCTCTTAGAGTAAGTAGACATTTCCATTTCATTCTTCGATCACGATTTAGAAGGCATTATGAATCCCCATGATGATGCTGTTGTCATTTGAGCAAGAATCGCTGAATTTGAAGTTTGCAAGTTACTGATTGATGAGGGTAGCTCTACAAACATCATATACAAGAAGTCCTTTAACTAAATGAAGGATTAGGTCGAGGCAAAGTTGAAGCCTTATGACCATCAGCTCTATGGTTTCAATAATCAACTTGTCAAACTAGAGGGCGTCATAACCTTTCCTCTAGAGCTTGGAGATGGTCCCCACATGACCTAAGTGCTAATAGATTTTATAGCCATTAATGCTTGTTTGCCATATAATGTCATCCTAGGATAATTGTCATAGAATGCAGTGGGAATGATTGTTGCAATAAAATACTTGAAAGCTAAATTCATTACTCCCATAAGGGTTAAAGTGTGTAAAGGAGATCAGTAAGTGGCTTGAAATTGCTATCTCCAAGCCTTCCTACAATGAGAAGCACTTACCATCGAAGCTACCCATGACTAAAAACAAGGATAAAGGAGGGAACCAACTTAGGAAATTGAGATAATAGAAATTGTTAACCCCCTTAAATAGACCATGAAGATTGGAACAACGATTACGATAGAGCTATGTTAACAGCTCATTAACTTCCTTTGACTAAATGTAGGTGTTTACACATGGTCTCCGTCAAACATGACCGGAATTCCACTTGAAGTGATGATACATTGACTTGATATTGACTTGACCACTAAGTCTATAAGATAAAAGAAAAGGAACTTCACACTAGAGTGTTAAACAACTATACGAGAGGAGGTGCAACAATTGTTGAAAGTAGGATTCATAAGGGAGGAACCTTACCCTACTTGACTAGCATATTGTGTGCTAGTTAAGAAGTCTAATAGGAAGTGGCAGATGTGTATTGATTGCATCGACCTTAACAAAGCCTACCCAAAGGACTATTTTTCTGTAACTAGGATCGAGTAGCTGGTCAACTTGACCTCAAGCCATACATTGTTTAGCTTCATGGATGGCTTCTTAGGCTATAATCAAATTATAATGCATGAGCTCAACCAGGTTTATAGTTCATTCATCACCAACTTTGAAACATATTGTTATAATGTCATGCCTTTTGGATTTAAAAACACTAGGGTTAACTATTAGAGATTGGAGATGAAGATGTTTATGTGTCAAATTAGTCGAAATGTAGAAGTATAAGTCAATGACGTGATACTAAAAAGCAAGGGGCCTAAACAAAACTTAACAAATTTAAAAGAGACTTTCCAAATAGTCTGATAGTACAGTATGAAGTTGAACAAGCTAGAAGTGTATATTTAGAGCAGCATCTAGGAAATTTCTTGGCTATATGGTGACTTCTTGAGGGATAGAAGCTAATCTTGAGAAAAGCAAGGCCATATTAGACATACAATCACCTAAGATAGTTAAAAAAGTGTAGTGAATCATAGGATAGATTGTAACATTACGTAGGTTTGTATCTTGATTTTCTAATAAGTGTGCTAAATTTTTCATGATCTTGAAGAACCTAACAGAATTTCAATGTACAGAAGAGTATTAGAAGGCATTTGATAAGTTGAAGCACTTCCTCACTACACTACTAGTCCTCTTCAAACCAATTCTAGGTGAAAAGCTTTACTTTGCCTTTTTGTTAGTGGTTGAGCCCTCTCCTTGGTCTTTATCCGAGTAGATGGAAAGGAGCGTTGACATGTTTATCACGTGAGGCACATATTATAGGTCTTGGAAGTTAAATACTTGAAGGTAGAAAAGTTTAGCTTATTCGTGGTCATCTCTGTGAAGAAATTTCGTCCTTACTTTGAAGCCTACCAAGTGGTGGTACTCATTGACTAGCCTTTGGGGCAAATTCTCCAAAAGCCTATTGATGGGGGAGGATGGTTCACTATGCCTTAGAGTTCAATGTTATGGCATCCAATACTAACTACGCAAGGCAATGATGGCACAGGTGTTAGCTGATTTTATAGTCGAATCAATAATAGAAGAAGAAGTGCCCATCGAAGTTCACGAGGAGTGTATCTAGACTCTACATATGGATGGCTCATCTACTAGAGGGGGAAGTAGAGTTGGGCTTGTAATGTATGGACCACATGGAATTGAAGTGGAATATGCACTAAAGTTGAGATTCTTGGCTAGCAACTACGAGGTGGAATATGAAGCCTTCATTACTAGATTAAAGATGGCTAACGGCATTAGGGTAGAAAAGGTTAAGACTTTTTTAGATTCACAACTCATAGTCTAATAGGTTAACGGAGAATATGTGATTAAAGAGGAATGGATGACCAAATATTTTGAGGTCATTAGATCTTACGTCCAAACTTCTCAACATGGAGCACTGTGAAGATTCCCTAAGTGGGGAATTCCAAAGCCAATGGCCTATCCAAGTTAGTGTCACAATACCTCTCTAATTTGGATAAGAGGGTGTTTGTGGAATTCTTGCTTGAGAAGAGTACTGGCAAGTCTCAAAAGGAGTGTTTTTGATGAATATCACATTAGGAGGATTAGTCTAAGGATAATCGAAGACAAGATAAGGAGTTGGGATCAAAGAGCATAGGCTTATTTGAAGTGTGGATCATGAAGATGGAAGTCGAGGATGGAATCAAATGCCGATAACTTCAAGATTGTTGAAGACTGCTGACCTTGGAAACTTAGGCTGCCAGCCTAAAGTGGCTAGCTTTAAAGAAGGTCGCTTACCTAATGATGGGAATTTTTTCGGCACTCTAGATGTTCTTAGAACTCAATTTGGATGATGATCCAAATCACTCATATTTCACTTTGTTTCTTTTATCTAATAAAAGTTTGAGTAATAATCTTATAGGTACAATAATATTTCTCCATGAGATGCCAAATGACTTACATTAGTTGATCGCTACAGGACATCATCAGATTATCATCCAATGGCCCGTTGAGATTGACATCACTTCGATGCATTGGCTCTTTGAGGATTTATATTATTTTTGTATTTGTAATTGTTCTTTGGATTATTTATGTTGTAATTTTCTTTTGGGACACTTTCATTTATTTGTAATTGTCTTTAGGGCCGACCATCCTAAAAGTAGCATAGTTGTAATTTTGTGAACTTTTTAACCCTAAAGGGAGTAAGTATAAATACTTGCTTAAGTAGGGTTTTAGGGGGAGAATTTTCAGAATATACACTTAATATTTTCATGAGAGAATTAGGGTTCATCCTTAGTTCAATCCCTCTTATCAATTTTAATCCCAAGAATTGGAATTATGGCCAGTGTAACAAGGAGAAATTGTGAGTTATATCAATTTCGATTTGTTGTGTTTCTTTTCTTCTCTAATGAGTTATATCTAGGGTTGGATTGAAGTTTCTTGATTAGATTTGATTCCTTTATATTCGAATTATTAGTGCTTAATTGAGTGGCCCTTAGACTTGATTTCTATTCTTCTATTTTGAACATTTTTGAACCGTAAAATCAAGTATTGTGGAAGGTGGATCACAGTCATTGTTCTTATTGATTTTGTGTGTTATTTAATGTGGTTTTCAAGAATATTAGTGATCTTCATTAAGGAATACAACATTGTGTAATTCATTTCATGAAATATAGCATTCGGATCATCTATTGCAATTAGGGTTCACGCAACATTTTGCTCTAAATTGAATCGATTTGATCTTATCCTTTAAGGATTGTTAATTGGTTCATTTGTATGTGCTTAAACTCCCTTTCAAGCACATCATAATTTGGTATCAGAGCTTGTGGTTGTGAGAAGGGGTTATTTGATTTTGAATTTCGGAAATCTAGGGTTCTTGATCTTACAACTCCATTCCAAAATTGAATTGTTGGTGTTGTTACTTGAAGTGGCATGATTATCTTGCTTAAGGAGTTGAACTTGCTGCTTATTAGAGTAAGTTTTGAGTACTTGTTGAAGCTTCTATGTTGTTTATTTCACTATGAAGGAAAGAGGGGAGTTAGTGCATTTTTGAACCTAAATTTGGAAGTGTGAAGTATCTTCAATTGTGTAGAAAGAAAAAAGTGTGAAATTTGCTTGTTTGTTTTCGGAAATAGAGGGTGTAATTGAGCATTTCCAGATTTGAGTTGTGCGGAAGATTTGGAAATTATTTGACTTTCAAAACAAGCATTAAGTTGAAAAAGTTAATGTATGGTTATTTGAATTTGAAAATTACTTCTTACCAATTGTGGAAGGGTTGCAATTAGTGAAGTGGTTTGATTTTCAAATTCAAATTGTTGCTGTTTTATATATGAGTTACGGTTTGCTTTGGTGTTTTGTAGTGGTGAAAGATTGTACATTTGGAAGTGTGAACCATAGGGTGAGTGTGTAGTGCATGAATAGCAAGCCGTGAAAAGGAAGAGTGGTGTTTCAATTGTGAAGTGGAATTATGTAGTGTGTTTTTTGGAAAAGGTAGAGGAATCACAATTGTCATTTTCAGATTTGAAATCAGAATTGAAAGTGTACATTATGAGGTCAATTAGAAATTTCAAACACACATTAAGTCATAATTAATTGTGTATCATTTGAATTTGAAAAAGCCTCTTACCATTTGTGGAATTGTGCACTTATTGAACTTCTTTTGAATTTGAAAGTTGGTTGTAATTGTAGAAGTGAAATTGTACCATGGCTTGAGAAGTGAATTTGGAGTTATTCTTGTTAATTAGTAGAGGTTGTGTACATTTAATGTTGGTTATTATATGTGTTGTCAAGGATATTGCTAATTGTGGCATGAAGCATCTTAGCACCATGAGTAAAGAGGAGTAGTGTAGTGGTGGTTTTGTGTATTTTTGTATTTGTTGAGGTGCTGCACATTGTGGTTATTTGTAGTGTGAAATCAAGGCAAGAAAAGAAAGGTTGAGTAGTGGAATTTAAAATTCAAACAGATCATTAAAGTGTGAAAGTAATTGAACTAGTTACTTAAACACTTGTTGTTAAATTTAATTCTATCTACTTAAAAGTAATTGTGTGTGTACTTTATTTATTGAATTTATTTGGTGAACTAAATTATTTCCTTGTGCCTTTGAAGCTCTTTGAGATGTGAGCTATTATATCATTGTAGTTGCTAAAATGTGTGGATTGCTGTTGTTGATTGAGTGTGCTGTAAATTGTAGGACTACTTCTTCAAATTCACATCATGTCCAATGAAAGTGTGAATGGAGGGATTGGAAATGAGGCCAATAGCTAGGTTGGTGGAGGTCAGGGTCATAATACTATAGGTGGGAAGACTTTGGAAAAACAGCGCCGGGATTTTACTACCATAATTGCTACTTTGGCAACTAGGATTGATATGATGACATTACCACAACCTCTAGTGGTAAACCCTCAGGCACCACCTAGGGTAGCTCCGCAGAACCTTTAGAGAGAAAGGGCAGTAGGAGAAGGAAATCTAGGTAGAAGGATGGAGGGAGATCATCACCCCTACGGGGAAGAGAGGGATGACAACTTTGGGGCTAATCCTTACCCAAATAGGGATTTCAAGCCACCTCGAGGATTGGAATATGTGAAGCTGTAGATGCCTTCTTATGATGGTAAGGGATTAGTTGATGATTATCTTGATTAGGAGGATAAGGTTGAAGGTCTCTTTGAATGCTATGAGATCGACGATAACACCCGAGTCCAACTAGCTGCTGTCGAGTTTACAGGCTATGCTGCCTTATGGTAGAAGAACTTGATTATCAACAGGCGTAGGGATGGGGAGGTTAATATTCAAGCATGGAGGGATATGAAAAGGGTGTTGAGAAAGAGATTTATTCTTAAGCACTACAAACAGGAACTGTTCATGTGACTACAGACATTGAGGTAGGGAGGTAAGATAGTTGATGATTATGTGTAGGAATTTAAAACCCTCATGATTAGATGTAGGTCAATCGAACCTCCAAAATAAACCCTAGCACACCTCATCTCAAGGCTGAAATATGAGATAGCATGTGTCATTGAGCTGCAACGATATAAGACACTTGATGAGGCTATTTAGTTAGCCTTGAAATTGGAAAGACAAAGGAGGTCCAACTTGTTTAGGGCTCTAAGCAGCAGGCCTAGTACTACTACCGGACCCAAGGTAGTTGATGGTCGATCATGAGGGATAAAGGCGGTAGGTGAGACAGTGAGAGTAGTGGACAAAACTACCCCTAGTACTGCTAGAGAAAATATACCCTTTAGGAAGGGTAAAGAGGTAATAGCACCAGATGTGAGGCAGATTGTTCTTGGATCTACTAGTGGAAAAGTACGCCGAATCAAATGCTTTAAGTGCATGGGATTTAGGCATATGGCAGTATAGTGTCCAAATAAGAGGGTGATGATTGTTATGGAGGGCGTTGGAGAAGATGTTGAGGTTGAAGAGGAACAGGTTGAGCCTGTAGATTTGTTCGTAGCACTACAGAAGTACTATGATGATCAAACTGTAGAAACACATGAGGAGTGTACAGGTGAATAGTATTTACCCATTAATGTGTTACGCAGGACTCTAACCTTATCTCCTAATGCTAGAGACATACAAAGGGAGAACATATTCAATACCTCTTGTAGGATCAAAGGTAACCTTTGTGTGCTCATCATTGATAGTGGTAGTTGCATGAATGTTATATCTGTTGCACTAGTAAACAAATTATAATTATTTACTAGTCCACATCCTAGCCCTTATAACTTGCATTGGTTGGACAATCAGGGCAGTATACATGTTACTTTAAGGGCAAAGGTGCCTATGAGTGTTGGGTAGAAGTATCACGATGAGGTCCTATGTGATGTGATCCCTATGTGTGCGTTCCATTTGCTATTGGATAAGCCCTGGATGTTTGATAGGAAGGTGTTACATGATGGTTTCGGAAGCACCTATATGTTTAGTATGAGAGGGTCTCACATAGTACTATCACCTATGACTCCATCCAAGGTGCACCAGTTTTAAGAGCATATCAAAACTACTTCCACTGCATCTGGTAAGTAGGAGAATAGGCCAACAGAGATATCCAGGTTCAGTTCCAGAAATGACCCTCTAGATTTGAGGGCAAATATTTCAGAAGCCCAAGGAGATGATGGGAATTTTTCCGGTACTCTAGATGTTCTTTGAACTCGATTTGGATGATGATCCAAATCACTCATATTTCACTTTATTTCTTTTATCTAATAAAATTTTGAGTAATAATCTTAGAGATACAATAATATTTCTCCATAGGATGCTAAATGACTTACATTAGTTTATCGCCACGGGACATCATCAGATTATCATCCAATGGCTCGCTAAGATTGACATCGCTTCGATGCATTGGCTCTTTGAGGATTTATATTATTTTTGTATTTGTAATTGTTCTTTAGACTATTTATGTTGTAATTTTCTTTCGGGACACTTTCATTTACTTGTAATTGTCTTTACGGCTGGTCATCCTAAAAGTGGCATAGTTGTAATTTTGTAAACTTTTTAACCCTAAAGGGAGCACATATAAATACTTGCTTAAGTAGGGTTTTGAGGAGAGAATTTTCAGAATATACACTTAATATTTTCATGAGAGAATTAGGGTTCATCCTTAGTTCAATCCCTCTTATCAATTTTAATCCTAAGAATTGGAATCGTGACGAGTGCAACAAGGAGAAATTGTGAGTTATATCAATTTCTATTTGTTGTGTTTTTTTTCTTTTCTAGTGAGTCATATCTAGGGTTGGATTGAAATTTTCTTGGTCAGATTTGATTCCTTTATATTCGAATTATTAGTGCGTAATTGAGTGGCCCTTAGACTTGATTTCTATTCTTCTATTTTGAACATTTTTGAACCGTGAAATCAAGTATTGTGGAAGGTGGATCATGGTCATTGTTCTTATTGATTTTATGTGTTATTTCACGTGGTTTTCAAGAATATTAGTGATCTTCATTGAGGAATATAACATTGTGCAATTCATTTCATGAAATATAGCATTTGGATCATCTATTGTAATTAGGGTTCATGTAACATTTTGCTCCAAATTGAACCAATTTGATCTTGTCCTTTAGGGGTTGTTAATTGGTTCATTTGTATGTGCTTAAACTCCCTTTTAGGCACATCACCTAAAGTGGTCAACGTGAAAATGGAGTCAGGTCGGCTTTGTAAGCTGTGGGTCTGAGTGGTCGACTTACTCTAATTTAGGTCGATTGGAAGTTCAAAACTAAGTCGCCAGCTTAGGTGTCGGCTTAGGTAGAAATATAGGCTGGCTTTAGTCAAATTTAGGCTGCCAGTGTATAATGTTTTCCTTAATCACAATTAGGGTTTTTATACATTTTTGTGTGCTTTTGTTGTGAGACTATAAATAGTTGTCACACATTCATTTGTATGAATCTTTTAGCAAAGTTTATTCATAATTTGAGAGAGATTTCTCTATGGTTCTTTGAAGAACTAATTGAACTTATCAAATTTTAAATCTGTGGCATTCATCCCTTAACTTATCAATCGATCGTTCCATAATCGATTGTGGTGTTTTTGCATATACCAAGTTTTTGTCTTATTTATAGACAAAGGGTTATGGTGTCCATCGTTCTTGAGAGATTCGTAGGTTGTGAAGTTAGCAAATCGAGTGTCGAGTTTCATCATGGGTTAGCAGGGTTCGCATCATTTGGTATAAGAGCAATCAGGTTTAGTAGGATCACCTGTCTTGTTATTTCAATTACCTATTCATAGTTTAGGGTTTGGATAAAAAAAACTATCTTTGAATTTTAAATTGTTGCAAGTAGGTCTGAGTTTAATTATTATTAGTGTTGAAAGGAATCGTACACACTTCCTTTCTTCAGAGTAAAAAAAATAAAAAGAAAAGAAAAGAAAGAAATTCGTATAAAATACAAAAAAATAAAAGAAGCAAAAGCAAGAAAAAGGAATTCGTATAAAAAAAAAAGTAGTGTGACAAAATTGTGTTTTAGAGTTTGTGGTGATCCTTAGTTAAATTCATAGCACGTTGTAAACCATGTCAAACCGTATTACGAAACTGCTATTGGGAAAGTTGGGTGGATTTCTATATGAACAATTCCGATTAGATTATTAGTTCCAAAAGAACCATAAAGAGAAATTTTTTGAGTGGGTAAGGATTGGTGAAGACAGTAGAGCAATTTAAGTGAAACACGTGAGTGAGGGAATTTGAGAGATTACATTTTATTACTCCTAACATTGTCTTGTGTAGCAATATGTCTCATAGAAAGTCTTCTAAAAATGTTGATGGGGAGGAGTTTATTGTTCAGGAGAAGTTATTGGAAGTGAGGAGAGTTTGGAATGTACAGGTTAGAGACGAAGAGGAGGTGTAAAGGGAGAATCTTTTTCATACTAGATGCCTAGTTTAGAACAAAGTGTGTAGTATGATTATAGATGGTAGGAGTTGCACTAATGTGGCAAGTGCAGCTATAGTTCAGAAATTAGGACTTTCCACTAGTAAGCATCCTCAACTGTACAAATTGCAGTGGTTGAATGATAGTGGTGAAGTGAGGGTGGACATGCAGGTGCTAATTACTTTTAGCATTGGAAGATATGAAGATGACATTTTATGTGACGTAGTTTTGATGCAAGCTACTCACTTGTTGCTTGGACGAGCATGGCGGTTTGATAGGAGGGTTAAACATGATGACTTTACCAATAAGTATTCCTTTGAGTACAATTAAAGGCCAGTTACTCTTACGCCTTTAACCCCTAAACAAGTTTATGAGGACCAGCTAAAATTTCAAAAAGAGAGTGGTTAAAAGAAAGAGAGTGAAAAAGAGATAGTGAGTGAGAGTCTAAAAGAAAAAGATAAGGAAGATGAGGTTTGTGAGAACATAAAAATAAAAGCCAAGAGAAAAGAAAATTTTTATGAAGATCAAGTGGGGTTACAAAGAGAGAGTGAACAAAAGGGAGTTAGTAAAAAAATTAAACTGAGCTCTATTGTAGAAGAAAAGGAGAGAGAGACTAAGTCAAAGGAAAGTGAAAAGAGAGGAAGAACATTGAGTGATGAGGGAAAAGTAGAGTGGAAAGAAAATTTTGATGAGAGACTCAGTGAGGTTAAGAATGTTCAATTTGCAAGAACAAAGAGATCGGTTGAGGTGCATGAAAAGGCTAAGCTCAATATTGAGCTACATAAGAAGTAGTGTGCTAAACGAACCAGTAAAGGGTGTTCTCAAATTCTCTTTGAACTTAGAGATTGGGTTTGGGCGCACATGAGTCAAAGGTGATTCCCAGCATAAAGGTGATCAAAGAGGCTTCCAAGAGGTAAGGGTCTATTCCAAGTCCTCGAGTACATTAATGATCACATTTACAAATTGGAATTGCTAGGTACGTATCCAACTAGTGCTATTTTTAATATTTTTTATTTGAGTCATTTTAATGCAGGTGACGATTTGAGCACAATTCCTTTTCAAGATGAGGGGAATGATGAAGATCACATTAGGAGGATTGGTTTAAGGATAATTAAAGACAAGATAAGGAGTTTGGAACAATAAGCATAGGCCTATTTGAAGTGCGGATCATGAAGATGGAATCAAAGGCCGATAGCTTCAAGATTGTTGAAGACCACCAACCTTAGAGACTTAGGTTGCTGGCCTAAAGTGGCCGGCTTTGAAGAAGGCCGTTAACCTAAAGTGGTCAATGTGAGAATGGCTTTGTAAGTAACCAGCCTAAGTGGCCAGCTTACTCTAATTTAGGCTGGTTGGAAGTTCAAAACTAAGCCGTTGGCTTAGGTGCTGGTAGAAATATAAGTCGGCTTTAATCAAATTTAGGTTGCCGGTATATAATGTTTTCCTTAGTCACAATTAGGGTTTTTATACATTTTTGTGTACTTTTGTTGTGAGACTATAAATAATCGTCACACATTCATTTGTATGAATCTTTTGGCAAAGTTTATTCATAATTTGAGAGAGATTTCTCTTTGGTTCTTCGAAGAACTAATTGAACTTATCGGATTTTGAATCCATAGTGTTCATCCCTTAATTTATCAATTGATTGTTCCATAATCGATTGTGGCATTATCGCATATACCAAGGTTTTTGTCTTGTTTATAGACAAAGGGTCATGGTGTCTATCATTCTTGAGAGATTTGTAGGTTGTGAGGTTAGCAAATTGAGTGTCGAGTTTCGTCACGGGTAGCTAGGGTTTGCATAAGCTTTGTTAATGAGACCTAAACTCTCATGGAGTCATGCTAGATAGACTAAAGCACTACTTATCTAATAAATGATGCCATCCTTGAGGAAAGGGAAAAGTTTAAGGTCTTGAGGCAAAAAGCAACCTAGTATACGCTCCTCAACAAGAAATTTTATAGAAGGCTATACAACTTACCACTCTTCAGGTGCCTCTGAGTGTTTGAGGTTGAGCACTTACTCATTGAGCTTCATGTTAGGATATGCAGTAATCACATGATGAGCCATGCCTTAGCAATTAAGGTGCTTTGAGTTGGTTATTACTGGCCCACCATAAAGAAATATGCTAAGGTAATCGTACAATGATGCGATAAGTGTCAGAAGCATGCCCCAGTCAATTGGTAACCAAGTAGTATCCTTATGCCAATTATGAGCATATAGCCTTTTGTCCAGTAGTGACTTAATATTCTTGGACCATTCCTTAATAATGTAGGTTAGCGTTAGTATATCAGAATTGCCATCAATTATTAAATAAAATGGGCAAAAGTCGAGGTAGTAGCCAAGATTACCAAGTATAGTATAAGAGACTTCGTCAGTCCAATCATATTGTGTCACTTTAATATTCTAAGTACCATTGCCATTGACAATGGCACCTATTTTGTCAATCCAAGGTTTAGGAAGTTTTGTGCCAATTAAGGGATCAAGGTCCATTATACCTCAATTGCCCATCCACAATCAAATGGATAAGCTGAGGCCACCAACAAAGTCATCTTATAGGGCCGTAAGAAGAGGGTTAATCAAGTGAAGTAGAAGTAGGCCACAAGCTCCCCTACATACTATGAGGATATTAAACAACTTTGAGAGTAGCTATAGCCAAGAGTCACTTCAATATGGCTTTTGGAGTCAAAGCTATCCTAATAGTTGAGCTTAAACTTTGACAGCAGCCTATCATACTACCTTAAACTTACAGGCAAGTGGACCTATCAATTTTATAATATAGTAGATAACAATACCAAGTGTTGATCCCATAAGGACTATTATTTCTATTGTTAACATTTATCCTATTATCTAATTCGCAAAATTGAGTGAAGTAAGTAGAAGAGGAAAAAATAAATTAAAGAAAATAATAATTATTAAAAAGGTATTCAGATATTGAATCCCCATAGAACTATTAATTTAATTAACTAATTATTACTCGATTTCATTACTGTATTTTTGGACCATAGGAATTCCTAATTTGAACTAATAGCTCTCTTTAGTCTACTAAATCCTAATTTTATGTTGATTAATCGAAATCTCTTCTTAATTAAAATCCTTAGAATCGCATTATTTTCACTCTATGAATTCCATTATTAGGTTTGAACCTAATCACGCATATTTACATCTTCTTATCTCTAAATTGCATGCAACTCCTTCCAATTATGATAAATCTATTCTAGTATAGGATCTCTCGATCTTTATGTAAGAAATCAAACATTAAGTTAATATGTCGACAATATTAATTTGAAAACAATGAAAAACATATAATTAAATCACAAGAATTACAATAATTTCATTGAATAATAAACTAAAAAAATCACATGTTCATTCTTGGGTTCATCGTATCCAAGTATAAAAGAAAATTAAGCTAGTAACATGTTGAAATTAAAAGTGAAAATATAAAAATAGTGCATAAAGAAGAGCATCAATAAAATAGAAATAACAATAAATTCTATCACTACGCTAGTACAAATTTAGAACTTTGCTCCCCTTTGTTGGAATTTCATGCTCCTTATATAGTCATCAATCATTACCCATCTAGGAAAGTTTTAGTTTCCTATAACAAAACCAAAATCTCATAGATTAGGAAATATTGCTTCAATAGGCAATAACAACTTCTCTAAAAAATATGAAATTTAGCTTCTCATGAAAGGAAGTTAAATCTTCAAGATGAATTGTACTTTAGGAAAGTGAAATTAAGCTTTGAAATAAAAATTGGAAAGGTAAATTTTTGCTTAACATGGTGTGAGAACGGTTATGCAAATGTTTGTGTACCCTTCAGTCTAAAAAATATCCAAAAATTATCTTCAACATGCCCTTTAACCTGGGTGTGTACTTGATTGTGTACCTCTACACAGTCTCTTATATAACTTCTCCAAAATGTTCGGTTCATGCTTTACTCAATATGGCCTTAAATATAGTCATGCTATGAACACTGTCATGCTTCCTGATCTTGTAATTTTTATATTTTTTCTCCAAATTTCACTTATTTGTTCTATTTCTTTAAAAATTACATTTCAAAGCTCAAAAATCAATAGAGAGAATGATTGAGTGCAATATCCATCTAAAATATGTGAGAATTAAACAAAAGATTATTTTAAATGTTACAAATAATAAGTATTTTATAATATTTATCAAAGTCCCCCACACTTAAGCCTTTACTTGTCCTTAAGCAAAGATAATTCTTTAAAATCAAGGACAATTTTTTACTTTACTTAACCAATTATCATAGATAATAATCATTAAATTCATACTTAAACAAATTGGATCCAACACAAAAATTACTTATCCTCAACACCATTTCTACCCAATCACATTCAATGCACGATAAATATTAAATATCAGAGTTCAAAAGTTAATCCATGCAAATCCAAAATTTATCATGCTATCTAGACAAAAAATTATATGCCCAAAATCATATTAAACATTATCCAACCGAGAAAAAGAGGTTTTCAAATTTTTCTTCACTTTGCTAGGATGCATACTTCCTCTTTTTCATCCCTATAAGTACCATGATGTCAAAGAAAAGCTTACACCATCTTTATTTTTCTTGAGCTTTTCTGTTGACCCATTTAGCGAGCCTTAAGCTAATGATCTTGAGCTCGTTATTCAAGTCAACAAGTATTATCCCCCAAAGGGTACTCTATAGGCTTAATTACTTGAGTCAACGAGGCCCACTACTGAACTTTATTTATTTTATTGTATTCCATCTCTTAGCTTTTAGTTTATAAGAAGAACGTTCAAAAGAAAAATTTTGTTAGTTCAGTTATTTGAAATCATAATACTCATAAAAACTTCTAAGAGATAAGTATGTATCAAAGTAAGTTTAAAAACCCTAGTTCCTAATCAATGATTAGTAGTATTATTCTAATATGGAGTTTCTAAATTTTAAGCTTAAATAACATGTAACTTTGATTTATAGAGATTTCACAATTTAAGTCAAATCAAGCATTCTTTGTTACTAATGAAAAGGTAATAACATCAAGGGTTTGAAAAAAATATCTACCAAATTATCAATGAAATTTATTTATTGAGTACTACTAAGAGCAATAATAATTTCTTCATAAAGTAAAACTTAAGGCTTTTTATATTATTTCTCTTCCCTACACTTAAAGTTGTACATTATCCCTAATGTATAAAGTAGCATGCCAAAATAACCAAAGTAATTCATGAGGGAAAAAAAATGAGAAAAACAAAATACTTCCTTGATAATTTAGAAAAATCATAGTAAAAACTTGAAGCTTAATTAATGACTTTTAAAGAAGTAGAGTTCCTAACATAGACAAAAAAAGTAACAAAACAAAATAAAAGGGAAGAAATAGTTGCACCCAATTACTAAACTTGATTACTTATTACAAACTGAATAGAAAACACAGAAAAAGAAAAATAACACTACTACACTCATGCTTTAACCCCATCACCACCTCCGTCATCCTCATCAAAATCTGTAGAGATATATACATTGTCCTCATTGTTGGGAGGTGGAATCCATATTCTATTGTGAACTAATAGAAGATTAATGCAAGTTTCTATCCTATTAACTTTTCACTAAATTCTCTTGAAATTCCCATGGAATTCCCTACAATAATCATCTCATGTTTTTTGCATGGTCACTTGTACGCTTAACATTTGGTGCATCATACATGAGATACTAGCTATATCATCAGAATGAGTAGTAGATAAGTTACTTGAATATAATGAGGGCAGTATACCATATTCTTCCTCTTCCTATTTTGCTAGAGCTTATACATGTGGGGTATCTCTAGGTAACATCCGAATGACTTTCTATGATTTAGCTCATATCAGGCTCATTGCACAACACATCTACACTGGGGGTAAGTTATCAAAAATACTTATTTGTTTTACCTATCTAGTAATATATGGGCTGACATAGATAGAATTGACTAGTGAATCATAAGATTGGTATATAAAAAAACTAGCTAAGGTGACCCTTAAGTGAATTGAATGCCTTTCAAGCATACTGTGTAGATAGTAAACATCAACAGTACCCACAACACCAAAACTATGTCCCCTCCCACTTAATGTATGTGCAAGTAACCAATGAAGGTACTTGTAGGCTAGGTTGCATAGTGTAGGTGCCTTAGATTTTTTTGGTGCATATAGACCATCGGTATTGATCTGACACCAATATTTTCTCGCTATCAGTCCTTAAGGCATCTTAGTCAATAGTGTGGCATAATCATTGGTATGGGTGAACTCTTCATCATATAATCCCATCATAATGGAGAATCGGGGTAACATTCATATGGTAAGTGTTACTATCTACTCAAAATTGGATGTTGTTGTTGTAGTTCTAGTTGGTAGACACCTAGGTTAATTGAAATGTAGTTAGAAACTCATGGAATAGTTCAACAAATGTTAGCTCTTGGATATTGAAGAGCTAATCCTACCTTCCAATGCTAATCAAGCCCCTAACTTCATTAGCTAAGCGAACTTACTCCAATACATCTCAGTCGATGTAGAGCGACTACTTAAAAGGTTGATTCTTAATCTAAGCATATCACTTCTTATGGCCTAAGCTACGAAACCAAAGCATGGATTGACCAGCTATATGACTCACCTATTGTGAACTTGTGTCAACTGTCTCAACTCTTAGGTTTTTAGCATGCATTTGAATGGTATGGTTCCTAATCTTAGCAAGAAGGTTGTAAGAAGAGTGAAAACTAACCTAGAAACAACTATATGTGTGAGAGGAGGTGTGTGTGTTCATTAAAGTTCACAAGGGAAAAAAGAAACTTTTGATTTTAAAATACATGGTGGGTGACATGGTCTACAACACAGTTATATACCTTAGGTGTGTTGCCTTTTGTTACAAACAAGGTCATGTTTGGTGGGTCGATATAAGTATTAACATGGTTGTGCTGGTGGTCGTGTCAATAAAATCTTCACTAGGCATGGTAGTTGATATGGTCGTGTCAATTACCTATGTATCTTTCTTTGTATTTTCATGCTAACTTAGTACGGCTATTGACACAGGCATGTTGATACCCATGTACCTTTTAGGGAATTTTCACCTAGCCGTATACTAAGGCGTGCCCCTCTTGAAACTTTATTTCTCTTCTTTTTCATCTGACATGATCATGTTTAGGTCATGTAATCGGACGTGCTTATTGATGCAATTAGTAGCACAATTGTGCTATCAAGTGTGTCAATGATGTATTCCTAAGCATAGTCGTGTAGACTACAAACCTTTTAGCACGATTGTGTTCCTTGACTATGTAACTTCTTTTAGTTTCCTTTTTCTTCATTTTTTTCATTGTTTCTATTATCCTACACACATATTTCACAAGACAAAGTTCAAGTGTAATTTTTTGAAGAAACTAAGTGTAAATGAAACACTAATAAAGAAAAAAGGAAATAAATCTAACTATACTAGACTAAATTGTGGAAGATGTATCTTCTCCATATTATATTCATCATTCAAATACTCGAAACTTAGTTTCAATTACTCCAATTTTAATTAGTTTGAATTACAACACAAGGAGTAGATCTTTTCTTCTTACCTTATCAATTAGAAAAAAACTAAGTTTTCTTGACGAATTGATTGTTGCTCCAGCAAAAGCAAATCTTATTTTTCCAATATGGAGTAAATGTAACAATCTGATCGTAGCATGGGTTCTTAGGTCAATCTTGCTGCCCATTGCTTCGAATCTCATTAACATGAGCTAAGTAAAGGACATTTGGGACAAATTGAAGGTTAGGTTTTCTCAACTAGACAATACACATGTTTTTCAACTATATCATTTACTTAACACAATAATCTAAGTAAATTATATTATTGATAAATACTTCACTAAATTAAACACAATTTAGAAAGAATTAAGAAATTTTTAGCAATTACCTCACTATACATGTGGTTCTTGGAATTAGATGTGTTTCGATAAGTTTATTGATATGGCTCAAAATGATTGTGTTTAAGCTTTTGAGTGGACTTAATGATAGTTTTTCTACTTTGAGGTCACAAATTTCGATTTTGAAACCTTTTCCTTCTTTAGATGAGGTGTCTAATCTTGTAATTAGAGATGAGTTCCAAAGGATGAATAGGCTTAAGAATCTCTAATAGATGATGCTTCTACTATGGTGGTTGTTAATGGTTCTAAACAAACATCAAAGTCTTTTCTGGTTTTTAGTTATTGTCACAAGAAAGGGTATTTGAAAGATAATTGTTACAAATTGATTGGATTTCCACCACATTATAGATTTAATAAGGTACAAATTTATGGAGCAAATCAAGCCGAGTTCTATTTAAATATAGAAAATAGTGTAGTGATGACCTAAATTCACCGTTGGTATTAATTTGAATACGAAATCAAGTACTTCTAGTGTTAGTTTGACTAAGGATCAAGTTCTTCATCTTTTTACTTTACTTAATGCTTTGGATAATTCTTATTCATCTAATAATTTTGCAAGTTCGTCTTTTGTGTTCTAAGCATTTGTTTTGTAGAATTCCTCTTGATCTAATGAAATAGATACACAATCTTGATAAATTTTTTGTTTGTAATAATTTTGATTGTGTTGTTTGTCTTATGGCTAAATAGCAATATAGCTCTTTTCCTCTACATAGTAAAAGTACAAATTCACTATTTAAGTTAGTTCATATTAATATATGGAGCCCTTATGCTACTTCTACCATAGAAGGGCATGAATTCTTTTTTACAATTGTAGATAATTTTACAAAAGTCATTTAAGTTTATCTCATGAAAGCTAAACATGAGGAATCATTGATCATTCCATCCTTTTATTAGATGGTTCTTACTCAATTTAATTAGAAAATTAAAGTTATTAGGATTGATAATGGTCATGAATTCCTATTAGTTGAGTTTTGTTCTTTCACTAGCACTATGCATCAAATCTCTTGTTAGAACACTACAACAAAATGGTGGGTAGAATGAAAACATCAACATATGCTCTTAGTTGCCAAGTGCACTCTTTTTTCAATAATCATTGCCTTTGTGCATGTGTGTGTGTGCTTTTCTTTTCAAGTGTTGCTATTTCAACTACTACACATTTGATCAATTGAATTCTAACTTCTACTCTCAAGGGAAACACTCCTTTTTAAATGTTATTTCATGAACTACCATCTTATATACATTTTTATGTCTTTGGTTCATTATATTTTGCTTCTACTCTTAGACGTGATCAAACCAAATTTGATTCTCTTGCTCATCCTTGTATTTTCTGTAGGATATCCTATTAGAATTAAAGGATATAGATTGTATGATTTAGTTAACAAAAAATATATTGTCCCCTGTGAAGTTACCTATCTTAAACGTGTGTTTCCTTTTTGTATACTATCATCATATAAATCTTTCACTTCTACTCCTTCAATCCCATCTTTTACTCATTCATTTGATAATTGCACTTCTTTCATGGATCATGTGTTTTCATAATATGATATGTTCAATTTTTCAGCTCTTCATGCTAGTGCCACTTCTGTTCATAACACACTGATTGATGCATGCTAACATCATGGTTTTGATCCCAAGAACCAATTATCTCTGTGTTGGAGTTTAAGAACCACACAAATTCCTTCTTATCTAGTTGATTATCATCATGGTTTGACTATATTCCCTTGTTCTTGTGATAATAGTTTTCATTATTATCGATCTATTCATTCCACCTCACATCCAATATTCAACATGTTTTGTCATATGCTTCTTTGTCACTTGCTTGTCATTCTTTTACTGTTCAAATCTCCAAACACTTTAAGCCGTGACCTTATAGACAAGCAATGGATTTTGAACCACGGCATAAAGTAGTAAATAAAGAACTTAATACTTCAAAAACAAATAATACTTAGACTATTGTTCCTTTGCCTCAAGGCAAGTATACTATTGGTTGTAAGTGGGCTTATAAGTTGAAAACTAAAGCTAATGGAGGCATTGATTGATATAAAGCCTAGTTAGTGGCTAAGGGATATAATCAAAAGAAGGGTTTTGATTACACAGAGACTTTTAGTCCTCTTATTAAACATACTATAGTTCATTTACTCTTTCATGTAGTGGCTATTTTGAATTGGCATATTCACCAAATGTATGTACACAATGTGCTCTTAAATGAAGACTTGCATGAAAAAGTTTACATGGACGTTTCACTAGGCTTAGAATTTCAAGGAGAGAGTAATAGTAAAAGTAGTTTTGTAAACATAATAAATTTTTGTCTGGTTTGAAACAAGCATCCCGTCAATGGAATGCTAAATTGACAACTTGCTTTTTGGCAAATGGTTTTAGACAATCATATAATGATTACTGTCTTTTTTTTAAGGGAAGTGGTAATGATTTTCCTACAGTCCTAGTATATGTAGATGATCTAGCAAGTGCTAGTAAGAGGCTTGCTGTTACTGAGGAATTCATACTGTTTCTTAACACTCAATTTAAGGTAAAAGAATATTTCGTTGGATTAGAGTTGGGTAGATTAAGTGGTGCTTTAGTGTTGTCTTAATGAAAATTTGCTTTGGATCCGTTAATTGAAATTGGGTTTCTTGGTTCAAAACCATCCTCAGCTCCTATCATAACAAATCACAAAATTTCCAAGGAAGATGCCACTGCTGATGTAGATGCTTTGCGACATAGATAGATTATTGGAAGTTGTTGTATTTGTTAATAACAAGACCCTGTGTCACTTATCCTGTTCATGTTCCTAGTCAATTATGGAACATCCTACACAAACCCATCAGTTAACATTAGAAAGGGTATTACGGTATCTTAAGCGAAGTCCAAGACAAGAATAACTCTTTTTCTCCAAGTCTGATATGATTATTCATGCGTATAGCGATAATGATTAGGGTGTTCGTCCTAACACGTAAAGATCCACAATGGGATTTTGTATTTTTCTTGGTAATTATCTCATAAGTTGGAAATCAAAAAAGCAAACTACAGTATCTAGAAATGGATCTTCCTTTTATTCAATACACAGTGACTAAAGGAATCATTATGTCAATATATGTGCAAAGTAAAATAATGCAGTTTGCTAATATGTGCACAAAAGGATTACCAACCGATCAGTTTCAGTTTTTACTGAGCATGATGGGAGTGCTTAACATTTACACTGCATCTTGAGGAAAAGTAATAAAATCATCTAAATATTCTGTAGATATTTATAGATATTTGCACACGTATGTAAATAGAATGTGTATAAATAGGCATAGTTATTTAGTTTAGTTTTGTACTTTATATTTCTCTACTTACACCCGTAATAGCAGAATTTTTATTCTCTCCTGTTGATTCGTCTTCCTCACAATACCATCACCATTACTCTATCTTGTGATTTTCATTGACTTGACAATTTTATCACGTCCCGTTTTTCACTCCCCCAGTTTATTTATGGACGATTAGTTTATTACCACCTCATTATGCACTATATAACCCTTTAGCTTCTCAGTCTAAATCTTTAATCTACTTGCTTTTGCAGGGTGATGTCAAGTATGGCCTTGAATTGACATCTCTGGATTATTATACTCGTAATGAGAAAAGTGGTACATTTTGAGACGATATAATGCGTCTGCTTTTAATCGTTGGGATTCTTAAATCTGGCCCTAATTATTTTAACATTTTTCTACTACTCAAGTCACCGTCACTGTCGATTGAGTGGAATGCCAGATCAATGGACCGCATCCTGGCAAAATTCTTCTGTATTTAAAGGGAACAACGAACCATCCACTTAGAGCTAATGGCTTCCAATATCTTCCATTATAGTTCAATATATATATATATAACCATTAGACAGGATCCCAGTTTCCTGCACGCACTAATAGAACATTAAATTTGTAATTACTATTATATGCCACTAATAGAACAAAAATTAATATACATATATATAGGGTTGCAAATGATTTTAACTACTTATAAGCTATTCAAGTTAGGCTCATTCGAGCCTGATTCGACTTGAGTTCAATTAGTAAATAAGTCAAATTTGAGCTTAAAATAAAATTTATTTATTTAAATAAGTTGAACTTGAATTTTTATATAGACCTAAAAATAAGCTTATTTATATTATTAACGAACTCACTTATTGACTTATGAGCAAACTTATTTATATTATTAAAGAATTAATTTGCAAACAACCTTACGAGTAGACTTGCAAACAAGTGGATAAGTAGGTTTTCGTTTATATTATTAACAAGCCAACTTATTAATAGACTTGTGGTAGAATTTTATTTATATTATTAATAAATTAATTTACAAATAGATTTTTAAACAAACTCTTATTTATATTGTCAATAAGTAAGTTTATAAATAAACTTGTAACTAGGTTTATTTATTTAAATGAGCTTTAAGTTTAAGCTCATTTAGATAAATGAGCTAGGGCTCATTAATCTAAACAAGCCGAACTCGAGTTTCAAATTTCTTAACAAGTTCAAGCTAAAACTTGCAATTTTTAGGTTCGGTAAAAACTTGACTTGGCTCGAGCTTAATAATTTTTCTAATGAGCCAAATTCGAGCTTTAAAAACTCAGTTGACTTATCTCATTTACAGCTCTATACATATGACCATTAATATATATGAGCAACTTAATCCTATATTTCCTGTTTAATTATTTGGTATATCGCTTTTAGTCACGTTGCATACGAAGCAATTTTATTTATATTTTGCTAGTAGATGAAGATAGCAAGTAACTTTTTCTTTTTTTTAATACCAATCGAGTATAGAGCTTCTATTTACAATGATATATATATAAAAACTACAATAGTATATATTGATCACGGAACTGTGATAATTATTTGAACGGGGTGAAGCGCTAGAATATGACTTTGGTATAGCTTGTTTCAAGTGACAAATAATGCTTGTAATGATAAAGATTTTAATAGTGCTTTGATGTAACATGAATTGATCAATCAAATACAAATACCAGTAAAATTTTAATATTTAACAATATTGAAAAAAAAAAATGAATAGTAGTTTTTTCTGCTTACGGTATAGGAAGCATTTACCACTGCCATAGGCATTTCCATTTCTCTGTCTACGGCAAACCTAGAAATTTACAACGCTAAACTCAGATCGGAGACAACTAGATGAGGGACCTAGGAATCAAATTGCAGGGAAAAGGTGTTTTCACCTGATATATCAATTGTTTCTGTGCTTTTTCTCTCAGGACCATAAAATCCTCAGCATTAGACAATTTATTCTTATTTGTTTCCTATAGGCTACTCAGGATTTCCTCAATCCACTCAACAGAAGATGGATGTCTAGTCAACCTAAAATGGTTTTTATCCCTTTCATGCGCGTGCATACAGAAGACAGTAAAAAGAAATTAAAAAAAAAAAATGTTCCTCATTGGATTCACTTGCAAAATCGAACGTAAGCAATGCAAGACCGTGGAGACCAACGTTAAAATATACGAGTATTGAGAGAGAATGGTTAATTTCTTTAGTTTTGAAAATTCATTCGATGCCTATATTGCATGGAAGAGATATATCAGATTAGGTTTCCTGCTGTTATGGATGATTAGAACGATGATAGAGGACGGGTTATTTTTATCTCTACCTCAAACATTATGGAGCATTTAGACATCCACCAAGAAAATGTTTGGTTTTTCAGGGTTTTATATATATATATAATTAATGAATATCGAAAAACTTGCTAAGAATCTATAAAAAAAGAAAAAGAAAAATTCTTTTAACACCTTAAAATGTTAATCATACGTTTTGCAAAAAATAAAAAATTGAAATTCTAAAAAAATGTTTTAATAACGCACACTTTTCTTATAAAAATTGTTTTCCTTTGTCAAATTCGATACTTGCTTGTTAAAATTTAAGATGACAACATATGACAGTGCATAAAATACAAATCTTCCCGATCTAGGGAAGATACACCTACAAGTGAGTGCGTACACGAGTTAGATGTATGTTGTCGGTAGAAGGAGCTTTGTCCTCGTCGTCGGATGGGGAAGGAGCACCTACATATCGACTTGCACAATCCTACGTGATACGAGAATTGACAAGAAATGGTTCGAGATCCATGAACGCTCTCAAAAGATCATCGGTCGTGTTCTCTGTTTTACGACAAGAGGAGCATCTATGACCTCCAAAGTGGCAAAGTGGACGTGGAAATAGACCACGGGAGTCCATTGAAGTACGTGGGGCCTTAAAATTGGCAGTTAACTACTACTATTATAATAAGATATCAGATTTTAGTCATCGTCTCCTTCAACTTTGAGAAAAAGGAAAGAATCGAAAGAAATAAAGACGGATTTAGTTGAAAAGTCTTGTTTTGTGTATGTCACGATACAAAAGCAGAAATTTGATATTGGGTAAATTGTAAATACATTATAAAATCTGCTTACTTCATATTGAACCCCTTACATTTCCATATGTCGAAAAGTGTTATGACGACAAATATGGGTGTGTTTAACGTGTTAGTTTGGTCGAGACGATATTTTATTGGGCCAAATTAACCAGACATTAGCTGAGGAGCAAACCCTAGCTAATTATAGCGCCAAGCCATGCAAATTGATGGCCAGGACAAATTGGTTAATCGGTTATTTTATTCATTTAGGGAATTGTGTTAGTATTTTAACAGATTTTATTTTTAAAGAATTTTCTGTTTTATTAATAGTTCTTTTAAAATAATTATTTAGTATTTTTTTTATTACTTTTGTGGATCCCCTCTTTACCTATAATATACTTTAAGAGTATAAAAAAAATAATAATAATAAGAGTCAAGATCCGGTTCTTAGCTACAGAACTCTAACATTGGGATTTGTGTTATGCAACTTAAGCTGTTTATGCTTTATCAATGAAATATGGATGCCTGGTAGGGGAATTTGCACCAATAAAGGTGGCCTAATGTATGTAGTAGAAAACTGAAAATTTTTTAAATTGTTAGTTTGCATATGTGGAGGGATTTACAGACATATGAAATTATTAATATAAACGCACGAGAATCTCATTATTTAGAAGCAAAAATGCCATGGTTGTGAATTTGCGCCATGATATTTGCTATAAGAATTCAGACAGCGACATTGTGAAATTTTCAAACACGTTGTCGCAGCCAGTCTTCGGAGAATATGGACACTGAGAGTAACAAAAATTGACTGCCTGCGCTAAAATTCTCCGACCCATTTTGTAGGATTCGAACCTGTCTATTGTCCATTGGATGCTTGATTATCCTTATATCATTGACTTGCTGTCGAATACTTCAAGATGATTATTGCACATAAAATAAAAAGGAAAAGAATTTTTTTTTATAATAATCTACGTATAATAAGATGTAACGTCGTTGGCAGTAGTTTTCAGTAATGTAGTACGTTAAGACTTGCAAGGACAGGTTTCTCGTTGGGATAATTACCACAAAAGGGATGGATGCAAGTTTTAAAATATAAATAGAGGTGTATACTTTAGTGAATGTGTAAAATCCGACAAAAATAAACTAAAAATAATATAATAAAAGGTCAAAACAAATAAAAGTAATAAAAAATTAAGTTAGAAGATAAATAATTATTTTATGAGATAGATATGCAAAATGTTCAAACATAGATTGATTTAACCCTTTTTTAGTTTCTACACTACAGTATCCTCAAAGTAAGGAGAAACTGTAGGAGAAGAAGACAACAATCAAGATTATGTATTCTAGTGCAATTCCATACAGTAAAGTATATAGGTTAATGTTCCTTTTCATTTTTTTGTGTGAGTGTGATACAATTAATGGTTGGATTCTTTGGAATTTTACTATAGAATGAATTGGACGAGTAAGGATTAGGACAAGATTTTGATTGTTGGAGTAAATCTCTACAATTAAGAAGTTCAATTTGAAGTAATTTAGCATCTTTATATTGTAAGCACCATGAATTCGGATTTAGAAATGTCGGATCACAATTAAGGATGGAAGAAGTTAAAAATTGGGTAATTGGGAAGAGAATTTGAAGTGGAATAGTGAGGTATATAGTTAAGTATACACTCGTGTATCTACTCATGTTGTTTAGAGAAGAAAAGAATAAATTGGTAGGTTCACAACTAGGTACACGCATGTGTACCAACTCGCGTAGCTATACACGACTAAGTACATGGTCATAGACTTGAGCATGTAGAATAATGAAAATATACAAACAGGTACGCGACTATAATATATGGTTGTGTTCCTTGCCGTGCTTATGTACACAACTTAATGCATGACCGTGCACCTTAAAAACTTTTTTTATTCGATTTCTTTTCTTATTATTTGAATTTCGTTAATCCTAAATAGCTAATACAACTCTAGAAACTCTAATAAAGAAAGAAAATTGATCTAATAACATGCAAGTAACAAAAATTGAGTACTTAGGTGATATTCTAGACTAATACTAAGATAAGTTATTCCATAACTTGATAGATTCCTAAGTAATTGCTAAGTAAGATAAGTTACATTTGATACCACCTTTTTAAGTACATGTAATATTGGGTGTTGTTTGTGTTTGTTAGGTTAATTGATGAAATAGAATTAAGAGCATGTTAGCTAAGATTAAGTTGCTTGCTGATTATGTTTGGCTCGACCTAAGGACTTGTAATGATAGAACCTTAGAAGGTATCCATTGATTTGTATTTGGCGATGTCCCTTATAGAGTTGAATACTTAGATAATTCGGTAGATTTTGGGACTCATGGGTATTGGGACCAATAGTGGCAGCCCCCAACACCGTACTAACACATGCACATGATCAAGTATAACTTAAGTCACATATACTAATGCAACAACAAACATTCAAATAGCAGGTTATTATCTTGTTTAGTCCTTAAATAGTAAAAAGGTGCCATATATATATGGTATAGTGGGATCATGAATACCTTTTTACTATTTGAGGACAGAATGAGATAATAACCAATTATTTGTATGTTTGTTGTTGCATTGATATATGTGGCTTAAGTTATACTTGATCATGCACGTGTATTTGTGGGTTATATGTGCTAAATATTAGCTCACCCTTTAGGGATCCCTTTTTTTTTTTAGATGCAAGTATAGATTATTACACCTCTAATGATGGGGAGCTAGGGTCATATGCGTAGGATTGGAGTAATATAAAGTATTAATTTTACTATAACAACTAGTCGAGAAATGCAACTAAAGTTCTTAACATCACTAAGAGAATGATTACTATTGGACTATGATAAAGATTGTTATTAATTAGAATTTTAACTGCTTCTAACTTTTATTATAATGATGTACTAATATCATCCTTGAAACAATTTATGGTTTGTAATGAGACACAATTGGATCATCATGAATGATTTTAATCGTTATTGTAGGTTACATAGTATTAGCAAGTTAAAGATCGTAATGTGTCTTTATCCTATAAGGACACATAGCAGGCTATGGCATCTTGGGTTTCGGGGCATTACAGTTTAAATGGTATTAGAGCTTAGGTTTAATGATCCTTAGAAGCTAGGTAGTGATCATTAGAGATAGGCTTTAATAAGTAGAAAGTAGGTTGTGACCTCTAGAGAAACTAGGCATTTGATGTGTAGGATGGTGAGATTGTGAAGAGAATGGGTAGAATATTTGAACCAATTATGTTATATATATATATAGATATATATGTAATTTATTTATTGCATTATTTTATTTGTTGTTTTCCTTAATCAATTATTTTCCCTTCTAGTATAAGTAAAAATGTGTACCTATTATTTCAAACTTGATTGTCTAATTCTTTAGATTATTGTTTCTTTTCCACATCTTGAGTAGAATGCTTCTAAGAAGAATTATTGAGTCAGGATCATAAAGAGGTGTTGGGCATGATAGCTTTGATGAGGGGTATCCCTATGGTTAGCAACCATAAGGGGGATAAGGTCAAGTTGTAGACTAAATCGTCCAACTCTTGGAGACTATAAACAACCTAGTGGGGTTGATAGCACGGCAATAGCAAATGCATAACGACTAATAAACTAGAGTAGCTAAGGAGCTAATAGGCTTGGATAGGTTTGTTTAGGTAGTAAAGGAGTTTAACTATAAGATTGATGACCCAATAGAGGTAAAGAACAGGATGCAGGAGATGGAGAAGACCTTTGTTGCCTTCTAGGTTCTAGAATTCATAAGTTGGTGGGCATCAGTTCCTAAGTTAACAGGAGGATATGTGGACTATTGGAGATTTCAAGAGTTATTCTATTAGAAGTATTTCCCCAGTAGCATTAGTGATAAGATGGACACTACATATTAAAATTACGAGTATAGTAATAGGTCAATAGAGGAATATGAGGCAGAACTGAATCACCTAATTAAGTTCATACTCGAAGCAATTAAAGTTGATGATGCCTTTAAGGTTAGGAGATTTGTAAGGGGTTTTGAACCTAATCTACAACATGAAGTGGGGTCATTCTAGTTCTCTACTTATGTAGAAGTAGTGGATAAAGTAAAACATATATAATAAAGCAGAAAAAGAATAAGCGAGCTCTTGGGTCACAGATTAGTTATAGTTTTAGGGAAGAGGCTTGCATAAGGAGTAATGATCTAAGACTAGGGTAAAAGGCCCCAAATAGTCTAGAAATGGCCCCAAGTTACTGCAACTCTTCCACTATAGATTTCACATCTACTTCTAGCACTTCCTCTAGTAAACCCTATAGTTAGATATACTAAGTGTTATGGATCTCATGAATAGAGGGACTATTAATGGTTAAAGTATGTGTGCTTCTCTTATGGGAAGTTAGGTCACATAAGCAAAACTTTTATTAAGAGATCCATTTTCTTGGTATTTTTCCATATGTATAAGCAAAGGGGACATAAGGCAGTCGATTGTACTTATGGTGAAGTGAGGAATTAGATAGCCCTAGCTCAATAGGCAATGAGACCTTTAACATAGGTGTAGGTTGATAGACTATAGGCAAGAGGTCTTAGGCAACAACTTCCAACTAGTGTATTTGCACTTCGGTAGCAGCAATGTTAAGATCTTCTAAATATAGATATTATTGTAGGTACACTTCAAGTACACACCTATAATGCTTATGTTTTATTTGATACTGGTGCCACTTATTCCTATGCATCTGAGTCTTTTGTACACGATTGTTGATTTATTCCTAAATGCCTGGATGATTTTTTGAATGTTAGTGCTCCCTTAAGAGTTGGAAGGGTTTTAAATAAGATCCATAGAAATGTAAGAGTGGAGATATAGGGTAGGGTAATGCTAGTAGATCTATTGCTGATAGAGATGATGAAGTTTGATATAATCTTAGGAGTCAACTGGTTATCAAAGTACCACACCACCATTTATTGCAATAATATGGTGGTACAGTTCAACATACTTAGACGAGATTCCTCTAAGTTTATGTTGGAAGCACAAAGACCAATAGTGATGCAGATTCGGTATGCTCTGAAACCAAATGATTCAAAAACAGATTCGAATTCCTTCACACAAACTAAATCGTCAATAACAATCAAATGTCACAAATTTTTTAGGGTTTTCTGGATTTTGGTACTAATGAATAAAATCAAAGATATGGATAAAATTATCAATCTATAGATGCCAAGATTGATAAAATTAAACCGTTTTACAATCAAATCATAGAACGATAGAGACCACGTTCTATAAATCAATCACTATGGTTAAAGAATTCTAAGAAAATGATGCTCGCCACAAATTCTATAGGAACCAAGAATTTGATAAGAACAATATGAATAAAGTGAAAATCATTTCTCAATATTCTCAAATCTCCAAAGAAGATTCACACACACTCAAAGTGTTTCTGTTTACAGCCAAAATAACATTCTCCCTCGAAAAACCCTAAGGACGCCTATTTATATCATCTTAAAAAATTTTTTGTGAAACCATTCAAGGCCGGTGGCCTAAACACATAGGCCGGCACCAAGGACCGGTGGCCTTTATTTAGGCCGGCACAAAGGCCGGCTCTAAGGCTGGCGGCCTTGAAGCTAACTCAACTGGCCTTTATTCTAGGCTGGCCTAAGGTTGGCTGATCTTCGCCTTGGGTCCTCTCGACGTCTATGTCCTCCTTTCTTGGTCCCCGTATTGCCACCTAGAGCTCGGATTGACTTTGTTTTCTTTAGTGCTCGTATCTGGGCTCTTAGGATCATATCATTCCCTCCATGTTGAAAATGATTCGACCTCGAATCTGTAACGTCCATCTTGCTAGACCACATAAACAGACTCCGCTTTCCCTTAGGCTTCTTAAGGCAAATCAGTTTTGTTTGTTGTACTTCAGTTGGACTCATAGGAAGAAGCTTGTATGTCTTGTCTTGTTGCTGAATGGTATACTCATTGGTGTATCCATCATACTTGGCTCTGAGGTCATACTGCTAAGGTCTTCCAAGAATCAAATGTGTAGCTTCCATGGGAGCTACATCACAAACAATTTCGTCAGTATAATCACCAATAAGCAATGGAACACGAACCTGTTTGTGTACATGAACAGCTCCCTGTGGACTCAACCAATGAAGTGCATAAGGTCTTGGATGCTGCTCCACCTGTAAACCCAACTTAGTAACCCAGCTTGCTGAAGCAACATTAGTGCAACTGCTTGTGTCAACCACAATCAAACAAGTTTTCCCCTGCACCATGCTTTGGATATCAAATAAATTAGCTCTCAGATTAGGAACCGCTTCATCCTACTTAACCATTAGCAAGTCTCCCTGTACTGGACTCGCTATAATGTCTTCATCTTCCTCTTCTACCTCAATACACTTCTGTTCTTTTTCCTCACTCTCAACTTTGTCCCCCTTGATGACCATAACCCTTTTATTAGGACATTGAGAAGCAATATGGCCAAGTCCTAAACACTTAAAACATTTGATATCCCTGCTCCTCTTTTGTTGTGTTTGGTCAACAGCCTCACTAGCGACTGCCTTTCCCTTTTCCTTCCTTTCCTTCTCTCTCTCTCCATCATCTGACTTATGGTGTTAGTATGATTTCTGATCCCGCCATTTCTGATCCCGCTTGTGCTGATGCCGCTCAACCCGACTGGCTAATTTAATCACATCCTCAAGAGTCTGATAATGCTGGAGTTCCACTACACTAGCAATGTCCATCTTCAACCTATTGATGAAATGAGCTATGGATTCATCTGATGTTTTCCTAATATCACATCTTGCCACTAATGTCTCAAACTCCTTCACATACTCTTCTATGCTCTTCTTACCCTGCCTCAAGGATTGCAACTCCATCAGCATCTCCTGTTTATAGCAGTCTGGCACAAATCTGCATCTCATCAACCTTTTCATCAAAGCCCATGAACGCACTTTCTCCTCATTAGCCCTACACCTCTCAGTTTGTAATTTATCCCACCACAAACTAGCATATTCAGAGAATGCTAGAGACGCCATTTTCACCTTCATGTGCTCATCCCACTCATAACAGTCAAACACCTTCTCAACTCGTGGCACCCAGTTTAGGAATTCCTCTGGTTTACTACTACCAATGAAAGGTGGAATTTTCAGCTTGATGTATTCAATCCCCTTATGCCTGTCAACATTGTTTCCTCTCCTACTCCTTCCACTACTAGCATCAGATTCACTACTAGAGTGTCTCCTCCTAATTCCTGCACAATTATGGCTTCTTTTATCCCTAACCTCCAATCTATCCATAATCAATCTAAGATTTTCTTAGATTTGATTGAACTCAGCCCTAGTCACAACCTCACCCCCATTGTCAGCATCATTCCTATTGTTGTTGTTTTGAACACTTCCTTGCGACGACAACTCTACCAATTAAAATTTCAACAAATATATTCACAAGAACACAATCCTCAACAACAGCCCCAAACAGCAATTCACAGCAATTCAACACCCAACAATTAAATTCGGCAAGATATTCACAAAACCCCCTAATTCTCAACAACAGACCAATCACCAATTCAACGCCCAACAATCGAATTCATAGCAATACAATTCACAAAATAACTTCCCAAATTTCCCAACCAATAACAGTATTGAATTAAAACTACAATTGAGTTGAGATTCAACAGCCTTATCGATTTAACCCACGTTCTAATCGAATCCTTCGCTCTGAATCCTTACGAATCCAACCTTCGCTCTGATACCAAATGATGCGGATTCGGTATGCTTTGAAACCAAATGATTTGAAAATGGATTCAAATTCCTTCACACAAACTAAATCGTCAATAACAATCAAATGTCACAAATTTTTTAGGGTTTTCTAGATTTTGGTACTAACAAATAAAATCAAAGGTATGGATAAAATTATCAATCTATAGATGCCAAGATTGATAAAATTAAACTGTTTCACAATCAAATCATAGAACGATAGAGACCACGTTCTATAAATCAATCACTATGGTTAAAGAATTCTAAGAATTCAATAATGATGCTCGCCACAAATTCTATAGAAACCAAGAATTTGATAAGAACAATATGAATAAAGTGAAAATCAATTCTCAATATTCTCAAATCTCCAAAGAAGATTCACACACACTCAAAGTGTTTCTGTTTACAGCCAAAATAACATTCTCCCTCCAAAAACCCTAAGGACGCCTATTTATATCATCCTAAAAAAAATTGTGCGAAACCATTCAAGACCAGCGGCCTAAACACATATGCTGGCACCAAAGGCTAGCACAAAGGCTGGTGGCCTACTTTTAAGCAGGCTCCAAGGTTAGCGGCCTTTATTCAAGGCCGGCTTAAGGCTGGCCAATCTTCGCCTTGGGTCCTCCTGACGTCTATGTCCTTTTTTGGTCCCCGTACTACCACCTAGAGCTCAAATTGACTTTGTTTTCTTTAGTGCTCGTATCTGGGCTCTTGGGATCGTATCAAATAGGATTACCTACGTATGAGTTATGGGGAGAGAGTATGTTAGCTGCCGTGATAGTTGAGGTAAGTGAATTAATGTGATTGGAGATGGTGTTAGTAGTGAAGGACTTTCCTGATGTCTTTCTAGAAGACCTTCTTGGTTTACCTCCAGCTAAGGAAATTGAGTTTAGGATCAACTTATTATAGGGTACTACACTAATCTCGAAAACGGTATACATGATAGTACCAGTTAAGTTGGAAGAGTTAAAGAAACTGTTGCAGGACTTATAGGATAAAGGATTCATATGACTCAGTATGTCTCCCTTCAGTGCGTTAGTCCTTTTTGTTAAAAAGAAAGATGGAAATATGAGATCGTGTATAGATTATAAAGAGCTCAATCATGTCACTATCAAGAACAAGTATTCTCTCCCTAGAATAAATGATTTATTTGACCAGTTATAGGGAACTCAAGTATTCTCTAAGATCGACTTGAGATCAAGGTATCATTAGTCAAGATTAAGGATGAAGACATCCCAATGTCAACTTTTAGGACAAGGTATGGGCACTATGAGTATGTGGTGATGCCCTTTAGTTTGACGAATGCTCTAATAGTCTTTATAGATTTAATCAATTGAGTATTTAGGGAGTTCTTAGACAAGTTCATGATCATCTTTATAGACGGTATCTCTATATATTCTAGGAGTAGGGAAGAACATCAAGAGCATTTAAGATTAGTGTGAAGTAAATTACAAGTAAAGAAATTATATGCTAAGTTCAAGAAATGTGAATTTTGGCTAAAGTAGGTGATTTTATTAGGCAATGTGGTTAACAAAGATGGAATCTTGGTAGACCTAGAAAAGTTGAGAATTGTAGTAAATTGGCCTAAATTGAAGACAATGATGGGCATAAGGAGTTTCTTAGATTTAGTTGGATACTATAGATGGTTTATAGACGGATTCTCTAAGATAGCAACTCCTCACTAGATTAACACAAAAGAAGGTGAAATTTGACTAAGATGATAAGTGTGAGGCTAGTTTCAAAAAGCTCAAGAAGAAGCTAGTATCTACCTTAATTCTAGCATTACTTAAGAGCAAGGAAGAATTTACTATTTATAGTGACGCTTTAGTCTAAGGGCTAAGTTGTGTTTTGATGCATGGTGGGTAGGTCATAGCCTATACATCTCGTTAATTGAAGCCATATGAGAGAAATTACTTGACTCATGACTCAAAGCTAGTAGTAGTAATATTGGAATTAAAACTATGGAGACATTACTTGTATGGAAAAAAATACAAGATTTTCATTGACCACAAGAGTTTGAAGTATATCTTCACCTAAAAAGAATTGAATATAAGGCAATGGAGATGGCTAGAGCTAATTAAGAACTATGATCTTGAGATCCAATATCACCTTAGAAAGGGCAATATGGTGGCAGATGCCCTTAGCAGGAAAAAACAAGGCAATTATGCCACTTTAATCACCTTACAATGAGAGTTGGATGATATGCATAGATTGGAACTAGAGATTTTGACTTAAAAAGTTGGAGTGAAGATGGCCACTTTATGCATCTAACTAACTCTAGTGGATAGAATTAAAATTGCTTAAGTAGAAGATGTTAGCATTTAAGAGATCAGGAATAGGTTAGGATAAGACAAGGCTCTTGAGTTTAATACTGATCTAAATGGAGTCTTAAGGTATGGAACTAGATGATATGTGCTTGAAGATCTAGAATTAAAGAAAGAGATCCTAAAAGAAGTGTATTAATTTAGGTACTCAATACATTTGGGGAGTACTAAGATGTATAAGAACATAAAATGTCACTATTGGTAGAAAAAACATGAAGTGAGAAATAGCCGAATATGTCTCTTGATGCTTAACATGTTAGTAGATTAAAATAGAATATCGAAGGTTAGCAGGTGAGTGGCAACCCTTACCTTTGCTTAAACGGAAATAGGAGCACATCACTATGGATTTTGTAAAAGTTCTCCGTAAGACTAAAGAAAAGCATGATGCTGTATAGGTAATAGTGGATAGATTGATAAAATTTGCTCTCTTCTTATCTATTAATATTAGTTATACATTGGGTAAGTTGGCATTGATGTATATAAAGGAGATTATGAGATTACATAGAGTTCCAGTAAGTATTGTGTCAGATAGAGATACCTAGTTTGTTGGAAAGTTTTGGAGAAGTTTGCATAAGACATTAGGGACTAAACTAAATTTCAGCATTGCCTTTCATCCCCAAATAGATGGATAGTCTGAAAGAACTATACAAATCTTTGAAAACATGTTGAGGGCCTATGTCTTGGATTTTGGTGGGAATTGGGATAAGCACCTATCAAAAGTAGAATTCGCCTACAATAACAGTTATCTAACAACTATACAGATTGTCCATTATGAAGCCTTGAATGGAAGGAAGTGCAGATCCCTATTACATTGGGACGAAGTGGGAGAAAGACAGGTACTAGGACCCATATTGATATATAAGGTTGTTGATAAGGTGAAATTGATCAAAGAAAGAATGCAGGCAACCTAGAGTCACTAAAAAAACTATGTTGATAAAAGTGATATTCTTTGGAATTTCAAGAATGAGAATAGGTGTTATTGAAGATATTAACCACAAAAGGGGTAATTAGGTTTAGACTGAGGAGAAAGTTGAACCTTAGGTATGTTAGACCCTTTGAGACTATTGAGAAGATTTGTAGTGTTGCATATCGGTTGGCCTTATTGCTAGGTTTGGCTAAAGTACATGATGTCTTCTATGTGTTCATGTTGAGAAAGTTTAGGTATAATTCGGATGAAGTAATGACTTTAGAGTTATTAGAAGTTCATCCAAATCTCACCACAATAGAATAACCTGCTAAAATTGTGGACACTAACCAATAGGTGTTGAGAAGATGAACATTCCTTATGTGAAAGTACAATTGACCAACTAAACAAAGAGAGTAGCTACTTAGGAGTTGGAAGAAGAAATGTAGGCTAAATATCTAGACCTTTTCTAAACTTAGGTAACTTTTGAGGATGAAATTTTTTATAAGGAGTTTGGGGGGGAGGTTGCAGAGAGAATATAAAACTCGAGAAAAATAAATGAAAATAAAATAATAAAAGGTCGAGAAAATAAAAGTAATAAAGAATTAAGTTAGGAGGCAAGTTGGTCATTTTACAAGATAGGTATAACAAGGGTCAAACACAGGTTAGTCTAACCCTTTTCACTTTTTGTACAATAGTACCTTTAGAGTGAGGAGAAACCTTAAGAGAGAAAGACAACTATTGAGATTCTACACTCCAACGTAATTCCATATGGTAAAGTATATAGGTTAATGTTCCTTTTCATTTTTTTATGTGAGTATAATATGATTGATGGTTAGATTCTTTAGAATTTCTCGACATAATGAATTAGATGAGTAAAGGTTAAGATAAGACTTCAATTATTGAAACCAATCTCTATAAGTAAGTGGTTTAATTTGAAGTAATTTAGTGACTTTATATTGTAAGTACGATGAATTAAGATTTAGAGATGTCAGATCAAAATTAGGGTTGGAAGAAATTGAAAATTAGTGAATTAGGAAGAGAATTCGAAGTTAAATAGTGAGGTATATGGCTAGGTGCATGCCTATATACTTCCCCATGTTGTTTAGAGAAGAAAAAGAACAAGTTAGGAGGTTTACGACCATGTATATGGTCATGTACCTAGTCGTATAATTGTACACGACTAATTACATGGCCATGTACTTGGACATGTAGAATGATGGATGTGTATAGAAAGGTACTTGGCCATAGTACATGGCTTTGTTTCCTACCATGCTCATGTACATGGGCTAATGCATGACCGTATACCATGAAAAACTTTTTGATTCAATTTCTTTTCTTATTATTTGAATTTTGTTAATCCTAAACAGTTAGTACAAGTCTAGAAACTCTAACAAAGTAAGAAATTTAATCTAATAACAAATAGGTAACAAAAATTGAGTACTTAGGTGATACTATAGATTGATACTAAGATCAATTGTTATATAACTTGGAAAATTCCAGAGTAATTGCTAGGCAATGATTAATTACGTTTGATACCTATCTTTCAAGTACATGTAATCTTGTGTATTATTTGTGCTTGTTAGGTTAGTTGATAAAATGGAATTAAGAGCATGTTGGCTAAGATTAAGTTGCTTGCTAATTGTGTTTGGCTTGACCTAAGGACTCGTAGTCATGGAACCTTAGGAGACACCTATTGATTAGTATGTAGCGGTGTCCCCTATGCACTTGCATATTGAGATGATTCGGTAGATTTAGGGCTTATGGGGAAAAGGGCTCATAGTGACAGCTCCCAATACTATACTATGTATTATATATATATATATATGGTGTGGTAGGGTCATTAGTACCTTTTTGCTGTTTGAGAACTAAATAAGATAATAAGTTGCCGTTTGAATGTTTTGTTATTACATTAACGTATGTGGCATAAGTTATTTTTGATTATGCTCATATGTTTATGGGTTATACATATTAAGCATTAGCTTACCTTTTGAGGACCATTTTTTTTAGTTACAAGTACAAATGATTACACCTTCAATGATGAGGACTTAAGGTTATATACACATGATGGGAGTAATATAAAGTATTATTTTTACTATGATGACTAGGTGGGGAATGCAACTAAAGTTTTTAACATTGCTAAGAAAATGACTATTGTTGGAGTGTGATAGGATAATTATTAGTTAGAATTTTAACTGCGTCTAGCTTTTATTCTAATGTTGTATCAAGATCATTCTTGAAACAGTTTATGGTCTGTAATGAGACACAATTAGATCATCATGAATTATTTCAGTTGAATTATTTCAATTGTGGTTAATAGTTATTGTAGGTAACCTAATGCTAACTAGTTAAGAGCCTTAATATGTCTTTACCCTATAAGGAGACATGGCGAGTTGTGGTGTCTCAACTTCTCGAGCACTATAGAATGTAAATTGAGGGTAAATGTTATAAACTACAAAATTCTTATGTTTACCCTCAAGTTTAACTGTTATAACACGTGGGTGAATTTAAAGATCTTTTGTTTGCATACAAGAGCAAAAAAAAGCTACACTTAAGATAGGGTTAAGGTGATTAAAAGTGATCAATTATAATTAAAATTTATCCGTTGAGCCACTTAAAATAAGTATCTTTTATTTGCACATATGTCCTCTTCAGTATAGTCATCCATTTTTTTCTGCTAGTCTTCCCTTTAAGATGGACTCGATTGCTTCAGAGGCTTTTTTTCAGTGAAAATGTAAAATTTAACCCATTCCTTAAATTCTTAATTTCATAAGACGTAGAGAACTTTGCTTAATGAATAATGATGCTTGAACAAACAAACAAATAAGTATGATTTATCTCCTGACAAATTTCTTAATTATTAATGGTGATAATAATGCACATGCACTCCGAGGATTGCGCTCCAATGCTTTGATGGCGATGTGGTCGTTCTCTCCATGAATAATATTCTGAAAATGAAACAGGACTTATGTGACAAAGATAAACTTCTTTATTTCCAGATTTCGTGTCTTTCCTGCCAGATTTTCTATATCTTTGACACACTTTGGGTAAAATAATATTTCTACTCAGTGGCATGCCAAGAATGGAGTGCCGAAGAATAATACAAGTATATGCAAAAATCCAATCCACATGGTCGTGTAAACTAACATAAAGAATCTTACTTTTTACACGTTTGTTTCCGGCTCACTTCGCTCATATTTCCGAAGCATTGTTTCTCATATTCATGCATCCACTGTTCGAATTTCTTCAACATTATTTACCCTAACTTATGTGTCCCTCATATGTATTCTGTAATTAATGTTTTATATATATATATATATATACACTTTTATTAATTTATTTATTTGGCTTTTATGAGGAAGATCTTTGAGGAATATTGTAGAATTGTTACAAGTTACTTTTGAAAATGAAGAGAAAATAAATATACTATTAGTTAACAATGTTAAAAGTCCCAAAATGTGTGAAATGGGGGAAATCGCTTTTAGTAATTTTTCAGTGTAATTTATAATTTCGATCCTATATGAATTAGTTTACTTGGATGTCAAAGTGAATATGAAAATATATATGAAGCAAATAAGAGTTAAGATAAATGAATTTGGAATATTTTGTGCGCTATTTCTTTTCATTAGCTCAATCGGAAATCCATTCAAAATATGAAAATGAATGGGTACACAAAATGAAACTATTAGTTGATAAGTCACTTCTTACTATAACTCTGAAAAGGGAAAAAAAAATGAAAAAGCAAAAGCACAACACTTTCACTTGTGTATAGTTACTCGAAAACACATACAAATTATTGATAGCTTTAGATAGGATTAATTCCTTAAACATTCGTGTCACTTTTACTTTATTAGTCCCATAAATGCATTAGACACTAAAAAATCATATTTTGCCTTTAGAGCATCATTGAAATTTGACATAGAACATCGGATCTAAATTATACCTCTTAGGTAATTGATACCAAAGATTAAGTATATTGAAAATCTTTGTCTACGAATTTTGTCAATTGAGATTTGAGAAAATCAGGGTTCTTATGGTGTTAGTTGATTTGGGAAAGTTATTAGTGATTATTGTTTTATGAAATTGTGCATGAGTATTGTAATTTCTTAAATCATGGTTGTGGTTAAGTTGTCAATGATATGTCAAATGAGAGAGTGAATAAATCAAGTCTTATAGTAATGAATTTCCACTGGTATAAGAGAATACCATGGGAAGTTTGACAAATCTCAATTCCTAGGAGAAATTAGGTAAGGCCTACATCTTTAATTGTCGAAGCTTGATGTAATTGTGATTTAAGAACTTCAATACAAGAAGAATTTGTATTCGTAATCAACACGTCATCCACATACAATAAGACTACAAGGAAGCTTGCAGAATTAGCTTGAGTAAACAAAGGATGACCATTTTGAGACTAAGTAAAGCATGTTGCATCAAGAACTTACTAATCTCTAAATTCCACTATCTAGAGGCTTGCTTTAAGCCATATAAGGATCTTATAAGCTTGCAATCCTACCTAGTTTTAGCCTTAGCATAATATGGTAGAGGACATATGTATATTTTCTCATCCAAATAGCCATGAAGGAAAGTGTTATTGATGTCAACTTGATAAATTGGACATTGATAGATAGCTACAACTGCTAAAAGGATATGGACTGCTCCAAGCTGAGCAATAGGAAAAAAAGTGTGATGGTAATCTTCTCCTTCTAAGTATACCCTTTGGCTACTAAACAGCCTTTATATCGTTCCACATTCCGATTAGGTCTATACTTAATCTTGTAAACCCATTTACAACCAATTGCTTTTTTACCCTCTGATAAATTTGTCAATTCCCAAGTATTATTATGCTCAAGGGCTTGTAGCTCTTTTTGCATGGTCTTAACCCGTAATTCATCTTGAGCTACTTGAGAATAAGAAGTAAGGTCTTTGGATGGTAAAACATTAGCTAGTGAGGACACATAATTAGGTAGGTAAAAATGGAAATATTGAGAAGAAAACAATGGATGTTTTGCGTTAATGATAGATTGTGGAACTAAAACAATAGAAGACAATGATGCAAGCAAAACATTATTAATGGAATAGACATCGTCTTTTAGCCACTAGGGATTATGTCTCATCCTTGTAGAATGTCAAGGAATAGGATTAAAAGAAAGATGAGGGTTTGAAATGGTTATTTCTTTCATTTCACATGGAATGGGGGAAGAAATAGATTGTATAAGAATAGAATTAAAAAAAAAATATGTAGTAAAGAAAAATGGGAAAAGGAAAAAGTTGATGATGCATTAGGTTCCTTGAAAGGAAAATGTTCCTTAAAAGGAAAATGTCTTTTAAAGAAGATAACATCTTGATAGGAATCAAAATCCTACAAGACCTATCATTAGGAAAAAAGCCAAAGGATTTCAAATCTTGGTGATGAGGGTCCTCTTTGAACAAACTGACCTCGGAATTATTTGTATACTAACCTCTTTTCTACTACTTATGTGTTGTGTATTCCAGCAGGCATATTTGTCGAGTTTTATAGGGCGATGGACAAACTCACTGAAATTCAATTTGTGGGTTATTCATGGATTGACCTAAACTAAAGATGAGTTGGACCAACAAATTCAATTAAAGAACTGGCTCATTGAAGACTAATTTTGTATTTGTTATTTTTATCTTTGAATCGGTTACTTTGTAATCATTTTGGGACATTTTATTTGGTTGTATTTATTAGATTTAGGACCGACCACACTAGTGGCATAGACGTAATTGTTTTGTCATTTTAATCCTAAGTGGAGCAAGTATAAATACTTGCTAAAGTAGGGTTTGTAGGAAGCTTTTTCTTATCATGGTATTTTCTAGCCATTTCACATGAAAGCTAGGATTCATTCTCTAATTTCATAAGACTCTTATCAACTCCTTCAAAGGTTGTGGTGAGTGGAGGCTTAAAGATTTGTGAGTAATATCAAATCCCTTAAGTTGATTCCAATTTATACTAACGAGTCATATCTAGTACAAATTGGTCTGTTAGTGTTTGTTCTTATTATTAAGCCATTTTTAGGGTTCATTTCTATTTTTGGATTCATGCCATTTTAATAGAATTAGATCCTATAGTGTATTGTTATTTGTGATTACTCAATTGCTATTGGATTGTCATTTACATGGAAGCCTTTTATACTTAAGGAATTTCACGCCATTTGTGTAAATTAGAGATTAAATTGCTTCCATTTGATCTTTATATGTGCTTTAGCTAATTAAGCAAATCATAATTTGGTATCAGAGCTCAAGTTAGGAGAAGGGATTTAGTGTTAGTTAATTTCGGAAAATTTTTTTAGGGTTCTTAACTTTTTTTATCCGAAATTGTGTATTGAAGATTGAGTTGTTTGATTGTATTGGTGAAGTAGAAGTGGAGGTCTTGTTGTAGCTCCTTTGTTATTGAATTTACCATAAAGGGAAGGGAAGAAAGTGGTGCGTTTCTTGATCTAAATTCAAAATTGGGAAGTACCTCATTTTGTGAAGAAAGTAGAAGTGTAATCCTTACTTGTTTGTTTTGGAATTAAGGAGTACAATTGATCATTTCTAGATTTAAGTTGCATGGAGGATTTGGAAATTATTTGATTTTCAAAACAACCATTAAATTGAAGAAGTTATTGTGTATTAGTTGGCTAAATGGTTATTTGAATTTGAAATTACTTCTTACCAATTGTGGAAAGGTTGCAATTAGTGGAGTAATCTGAATTTGAATTGTTACTGCCTTTTGTGTGTGAGTTGCGGTGTGCATTGTGTTTTGTAGTGGTGAGAGATTGTATATTTGGAAGTGTGTGTGTGTGTGCTACACTGTGAGTGAATGGTGTGTGTGTATGGCGTTGTGTATGTATATTGAGTGAAGGATTGCAACGTGGTGTATGTAGTGGTGGTGAGTTGGTTGCACTATAAGTGAGAAGCATATGTGGTGGTGTGAATTGTGAATTTGTGTGTAGTGTAAGGTGCTGCACATTGAGGTTAATTGTGGGTGTGAAACCATAGCAAGAAAGGAAGGTTGAAGTAGTAAAGTTTGAATTCAAAAACAAACATTAAAGTGTGAAATTAATTGAAACTCATTACTTAAACACTTGTTAGTTGAATTTAATTTCTTAACTACTTGGAAGTATCTATTTGTGCTTCAATTATTTTACTATACTTGAAGTGACAAGAAGTATTTATTGTCTTGGTTGCTTGATTGCACCGTGGTTTTTGAAGTGTGTAGTAGCTTATTAAAGATGGTGATTAACCATGTGAAATGATTTGTATACTTCTACTAATTTAGTACATCAAATATTGACTTCTTCTCTAACCATTGATGATGGACAAAGAGAAAATTTGTTTCATACTTCTTGTAGGGTATAAGGAAACTTATGTGTCATTATTGTTAATGGTGGTAGTTGTACTAATTTTGTAGCTGCATCATTAGTATCAAAATTGAAACTTGTAACTACCCCACATCCTAAAACCTACACATTACATTGGTTAAATGATTAGTAGAGTCTTTATGTGACCCAAAAGGTTAGGGTACCTTTTAGTATAGGGGATAAGTACAATGATGGGATTGAATGTGATATTTTTCCTATGTGTACATCCCATATATTGCTTAGCAGACCATGGTTATAAGATAGGAGGGTCTTACATGATGGCTTCAGGAATACATATGTATCCCAAAAAGAGGGTAAACACATCATTCGGAATCCGATGTCATCTTCAGAGGTTCAAAAGGTTCAGTAACAAATTCGGAGGCCATCAAATATTCCTAAGGATCATAACCACATGAACCAACCATTAGAGGACCAAACTATACAGAAGCAGACATGTTAACCTTTAAAGGTTCCTGAGGTTCTTAGTTACATGAGCTAACCTACAGAGGACAAAACTTATCAGACATAGATGTGCTAACTTTTAGAGCTTCCTGAGGGTCATAGTCAGATAAGCTAACCACCAGAGGACTAAACTATTCAAAGGCGGCTGTGTCCACCTTCAGAGGTTCCAGAGGTTCATGAGCAATTAAGCAAACCATTGGAGGGCCAAGAGGGTTGAAGACATATGGGTGAATCAAGAAAGGAGGCAACAATATCAGTAGAATGGGTTGAGATAGGAGAGGTCTTAGTAGATAATGGACCATTATATGTATTGTAGATGAGGTATATCCTAGAAATGGAGGAACGAAAGCAATCACCCCTTGTGGTATTTCAGATATTAGGATTTTGCAGTGATACTTCTTCAGACAACTGGCTAGGAGGATACAAAGTCTCTACTACATTTGATCTGTCAAATTTGAGGACAAATCTTTTTGAGGCTCGAGGAGATGATAGGAATCAAAATCCTATAAGACCTATCATTAAGGCAAGAGCTAAAGGATTTCAAATCTTGGCGATAAGGGTCCTCTTTGAACAAACCAACCCTGAAATTATTTATATACTAACCACTTTTCTATTACTTATGTGTTGTGTATTCCAGCATGCATACTTGTTGGGTTTTACAGGGCAATGGACAAACTCACTAAGATTCGGCTTGTGGTTTATTCATGAAATGCACTGGACAAAAATTTTGCCCCATTGTCTATGCAAACAATCTCGAGTGTGATTCGAAACTGGTTTTAAGTGTAAAAAACAAAGGACTCAAAGGTGGGAAAGACATGTGACTTAAATTTCAACAAGTATGTCCATGTAGTTCTAGAAAAATCATCAGCAATGGTTCAAAAATATTGTTCTCTTGTATGTGATGGTATATGATGAGGACCTTATAGGTCTACCTGCAATAGTTCAAAGGCAAACCTTGATGCATTTCTACTTCTCGAAAAATGTAGTTGATAGGATTTAGCTAATTGACATGTTTCACAGAAAAATTTATTCACATCAAACTGTTCACAGCATGACAAATGTTTAAGCTTAGACATAGAAGAATGTCCAAGTCTTTCATGAATTAATTGCAAATTTAAGCATGAAACAATAGTAGAAGAACAAAAAGTTGGTTAATGATTTAATCTTTGGTATAGTGTAAACGAAATACTGCACTTAGTGGCTTCAGACTTTAAAATGTATAACTTATGATGGATATTAGCTTTAGCAAGACATTTTTCTAGTCGTTTGCTTTTGAAAATAACAAGAAGATTTATCAAATGTAACAAAAATTAAATGATCCAATAATAACTTGTTGACTGACAATAAGTTGTGTTTGAAATTAGGAATGAGGAAAACATTTTTAAGAACAATATGTGGACTAATAGCTATAGAACCAACTATATTAACTTGCTTCTGGGTTCTAATAGGTAAAATTACATCAGTAGAATATAAAAGGGTATGTTTAGTCATATGATCAATGGAACTTATGTCAACAATAAAAGAATCTCTCTTATTATTCTCAACAACTAAATGATTAATGGTTTGAGAATTACTTACAAAATGAGCTATTGTTGTCATTGTGGAACTTGATGCTCCATTGACATGATCTCCTCTCTTTTTTGTCATCTTCATAACTTCCTAACACACATTTTGAAATAATTATGGATCAAGCAACTATGAGTTTGAAATATCTATTTTATGATCAAAAGGAGTATTAAAAGAACTTCGCCTTTCATACTGGTAATTTGTAGCTACAATAGATTTCACATTTCCTCTCTTATTCTTCCTTCCTTTATACCATTGGGATATCCAATAAGCTAAAAACAAGATTCTACTTAATGTCCATCCATATTAGAGTTCTTACAATGAAGCTTATTCCTCTTATTATCTTTGTGTTCTCCTACAAATGTCTTATCATTGTTTCTATTCACAACAAACATTACTGCTTTAAGATCATGTGACACTACAAATGTTACTTCTGTTCTCTACTTATGTAACTAAATAAAATGCTTGGCTAACACTAGGCAAAGGATCTAAGGCAAAAATATGATTCCTTACTACTTCATATACCTCTTATAAACCTATTAAAATCTACATTAATTTGTTTTGAGACATAAATTCCATAAATCTTTCTCTTAGATCACATTTACAATACTCTAGTTGGCCACAAGTACAAATTAGATAAGGATTTAAGGACTGTAATTCTTCCTAGTATCTTTTTAACTTGTTATAATACATTGTTACAATTTAGGTTCCTTGTTGAAAATTCGAGATTTCATGTTGTAGTTCAAAGATTAGAGGTCCATTAGTTTGACCATACTGATTGCAAATTTCTCTTTAATGCTCCAGTATAGACTAAGCATATATGAAAATCTACAACGAATATATGTTCACTGAATTAAGAAGCTAGCACTTGACCATATAATCTGCACGAATCCACCTAACATAATTGTTTGAATTTTCTTCTGGTTTAGAAAAAGTTCCATAAAAAAAATTGACCTAATCTAAGAAAAAAAATTCGATCCATTAAATATTATGTTTCCCAATACCAATCTTAGATTATCTAAACAATAATGTACAACGAATCCACATGCGTTGCTTCAACTTGTGCATTTTGATCTCCATTGTCTTTCACGATGAAATGATCTTCTCAAAGATATGAATTAGACTAAAATGAATGTAAAGTATGAAGGATTATTATCGGATGCTTTGGTACCATGAGGAATTTGCCTTGCATATTGTGTTCACATCCATAGAAACTATGCGGTTGATGATAGAGTTCAATAGCAAATGAAAACTAAATGTTTAATCTCTTATTCTTATCAATGGAATGGAAGACTACAAGTATTTATAGTACAACAATAGCTTGATATCATCTTAACTAACTAACTACTTAACCTACACATGCTAATTTGCTATTCTTTATTTTAATAAATAAGATAATTTTCATGTAATAAATCTTCACAATAAATGATGTGGTGCGAAGGATGGGCAATAGAACCATATTAGTGCATATGAAGGAGCAACATATGGCATAGGACAATCAAAGAGGGGCTTTACAAGCATCATGAAAGGGCAAACCAAAGGTTACAAGAGTATGAAGAGGATAATGATGAAAAAGTGATGTAATTTGAAGAGTTGAGTGCAACATACAAAAGTAGGGTAATCTAAATAATACGGAACAATAGGCAATTATGGTATTTATAAATATTACATCAATATATCACATTTAAATACCTTAATAATATATTATTTATAGAGTATTATAGTATGTCAAAATACAAAAAACATATATCACAATTTATATATATATATATATATATATATATGCATGTATGTATGTAGTATGGCCAAGTGAAAATACCAATTGAATAGCAAACCAAATCAAACCAAATTGAACTATATAATAAATTAAGTTCAAACCTTTTTTAGGGTTGAAAACAATTACAAATCGAGCTAAACATTTTCTTTTAGGTTTGAAAAAAATTTCAAATTGAATTGAACAGTCAAAAGTTAAAAAAAAATGGTAGTAAATATCTAGAGAATATATGATAAAAAAAAAATCATGTTGCTTATTTAATTTCTCCTCTTAATTTATTTTTATTAACTTATTAATTTTTTGATATCATATTTTTACTTGTTAATTAACATAAAAACTAGAATTACCTACAAATAGACAATAAAATCTCCTTAATTATATTTGATAGGCATTGAAGATGGTGAGTCATAACGAAAAAATGATAATAAATCAAATCATTTTTATGACTTATTAATTTTATATAGAAAAAAATTAATAACATATATAAGAAAACATATATGGTTATGGATAGGTAACCTGTAAAACACGATTATCTACTTACCCTTAATTATATATATATAACACATACATTATATATAGTGTATATCTTTATGTGTGTGTGTATGGTATGTGCATAAAGAACTCTATTCATATAACTCCTCCCACTTCCAATGATGTTCTAGTCTTTCAATCAAATGCCTTTAGTCCTCTTTATCCATTTGATTTCCTTTTTTTTTTTTTTTTAATTTCCCTCAATTCCCTTTTTATTCTATTAATTTCAATCTTGTTATTTTGAAGGTAGCCCAACTCCATTTACTAAACTCACTCTGCATTTTCTCAACTTAAAACTAAGTGGGAAGGGGTGAATACTTAGTGGATTGTTTAGATGATTTTGCCACAATCTTCAAAGGTAGTCCACATATTTTCAAATTTAAACCTTTTCCTTCCCTTCTTATCTATGAGTTTGTATCAACAATTAGAGCTACATGATTTGGCTTCACCATTTCATTGTGCAATACTTAGGTTTTTGGGAATTTATTTAACCATTCAAAGGATCCGAAAGCTCTATTAGTTCTTTCTAATAGCATTCTATCCTCCTCTATTTTGTTTGACCAAGTAAAAGATGGTGTTTGCAAGACCAAATTATTTATGTTTACCTTGTTGAATCATTGAATTGAATTACTCCATCAGACAACTGCCTTCTTTTTCAAAATCATACATGATTTCATTAAAGTCCCTAACACAAAATCATAGAGCAAGTAAATTGGATTCAATCTATTCTAATTCTCTCCACAAACCTTGGTGATATTATAAATTTGAATCAACATAAATCCAAGACATGTGAGTAAAGAACAATCCATTTGACATATGTACAAACAATTTGATATGGTTTTTGCTAGATCTTCCGAATCAACATAAATCCAAGACATGTGAGTAAAGAACAATCCATCTGATAGATGTACAAACGATTTGATATGGTTTTTGCTAGATCTTTGAACATCTAATGTGACATGATTTGTCTACCAAAGAGACAATCCATTAGATAACCTTATACGAGGCACATATAATTCATTTGTAAACACCATTCATCTTCTTAGATTCTAAGCTTCCTCATCGAGTTTTTCATTTGAAATGTTAGGTAAGGCCCTATGTCATGACAATTCCAACTTATGATGATGATAGCCTTCGTGTAGCTAATTTTGGCTAGCCACTATAACCATTTAGATCCTTTTCAATGGGGAGAATTGCTACATTTATTAGATTCACTAATATTAAGTCCATTGGATTTTCTTTTAAGCTTGCTTTCTTCTTCCTACTTGCAAACTTTCTTGTCTTACCTATCTTCTTTAGAGACTTCTTCTTAGATGTGGACATAATTGTATCGGAATAATCAAATTTCAGTCTTTTTAGTGGGCCTAGTTGTAACTTCTCCACATGCCTTTTGATTGCTAATGTTTGAAGAGCAAGTATCAGGTGAAATGGGGATGGCTTAAGAGGGTTTAGGCTTATGTGTGATCTGGGTTCTAAGTCAGGAAATTCAACCACATATTGACTTTGGGCATTTAAGAGTTGTGGTAGGTGATGTTTATGTGCAACTAATGATAGGGATAGTGAATCTATTAGCATGTGAGGAGAAGTTTTGGTTTGAATTGGATCTTGGGGGACTATAGAAGTTTTGATTGGGCTAGTTATTTCTATTTGTTCTCCTTGTATAGCAATGGATTGGTTGGAGTTTGATTTGGTGGAATTTGGAGGGGTGTTTCTATGGGGTTTTGGGGTTAAAGGGGAGAATTGTTGAGATTATCTTGGTCAATTGGTGTAATGAGGATCTATGTCCTCTTATTTTGGAGCCAAAGGGGAGAATCTATGTCCTCTTATTCAGGTACCATGCTAATGTTAGCTTTGTAATAAGTTTATCAAAGAAAATCATTGTAGGATTCACATTTGATTATTAATAATGCAACAGAAAAGATTAACTATAAAATTAATTTCACGTGAATGATATTATTATTGGGTTATATAAAACTAACTAGACCAAAGAAACAAAGGCGATTCCAAATGCTCCAAATTTTTGTCATTCATCTCAATATACCACTATCCAGCTCATGATTTTTAAGGCCATTTTAGGGAAGTTCCTTAACCTTATATTTAGAATGTGGAAAAAAATTTAAATGAAAAAAGGGAAATGTGAAAGAAAAATGGAATTTTTAAGAAACTTTTGAAAAAGGAAGAAAAACACGAAGGAACAAAGAAAAATGGAATTTTTAAGACACTTTTGAAAAAGGAAGAAAAACACGAAGGGACAGATTTAGATGGAAAATTTTTTCTGGGGCTAAAAGAAGGGAAAAAAGAAGTCCTTAATATTTGAAGGGACTCGGGAAGGAATTAAAGAAAAAAAAAAAAGAAAAGCCCTCTTTTTTCTTAAAATAAAATCACACTTTAAAATTTACAACTTATTAACTTTTCTTCCACTTTAATTCGTTTGAATTTTTTCCTTATTCAAATAAGACAATTTATGATATTTTTCCTTTATTTTCTTTCATTTTTAATTATTTTCTCGATTTTGAATGGCTGTTTGTACCAATTATTCCCGTAGCTACTTTCTGAAACCACGGCCCAAATAGTATTTCTTCTGCTATAAAAGAGTGGCAAAGGAATACAAACCCCCTTTAATATCCGACTTCGTTCTCTCTCTATCTCTCTCCTTCTCTCTCTCTCCCTCTCTCCTTCTCTCTCTCTCTCTCTCTCTCTCCCCCTCTTACATACACACAAACACACACATTTATTAGAGACAGTGGAGTAGCGCTCATGAAAGGATGATAAGGTGTGTGGCGAGCAAGATGGAGAAGCAGGGCACGTGCATTACTGACTCATATACTCATTAGCAATTAAAGCGTATTCCTGTTTCCTTCTGAAGTTTAATACTCAGAAGTAGAATCCTTGATTTAGTAGGCCATAGATGTATATATATATATATGTCCACGAGTTAGTGCTTCATGTGCCCTTCTTCCCCATCATGACCCCAACACCTTGCTTTATAGTCAACGGCAACGGCAATACCTACTCAGGCAGCCACGAAATTACTAGCGCGTAAGTATGTTAAAGTTTTATCATCATTTTCTTCCTAAATACATCAAAGAGGTGACTATTAGGGGAGCAAAACAACTTAATTGGATACTCCCTTTTCTTCATCTGCAATCAGCCGACAGTTTACATGCAAGAAGAGATAATAACAAAATGTTAGATTACATTTTCAAGATCTTTTTCATTTTGAGGTACATGCAATCATGGGTGCGCGTATTCCTTTAGAAAAAAGATTCTTTGAAACAGTCAGTTTCTATATTTTTAATCCCTATGAATTGAATGGTTTATTTTGACGGGTACAATGAATGAAAATTTTGAGGATTCGTTTCGTTCAGAAATGGCGTTTACAGTATATGAATGCGATGTGATGTGTGTGGATCCACTATTTAATAACTTATGGGTTTCAAATCATACAGCGCACCAGTCACTTCCTTATACCCCGCACAATAATGACCGTGTCGTTTTTCTTGTGACAATTTATAATTAATTAATTACGAAAGTGGAGTGCTATGCATGTTTTCCTGTGGGATTGCATTGACAGGTCCTTGCTTGTTTAGAATTAGATGATTAATATTTTTGAATTAGCGATTAGGTCTTTCAGATGTATTAATTTAATATTATATATTTTTTTTAAATTTATATTTAAATGCTTAAGTAATGCCGCATGTCAAGCATAACAGCTCTTGAAAAGATTTAGATCTTACTAATTGGAGTTTGTGGGCTGTTTAAAGTTCAATAAATTCCATTATAGTGTGTGGAATCACTAGCATTTTTAGCAATGTGCCCGAGGCCAGAAAAGCTTTAACAGGGTAAAAGCTTGAAAGGGAGGCATGCGCGAATAAAACTTTATTCATAACAAAAATTATGGCTGTATGGATTGATTTCCTTTTTGTGTGTATTTACCTCTCAACATTTCACGTGGCATATCGTGGATGTAGTGTTTAGCTTAAAATACTTTCTGGACATGCTTTTAATGTTTGCTACAAATTTCCAATTTTCCATTAAAACTAGTACTTTTTTAAGTTCTGTTCAGTGCTGAAAGGTGGTAAATGGTGGTTAGCTACATAAAATATGAATGAAAGACGATGAGAATGAGTTAGGCCATTAAAAGAAAATATTCATTTTGTTTTCCATTTTCTATTAATATGATTGCCACCATCGCTTTTGGTCACTATATAATATTGAAAGCGAGTACTATCCTTATGAAATAGCAGTAGAGCATCATAAATGCATGATTATAAAACGTTAGTAATTTATAGGGAAAAAAAAAATACATATTTTGATCATTAGGCAAATGCGCCCCTTCAACCAAAGGAGGTATATTAATTATAATAAACCATAAATATAGGAGACATTGTAAATATATTTTCTTTATATTTACTTCATGTATACTTAGCTTTTGTATATCTCAAATTGTTCGTTTAGATTTTTAAATCTTTAAAAATGTGCATTTGGATTCCCACATAACCATTTCATGTATTCTTGGATTTATGATTTTTTTTTTTCTTTTAGTGATTCTTTTTATACTATTAATTTTGCAAGGATGAAATACTACAATAGGGCTTAAATATACTTTTTGTAAAGATTTGAGGGTTTAGATATACAATTTGATTGATAAAGGGGGCCAAATGTATATGTAGCAAACATAAAGGGATTTTATTTTTGTGATGAAACATGCACATGTATATATGTTACTATGAATTTTCAAGTTGTTTGCAGGATTTGGTAGAAGCAATAACGGGAGAATATGGTATAAGCATATTACAAGACCCAGTATTGTGTAACAAAGTATATTTGTTTAATATACTTAGCAAAGAGAAATAAAATGGGATATTTTAGGGTAAGTTCAACAGTAAATTTTTTTTCTTAAAATATAATCTTAACAAGTTTTTATATATGGTGCATGTTTAATAAAATATTTTTCCAATAAAAAGATGCAGTTTATCAAAAGGATTTTATGTTGAAAATGCTTAGTTTAGGAGCTAGCATGCCAAGATTCATAAAATGGAGTTTTTAAGAAAGAGATTTTATAGAAAAAACTTTATCAAGGAATAAATTTTATATTTTTGGCAAGTAGATCTGCTGTAATATTTCACAAATCATTTTGTGCCAATATTTGGTTACACATTTTAACTATGAAAAGATTTTTGAATTAATGTTAAGTTGCAAAAATAGTTTTACCATTGGGACACAAGAAAATTTCCTAAATAAACTTAGAGAGCTCAACCTTATAAAAGATGAAGATCATGAAGATGGAATAATATAAGAGTGAACACACAATTATGTACATGACCAAAGTATTGCTAGTAGGAAAAAGTGTTCAAGAGAATATGTACTTTTGATATTATTTTGTATTCTCTTTTTAGTAAGCTAGCAAAATTTAGGGAATACTTCTATTTGTTTTTGATAGAGTGATTAAGGGTGTTGTAATTGTGAGCTCGATTACAAGCTTAGTGTGTAGAGAAGTGAAGACATTGTGTATGAGTGGTTAGATTGTTAGTGGTTAGGCTAGTGAGAGCTAGGAGAACTCATGAAAGTTGTGTTTCATAGCAGCAATTATTTCTATTAAACTTTGTGGTGCTATTCATAATATCTGAAATCCTTGTGTACTTTTGATTGGAGTTTTATAATAGATTCCCAATGGTTAAGCATGTAGTACTAGAAGAGAGGATGCAAGCATAAGGTTAAACCTTTATATATTTAGGTGCGATTCTCTCTCTCTCTTCACTTTATTTTATCTTATTGCTTGATGTTACTATATTGTAACTTGTGAATTCAAGCTAATCAACTTATGGTAGAAGTATTTAGATGCTCTTAACTTTGATAAAATATAATAGCTACTACATATAAATTGAATTTAGGGGTTAAATGATATTGTGAATGAGTTAAAATCTCTTGGAAAAGAAATAAGTGACATTAAGCTTGTAAGAACGATTCTTCAATCTTTTCCTCACTCATGGGATGCCAAGAGGGTAGCAATGGAGGAGACTAGGGATTTAAGTACCTTTTCTCTTAATAATTTGCTATAATCTTTACTATCTTATGAAACTAAGACTAGAGTATCAAAGGAAAGAAACAAAAAGAATATAGCTTTCAAATTACTAGAATTAGATACATTTGATGATGATGATGACAAGCTTGCTTTAGTTATCAAAAAATTGCAAAAGTTCTACAAAAGAAATTGAAGCGCTCATCCAAAACGGAGAACAAATCTAATTAATATAAAGATAGCAAGGAAAGCATAATCAAAAGAAGATAAAAAGGAACCTATGTGCCATGAATGTAATAAACCAAGACATTACAAAATGTGATTGTCCTTGATACAAGAACTTCTAGTCAAAGAAGAAAAAAACTATGATAACAACATGAAGTGATTTGGAAGAATTTGATTTGCAGTAGAATTAGAGAAGATTCCAAATGTTTGCTTAATGGCAGACCTTGTGGTATCTTTTGAAAACCCTATTTTTTATCTAGTATTAGAATATCAAAGAAAGATAAAAGAATTAAAGGCTAAAAATGAAGTTCTTGAAGAAGAAAATCAACTATTGAAAGATCAAGTGAATGTATTAAATAAAGAAGTAGTTATAATTACATTTATAGAAGATAAAACTAAAGGTAAATAGAAAGTAGAAGAAGCTAGAAAAGTATATAAAGTAGAATCTTATAGAGCTATACAGATTCAAGGTTTAAAGAAAAATAATATGGTAGAATCCAGAAGAAGTTGGTAGAGCCATAAAGTAAGAAGAGTTTACAGATATAATCATTTTAGAAATAAATTATGTTATTATTGCAATGCATTTGGTCAAATTGCATCAATTTGCTAGTAGAATGAAGAATTCAATTATCATTCAAGAAATTATAGATCTAGAGTGAATTTGTTTCAAAAGAAGCCGAAGTGGATCTAGGTTCCTAAAACAAAATAATATGCCTACTTGTTTTATAAGAACTTGAGGCAAGAATAAAAGGAAAATAGTACTTAAACAAAAGGTATTCCTAGCATATGATAAGTGATGTCTCATGGTTCAAAATGTGAAGAAGTTAAATGGAGGCTATGTAACATTATTGATGATAAGAAAGGAAAAAAATGTTGGAATTGGTAATATTAGTAATTCCTCTGACTCCATAGATGATGTGTTGTTTGTAGGTGTGTTCATGGTTCAGTTTAGTTCGATTTGACCCTTAATGAGCTAAACCACTTTTAAAGGTTCAAGGTTCTAAACTGAACCACTTAAAATATAGTTTGATTTAGTTCAAACCACTTTTAAAAATAACTTTTATTATAGTTGATAAGATTAATAGTTATTGGAGTTTTTAACTAGATATTGATGCCCAAATTGAAACACATTATACGAAAATGTAAGCCACGTAATATTTTATCATTGTAACATTACATTTTAAGTAATAGTGAAGGCACACTTATCTAGTTAAGAAACGAGAGATGAACATGAATGAAAAGGAGTAAATTGTAGATATTAAAAGTATAATGAGAGTTGATAAAATGAAAAGGGTAAATAAGATTAAACAAATATATTAATAAGGTTTAACATTAAAAAAATTCCTAGAACTTATATTTTTTAAGAAGAAGTTGTTTGATAGTTTAACCTTCCAAGCCAAACCATAAATTGTTTAAACCATCCTCAAACCTAACCAAAATATAAAAGAACCACGTTTTGTGATTCAATTTAGTTTTTGATTTGGTTTGGTTCAATTCAGTTTAATGAACAACCCTAACTATTTGTTAATGGCTTAAAACATAATATTCTTAGCATAAATTAATTGTGTGATAAGGGTCACCAAATTCTCTTTGAAAAGGATTTATGCATTGGCTTTTAAGAAAATGAAAAAGAGATTTTCAAAGGCATCAGATTAGGAAATAGTTATATCATATCTTTTGAAGTTCTTAGTCTTGATCATGAAAATTACTTTCTATTTATAAATCACAATGCTTTAAGCTGGGACAATGACATAGACATGTGAATTTTACATAGCTTAATCATTTGAAAAATAGTCGATTGGCAAGAGGGCTACTAAGTTTTTCTTTACAAAAAAATATGTTTTGCAAAAGTTGTACTATAAATAAACAGGTCAAATCATCCTTCAAACTAAAGAAGCATGTGAGTATAAGTAAGGCTTTAAACTTAATTTACATGGATCTCTTTAGACCAACTAGAACTCAAAGTTTTGGACAAATGACATATGGTTTGGTCATTGTTGATGACTACTATCGATTTACATGGGTACTTTTATTAACACATAAACATGATACTTTTCAAGAATTTCTCAAGTTTACTAAGAAAATACAAATGGCAAATGAGAGAAGCATTAAAGCCATTTACATAAATCATGGTATGGAATTTGAGAATTTAGAGTTTATGACTTCTAGTGAGAAATATGGTATTAACCATAACTTCTCGGCACCTTATATGCTTTAACAAAATAGAGTAGTAGAAAGAAAGAACAGAACAATTTAGGAAATGACAAGAACAGTGCTCAGTGAAAGTGGGATTACTAAGTACTTTTGGTAGGCAGTTAATATTGCCCACTACATCATTAACCAAGTATATATTAGACCATTGCTAAAATAGACATTGTACGATACAAGAATAGGAAACTTAATGCATCATACATTTGCATGTTTGGATGTAAATACTACTTAAAGAAAGGAAATGAAAATTTAGGGAAATTTGATACAAAAGCAGAAGAGGGTATCTTTTGGGGATATTTAAACTCAAGTAAAGCTTGTAGGGTGTTTAATAAGAGTACCTATACTATTGTTGAATCTATCAATGTGAAATTTGATGATTATATGAAAGAAAGGTCTACAAAAGATGATGATGAAGTTTAGAAGAAGCTAGAAGAAGTAGTTGATCAAAATAAAGATAATCAAGCTTCTAATAGAGTCGAGGAGGTTCAAGCCTCAAAGAATTAGACAAAATCTAATGCATCTGTAGAAGGAGTTGATGAAAGCTAGGAAATAGGGGGAGAAGCTAATCCTTCTCCATTTGATCCTAACATAAGGAATACAAAAAAAGAGTATTCCTTTTACTCATTATTCTAAACATAGAACTTATCATGCTATTGATTACTTAATTGATAATCCATATGATAAGTTTAAAACAAGATCAAAATATAGAGCTATCGAGTCTTAGTTTACACTTTTATCTAAAACTAAATTTAGGACAATCGTTGAAGCTTTAAAAGATGAAAGTTTGTTAGCATATGTATGACATAAAAATTTTAAACTCTATCAAATGGACGTAAAGAGTGCATTCTTAATTGGTTACATAAAAGAAGAAGTATAGGTAATGCAACCACTCGGTTTTGAAAATGAAGTAAACCTTAAATATGCTTTTAAGTTGAGTAAAGCTTTATATGGGTTAAAATAAGCTCCTAGAGCTTGGTATGATAGGTTAAATAAGTTTTTAATAGATAACGACTTTGTGAGAGGAAAATTTGATAAAGCTTTATCTACTAAGAAAAATAATAATGATCTTTTAATTGTTCAGATATATTTTGATGACGTAATATTCAGTCCTACTAATGATTTGATGTGCAAGGAATTTGGAAAACTCATGAAAACAAAATTTGAGAAGAGCCTCATGGGAGAATTGACATTCTTCTTAGGATAAAAAATTAAATAAACATTAGAAGGGACATTTGTTCATCAAATGAAATATACCTTACAAGTGCCAAAGAAGTATAATTTGGAAAATTACAAGCTTATTACAACACCCATGGGAGTTGGAGTTAGAAGATGAAAAAGGTAAATTAGTATGTCGAAAGACATATAGAGTTATGTTAAGATCCTTTCGCTATCTTATAGCTTCAAGACTAGATATACACTTTAGTATATGTTTATATGTACATTATCAATTAGCTCTTAAAGAATCTCATCTAAATGCAATTAAAATATTTTTTAAATACCTAGCTCATACTAAATATTTAGGGCTTTAGTATCCTAAAAATTCAAATTTTGATCTTGAAGGATATGTGGATGTAGAAAGACAGGATGTCAAATTGATAAAAAGACTACATTAGGTACTTGTTAGTTCATAGGAGAAATGTTAATTTCATCTTCATCTAAGAAGTAGATCATAGTGGCTCCATTAATGGTTGAAGTTGAAAATATCTCACTAGGAAATTGTGTTGCACAAATCTTATGGTTATCTCATCAATTAAGTGATTATAATCTAAAAACTAACAACATTCTTATTCTTTGTGATAATCAAAGTGCTATAAGCATTTATATAAATCCTATGCTCACTTTGCCTACTAAACACATAGAGATATGCCTCAATTTTATTTGGGATTAGATCAATAACAAAAAGATATCTATCAAGTATTCTAACAAGTTCTCAAGTGGTAGATATATTTACCGAGCCTCTAGAAAAAGAAAGATTTCATATGTTAAGGAATAATTTAGATATATGTTTTCCTTTTTAATTCATGCATTTCCCTCTTTGTTAACAATTATTTTTATAGTTGTATCTCATCGATTTAAAATTCAAATTATATAGAATGTCATGTTATTACAATTCCAAAAAAGAATTTAGTCTTTTACAAAATCTTTTAAACTAGTAAACAATAAAAAAAAAATTCACTTTACTTTTTTACATTCTCTCTCCTCTTCTCAAGTTCGAAACTTCTCTAACATAAAGATAAAGAAAAGTTGAGTATTTCTTTTTGTGGAGATAACGGGATGAAAATCGATTAGATTTTTTGGAAAAATAGTTGCTTCTAATACCACAAGTAGAGGAAAGAGGAAGGCTTTGGAAATAATTGTTGACAAATTGTCAAATTCATCAACAGGATCGAATGAGAGCATGATGTTTGATAACCTTAAGTAATAAAACTAGGTAACAACTACTCATATACATTTAATCACTTTGTTAGGGTTGAGTGCTTTGATTGTTGAAGATCACCATTATTGACCTGTTTTAAAGATTTATTTTGTCAATTTCAAATTGTTTAAAACTATGGGCATGAATTTATTAATGTGGTTTAAGAATGTAGGTTAAGATGTTATATGTTTTGTGAAGTGTAGTTACTTAGAGTTATGTATTACGAAGTTTTATGGGAATTTTTCTTTTGAATATTTTGAATTGAATGATAAGATTTTGGTAAGTAAGATTGGTGCAAGTAAAGTAGTGATTATGAAAGAGGACATAACATCTTGTTTGGGTTTTGAAAAGCAATAGCTTTGTTTTGTATGATATTAAGGCTATTGAAGGGGTACATATGATTTTATTAGGGACAAACCAGTCTTGAGTTGAGAAAACATAGCTTAAATACTATCTATCCATTTGAGGTAAAGAAGTTGCATCATATTTTGATCAAATGTATAAATCCATGTACTGACTCAAAAACTTCTATTTATTGCATTAGATGCATACTTACTAGCATCTATCTTCAAAAGAAAGCATATTCATACTTCCAATGTTCTATTCAATTTCGTAGCTAATGTCAAGAAAAGGATTAGTCTAGGCTTTGGCTCTTTTATCACACAATTGCTAGAATTTAAGGGAATAGATATAAGTGGCTTTGTTGTTGGCATGAAAGATTATAAGGAAATTGGAATGAATGCTTTGAAGAGTATGCATATTATTGTTGTTGATGGAGTATGGTATGATAAGAACAATGTAGTTATGTTTTGTAAGGAGGAGCTCAAAGAAAGATAGAATATAAGAAATATGAAAGATCAGGCAAAAGCTCCTACATCTTCAAGAGCTAATTTTTTTTTTTTTTTTTTTGTGGTCCTTCACAAAGATAGGCTGATGGTTTTCCAGACACAAATACTAGGTTGGCTAAAATTGTTGTGGTTACTGAGAGTCAATAAGTACAACTTTTTTATTATGTCAATGTGATAAATAAGTTTATGAAGCAAATGGCTACAACTTTAACCAAGTGGTTAATACTATGGGATAAATTCTAAACAATATGAATCATCTTGAGGGTCGCTTGCTCGTGATATCTCTATAATCTAGTTTTCCTATTTATCCTCTCTTTCTATTGAAGCTAAAAAGGGGGAGAAGGGTTCAACTATCCTTTTAAGGACTTTAGTTGTAATTTCTACACGAAACTAGGTGGTATTAAGGTGGATAGTATTTTAGTGTTTAATTGGTGCTTTTTTCTCATGCTTAATTTTAGGGGGAGCATTTTAATGTTTACTACTAAACATGTTTTGGCTTCATAAAAAAAGGAGGAGAATGTAGGAAATTTGGATTTTTGATGAAGCATGCACATGCATATAAGTTATTGTGAATTTTTAAGTTGTTTGTAGGATCTCGCAGAAGTGATAGTGGCAAAATTTGGTAGAAGCAAATTACAAGACCGAGTACTTACCAATTGAGTATATTTAGGTAATACATTTATGAAAGAGAAATAAAATGGGATATTTCATATTAAGTTCAGCAGTAAAATATTTTTCTTAAAATATAATTTTAGCAAGTTTTTATATATGGTGCATGTTTAATAAAATAATTTTTTGATAAAAAAATGTGGTTTATCAAAAGGATTTTATGTTAGGATATATTTATTTTGGAGCTATCACACTTAGTTTCATAAAAGAAGTTTTTCTAAAAGAGATTTTATAAAAATAACTTTACTAAGGAATAAATCTTATATTTTTGGAAAGTAGATTTACTAGTATTTGTAATCTTTTTTAAGTCATTTTATGCCAATTTTTGCTTACATGCTTTAACCATTAAAGGATTTTTGAGTTAATATTGATTTGCAATAGTAGTTTTATTATTAGGATGGAAGAAATTTTCCTAAACCAACTTGAATAGCTTAACCTTATAAAAGATGAAAATCATGAAGACAAAAGAATATAAGACTTAACACATGATTACATACATGAGCAATGTATTGCTAGTAAGACAAAGTGTTCAATAGAAATTGTGCTTTTGAGATTATTTTATGTTCTCTTTTAAGTAAGCTGGCAAAATTTAAGGAATACTTCTATTTGTTTTTGACTAAGTGATTGAGGGTGTTGTAATTGTGAGCTTGATGATAAGCTTAGTGTGTAGAGAAGTGAACACATTGTGTATGAGTGGTTAGATTGTTAGGGGTTAGACTATTGAGAGTCAAGAGAACCTAAGAATGCTGTGTTTCATAGTAGCGATAAGTTCTACTAAGCTTAGTAGCACTTTTCACAATATCATAAGTCCTCTTTATAGTGGATTCCTAGTAGTTGAGATGATAGTACTAAAAGAGTGGATGTAGGTACAACGCTAAACTACTATAAATCTAGGTTCGATTCTCTTTCTCTCTCTCTCTCTTCATTTTATTTTATCTTATTACTTGATGTTTACTATACTATAACTTGCAAATCTAATCTAATTGAGTTATGATAGAAGCATACAAATGCGCTGAACTCTAATAAAATACAATAACTTTCGCATACTCAACTGAATTAAGAGGTTTATTGAATTCAATCTTTAAAGAATGAAACAACCAATTCAACACCACCCACATGCTAGGCCTAGAAAGTGAATCATTCAATTTTTTTTTCTTATGTTTATACAAAAATTGAATTAAGTTTCATATATTGCAAGTAAGTCACATAATTTCTTTACTTTTATGTTTTTGCATTAAAAAACTCATCCTTTGGTATCTTCAATTATCGAATGCCACAAACACAAATGGAATTATTAGGTACAGCCAAGCAAATATAGAGCATTTAAATAACTCACTTAAAGTTTAGAGTAATTAATTGAATTTTGAGTAAAAATGGAGGATTTATTTAAGTCGCTGAAATCATATATTACTTAATTGAATCTTAGTACAAGCAAAAAGGATTTTTGGGTATAATTGTGCTTTATATGATTGTGTGTTTAACTGTATACACTTTACAGACCTCACTACCACGCGGATTCATTTAAGGGCACATTAGAATCGCTGCAATACGAGGAATAATCAATATAAATTCTTTTTTTTTTTTTTTGTTTTTCCCGAAACTTCAGGTAGTTAAGAAATGATTTTTATACTTGAAGACGATATGCTATTTCCGTGAAAGTGGTTACACAAAATAATAATATTTCGACGAATATCTAGGGATACTGGATGGGCATACACCTAAGTGCTTCTAGCCGTAATTGACGGGGGCATAAGTGAAGCATTAAAGCAACTTTGACAACAGAAAATTTTTGCAAGACAAAGATTATAGCTCCATCTCCTCCTATGTTGTATTACATATATTTTCCTACAACCTAAATACACTCAAGCTTATGTTTCTTCCTTCAGCTACTTTCATGTTTCACAAATTGCTTTTTCCACACCTCCTGTTCTCCTTAATTCTTTAACATTCTCGTGTAATTTGGCAAATGATTCAGAATTGCCGATAACAAGTCCTTTCAATTGTAGCTTATTTCAAAATAAATTTGAAAGTACAAATTTAAGAAAACTAATGGGAAACTGCAGTATAGTGCATCAGCGCAACAGCACGGAGCAAGAACAAAAATGCCAATACCAATCCATATTCCTTCGTATAACCATTTTTTCATGTTGTAAGGCAATTATAATAGGGTTTGAAGCAGATCCTTCTTTCATAGTATATCTATTTAATTTTTTTTCTAAGTTATACTAAATAATTTATTTATAATCATAAAATTATGCATAAAATAAATAATAATATATGTGAAGATGACATATATCAAAAACCTTTTCTAAGTGATGCTCTAACCTTACAAAACCTACCGTAAGAGCATGTTACTTCATGTGTTCCAAGAAACACAATAGACTTGGAGGCTCATTGACCTCTAATTATTTGAAAATTTCTCAAAAACCCTTCAATTTTGCTTTTCCATAATAAATGTCAAGATGCCTGCTCTTTATTTGGGCAAATTTACCACTGGGGAAGGAGTGAAAATAATAAACTCAGGTATCCCAGGTAGTGGAGCACATGGGATAGTGTTGGTTTTTCATTTTCGTGTGGTCGGACGGTTCCCAGTGTTTAATGCTGTATTCGCATATATAGGTAAATGTCTAAGACAATTATGGAAGAGCGATTGAATGGTCACTTTCAAAAATGGGGTGGGATCTTGGCCATCTGCATACTTCAACATCGCCCTTCATTATTGCATCCTCCATTTCAACAATTACCGCACGGTTTGGACCACAGTTATGAAGTCTTAAAAAAGACGTCAAAATTCTTAAGCATCATCCGATTAACGTTATCCTTTAGGTTTTGCACCAATGAGAGGGTATCAACTCTCTAATGTGGGGGGGGGGGGGGGGGGGGGGTCGAAATAATCATTTCAACCATGCTCCTGCATTCACTGGAAAAGCTAGTCTCATGCATCGCAATTATTCCATATGGAGCAAATAGCATTTCAGTTTCTAGGACAGTACAGCACAAGAATAACAACACAGTACACGATACGGAGAATACTATAAGATATGTCAAGTCTAATTTCTTTACAATTTTTCTTAATTCTAACATATACTAAACTCTACTTATTTAATATTGATTACTCAACCAAATTAAGAAAAATAAATTTGAAAAGAGTTGTCAACCAACTAAGGTTGTAAAAATGTCTATGGTTAATAGGTTGAAGAATCCTAGCTAGTTACTGATTTGCAACCTTTAAAATTTTTTAGAAACCAATTTTGATAGGTTTAAGAGTTAACTTATTAAAACTTCAATGATTATTATATAAATTTTTTTGAAAAATAATTAAAAGGTCTTCATTCTTTCTTTTTTTTTTTAAAAAAAAAAAAACATTTTTTCCACTTATTTTTTATTTTTTAAGTTTATTTTCCATTATATATATTTTTTTATTTTTATCATTTTATTTTTTCATTTTTTTTGTATAATAAAATTTTATTTTAATATGGTTTGCTTGAAGATGCTAGTGTACTTGCTAGCTAGAATTAAATCAATTGTAGTTCACTTTATTTTATGAGCAAAACTTTAGCATGCTGATAAATTTTATTTAAGAAAAGGGGCCATATTTATGTTACTTAGCTAATTTTATTTTTTATTACAAAAAAATTCTAGAACCTAAGTTGGTGGTGATTAAGAAAAAAAAAATCCCAAGGAAAATCATATTTTTAGAAAAATGCCAAATTAGTGATTTTATTATTTGAAAACTTTAAGTAACAAAACCCTAACTCTAATCTTCAAAAAAAGCCATTTTTTTAATCCTCCTCTTTTTATTAATTTTTTACCCATTTATTATTTATTTATTTATTTCTATTTCTTTATTTTCTATAATTATTTTATTTAAATAAAGCCATTGACTTCTGATGGTGATATACACCATAACAATCCAATGGGTAAGCAAGGCCTCTCTTATTCACTCAATTACTTGTCTATCCCACTATCATTTTATTATTATTATTATTATTACATATTTTATTTATTTTCTCATTTACTTATTTCAATTATTTTTATAATTTATACGTATAAAGAAAAATGTGCAAACAATGCAAAAACTATTTATGGGTTATGTTGATGGGTTTCGGTGATGAAGTGGCAATGGTTCGATGATGAGTGGGTGTTGTGGCTATAAGTAGTGGTTCTTATAATCTACAACATGCTTGTTGTGGTCGTAAGGCCTGTAGGTTGGGGGTGTGGAGGTTTGGCATTGGTGCTAGTGGTTGTGTTACAATGGATGAAGGGTTTCAATGGGGCTTCTAAGAGTGTTTGGAATTCTAGTGGTGGTGAATGGTTGTGGAAAGTGATTTTTTGTGATGGTTGAGAAGGTTGGAATTTCGGGTAGGTATAGTATGGTTCGATACATTTCATTTGTCCCTCAAATTGAACCGAACCATATTTTATGGTATGTTTTCTTTTTCTCCAAAACTAAACCAAACCTAACCATATGGCTTCGAACCTTAAAAAAAAAGAAAAAAAGAAAAAAATGGTTTGGTTGGTTCAGTTCATAGTTTGAGCCATTTTTACATATGTTATTAATTTTTTCTATATATAAGTTGAGAAGTAATGAAAAATTGTATTTAATATAAAAAAGATTTAATTTATTATCATTGCTTCAGTATTACTTACCATCTATAATTCTCATTTAATATATTTAAGGAGATTTTAGTATCTCTCTTTAAGTAATTTTACTTTTTATATCAATCAATAAGAAAAATTACAAAAAAAAAAAAAATAGTGAGTTACTCAATGAAAATCAAATAAGAGGTGAAATTGAATAAGGGACATGAAATCCTCTTTTTTGGTCATAAATTCTCTATATTTTCATTGCTACTTTTTTTTTTTTAAGTTGTCATGATTTATGTATATTAATATAATTCCTATATAGTTTATACAATGGTTGATTAGATATTGTCATAAGATTTTATACATTCTTATAAATGTACTTTACACACACACATATATATATAACTTTGAAATATCACATACTCTAATAAAAGTATATATATATATATATATTGTATATGACACTTATAGTAGTACATATATATATATATAAGCTAACCTAAGTAGTAATAAATTTCATCCTTTCCATGATTGATAAGTGCTCTTATAACATTTTTATAATATACTATATGAACTTATAGTCATTCATAATATTTGTAGCAAAAATATAGGGACATATTTAGAAATTAAAGGTGTAGGTAGATTCGGAAAGCAAAACATTATTTTTATAAGGAGTAATACTATATAATCTATAAATACTCTATATTTAGTACTATATTTATTTTTTTGTAAGATTCCATAATTATATTGCTTGCAATACACAAACCCACAATTACTTATGATCGCGTATTATAAATATATCAAATAAATAAATGTCATGTATATACTATATATATATATATATATATATATATATATATATATATATACTCCATAATCAAGCCATAGGAGGATCAATTTTTAACTTATAAAAGTAATGAATGAACCATGTACCCATACTAAAACTAGTGAATCTAAGTGGTTAAATTTAAAGCTTAATAATACATAGCATAATTTTATTTCAAAAACATGAAACCCACAATTTTTAGAAATAAGATGAATTCGCTAAAAGGGGTTTAAGAATTCAATAAAAACATTTAGACATAGATAAAATGATTAACTCTATCACTTTTAAATAATATTGCTAGCACCCTAAATTTTAAACTCAAACCCTTGCAGTTTATCTAAAACCTAAGAAATTTCTTCACTAAAATATATATACTAGAAGAATCCAATACTCAAAGAAATGAAATTAGCTAAAAGAGTTGAATACCCGTGGAAGTGGGTAGAATAGTAAAAATAACAAATAAAAGAATAAAACAATAACCTATGTTCTAAAATTTAAAATTTAAAATCCAATGAAAAGCTCAAAATTAAAGGGATAACCGTGGTGAAGTATCGAGATGAAACTTCTTTAAGGGGAGGAGAATATTTAACCTTGCAAATTTTAGAAAATTATACTAAAACTGAAGAAAATAAGTGCAATAATAAGTACTTCTAGGCTAGGGTTTTAGGAAAGACATTTTTGAAACCTTAATTTTTCAAGAGCTTTAGGAAGGTTGATGATAAAATTTAGAATATCAACTTTTAGAAAAATAAGTTAGAGCATTTGAAGGTACATAAATGTAACTCACATAAATAATATTGATAAGTGATTAACACTACATTAATAATTTAAGTGTAGTGGAAATCTTATAATAAACAACGATAGATTTTGAAATGCGAAAAGTAAAGTAGGAAATAAATTTGTTATGTAAATTATAACAAATAAGAAATAAAATAAATTAAAAATTTAAGTTTAAGTTAATTAAATAAAATTTTTGAGTGTATATTTATAATCATGACATTTTACATAGTTTCTATGTAAGTTTTCATGTAAAAATATTATGGTTTAGATAATTTAATAAGATCATACACATGTCAATTGAACTTGTAATAGGATAAAATCCCCACATTTCCTTTCTTTCACCATGAAGCATCTGCACCAATATAAAAGGCCAATTCACTCTCTCTCTCTTTCCTCATGTTTCCAATTCTTTGTCAAAAAGCCCCACCTCGCTTCTCCTCAAATTTTTCTATGAAACCAAAAATCTCCCAAAACTTCAAAAACTCATAACTTCTCCATACTTTGTCCAAATGAAAACCTGCAAAGTCCATTACGATCCTTGTGAAGAGTACTTCACAACAAGGTTAGACTTAATAGGTAAATATTGAGCTTAAATTTTTAATCATGTTTATAGAAACTAAATGATTTGTAAACTTGATTTTTATTCAAGCTTTGATAAGTTTAGTTACTAAATATAGGTAAACAACTTTTGTCATTCATTGATTATAGTTAAAAAACTTGATCTTTCATGACTCTTAGGGATTGTTTCGAGTTTTAATTTAGGAGATTGAGGTAAGTGGGAAACTTAATGAATTACCATAATGTGTGTTATTCTTGCTTGTTTAGTGGATATGTTTGATGTGCTTAAGTGTTGTTGTTGGATTTTGTGTTGAAATATTGAGTAAAAAGGAATTAATTGTTTGTTGAAATGAGAACATAACCTATTGAGTAGTGGAAGTTGAATAGCATTTGAATAATGTGTGTTCACCACACCATAAACCATTTTGCAAGTAACCTTTAAGAAGTTTGGGGTAGGTATGACTTAGTGTGAATGTGTTACCTAATTCAAGACAAATAGTGCAAAAGCTATCATAGTAGATTATTTAACCATAGAACTTAGTCCCTTATTCTCTAGAACACAAATAGTGATAAACTTTCTTTGAAGTTTATGATTGTTTGGTAACTACCCATTTCACTGTTTTGGTAGGTGACTTCATTTTTTTGCGATCTTAGTTGACTATGGAATATGGAAATCCATAGATTTCTTCTTATTATATAATTATATGTAATATAATTAGTTATAATTAATTAAATATTTATGTAGAACCTTGTGACCTTTGACCAGCAAGGAAGCTATCATGTAGCAAGTACACAAATGTCATAATAATTTTAGTTCAAACTTCTAAGCCCCCTATGGGGTCATGATGAAAATGGTATTAGAGCCAGGTTGTTAAAGATAGGACTAACCTACTAAATTATGAGTTGGGGTAGCACTTGGGTAGATTCATAGGAATGAGAAGATAAAAGATGTAGACCATAATCTATATGTATAAATATGTATTTATAACTATTGGACTCTTGTCAAACCACTAACCACTGAAAACATGCTAATTTCAAAAACCTTCTGACTTAGTTCAAATAAAGGTTTCAAACTATGAATCACAGTCTGAAAAAGTAAAATTAGAAGATATCACAATAATTTAGGGATTGCTATAGTCATGTATCAAGGAAAAAACTTAATATGAGAGGGGGAGGATGTAAACCCCAAAATTAACATGTATTTTAGGGAAATCCTATAGTATTATTTTTGAACAAGGTAACTCCACACTTTTAATTTATCAAAACTTTGGTGTTAAGCAAGCCATTTAATAAGCTAATAAGATAATTTGTAATTATGTTATAGTAATAACATTGATTGCCTATAGTTATATTAAATAATTTCTATACATCTAAAATGTGTTTGTCATCATTCAATAAGACCATAGTATACATAACAAATCACTATGATAATTTAAGATGAAATTTGTTGTGCTATAAATTCTTGGATTGATTAAGTCACCTATAAAAGGAAAGAAATAGGTTATTTAGGGGGGAAGGGTGCGAAGGTTGGTTTGATGTGTCTACTTCAATGCCTAAGTCAGTACAAGAGTTTGGAGAGTGATAATGTGTGCAAAAGATGAGTAGGAGTCAAGATAATGGAATCCTTTACTAAGTAGTCTCATCCTTTATTTATAGGAGATGAGACTGAGCTTCATATGGCAAGTACATTCATATAGGATATTTGTTTTGAATTTTGTGAATGGTGTATCTTTGACAGATTCCTTTCCTTATGTACTTGAAGTCTTCTTTGCCTTCTTTATCTAGTTCTAGATGTGCACAGCTAATCTGAGTTGGAGTTTAGCTATATAGGTTAGACTTGATGCTTTTAGTGTTGTAGTGACTTACTGAAGGTCAATTTTGGCACAAAGAGCTTGGGTAAAGGCTTAAAGAAGCCAAATTGGGCCTTTAGGATCTATGCCCAAAAAGCTTCATTAACACTTGCCTCCCCACTATCTTTGGTGATCGGTAGTAATGAGAAATGAGAATTGATGATTGAATGGATGCTCAAGGTCTCTATGACAAGTTTTTATGTACCAAAGATAACTTGTGTTTGAATGGATGAGCTTTTCATTTTGGTTCCATTCTCTTTCCATGATTAGGCATGGTAAGGCTTGAGTTATCAAAAATTAGTCAAGTAGGTGAATGACCTAAGTAAGATTTCACTTGTGTTAGATGGGACTAGGAGGGTATGTTCTTCTATGGTGTAGATCTAAGCTGATGGTTCGAGGACAATGTTAAGTAGGTGGTGCACCAAGTATTGTTGTATATGCCTGTATTAGGCTAGGCTCAAATGAGTACTAGCTTTAGGAATTGGGCATGTGGAGTGTTTTAATCTCTTAATGTTTTCTCAATGAAGCTTTAATTTGATTTTTCCATTAGCATGTAATGATAGCGTATTTAATGTTGTGTATAGTTGTGGAAATACTATTAGATAAGGTCTAGATGAGTAAAACACCCCTATTTAATCTATGTTGTTGATTCAAAAGGTGGGCCATGTGTTAAGATTAGGTCAAAGGATGCCCCATTGCGTCTTTTCTTTAACCATCACTTCGTTAGTTATGCCTCCATCTATATATATCCATCACCTATGTTGTTTTGACATTTTCTCTCTTTTCCTCATCTGCAAGAATTCATTTGATATGACTTGTATCATCTTATTCTTCTCCTTCTTCAATCCTTTAATCCACTTTCTTGTTCTTTCGATGCTACTCCTATTCCAAAGGGCATGAATGTCAACAACGATGAGGAGGCTAGACCTATATAACCTCTATACTCATTATATAAGGAGAGAAATATGCTAAATGGGGGTTTGAAGTGCCCTTGCATTTGAGGAATTGATGGAAGTAGTAAAGTATTTTAAACCTTGACCTCAAGTGTAGAGGATCAATAAACCTTAGACTAATGACTGAGTTGCTTTAAGTGTTAGTGGTTGGTTTTGCCTCTACTTAAAGCACATGGAATTTGGGCTTAGGGTACCTTTTATGAAAGTCTAGAAGGAGTCCTTCACACATCACCGAATGTCATTGACCCAACTCATCCCCAATGCTTGTAAGTTTCTTATCAACTTTGAAGTGCTATGAGAGCACTTCATAATTTAAGCTACTCCATAGCTCCTACACTTCTTCTATAAGTTAAAGAGGTCGAACAATAGTAGGTATTAATTGACCGACCGTCCTAGAAGAAAGCTATTCATTAGGCTAGATTCTTCCATACATAGGTGGAAAAGAAAATACTTGGTGGCGGTGTGCAAATCCGACTTGAACTTTTGGATGAGTTGTGTTGAGACAATTTAGATCCTATCGGTCCATGTGTTAGGTCCTAGTGATAAAACTATAGTAGAGTAAATAGTAGTTGAGCTGCAAAAGAGGTCAGATGGTCCATGGAATGTATTGAAGGTAGTTGATGAGCAACTTTATGAAGGTAAACTCTTTGATAATGTAGCTCAAGAGGAAGAGGGAGGTATACCCATAGCATTAGTGATGCTAAAGTGTATTGCCATAGAGAAGCTATTTGTTTAGTTTTGTTAGGGGAATAGTTCTCCCTAAAAGCTCTTTATTTGGCATGGTAATTTATTTGTATACCCTTGTTGTAATTTTTTACTATTCTTTATTCTTGTAAACATGCAACTCTGAGAAGACACCACAACTAAGTTAATAGCTAGCCACAAAGCAATTGCACCCTCTAAGAAGTCCAAGAGGGTACCTCTCCAAACTTTTGAGCTAAGGAATGCTCTTGTGCCATAGCCTTAAGAGGTTCCTTTAATAATAAAGGATGTAGAGAGACCCATAGGTGCTTTTTGCTAAGTGAATATCCCTCAAGCTAGGTAGAGGCAAAAGGGAGAAGTTATAAGAGGAGCTAGGTAGCCCATAAGGAAATGGCCTCCCATTGATGCCTCTAGTGAGAGCTTTGAGGAGGCTTATCTTAAGGCTTGAAATGAGGTCGTCCAACTCGGCGTCAAGTCCAAGTCTGCTGAGTAAATGATTTGATGATGTGGCATAGGCTTTGCTTTGCTGGTAGATGAGAGGGTTGGGGAGATTGCTTCAAAGGCTCTAAAGCTTCCCTCTCCTTAAGGTAGAGAACACATTTTTCATCTTCAATGGAAGGTATGTATCTTAAATGCTAGGGTAGGGGATGGCATGATTAGTAAGGAGATTCTAAGGGGCTCAATATTGCTTTAAGATGATGCAATGCTTGAGGGCAATATTTGTGAAATTTACAAAGATAACATTAAGAGGTTTTTTAGCATGAAGCTTCACGATGTAAGTCCCGTCATTTTCATGTTTTGTTGTCCTTTATTCAAATATTTTTAACCGACCTTTGTTACTTCATGTTACAGTTTACTTCCCACTTGATGAAATTGATTAACATTTGGGAACTAAGATTGAACAACAGAGCTTAGTTTCAAGTAGTAAACCTTGATTTCTTAGCATTAGAGGTTATATGGTAGCTACAAGAAGCTTTTTAATGACATGCGTGTAATGTTGCAGAAAGCTAAGGAGGTTGAGGGGGTGGTTAGGAAAGTTAAAAAAGAAGCACACCGCCAAATAGCCAAGGTAAGAGAGCTCCAATTAAAGACTATGGCTAAAGTTGGTGTGTTGAGGGCTTAAGTTGATGTGGATGTTAGTTAATGCTGATCTTGTCGCTAAGGTTAGTGTCCTGGAGAGATGTAATAGGGATCTCACTATCAAGGTGAAAAGGCTCTCTAGCTAACACGATGAGGCAAACAAATAGCTTGTGGTGGCAAGCAAGCAACTAAAGGCTTAGGAAGCGACCTATACTAAAAAGGAGTACAACTTACGTGTGAAGATTCATCAACTTCACTTGGGGGTTAATTGAGGCTTGTCTTTTAGAGTTGGAGGGCACTACTATGGTTGCAGTAGATAAAGTGGCATTGAAGAAAGAGACTTTTGACAAAATTATGGCTAGCAAGGAGTGGTCTAACCTCTAAAAGTAGAGATAAATGGAAGGTATCTTATTAGCTAGGTTAAAAATCCTAGAGGTAAACCTAAATTATGACCTTAGTTGTTTGGACTATTGTAATGATTTAGAGTTGACTAAGGTCATTGTTGAGGAGGAAGAGGCCTTGGACTAGCCTTGTGAAGAGGAGGCAGTCTAGGACTAAGGTTAAAGTCAAGGTGATGACTAAGGGTGAGCTAAGGAGTAGCACCTAAATGAAAGGTTAGGCTACGAAGAAAAGTCAGGCCATATCCATGTTGAAAATGTTCCACCCTCTCCTCCAACTTTAGACCCTTCTTAGGATCTTCTAGCACCCTCAAAGCTACATCCAATCAAATGGATTGCTACTGCAGAAGTTGATGACATGATTGAGTCTCTAATTTTCCCCTCTTCTAAAAATTAGTGTATTCTTTCACTTGTTTTGTCTTCTTTTCTTTCTTTTTTTTTTTTTAAGGTCGTTATGTCGACTTGATGGATGTAATTTCGATAACTATAGCTTTAACATCATTGAATGAAACATTTTTAAGTGTTTTTAAGAATTCTTTTCTCTAGCTTTCTTCGTTTTATTCATGTATTTTTATTTAATATCCTACTGCTCATGGTAATATTGAGTACTATTAAGTGCTCGAATGTTCGAACCTATAGTCCATTTGTTTTATTAGAGGCTAAGACTTAACATTATCAAGAGTCCGTTTGCTTAGATGTTAGCAATGACTTCATGTTGTCAAGAGTCCACTTACCTTTATGAGGTTAGGACTTAATATTCATAAGTGTTTGTTCACCTTAAATGAGGCTAGGACTTAGAACTTTTAGTTAAACTAATTTACATGGATAAACACATAATAAAAGATTACAATTTAACTTGCAAAAGGAGCTATAATCATTCATTATGACTAGAATATTACGTAGATCTCATCAAAGTCTAACCAATGTAAAGTCTTTGGTTATTAACATTCCATGCTTGAGGAATGAGCCAACCATCTAGCCTTTCTAATCTATAAGTTCCATTGCCTAAGTCTTTGACGACTTTAACTAGATATTCCCAATTCATTACAAGCTTCCTTTGACCCTAACAAGATTTGGTTGCCTATGAGTTTTTGCATACTAGGCCTACTAGTCAAAAGACCCATTCCTAACCATTTTGTCATAGTAATGGGCAACTTAGTGCTAGTATACTACTACCTGAACTCTTTTAGTGTTTTAGATCTCTTCTATTGTGTTAAGGTTAATATGGTGTATAATTTAGTTAGCCATTAGGTCTGAACTCTTAGAGTTGATATTTTGGAGCTCTAATTCAATGGGGAAGGTAGCTTTTTAGCTAAATGCAAGTCTAAATGGATTTTCTCCTGTAAAGGTCCTACATGTAGATCGATAGCCCCATGAAATTTCTAGTAGCTCATTTGCCATTTAGCATTGGCTTAATCTACCCACTTTTTAAAATTGTTAAGCACTATCTTGTTTATAATGTCAACTTGCCTATTGGATTGGGGATGTGCTACTGAGGTGTAATGGAGCTTGATCTTGCGCTTGTCACTAAACTTTCTAAACCTTTAATTGTCAAACTATGTTATGTTATCCATTATAAGTATTGTAATGCCTAAAAATATTATCTATTTAATTATTTAATATATGTATTATCACAAAGAGTTAGGGGCAAGGATGGACTTTTAGAAAGTTTGAAGGGGCAATTTGGACATTTCGCAATGTGGAGTATTTAATCCCATATGACCTAATGTTCCTCCTTTTCACTCCTTCACAGTAACATAACAAAAAACATAAATGTACTTGATAGGAACCCTAGAGATGAAAGGAAAAAGGAGCAATCAAATTCCAAAGACAAAATGGATAAGGAATTCCATATGAATTTCAATTTAGGATTTATGGAAATTGAAGTTTATGAGTGTTGTTGTTCATACAAAACACGAAGGGTGTGAAGGGATGGTACAAGAATAGAGAATCAATGAGTCAAGGATATGATCGTGGAATTTTTAAAGTAAGTAATCTAATATGTATAATTTATTTATAATTACATGTTTTAGAGATGTAATCGAGCTTAGGAATAGAGTGGATTGGGTTTAGGAGAAATTAGAATGAAGGATTAGGAGTTTGTGGAAATTGTTGAAGGTAAAACTACCTACCAACATGGCCGTGTTTCGATCGTATTGAATTCGAAAGGTACACCGAGATATATACGGTCTCCTAATATGATCGTGTTTCAATCGTGTTGAGTTAAGGGTAACACAGCCTCTCAATACGGTCGTGTTTAGACTATGTTGAGTGTGAAAGTTACACCGTGAGATACATGACCTCTTAATAAGGTCGTGTTGAGTCAAGGGTAACACGACCTCCTTACATGATTGTGTTTAGACCCTATTGAAACCATGTTTTACACCGAAAGATAGACAACCCCTAACACGATCATGCTCTTGCTGTGTTGAGCAATATGGTCCCCAACATGGCCATGTTGAATAAAGTGTATAGTAATTACATATTTATTTAACTTCAAATTATACTAATTTCTGTGTAACCTATATAACTAGTAATGCTTTAGAGAAAGTAAATGAATAGGATTAAGAAAATTAAGAATGATATTGATCTTAGATTGAATATTAAGAAGAGCTTGTTGATGTGTACAGAGTTCCAATTAGATTAGGTCCAAGACCGGAAAGTGCTTAAGGCTAGGATTTAAGGTACATGTAACTTGCATGTTGATTTATGCTTGTTTAAGTTAGTTTATGAGTGGAACTTGTTTTAATTGATGAATTAGTTTAAGTGTTTAAGTAGTATATTTTATGTGCTTGGCTCGACCTAGGGGCTTGTAGTGGTAGATCCCTAGGGAGCACCCCAATGATCCTTGTGTGATGTTGTCCTTAGTGGAGTCGTGTTTGAAAATGATCTAGGCTGAATGTTGATTAAGTGGTTAAGTGTAAATGGGTATGAGGCCCGTAGTGTTAGTTCCCATCACCAATTTTAAGGTTTAAGTGTATATGGTATAAAGCCCATAGTGGTAGTTCCCATTACCAAGTTTAAGGATTAAGGGATCATGAGTCTGGGGTTCGTAGTGGTAGTTTCCATCACCAAATCATGGTCTAGTGTGTTAAGGGGGTCATGAGTACCCTATTGCTATTTGTAGACATAAATTGTCATATGAAATGGTTGTTTGTGTTATGTATTGCATAACGTGTGTGAAACTTGTTCATGCGTGTGTGTTTGTGTTATAAATATTGGGCATTAGCTCACCCTTTAGGGAACCTTTTTTTTATATGCAAGTGTTGAGGGAGATAAGAACCTAGAAGATGACTTAAGTTTGGGTGAGCTACAAAGAGAGGAAGAAAAGATTACCATTATTATTATGGTGATTAGGATTTGGGAAATTATGTTATTTAGTTGTGATAGAGAGTACCTTTTTAAGGGATGTTAATTTTGTGTTCAAAGACTTACGCTATGTTAGATGTTTGATATGGTTTAAGTTATTATTTGAATTTTGAGGATTCATGAAATGCTTTTATATAAGAGCTATAGGTTAAAGTGTATCAAAGTTAACTTAGAGGCTTAACGTGTTCTTGTAAGATAAGGACACGTGGTGGGTAATAGTGCAGCTCGAGATTCGGGGCATTACAAGTACATAGGGAACCTTGTATTTGCTTAAGATGTTGTTAAAGACAAAGGCTTTAACATTCTTCTTTGTGATCTTAGCTAAGGCTTTAGCCTTTACCTACATGGTGAAGTAATCAATGGCTACAATTATATATTGCTATTAACTAGAGGCTTTAGGATAAGACCTAAATTTTCAATTCCCTATTGGGCAAACGGCTAAAGGCTAGTGAGGTATTGAAGATGGTTGCTTAGTGCATGCTCTCTTAATGTAGTTTTTGGCATTGTATGCAATTTTGCATGAGCTGCTCATAATCCTCCCTCATTGTTAGCTAGTAGTAGCTAAGTTGAAGATCTTAGACATAAAGTGCTTGACTTTTGATGTGGTTGGTACATACCCTTACATGTAACTCTTCCAATAACTGTTAACCTTCCTCAAGTTGAACACATCTAAGAAGTAGAGAATTTAGGTCTTGCATGTAGGGGAGGTCGTTAATGATGGTGTAATTTGCTACCTTATACATGAGTTTCTTTTCCTCCTTCCTTTCTCATGGGATTATGCCATTCCTTATGTATTCGAGTATTGACCCATCTAACATGGCTTGATTGGTGTAGGGTGTATCTCCATGACTTAAACCTATTTCTTATTGATGCTCTTGTCTAGGAGGTACTTAATGAAAACTCTTTTATCTCATTTATCTAGGTTAAGAATGTTGGTGGATGCAAGTTTTAACAACTCATTCATCTGAGAGTTCTCAGCTCTGGGTATTTTGGTGATGTTCTAAGAGGGGAACTCCAAGGTAAGGATACGTACAACTTAAAGATACCTGGTCATACCCTCATCCTAGACTATGTGCTTTCCCTTGACTTGTTGGACAATGAGCTAAGATTTTAAGTATATCTCAAGCTTTTTTATACCTATCTCCTTTGCCAATTTGAGGCCTACAATTAAAGCTTCATACTTTACCATTAATGTTTGTTTGGAATCTAAACTTAAAGGCGTATGGCACTTTAGCCCCATGTGTTTCATGTAGCACAGGTCCCATTCCACTCCCTCCTCAAGTCAAGGAGCTACCAATATAGAGTCCACACTGACTTGTCATTGTTGTCCAATTCTTCTTCTATTGTATATTCTACAATGAAATTTGCAAGGGCTTACGCTTTTATCACTTCTCTTGGTTGATACTAGACTCTAAAGGAACTAAGCTCTAGAGTATACTTCATCATCTAACCTAATGCATCTATTTTTTATAATGCACTTTCAAGTGGTTGATTAGTTAAGACTATCACTTGATGAGCTTTAAAGTATGGTCGTAGTCTCTTTGTTGAAATCACCACTATAAAGGAAAACTTTTGCACCTTGGTATACCTTATTTTCAATCCTTAGAGGACATAGTTGACATAGTAGATAAGCTTGTGCTCTCTCCCTTCAACTCAGACAGACACCAAGGAGAGAGCTCAATTGCTAACTAAAAGGTATAAGAACAAATCTTCAACAATGATAGACTTGCTTCAATCTGTCGAAGGTAACTTGACATTAGTTGGTTCATTGAAAGTTGGTTAGATTCTTCAACACTTTGAAAAAATCATAACACTTATCTCTGCTTTTGGACATGAACTAGAGTAGCTATGTGTCCCTTGAGTTGCTATGCCTCTTGTATTGAATAAGGGGGCTAGATGTTGAAGATAGCATGAATCTTCTTAAGGTTTGCCTCTATGTCACACTAAGTGACCATATATCCTAAGAACTTGCCTGACGCCACCATTAAGATGCACTTTTGAGGGTTGAGCTTTAAGTTAAATTGCCTCAAAGTGTTAAAGGTCTCTCATAAGTCTTAAAGATGGTCTTCAAGTTCTTTACTTTTGATGATCATGTCATCAACATCGACCTTGACATTACACTTGACTTGCTCTTAAAATATTTTCATCACTAGTCTTTAATATGTAGTCTTAGACCTTTTTTAGCATAAAGGGCATTATTTTGTAACGATATATCCTAAAGGTTGTGAGGAAAGATGTGTATACTTCATCCTCTAGCTCTATCTTCATTTAGTTGTAGCGTGAGAAGACATCCACAAAGCTTAAAAGAGCATGACTATAAGTGGAATTGACAAGTTGGTCAATCTATGGGAGGGGAAAGCAATCCTTTAAGTAGGCCTTATTAAGATTAGTGTAATCTATATGCATTCGCTACTTCCCATTGGACTTCTTAATTAGAATGCAATTGGGTAGCTAAGTTAGATAATGTTCTTCTTTAATGAATCCTGCCATTAGTAGCTTCTGTACCACTTTTTGGATAGTTGCCTATCATTTTAGGGAAAATTATCTTCTCTTCTATTTAATGATCTTGGCATTACTATTGATGTTATGGTGGTGTATCTTCATTTCAAACATACATGTTTGATGGTAACCAAGTGAATACATCACTATTGAACTTGAGGAAGTTGATGAGCTATTGTTTGAGCTCTATGAGCATTGAAGTCCTTACCTGTGTGGACTGATTGGCACTACTACCAAGCTAGATCTCCTCAATGTCTTTAGTCAATCTTCCCTTAGATCCCGACTTCTCCTCAAGTCCAATCTCTATGTTGAAGACCTCTTCTCATTTTAAGGCGTTCGAGTATAGTGTCCTCGCCAACTCTTGGTTTTGTTAGCATACACCAACTCCAATAGGGATTGGAAACTTGGTTTCAGGTGTGGCATTGATGAGGTCATCTTAAAGGTATTTTGGCTTGGTCACCCTAAAATCACATTATAGGGTAACTAGTAGTCTACCATTAAAAAGGTGACCTATTGTTAGGTAACTATGTTACCAACCCTAAAGTTTTATAGGAAGAGTGATGCTGCCCACAACCTGGACAAGTTGATTATTGAACCCATATAGGTCTTGGTTTTAAGGCTTGGGCTGCATTAGTCATAAGTGTGCTTGGAAATAATGTCAACTGAGTTGCTTGTGTTAACCAGATTCTTCTTCACTTTAAATTTTGTAATCTTTGCATTGATTATCAAGGCATAGTCATGAGGGGTTTACACTTGCTCAATGAAATTATTTGGCTTAGCAATGTACACTAAAAAATATCCATGTTGAACAAGGTCTTCGAGAGTGTTCTTAAGTTAGTAACACTCGTTGGTATTATGACCTCATTCTTTATGGAAGGAGTAATACTTGGTGTAGTTTTTCCTATTTAGATTACCTCATAGCCTTTTTAGCTTGGGAAAAATGCTTGTGTTGCAAACTTCCATAAATACATCCCTTAATGGTTGGTTTAATGGGGTATAGGTGGTGAAGCTTATGATGGTGTACCTCCAATCTTTGGCACCGTTATCTTGAGATGACCCCTAGTCATTTTTTAGGCTAACATGGTCCTTAATAGATCCTTTGTTATTTTTTTCTTATCTAACTTGCTTTACTTAAGCTCTATTTGAGCTAAAATGAAGTCCTCCCATTCGATATACTTCTTAGCTTTCTCCCTAAACTCTTCAAAATTTGTGGTTTTACTCTTCACTAATGACTTGAAGAAATCACTAAATGGCTTGACACCTTGAATGGCCACATTTAAAGCAACTGCCTTATTAACTTTAGGAATTTCTAACGTCATTGCATTGAAATGAGCAAGGTAATCTCATATTAGCTCATCATAACCCTATTTAATTAGGCTTAAGGTTGACAAATCTTTCATCAGTAACTTACTTGCTAGGAAGTGCTATTAGAACTAATGAGCTTACTCTTCAAATGAAGAGATAGAGTTGGTAAGGAGGTTGTTATACCAAAACTCGACCAACTTTATATAAGGTGCTCAGAAATGCCTTGTAAGTGATTGCATCACTAAGGACATACAAGTTTGTCATAGTCTAAAAGTAGCACAAATGGTCATCTAAGTTAGTAGTTCCATCATAGGTGTCGAGTTGTGGTAGATACATGTTTAGTGGTAGGACCTCTTCTTGCATTGCTTGAATAAAGGGAGCTTTGTTGATGAAATACCTGGTGAAGGGATCTGCCTTGTTTCTTTCCTTCAAGTTGGAGAGGCGTTTGATGTAGTCATCAATTCGGTCAATGTCTATGTCATCAACCTATCAATTAGTGTGAGCATCAAATGGCTTAGGCTTGTTGAGTAGAGCTGCTACGTCATTATGGCTATATGAGGTAGCTAGCAACATTAGAGGTGAGCAAGCTTGACCTAATGATGTTGTTGGCAAAATTGGTTTAATAGGAGCTTGGTTATAGAGTTCTATAGATCGAGCTTATTGATTAGGACATGAGATGTTCATTGCTATTGTGGTAGTAGAGGGGTGTTGCACTTAGGCTCTAGTGAATATCCTGACACATTCTCTAATTTTGGCATATTTTTAAGTTTCTTGAGTTTTGCTATTCGAGCCTAAAGCTAGGTGTTGTCATTATGTATTGCTTTGTTTTTTTAGCTAGCATCTTGCATAGGTTTTCTAAATTAGGAAATCACTAAGAGTCAATTTGTTAGGTGTTGGGGTTTGTGTTTGGGTTTGGCTATTGGGACTTTATAACTTTGATAGTTTGGTCCATAGAAAAAGCATCTATGGTTTCCTTAGATTTGGTAGTTATCAACTTGGGTGCAATGAGTATAGTTGTAAGATCATGAAGATGGCTCTAACTATTGTGCTATAAATTCCTAGGCACCCTAATGTGTATGTTAACATAAGGTTTTGAGAGTGATAATGTGTGTAAAAGATGAGTGGGAGTTGGGAGAATGGAATCTTTTACTAAGTAGTCTCATCCACTATTTATAGGGGATGAGATTGAGCTTGTTATGGCAAGTACATTCATATCCGAGACTTGTTTTAGATATTGTAGAGGGTATATTTTTTACCAACCTCTTTCCTTATCTACATAGGGTCTTCTTTGCCTTGCTTATTTAGTTTTGAGATGTGCAGGGTTAATTCAAGCGAGAGCTTGGGCATGTAGGTTAGACTTGATGCTCCTAGTGCTATAGTGACCTGCTAGAGGTCGGTTTTAGCATAAAGAGCTTAGATAAGGGCTTAAACAGGTCAGATTGGGCCATAGGGGTCCATACCCAAAAAGCTCTATCAACAAAATTATTAACAATAAAACATAATAGTTACAATGAATCATTTAGATATCCTTAAAAAAAATTATTATATAAATAAGGATTTGTTGAAATTACATGAAAGACATATGGATCTTTATGTATGTAATAATAATAATAATAACAAAATGCTTTAGCTTTATAATGATAACAAATGAATAGCTCTACACTTTCAAATGGGTTCTTTTAAAAATATGAAAAGGTTTACAAATACCTACACTCCCTCATACAATATTATATTCATCAATTTTTGTTAATGATAACCTATGAGATGTCAATATATATATAAGACATGAAATATACCACATTAAGATTTAAGCCATGCATCTTTATTGATAATAGTATTCAATCCATTATGAACATAAATTATGCAATAATAATTATATATGGCAAATGTCAACCACTTTAGCAACTAGATTGCTAAACTTTCATTGCTATTGATCTAAAAGATATAACCAATAAAGTATAGTTAATAGAAGATGTAACAAAAAGGTAAGTTATGTAAATATAAGAAATTATGAGGAGTATGATATCTTCGAAGGATTATATATATTTATATATATTGACGTGATTCTTATGTAATTTATACATTTGTTGATGGAATATTGTCACAAGATTTTATACAACCTTATAAATGTAATTTACATATATATATATATATAATGTTGAAATATCACATAGTCCAATAAAAGTACATATATATATATATATATATATTATATAACATTATATAATGGTACATATATATGTATAAGCTAACCTATGTTGTAATAAATTCCATTCGTTTCATGATTGATAAGTGCACTTATAACTTTTCAAAAATATATTATATGTACGTATAGCCATCCATAATATCTGCAGTAAAAATATAGGAGTGTATTTAGAAAATAAAGGTATATGTATATACAAAAAGAAAAACATTATTTTTGTAAGGAGTAATACTATATAACCTATGACTACACAATATTTAGTACTAAACTTATTTTCTATGAGCTTCCATAGTTATATTTCTTGCTATGCATATACCCATAATTACTTATGATTAGGAATAATAAATATATTACATATATATATATATATATATATATATTTGCTATGGTAATATTTAAAGCAACAAGAAGAAACTCCATAATCAAGCGATAGGAGGATGATAAATTTTTTACCCATAAAGATAATGGATGGATTGTGTACCTATATTAAAACTAGTGAATCTAAATAGTTAAATTTAAAGTAAATTTAATAATACATAACATAATTTTGTTTCAGAAACAAAACACTTGCAAAGGGGTTTAAGAGTTCGATAAAACATTTAGACACACACAAAATGATTAACTCTATCACTATTAAATAATATTTCTAACACTCTAAGTTTTAAATTCAAAGCCTTACAATTTATTTATAACCTAAGAAATATCTTCACTAAAATATATATACAAGAAGAATCGAACATTCATAAAAATGAACTTAGAAGAATTGAATACACGTAGAAGTGGGTAGAATAGTAAAAGAAACAAATAAAATAATTTGATCATTAGGTGTAAAAATACATATTACTAATCACTATTGCATTATCATCTAATAAATATAACTAAATTACTCAAACATACAAATTCTAAAATTTAGTAACCTTGTTTACATATATAATGTTGTGTACAAAATAATAACCTAAGTTCTAAAGCATAAAATTGAATATCTAATGAAAAGCACAAAAGCAAAGGGAGAACTGTGGTGAAGTTTTGGGAACAAAACTACTTGAAGTGGGGGTGATGATGGTTGTGATGTTGATTTGGGGTGGGAGAATAGAATGCCCTGCAAATTTCGAAAAACTAGACTAGAATACTTGTAGGCTAAGGTTTTTAGGGAGACATTTTTTAAACCTTAATTTTTCAAGAGCTTTAGGAAGATTGGTGAAAAAAATTTATAAAAATATATTACAACATTTGAAAGTACATAAATAAAACTCATATAAATAATATTGATAAATGATTAACACTACTTTGATAATTTAAATACAGCTGAAATCTTATAATAAACAACGATAGATTTTAAAATGCAGAAAGTAAGAAAGAAATTAGATTTGTTAAGTAAATTACAACAAATAGGAAATAAAAAATTAAAATTTTAGGTTCATGATAATTACATAAAATTTCTAAATATATTTATATTCATAACATTTTATTAAGCTTACTCGTAAGTTTTCGTATAAAAATATTATAGTTTAAATAATTTAATATGAATGTTAGTATGCATATTAATCAAACCCATAATAGGATAAAATCTTGACATTTCCTTTCCTTCACTCTGAAGCATTCATACCAATATAAAAAGCGAATTCATTCTCTCTCCCCTCATGTTTCCCCCTGTTCTTTAGAAAGCCAATCCCCCTTCTCCTTAAATTTTTCTATAAAAGCAAAAATCACCTAAAACTTCAAAAATTGCTAGCTTCTCCATACTTCATCTAAATCGAAGATTACTTCATAACAATACTAAACTTCATAGGTACATATTGAGCTTAAATTTTGATTCAAATCTAAATGAATTAAACAATTCATAAATTTGATTCTTCTTCAAGTTTTGATAAGTTTTGTTATTAGATATAACTATAAGTTTTGTCATTCTTTGATTTCAGGTGAAAAACTTGATCTTCTATGACTTTCTAAGGATTGTTTTTATGTTTTAAGTTAAGAGACTGGGGTGAATAAGAAACTTAATGAATTACTATAACATCTGTGATTCTTACTTATATAGTAGACATGTTTGTGTGTGTTGATGTGCTTGAGTGTTGTTGGATTGTGTGATGAAATATTGAGTAAAAAGTAACTATTTATTTGTTGAAATAAGACAAGAACCTACTGAGAAGTGGTTGTTGAATAGCGACCGAACAATGAATGAAATGGCGTTTGAATGGCAAGCATAATTCTTCTACCGTCCGGCCGGTATTCCCTCTCCTCCGATGGATAGTATTTTACGATCCAGACAGTAATATTTCAACCGTCCGATCGGTAGTCCAAAATTCCGGCGGCAGACAAGCGCAAAGTGGCCGGTGTCCTGAATCCACCTTAATCCACATCATTTCCAAAGTCTAGTTCGTCCATCATGATATCTCCAAATTACACCTGGGTTATAGATTAAATATTCATGACATGATAAAGTCTACTTGAAGAATCAGAACACCATGATCACAACAAAAGATCATAGCCACTAATGCAATTTAAAAATAACTAAATCACAATAATTTGAATTTCCACATATCCAACTTGTCTTCCTTTAATCTAAAATGATTGGTATAATACATAAAATAAAAAAAGTAAGTTTGTTGATGATACAATTTGAAAATACCCCTATGATTCGTGACTTGGAGATAATTGAGTGAATTGATGGATAAGCCATAACTTTATCATAAATTTTACTGGGTTATGTATTATTATTTACTTGATATATTTGATTGGTCACCTAAAAATAAACAGGATAAATAATATTTGACTAAGCTAAACTTCGACATGCATTACATGAGATTATCGTGCATTTGTTGAAACCTATTTAAGGTTCTTGCTTATCATTTTACGTTGAGTGCTTAAAAAGTGCATTTAAGGCATCTTAAGCCCAAAAGAAATGAGTATAAAAAGATGACTAGAAGTATAAGTATAATTTGGATGCACCTAGACATTAATGGTAAATGAGAATTTTCAACCTAAAGTTAAGTAGACATAAACCCTAGACTTTATGCTAGTTATCAAAAGACCGTGTGCGATGCCTGTATTGCATGTAATTGCTCATGCATAATACATGATTGAGAACTTGTTTGTACTTGAGTGATAATGAGAGTATAGCACTTCCATCTCATTGAGTTGTGGTGTGTGCTCATCTCTCCCTAGATTGTTTTGCAAGTAACCCTCGAGATGTTTAGGATAGGTATGATTTCATGTGAGTGAGAGCTACACAATTCAAGATAGATAGTGTGAAAGGTGTCGTAGTAAATAATTTAATTATAGAACTTAGTTTCTTATTCTCTAGAACTAAAGTAGTGCTAAACTTTCTTTGATGTTTGTGAATATTTAGTAACTATTTGTTTCATTGTCTTAGAAGGAGATTTTGATTTCCTACGATTTTGATTGATTATGAAATATGAGAATTCATAGAAAATTTTGAATTAAATAACCCTATATAATATGATTAAGTATAATTAATTAAATATTTATATAGAGTCTTGCGATCTCTGACTTGTAAGATAATTATTATATAACAGATATATATGTAATATAATAACTTTAGTTAAAACTTCGAATACCTTGTGACATAATATTTCCATGAGCAGCTAGGGATACTGGCAGGGCATATCTAAGTTCTTCTGGCCGTAATCGAACGGTGACATAAGTGAAGCATTAAACAACTTTGATAGGAGAAAGCCTATAGTTCCAATATCTCGGCCTATGTTATACTACATATATTTTCCTATAACCTAAATACAGTTAAGTCTATTTGTTTACTTCAGCTACTTTCATGTTTCAAAAATTGCTTTTTCCACACCTCCTTTTCTCCTTAATTCTCTAACATTCTCACGTTAGAGTTTGATATCAAATTGAATATTCCAGATAAAACTTTTTATTTTCTTCATCTAATCGATTATGCTTCTACAATGGGAGAAATTTATATTTTATAATTAATCTCTCCCTTGTGTAATGATTCAGAAAAGTTTTATCATGTAATTGGGCAAATGATTCAGAATTCCCCATGATAAGTCCTTTTCAATTGTAGCTTATTTCAAGTTAAATTTGATACTTCTAAATTTAAAAATTATTCATGGGACAATGCAGTATAGTGCGTATTAGCTCAACAAAATGGAGCAAGAACAAAAATGCATATATCTGCCCTTCTTCCTTCGCATAACCATTTTACATGTAGAATGGCAATTATAATAGTGTTTGACGCAGTTCTTTCTTTCATAGTATATCTATTATTTTTTATATTTAAGTTATATCAAATAATTTATTTATAATCGTAAAATTATGCATCAATTAAATAATAATACATTTGAAGATAATATGTCAAAAACCTTTCCTAAAACCTACCGTAAGAGCATGTTACTTCACATGTGTTCCGACAAAAACAATAGACTTAGAGGCTCATTCTCTTTTAATTATTTGGAATTTTCCAAAATACCCTTTAATTTTGCCTTCGCATATTAAATGCCATGATATTTGCTCTTTATATGCGCGAATTTACAACTGTTTTAATGCGGGAAGGAGTGAAAATAATAAACTCGGGTATCCCAGGTGGTGCAGCACATGGGGCCGTGTTGGTTTTTCATTTTCGTATGGTCGGACGGTTCCCCGTGTTTAAAGCTGTATTCGCATACAGAGGCAAGTGTCTAAGACAATTATGGAAGAGATTGAAAAGTCACTTTCAAAAGTGGTGGGATCTTGGCCATCTGCAAACTTCAATATCGTCCTTAATTATTACATGCTCCACTTCAACCATCATTACAAGGTTTGGACCACAGTTATGAAGTCTTAGAAGTCCATCAGAATTACTTTGCATCAGGTGATTAATGTTATCCTTTAGGTTTTACACCAATGAGAGCTTTGCGCCAATGAGAGTATCAACTCTTTAATGTGAGGGGAAAAAAATCATTTCAACCATGCTCCTGCACTCACTAGAAAATTTCTCGCTAGCTAATGTCATGCATCACAATTCCACAAGGAGTAAAAATAACATTTGGTTTCTAGGATAGTACAATACAAGAATAACAACATAGTACATCATATGAAAAACACTATAGGGCATGCCTTTTATAAAATATTAATTTCACTATGTACAACGTATTTTTTTTACTGTCAATTGTTTATTATACATAAATACTACACTAGATATATTAGTTTAGATAATTAAATTCCTTATATATATTAATTTAACTACCTCTTTGCTATACCACAATAACCTAAAAACCACTACTATTTTGCTGTTGTAGTCATTGTAATTGTATCTCCACTATCACCACTACTACATTAACACCATTATCTTTGCCATTATTGCCACTACCACAAGACTATTGTAGTTAGTGATGATTTAAGAGGTTTTTGGATGGTAATGATAGTAGTAAGGCTGATGGAAGCAATGTGGTGGTGATGCTCGTGGTGCATGCTAACTAGTTGGTGGTAATGGAGATAGGAGTGAGTACATGGTGGTGCTAGTAGTGGTGACAACAATGACACTAGTATTGGTGCGGTAGTGGTGGTATGATGGTGGTGGGGGTGGGGTTGTGTTACGGATGTGCAATAATGAGATATGACTAACAATAATTTCTTTGTGAGAGTGATTTAGCTAACAAAATGAAACTCTAAGAATAATTGGGTAGAAAATTTCAAGCCTAAGAGTAGCTTGAAATTTCATTGTCCAAGAATTACTTTCAAGAGGTTTTGTGATGGGAATCATACTCCAATTGGTTTGATCACTAGGTCAAAGCTAGAGGAATCACTAATTTGGTTTATAAATTTCTTAGTGCACAACAAGAAGCCATGCATATGGTAAGGAGAAATGGAGGCCCTATGCAAACAACCAATAAGGAGTTTGCAGATAGAAGAGAGGGATCGACTAACCTCAAAAGACTGTAAAGTTTGTGAATAGTAGCTAAGAGGCAACCAAATAGGACCATGGGTGTTACTAATCATAAAAAGCCTCATCACTCTATCGGACAGGCAATTAAGAGTTATCTAAATGGGAACACAATACTTACTAAAAATAAAAGGGTCTAACATCTCATAAGAGTGATGCCATATAAGCATTTAATTGGCACATGACACGCGATTTGTGATTACTTTATTTTTGTGATGCTTTTACCCCTACATCAACCCTAAACACATTAGGTGTGTTTCTTTCTATCGTGAAACATTATTATACCTTTCATTACACCATTATGGAGCATGACTTAAGCTTTTTGAACATCGGTTTGCTTGATTTCTAAGTTATATCAAGTTGAGCAATATTTGGTTTGTTGCTTAAAGTGGGTCATATCTATGAGAGAGTAGTTTATCTTGTATAAATCAATATAAATACCCTTTAGACTAATGAATGCACCTATTGCATTCATAGACTTAATGAACAAAGTATTCAGGGACTTTCTAGAAAAGTTTGTAATCATCTTTAGACGATATCCTCATATACTCTAAAAGCACTGAAGAACATGAAGAGCACTTGAGATTAGTGTTGGGCAGGTTATAAGAAGAAAGGTTGTATGCTAAATTCAACAAGTGAGAATTCTAGCTAGGACATGAGGTTTTCATAGGTCATGTGGTTAATAAGGATAGGATATATATAGACCTAGAAAAAGTTAGAGCTATAGTAGATTGGCATAGACAAAAAAAGTCACAAATATAAGAAGCTTCCTAGGTTTGGCAAGCTACTATAGAAGATTTGCAGAGTGATTTTCTAAAATAGTAACTCCTCACAGTAGGCTGACATAGAAAAATGTGAGATTTGAGTGGGATCATAGATGTAAATCCAGCTTTTAGATGCTTAAAGAGAAACTCATATCAACACTAGCTCTAACATTGCCTAAGAGTGGGGGAGGAATTTATTGCCTATACTGATGCTTCAATTAAAGGCTTGGGATGTATGTTGATGTAAGGTAAATAGGTAATAGCATATGTATCCTACTAGTTGAAGCCTTATGATAAGAATTACTCAACTCATGACTTGAAGTTGGTAGTAGCAGTATTAGCCTTGAAACTATTGAGGCACTACGTATATGGAGAGAGGTATAGGATCTTTACTAATCACAAGAGTCTAAAGCACATATTCACATAAAAACAGCTAAACATGAGACGATAGAAATGGTTGGAGCTGATCAAGGATTATGACCTAGAGATCCAATACCATTCAGGAATGGCCAATGTGGTGGTAGATGCCTTTAGTAGAAAGAAACAGGGTAATGTAGGTACTCTCATCACTTCATAGAAGGAGTTATTGGAAGATATGGAAAAATTGGAGTTAAAGATTTTAGCTTAAGAAGTGGGAGCAAAAATGGCCAATTTATGTATATAGCCAACCATAAGAGATAGAATTAAGATTGGCCAAATAGAAGATAAAGACATCAAAGAAATCAAGAGTAGAATAGAACAAGGCAAGGCTTTGGAATTTAACATAGATATAGAGGGAATTTTGAGATATGGAACAAAACTATATGTGCCAATAGACATAGAATTAAAAAGAGAGATAATGAAAGAGGCACATTACTTAACCTACGCAATACATCTAGGAAGCACCAAATTGTACAAGGACCTAAAGGGTCATTACTGGTAGAAGAAGATGAAAAGGAAGGTAGTTGAGTATGTAGTTAGATGCCTCACTTGCCAATAGATCAAAATAGAGCATTAGAGACTGGTTGAAGAATTATAGCCTCTTCTAGTACTAAAATGGAAATGGGAGCATGTGACAATGCATTACAACAAATTCAGTCTTAGATGATGTTTAATAAACATTGTTAAACATGAAATAAACGTCGTAAAAAAGATTCAGCTATGTTTAATAATCGTTGCTAATAAATGTTGCCGAAAGTCTATCACCAAAAATATCTACGACGTTTATTTCATAAACGTTGCATGGAAATATAGCTAAATGTGTTATAGTGGGTGACATTTAAACATTGCTTAAAATAAGTAATACGCGATGTTTAAATGTAGTAAAATGACAATTAAAATTTAAAGGAAAAAAAATTACAGTAAATCAGTACTACAGGCAACGTTTAAACGTAGTAAAAAACTAACATTAGCAACGTTTAGACATTGCTAATAGTTATGATAGGTGATATTTAAACATAGTAGTAGCACAATAAAAAATTTATGGACACAAACAGCATGGTAAATGAGTAATATTGACAACATTTAAACGTAGTAAAAGACTACCATTAGCAATGTTTAGACATAATTGAAAATTATGTTAGGCGACATTTAAATGTAGTTAAACTATAATTTAAAAAATTAGTGGACTAAAAATAGTGTTGTAGTTGAGTAATATTGGCGATGTTTAACCATAGTAAAAGAGTTACATTGGCAACATTTAGGCTTAGCAACAAGGTAATTATGCGCAAAGTTTAAATGTTGTGAAATAGTACATTGGCAATGTTTAAACGTCACTATAAAGCCAAATTAGCAACATTTAAACATAGTAATTGTAATAGGCATAGATTTCAACTTACATTCACAATCTTCATATGAGCTAACATACACCTATTTAGTTATACACAATTATATATACCCTGCACATTTCTTTTTCACATATTCAAATGAAATCCATAAACATGATGCTTTCACATCAAAAAAACTTAGGAGCAATATCCTTAACTAAACAAATCTAAATAAGATGAAAAAAAAGTCAAACTTCTATAGGTTTAACCTTAAACATTACATAAACTCGTCTAACATCCTATTTCTTGCATCAGTCCTCATCTTCACTACTTTCATTATCGCCGCTATCACATTTTTCTTCACTTCTTGACGTATCATCACTAGTAGATGTACTTGGTGAATGAACAAGGTCTTGTGCATTTTTTGTTCCTATCACAAAATATACAACCTTTAAACAACACATGCATACAATTATATCTTCTTCTTTTTTTAATTGAAAGAGAGAGAGAGAGAGAGAGTAGGAGACAAAATACTATCACATATTTATGATTATTTACCTGAAGTACATAGAAAATTCCCAGCAAGCCGTGCAACTACTTGAGAAAGCTCAGATAGTTGTAAGACATTTACAAAGCAATATACCTGTTTAGCTTGTGATGACAACACATATGGGTCACTTACATACCAAGTATGGGTGACCTTAATACTTTTAATGCCATTCTTAACTCTAACGTTATGATGTCGACTATCTATGTCCCACCACTTACATTTAAATAAGAAGACTCTCTTGTTTCGTATGTAACTGAACTCATATATATTTATTACAACCCCATAAAATTCTATTGATGCCTGCACATCCCCATAGTTCCCCTGTACAAGAACTCCACTGTTCTGAGTCTTCTTCCTACTATCGAACTCTGATGTGTGAAACCAAACACCATTATATATCAGCTTACTATATCTCTTGTAGCATGAATCGGGTCCTATGGAAAATGCATATAATCTACTAATCACTAGGTCAGAACTATTATACCATGGTCTCATTCGCACCATCCACAAATTAAAAATTGAATGCTTATATGAAAAAGTTAACTTCTCAATTAGACACAACATTATGTTATTGTGTTTACCTTATCCATAAACCATTGACGAAATTCCCTTTTGTGGTGCTCATCTATGTTGTCACCATATTGTGCTCTTAAAATGACCTTATGTTCCCCACATCACAGTTTTCAACTATGTTTAGTCATTAATTTATAGCAATATTGTAACATTTGAGATGCACCTAGTAACACTTACTCTAAATAAGGCTAAATTTCATGACAGTTATTGATGATATACCATCTCATGACTTCAACCTCCTTGTTCAATAACACAACATACGTAGGAGGGGAAATGAGACCAACTTTGTTGGTAAAAACATCAACACCACCTCCGTTCGAGGAATCAAAATTCCTATCTGGATGATTAAATGTTGTTTCAATGTCTTGTAAGTGAAGTGAGCACTAAGTCAAGCACTCATTAACAAGATATGCTTCTGCAATGGAGCCTTTTGGATAAGTTCTATTTCTAACAAATTGCTTTATTGAACCCAGGTACCTACACTCATAAATTTACACGGAGTGTTAAAAGGTAGAATAATACTAACACACAATTGGTGAATATGAAAACTAATATCATACCTCTCAATGGGATACATCTGTCGATAAGCAATTGGTCCAGCTTGCAATGCTTCTTGAGGCAAGTGGATAGCTAGATGCACCATAATGTCAAAAAAAGCAGGGAGAAATATCAACTTTAGCTTACATAGTATGGTGACAATATCACTCTGCATCTTTTGCACCTCTTTAGCATTTAGAATGTGTCTACAAAGCATTTAAAAGAAGGTTCCAAGCTCGATTATGGCCATGGTGACTTCTTTAGGCAATATGCCACGAATACCTACAAGTAATAGCCTTTCAAGTGGAACATGACAATCATGGCTCTTTAGACCGGAAAGCTTCGAGTTTAAATTATTGACACACTAACTAATATGCGATGCATAACCATTAGGTAATTTAACTTCCCTTATAAACTGACAAAATGATCTCCTCTCACTAGTGTTCAATGAATAACTAGCACATGACATGGAATACTTACCATCGAGCCACTTTAACAAATATAATTCCTTTATAATGCCAAGGTCCTCTAAATCAAGCCGAACCTTGTAGGTGTCTTTTGTTTTACCCTCAACCCCAAGAATTGTATTAAGAACATTCTCACAAATATTCTTCTCAATATGCATAACATCTAAATTATGCCTAAGCATCGACTTTGACCAATATGGCAACTAAAAGAATATTGACCTTTTTGTCCAGTTAAACCCATTAGCGTAATGGATTCTTTTCACTTTATCTAGATGCTTTCCCATAAGCACATTTTTTATAGATTGTAATTGGTGAAGTATATCATTACCGTAATATTCTTCAGGGGCTTCATGATTATCATGCATTCCATCAAATTTTAAGTTGCGTCTCCACCGATGGTCATTTGGTAACCACATTCTATGACCGACATGCCCAATCTTGCTGTTAAGCCTTATTGACGATGTTTAGTCTTTGCATACCAGACAAGCACTGTAGCCTTTTATACTCCACCCAGGCAAGTTCCCATAGGTAGGAAAGTCATTGATGGTCCACAACAAAGCAGCATGCATTTTGAAAGAAGACTTCAAATATGCATCATACGTCCTTAATCCATTAACCCAAAGATCCTTCAGTTCATCTATTAGAGGCTGCAAGTTGACATCAATCTCCTTCCTCGGTGCTTTAGGTCTTAAGATTAACAATGACATCATCAAGAACTCTTTCTTCATACACATCCAAGGTAGCAAGTTATATGTAAGTAAAACCACAGGCCACATGCTATATGATTGGCTCATAAATCCAAAGGGATTGAAGCTATCATTGGCTAGCCCTAACATGACATTGCGAGAGTCCTTGGAAAACTCAAGGAATTCAATGTTAAAATTGACCCAAGATAGCCCATCTGCAGGATGACCCATACAGTTGTCTTTTTTTTTTTTTTTTATGTTCCTCTTTATGCCAATGCATTTTTTGAGTCACTTTAGCATTCATGAAAAGGCGTTGCAACCTTGGTTTCACAAGAAAGTAACACAAAACCTTTTGAGGAATACCCTTCCTAGATCCACCACACCCCTTATACCTTGAGGTACCACATGTGGGGCATTGTGTGAGGTTCTTATTACTACCCTAAAACAAGCAACAGTCGTATTTGCATGCATGAATATAATGGTAACCCATGCCCAATCCCCGTATGTACTTGTTTACATGATAGTATGACTTAGGAAGAGACTCTCCATTAGGGATCACGTCATGAAGAAGTTGGAGAAGCATATCAAAAGACTTATTACTCCACTTGTTGTACACTTTTAAGTGAAGTAACTCCACGATAAATGAGAATTTTGATAACTTACACCCTGAATAAAGCTCTTGTTGCAAGTCAACTCTTAGCCCATCAAGAAAATTGGGTGGGAAATCAAATCCATTTGTAGAAGTTGGACCTTCAAAATGATTGTCAATAAATGCCTCTAAATCTTCTAGCATCTCATCAAGTCCGTCAATGTCATCGTCATTTTCCTCATTGAACCCTTCGATTCTGTATGTTCTAAAATCATATTCTTCATGACATATCCTACCTCGAGTTCTCCTTAGCAATTCAATGGTCGGCTCCTCACCATGGTATATCCAATAACGGTAAGTTACATCTATCCCATTAGTAAGCAAGTGTGCTCTTATTACATTCATAGTGTGTGAGGACACATTTAAGCATTTCCTACATGGACAACTTAACCTCTTGTCCATTTCATACTTCATGCGCAAGTATGCAATAAAAAACTCTACACCTTGTAGGTACTCTTCACTTTCAATATTACAATTCATCCAACTCTTATTCATAACTGTAAAAGAATCCCATAGCAAATCAAAATGAAAAATTGATTTACAATAAGATTGTTAGGGGAAAAAAGGCACTTAATAATGTTTGACACACATATAATGAAAACATAAGTTCTTCAATGGTAAACATATAATGAACTTTATTTTAAAGTAAATTAGACTTGGAATGATAAACATATAAGCATTTAAATTGTGAACTTGCAAGTTTACTTTGTCTAGAAATATCAGGGCCCTTAAAAGGGTTAAACTAATGCTTTCTAAAAGGATTGGAGTAGATGAAGCGGATTAGGGACTCATCGAAAATGTAATTTTGTCGCTAGAAGTTAACCACCACAACACAAATGGGCACTACTGCTACTTGAGCTAGACTGAAATCCCACCTAAATTATTTGCCATGAAAGTGCTAGAATTAGTGAAAATGCTATAGAACATAAAAGGTGGGCTCCCTCAAAATGCAAATAAAACTCCCATATGTACCAACAAAAAAAAAAATCCACATTAAGTCAAAGATCAACTTAATACTATAGATATATGTTGAATGCTATAGATACTACATTGAGAATGATATCTAATAAATTGGACAAAAAAATCTCATCTTTCGCATATTATTCTTCTTCAACTCAAAGAACTATCAAGCTTACAACACCAGCTTTATCAAACAAGACCAAGCCTAGACATAAAAAAAATCATACATTAAACTTCAAATAGAACAAGATGCAACAACATAGGTTTTTGCAATTCTCCTAGTTCAAATAATATACTAATAGTGCATCAGAGGTAAAAAGAAAAAGAAAATAAAGAGTGACATTGACCATTCACTGCTTAAACAAGGAACAACATAGCATTTGATTTCTTACCTCTAGAACAAGCTATAGCATAAGACATAATCACATCTTGAACATTTTGAAACTAAAATGATTAGCTAAAAGAGGTTTATTTTTTCGGATAAAACTAGAAAAAACAAAATTTCACAAACTTTATGGTGCGGGAAATGGCCTCACACGATGGTTTTTGTGGTTCTACTTCTTTTCTTCCATACCCTCATAACAATAAATCAAAGAATGTTAATAATCTTGCAATATTTCAAAGCTAAAGAAGAATAGGGGTTGATAAAAGAAGCACTTCCAATAAGCTAATTTTCATTACTAATATAACCAACGATGCATGCTTCATTTTTTAAACCATAAAATGTAGAACAGATAAAATAAAATTCTTCTTTTATTAACAGTTGCTGTCAAAAAGCAGGTTTTGCATAGAAGAAAAGGAGGGTAAGAAAGCAATTGGAGCTCAACAAACGAGTTCTAATGAAAGTTAGTCCTAGATGCACATAAAAACATATCAAACAAAGCTTTTTGCAAAAATCCTCTGATTTTTTCTTTTTCCTTTCATTTTGACAAAAAATCCTCTTATATTTTGTGGTTTCAAAATCTGCCAACTAAAGATAATGAAAGGCTTAGCATTTGGCATACAAATAGGATAGAGATGGAACAAAAAAACATTGATTCTAGAATAGCATTCTCACTTGTAAGAAACTGATAACAAACTTTGTGTTTAGAGAAAAGAAAAATAGAAAAAGAAAAACTATAAAAAAGTGTGGTGGTTTCATTGGGAACTTTTTGAATAAAAGTTTGGAAATTTTGAAAATAGAACAAGTTGATGAAGAAAAGATAACCATGCCTGAAATAGTTTTCAAATTGGAAAAGATATATGAAACAAGTTCCCACTCTAGTAGTTCTTCCTTTTCCCTCCCAAGCTTTGATATAGTGTAATAAAAGCCCTTACAGATCTAGGATTCACTTCTTACATAGTTATAATTATGGATTCTTGATCATCAGCATAAAGTGCAAACCTTGATCCCTGTGAAAGCCCAATAATCATTAGCATAAAGTGAGAATAATTATTGCTTCAAGAATGTCTTCAAGCCCATTATTTATTTACCTAATGAGGAATGTCTATTTTCAAAAAATGTGGCCTCACTTATGCCCTACCTAAAGCATTCCAAACAAATAATCTCCACAAGAGACACTTGGTTCAAGCTCCTAATCATGACCAGGTGGTTTATCACGGAGGAGTTTTATGAATGTTACAAAGAAATTGTAGACACCCTCTCTAAATTGTTGAATGTAGTTGTATCACATATACAAGATTCATGAATGCGTAAGAACAATTTCGTGAAAATAGATGTACTCTAAAACTGGAAACTAGAAATATAGGCTTACGCATGTTGGTCTGTGCTCCCTCTGTTCTTATAGACAATAAGGCCTTGATTCACCTGCAACAAAACTAGACCAAACCATCAACCTTGGCATTATTAACATTAGGCAATCAATATATTTTCAAGAAAGGACTTTTTTCCAATGGCAATTAAAATTCAATACCTAGCAAGACAGATAATTATGACTCTTTAATCCTAATCTCACTAGAAAATTCTTCATCTACTTCATTTCAAAGACTTGAAGAAACTCAATGTTTATTTTAACTTGAGGATTGCATTGGCACAGTAAATGTGCAATTAAAGTTCATAATAACACTATAAGGCATTGTTGCATTACCACTTTAGAACTTTAGCATTAACACTTGAGGATTGCATTAGCACTTTAGCATTAACACTATAAGGTATTGCCGCATTAGCACTAGAAAGGATGGAGGAGGTGTTTGAGTAGATGAAACTCAACAAAATCGTAACACCTAGTATCGGAACGCCATTATCCAATTTTCAAAACAGGGCAACATAACACAACATAATGCCATATCACCTATTATCCAAAAGAAACCATAACACCACAAAACACCCTAATCGGAAAAAAATAGAGCAGCATTACAACTATTTTGATGATTCAATTTTCTTGAAACCTATTTACCTAAAAATAAGATGATTTACCCAAAAAAATTTCTTAAAACCCTAATTTTAGAGAATGCACAGGAACAAAATTCTCACCTTGATACAAATAGAAGCCTACAGTTAGAAGATGATGAATCCTCGTAGGTGATGATGAACGATTTCGAAGCAAATTTTGTCATTCCTCAAGTAGCTTTAGTTATTGACGTAATCGGAGAAGACAAAGGTTACACGAGAGAAAAAGTTTTTAGGGTGTAAATGGCAAGGTTGGGAACTGTGGCCAGCCGTGTTGTTTTTCCAGTTATGATAGGCTACATAGTGTTTTTTTTTAATAATTTAAAATGTCTTAAAATCTAAAAAAAATAATTATTAAAAAGAAAATCCTAAAATGTGTTTTAATGTTTTATTTAGTGAATAAAAAGTTATAGAAAAAAAAAATCAAGTCTTATAATAAATAATTTATTAGTGAATTAGAGTTTATACCTTAAACTATAGTCATAAACATCACTAATAATATATTTTGTGTAGCGTTTAACAAATGAGGCTAAGACACATTAGAATTGGTGACGTTTGTAAAATATACAAATGTCGCCAAATGCAAAATTTCCTATAGTGCTGGATTTTATTATAGCCCTATCAAATACTAGAGAGTAGTAGGATGCAATTTGGGTAATAGTAGATAGGTTGACCAAGCCTTCTCATTTCCTACCTATTAGAGTGGGATACAAACTGGAGAAATTAATGTAGATATACATACAGGCGATGGTCTAATTACATGGAGCTCTAATGACCATACATTTGATAGAGGTATAAGGTTTGCAAGCAGATTTTCGAGCAACTTACATAAAGCATTAGACACCAAATTGCAGTTTATCACTGCATTTCACCCTTAGATGGATGGTCAGTTTGAGAGGACTATATAAATTCTGAAGGACTTAGAACATGTGCATTAGATTTTGGAGGTAACTAGAATGGGTATGTACCTCTGGTTGAGTATGCCTATAATAACAGCTACTAGGTAACCATCTAGATGGCTCCTTATGAGGCTCTTTATGGAAGAAAGTATAAAACCCCACTACATTGCGATGAAGTGGGAGAAAGGCAGGTGATGGGACCATAATTAATCCAAAAGGCAGTAGATAAGGTGAAGCTAATCAAGCAAAGGATACAAACAACCTAATCCTAACAAAAGAACTATGTAGATAAGAGAAAATGCCCTTTAGAATTCCAAGTAGAAGATAAGGTCTGGTTGACAATTTCTCCAACCAAACAGGTAATCAGATTTAGTTTGAGAGGGAAGTTGAACCTGAGGTATGTAAGCCCTTTGGAGATCTTAGAAAGAGTAGGTTCTATGGCTTATAGGTTGGCTCTCCCACCAAGTTTGATTGGGGTACATGATGTATTTCATGTATCCATGCTAAGGAAGTATGTACTTGACTCGAATTTGATAGTAACTTTAGAACCATTAAATGTGCAACTAAATCTATCGTCTGTGGAAAAACCAATCAGAATTGTAGACACCAAGGAACAAGTACTAAGACGGAAGTGGAAATGGAGAAGAAGTATCTAGAACTCTTTTAGAATCAAGTAACGTTTGAGGACAAAAATTTTTATGGGGGGGGGGGGGGGGGGGGGGGGGAGAATGTAAATACTCAAATAAGTATATTATTTAACTTGTATTATAAAAAATAACTAAGGCCAAAAAGGAGATTTTCATAAAACTTGAGGGGCAAATTAGACATTTTCTTGAGGTGGTATATAAGCTTACAATGACCTAATTCCTCCTTTTGCCATTTTTGTAATGTGAGACAATAAATGAAATGGGAAAATGCTTTCAAGAACATAAGGTGACTTAGTGAACCACAAGGATGATTATGAGTAAATCATAATCCAAATTGAGGAGGGGATAGGATAAGCACATAATTCATCTAGTTAAGAATTCAAGAGATGGAAATTGAGAAGTAAGTATCCTAACTTATGAAATTGATTCAAAATTACATGTATTAGGATTAAATTAAGCTTAAAATTAAGAGATGTTAAAATTAGATTGAATTTAGGAAAAAGGAATTAGGATTCATGAAGAAAATTAGGGAATACGATCAAGTATATGCCCATGTACTTAAATGTGTTGGAATGTATGTGTACAAAGGGTACACAGTCAGGATACATGCCTGTATTATGGGGTGTATTGGAGATGTTGAACATGACTGGATATATGTTGGTGTTCTAAGGCATGTCGAAGGGAAAAAACTCATGAAAAGGTACATGGCCATCAAAACAACCGTTTAACTAAGTATGCCGAAGCTCACGATTCCAAACACGACCGTGTACATAAGAAAAGACTTGTTTCTTGAATTGATTTCCAATTAAACAAATTTTCATACAACCTAGATATCTAGTAAGAGCTTATAAATTCTAATAGGCTAAGCGAATTAAGAGATTAGCTCATTATTAGATTAGTACTAAGAATTAATCATTATTGCATTTATAGATTACGGATTAACTTTAAGTCTAGGATTAGAAGTGCTTTAGACTAGGACTCAAGGTACGTGTAATGGTTTGTTCTTCTATGCTTGTTGTATGTGCTTGGCTTAGCTTAGGGGCCCGTAGTGGCAAATCCTTAGGGAACACCCCAATGATCCTTATGTGACGTTGTCCCTAGTAAAACCGTGCTTTTAAATGATTTAGGTTGGTTTAAGGTTTAATTGATCATGGGTACAGGGGCTATAGTGGCAGTTCCCATTACTACATTTAAGGTTTAACTATTCATGGGTGTGGAGCCTATAGTAGCAGTTCCCATTACCATGCTTAAGGTTTAAGGGACCATGGGTACTGGGCTTGCAATGGTAATTCCCATGACCAGTTCAAGCTCTAAATGTTTAACTATGCTAAGGGGGTCATGAGTATCCCATTGTTACTTGTGGACTTAAAAGCATATCATGAAATGGTGATTTGTTGTTTAAGTGCTACATAATATATGTGAAATATACTCATCCTTGTTCATGTGTGTATGCTTGTGTTATACGTACTAGGTATTGCCTCATCCCTTAGGGATATATTTTTAGATGTAGGCACTAAGAGAGTTGATAACCTAAAAGGTGACCTGGGAGAAAATGAACTACAGAGGGAGGAAGAAGATGGTTTTTACTATTATTATGGTGAATAAAATTTCGGAGAAATTGAGTTACATATTGTAATAAATTTTGAGATCTTTAAGGAAAAATAGACTAGTGTTTTATTATTATTTCACTATGTTAAATGTTGATTATGAATTCAATGTTAAACTTATTTCAAGGTTTGAAGGATGAATTGAATGTTATTTATATAATGTTAGATATGTTGAGTATATTGAATTGTGATTTACAAGAATTGCAGGATTAAGTGGTATAAGAGTAGTTCCAAAGCCTTAACATGTCCTTGTATGATAAGGACACATCGTGAGCCGTAACACTCCTTAGTTTCAATGTGTTACAATCTAACTATAAGAAACATTGTAAAACCAAAGGAGGAGGGCAAGTAGCTCAGCAAAATGTGTGGTCCTATGACATCAACCAGCATATTGGATAGCATTATACAATTTTTTTGAAAATGAACGTATATATAAGGTAATCTTATAGTTTTATTTACTTTGTTAATGTAACATGTATCTCAAATTTTTTCTTTTTGTACATCTTATTTATCTAGACCCGTTCAAATATTAATACAAAAAATAGGAAAAAAAATTACCCTATCATTATACAATAGCTAGTAAGTCATTCATGCATGGTTGTTAAAATCACGAGTTAATTATACGATTCTATAAGTTTGTAATTTTATGATATTTTTCATAATCAAAATGGAAGAAAAATTATTTAGGTATAAACTTTTGATATAATTATGAGTTTAGATATATATTTCTATAAGTTACTGATTTTACCGATTCTATATGATTTTATACGATTCTATCGATTCTATATTATTTAATTTAAGGTAAAATCACGATTTTGACAACTATATATTCATACACCACATGGACACAAAAGTATGCATAAGTTCTTCATTTCTTCATGATAGGAATACGATCTATTTTAAATGTCATACATTTATGCAAATCCGTAATATAGTTATACAATTTGCAGGAATGTGGAGAATTGATTTATGTGTGCATATTCACAAGCTTAGGGCAGCTCTACTAATTGGGTCAACGCTAGGGTAAATGAGACACATGTAAATGTGATACAATGAAAGAAAGTAACAAAAATGTGAGAAATAAATAGTAGATAGGCTTTTATATTATTCTTTATCTAGGAGCTATAGCGCTCTCAAACTGGTTTAGAATCATATAAGTTGTTTTCACTATATGCTATCAGCTATTTTACACCTTAAAGTGGTTTTCAATGTGTTTTTACTACATCGACGTTAAAGTCAAGGGCAAGCCCAAGTCCTGCACGGTAGGGACATACTGAACCAGCACCTCATCTTCTTATCACCTTCTCTCTCACATCCGCCACACATGGAGTTATATCCACCTTACTGATTGCCATAGGACCACCTAAACTAACATGGTATGTTTTTTAGAGTCTGATCACGACTTTATCCGAGATGATGCGATTATTCTTGTTGTTAATGAAAATTGTTTGTCATCATATGTTTAGCACGTCAAATGTCCTTGCGATTGCTTCAGTAATTCCACATGACGAGAAATACTTTTTGACATGATATTCAAGAAAGTTTTAGTAGAGTTGTTCTTTCCAACCATGTCCTTTTTCTTTGCCAATAAATAAATATTGATATATTCTTTAAAGAAGAAGATAGAGGAATTGAGAAACTTTCCAAGTGGTTGAGGTGCTTTTAGCCCATCATTGTTTTTTCCAATAAGCCAATTTGGCATAAGGTGAATTGTTTGGTTAGGCTTAATTTGAATTTAAGTTCAATCTTTTACATAGATACACCAAAATCCAGATTCTTGCAAAGGTTCCGTTGGTAAAGGTCTGATTGCAAAAGTTCTGTTAGTCGTTTTTTGCTTTTACTGGTACTTGCTGGTAGAATTATAGAATACATCATGTTACGAGTACTTAATGTTCTTTTTAGCAATTTGATCTTAATATCTTACTTGAAAAAGTTCTCAACGATTTTTCATATGTCATAGTAGAGACTTTCTAATACGATTAATTACTTTTTATTGTGCATAGATGTTGGTACTGGTACTAGATTTGTCCACCTAATGGAATCATACTTATAGTCATCATATATGATATTTGTGGTCTTTATTTTGAAGTTAATGGGAGGGAATTCTGACGTCATTGCTAATGATCCATGCAAGCCCATGGGTTAAAGGAATCGAGCTCTTAAAGAAGATGGTGCCGTGGAACTACAGATTTTAGTATTTGTCCTCATATTCTCACGTTTTCAACTAAATTTTATTTATTTATTTTTTAGTAAGGCCATACTATATTAGACAAAATTCATGCTATGCAGTAGTCATCATAGATCTAACAAGCCTAATATGTTTATCTGCATTGTATTTATTTTACTTGAATTAAGTAGGTTGAAATTATACAAATATGAACCTAATTTACATTCTTTTTGCTCTTCCATGTGGATGGTATTAAGTAGGTTGAAATTCTTGTCTGGGTTTAATACTTGCTAGTCTCATTTACAATTTTTCACTTCTATTATTTGATTCCTTTTCTCTCTCTCTCTCTCTCTTGTTTTTCTTTTTTTTTCTTTCTTTGATTCTTTTTTTATTTTCTTCATTTAAGACATGGATAGTTGATGTCAAGTTATGAATCCATACTTATAATAAGAATGAAAGACTAATTGTTCTATCAAATGATGAGTCAGAAGTGAGAACACCAATTGCTTACAACAAGAATGAAAGAGTGAGAAGTGAGAACGCCAGCCGACACCTTCATATTATTGCGAATTTAATGTAAAGTTTAAGATTTACACCATATATATTAGTACAGAATTCTTGACTCACGACTACAATTTGCTGATTGTATATATGTTGTTGCAAGATTCTTGATTCATGAGTATCATGTGTTTAGCCGAAAAAGCTAATGTGGAGTTTCAGATTATCAAGTTTGTCTATTTAACATACTCTTTTGGTTTAAACGTTGCTCCCATTAAGATTGTAAAAGCTTTTTAGTATAACAATAAGTATAAATATGATTTTATCTATATAAGCATAATTTAGAAACAATATTATGCTTGCTACTTAAATTTTGAACAGAAGTTTAATTTACACTTTAAAATTTAAATTTGCTAAATTCAGTACCCAATTTAAAGTTTAAACATCACCACTACTAGTTGTGTCAAATCTTTTGGCGATCGCCTATTCAATTATATCTTTTAGCCATCATTAGCACAATATATGTCCCAGTAGTTTAGAAAAGCCACCTTGACATTGTTTTTACACACCATTAATTCAATAATTAAAAAAAAAGGCACAAAACACAACAAACTACATAGAGTAAAAAATATTTTTCTTTCACTGTGTTCAATAGCTTGTGTCAATAGTATGAATGTGGTATTCTTTAAACTAGTGGAACATGTGTTAATCATTAGACAAATAGTCGTCAAAGGATTTAATGTGGGTAGTAATGATGAGATGAAAATTTTAAATTTGGTACTAAATTTAAAAAAATAAGAACATCAAATAGTGAATTGAACTTTTATCTAATGTTAAGGTAACATTCTTAAGATTGTCCTCATAATTTATTTGAATGAAAAGATATAATAAATTCTTATTCTTTATTTTTCTTTATAAAAGACAATGTTATAGAAGAGTATTGAATACTTGGAGCTATCGGAGGTGTTAGGGATGAATCTAGTTCTTAAGCTAGAGATTCTTACTGAAGTATTAGGGTATAAATTGTGATATATGTGTAGGATGGATTATAGTAGGCTCACATCAAAATCTAGGCTTGTTGGATGTAATGCAAATGAATGCACTCTACATAATTAACAAGTTGAGAATAATGAGTTAGGAGTTGAGAACCAAGATTTTCAAAGGATGCTTATGGCGCTAAGTTAGTAGGTAGATCAACACATTTGTAACCAGCATTTAAGCAATCTTTTAGGGTTTATGTTGCCACATGGTTTTATGGGCCTTAGATCTTTTCCCTAAGGATAAATGGGTCCATCTGGCAATGACCCTTAGCCTACACCATACATGCATGGAGGGTCTCCTAGAGGATAACTACAAGTAGAAATGAATCGGTTTTATCCAATGTTTTACCCATTACATATGCAAAGGGTTCACTTAGAGGACAAGGCACAATGTAGGAACCCCACAGCACAATATCTATCATGCTGCTTTGCAATATGAGTCAATCATAGCAAACTAGAACTAGTTAAGGAAAAGGGTTGTATAAGCTACAGTAGAGTAACATCGATCAAGAAGAGGGGGTGTATAGATTTCAATGGATTGATTCCAATTCAATTGATGAAACATGAAGGTCACATGTTGAACATCCACTTAAACGTTATTCAAGATAGATTTTTTCTTTTTTTCGATAAAACAAGACAAATTTTTTTACATATGTTGTTTATGGACTATTGAAAACTCAATCGTACATCATGTCTTCTAGGTAGGTTTTTCTTTCTCTTTCTTCGTCTTTTTTTTTGTTTTTTTTTTTTTTTTTGGTGCACGTATTTTGTTGTTTATGGACTAATGGATCCAATTTTATGTTCTGTCGCTTTTGCTATTTTGAATTTTAATATTATTTTACGATCTTTGCAATCTTATTAAAGTTTTCACTTTACAATTGATTTATTTTTATTATTTGTTGCAAGAAATTGTCATGTAAAAAACATTATTTAAATATTGAAAATATGATTTTGAATTTTTTAATATTAAAAATAATATATTTATTAATTGTAAAATAATTATATGAAAATCTCGGTAGTGGAATTTTTTTTTTAACAATAAACATTATATCTTTTGTAGGGATGTGCTCGCTGCAAAAAAGGCACTTCTTGTAATGAATACATCCCTTGCGAGAAGCCTTAACAAATCATTTCTAGGTCCTTTTTGCAAGGTAAAGATCGTTGCAAGAAGTGATGTTCTTATAGCGAGCTCCTTGCTATACTTGACTTCTTGCAACAACATCCCCCTTGCAATAATTTTAAACAGTGAAGTTGTACAAGCAAGACAGAGTGACAAGATATCTTATTGTAAGAACATTTTTCCAACAACTTTTGGGGTTCTTGCAGCCATGTCTTCTTGTTGGAACTAATCATATTCTTTATAGATATAATATCATGATTGATAACATCAAATTCTAATATTTAATTTTTTTTATTCATGATTTTGTCATTCAAATGTTGGTTCTCATATTTTGTATTAATGAAAAGTAGAATTACATTTAATAAATTCATAATTTTCTATTTGTGTAGATTAAACCAAGACGAATACAACTGAGAGCTAGATCTAAACCTTGTAAATTCAACCATGTCTTACTAGTCTATATCACTATATACACATCCTAATGCATTTAATAGTATTTATATGTGCTTTTTAAGAGTATGTGAAATTTCAAAAAAAGGAAAAAGAATTAGAAAATGAAAAAAAAATGAAGGGCATTTTTGTATTATCAACCAAAGCTTATAACAAATTAAACTTATGATGGGAATCAAATCACGTCACTTACAAAGTCATTCAATGGAAGATTCAAATCACACGAATCAACAAAGAACCGATTTAGGTTGGCCATAAAAGCCGGTAGCTTACCCCTTTTTGGACCGGCCTCAAAGCCAGTGATGTAGAAGATAAGCCAGCCACCAAAGCTGGCGACTTTGCCTCCAAGGCTGGCCATTAAGGTTGGCAGTGTATATCACCAAGGTTAGAGGCCTTCCTTCCTTAAGCTGGTGGCCTTCCTTCTTCCAAAGCCGACAGCCTTCTTTTCTAAAGCAAGTGGCTTTTGTACTTAAGCCAGTTTAACTTGTGGCTTTTCAAATGTTGTTTTCCTTTTCCTATAAATAAGTTTGCAATGTAAGAATTTAAGGATTTTTGAACATTTGAGAAATTACATTGTGAAGTTTGTTCTTCTTTTTACTCTTATCAATTCATTAGATTATGGCGAGTGATGGTAATAGATTGTTGTGCATCATATCAAACTCCGTACTAAAACTATTCTCTTGCTAATGTGTCATATTTGATAAGGGTTTAGGGTTTATTTTGTGTTATTGTTCGTTAATTCGATTGTTGGATTTAATTATCATTGTTTTTCACCTAGGAATTGGAATCATTTGATTATTGAATCGTTTGTGTCACATCATTTTTTAGTATTAGAGCTCAGATTGAGATAAGGGATTGTAACTATTGGAATTCCTATAACAAATTAGGGTTCTTGAGATTGTGAATTTGTGTTGTGGTAGATTGTTATTGAATTGACGTTGTATGTGGATCGTCAAATTGGGTTATGTTGTTATTGTGCGATTTAATTTGGGTTTGTTCATGGAATTCATATCCAATTGAAAATTAGGGTTTTCTTCATTATTGTTGTCGTAGGTTGTGGATTTTATTGTTAGAATGAATAATAGAAATAGGGTTGGTTGTTGTTGTTGTTGTTTGTGTATTGATGTGCTTTGATACTAAAAAGTATGATGTGCCTTACAATTCCAATAGCATACACATCAATACAAATGCGTGATCACTAAATTAATTCCACAATGGCATGATCAACAACACTCCTTTGAACCCTAATTCACATGAATTCAAATGGCAAAGATACTAAATTGTGATGATGAATAATGCAATTGTATAATAAGCAATGGATAACAATATAAATGAATTTGAATTGCACTCAAATTGTCTAAATCAAATTTGAAAATGAGGAACCCTAATTCAAATGAAAGACAACAAGTAACACAACCAAATTGTATCTAGATATGACACACTAGAAAAAAATTTGAAGTAACTAGATAAAGATTGATATTACTCACAATCTCATCAAGCTAATCTCGCCACAATTTCACAAATGAAATTGATAAGAAAATTTTGCATGCAAGGACTCTTCCTCACGGAAAAAGGTGTATATTTTCTTAAGTTTCAAAAGCTCCCTCTAAACCCTACTTAGTAAGTATTTATAGTTGCTACAATTAAGGTAAAAAAAACAAAAAAAAATTAAAAATAAGCCACTCTAAATGACCAATTCTAAAACATAAAAATGCAAGTACAAATAAGTCTTCAAATGGTTGGTTCTTCACTTCAATAGAACACATTGTGGACCGATGGATGTAAGTCCAAGAATGTCCCCAATTTGATCATTAGTGCATTTTATTTGCCATCTTGTAAAACTGATAAATGTACCTGCTATAATGCAAAGATAAAGTTTTATTAGATAAATATGACAACATGTGGATATCTGGGCTCATATATCTAGTTTGCTTTCCCCACTGTTGGAACTATAGAGTTGATTCCCATCATCTCCTTAGGTTTTTGAATGATTTGCCCTCAAATCTAAGGGGTCTTCTCTTAGACTAACACCCAGTATTTGTGTTTGCTTGTTAGTTGGAGGTCTTGTCGAGCCACTAGTGTTTCTAATATGTTCATAGAAAGAGCAAACCTCAAATAGAGATATAGGAGTCAAGACAATCCGTGTACCATCCTTCTGAAACATATAAGTGTTTCTAAACCCGTCATATAGCACCTTCTTGTCAAATAACCATGGTCTACCTAGTAATATATAAAAGGCGCACATAGGAAGCACATCATAGATAATCTCATCACTATATCTATCTCCTATACTGAATGACACCTTTGCCCTTTGTGTAACATGTAAGCTACCTCGGTCGTCTAACTAATGCAATTTATAAGGGTGTGGATGTAGGCTAGTGGCTAGTTGTAAATTATTTACTAATGTAGCAAAGATGACATTAGTGCAACTACCACCATCAATGAAAAGAACACATAGGTTACCTCGAATTGGACAAGGTGTGTGGAACAGGTTCTCCCTCTATATATCCTTGACATTTGGAGATATGGCCATAATCCTGCGTAACACATTAATAGGTAAGTAATTTTCACCCTTTTTGTCCTCATGTGTCTCAGCGTTCTAATGATCATAATATTCTTGCAAAGCTAGGGATAAATCTGTCGGTTCGACAACTTCTTCTATCATTTCTTCGTTACCTTCTATAACAGTCATCACCCTTTTATTGGGACACTATGCAGCTATATGTCAAAAACCCATGCATTTGAAACATTTAATCCAGCGCATCATCCCATTGGTTGATCCTAACATTGTCTACCTAAAATCAGATCCAATTACCACTTTATCTTTCCCAAAAACATTTTTCTCCTTATCAGTGCTAGAGATAATTTTGTCTACAGCCTTAGCATGTTCTCCTACTCCCTTTTATCCACCTATCTTTCCATTTACTCTAATAGGTTTAGTAGTAGTACCATACTTGTTACTAGTGGCTCAGAAAGGATTGGATCGCCTTTGCCTCTCCACTTTCAAAGCCAACCGTATAGCCTCATCAAGTGAATTATACCTTTACAGCTCAACAACACAAGCATTCTCATATTTCAACCCAAACACAAATCATGCAAGGGTTTGCTCAGGAGGCTCGACTGATCCACATCTAATCATCCGCCTCTCAAACTCTTGTACATAGTCATCTACTATTTTTCTTCCCTGACTCAATGTTTAGAGACGCATAAACAGCTCCTACTTGTAATGTTCTGGTATGAACCTTTTTCTCAGAACCCATTTCATGTCCCTCTAGGTATATATTTCAACCTCTTTATCCTTTCATTTGCTGATCACCAGATTTTTCCTCCACAAGGCAGCATAACCTATGAATTCCACAGCTGCAAGATGAATCCTAGTGTTATTATCAATTTCATAACACTTGAACAGACCATCAACTTTGTCCTCCTAAAAAAGTAATCATCTGCTAAACCCTTGCCATCAAATGAAGACATCTATTGTTTCACATACTCCAATCCCTAAGGTGGCCTGAAATCCTTATTTGGGTATGGGTTAATCCCAAAATTATCATCTCTTTCCTCCCTAAGAGCATGATAATCTCCTTCCACTCTTCTTCTACTCACAACAAGCACTCACAACAAGATGAAGACAGCAAAGTTCAATTCCGAAATTCTACCTCCACTTTCGCAACAATAAGGTATATCACAATACAATCACAAATAATTACTTCAAATAACTTCAATTAAGAAATAAAAATTCAAGAACCCTAATTTCCCAATTAAAATTCACGCAAATCCCTTCTCCAAAACCTTTTGCTCTAATACCAAAAATTATGACGTGCTCTGTTACCAAAACGTATGATGTGCCATACAATTCCAATAGCATACACATCAAGACAAATGTGTGATCACTAAATCAATTCCACAATTGCATGATCAACAATACTCCTTTGAACCCTAATTCACATGGATTCAAATGGCAAAGATACTAAATTGTGATGAGGAATAATGCAAATGTATAATAAGCAATGGATAACAATATAAATGAATTCGAATTCCACTCAAATTGTTTAAATCAAATCTGAAAATGAGGAATCCTAATTCACATGAAAGACAACAAGTAATATAACCCAATTATATCTAGATATGACACACTAGAAAACAATTTGAAGTAACTAGAGAAAGATTGATATTACTCACAATCTCCTCAAGTTAATCTTGCCATAATTTCATAAATGAAATTGATAAGAAAATTTTGCATGCAAGGACTCTTCCTTATGGCAAAAGGTTTATATTTTCTTAAGTTTCAAAAGCTCCCTCTAAACCCTAGCAATTAGGGTAAAAACAACAAAACAAATTACAAATAAGCTACTCTAAATGACCAATTCTAAAACATAAAATTATAAGTACAAATAAGTCTTCAAATGGCCGGTCTTCACTTTGATAGAACACGTTGTAGACCGGTGGATGTAAGTCCAAGAATGTTCCTAATTTGATCCTTAGTGCATTTTATTTGTCATCCTGTAAAATCGATAAATGTACTTGCTATAATGCAAAGATAAAGTTTTATTTGATAAATATGACAACATGTGGATATCTGAGCTCATGTATCTAATTTGTTTTCCCTACTATTGGAACCATAGAGTTAATTGGTTATATTGTTGTTTTGCTGGGTTTTTGAGCTAAGAATTGAACAAAGGTTATAATTGGGATTGTGTCATTGGGGATTATTGTAGTAACTGTGATTTGTGAATTTTGTGTTGAGATTACAAATTCAGTTGAGTATGTTGAACGACAGTGTTAATAGGGGAATCAAGAATGAAGCCAACAGTCAGAGTGGAGAAGGAGTTTAGGGTTGTCGTGCTACAAGTGGAAGAAGAACTTTGGAAGAACAATTGCAGGATTTAACCATTGTGATTGCTAACCTAGCTACTGAGGTTGATTAGATGACCATACCCCAACAGCCAATGGCAAATCCACAAGCACCCCCTCCTAGGGTAACCCTTAATACTGTGGGTAGAGAAGGAGTTGTAGGAGGAAACGGGGGCAAACCAATTGGAAGAGAATATTAAGCTTACAAAGAAGAGAGGGATGAAAACTTAGGGGATGAGGTTTATCTTAACCGTGAGTTCAAATCGCCTAGGGGCCTAGAGTATGTAAAATTACGGATGCCTTCATTTATTAGAGGGGGGTCTATAGAGGATTACCTTGACTGAGAGGATAAGGTAGAAGGACTCTTTGAGTGCTATGAGATTAATGATCATATGTGAGTTCATCTAGCAGCGATTGAGTTTATAGGTTATGCCTCCTTGTGGTAGAAGAACTTTGTGGCCAATAGGAGAAGAGATGGTGATGATGAGATTCATACTTAGCAGGAAATGAAAAGGGTACTAAGGAAGAGATTTGTTCCAAAACATTATAGATAGGAGTTGTTCATGCATCTACAAACACTGAGATAAGGGTGTAAAAGTGTAGACGAATATGTCTAAGAATTCAAGGAGCTCAAGATTCGTTGTGGAACCATTGAACGTCCTGAGCAAAATATGGCATGATTTGTGTTAGAGTTGAAATATGAGATTGCCCGTATTGTGGAGCTGCAGCGGTATGGCACTCTTGATAAGGCCATCTAGCTAGCTTTAAAAGTTAAGAGACAAAGGCACTCTAATTCGTACAAAGCATCTAGTAATAGGTATCGATCCACTACTCAGCTATATGGGTTAGATAGTCAATAGGTTGAGAAAGAAGGAATTGATAAGACTGTAGAAGCAAATGCAGCTATTACTAATATTAGAGGGGAGATATTGAGGACTTGTAGAGGGAAAACCTATTCCATATTCCCTGCAAGGTCTAAGGTAATAATTGTACTCTTCTTATTGATGGTAGTAGTTACACTAATGTTATAGCCGCTGCCTTAGTGAATAAACTACATGATGCGGACATCGTGGCGGACACGGGTTGACACACAGGTGGATACACGGTCGTGTATCAAGTAAGGATCTTCACAGAAGCATACACGGCTACAGGCACGGCTAGAGGGCACGGCCGTGTGTTCTATCAGGACCTTCACAGAAGCATACATGGGTTCAGGCCCGGCCAGGGAACACAGCCGTGTACTACGCTCGACACATGCCTAGAAACATACACGGCCTTGAGGCATGGCCGTGTATACGGCAGGGAATAGACGTGTATATTAATATTTATTTCCACGTGTACGTTTATATTTCCCCTTTTAGATATTTTTACGGGGAAGTATATATACCTTTGTCAGATTATTTTAGGGTTACGCTTTATTTTATCATCAAAATACACTTTGAGAGACGGTTTTCTCTTAACCTTCAATTGTGCGTAATTGAGTTAATCCCAGAATAAACTCTTATTTGTCTTTGTTTATTCTAGAGTTCCAATCCTAGAATTGGTCTCGGTCTTACACTTTCCTCGGTGCGTTAGTTGGTATCAGAGCAAGGCAATTTACTGTGGAGATGTCAGCTAACGATAGTGTCGATGGCGGTCGCGTTCTCGACCTTGATCGGGATGCGGAAGTCCAAGGAGTCAATCAATGGGCTCCAAGGGCAGTGGTTGAAACCATGGAACAGAGGCTTGGGCATGTAGAACAACGCTTGGAGGATCTAGTGGCGCGGTTCGACGTTATGGTGATGGACCACAACGGGCATAGGGGTGTTGTTGGGAATCGACCGGGGGTAGCAGTTGCTCGCGGTGGCCCTATCAATGAAGTTGTTGCCGGAAATCAATGGAACCGGAGAATTGATGAAAGCTCTTCTGAGGAAGAGGAAGGATTTATGTAGAGGAGGGAATAACCACCGAGAAGGGGTGGCGTTGGTGGTGGTAGATACCGTGGAGTGGATGACTGGAATGATCAAGCATACGGTGGCGAGTATCAACGAAACCACCAGGGGTTCGACCATGCTGATGGCGGAGACTTCCGTCTTAAGGTAGATATTCCTTCTTTGAATGGCAATTTCAATAGAGGAAATTTTGGATTGGCTGGCGGAGGTCGACAGGTTCTTTGATTATATGGAGGTTCCTGAGGATAGGAGGGTGAGAATGGTTGCTTGTAAACTAAAAGGCGGGGCGCCTGCATGGTGGGATCGGTTGCAGAACCGTAGACAAAGGGAAGGGCGGTAACCTATTAGAACATGGTACCACATGAGAAATCTGTTGCAGAGAGACTTCTTGCCACCTGACTATGAGCAAATTCTTTTCTAGCAGTATCAACGGTTCCGTCAAGAGCAAAGGACGGTGCATGAGTACACCGCTGAATTCATGAGATTAGTGGAGAGGAATGATCTGAGGGAGACTGAGGGTCAACATGTGGCATGGTTTGTAGACGGGTTGAAGCCTCAGGTTAGAGATAAGATAGGAGTGACAGTGTTCAGAACCGTGAATGAAGCCAAGAACTTGGCCCTCCGGGCTGAAATGATGATCCAAGAGTAGAGCGCAAGGTTGGGAGGAGGTAAAAGAAACTACAGTTATGATAATCTCGGCAGTAGTAGCAGGGTGATTAGAGAAAGGCCTAGAGGAGTTGTTGAAAAACCAATGGGAAGCATGGAAAGAAAAGAAGACAAAGCTGAGGGAAAGAGGCCACTGGAGAGCAAAGAAGCCCTAAGACAAAACAATCCATATGCCAAGCCAATATTGGGAAAATGCTATAGATGTAATCAGTCGGGACGTCGATCCAACGAGTGCCCAAATTGACGAACTGTAAACATTGTTGAAAGGGAAGAGGAGGAGGAAGTGTGTTGTGAGCCAAACGGTGACAAAGATTACTATGAAGAGGTTGATGATGCTGTAGAACCTAACTATGTAATTAGGAGGATGATGCTAGCATCGAAACAAGAGGGAAATTCACAACGACACCAGTTATTTCGCACTAGGTGCATGATTGGTGGGAGAGTGTTTGACCTAATTGTTGATAGTGAGAGCTGTGAGAACATCATCGGAAAGGAAGTTGTGAAGAAACTCCAATTACCGATAGAGAAACATCCGAGTCCTTACACCATCGGATGGATTAAAGCGGTAGAGCGAATCGAGGTGAAAGAGAGGTGTCGAGTTCCTTTTTCGATAGGCAAATATCGATATGAGGTATACTGTGACATCGTAGATATGGACGCGTGTCATTTGTTATTCGGACGGCCCTGGCAATTTGACGTAGATGCCCAACATGTCGAGAAGGAGAACAAGTATAGGTTGGAGAAGGAGGGAGTGAAGTACACGCTATTGCCATTAACGGATAAGCGACCCAAAACCCAGAAGGCGGATGGAAAATCTTTTCTGACGATCACTCAGTCGGAGAAGGAAATGACCGAGGACATTAAGGAGTCCCGCTTGATGCATGCTCTAGTAGTGAAGAATGCGGGAGAGGACATGGGTAGTGCGGAGACTCCGGAGGAAGTGAAGGGGTTACTAGAGGAATTTAAAGAAGTAGTGCCGGAAGACTTACCAAAAGGACTACCTCCATTGCAAGACATCCAGCATCACATCGACTTGGTGCCTAGAGCTAGCCTCCCCAACCTCCCTCACTACCGGATGAGTCCCAAGGAAAAGGAGGTCTTACAGGAGAAGGTCCAGGACTTACTCGACAAAGGATTCATTCGAGATAGCATGAGTCCATGTGCCGTACCAGCGCTACTAACGCCCAAGAAGGATAGGAGTTGGAGGATGTGCGTGGACAACCGGGCGATCAACAAGATCAAAATTGGGTATAAATTCCCAATACCTCGCATTGAGGACATGTTGGATCGGCTGAGTGGAGCGGTAATATTCTCCAAAGTAGATCTCAGAAGCGGGTATCATCAAATTCGAGTCAGACCTTGGGATGAGTGGAAGACCGCCTTCAAGACGAAAGAGGGGTTGTACGAATGGATGGTTATGCCATTCGATCTCAGCAATGCACCGAGTACCTTCATGCGCATGATGAATCAGGTACTTAAACCATTTATAGGTCGGTTCGTTGTTATATATTTTGATGATATCCTAATATATAGCAAGACTCGAGATGAACATCTAGTGCACTTGAAGGATGTCTTGACTGTATTGAAAGAGAATAAGCTCTAGGCTAATCTCAAGAAATGTGTATTCATATCACCGAGGCTGTTGTTCTTAGGTTTCATAGTAAGTGGTGAAGGGATTACGGTAGATGAGGATAAGGTGCGAGCCATTAGGGATTGGCCTACACCTAAGACCATCACCGAGTTGAGAATTTTTCTGGGGTTGGCGGGATTCTACAATCGTTTCATACAGCATTTTAGCACGGTGGCGACCCCCTTGACTGAGTGCTTAAAGAAAGGAAAGTTTCACTAGGACGGGAAAGCTGAGTTAGGATTCGCAGTGCTCAAAGAGAGACTATGTAGTGCACCAGTGCTGGCTTTACCGGACTTCGACAAACTATTTGAAGTTGACTGTGATGCCAGTGGTGTAGGTATTGGTGTGGTACTCTCTCAGGAGAAGAGACCTGTAGCCTTCCATAGTGAGAAGCTCTGCGAGGCCAAGAGAAAATGGTCCATGTACGATAAAGAATTTTGTTCCATGGTTAGGGCCTTGGGGATGTGGGAGCACTATTTGGTTGGTAAAGAGTTTATCTTATACTCAGATTGTGTCGCCTTGAAACACCTGAGTAATCAGACCCGCATTTGCAAAGACATGCATGCCAGATGGATACAGTTTTTGCATAAATTCCCATTTCGTCTGATGCATAAATCTGGGGTTCAGAACAAGGTAACCGACACGTTAAGCCGAAGAGCGGATTTGCTAGTGACCATGAGGGCTGAGGTGGTCGGATTTGAGCAGTTGAAGGAGCTGTATGAGACGGATGAAGATTTCAGAGTTACCTGGAGAAAATGCACCAATAAGGAACCTAATGATAGTTATTACATTCTGGAGGGTTACTTGATGAGGGGTAATCAGCTGTGTATCCCTGAATCCTCCTTGAGAGAGAAGGTGATTAGAGATCTCCATGGAGGAGGATTAGCCGGCCATTTGGGGAGAGACAAAACACTAGCAGCAGTGGCTGCAAGTTATCATTGGCCTCAATTGAGAAGGGACGTAAGTCGGATAGTGCAACGATGTTACATCTGTCAGACATCAAAGGGTCACTCTCATAATACTAGGCTGTACACTCCGTTACCCGTACCTGAGAACATCTGGGAGGATCTATCCATGGATTTCGTGTTAGGTTTACCTTGTACCCAACGAGGTGCTGACACTGTTTTTGTAGTTGTGGACAGGTTTTCCAAGATGGCTCACTTCATCCCGTGTAGGAAGACGTCGGATGCCTAGAGCATGGCCAAGCTATTCATTAAGGAGGTAGTCAGATTACATGGAGTTCCCAAGTCCATCACTTCTGATAGGGACACCCAATTCCTTAGCCATTTCTGGAGGACACTTTGGTACATGTTCAATTCGTCCCTTAACTTCAGCAGTACAACCTACCCCCAAACTATTGGGCAAACTAAAGTGACGAACAGGACCCTCGAAAATCTGATACAAAGCATCTGTGGAGAGAAGCCCAAACAATAGGACCTGGCACTGTCTCAAGCAGAGTTTGCCTACAATAACTCCATCCATAGAACTACCGGAAGGTCACCCTTTTCAGTGGTCTATACCAAGGCGCCTTCTCACGCCTTGGACTTAGCTTCCTTACCCAAGGGTATAGAGACCAATGTGGTGGCAAAGCACTTGGTGGAACAGTACCACACAGTGGCTTCAGATGTAAAGGAACAAATTGAGAAAGTAAATGAGCAATATAAGAAAGCCACCGACAAACATCGGAGGAAGAAGTTGTTCGAGGTGGGAGACCCAGTGATGGTGTTCTTAAGGAAGGAACGCTTTCCCGTGGGAACGTGTAGCAAGTGGCAGTCGAAGAAATATGGGCCCTTTAATATTGTCACTAAGATCAATGACAACGCCTATGTAGTTGGACTCCCAGAAAGCATGAAACTCTCCAAGACCTTCAACGTGGCTGATTTCTCCCCATTCTACGCGGATGACGAACCCCTTTATCTAGAAGAGAACTCGGGGTCGAGTTCTTCGTAGGTGGGAGAGAATGATGCGAACATCGTGGCAAACACGGGTGGATACACGGTCGTGTATCGAGTCAGGATCTTCACAGAAGCAAACATGGCTACAGGTACTGCCAAACGGCACGGCCGTGTGTTCTATCAGGACCCTCATAGAAGCATACACGGGTTCAGGCATGGCCAGGGAACACGGCCGTGTACTACGCTCGACACATGCCTAGAAACATACATGGCCTTGAGGCACGGCCGTGTATACGGTAGGGAATAGACATGTATATTAATATTTATTTCCACGTGCACGTTTATATTTCCCCTTTTAGATATTTTTACGGGGAAGTATATATACCTTTGTCACATTATTTTAGGGTTACGCTTTATTTTATCATCAAAATACACTTTGAGAGACGGTTTTCTCTTAACCTTCAATTGTGCGCAATTAAGTTAATCCCATAATAAACTCTGATTTGTCTTTGTTTATTCTAAAGTTCCAATCCTAAAATTGGTCTCGGTTTTACTCTTTCCTCGCTGCGTCACTACAACTAGTCACTAAGCCTCATCATAGGCCCTATGAATTACACTGGTTGAGTGAACAAGATAGTCTGCATGTCACTCAAAGGGTTAAGGTTCCAATCAGCATAAGGAAAAATTACTAGGATGAAGTTAATTGCAATGTTCTCCCTATGTGTGCATTACATATATTACTAGGTAAGCCTTGGTTATTTGATAGGAGAGTGTTACATGATGGGTTTAGAAACATATATATGTTTCAGGAGGATGGTGAACGGGTTATTTTGAGTCCTATGTCACCAACTAAGGTGCACAAAGCCTAGGAGCAGATCAATAAAGCCACCGAAAGGAAGTCTTTATTAGTGAGGTAAAAGAAACTGGGAGATGAACTGAACAGTCATAGGAAATTCAAAAGTCTTTAGGGTAGCCACAATGTCAGGATAAGAAACATAGGCAGACCAAGGTTTTCAATCCAGGTGACTTTCAAGCATTTTCATTCAAAACCGAAGAACCATCAGATTTGAAGGCAAATCTTCCATAGGTCTGAGGTGATAATGGGAATTAAATCACGTCGCTTACAAAGTCATTTGACGGAAGATTCAAATCACATGGATCGATGAAGAACCCATTTAGGTCGGCCATAAAAGCCAGCGACTTACCCCTTTTTAACCTAGCCTCTAAGCTGGTGACGTAGAAGATAAGTTAGCCACTAAGGGCGGTGGCTTTGCCTCCAAGGCTAGCGGCATATAACACTAAGGCCGGTGGTGTATAACACCAAGGTTGGAGGCATTCCCTCCTTAAGCCGGTGACCTTCCTTCCTCTAAAGCCAGCAACTTTCTTTTCTAAAGCTGGTGGCTTATGTACTTAAGCCGGTTTAACTTGTGGCTTTTCGAATGTTCTTTTCCTTTTCTTATTAATAGGTTTGCAATGTAAGAATTTGGGGACTTTTGAACACTTGAGAAATTGCATTATGAAATTTGTTCTTCATTTTACTCTTGTCAATCTGTTGGATTACGATGAGTGACGGTATTAGATTGTTGTGTGTCATATCAACAACTCCGTACTAGGACTACTCTCTTGTTGGTGCGTCATATCCGATAAGGGTTTAGGATTTATTTTGTGTTCTTGTTCGTTAATTCGATTGTTAGATTCGATTATCATTATTTGTCACCTAGGAATTGGAATCATTTGATTATAGAATCATTTGTGTCTCATCAACTTACCCTTTTATACTCTTACCCTAGAGGAAACTACCATTTCTCTCAAAATTAAACATATGTTTTCTTCAAGAAAAATAGTATGTTTCTTTCTTTTTTTTTTTCCTCCTTTTCTTCCACAATTTCTCTTGTAAATAAATAAAAAAAAGAAGTAACCTTTAATCTTTCTTAAAATCCTCTTCTTTTCCAATTCTTTCTTCAATCTTCTCCTAATTTTGTTTTGGTGAGAACTTTCCAATTTAGGATTTCCCTTCATCGATTATTGATGAGGTAGAAATTGTAGGGAGTAGCTTCTTCGTATCCATCAAGTGTATGCAATGTTTCAAGAAAATAGTAGTGATAAATGAAAAGGTTTTGCTACAAGAAAATCAAGTAAGTTTCTTATACTATCTATATATATAATTGTAGAAAATCTAAGAAGTGTGGGGGTATAAAAGAGATACATTAGAATTTGGATGGCAATGGCATGCAAACTAATGGAGGTATTGAATCTATGAAATTTCCAATTGTTTAGTTATGATTTGGACTAGAGTAAATATGATGAAGTATGTATTCTCCATAATTGAACTTTGATTGAAGTTGATTGATGGGAATCAAGTCATCTCAATTACAGATGCATCTGTTAGTGCCTCGGGATGACAACCGGGTAAATTAAATGATTTGAAACAAGCATGGAACGCTGCCTTTAAAAGCTGGCAGCTTATGTTGTTAAGCTGGTGGCTTACCTTAAATAACCAATGGTGCAGGAATTTAGATCGGCCATAAAAGCTGGCAGTGTAAATTCTAAAAGTTAGTGGTGTAAATGAAGGTCAGCCATAAAGGCCAGTGGTGTAACAATTTAGGCTAGTGGCCTAAACTAGGTGGCTTACTAATACAAACTCTATCAACCTATGCCGAAAACCTAAAATCACGAATTGTATCTAATAACCTATGATTGATCACGAACGAAGAGAAACCGTGACTCGTTGCTTATAATGAAGCAAGAACCTTGGTATAATGGATACACCACAATCAAGATGGACATCCGATTGATAAGTAAAGGATGAATGCCACAAGATAATTTCCATAAGTTTAAAGTTCTTCAAGAACTAAAGAAAAAGTGTTTGTTTTTTTCAATTTGCCAAAAGTCCTCTACAATGGAGTCATTAGTGACTATTTATAGTCTCCTCAAATGATACTAAAACAACATAGTAAACCATAATGCAACTAAGGAAAAAAAAAAACAAAAGCCGATGACCTAAAATTGTTTAAAACTAACCAACATTCTTCTCCTAATCTGGCACTAAAGCCAACGGCTTTGGTTTTGCTTCTAGCCAACCTTTCTTCTCCTCAATGCCAGCTACTTAAGGTGGCCGCTTTGATTCTTACACTGGCTGCTTTTAACTCACAAAGGCCAGCAACTTTCAATTTTCCTCAAGCGTCTTCAAGCCATCATCATTCCAGAACATCTTGGACTTCAATGACATGGATTATTCTTGGTTCATTCTTGGTTTGATGCAAGTATAGCTCCTCATCTTGAACTTCTTTGATTATCCCGTTAAGTGCATCCTTAAGTCATTTAGCTCGAAGTCGTGTTATAGTCCCAACTGGAATCTCAAGAGGATTCTCTATCCATTTCCTAGCTCAATTGTCATCACTTACAATTTAAGCTAGTTGCTTTATGTTATTTCAAACCAATTTTCCTTGTAATTGAACCTTGCTTTCTTTTTATACCTTTAGGGATAGAAATAGAAGAACAAAACTTGATATTTTAGATATACAAAACTTGAGTTTACTCTCATTCTTCTTAAACTCTTATCAATCCTTAGATTGTAGTGAGTGACGGTATTAGGGTTGTTGTGTGTCATATTAACAAATTCGTGCTAGGACTATCCTCTTGCTAGTGTGTAATATCTGGTAAGGGTTTCGTTTTTTTTTTTTTGTGTATGAATTGTTCGGATTACTTATTGTGAACTATCGATTAGGAATGTGATTGCTTGATTTTGCATTAAGATGAGGCACATCATAATTTAGTATCAGAGTAAAGGTTGAGAATTAGGGTTTGTGCTGTGATTTGTGTGATTGTGATTTAGGGATTGAGTGAAGGTTAAGAATTAGGGATTGTGATGTAGTTGTTGATATTGAATTGAAATTAAGGTTTATACTGTAAATTATGCCATGGTTAATTGAATTTGAATTAGAATTAAATGAGGGTTGCCATTAGGGTCGTGTTGCGATGTGTGTGTAATCGTGATTTGGGATTTTTTTATTGAAACTACAATTTAACAAAGTATGTTGAATGATAGTGTGGATGGAGGAATTGAGAATGAAGCCAATAGTCAAGTTGGAGGAGGAGGTAAAGCACACTGTGCTGCAAAAGGTAAGCGAAATTTAGAACAGTTATAGGATCTAACCACCATTGTTGTTAATCTAGCCATGTGGGTGGATCAAATGACCTTACCCTAATAGCTAGTGGTAAATCCACAAGCAACCCCACCTTAGGTAAACTATTGATGATGTACACAGGGAAGGAGCACTAGGAGAAAATAGGGAAAGGCGAGTTAGAGGAGATTATCATGCTTACCGGGAAGGAAGAGATGATAATTTTGAAGATGAATCCTATCATAACTATGAGCGCTAGCCACCTAGGGGTTTAGAATATGTGAAATTACAAATGCCTTCATTTGTTGGAAGAGGATCTACTAAGGATTACCTTGATTGTAAGGATAAGATGGAAGGACTTTTTGAGTGTTATGAGATTAATGACAATACTTGATCATGCTTAGTAGCAGTTGAGTTTAAAGGGTATGCCACCTTATGGTGGAAGAACCTTATGTCTAGTAGGAGGAGATGAGATGTTGAAATACGTACTTGGTAGGAGATGAAATGGGCTATGAGGAAGAGGTTTATACCAGAGCATTACAAATTGGAGTTATTCATGCATCTCTAAACATTAAGATAGGGAGGCAAAACCATAGATGAGTATGTCTAAGATTTTGAGGCACTGATGATTTGATGTGGAGCAATTGAACCTCCTGAACATATGATAGCATGATTTGTATCAAGCCTAAAGTATGAGATTACCTATATTGTGGAGCTGCAACAGTATGACACTTTTGATGAGGCCATCCAGTTAGCTTTGAAGGTTAAAAGATAGAGACATTCTAATCCTTGTAGAATGATGAATAATAGGTATGGATCTTGATAGGAATCAAATTCCGATAAGACCTACCATTAGGACAAGAACTAAAGGATTTTGAATCTTGGTGATGAAGGCCCATTTCGAGCAAATCGACCCTAGAATTATTTGTTTACTAACCTCTTTTATCTTATTCATGTATTATATATTCCAACAGATACACTTATCATATTTTATAGGGTGATGGACAAACTCATTCACACTCAACTTGTGGGTTATCCATGGACCGACCTGAACCGGCGATGAGTTGGGTCGACGAATCCTATGGAAGAGCTCGCATGATAAAGACTATTTTCTTTTATTGTTTATTTTTTATTTAGACTATTTTATGTTGTATTTTCTTTTGGGACACTTTCATTTTTTATTGTAATTGCCATTTAGAACCGGCCACCTTACAAGTGGCATAGTTGTAATTTTGTGCATTTTCTAACCTTAAAGGGAGCAAATATAAATACTTGCTTAAAGTAAGGTTTGAGGAGGCCATTTTCATATTAGAACATCACATTTTTGTGAGAGAGCTTAGGGTTTCCCTAGTTCAATTTCCTCTTATCAATTTCAATCCCAAGAGTTGAGATTGTGGAGAGTGCAACAATTGAAATTGTGAGTCATATCAATTTCTAATTGTTGTGTTTTCTTTTTCTTCTCTAGTGTGTAATATCTAGGGTTGGATTAGAATATTTCTTGGTCAGATTTGAATTGGTATCAATTCGAAATAGTGTGTTTATTTTCAGTAATTATCATACTTGTGATTCACCATCAACAATTGTTTGTCATTTTCAATCATGAAGTGGATATTGTAGGAAAGGAGGTTTTCGGAATTGGTTCTTGTTCATCTTGGTGTATTTTCACATGGAATTCATTTGCGATTATTATATATTGAAGAAATTATCTTTGTGGAATTGTAATTGCAACAATTGAGCATTCGGAACTTATTGCATTTTCACCATGGATTCACGCAATTTCCTAGCTTGTTAAACTGGATTTGATCTTGTGAATTGAAGTTGTTTCTTTGATTCATTTGCATGTGCTTAATCTTGGTTTTGAGCACATCATCTTTTGGTATCAGAGCATTATCATATTTGGATCTAAGACTGATTACATCCTAATTGAAGAATTGGTTACATTCATTAGAAATTGATGCCATTGTTCTTAAGATTAAGACTAGTTTGATTTTAATTATGTAATTGGTCTTTCAATTGGGTTTTGTGTGCTTAGGCTTGGTGTTGAGCACATCATCTTTTTAGTATCAGAGCTTGAGGTTAAGAGAAGGGAATTTTCATGATCTTCACTTTCAATTAGGGTTCTTCATTTCTTTTGATCCAAAATTATATGTGTGTGGAGGATTGAGTTGCTTAATTGTGTTATTGAGGAGTTGAATTTGTTGTTTGTTGAAGTGGAATTAGAAATCTTGTTGTAGCTCATGTGTTCTTTAGATCACCGTGAGTAGAAGGGCATGTATGTGTGTGTATGTATGTGTAGCGTATTGTGTGTGTTGATTAAAGGAGTTGCAACGTAGTGTCCTTGAGCTTTCCGTGAGGAAGAGTTGTGTTTCTTTTTGATCATTTGTGATCACTTGGGAAAAGTGGAAAAATTTGAAAACAAAGAAGAGAAAATGGAGAGTTGATGATTTCAAGATTGTAGCTTGAATTTTGAAAGCAAAGAAGAGTGAATGGAGTGTTGATGATTTTGGAATTGTGATCGTCTTTTACAATTGTCAGATTTGAACTTTTGTGGGAAAAAGGAAATCATTTGAATACAAACACATTTCATTAACTTGAAGTTGTTATTGAGTGGTTGAATATATTTCATTTGAATTTGAAAATTGATTATTACCATTTGTGGAAAGTTGCATTAAGGAGTGCTACTTGAATTATTGCCGTGTTGTATATGTGTGAGTTGCAGTATAAGGGGAGTGTATTGAGTTGTTAGAGTTGTGTATGTTGAGTGAAGGGTAATTTTCACCGTGAAGTGTTATGTGTGAAGTGGTGTTAAGTGATCTTGAAGTGGACGTGAGGAGTAAGAGTGTTGATCCTTTGTGATCAATTGAAGAAGTGTGAATTGTGCAATGTATTTTCGGAAGTGAGGAGTAGCAAATTATAATTTTTAGAATTGAATTCAAAATTGAAGTGTGAATTAAGAAGTCAATTTGAAATTTCAAAACACACATTAAGTCATAGTTTAATTGTGTGTCATTTGAATTTGAAATAGCTTCTTACCATTTATGGAATTGTGCACTTATTGAATTCCATTTTTGAATTTGAAAGTTGAGCTGCCTTTTTTATGTTGGAGTTGCGGTTTGACATTTGTGTGGAAGTGGGGAAAGTGTACAATGGCTTGAGAAGGATTGTATGTAGTGTTGTATTTTTTTTGTAAAATTAGTAAAGGGTGTTAACATTTGGTGTTGGTTATTGTATGTGTTGTCAAGCTACTTGTTGTTAGTGAACATTGTCGAATCGTGAGCAAAGAGGAAGTTGTGTGGTGGTAAATGGTGTGTTGTGTATGTGTTTAATTGCTATCAATTGTGTATTTAAGTGGTGAGAAGTCAAGGCAAGAAAAAGGAAAGTGAGTAGTAGAATTTGAAATTCAAACAAGTCATTAAAGTGTGAAAGTAATTGGACTAGTTACTTAAACACTTGTTGTTGAATTTAATTCTATCTACTTGAAAGTAGTTGAGTGTACTTCATTTGTGGCTTGGTTGTGTACTTGAACCTTGAAAGTGTGAAGATAATTATTGTATTATTGGATTTGAGCACAATCATGTCTAGTGAAATGTTTCATTATGCTAATGTATTGCGCTGGATATTGATTACATTTACTACTAAGGATGATGAATAAAGGGAAAACTTGTTCTATACTTCTTGTAGGTTACAAGGAAATTTATGTGTCCTTATAGTTGATGGTGGTAGTTGTACCAATGTGGTAGCAGCATCGTTAGTATCGAAACTAAAACTTGCTACTACTCCGCATCCTAAACCGTATACATTGCATTGGCTTAGTGATTAGGGGAGTTTGCATGTGACCCAAAGAGCTAGGGTACAATTTAGTGTAGGGGATAAATACTTTGATGAGATTGAGTGTGATATTCTACCTATGTATGCATCCCATATATTGTTTGGTAGGCCTTGGTTATATGATAGAAGGGTCTTACATGATGGCTTCAGGAATAATTATGTATTCCAGAAGGAGGGAAAACGAATTATTCTGAATCCAATGTCACCTTTAAAGGTTCAAAGGGTTTAGTAACAAATCAGTAGACCGTTAGTGGGCCATGAGTAGTTGAACCAATCTTTAGAGCACAAAATTTTTCAGATACAGATGTGCTAACTTTTAGAGGATCCTGATGATCATAGTCAGATGAGCAGACTACCAGAGGACCAAACTGTTCAGAGACAGTTGTGTTCACCTTCAAAGGTTTCAAAGGACAATGAGTAGTTGGGCCAACCATTAGAAGACCATGACGGTCAGCAACATATAGATGAGTTAGACAAGGAGAAAATGGTTTTAGTGGAACGGGTTGATACAGGGGCGACTTTAGTGGATAATGGAGCATTATTTATGTTGCAGATGAGATACATCCAAGAAATGGAGGAGAGAAAACAATCACCACCTATAGTATTTCAGATATTAGGATTTTGCAGAAAGACTTCTTCAGATGGATTGCTAGGAGAAAACAAAGTCCCTATTGCATTTAATCTGCCAGATTTGAGGACAAATCTTTTTGAGGCCCAAGGAGATGATAGGAATTAAATTCTGACAAGACCTACCATTAGGGCAAGAACTAAAGGATTTCGAATCTTAGCCATGAAGGCCCATTTTGAGCTAATCGACCATAGAATCATTCGTTTACTAACCTCTTTTATCTTATTCATGTATTATATATTCCAACAGACACACTTATCATATTTTATAAGGCAATAGACAAACTCACTCAGACTCAGCTTGTGGGTTATCCATGGACCGACCTGAACCGGTGATGAGTTGGGCCGATGAATTCGATGGAAGATCTCGCACGACGAAGACTGTTTTCTTTTATTTTGTATTTGCTATTTGGACTATTTTATGTCGTATTTTCTTTTGGGACACTTTCATTTTTATTGTAATTGTCATTTTAGACCGGCTACCTTAAAAGTAGCATAGTTGTAATTTTGTGCATTTTCTAACCTTAAAGGGAGCAAGTATAAATACTTGCTTAAAGTAGGGTTTGAGGAGGCCATTTTCAAATTAGAACATCAAATTTTTGTGAGAGAGCTTAGGGTTTCCCTAGTTCAATTTCGTATTATCAATTTCAATCCCAAGAGTTGAGATTGTGGAGAGTGCAACAATTGAAATTGTGAGTCATATCAATTTCTAATTGTTGCGTTTTCTTTTTCTTCTCTAGTGTGTAATATCTAGGGTTGGATTAGAATATTTCTTGGTCAGATTTGAATTGGTATCAATTCGAAATAGTGTGTTTATTTTCAGTAATTATCATACTTGTGATTCACCATCAACAATTGTTTGTCATTTTCAATCGTGAAGTGGATATTGTAGGAAGGGAGGTTTTCGGAATTGGTTCTTGTTCATCTTGGTGTATTTTCACGTGGAATTCATTTGCGATTATTATATATTGAAGAAATTATCTTTGTGGAATTGTAATTGCAACAATTGAGCATTCGGAACTTATTGCATTTTCACCATTGATTCACGTAATTTCCTAGCTTGTTAAACTGGATTTGATCTTGTGAATTGAAGTTGTTTCTTTGATTCATTTACATGTGCTGAATCTTGGTTTTGAACACATCATCTTTTGGTATTAGAGCATTATCATATTTGGATCTAAGACTGATTAGATCCTAATTGAAGAATTGGTTACATTCATTAGAAATTGACGCCATTGTTCTTAAGATTAAGACTAGTTTGATTTTCATTGTGTAATTGGTCTTTCAATTGGGTTTTGTGTGCTTGGGCTTGGTGTTGAGCACATCGGATCCTCTAATAAGTTGTACGATTCAAACAGTAAGAATGTAGATAAAGAGAAATTTAGTAAGAATGCAAAAACAAATGCAATTGTTACAGGTGTTAAGGGGGAGAAGAGTATTTCTATGAAAGGGAAAGTAGTTGCTAAGACTGAGAATAAACAGATAATAGCCAGTTTGTCAAGAGGAAAGACTTGTCAAATCCAATGCTTCAAATGTTTAGGTTTTGGACATATAATTGCTCAATGTCCAAACAAAAGGGTAATGACTGCTATGGAGGTAGAGAGTAAGGATGATGGTGAAGAGATGCATGAGCCAACAGATTTGTTAATAATGCTAGATGAGTATTATTGGGATGTAGATGTTGAGGCGCATGAAGACAAAGGGAATGATCAATATTTGGCTATCAATGTGTTGTGTAAGGTGATGACTACTTTTCTTGCTAATGAGGACAAATAGGGGGAGAACCTATTCCATATTTCTTATAGGGTCTAAGGTAACCTTTGTGTTCTTATTATTGATAGTGGCAGTTACACGAATGCAGTGGCTGCTTCATTAGTTAATAAGTTGAAACTGGATACTACTCCACATCTTAGACCATATAAGCTGCACTAGTTGAGTGAATGAAGTAGTCTACATTTACTCAAAGGGCTAAAGTCCCATTTAATATAGGGGAGAAGTAACATGATGAGATTGTTTGTGATATTCTTCCTAGGTGCGCATTACATATACTACTTGGTAAACCATGGTTATTTGACAGGAGAGTATTGCAAGTTAGGTTTAGGAGCACCTATGTATTCTAGAAGGATGGTGAGCAAATTGTTTTGAATCCTATGTCACAAACTAAGGTGCAAGAGGCATAGAGATAGATCAATAAAACCACTAAAAAGAAGTCCTTATTTGTAGGGTGGAAGGAACTAAAAGAAAGCTTGAGTGGAGTGGAGCATTCTTAAGAGATTCAAAAGCTTCATTAAAAGGCTTCTAAACATCTTAAGAAGACTTAAGAGCAGCAGCCACTTTAGGGTAACAAACACAAGCAGACTAAGATTTTCAATCTAGGTGACTTGGTTTGGATTTATCTTAGCAATGATCTGTTTCCCTATAAGAAATCAAAGAAATTTTCACCTAGAGTAAATGGACCATTCAAGATTCTGAAGTGCATCAACAGCAATGCTTACATTGTGAAGTTACAAGGAGAATACGATGTTCCTTCTACATTCAATGTTGTAGATCTATCACCTTACCTATCAGAAGATTATCATGAAGAATCATCATATTTGAAGGTAAATCTTCCATTAGCCCGAGGAGATGATGGGAATCAAGTCATTTGAATCATAGACGCATCTGTTAGTGCTTTGGGACGACAATCGAGTAAATTAAATGATTCAAAACAAGCATGGAACACTACCTTTAAAAGCTAGCAGCTTATGTTGTTAAGCTGGTGTAACAATTTATGCCAGCGGCCTAAACGAGGTGACTTACAATTTAAGCCGATTGCTTTATATTGTTTTGAACCAATTTTCCTTGTAATTGAACCTCACTTCTTTTTATACCTTTGGGGATAGAAGCAGAAGAACAAAACTTGTGTTTACTCTCATTCTTCTTGTACTCTTATTAATCCTTGGATTGTGGTGAGTGACAGCATTGGGGTTGTTGTGCATCATATCAATAAATCCATACTAGGACTATCTTCTTGCTAGTGCGTAATATTTGGTAAGGGTTTAGATTTTATTTTATTTTTTTGTTGTGTTTGAATTGTTCGGACTACTTGTTGTGAACTATCGATTGGGATTGTGATTGCTTGATTCTATATTGGGATTAGGCACATCATTGATTGATGGTTAGTCCTCGCAATTGATTGAAGAGGAAGTGGTTTCTGTTTTCGTCTTTAGTTGCTAACACATAAGCCCAAATGTTAAATGAAACATGGTATAACATTTGCTTTTAACGTTTGATCAATTATAATAAATAAATAAAACATTTGGTCGAGGCTATATTGAAGATGGACAGTAGAATTACCACGTGGTTGACACTTGTTGATAAATATCAAGTAGCCAATGGTTGAGTGAAATAGATGGTGGCTATTTGATACGAAATCGGTTTGCTCTGATACCAAACTGATACGAACCACGCCAACGTGTGACGAAACCCAATACCAATACGTTCGGAATTTGCTACCCAAGATGCCAAACACACTCAAGTGGAAACCGCGACCTGTTTCCTATAAGTGAGATAAGAACCTTGGTATAATATGTAGACACCACAATCGGGATGAAAGACCGATTGATAAGTCGGGATGAACGCCACGGAAGAAAATCTGATAAGTTCTAGGGTAGTTCTTTAAAGAACCAAGAGAGGAATTCTCTCAAAAGTGTTTTTCAAACTTGTATGTTGTATGTTCTATCTATTCTAAACCCTAGGAGCTTTATATTACGGTTTACAATTCGTAACAATGATGTCCCAAAACGACATAACTTCAATAAGTTGCGTAAAAATAACAAAACATTGACTTAAAGGCCGGTGGCGTGGGAATGAAGGCCGGCGGCCTTGGAGCCGGCGTTAGAGATATACATGATCGTGTACTTCTAGTCGTGTATCTTTCTGTGGAAATTCTTGACACCATACACGACCGTGTACTTCTAGTCATGTATCTTCCTATGGAAATTCTTGACACCATACACGACCATGTACTTCTAATTGTGTATCATCCTGTGGAAATTCTTGACACCATACACGGCCGTGCCTTTGAACCGTGTATACGACCATGTATGATTCTGTGTAACCTCCAGACTCCTACACAACCGTACCTTGTAAAGACACGCCCTCTTCAACCCGTATCTGTTATGACTTGTACAAGAGTAAGGGCATTCCCATGGTTGTTCCAATCCTTTCCAACTTCATGATTGCTCCAATCCTTTCCGACTTCATGGACATCCTTTATCAACCCGTTAAGTGCTTCCTTTAATCATTTTGCTCGAGTTCTTGTGATCGGTCCAAGTGGCACTTCAAGAGGATCCACATTCCATCTTCTGGCTTGGCTCCCATCATGGCTCTCATCATTACCCTCCTCTTGGAAAGGATTTGTCCTCAAATCATCACCTGCATCAAAAGGACTCAAATCAGTAACATTAAATGTAGCACTTACTTGATACTCACTCGGTAAATCTATCTTGTATGCATTATCATTGATGCACTCAAGAATTTGAAATGGTCCATCGCCTCTAGGAAGTAGTTTAGATCGACGCTGCACAGGAAACCGCTCTTTGCGCATGTGAACCCAAACCTAGTCTCTAGGTTCAAAGACAGCTTGTCGACAACCCTTATCGACTTGTTTCACATACTGCTCTGTTTTTCGCTCAATGTTTAACCTTGCCTTCTCATAGATCTGTTTAACAAATTCTGCTTTTTTCTTGCCATCTAAATTAACATACTCAGAAATAGGAAGAGGTGATAAATCCAAAGGAGTTAGTGGATTAAAACCATACACAATTTCAAAAGGAGTAAACTTAGTAGCAGAATGCATTGTGCGATTATAGGTAAATTCAACATGCGATAAACAATCCTCCCAACTTTTAATGTTCTTTTTAATGACAGCCCTTAACAAAGTAGATAAAGTTCGATTTACTACCTCAGTTTGACCATTAGTCTGTAGATGACAAGTAGTAGAAAACAATAACTTAGTTCCTAACTTAGCCCACAAGGTCTTCCAGAAGTAGCTCAAGAACTTAGCATCTCTATCCGATACGATTGTTCTAGGCATACCATGCAATCTCACAACTTCCTTAAAGAACAAATTAGCAATATTGCAAGCATCATCTGTTTTGTGACAAGGAATGAAATGTGCCATTTTAGAGAATCTATCCACAACTACAAAAATAGAATCTCGACCATGTCTAGACCTGGGTAATCCTAACACAAAATCCATGGAAATATCTACCCAAGGCTCATGAAGAATGGGAAGTGGGGTATAAAGCCCTTGAGGTTAGACTCTAGATTTTGCTTGCTTACACGTGACACATCACTTACAAATCCTCTCAACATCTCGTTTCATGTGAGGCCAATAGAAGTGTTCCTGCAATACCCCTAAGGTTTTAGCTACTCCAAAATGTCCCATTAAACCTCCTCCATGAGACTCTCTCACTAGTAATTCTCTTAAAGAACAAATTGGAATGCATAGTCTACTCTCCCTAAACAAGAATCCTTCATGTTTATAAAACTTACCATGATCACTCTTCTCACAATGCACATACTCCTCACAAAAATCTCAATCAGTAGCATACAATTCCTTAATGTGCTCAAAACCAAGCAGTCTAGAATTAAGAGTAGAGATAAAAGCATACCTTCTAGAAAGTGCATCAGCAACAACTTTACCTTGCTTGTAGTGGATGACATAGGGAAATGTTTCGATGAACTCCACCCAACGAGCATGCCTTTGTTTAGCTTATGTTGTCCCTTCAAGTACTTCAAGGATTCATGGTCAGTGTGGATCACGAACTCTTTTGGCCAAAGATAGTGTTGCCAAGTCTCTAGTGCTCGAACCAATGCATATAACTCCTTGTCATAAGTAGGGTAGTTCAAGGTTGCCCCACTTAACTTCTCGCTAAAGAATGTAATTGGTCTTCTCTCCTGCATGAGCACTGCTCCAATACCTAATCCTGAAGCATCACACTCAATTTCAAATGTTTTAGAGAAATTAGGTAAAGCAAGTAATGGCGCCTGAGTCAACTTATTTTTAAGCGTCTGAAAGGCCTACTCTTGTTGCTCTCCCCATCTGAACCCCACGTTCTTCTTAATTACCTCAGTAAGTGGTGCTGCAATGGTACTGAAATCCTTCACAAACCTCCTGTAAAAGCTTGTTAGTCCATGGAAACTCTGCACATTACCTACATTAGTTGGACTAGGCCATTCTTGGATCGCACGAATCTTTTCTTCATCAACCTATATCCCCTGTGCACTAACAACAAAACCAAGAAACACAAGTTTGTCTATGCAAAAAGTGCACTTCTTGAGGTTAGCATATAATTGCTCCTTTCGAAGCACTTCTAAAACTTCCCTCAAGTGAGATATATGGTCCTCCAAACTCTTGCTGTAAATAAGGATATCATCAAAATAGACAACCACAAATTTGCCAATAAAAGTCCTCAAAACATGGTTCATAAGTCTCATAAAAGTACTAGGTGCGTTAGTTAAACCGAAAGGCATTACTAACCACTCATACAATCCATATTTTGTCTTAAATGCGGTTTTCCATTCATCACCTTCTTTCATTCTAATTTGGTGATATCTGCTTTTCAGATCAATTTTGGAAAAGACACTGACCCATGTAACTCATCTAACATGTCATCTAAGCGAGGAAAGGGATGACGATACTTTACCGTGATGCTGTTGATGGTGCGGCAGTCAACACACATTCTCCATGACCTATCCTTCTTAGGCGCCAAAATCACAGGCACTGCACATGGACTCATGCTTTCTCTCACGTACCCCTTCTCCATTAACTCATCAACCTACCTTTGGAGTTCCTTTGTCTCCTCTGGATTGCTCCTATAAGCCGGTTTGTTTGGAATCGATGCTCCGGATACTAGGTCAATCTGGTGCTCAATACCACGAATAGGTGGTAATCCCTTTGGAATCCCCTCAGGGAAGACATCTTCAAAGTCCTACACAATAGATACAACCACACTAGGCAAAGAGTTAAATAGTTCGTTAGTATTCAAACAAGTTTCCTTAAAAACCAGCAACAACATAGGTTGCTTCATCACTAACGCTCTCCTCACTACATTCGCTCATGCCACATAACTCTCCTTTTGCAAGGTTGCACTTTCCTTTTCACTCACCACCAAAGTTGATCCCCCTTCAACTTGGTCTCTCACACTCTTTCCAGCCTTCCTCTCTTTTTCCTTTTGATATCGACTTTTGTGTTCCTTTTCTTTCTCGCTGTCTTTTGCTCTCTCACTCTCCCTCTGTTTTTCACTCACCTTATATTTTGCAAAAGACTGTTGTAGCTGCAACTGATCCTCATACACCTGTTTAGGTGTTAAAGGTTTAAGATTAAAGCTTTTCCCTTGGTGAACAAGCGTATACTTGTTAGAAAAGCCATCATGAACAACCTTCCTATCAAACTGCCATGGCCTCCCCAAAAACACATGATACGCTTGCATCGGCACTACATCGCATAACACCTCATCCTCATATCTACCGATGCGAAAAGCAATCAAGGCTTGCTTACTCACCTTAGTCTCGCCACTATCATTCAGCCACTGCAATTTATATGGACTAGGGTGTTTAGTAGTCTTGAGTCCCAGCCTCTCGACAATAAAATTACTCACCACATTAGTGCAACTTCCGCCATCAATGATCAAACTGCAAATATGATCACCTAGATAACATCTAGTATGAAAGATATTCTCTCGTTGCACCTCCTCTTCTTCCTTCACCTACACATTCAAAGCACTCTTCACTACTGCCACTAACCTCCCTATTGCAGGCTCCTCATCATCACTAACATCCTCTAATGGAGGCATATCATCCTCTTCACTATCCCCCTCAGTCTCATACTCCCCATCATCACGCAGGATCATAACATGCTTATTCGGACATTGACTAGCAATATGGCCTCTACCTTGGCATTTAAAACATCTAATGTCACGATTTCTAGGAGTAGAAGAATTAGGTTTACCTTGGTTACCAGGAGTAGAACCCGCTTGCCTCTGCTCTCCTTTTGGTTTGGTAGATAAAGGTTTTTCTTCCTTCTTCCATTGGTTAGTCTTCCATGTGGATGAACCAGTACCCTGTTGAAACCGTGCAGTATTACTACCTTTCCTCCTGTGTTGGTTCTCAACCTTTATAGCCATATGAACCATATCTTCCAATTCTACATAATGCTGCAATTCCACGACATTTTGAATTTCTCTATTCAATCCAACAAGAAACCTAGCCATGGTAACCTCTCTATCCTCCTCTACATTCGCCCTGATCATCGTAACTTCCATCTCCTTGAAATACTCATCCACACTTCGGCTTCCCTACTTAAGAGTTTGCAATTTGTTGTGCAATTCACGATAGTAATACACAGGTACAAACCGCTTCTTCATCACCCTCTTCATCTCTTCCCAAGACTCAATAGGTGGTTCACCATTCCTTCTTCGATTTAACATTAGTTGATCCCACCACACTATGGCATAATCCGAAAATTCAATGGCAGCAAGTTTCACTTTCTTTCTCCCACTATAGTTGTGACAATCAAACACCATCTCTACCTTCTTCTCCCACTCTAAGTACGCCTCGGGATCATTCTTCCCTTGGAAAGGAGGAATCTTCATCTTTATACTACTTAGTTGATTATCTTCTCTATTCCTATCTTCTCTATCTTCCCAATCCCTAGTTCCTCTATTCCTACCACTATAACCTCTATAACTCCCGACAGAAGGTTCATCAAATTCATCATCAGACATTTCATCTCCACCCCTTTGTACTCTCCTAGAACAACTCTCCCGCTTATGCCCTTGGAAGACGTTTTTAGATTGCTCTAGTCTTTGTTCCACTGTCTCATGAATTTGTTCCATGCCCTCCTGAAACATCCTCTTCATCTCACCCCTCAACGCCTCAATCACTAACCTAGCATCAAACCTTCCCCTTTCACCTTCAGGAGAATATTGCCTCGACATCGTTCCTGCAGAAAAAGATTAGTACTAATACAAATATATATATAATTAAGCCTCACGATACACTCCTTTACGTGTTTCGCTCAAAGGATGATATCACACAGTCACTCATGTATTCTCACAAGCAATGATGATATCAACTCACCAATTCCTCTTCTCAATTCTCTTGGAACTAACCCAAACTATACTAATTTCCTTCCGTAGAATTCAACTAGAGAATACAACTCTAGGGCTCGAAATTTTTCCTCTTTTTCTTTCAGATTTTTTTTTTTTTTGGTTGCCTTTGTTTGTTGCTCTTGATCAAGTTCCTTTTTTTTTTTTGTCGTGATTCTTCCTTTTTTTTTGTAACAAAATTGAATAGTAGGTACTACACTTTCAATAGACAATTAACACTATGAAATTGAATATGAACAATTGATATGAACGATTGGAGTTAGGGTTTTGATGTTACCTTCCTCAAACCAAACTGATGTGTTAACAAACCTAGGCTCTTATACCAAACTGATACGAAATCGGCTTGCTCTGATACCAAACTGATATGAACCATGCCAACGTGTGACGAAACCCAATACCAATACGTTCGGAATTTGCTACCCAAGATGCCAAACACACTCAAGTGGAAACCGTGACCCGTTGCCTATAAGTGAGACAAGAACCTTGATATAATATGTAGATGCCACAATCGGGATGAAAGACCGATTGATAAGTCGGGATGAACGCCACGGAAGAAAATCTGATAAGTTCTAGAGTAGTTTTTTAAAGAACTAAGAGAGGAATTCCCTCAAAAGTGTTTTTCAAACTTGTATGTTGTATGTTCTATCTATTCTAAACCCTAGGAGCTTTATATTAGGGTTTACAATTCGTAACAATGATGTCCCAAAATGACATAACTTCAATAAGTTGCGTAAAAATAACAAAACAATGACTTAAAGGCCGGCGGCCTTAGAGCCTGCGTTGGAGATATACACGACCGTATAGTTCTAGTCGTGTATCTTTCTATGGAAATTCTTGACACCATACACGACCGTGTACTTCTAGTCGTATATCTTCCTATGGAAATTCTTGACACCATACACGACCGTATACTTCTAGTCGTGTATCTTCTTGTGGAAATTCTTGACACCATACACGGCCGTGCCTTTGAACTGTGTATACGACCGTATATGATTTTGTGTAACCTCTAGACTCCTACACGGCCGTGCCTTGTAAAGACACACCCTTTTCAACCCGTATCCGTTATGACTTGTACAAGAGCAAGGGCATTCCCATGGTTGTTCCAATCCTTTCCAACTTCATGATTGCTCCAATCCTTTTCGACTTCATGGACATCCTTTATCAACCGTTAAGTGCTTCCTTTAATCGTTTCGCTCGAGTTCTTGTGATCGGTCCAGGTGGCACTTCAAGAGGATCCACATTCCATCTTCTGGCTTGGCTCCTATCATGGCTCTCATCACTATTAAATTATAAAACTTGGTTGACACCTTTAGTGCATCCATGGTTAAACATATAAAATTAATTGTAGCCTTTGTTAAATAGTGTATATATCAAGCGGTTGACCAAATTGAAATCCAGCAAGTAACTTATAGTTGATAAGATAATTGAGTGTATAGTTGAATTATGAATGATGGTTAAATTCATATTTGAGATTGTTTGCTCCCCTCAAACCAACAACAAATTGTTGGAACTCTAAGAAAATTTTTACTAAACATCTAAGTATGATGTAATTATTTTATTTCATTTATACTAGTTTTAAATTACTAATTACTCACTTAAGTAGTAAATATACAAGTTTGATTTATACATCATTCGATGTAGTTTTTATTTATTATAATAATGAAATCATTATATAATGTGTGAAATAGTTTCACACTAACATGTAATCACTTATTTTTATATTAATAACAATAAAGTATGGCTAATATTAGTAATAACAAACTCTTGATAAGAATAAGATACCATAACTAAAGTATAGGTGTACATTTAGAAGTCAATAGAGTTAAATTTAAGGAAACATAAAGGTTCCATAAGTACTAAGGAAATGTAATGAAAAGTTTAGTTCATAGTGAATACTAATTACCTTGTAATATACAGTTATCAGGATCTAAGGTTTATGAAGTGCCAGTTAACTGTTAAAATCTTGTTCTAGGTACGTGTTTACCTTACTTGTTAGATGTGTATATTAGCATAGAATTAAATGAACTTAATTGATGTTTGGCTTTTAAACTATTTGTTGATTGAGTGTGACTGCACTTGAGGGATCAAGAATACTGATGATCTTAGGATAGCATCTCAATGATCGGTGTGTGATGTTGTCTTGAATAGAGTTATGCACCAAAATGATTTGAGTAAATTTAGGTAACTCATGGACTCATATATACATATTATATGTTTGTTCTTGGGGTTTTGTGTTACCCCATGTCTTAGGACGCTAAGACCATATTATATTTTACACCTAAATAAAATATAATTAATTGGTTGCCTATGTTACATGTATTTCACTGGTGGTTGTGACTTTTGTTTCTGCATGGCATGCACATGCATTGATTTATATATCATACTAGGCAATAGCTCTCTCCTTTATGAGATATCACTTTCAAGTACAAGAGATGACTAGGTATTGATGGTTGCAAATCTAGTGATGGTATCAAGTTCTATGCTAGAAATCTTTATTTATGGTTTAGATCAACAATATTAGTTGTAGTTACTGGAACTCTGTGTTGATGGTTTTATTCTAATTTTGATAGTTTAGGTTGATTTTTAGTGATATACATGTGATATTATATTGTACTTAGAGAATGAGTTGGTTTCATTAGAGTTACTCCTTACATAGACATCTGGAGATTTACATATATCATCTATTTGGTAGATATTACAATTAATTGTGGCAATATTAGACAGGCTTTAAGCCTTCATGTATCTTTACTGAGGTAGAAACATGTGATAGGTTATGATGGTACTATAATATGGCTTACACATACCAAAGTAATCAAAGAAGGCAAAATAAACTTAAGAGAGAGAGTTGTAAATTGTAGGCACTTTTGAAATTCAAAACTAAAATGGGTAATTACATAAATTATTTTCAATACTTTTACCTTATTGGTCTATGTTGAATGATATTGCTCATATTTGAAAATCTACCCTTTTAGCTAGAATATGACTTGATTGGAAATTTTTCAACTTTTCTATCCACTAAGACATGTATGTTTCCTAAACACTCTTGCTTCGTAGACAAAAATGAGATGCATCCGTTAACAATCAGCCAGCACTCAGATCTTGAATACGAAAGCCCATGACTAAAACAAACATAACCTAAAGCATTGGAACATACCTTTAATAAAATGGTGGATATATATCAGAGTGAACCGGGCAAATGAATATACGTAATCGATTTGAGATGCTCCTAAAAGGAGTATCATGCTTAAGGAAATCACCTATTGAGCCATAGAAAAAGAAATTGACATGAGAGCCTAAATAGAATAATGCACCCAGCACATTATTAGGAGTACTTGAGCAACTTATGTCATGTTTGGTATGCATGAATGACTTGGAATGGAATAGAATGGATTGGAATCAATAATAGAATGCTAAGTCCATTCTTGCTTTGGAAACATTAATGAAGTGGTATATAATAGTATTTATCAAAACTGTTATTGTTTGTCAATGTAATTAATATACATTAATAAGTTAAAAATGTTATTTAAGTAATTATTATTAATAAAAATGAAATGGAATCATGATTCTTCATGAAATTAGAATCGTCAATTCAAAAAAATTATGATTTCTCCTTTCAAAGCCTTTTTAAACATGAGAAAGGGAATAGAACTTGGAATTGTAATTTCATTTTGGGTCTATTTCTATGTACAAAACAGGACACTAGAGGAGAGATAAAAAGGACTCCAAATGATTAAAAACCTCCACTCATGAGTCTTTATGCCGCATATATAAAGTTCAAAATCAAATGCAACCATTTGGGGGCAAATAATTACTATTTCAAGATATAGGTCAATATTTGTAAGGAAAAATGGCGATCATCATTTGTCCTCTCATGACTTGGAAAACTATATAAAGAAGATTCATTCAAAGCAGAAATACACACAACGATATAAGATTATGTCACCATAAGATGCTAATAAACGGATTTTTTTTAGAACCTAGCCTTAATTTCATCCTTAAAGTTAGGGCTATGCCATAATACGGTGCTACCACAATGAAGAACATTATCAATGTTCGTGAATGATAAATCATAAGGAATTACCAAATCGAGAATACTGGCTACTATTTTTTTATGCATTTCCTTTCTATTAAGTTTGCTAGTTGTAATTCAAGTTTATGTATCGAATAATATTCGAGCACGACGATAAGCTACAGTAACTATATGTAAGTTTCACTTTAGTTCAAAATTAATTTGTTTGCTCCCATCCATAATGCTTTTGAATTCCTTTTAGAGAAGGAGTAGATTAAATTAAAGGGTAAATTTCACCTTGCATACTCATATTTTAACCTATTGATACTTTATATACCTATATTTTCATTTTTGAAATTTACTGTACCTGTACTTTACCTCAATCTCATTATTAATCATTAGATTTGTATTGGTTTCAGATTCATTTATAATACTTAATTTTATAAAGTAATATGATCAAATATGTCTAATTAATAAATATAATAAAAACTTTACCCAAAAAAAATTATCTACCCATGAAAGAATATAATAAAAATAATAAATATATAGAAAATAAAGAATATCTAAAAAAGAATAAAAGCCAAATGCATAGCTCTCGAGGTGGAGGCTGATTGTATTCATTGACCTTAGGGTGGTCACCATGGCCAAAGATCCTTCATGGGTCTTCATCAACTGATTTAATTTTTTAGTACATAATTAATGCTCTCGAGGTGGGGCCTGATTGCAATCATTGCCTTAGGGGGGTCACCATGGCCAAAGATCCTTCATCGGTCTTCATCATCTGATTTATTTTTTGAAATACCCACAAAGAAAAGTATTAGAGAATGATGTAATAACTTTAAGTAGAGTACAATAGAAAAAAGAATCTGTATTACCGAATACACTAAATAGATAGCTTTCTTTTTTTTTTTAACTCGTATTATCTCGGTCATGGATGGATGCTTACGGGAAGCTATTAGATAGTCTTTTCGTTTTTTTTTTTAAGCCTTTTTTTTTTTGGGGTCAAAGGAAGCTAGTTATTTATTTTTCAATTTTATCCTAAGGTTTTCTAAGAGAGGGCTGGGATAGAGTTATAGCTTAATGCATATGGCGCAATACACTACATGCTTTGAACAAGGGACATGTATCTATCAAATAGCTACAGGGCAACAGAAAATAGTAATGCTATGTCTGAGGAAATCAATGAGTACCTCATGACCATACTGATCCACTCGACCGCGTATGACAGTGAGATTAAAGCCATAATGGAGTTGACTTTGAAATAATTTATAGAGCTTGTTTGTAACCCATCTTTTGCCCATATATGCACAGAGATAAGTTTCCCGTTTATAGATAGTATGTGTATGTACGTCAGCATGTGTGCTTGTTTCTGTGGTATACTGTCTATGACTATTCACAGAGTCTAAGTCAACGCAAAAACCGCCATGTAGTACGTTTGTAGTGCTTTAGGATATTTCTTTAGAATTTTGTATTTAGTAAAACAAGTTGGACCTCAACTTTCTAATTTTTATTTTAAAATTAAAGGAAAAGTCAGAATATAATTTATTTACTGTCCTTACATCGATCATATAAGTGGAATAAGATGGCTTTCTGCTGAGACAGCTTCATATGACATCTTTTGTATTTTCATACTTTGGAATATAATGATTTTTATTTACATCGGGAGAAAAGAGATATATCACTTCCGTCTTCTTAGATTTCTTACGTGGAAATCCAATTTTTTTAAATTTGATTAACCATCCATTATTTGACAATTTTATAAAAATGGATATAGTACGTAGTTATTATTTGGTTTGATTGAAATGATAAGTAGCAAAGATAAATAGATAAATAGAACATAGAAGAGAAAAAAAATAAAAGAAAATAAAATGGGAGAGAAAAATGGGGAGAAAGAGTGAAGCCATATGTCTACATGAATTAAAAAATGGTGTGTTTTAAGAATTAAAGACCTACTAATAGCGTAACAAAATATATTAATTCTATGGAGTAAGATTCCTTATCTGCATCATGGCAACGTCTGTTGAGATTTTCCTACCTAGAAGAACGTGAGTCTTAGATTAGGCTCTCAGCAACCCACCATATGCAAGCTAATATCAATATCTCGATAATTATCGTGGATGCAAGTGATTTCCCAAATTTATCTATAAGGATTAAAATGGATTCATTAAGAGAAAATCTTATATACTTTAGGTAAAACTGCAAGATTTAATAATTAACATTTCTTAGATTTTTTTAATATTTTATAATATTACTATGATTTGATATTTTTTCTTAAATCCCAATTATTAATTATTCTATAACTTTACCTAAAGTACTTTAAAGGATTTAAATGTATCCACTATGTAAATGGCAATGTTAGCCCAAGGTTTTCTCAATTATAGGTAATTATAATTTTTCATGACTAATCTAGCTCTACTTACTCCTTTAGACGTAGAAGACGGTATCAGCAAAACGAAATTCGTTTATCAAATTGCATAATGAAAAATCTCCTTTATCAAGACGGAAATTTTATGATCGTAATGATTTTACTAAATGATTATTTGTAGGCAATGATAACTCATAATAGATGGCAAGTTTCCAAGGGAGAAAGTACGGATTATAAAGATATGATTTTCATGCAAAAAAATCTTCCGTGTTCGAACTCAAGACTAAATTACAAGTGTTTATGGAAAACAACACAAAGATGTTTGTGATTTTAGAGTCGAAGGAAGTTGGTTTGAAGGATCATGCACTATATATCTTGCACAATCGTCAACGATCATTGCTCAACGCTGATATTTAACACTATTATTGAATTAAGAAACTTACAAAAAGTAATAGCTTTATGATAATGGTTTTAATTGCCTCCTACAAGATCTAATCAAAACATTAGTAGTACTTTCACAATGGAGTTCCATTGTTTCAAAAGTATGTTATGTCTTTAATTAGCAAAATGTTTTTAGTTTATCATCTTCCCTATATTACTTGCAATTTTATCGTTTTAGTTGAGACATATCTTGTGTCATTTAGTAATTTAATATTTTCTAATCTAATTACTTTTATTTTCTACTCATATAGATGCGTAAAGAACATAAAGTACAAAGCGTTGTAATCGAAAAGGATAATTTCATCGTCACAGTGTATTCAAATGTTGATTTCCCATTCATAGTTACACTTATAGTTATCCTTGATGAGATTAATCATGCTTAACTTTGGCTAGCACAATGATTGATCTCATCTATAATATGTGTAAAAGCAATCATAGACGTGATACAGGGAAACTAAGGTGTTATTTATATATTTGGCTACGATGTTGTCTCATGTCCTTTGCTTTCATGAAAATTGACACTATTGGTCTCGTCCTACGTTTACAATAAAGAAATATGTTATTTTATTTCCATATTTTGTAGCAATAGCAAAGAGTTCGACAAATTATCTAAGTGAATAAATTATAGTTGTTGAGTTATTGTAATGAAGTTGACATGTTTGGGGAGAATGCTTTTGGTGGTGATGTTGGAATTAGGCAGAGGAAAGATGATAATAGCCGTTGACGATCAAACAATTTCCTAAGTCATTGTTAGAACAAGAAGTACTAAATTTATGCAAAACTTTAGAGCACCAACATGGAGGCTATGGGTGTGCCTAGAGTGACAGCGCATGGTGGTGATGGTATTCCAATATGATAGGAAGCTAATCAGTTAGCATAGGATGAATGTGATACCTTTCATTATGAGCGAATTAGTGACTAATAAATCCCATGAAGAGATGAACTGCCTTAAAAAATAATTGTGCTGTGGTGATTAGAAAATCTCACGCTAATATTAGAGATTTCACTCCCATGATTGTGATTGATTTTTTCTATGCCTACAAATAATTTTGTTGAGTCGAGCTATAATCGAGTCAAGTCCAAAATAATATAGTATTAAGCTCGAACTCGAGCTCGACTTAGAATTTTAAAGTTCAAGCTTATTTTGAGCTTAATCAAGCGTATAATTTTGAGGTCAAACTCAACTCAATTAAGATCGTTTAGATTAAATTTTTGTAAATGTTATTTTTTAATAAAAATGATATTAATATTCAAACTTAACTCAAAACTTGATTAGCTTTAAAATTTGATTTGAGCTTGATTAGGCTCATTAGCCCATTGAGCTAAACATTATAAAACTTGAACTTAATAAATTACTCAAGTAACCCGAGCTTGAACTTAACTAATGTTGAATTGAATCTGAGTTTTTATCGAGCTAATCTCAAGTAACTTATGAGTAGGCTTGACTTACTTACACCTTTTAAACATGCCCATCTAGATTGGACTTATGAAAAGATGACATAATAGAACTGCAAAGTTATACACTAATGTGTTACTAGCTAGCAAAACTCAAGAAAGAATCAACATTCAGAGCAATTAGTATTAAACTCAACTTCATATTCGAAGAGTAGTTGATCATACATCTTCATCTTCTAGTCAATCTGTTATGTTAGTAGGCAACTTGTAGTTGTCCCAAGATCTTTATAGTGACTCAACATGCAGGTACTCCCTAGGGTGCAAGAAGTCCATGTAAGCCATATATGAGTTAGCATATATTTATGTCTAACAAGAGGTGTAGTCTTGAGTTTTTCGTATTTAGGGTACATTTGTAATATTTAAAGTTTGAATTTACTCTTAAAGAAAGTTCATTAATACCAATATCCTTAGATAAACATGTCCAAAAAGAGCATACTGTGATGACTTGTACTAAGCATTAATAATGACTTGAATGGAAGCCTTCTATTATTGGTGTTTATGATGTTTGGGATGAAGACACCCTGTTTAAGTATTTAATTTTTTCTAACTAGTTAACAGCAATACTAGATGTTTATATAATGCTTCCAATGCAATTTAAATTATTGAAACAAAGTCGTGTCTTTATAATTTTGTTTTTAACCAAAGCCGGTAGTAAAGAAGCATGAGGAAGTCTTAATGACCACAGTGGCTCAAATGGAGGCTAGATGAAGTTAATGGTAGTGGAAGGAGAACTAATCATTGCATGTAGTAGCTCAAAACAAGTCTTAATCAGCATCGACTATGAATAAATTGAGACTTGCCACTGCGTTCACACTTTAGCAAATTGATGTAGATAAGGCAATCTAGAAATTTGAATCACACAGTGTCTTTTTGGTGGTATATATAGAGTTTTAAATGGTTTATGCTTGCGTTATGGAAAGTGAAAGATGAAAGGGGGTAACATCTAGTAAAGGTTAAGAATAGAAGAAATAAAAGAGAAGAAATCTAGCAAAGTGTGTAAAAATTATCATGCTTTATTCCGACTTTATATTACATTCATGTGTGTATTTATAAGTTTGATGGGAAAAATATAAGAGCTAATTCAAATCATACAATAGAGAATTACACACCCATTGAAAGTCCATTTCTAAAGGAGAGCCCGTGTCATGCGAGCTTTAGTTTAGCAAAAGCCCAAGAAACTTCTACACATTAAAGCTGGTCCAGAAGTGTAAGCTAAATCCAACACCTACAGATCCCACAACACATCCAACATTAATTGTGAATGTTCAATGCACACAGTCAAGTCTTCAACAATGCGTCAAAGCCCTCCAGCAGAAAAAACACACCGGTGACCGGAGAAAGTAGGAGTTGTCCTATGACCACATTGCAAGGCCCACGTTTGACTTAACAAGGAAAGCCGACTCAACTTCATTTTCATTAAACAAAGACAATGCTCTGTAGTCAGAAGCACTAGCCCTAGAAGCAGCTGCAGCCTTCATAGAGTTAGCCAACACAACCCACAACGTCAAATTCAAAAGCAACATCCAGTGGCCATGCGTCTGTAGATGGAAGCAAATCCGTAAGAAGAAAGTAATAGATTATATACACAGAGATGAAATAGAATCGTATTTGATTTAAAAGGACAGAATAAAATGGGAAAGCAACCGAGGGAATTAAATGTACACACACAGATGATAGGAAAGAAAGAACAAAGAGATAAAGAAACGCAACCCACTTCTTTCCTTATCCTTTTTTTTTTCCCCCAATTTTTGTTATGGCTTTCTGTATTCCTTGTAATGCGCTTAATTAATCCAATATTACATTTAATTATTTGGGATTCCAAATCGATGGATCTATAATATAGTTAACTAAATATTTGAATATTCGCTCTTTCATGATATTTGGCTTGCTAAATCTGTATTTTATGCTATGTAGAATGCATGTTAGATTGGGTTAAAATTTGAAAAGAGCAAAATTAATTCAAAACAAACTAGCATTTGATTACAAGTAAGATATAGAAATGTGCATTATTGTGTTACACCATTTTTTTTTATTATTATTATATATTTTTTTGCCTAAATGACATTCAATTGATTAAAGGTGGAGATATTAATATCCCATGTGGGATATTGCCACACATGATTGTTGAAGATAATTGATATATGCCTAGACTTAAGTTAATTTAATGTGCAAAGCCATTAGATTTTATTAGAGTTAAGTGTGATTGCATACTTCTACCATTCGTAAATTAGCTTCGATTTGTAAGTTATAACACAAAATAAACAAGCTTACAAGTAAAGTAATAAAAGTAAGGAAAAAAATATGTAATTTTAGTTCTTAACGTTTACCTGCTTTTCTATTTTAGTGCTTAGTTTTTTTTTTTTTTCCCTTCTTTTTGAGTTCTTAAAATCTTACAAGAATAGGTTTTTCATTAAATATATTAAATTTTTTATTCATATTAAGCGTGTATTGACTTCCCATTAACCTTAAGCTAGTTGCTAAAGGTGGTAAGGGTACACATAAATTTTTTCAACCCATTTTGTTAGTTTTAATTATAATTCTTGTATTTTTATTCTATTATATCATTAAATATATTTAATATTAATTTTAATTATTGTTCTTGTATTTTTATTCTATTACATCATTAAATATATTTAATATTATTTTTTATTATATTGTTTAAATAAATCTATTTAATATCATCATAGACCAATGCGATATATTTAAATAAATTATTATTTTTTATTATATTTAAGTATTTTTGTTAATTTAATTATTATAGACCAATGTAAAGTTAATATAGGCTATGCAAATTGATGGAAAACTTAATAAATTTGATGGAAGCCCTCTTTTGGTAAAGTTTTTAAAAAATTAAGCACTCGAATAGAAGAAAAAAAAAAAAGTTGAGGGCTTAAATAGAAAGTAAGTAAATGTGGAGAACTAAAAATATATTTTTCCCTAAAAGTAAAAAGAGAAAGAAGGAAAGTGAGAAAATTGCACCTAGATGTTTATAGGTTTGTTCTTGTGCCTATATCCTCTCTTCTAGTTTTACCAACTCAAACATTAGGAATCTACCATAAAACTCCAATCAAGAGTACACAAGGATTTCTAAGATTGTGAATAACACCATCAAAGCTTGGTAGATGCTATCATTGCTATGAAACGTAGCCTTCTTAAGGTTCTCTTAACTCTCACTAGCCTAAATCCTAAGAGCCTTCACATTCACACACAAAGCTTCCACTTTGCTACATGCTGATGGGAATCTATCCTGTGGTCCTAGCAAGAGGGAACTTAATTTGGATGTATGATCAAAGACATCCACATATGTTCATTTTTCTTTACCTAATAATGTTTGGTTTTGCACTATAGTAAGTACATTGATCAATCTTTACGGGATGGCCAAATAACATGCACCGATGATCAACTTGAGGGATATTTTTGGAGTCACAACCAACGGTCCACAATGTGCTCAATTGACTTGAAGAATTGGCCATTTGAAGACCATCTTTTGTATTTGTAATTTTCATTATTGAATTGGTCACTTTTATTTATTTTTGGGACTTATGATTTGTTTGTATTTTGATGATTAGAACTGGCCACTTAGTGGCATATATGTAATTTTTTGAACATTTTACCCTAATTGGAGCAAGTATAAATACTTGCTAACTAGGTTTTGTTGAAGACTTTTTGACATTTTGATAAAACCAAACACTTTGCTATGAGGGAGTCCTTGCATGCAAATCACATCTCTTATCAATTTCATGTGTGAAATTGTGACAAGATTGGCTTAAGAATTTTGTGAGTAATATCAATTTTCTTAAGTTGATTCCAATTATTACTAGTTTGTCATATCTAGTGAGTGATTGGATTTGTTCTTATTGTGTTCATATTTCGTGCCAATTAGGGTTCCATATCTAATCTAAGGTTCATGCCATTTTAGTTGGAAATCGGTCTCTATTGTGTTGTTCATTTGATTTGTTTTGCAAGTACAATTGATTTTCATTGTAAATTTCATGAGCATCATTTGAAATTTAGGGTCTAAGAACTTGTTGGTGTCACACATTTTGTGGAATTGGTTTGGTGTTCTTGCAATCAAATTGTAGGCACATCACATGCTAAGCTTGTCATCACACTTATAATGACAACACCCTTAATCACTTTATTAGAAATAATAGATATATTCCCAATTGTTAGCCTACTAGAAAGAGAGTATAAAACAATCTCAAAAGCATAAATTTTGTTGAATTCTTTCTTGCTAGTAATACTTAGTCATGTATGTAATAGTGTTCTCTCTCTTATGCTCTTATCTTCATGATCTTCGTCTTTTTATATGGTTAAACTTCTCCAAATTTGTTTAGGAAAATTTCTTGTATTCCAATGGTAAAATTGCTTTTGTAAAACAATCCTTTAATTGTTAAACAAAATATAGGAAACACCAATTGGCATAAAATAGCAATGATAAAAAAAATACATTTGCTAGCATATCTACTTTCCAAATATATAGATCCACTCCTTGATAAAGATTTTTTATGAAATCGCATTTTGAAAAACTCCTTTTTTTATATATAAAATCTAATAATATGCAAGTTCTTAAATGATTATTTTTAGCATATCTTTTTATTGAAAAAATATTTTATTATATTTGTGCCATATTAAAAACTTATTAAGGTTATTTTATGAAAAAACATTTTACTATTAAAATTAACATGAAATATTCTATTTTCTTTACTTTTTTATCTTAAGTGTATCATCTAAATATACTTAGTTGGTAAGTATTGGGTCTTGTAGTCTACTTCTACTGGATTCTCCCATTGTCACTTCTATCAAATCATATCACAACTTGAAAACTCACAATAATGTATGTATGTATGTGTGTGTATGTGTTTGAGTGAGTGTGTGCATGTGTGTGTGTTTGAGTGTGCGTGTGCATGTGCATTTCATCAAAAATTGAATTTTCCACATTCTCCCCCTTTTTGATGAAGCTAAAGAATGTTCAACATTAAAACATAAAATAAAAATGCTCCCCATAAAATTATGCATGATCAAAAAGCACAACTTAATCACTAAATGCTGTCTATTCAACATCAAAACATAAAATCCTAAGTTCATGTAAATGTTGCAACCAAGGTCATCATAAACATAACAACACCAACATCAGAAACATATCATCACAATCATTAAAAAGTTTATCAAAAGAAAGAAATTTAAACAAATCATCTTCATCCATTAATAGTTGTCCTTGAACTTTTTCACATAACCATGCATAACTTTGCCTCTCCTTAGAACGTTTCTAGGCGCTTCTGGTTTTAGTCTTGCATCACTTCCTTGATTTTGTTCAACAGTCTTTTAGATGGTGGCAATTATATTTGCTACAACTAACTCATCATTTGTGTCTAGACCATGCAAAGATTTTTCATCACTTTAATGATGTTATCTTTCTTCTTCTTCTACTTCTAAACTAGCTGCCACAACCTGTTTAGTTTCTAATCCACCTTTAACTCCAATAAAACCTCTTACTACTACTACTACTCCTTCTTTTACTGCTAAACCCTTCTTCTCCCCATTTTTAGCTTTACTAAAGGAAGGGAAGAAAGGATAAATAGAAAAACTAGATTTTAAGGATATTTCAACTAAGTAACCTTCAAGATGGTTCATTTCATTAAGAATTTTACCCATGTTATTAACCACTCTATCAAAAATATGAGTCATTTGCTTCATAAACTTGTTCAACAAATCAATGGATTTAGAAAGTTGTACTTGTTGAGCTTCAATCATTGTAGCAATTTCAACCAATCTTGTATTTCTATCTAGAAAACCATCAACTATGTCTTTATGAAGGACAATAAAATTATTCCACTTCCCACAAATGTGTGAACTTCCATATGCTCTTTCTTAGTTTTTATACTATATCTTTCTTTAAGCCACTTCTTAGAAAACACAATTGAATTATTCTTATCATACCAAACTTCATCTAAAATCGTAACATGCATACTCATCAAAGCTTTCAATCCAACTTTCTTATAGTCTTTCATGTCCTCGACAGAAGCACTTATGTCCACTCCCTTATACTCCAATAATTTTGTTGTAAAGAAACTAAAACCTAGATGACTGGTTTTCTTTACATTAGCCATAAAATTGATCAGAATATAAGGAATGTGAATACACCAACTTTTGAAGATAGATGCTAACAAATGTGCATTTAGTGTAGTAACTAGGGATGCCACCGAGGCGGGTCGTAATAAGGTACCTGCCCCAATTGACCCAATAAAAATCTTATAAGGTTTGACCTTATAAGGTTTAAGGTTGGGTTTGGGGTATGGAATAAAATCCGATAGGATTTAAGATTAGGTTATGGGATTTAAAAAAAAAAACTTAATGGGAAAACCCAACCAGATAATTTTTTTATAAAAATAGTAAATTAATACTATAATTTATAATCGGTATATTTTATTTTATTATTATTATATTTTTAATCAGTATATTTTTATATTTAATTTCTCTCTTCTTTCCATCACAAGTAGATTAATAAATGACTTGTGAAAATAAGTTAAAGTATGAAAAAAAAAAGATTTAATTGCCATTCGGGTCGGGTTTGGGTCGAGTTTGTGTCGCTTCAATTCTTAATCAGGTTGGGTTCGGGTTTCAATGAACCCATCTTAAACGTGACCCGTTTACATCCCTAGCAATAATAGATGTTTTTGATCTAGTGCACAAGTTTATACATTTGATCAAAATATGATGTAGCATCTTAACTTTAAATGGACATGAAGTACTGAAGCTATACTTTGTCAACTTAGGATTAGTGTATGTCCCAAAAAAAAAATCATGCATATCTCTATAACGCCCTTGAACCTAGAACATCACAGCTTACCACGTATCACTACTACCAAGCAACACGATAAGGCTCTAAAACTCAATCACACTTCAAAACATAATCATATACATTATCCATCATAGTACTATAACTATAATCAAATAAATGACTCATAGATGAGTCATTCCAAATTTCATTATCTAACAACAAAATCTCAAGCTACAATGCATCTCTATAACTTCAATTTAACAATAAAATATCCATTTATAAATATTCATAATTCTTGTCACTCTTCTTCCACATAATAGTGTTCTCTTCCCATCTCATCTATGTAATGTCCTACTAAGTTTCCGTTCTGATCATACTCTAGTTGTTCATCATTTTCGCCTGTAGCTAAAAGAAAATATAGGAAGGGAGGTGAGCTTAACCTTAGTACATGAGTACCACACCCACACCCACATGCGCATGACACATCACATTAATATCACATGCATATATGCAACATTCATCCACAACACATTCACAATTCAGTTCACGCATCAACACTAAAATGAATTATAACACATAGGGATACTCAAGACCCCGGTACACATAAGTTTTGTCCTAATGGGAACTACCTTTGCGGGCCCCATCTAACTCTAATGGGAACTATCACTACGTGCCCCGTTTAACCCTAATCTACCTCAAATCATTTCAATATATGATTCCACTAGGGACAACGTGGCATACCGATCATCGAGGTGCCTCCTAGGGAACTACCACTAAAGGCTCCTAAGCCAAGCCAAGCATAAGCAACATATCTCATTCAACCAATAACACTATATTACTTCATGATACCACTAAATTCACATTACATCTTAACATTTCATTATTTCACATACAACTCATTAGATAGCTTCCTAACAATCACATACAACAAACAAAGTAAACACATACCTGGAATCCTAGCCTTAAGCACTTCTTATCCCATACTTAAGCTAAGTTGATATCTGTATAATCATCAACACATTAATCTTGGTATTAATCCAACATAGTAAATTTCTCCTAATTCCTCTTAATCTAGTAGGTTATCTATGGTTATACTAATTGCCTCGGTTGTGTGGAACTTGGTTAATGAAGAAGATAATTTGGTATGCAATGATCATATCCATCACTTAACAGGGCTATGTTGGAGGCCATGTTGTCCAACACGAGCTAATACATGACTGTATTAAAGGTCGTGTGTCTTTTGGTGAGATTTGGCTTCAACATGGTTAGAATACGATTGTGTTGGGAGGCCTTGATTCTCTTAATTTAACACGTCGAAACATGACCATGTTAGGAGGTCGTGTTCTTCTAGATTTAATACAGTCGAAACACGACTATGTTGAAAGGTTGTGTATCTCTCAGTACGTCTTAGTAATTCAATATGGTCAAAACACGACTGTGTTAAATAGCCATATTCTTTTCATTTTAACACCAAGGAAACGGGACCGTGTTGGATGGTCATGTATCTCTTGGTATAGCTTTTAAATTCAACATGGTCGTAACACAACCATGTTGGGGGTCATGTATCTTTTGACTAATTCCATGAATCCTAATTATTTTACTCTAATTTCTCCCAAATTCATTCCTCTCTATCCCTAAACTTTGTAAACCTTTAAAATATGTAAATACTCCTCAATTAATGTAAGTTAGAATACTTACATTGAACTTCCTGTGTATCAACTCCTTGATTCAAGAATTCCCTTGTCTTTACATTCCTTGTGCATAACCAAAATTCGTTCCGTGATTGGTCTTCATTTGCTAGAATAATTCTTGCAATAATTCCCAAACCGTTACCTTTTTCTACACTGCGCTATCTTTTCGGATTGCTTTAGGTTTTCCTAAAAAAGCTCTCTCGCTTTTTGTGTCACTCGATCTCTCTAGGCAGCTATTATAAAAGTGTGTAGAAAAAAGGAGAACCCTAAGTTAGTTTCACATATATAGTCTAACTACGAAAAGACACTTTTATCCCTTATCCTACATGTTCATTTATGACCTTGCCACTCGTTGTATTTTTACACATATTTATTTATTTATAAAAAAAATAATGTGTATTACATTCTCCCCCTCCCCCTTATTAAAACTTTCGTCTTCGAAAGTTACTAAGAATTAGGAAAAGTTCTTGATCATTTCTCTTCATTTCTTCTTCTAATTCCCATGTTGCCTCTTGCTCGACTTGATTTACCCATTGTACATTAACATAAGGAATTCTTCTTTTTCTTAGCACTTGTTCCTTAGTATCCACTATCCTCATAGGTCTCTTTATAGAGGACAAGTCTGGTTGTACCTTTAAAGGTTCCAAGGCCTTTGCTTGATCTGGGTTTGGTACAAATTTTCTTAACATCGATACATGAAACACATCATGTACTCTGGCCAGAATTGGCGATAGGGCCAACCTATATGCAATTGTCCCAACTCTTTCTAGAATTTCAAATAGACCCACATATCTTGGATTCGACTTACCCTACAGTCCAAACTTGATTACCCCTTTAGTTAGAGATATTTTCAATAAGACTTTATCTCCTACTTGAAACCTTAGAGGGCATCGCTGTTTGTTTGCATAACTTTTTTTGGTGACTTTGGACTGATACGATCCATTACCTTATGATTTTAACTTGGTTTGCTGTTTTTTGTACTATCTCGGGCCCCAATACTTGTCTTTCTCCCACTTCATCCCAGTGTAAGGGAGATTGGCATTTCTTGCCATATAATGCTTCATAGGGAGCCATTTGTATAGTAGCTTAGTAACTATTGTTATCAGCAAATTCTACTATAAGCAAATGATCACTCTAGTTACCCCTTTGATCCAATGTATAAGCTCATAGTAAATCTTCTAGAATTTGAATAGTATTTTTAGATTGCCCATCTATGTGAGGATAAAATGCTATACTAAACTGGAGTTTGGTTCTCAAAGCTTGATGTAGACTTTTCTAGAATTTGCTCACAAAACAAGTATCCATGTTAGATGTAATCGTAGCTAATACCTCGTGTAATCCGACAATCTCTTTAATATACAATTGAGGAAGCTTTTCTAGTCTGTAATACACCTTAATTGGCAAAAAATGTGCAAACTTGGTCAATCTGTCTACTATCACCCAAATTGCATCATATTTATCCCTTGTTCTCGAGAGTGCTGTAGCGAAATTCATAGTTACATGTTCCCACTTTCTTTTACATACAGGAAGAGATTGTAACTCACCAGTGGTCTTTGGTGTTCAATCCTTATTTACAGACAGGTGAGACATCTAGACACATATTCGACTATCTCCCGTTTCTTATTTTTCCACCAGTAAGTGTTCTTAAGATCCTTATACATCTTGGTGCTTCTCGGGTGTACTATATACCCTAAGTATTGGGCTTCCATCATAATCTTCTTCTTTAATTTAGTGTTATTTGGAACACATCATCTGTTACCATACTTAACTATTCCTTCGGTGTTCAACACAAATTATGTGGCTTCCCCCTAATTTGGTTTGTTCTTATCTTCTAAATTTCAAGATCTTTCATATATACAGTTTTAATCTGAAATAGAAGATTGGGTTGGATACTAAGTGTAGCTAACCTATTTCCCACTTCTCGTGTCACCACTTCCAAATTTAGCTTATCCATATCTTCTTCTAAGATGTGATTAATTCTGCAATATTTATGTGTTTCTTCCTACATAAAGCATCTGTAACCACATTTGCTTTTCCAAGGTGATAATGAATTTCCACATTATAATCATTTATCAGTTCTAACCACCTTCTTTAACTCATATTCAACTCCTTCTAGAAAAACAAATACTTCAAACTTTTATGATCTATGAAGATTTTACACTTCTCTCCATAAAGATAGTGTCCACAATTTTAGTGCTAGGATCACAACAGCTAATTCTAGGTCATGGGTGGGATAATTCTTCTCATATTGTTTTAGCTAGCGGAAAGCATATGCAATGACTCTCCCATTTTACATAAGCACATACCCTAAACTTGGATTTGATGCATCACTAAATACATCAAATTCTTCTCCCGTCTTCGGTAGAGCTAACACTAGAGCTGTCATTAATTTATTTTTCAACATTGTGAAGCTGCTCTCCACTCCTCACTCTATATAAACTTGGCCTTTTTCTTTATCAGTTGAGTCAAGAAAGTGGCTAACCAGGAGAATCTTTCTTTGAAGCATCTATAGTACCTAGCTAATCTTGGAAAACTCCTTACTTCCATTACAGTTCTTGGTCTTAGCCAGCCACTTACTGCCTTCACCTTCTTAAGGTCAATCGATATTCCATTCTTATTCACCACATGTCCTAAGAAGGATACCTGCTCCAACTAAAATTTGTATTTACTGAATTTTGCATAAAGCTTTTCTTCCTTAAGTCTTTCTAGTGCGGTTCTTAGATGTGCTTCATGTTCTTCTCCACTTTTAGAATAGATGAGGATATCATCTATAAAAACCACTAAAAATTTATCTAACCAGTCTCTAAGCACTCTATTCATGAGGTCCATGAAGGCTATTGGAGTATTTGTCAATCCAAAAAGCATCACCCAAAACTTGTAATGCCCATACCGAGTCTTGAAAGTAGTTTTCTGTATGTTTTCCTCCTTAATTCTTAACTAATGGTACCTCGATCTCAAGTCAGATTTGGAAAAGGCTTGAGCTCCTTATAATTGATCAAATAGATCATCAATCATAGGGAGGGGGTATTTGTTATTGATTGCGGCTTAGTTTAGCTCCCTATAATGTGAAGTTCGAAAAAATTTATAAACCATTAAAGAAAATAAATAGAATAATAAATTACCCAAAACGTAATTTTCAAATAATATTAGGTTAAATAACGAAATTTATTTAAATTATAGATTTAGGAACATCAAATGTAAATTTAGAGTAAATATTTATATTCGGGATAATTAGATTAGCTAGATGTAAGTTTTCGTAATAAAATGCTAAAAATATGAAATTTAAAGATAGTTTTTGTATGCGAGCAAAATAATAAAGTAGAGGTATTTATAATATAAAATATAATCAAAATATAATATAATATAATATATATATATTCCTAACTTAAAAAAAAATAAATTTAAATTGCGATTTTATCCAGCCCATCCTGTCCCCCCACACTAGTTAGTAGCAACAACAGTAAGGTCACATTAGCCAGCTACCATCCCATCGGCTACCATTAGTCACATCGTCCATCTCTTCCATCCTGCCCTATCCCCTACTTCTCCATTCCTTCCTTCCTTTCTCCTTCTTCCTCTTTTGGCTGCAGCATCACCCCACGTCATTGCCCAAGCATAACTCTGCTTTTCTTCCATTCTTCTTCACTCCTTCTACCTTTTAACCTTCTTTGTCTCTTTTTTTTTTTTTTTCTTTTCTCACCAGTCAGATTCCCACTCATCCCACACGACCTTACCATCCTGAAACCTTTCATTCCCAATCCCTCTTTTCCTTATTCGATGAGGCGAATCATCCAAAGCTCCAAGTAAAAGTTCCAGCAATGTCTTGGTTCTAACGAACTGTGAAGGAAAGTGTCTAGCAATGTCTGACGTCTAAGTAAAAAGGGGAAGTTCTGAAAACCTTCCAAATGAAACAAAGTACGAAGAAATGGAGGAACCCGCTATAGTTTCAACCAAGTTTGAACCCGTAATGATATCCTTCGTTGTTGAGTCTAAGAAATCACATCGTGAAGGAGTTGAAGGGAAGCAAGTGCACAAGGGAAGGCTTTGGTAGGAAAAGAGGCTAAGAGACGTCATGGTCGCATCTACCACCTTCGATGAAACTCAAGTTTTGGTCTCTTTCGTGCTCCTAATCATCCTAAGCACAAGTCCAATTTCAGAGGAATTGGCCCTTCTCAAGTCAACTTACTCCAGGTGGCCTCTTTAATCCCCAATGATTCACTTGTAAGACAATGGCATGGGAATCGAAGAGGTTGGGAGGGGTATGGACATCAACACATGGTGATGGGTCTAACCTATGATCAAAGCGTCCATCTTAGGTGCGAGGATAGTAGCCATCCACACGATACAAGCACATTGTCGCCTTTATGGATGAAGAAGGTTACATAATCGGTGGAAGCTTCAATGGTCGATGCTTATTTGATGTTCGGATCATGTTGTGATCCACGATGAAACAAACTACTACTCGTTGGTGGTCATTCTAGACACTCTTCGGACAACAACCGCAACCACAATAGCAACAGCAGTGTACTTAGTGAGAAAAGAAGAGGGGAAATGGGAAGAAGGGAAATATATGTATGTATATATATATGTGTATAAATGTGAGTTTGATGGCGAGGAAGAAAAGGAAGTACCTTCTTAGTGACAGTATTTTGCTTATGGGGTTTGCTCTCCATGTGTTATGGAGGCAGGTTAAATAGTGACTTAAAACAGAATCTTAATGCGTGAAAGCACTTGAAATGCTGGAACAAACCAACCATGAAAACCATTAAGAGCCCAGATGGGGATATACTAGACTGCATCCATATATCAAATCAGTTGGCTTTTGATCACCCATACCTAAAAGACCACAATTCATATGAGACCAAATTATCACCTAGAAGGGTTATGATTTGGCGGAAACCAGGTTTTGGGTACCAAAGAAAGGGTAAACAGAACAACTCAGCTATGGCATGTGAATGGTAAATGTTTTGAAAACATAATTCCTGTAAGGAGGATGAAGAAGGACGACGCTTTAAGAGAAAGTTCTGTGAAAAGATATGGAAGGAAGAGCACATGAGCATTCCTCAACCTCATAAATCTACTAATCTTGATATTATCAATCAAAGTGGCCATCAACATGCAATAGCTTATATTGATGGAAGCAAATTTTATGGAGCGAGAGCAACTATAAATGTATGGGAACCTAAGATATAGTAATCACGACAGCAACGATAACCATGATGGTAGCAACACCTCACGAGCAACGTCCGAGAAGAAATCTTTGAGTGGCTGTTGCTATGTTTAGTCCCTTGCTTCAATGTGGGTGTGGGGGTGATGTATGTATAGGGAGTAGTGTTCCAATGAGAGAGAAAGAAATGTTTGGTGCTTGTGAGGTGTGTGTTTATGTTAGGGAGGAGGAAGACAACAATGACCCAACAGTAGCAGCAACAATGTCTATAACAACAACAGCAATGACAGCAATGATGACAAACATGGTGATGACTGCAACAGCGACCAGGATGGGAACTACAACCTTGTCTGCCTAGGTTAATTGTCTACAAAGAGATTTAGTTGGCCTCATGAACCAAAACAATGAGTTATAGTTTCGTCTTCAAGCTAAGGAAGAACAAGCGTAACCACGCGACGCTCGGAGTCAAGCAGTAACTGCTGGAGTCTTGCGATTGAAACTTACAATGCAGGAGCATAGTGGGGATCCTTATCCTTCCAAGCATTAGCACAAACTTTTAGATGTTTCTGTTGCAACAACAACAATGGCGACCGTGATGACCGTAGTAGCAGTGTAAGATGGGGGAAAGCGAAGAAGGAGTCGTATATATGTATATGTATAGATGGTGTGTGATGTGTGTAGGTATGTGTATATGTATATGGAAGTCGAGTGGTGTGTGAGGGTATGTGTGCATGTGTATGGATGATGTATGGCGTGTGCGAGAATGGGTGTATGCGTATGGAAGGTATGCGATGTGAATATAGAAGGAGCAGTGTACATGGGTATGTATGTATGTGTATAAGATGATGTGTAGCGTGTGGGTGTGAAAGGTAAATGTAGTGCGTGCGAAGTATGAGGATGCATGTGTATTGGTGGTGTAAGGAGTATGTGAGGTGTTTGTGTATATGTATATTGGCGGAGTGAGAAGTGAATGGAGTATATGTGTGTGTATGGTGTGTAAGTGGGGTTCAGTGAGTTAGAGATAAGAAGTAGAAAAGGAACATAGAAGATATCTTGGAAGAAGGAAAAATGTAGAGAGTTAAATGGGAAGATTTGAAATATATACGTTCCTAAAGATGGCTTAGAGAAAAGTGAAGAGGATTTAGAAGAAGAAGTGGGAAATTGGAGAAGTCCGAGGGGTTGAAGGGAGTTTGGCAAGGAAACAAAGGGGAAAGTTATGGTAAGGGAGTCAAAAGGAAGAGGAAAATAAGGAGAAAGGAAAAAGGTAAAAGCTGGAAAAAAAAATAGAAAGCGAGAATTGAAGACGGAAAAAGGGTGAGGAAAAGAGAAAAAGGAATGGAACGGTGAAGCTGAAGAGAAAAAGAGAGTTTCATGTTGAAAGCAAGTGTGTCTGTGTATGAATTTGAGTAGGAAAAGAGGCATCATCGATATAATAACGATGGCGCGAGCAGCTTGATTAAGTAACCAAGTTATGAAGGGAAGACTTAGAAGTGCATGTGTGCCATTGGTGAACTAGTTGTATATGTGTGTGTAGGGAAAAGCATTAAAGAGTTTGAGAAGAGATGGGAGTTAACAGGAGACCGAGAGACCCTATAGGAATTGCGTGAAGTCATCGTAGCTGATCCTCGATGCTATGCTATGCAAAAGGATTACACATGGGAACTACTTGACTCCAATTAGGACTACAATAACACTAAACAAGTGAGTGAGAAACTTAATGATATGCTACCTTGTTGTGTTGTTTGTTGATTAATATGCATGTGAAATTGTTGTTTGTCATGTTTGCAATTGATATGATTGTTGTTGAGTTAAGTTATGCAGCAGGGAATAATGAGTTAGGAAAGAAGTTGTAAAGAGTGTAGAGGAATGAATGATTTGAAGGTATAGGTGTCATTATCTTAATGATAGAACCTAGTTCCATATTGCTAGAGCCATAACCATAAGCCTAACCCATGTTTTACAAATTGTTTTCTTCCAAAACAAACTAAAATATAAAGACTTAGCTTTTCCTTCTATAGCTACCGAGTAGGTATGCTTAGTTGGAATAGGGTGTGTAGGTATCATTACGTATACATGTTGGAGTTGGTTCCTGAATGTGTATACATATATTTAACCAAACTTATTTTCATATTATATTTACAAAATACACTCATGAACATAACCACACCAAATTGTGAGTGTAACCTTCATAACGATCCTATTTTCTTACTCTCTTAAGTTCATAAGAAAAAGTGCTTAGTAAACAGTCCTTAATTAGAGATGTGATAGAAATATGTATATACACATGTATATATACATCGTATACAAATGTCTTGAGGACATCGAAAGAGAAAACGAGATGACCTTGTTGGCTCTTGAAAGTGTGAAAATGATAGAGCACTTGAAAAGTGTGATGGCACAGAGGTGTTAAAGATGATTAATGTAAATCAACCCCGAGTGATTAGTTTGACATGTGAGATAAATGACATAAAGGTGTCAAGAATGTTTATAAGCCAACCCGAGTGGTTTGGCATTTGAGAGAAAGGGCACAAAGGTGCCAGACATGATGATTGTAAGTCAACCCGAGTGGTTTGACATTTAAAAGAAATTGCACAGAGAGGTGTTAAGATAATTTAATCCATTGTAAAACTAGATAGGTCTATGTCCACGGGGTTTGGGTTTAGTGTCGATGTTACGTAACAAGAAATGCATAATCCTTGCTTATGATGAGTGAAATGGAATGTTTGATGTTTGTCTCTATGGTATGATTGAGGATCGATTGTGATTGTAAATGTTGTTTGATCACCCTAAATCAATTAATTAAGGAAGAGGACTAGATTTAAAAACCTAACATGCATTTTCACGAGACATTGCATGAGATTAAAGGTCATTACTGTCATAGGATGCATCGGAAGTGATCAAGATGATCGTTATTCCGCTAAGTGCGAACTAAATGATTAGGGGATTGTCGCGCCTTAACAGTTCTGGGTTTGGCCTATCCTTGAGGGTTTTGCTCCGTCTGGTGTAGAGAGGCACGAAAGCATTCACTGTTGAGTTAATAAAATATCCTAATTAATAAGTAATAAGATAAATAAACTAGGTAATGACCTGGGCACTGATGCTGGCTTTGGAATCCCCAACCCACGGTCCAGGTCACATTGGATGCCGAAAGACCATGTGAGATGCTGCATTCATATGGTTGCTCATGCATAGCATATGCTTAATATTTTAAATTGAATCTGCTTGCTAATGTACATAGCATAGGTTTAATAACTTGAGGAGAATTCGCTTGTGTGTGTACGTAGCATTAAAAGTGTTAACATCCCATTCATTGAGTCATAGTGTGCTCACCTCCTCATAGACTTTTTGCAGGTAGCGGTTACGAAAGCGCGGGATGGGATAAGATGTGAAGTTTTGAGAGTTTTGGAAGACCAAAACAATAAAGTAAGATTTGTGAAAGATAGATTTACTTAGATGAAATGTTAGGACCCCCATGTGAATAGAATTTGAAATTGAGAACCTAGGGATTATCCTATTTTATTGATTGGTAAGGGATACCAATTCTCTGTGATCATGGTTGACCGTAGGATTCGGGTTCTATAGTGATATTTTATTATCTAATCATATGTACTATAACTTGTTGTAGATGTAATTATTTACTTAGAAGTCTTATGATCTCTGACTCGTAAGATGATTATCATGTGACGGATGCACACATGCCATGATAATTTTAGTAGAGGCTTCTAAGCCCCTTTTCGGGGCATGACATATAATCTATACACAACCTCATACTCCCATCCTTCTTCTTGACAAATAGCACTAGAGCACCCCATGGTGACACACTTAGTCTAATAAACCCACTATCTTAATGCTATTGAAGTTGAGTATTAAATTTAGATAGTTCGGTAGGTGCTATTGTATATGGTGCTTTAGATATCGGTGTCATTCCCGATACAAGGTTAATATAGAACTCTATCTCCTTGAATAGGGGTAAACTCGACAAATTCTCAAGAATAATATCTATATACTCATTCACTACTTACACAATTCTCAATTCCTTAACTAATTATGTCTCCATTGATAAGGTTGACAATCTTCCTTTATTCCACAACACGTAAGTTGGAAGAATCGTAGGCCTCTATGGATCTAACTTGTATACAATTTGCTCCTCATCAGGAAAATCAAACTTAACCACTAGATTGTGACAATCTATAGTGGCATGGTACTTATACAACCAGTTCATCCATAAAATTAGATCAAACTCTATCATCTCTAATACAAACAATTCAGCTGGCATTTTCTTGCCATGTATTACAATCTCTACATCTTTACACATTTGATCTAATTCCCCCCCCACTCCCAATGGAGTATTTACAATCATAGCATTCTCTAATACAACAGATTTTAATACACATGCATTCATAAATATAGGTGATATATATCAATGGGTTGCACTCGTGTCAAATAATACATAGCGAGTATTCGAGTTTATGAGTAGTGCACCTTCTATGGTATCTTGATCATGGGCATCCTATTGCTGCTACTATTGTTGTAAGGTAAACACCCTACCATGTGCCCTCTATCTTGGCCCTACATTCTGATTTCTACCTAGTGGTCCTATAGGTGCAGTTCTTATAAGCTATTGGGCTTGTGGAGTTACAGCTGCTTGAGTATGTTGATCACCACACTCAAATGATCTATGTCCTCTCTACTTATAGGTGTAGCAAAAATTCCGAGGGAAGGTCCTTTCAATACAGCTCCTATTAGTATGTCCTATTTTGCCACAGGAGAAGCATTCCCCTTCTAGGAAATTACATTATTGCAGATCATACAGTCCTAAACATCTAGGACATCTCACACCTTGACCTGCTTGTGGTGAAGGAGGCAATGCTAGATGTGCAGACTTAGTTTGAAGAGGTCTAGGTGCATAAGCCATAGGTTTAGTTGGATATACAGTTGACCTCTTCCCTTCATTTGCATAAGGCATGTTGGAAACGGGCCTTTTTCCCAGAACTCCCCTTATGGCAAAAGAAGGCAAATTTCTAAAACGTTCAAAAGTCCCTTACAAACCCTAATTAGCAAGTATTTGTACTTTCTCCTATTAGGGTAGAAACAACATGAAAATTACAAATAAGCCACTTAGGTGGCCGATTCCAATCAACAAATTACAAGTAAATCAAAAGTCCAAAAAATGAGTAAAAAGTGGCTGGTTCAATAATAAAAATACAAGTACAAGAGATGGTCTTCAAAGGGCTGGTTCTTCAAGTCAATTGAGTTCATTGTGGACCATTGGATGTGAGTTCGATGATGTCCCCAATTTGATCAACAGTGTATGTTATTTGGCCATCTTGTAAAGGCTAATCATTGTACCTGCTATAGTGCAAACCAAACATTATTAGGTAAAAAAAAAGAATGAACACATGTGGATATTTTAGATCATATATCCAAATCAAGCTCCCTTATTGCTAGAACCGCATGGCAAATTCCCATTAGTTCACCCGTTTTATCCTCATGTGTCTCAGTGTTCTGATCATTATAGTACTCCTACAAAGCCATGGACAAATTGTAGGCTCAACAGCTTCTTCTTCTTCGGTGCCTTCCATGACTGTCATTACTCTCTTATTGGGACACTATGCAGCCATATATCCAAATCTCATGCATTTGAAGCATTTAATCTGGCACATCTTCCTACTAGTCGACCCCAATACTGTCTACCTAACATCAGGTCCAACTACCTCTTTTCCCTTCGTAGAAATCATTTTCTCTTTATCTGTGTTAGGAGTAACTTTGTCTATTGCCCTAACATGCTCACTTGCTCCCTTTGGTCCACCCAACTGACCATCAGCCCTTACGGGCTTAGTAGTAGTATTAGGTCTGTTACTAGTAGCCCGGAATGGATTGGATCACCTCTATCTTTCCACTTTTAAGGCTAACTGTATAGCCTCATCAAGTGTACTATACCTCTGAAGCTCAACAACATAGGCTATCTCATACTTTAACCCAATTACAAAACGTGCTAGGGTTTGCTCAAGAGATTCTATTGACCCACATCTGATCATTAAAGTTTCAAACTCTTAGACATAATCATCCACTGTTTTGCTTCCCTGTCTCAAAGCCTGTAGAAGCATAAACAGTTCCTGCCTATAATGCTCAGGAATGAACCTCTTCCTCAGAACCCTTTTCATATCTCTCCAGGTGTGAATTTTAACCTCTCCATCCCTTTACCTATTGATCACCAAATTTTTCCACCACAAGGCGGCATACCCTATGAACTTAACAACAGCAAGACAAACTCTGGTGTTATCATCTATCTCATAACACTCAAAAAGGCCCTTAACCTTATCCTCCCAATCCAGATAGTCATCTATTGAACCCTTGTCATCAAATGAAGGCATCTGCAGCTTCACATATTCTAATCTCCTAAGTGGCCTGAAATCCCTTTTTGGATGATGATTGATCCTAAAGTTATCATCTCTCTCCTCCCTAAAGGCGTGATGATCTCTTTCCACTCTCCTTCCCATGTTTCCTCCTCCTCCTACTCCCTCCCTTTGAATGTTTTGAGGAGCTACTCTAGGTAGTGGTGCTTGAGGATTCACCATTGGTGGTTGTGGCATTGTTATCTTGTAAATCCTTGTTGCTAGTGTAACAACAATGGTGGTGAGGTCCTAAAGTTGTTCCTCTAAAGTTCTCCCACCTGCAGTATGATGACCCTATCCTCCACCAACTTAGCTATTGGCTTCATTGCCAATGCCCCCATTCACACTGTCATTTGACATAATTGTGGATATGATTTGCTGTAGTACAAATAGTCTAAAACAATTGCAGCACTCTCCCTTCACTACACAACACTTCACCTACCACAACAATCAAATTACCTAAAAAATAAACATAACTCTATTTAACTTCATACACCATGTCAACACACACACACTTGTACACCTACGGTGCAACAAGTTACCAATGCAACAAACACTTCCCTACACTTCAATTATAGCAACAATAAATTGAAGCAACAATTAAACACTTCCAAGTAGTAAGTTATTGAATTCAACTAAACAAGTGTTTAAGTAATAATACTTAATAACTTTTATACTTAAATGCTTGTTTTGAAATTTAAACTTAACTACTAAACTTCCTTCTCTAGTCATGGCACACATACTCCCATACACCACATGTAGCACTTTCCTTACAGAACTCCACAATACACTCACACCGCCACACACATAACACCTCACTCAGGGTACAATACCCTTTAACTCAATACACACACAATACAAATTCCACCAATTCAAGACATACTTATATCGCCACACATACATAAATAAACACGGCAATAAATTCAAAATTACACACTTAATGCAACCTTCTCCACAAATGGTAAGAACAATTTTAATTTAAATAACACTTATTCAATGCTACTCAATGAATTGCTTTAAACTTAAAGAAGGTGTTTGAATTTCAAATATCTTCCTTATCTCCACACAATGCAAATTCGGAATTTACAAACAACAATTGCAATTTCAGAAATTACCAACACAATTCACTCTTCTATGTTTCAAACTTTCACTTTTCCCAAATGATCTTCAAGGAACACTCCCTTCTTACTCATGGAAAACTTAAGGAACACAAGCTACCACAAGTTTTCCAAGTATACTTCAATCAATCAACAAATATAACACAACAACACCGAAATCAAGTACTTCAATTCCACCTTAACACTTCTGATTAAGAAGTAAAAATTCAAGAACCCTAATTTCAAATGAAGATCACGAAAATTCCCTTCCTCAAACCAATGCTCTGATGCCAAATATGATATGCCTAAAATCCAAAGCACATGTACATAATCCAATTGGAGAATTCAACAATGCGAAATCCCTGAATTTGCGTGATGAAATGGAATTCCACTTAAGAAAATGACTAAGCGAAATGTGAACTAATAAGTATGTAAATGCTTAATGGTTAATCATGCAATTTACACTAAGAAGCAATTTCAAAATTGAATTGATCAAAATCTGAAATTTTCATCCAAATCACGTGAACAAAGGTAACCATAAATTGCACCTAGATATGACTCACTAAATACAATTTGCTAACAATAAATGGAAGATTGATATTACTCACAATCTACACTTCTTGAATCTCGCCACAATTTCACAAGAAATTGATAAGAGATCTTTGATTTGTAAGGCTCTCCCTCATGGCTCAAAATGTGTATTTTTCTCAAAATGTCAAAAGCTCTATACAAACCTTAGTTAGCAAGTATTTATACTTGCTCCTATTAAGGTAAAAATGTACAAAAATTTACAAAGATGCCACTAAGTGGTTGGTTCCAAGAAAAAGAAATTACAATTGCTAAATGAAATGGCTAGTCCTCAAAACAACGATTACAAGTATAATGTTCTTCAAGTGGTCGGTTCTTCGATTTAAGTGAAAAATTTGTTGGACCAGTTCTTCTTTGGTTTATGTCGTTCCATAAATAACCCACAAGCTGAGCTTTAGTGAGTTTATCCATCGCCTTGTAAAAACCCACAAGTATACCTATTGGAATGCATAATAAATAAGTAATAAAAAAAAGTTAGCATGCAAATATTTTCGAGGTTGGTTTGTTCAAAGAGGACTCCCATCGCCAAATTTTGTAGTCCTTTGGCTCTTATCCTAGTGATAGGTCCTGTAAGATTTTGATTCCTATCATAACCATACCTAGTGGGGTTTCCTCCCAATAAGTGCTATGGTTAACATCACTAGCTCAACGAAGTCTAATGTAATTTAAGGTTCATCTTATTGGAGGTGAAACTCCTCTTTATCAAATTTATCAAATTTGCCTCTAAGGTACAGCTTCAATCATTGAACATTAACCTTAAACTTTCCCTTCTCTGAATGTGTTACTTCAATTGTCCTATATGGAAAAACTTTCTTGACAATGAATGAGCTAGACCATCAAGATTTTAGCTTTCCAAGGAATCATTTCAAGTGATAATTATATAGTAAAACATGGTCTCCTTCCTGGAATATCCTTCTTTGTTAGATTCTTTCATTATGAAGTCGCTTGGTTTGTTCTATGTATAGCCTTGAGATTTTGTATGCGATTGCTCTTAATTCCTCAAGCTTGTTTAACTAAAACTTTCTTTTTTCTCCTACAGACTCAAGGTCAAAGTTAACACGCTTAATTGCTCAAAAGGCTTTATGTTCAATGTCTACAAGCAAATGGCATGCTTTCCCATAAACTAGTCTATAAGTAGTAGTGCCTAATGGTGTCTTACATGCTGTCCTATAAGCCCATAGAGTGTCATCTAACTTATCTAACCAGTCCTTTCTATGGTGCTCTATTGTTTATTCCAAAACCTGCTTTCAATCCCTATTAGAAACTTCCACTTAACCATTAGTTTGTGGGTGGAAAGGGGTGGCTACCCTACGATAAACTTCATACCATTTAAGCACTTTCTAAAATTGCATATTATGAAAATGTATGCCCCTATCACTAATGATTACCTTAGGAGCACCAAATTGGGAAAATAATTTTTTTAGGAACTTGGTAACTACCCTAGTGTCATTCGTGGGCAAGGCTTGAGCCTCTACCCCTTTTGACACATAGTCTATAGCTACTAAAATATATTTATTTCCTATTGAACTTGGAAAAGGACCCATAAAATCGATAACCTAAATATAAAATACTTTACAAACAAGAATGTAATTTTGGGCCATTTCATCGTGTTGGGAGACATTACCTATTTGTTGACAATCGTTGCATAATCTTACATACTTGTGGGCACCCTTAAGCGAAGTAGGCTAAAAGAATCCTGATTCTAGAACTTTTTGAGTAGTTATGTTTGAACAACGATGACCTCTCATTGGCCTAATGTGATAATGACCTAATATTTGCCAACCTTTTGTGTAGGAAACATATCTCCTAATAATCTGGTTTGCATTAAGTTTAGAAAAATAAGGGTCCGCCTAAAAATAATACTTTAAATTAACAAAGAATTCTTCTTTTGCAGACCTGAAAGCTCTTTAGGGAGACTATGAGCAACCAAATAATTAGCTATATTAGCAAACAGTAGAGATTCGAGTTCACTTACCTGATTGGTAGCATATAAGCGTTCCTTAAGAAATTCATCATTAATTTCCTTTTCATTCAATTTTCCAAGGTTGGATTATCGAGTTTGGATAAATGATTTGTTACTAGATTCTCAACACCTTTCTTATCTCTAATCTCAATATCGAATTCTTGAAGTAGTAGGATCCAACAAATGAGTCGTAGCTTATCATTTGATTTACTCAATAAGCATCTTAATGCAGAATGGTTAGTGTAAACAATAACTTCAGATAAAATGAAATAAGAGTGAAATTTATGAAATGTAGGTAGCTAATATTTCTTTTTCAGTTGCTGTGTAATATTTGAATTTAAGAGTAGCTTCTTACCATTTGTAGAAAGCTTGCAATAAGTGAGATCATTTGAAGTTTTTTTGCTGCCTTGTTTATTAAGTTGCGGTTTGGAAAATTGTGTTGAGGTGGAGGAGTGCAACATGTGGAAGTGTGTGTGTGTGTATATGTGTGCTGCACCATAAATAGAAGGTGTGTGTGTGGTGTTGCATTTGTGTGCTAAGTAAAGGGTGTGTGTGTGGCACTATGATTACATATGTTAAGTGAAGGGGATTGTAAGTGGTGTATGATTTGGTGGTGAGTGTTTGCACCGTGATTAAGGGAAGTGAGTGGCGGTGTGAAATTGTACATCGTGTGTGGTGAGGTGCTGCACATTGTGGTTATTTGTAGTGTGAAACCATGGTAAGAAAAGGAAGGTTAAGTAGTAGAATTTAAAATTCAAACAAATCATTAAATTGTGAAAGTAATTGAACTAATTACTTAAATACTTGTAGTTAAATTTAATTCTATCTACTTGGAAGTAGTTGTGCTTGTACTTCATTTATTGAACTTTACTTGGAGTACTAAATTATTTCCTTGTGCCTTAAAGCTATTGAGACGTGAGCTATTGTATTATTGTGGTTGTTAAATGTGTGGGTTAGTGTTGTTGAAGGAGTGTACTATAAATTGTGGGATTACTTCTTCAAATCACAACATGTCCAACGAAAGTGTGAATGGAGGAATTGGCAATGAGGCTAATAGTCAGGTTGGTAGAGTTCAAGGTCATAATATTGCAGGTAAGAGGACTTTGGAAGAATAGCTCTAAGACCTTACTATCATTATTGCTACTTTAGCAACTAGGATTGATAGGATGGCATTACCCCAACCATTAGTAGTGAACCCTCAGGCACCACCTCGGGTAGCTTCGTAGAACTTCCAGAGAGAAAGGGTAGTGGGAAAAGGAAGTCTAGGTAGAAGGATGGAGGGAGATCATCACCCTTACAGGGAAGAGAGGGACGACAACTTTGGGGCTAATCCTTACCCAAATAGGGATTTCAGGCCACCCCGAGGACTGAAATATGTGAAGCTACAGATGCCTTCTTTTGATGGTAGGGGTTCAGCTGATGATTATCCATATTAGGGGGACAAGGTTGAGGGTCTCTTTGAATGCTATGAGATCAATGATAACACCCGAGTCCGACTGGCTGCTATTGAGTTTATAGGATATGCTGCCTTGTGGTGGAAAAATTTGACTATCAGCAGGCATAGGGATAGGGAGGTTGAGATACAGACATAAAGGGACATGAAAAGGGTTTTGAGAAAAAGATTTATTCTTGACCACTATAGATAGGAACTGTTCATGCGTCTACAAATATTGAGGTAGGGAGGCAAGACGGTTGATGATTATGTGCAGGAATTTGAAACCCTTATGATTAGATGTGGGTCAATTGAGCCTCTACAACAACCCTGGCACTCTTCGTTTCAGGGCTAAAAGATGAGATAGCGTATGTTGCCGAGCTGCAGCGATACATTACACTTGATGATGCTATTTAATTGGCCTTGAAAGTGAAGAGGCAAAGGTGATCCAACTTATTCAGGATTCTAAGTAGCAGGCCTAGTACTATTACCAAGCCTGTGGTAGTTGATGGTTGATCAAGAGGGACAAAGGCTGTAGGTGAGACAGTGAGGGCAGTGGACAGAGCTACCCCTAACACTGATAGGGAAAATATACCCTCTAGGAAGGGTAAAGAGGTAATAACACCAGATGTGAGATAGACTATTCCAGGATCTACTAATGGAAAGATACGCTAAATCAAATGCTTTAAATGCATGGGATTTAGGCATATGGTAGCACAGTGTCCAAACAAGGGGTTATGACCATTTTAGAGGGCACTAGAGAGGATATTGAGGATGAGAAGGAACAGGCTGAGCCTATAGATCTGTCTGTAGCACTATAAGAGTACTATGATGATCAGACTGCAGAAATACATGATGAGGGTACAGGTGAACAGTATTTACCCATTAATGTGTTATGCAGGACTTTGACTTTATCTCTTGATGCTAGGGACATACAGAGGGAGAACATATTCCACACTTCTTGCAGGATTAGAGGTAACCTTTATGTACTCATCATTGAAAGTGGTAGTTATACGAATGTTATATCTACTACACTAGTAAACAAATTACAATTATCTACTAGTCCACATCCCCGCCCTTATAATTTGCATTGGTTGGATAATCAGGGCAATATGCATGTTATGCAAAGGGCAAAGGTACCTATGAGTGTTGGGCAGAAGTATCACGATGAGATTCTATGTGACGTGATCCTTATGAGTGCGTTCCACTTGCTATTAAGTAGGCCTTAGATGTTTGATCGAAAGGTGTTACATGATGGTTTCAGAAACACCTATATGTTCAGTATGGGAGGGTTTCGAATAGTACTATTACCAATGACTCCATCTGAAGTGAACAAATTCCAAAAGTAGATCAAAACTACTTCTATTGCATTTAGTAACCAGGAGAACAGGCTAACAGAGATATCCGGGTTCAGTTCAAAAAATAACCCTCTAGATTTGATGGCAAATCTTTTAAAAGCCCGAGGAGATGATGGGAATTTTTCCGGTAACCTAGATGGTTACAAAACTCGATTTAGATGATGATCCAAATCACTCATAGTTTGCCTTTATTTCTTCTATCTAATAAACATTTGAGTAATAATTTTACAGGTACAATAATATTTCTCCATGGGATGCTAAATGACTTTCATTTGTTGATCGCAAAAGGACATCATCAGATTCTTATCTAATGACCCACTGTGATCGACATCACCTCAATGCATTGGCTCTTTGAGGATTCGTATTATTTTTGTATTTGTAATTATTTCTTTGGACTATTTAAGTTGTAATCTTCCTTTTGGGACACTTCCATTTGCTTGTAATTTTCTTTTAGGACCAGCCACCCTAAAGAGAGCAAGTATAAATACTTGCTTAAGTAAGGTTTTGAGAGGAAGCCAAAATTTTCAGAAATAGAACACATTTCACGTGTGAGGTTAGGGTTTTTCCTAAAATCCAAATTGCTCTTATAAATTTCAATACCAAGAATTGAAATTGTGGCGAGTTGCAACAAAGAGAAATTGTAAGTAATATCAATTCCTTTTTGTTATGTTTCCTTTTTCATCAATAGTGAGTTATATCTAGGGTTAATTAGGATTGTTCTTAGTCAAATTTTGATTTCATTTGAAATCATTCTATCATGTTATAAAATTGATTGGTTTTGACATTAGTTCTAACTATCAAATTTGCTATATTTTGTAGCATGGATTACCTTGTTGGGAAGGAGGAATACGACCTTGTTTTTTATTGTTGAAGATTGGTAATCTCTTGGTATTTTAAGTTTATTTAGTGATTCAATTGAGGATTTCATCATTGCGATTTTCATTACCTTGAAATATAGCCTTCGGATCATCTTTCACATTTAGGCCTCATGCAATTTTTGTGCCCCTTGGAACCAAATTGATCTTGTCATTTTAATGATTGTTGATTGATTCAATTACATGTGCTTAAACCCATCTTTTAGGCACGTCATGTGTGGGTCTTACTAGTGTAGGAAATAGACTAGAAATGTTTATCTCTTCTTTATCTAAGCATGACCCAATCGCAAAATCACAAGCGACGCACATTAACTTAAAAGGGAGATTCTAATTGGGGGAAACCATTATAGGGGAATTAGTTAATTTATTCTTAAGAGTTTTGAATGCATCGTTGTACTCTTGTGAGAGCATAAACTACACATCATTCTCTAATAGCCTAGTCAAAGGTTTAGCGATTTTAGAAAAATCTTTAATGAATCTCCTATAAAACCTTACAAGTCCTAAAAACCTCTTAATGGCCTTAACTAAAGTTAGGGGGTAGTAAATTGGCAATTATTTCAATCATTGCAATGTCTACTTCAATCCCCTAGTAGAAACCTTATGCCCCAAGACGATTCCCTCTTGCACCATAAAATGGCACTTTTCCTAATTTAGGACTAAATTGGTTTCTTTGCATCTCATCAGTACCCTATCCAAGTTGTAAAGGCATTGTTGGAAAGAATCTCCAAACACTGAAAAATCAACCATGAAGACCTCCATTATATCTTTGATCAAGTCTTCAAAAATGGCTACCATACACTACTATAAATTGGCTAGTGCATTATAGAGGCCAAAAGGAATCCATTTGGGTTGACCAATGCCCTTAGTACTTTTATGAGGCTAATGAATCATGTCATGAAAGAATTTCTAGGAAAATTTGTTGTTGTTTATTTTGATGACATTTTGATTTATAGTAGCAACCTAAAAAGTCATGTTGAACATTTATAAGGTAGTTTTCTCAGTATTGAGGAAACAGTAGTTATATGTATATCTCAAGTGTTCTTTCTATCAATCTGAGGTACCATTTCTTGGTTTTATTGTGACCGGTTCTAGTGTAAAGGTAGATGAAGAAAAAGTGAGGGCTGTTATGGATTAGCTAACACCACGATCAGTTGCTGAGGTAAGAAGTTTCCATGGGTTAGCTTCTTTCTATAGACGTTTTGTCAGGAATTTTAGTAGCATTGTCAGTCCATTAACTGAGTTGACTAAAAAGAATGTTCCTTTTGTGATAGGAAACCAATTCCAACAGGACCAATCACTAGAGCACGAGCCAAGGGATTACAAAATCTAGCTATGAGGGTCCTCCATGAGCAACTAAACCCTGAGGATGTTGAATTAGTATCTACTTTTTATTATATAATTGTTGTGCATTCCAGCAGGTACATTTATCGGTTTTACACGACGGCAAATAAAACACGCTAAGGATAAAATTGGGGACATTCTTGGACTCACATCCAATGGTCTACAATATGTTTAATTGAAGTGAATAACCGGCCACTTGAAGACCATTTTGTACTTGAATTTTGTTGATTTTAAAACTGGCTACTTAAGTGGCATCCTTGTAATTTTTGTGTTTTTTTTTATCTTAATTGGAGCAAGTATAAATATTTGCTAACTAGGGTTTTGAGGAGGCTTTTTGACATTTTTGAAATCAAACACATTTTTCCGTGAGGGTTCCCTTGCATGCAAAGATCTCTTATCAATTTCACAAGTGAACTTGTGGCGAGACCAACTTGAGTGGATTGTGAGTAATATCAATCTTCCTCTTGTTGTTTTTAAATTGTATTTAGTGAGCAATATCTAAGTGTAATTTGTTGGTGACTTATCATTGTCTACATGAATTAGGGTTCTTCCATTTTTAGATTTGAATCATTTTAATTTGAGTGGAATTCTAGTTCATTTCCATTATTTTCCATTGACATTTATACAATTGTTTATTCCTTATATCAATTTAACATCAATCTCATGAATTGGGGGTCATTTGTGAAGTTAGTGATCACACCATTTGTTGCTAGGAATTTATTGTTTACGCTACTTGTTAATGTGTTCTCTATCCAATTAGTAAGGTATATTATTTTGTTTAGGGAGAAAGGGCCCAAAAGAGTTTTGAGAAAGTAAAAGCAAAGTTAACTAATGCTCTAGTGTTAGCATTACTAAATTTTGATAAACTTTTTTAATTGGAGTGTGATGCCTCTGAGGTAGGAATCAGTGCTGTGTTGATGTAGGAAAAGAGGCCCATTGCTTATTTCAGTGAGAAACTGAGTGGTGCACTTCTAAACTACTTAGTATATGATAAGGAGTTCTATTCCTTGGTAAGGGCATTGATGATGTGCCAGCAGTACCTTCTTATTATTTATATAGATCATGAGTCACTGAAACACTTTAAAGGTCAACAACATCTATCCAAATGCTAAGCCAAATGGGTAGAATTCCTAGAAAGCTTTGCCTATGTGATTAAGTACAAGAAGGGAAGCACAAACATTGTAGCTGATGCCTTATCACGCAGGTATGTACTTATCACTTCTTTATAATCAAAGCTACTTGGATTTTACTTAATGAAGGAACAGTATGTTCATGATGAATACTTGAAATTGATTGTTAAGTGATGCTTTGGAGGGAATGTGGTCGATGGGTATTATATGATAGATGGTTTTCTATACAGAGCAGGAAAATTATGTGTACCTTATGGTTCAATTAGGGAATTGTTGGTCAAGAAAGCTCATACTGGAGGGTTACCTGGGCATTTTAGTGAAAAGAGAACTTTAGAGTTATTAAAAGAACATTTTTACTATAGGGGTATGTTGAAGGATGTCCACAAGGTATTGGAGAGGTGTGGTATTTGTAAGAGGGCAAAAGGAAAGAAGGGAGCTTAAGGTGAATATATGCCTTTACCTCTACCTACATAGCCTTGGATTGATGTTAGCATGGATTTTATCTTGGGTCTTCTCAGGATATAGAGAGGGAAAGACTCCATCATGGTGATCGTCGACCGCTTTAGCAAAATGTCACATTTTGTGCCTTACTACAAAACAGATAGCGCACTTTTTATAGCTAACCTTTTTGTGCAAGAAATTGTACAATTACATGGTGTTCCCATAGCATAGTGTCTGATAGAGACACTAAGCATGTTCCCATAGCATAGTGTCTGATAGAGACACTAAGTTTCTCAGTTTCTTCTATAAGAGACTTTGGAAACGACTTGGAACTAAACTCATGTATACTACATCATGTCACCCCTAGACAGACAACCAAATAAAGGTTGTCAATCGTACTCTTGGTACCTTACTAAGTGCAATGGGTTGCAAGAATATTACCAATTAGGACTTGTGTCTTCTTATTGTTGAGTTTGCTTACAATAGGTCAACTTATAGTGATGTGCCTTACAATTCTAACAGCATACACATCAATACAAATGTGTGAACACTAAATCAATTCCACAATGGCGTGATCAACAACATTCCTTTGAACCCTAATTCACGTGGATTCAAATGGCAAAGATACTAAATTGTGATGAGGAACAATGTAATTGTAAAATAAGCAATGGATAACAATATAAATTAATTCGAATTCCACTTAAATTGACTTGAATCAAATCTAAAAATGAGGAACCCTAATTCATGTGAAAGACAACAAGTAACACAACCAAATTATATCTAGATATGACACACTAGAAAACAATTTGAAGTAACTAGAGAAAGATTGATATTACTCACAATCTCCTCAAGCTAATCTTGCCACAATTTCACAAATGAAATTGATAAGAGAATATTTGCATACAAGGACTCTTCTTCACGGCAAAAGGTGTATATTTTCTTAAGTTTCAAAATCTCCCTCTAAACCCTACTTAGCAAGTATTTATACTTGCTATAATTAGGGTAACAACAACAAAACAAATTACAGGTAAGCCACTCCAAATGACTAGTTCTAAAACATAAAAATACTAGTACAAATAAGTCCTCAAATGGCCAATTCTTCACTTCAATAGAACACATTATGGACCGGTAGATGTAAGTCTAAGAATGTCCCCATTTTGATCCTTAGTGCATTTTATTTTCCATCGTGTAAAAACCGATAAATGTACCTACTATAATGCAAAGATAAAGTTTTATTAGATAAATATGACAACATGTGGATATCTGGGCTCATGTATCCAATTTGTTTTGCCCACTGTTGGAATGATAGAGTTGATTCCCATCATCTCCTCGGGCCTCTGAAAGATTTTCCCTCAAATCTAAGGGGTCTTCTCTTGGACTAACACCTAGTATTTGTGTTTACTTGTTGGCTAGAGGTCTTGTAGAGCCACTAGTGATTCTAATCTGCTCCTAGAAAGAGCGAACCTCAAACGGAGACATAGGAGTTAAGACAATTCGTATACCATCTTTCTGAAACATATAAGTGTTTCTAAACCCATCATGTAGCACCTTCTTATCAAATAACCACGATTTACCCAGCAATTTATGAAAGGTGCACATAGGAAGCACATCATAGATAATCTCATATTGAATGGCACCTTTGCCCTTTGTGTAATGTGCAAGCTACCTTGATCGTCCAACCAATGCAATTTATAAGGGTATGAATGTGGACTAGTGGCTAGTTGTAAATTATTTACTAATGCAACAGATATGACATTAGTACAACTACCACCATCAATGAAAAGAACACATAGGTTACCTCGAATCTAATAAGGTGTGTGGAACAGGTTCTCTCTCTGTAATTTTCTAACATTTGGAGATATGATCATAACCCTGCGTAACACATTAATAGGTAAGTAATTTTCACCCTTTTTGTCCTCATGTGTCTTAGCGTTCTGATCATCATAATATTCTTGTAGAGCTAGGGAAAAATCTGTTAGTTCGACAACTTCTTCCTCATCATCTTCTTCGTTGCCCTCCACAATAGTCATCACCCTTTTATTGGGACACTGTGCAACTATATGTCCAAAACCCATGCATTTGAAACATTTGATCTAGCGAATCTTCCCACTAGTTGATCCTGGTGCTATCTGCCTAAAATCAAATCTAACTTCCTCTTTACCTTTTCTAGAAACATTTTTCTCCTTATTAGTGCTAGAGATAATTTTGTTTACAGCCTTAACATGTTCTCCTACTCTCTTTTATCCACCTATCTGACCATCTACTCCAATAGGTTTAATGGTAGTACCATACTTGTTACTAGTAGCTCAGAAAGGATTAGATCACCTCTACCTCTCCACTTTCAAGGCTAACTGTATAGTCTCATCAAGTATATTCTTCCTTTATAGCTCAACAACACAAGCAATCTCATATTTCAACCCAAACACAAATCGTGCTAGGGCTTGCTTAGGAGGCTTGATTGATCTACATCTAATCATCAGCATCTCAAACTCCTATACATAGTCATTAATGGGAATCAATCTTGTGGTTCCAGCACTAGGGAAACCTAAATTAGATGCATGAGCCCAGAAATCCACATATGGCTACATCTTATCTAATAATGTTTTATTTTGCACTTTAGCAAATTCATTTGTCGTTTTTTACAAGATGGTCAAATAACATGCACTCAGGATCAACTTACAGGACATTCTTGGAGTCACATCCAACAGTCCACAAATTGTTCAATTGAAGTGAAGAACCGGTCACTTGAAGACCATTTGTAATTGTAATTATTGCTTTTGGGAACCAGCTATTTTATTAGCACTTGTATTTTGTTGATTTTGGAACCGGCTACTTAAATGGTGTCCTTGTAATTTTTGTGTTATTTTACCCTAATTGGAGCAAGTATAAATACTTGCTAACTAGCGTTTTTGAGGAGCTTTTTGAAATTTTGAAATCAAACACTTTGTTGCCACAAGGGTTGTCCTTTGCATGCAATAGATCTGTTATCAATTTCTTAGTGAAATTGTGGCGAGATCAATTAGAGTGGATTGTAAGTAATAACAATCTTACTCTTGTTGTTTTTACAATTTGTGTTTAGTTAGTAATATCTAAGTATAATTTATTGGTAACTTGTCCATGTCCACGTGAATTAGGGTTCTTCATTTTCATATTTGAATCATTTTAAATTGAGTGGAATTCTAATTCATTTCCATTGTTTTCCATTGATATTTATACAATTGGTTATTCTTTATATCAATTTATCTTCAATCTCGTGAATTGGGGTTCAATTGTGAAGTAAGTGATCATGCTATTTGTTGTGGGAATATTTTGTTCACATTCTTTGAGAAAAAAGAGAAGTGACTTTCCTTGTTTGTTGTTTCAGAATTGATGTGTGAATTGTATTTCCAGATTTGTTTTGCATAGAGGATAGGGAAATTATTTGAATTCAAATACATTCATTAAGTTAGAAGAAGTTATTGTGTAGTATTAGTTAAATGCAATTTGAATATTTTTTAATTGTTTCTTACCATTTGTGGAGAAGCTTCAATAAGAGTTACATTTGAGTTGTTGTGCCATGATTGGAAGAGGAGGAAAGTGTGTGTATGTTGCACCATGTGTGAGTGCATGTGTGGTGTAGTGATTTTATGTGGTGAAGGGTGCAACATGGTGTATTATTTATGTTGTGGTGAAAGGTTGCTGCACGTGAATTGTAAGTGTGTGTATATGCCGTGAGTAAGGGAGTTGTAGTGGTTAAATTTGAATTTCAAAAGCCAGCATTAAAGTGTGGAAGTTATTATGTATTGATGCTTGAACACTTTGCTAAGTTAGAATCATTAACTAATTATTTGGAGAAGTCTTTATTATTGCTTCTACTTGTTGTTGCCATAATTGAAGTGTGGTTGTTGTGAAGGGGTGTACTACTTTGCCTTGAATTGTCCTTGTAATTCGACAAATCAAGTCCACAACTATGTCGAATGATAGTGTGAATGGGGGAAATTGGTAATGAGGCCAATAGCCAAGTTGGTAGCAGACAGGGTCATCGAATAGCAGGTGGAAGGACTTTGGAGGACAACTTCAGGACCTTACTACCATTGTTGCTACATTAGCAACAAAGATAGATAGGATAACGGTGCCACAACCACCAGTGGCGAATCCACAAGCACCACCACCTAGAGTAGCTCCTCAAAACGTTTAAAGGGAGGGAGTAGTTAAAGTAAATATGGGAAGAAGAGTGTAAGGAGATTATCATGCTCTTAGGGAGGAAAGAGATGATAATTTTAGGGTTAATTTATACCCGAACAGGGATTTCAAGCCACCTTGCGGATTAGAGTATGTGAAATTGCAGATGCCTTCATTTGATGGCAAGGGCTTAGCAGATGATTACTGGATTGGGAAGATAAAGTTGAGGATCTTTTCAAGTGTTATGAAATTGATGATAACACCAGGGTTCGTCTTGCAGCTATAGAGTTCATAGGTTATGCCGTCTTGTGGTGGAAGAATTTGGTGAATAGTAGGCAAAGGGATGGAGAGGCTGAAATACATACTTGGAGGGATATGAAATAGGTTCTAAGGAAGAGGTTCATACAAGAGCACTATAGGCAGGAACTATTTATGCATCTCCTAACACTGAGATAGGGAGGCAAAACAATGGATGACTACATACAGGAGTTTGAGACGTTAATGATCAGATGTAGATCAATCGAGCCACTTGAGCAAACCCTAGCACGCTTTGTGTCTAGGTTAAAATATAAGATTGCCTGTGTTGTTGAGCTGCAAAGGTATAGTACACTTTATGAGGCTATACAGTTAGCCTTGAAAGTAGAAAGGTAGAGGCAATCCAATCTATTTCGGGCCACTAGTAACAGGCATAGTACTACTACTAAACCCATGGGGGCAGATGGTCAGATGGGTGAACCAAAAGGAGTAGGCGAACATGCCAAAGCTATAGATAGAGTTACTCCTAGCACTGAAAAAGAGAAAAATGTTCTTGGGAAAGGCAAAGAGGTAGTTAGACTTGATTTTAGGCAAGCAACACTAGGGTCAACTAGTGGAAAGATGCGCTAAATTAAATATTTCAAATGCATGGAATTTAGACATATGGCTGCACAATGTCCCAATAAAAGGGTAATGACTGTTATAGAGGGCAACGAAGAAGATGATTAGGAAGAAGCTGTCAAGCCTATAGAATTATCCATGGCCTTATAGGAGTATTATGATGATGAGAACGCTGCGACACATGAGGACAAAAAGAGTGAAAATTACTTACCTATTAATGTGTTACACAAGGTTATAACCTTATCTCTAGATGCTAGGGACATATAAAGGGAGAACCTATTCCACACACCTTGTTGGATTCAAGACGACCGAGGTAGTCTGCATGTTATATAGAGGGAAAAGGTGCCAATCGGTATAGGAGATAGATACAGTGATGAGATTATCTATGATGTGCTTCCTATGTGCAACTTTCATATACTATTGGGTAGACCATGGTTATTTGATAGAAAGGTGTTACATGACAGTTTCAGAAACACTTACATGTTTCAAAATGATGGTATACGGATTGTCTTAACTCTTATGTCTTCGTCTGAGGTTCGCTCTTTCCAGGAACATATTAGAAACACTTATGGCTCTTCTAGACTTCCAACTAATAAGTAAACACAAACACTAGGTTTCAATCCAAAAGAAGACCCCTTAGATTTGAGGGCAAATCTTTTAGAGGCCCTAGGAGAATGTGGGAATCAATCATATGGTTCGAGTAGTAGGGAAACCTAAATTGGATGCATGAGCCCAAAAATCCACATATAGCCACATCTTATCTAATAATATTTTATTTTTCACTTTAGCAGGTACATTTATCGGTTTTTACAGGATGGCCAAATAACTTGCACTCAGGATCAACTTACGGGACATTCTTATAGTCACATCTAACGGTCCACAAATTGTTCAATTGAAGTGAAGAATTAGCCACTTGAAGACCATTTGTATTTGTAATTGTTGCTTTTGGGAAGCGGCCATATTATTAGTACTTATATTTTGTTGATTTTGGAACTGGCCACTTAAGTTGTATCCTTGTAATTTTTTATTATTTTACCCTAATTGGAGTAAGTATAAATACTTGCTAACTAGGGTTTTTGAGGAGCTTTTTGACATTTTGAAATCAAACACTTTTTTGCCATAAGCGTTGTCCTTTGCATGCAATAGATCTGTTATCAATTTCTTAGTGAAATTGTGGCAAGACTAACTAGAGTAGATTGTGAGTAATATCAATCTTACTCTTGTTGTTTTTTACAAATTGTGTTTAGTAAGTAATATCTAAGTACAATTTGTTGGTAACTTGTCCATGTCCACGTGAATTAGGGTTTTTCATTTTTAGATTTGAATCATTTGAAATTTGGTGGAATTCTAGTTCATTTCCATTATTTTCCATCAATATTTATACAATTGGTTGTTCTTTATATCAATTTATCTTCAATCTCGTGAATTGGGGTTCAATTGTGAAGTAAGTGATCACGCCATTTGTTGTGGGAATTTGTTGTTCATGCCACTTGATTGATGTGTTAGTGAGGCACATCAGTCATCTACTATTTTGCCTCCCAGCCTCAGTGTTTCGAGATGCATAAATAGTTCCTACCTATAATGTTCTAGTATGAACCTTTTCTTTAAAACCCATTTCATGCCCCTCCTGGTATGTATATTAGCCTCTCTATCCTTTGGTCTGCTGATCACTAGATTTTTCCACCACAAGGCAGCATAACCTATGAATTCTGTTGTTGCAAGGCGAACCCTAATGTTATCATCAATTTCATAACACTCAAATAGACCCTTAACTTTATCCTCCCAATCCAAGTAATCATCAGCTAAACCCTTGCCATCAAATAAAAGCATTTGCAGTTTCACATACTCCAATCCCCAAAGTGGCTTGAAATCCCTATTTGGGTATAGGTTAATCCTAAAATTATCATCTCTTTCTTCCCTAAGAGCATGATAATCTCCTTCCACTCTTCTTCCCATATTACCTCCAATTTCTCCCTTCCTATGAACATTCTAAGGATCTACCCTAGGTGGTGGTGCTTGAGGATTTGCCACTGGTGGTTGTGGCATCGTCATCCGATCTATCCTTGTTGCTAATGTAGCAACAATGGTAGTGAGGTCCTGTAACTACTCCCCCAAAGTTCTTCCACCTGTAGTTTTGATGACCTTGACCACCACCAACTTAGCTAGTCGACATGGTTGTTAACTTGATTTGTTGAAATATAAAGACAACTCAAGGCATATGTGGTATACCTCACAATCACCCATTCACAACAATCACACTTCCACGCCACAACAACAATCACTAAAGGACATAAAATACACTCTACTTAAGTTTCACACACCTACGGCACACTAGCAATCACGACAACAATAAAAGTAGAAGCAATAATAAACACTTCTCAAAATGGTAAGTTAATGATTCCAACTAAGCAAAGTGTGTTTTAAATAATTAATACACAATAACTTCCACATTTAATGTTTGCTTTTGAAATTCAAAACTTAACCACTACACACACTCTTCTACGCCACACACTCTTCACCACGGCACACACACACACACACAACCATGGTGCAGCACCTTCTCCACTACAATACATACACACACTACACCACGTTACAACCCCTTCACTATACACACTTCCACTTCATAGCAACAACACCACAATTGGAACACTTAATGAAAGCTTCTCCAAATGGTAAGAAAACAATTCAAGAATAGTCAAAGTATATTAAATCAATAATACACAATAACTCTTCAACTTAATGTTTGTTTCCGAATTCAAATTATTTCCTAATTGTCCATGGCAAAGATGGCAAATCTAAAAAGAAATGTATTCCACTTCCGAATTCTTGCAAAGGAAAGAGTATTGCAACAATCAACACTACTCAATGCTCAAATTCAAATTCAAAACTTTCCCTTCTTCTACTCACAACAAGCACTCACGGCAAGATGAAGACAACAAAGTTCAATTCCAAAATTCCACTTCCACTTCCACAACAATAAGGTATATCACAATACAATCACAAATAATTACTTCAATTCCACTTCAATTAACTTTAATTAAGAAATAAAAATTCAAGAACCCTAATTTCCCAATTGAAACTCATGCAAATCCTTTCTCTAAAACCTAATGCTTTGATACCAAAAAGTATGATGTGCCTTACAATTCCAATAGCATCTACATCAATACAAATGCGTGAACACTAAATCAATTCCATAATGGCTTGATCAACAACACTCCTTTAAACCCTAATTCACGTGGATTCAAATGGCAAAGATACTAAATTGTGATGAGGAACAATGCAATTGTAGAATAAGCAATGGGTAACAATATAAATGAATTCAAATTCCACTTAAATTGACTTGAATCAAATATGAAAATGAGGAACCCTAATTCACATGAAAGACAATCAGTAACACAACCAAATTGTATCTAGATATGATGCACTAGAAAACAAGAGAAAGATTGTTATTACTCACAATCTCCTCAAGCTAATCTCGCCACAATTTCACAAATGAAATTGATAAGAAAATTTTTGCATGTAAAAACTCTTCCTCACTGAAAAAGGTGTATATTTTCTTTAGTTTCAAAAGCTCCCTCTAAACCTTACTTAGCAAGTATTTATACTTGCTACAATTAAGGTAACAACAACAAAACAAATTACAAATAAGCCACTCTAAATGACCGGTTCTAAAACATAAAAATACAAGTACAAATAAATCTTCAAATGGTTAGTTCTTCACTTCAATAGAACACATTGTGGACCGGTGGATGTAAGTCTAAGAATGTTCCCAATTTGATCCTTAGTGCATTTTATTTGCCTCCTATAAAAACCAATAAATGTACCTGCTATAATGCAAAGATAAAGTTTTATTAGATAAATATGACAACATGTGGAAATCTAGGCTCATGTATCCAATTTGTTTTCCCTACTGTTGAAACCTTAGAGTTGATTCCCATCACATAGTTCAACTGGTAAGTCTCCCTTGAAAGTCGTGTATGGCTATAATCTTACCCTTCTATTGGATTTTATAGCTAATCCAGCAACAAAGGAAGAAAATTTAAGTGGAGTAGAGCGTGCAAAGGAGACTTAGAAGCTTCATCAAAAGGCTTTTGAGCATCTTAAGAAAACTCAAAAACACTAAAAACTTCAAGGCAATAAAAACAAGAAAACTAAGGTTTATAATCCAAGTGATCTAGTTTGAATTTATCTCAGCAAAGACAGGTTTCCTCATAAGAAATCACAGAAACTTTTACCTAAACCAGATGGACCATTCAAAATTTTGAAGTGCATCAACAACAAAGCCTACAGGGTAGAGTTACTAGGAGAATACAACGTCTTTACTACATTCAATGTTGCAGATCTATTGCCCTACTTACTAGAAGATACTCATGAAGACCCATTAGATGTGAGGGAAAATCTTCCATAAGCTTGAAGAGATGATGAGAATCAAACCAATGCGATAACATGACCCATTACTTGAGTAAGAGCTAAAGGACTACAGAACCTGACATTGAGAGTCCTTTTTTATCAAATGGAACCCACAAATACTCACATAGTGTCTTCATTCATTTTATATGATTGTTTTATATTTAATCAGGTACACTTGTCAGTATTATAGGAAGGCAATCAAACCAATTAGCACATGGTTTAAATGATGGTTCACGATCCATGTTTTGAATCGAAATGGACATAAAATAGTCAGCCATGTGTTATGTTATTTTTCATTATTTTCTTATGTTGTTTTTTTTTTTTTCATATTTAGGGATTAGCATAAATACTTGTAAAGGGGAACAACAAAAGACACTTGGTCTTATTTCAGCAAAAGGCATCACATTGAAAAGGGGAATTTTTTTTCTCTCTGTTTCATATACCCTTATCAATTCCATTTAAGGTTGTGGTGAGTGGAGGCTTAGATTGTTGTGTGTAAAATCAACAATTGCAAGTTGTTTCCTCATGCATATGTAATGAAATTGGTAGCCCGAACTCTGATAGAATTTTAAAATGATCCTCAACCGAAGGTCAAAGGAGGGGTATATTAGTCAGAAATATCCTTAGACCTCATGTAGTTTCTGACTGACTACATGAGATGATTAGCATATGATTATTCATGCATTAAAAATGTAAACTTACTTGTTTTGCATAAAAGGCGATTTGAGCTGAGATCTCACTAAGCTTTATAGCTTAACCCCCTACAGTTTACCCTTTTTGCAGGCACCATTCTGGTTTTGCCATAGTAGAATCCAGACAATGGTGAGAATCTTCAAAGATGATAATAGTTGGGCAAGTAAGGAAGAAGACAATTAGAATAGATATTTTTAAATTTTGAGTAGACTTTTTGATGAATGTAATATTAACCATATAAACCTATTTCTCTATCTATTATATATGTAAAACATTATGTTTTACATTAATAGACGTTAACTTTAATATTAGTAGAACTGTTATTTTTATGGTGGTTTCTAGAGTAACGATGCCTTATGTATCGTGTTGAAGTTTGTGTGTGCTGAAATCCGGCTAATCAGACTTCAATATAGTACACGATGAGGTGTTAAGACTAGGGTAACTCTTGGGGCATGACAAAGACTACCTACTCCTCCTTCCCATCCTACTCATCCTTGATCATTCTTCTACATGCCATTACACGTCACTCCTCTAAATTCACGTGTAGCGCAAGTATCACATAGCATGCACATAACCACAATGCAACGAAACCCCTACACCTACAATTCCAAACTTAATTGGCTCAAAGCCTACACAAGTGATCCCAATACAATACAATCTCTAATGTAATACTCTCTTAATAATATGCAAGGTGTAAGTTCACTCGTATTACAATTAGTTTTACTCAAGACAATAGCAATTGATATAAAAGAGACAAATTTTGTTTATGTTTTGTCACATCAAAATCATATACGAACCTTAGGTTCAATAGTAAATATATATAAGTTTCACTTTACTTCAAAATTAATTTGTTATCTCCCATTCATAAATTTTTTTAATTCCTTTTGGCAAGGGAGTAGATTAAACTAAAGCATAAATTTCACTTTGCATACTTGTATTTTTATCTATTGATACTTTGTATACCTATATTTTTATTTTTGAAATTTATTGTACCCATATTTTATCTCAATCACATGATTAATCAATGAACATGAATTGGTTTCAACTATGGCCAAAGATCTTTTGTGGGTCGTGACTTACGTGTGGTGGTCGATGGCTACCGGCTGAAGTGGATGAGTAGTGCAAACCCTTAAAAATTAAAAAAAGAAAAGAATGTTTGAACAAAAGCCTCGGTGGAATCGGGTTTCTCACTGATTCTTTCTTTGTGTCCTGCTTCTTCTTCTTTCACTTATAATTTTAAGGATCACCCCACCCATTATATTTGACCAGTCATGACATTAAGGATTTTCGCAGTTGTCAAGCACCTTAAGTCTAGGGGGTATATGCTTCCTAAGGTTTTGCCTTTTTTTAAGGGTTTTTTTTTTAATTTCCTATATTGAGATAATTTTTATTGTACCATTTAATTAAGCATATTTAATAATACTATTTTATTTAATTAATATTATGGCCAATCAAAGCCGACGCATACTTCTAATTAATACTGACTGATGCATCTAAAACATATGTAAGTAACGTATTAACGGATAAAATACGCATGCGTATATATATATATATATATATATATATGTATGTATATGTGAGTGTGTGGGTGTGTGAAAGCTGGAAATCCCATCTACTCAAACCACGTATGACAGTGAGATTAAAACCTTAATGAAGTTGGCTTTATAATAATTCTTATTACTTGCTTGTGACCCACGTATGACAGTGAGATTAAAACCTTAATGAAGTTGGCTTGTGACCCATCTGTTGTCTCATATAGGCTATCATTTTGGTTCGGTTCAATTTAGGGGTAGAACCAAATTGACCAAATTGCATTTAAAATTGTTCAATTCTAATCTTTAATAAATTGAAACACCTTTAAAGGTTTACGGTTCTAAACCAAACCGCTATAAATATAATTTGATTTATTTCAATTTGATTTGAACCACTTTACTTGCTCTAGTTGATAATAATCATAGTCATTGGAGTTTTCAACGAAGCAATAATATTTAAATTTAGGATCATTGCGCAAGAATTAAAACCATATAACATCTCACAAAGACATTGCATCTTAAGATAGTGAAAGCATACAAATATGTTATAGAGATAAGAGACTACGGTAAAATAAAGGAGTAGACCATAAAGGCTAAGAATGAGATGAGAGATGAAAAATAGAAAAGGTAAACAAGGTTAGAAAATGTTGAAAGGGTTTAAAACTAAAACATATCATTTACTTTTTATTTTTCAAAAAGAAGTAAATTAGTTAAAGTTTAAGTGGTTCGGCTTGAATTAGCTTTTGATCCCGTATTGAGTTGTGAAGCATTTGGACCCTCTCTAAATTAAACTTTTAACTAAACCAAAATATAAAAGAACCACATTTTAAGATTTAGTCTACTTCGGTTTGATTCTTCAGTCACCATATTTCAGTGTGATAAATAGCCCTACATTAAAATATATAGTAAATTTGTAATGATTTAAGATATGTCCCTAGGGTATTGTGTTTGGCAAAATAGGTTGAATTTCAACTTTTCAATTTCTTATTTCAAAATTAAAGGGAAAGATAATCCATTTATTGCCCTTTTATGGATCATATAAGTGGAATAAGATAGCCTTCCTACCATGACAGCCTCATGAAATTTTTTTATTTATATACTTTGAAATATAATGTTTTTTATTTACATCCAGGGAAAAGAGATACATCACTTCCGTTTTCCAAGATTTCTTAGTTGGGAATCTAATTTCTTGGAATTTGATTAACCATCCATTGTTTGGTAATTTTATAAAAAATGGATAAATCATTATTATTTTGTTTGATTGATTTAAAGTGGATATTGAAATTATAAGTAATATTGATAAATGGATAAACACATTAAAAAAATGGAGTAGAGCAAAGGCAGAGTAGGGGAGAGGAAAATGTGGGGCAAAGAGAGAGACAAGAGTTTTTTTTTTTTTTCGATAAAGTAGGATTTTATTGTAATTAATTGTGATTACAATGACAAGAGACTTGCAAAAGAGTTCAAACAAAAACTATCCTGCATCTACTACATCCCGCAGATAGACTCATGGGCTACAGTCCATATGCACTAGGTTTAGTACACTGGAAGGTGGAACAAAAGCAACAAATCTGTCTTCTTCCATGCTGCTAGAGGTCAGCTAGATGATCCACAACAAAATTGGTCTCTCGCGGTGTATAGATAACCTTAGACTCGTTCAAATCGCTCCATAACGTGCTTACAAGCAGCTAACATGTAAAACATATTTCCATTGTAAATTGAAACTATCAGGTGCATTAATCCTATAAGCAGCTACGTATGAGTCCATGCACAATTCCACCCGCTTTGTCTGGAATTTGTCTCCATATGTTAGGCCCCAATATATACCCAAATTTCTACAGATAGAATGTCTATACCACCTATTTTGTGGCCAAATCCAAGGATCCATCTGCCTTCCTCTTCCCAAATAACACCAACAGCTATTGTCTTGTTTGTTTGATGTTTCCTTGTAGCATTTGTGTTAATTTTCAGCCACCCTTCCATTCCATTGGTGGTTCACATTTAATAGGTATTGGCCTTATGAGCTTCAGCTTTACCTTACATGACTGTAGACCCAAAATTCATGTACCTTCATGCGAATAAGATGCCATGGTGCCATCTCTAATTCTGCAACTCCATTCCACGAAATGTTCTGTGCTGGCTAAGCAAATAAAATGCTATTACGTTGAAGCCAAATGATCCAAAGTGCAAATGTACACAGCACTTGCCTAGGGGATTCTGTTACTACTTGTAGGGTCTTACTCTGCTTACTATTGACATAAACCCACTGTTGGAAGGTCAACTGTTGTTGCAAAGAAAATTGATCTATAAGGCCCAGTGAACTCCAAAGCTCCTGCAATATTGGGCAATATCAAAAAGCATGCTCATGATCTTCCTTTTCGGCTGCACAATGGGGGTATGGAAATTTTCCATTAGGATAAATCCGCTTCTACTTACTTCTTATTAGTAGCCCACCATGTAACAATCTCCACAAAAAGATCCTAACTTTCGGACTGAGAATAGCTTTCCACAACCAACTCCAATTTTGCTCTCTTCTGTCTTTGCTTCATATTAGATACGTGTAAAATTCCCTAATGGACGGCTGCTGATGACAATTGTAAGTTAAAATCTGATTATCGTCTTTGTTTGAGCAAAGGATGGCTGGCCCATAATTCTGCAAAATCAAGTCAAAAATGGCAAATCCCATTTTCTGCTCATCCCATGAGATCTCTGTCACCCAACAATCTTTCACTGCCAAGTGTTGTGAAGATATATGAATGGGTCCTGCTATACGTTGGCACACAGTGGAAGAACCACCCCAATGATCAAACCAGAAGCTTCTATCTGCACCATTTTTTATGCTCTTGACTCTCTTCTCTTATCCAACTACATTCCTCTACTCGTTTTCTTCCATAAGGGAGAGGAGTTTTTAGCTATTATGAAGGAGGTACCAACAATAAGCCTTTCGTACTTTTGAGAGCACAGATTGGCCTAGAGCTTTTTGTTTTTTTGAAGGAAATTGGCCAGTCACTTAAGAGCTCAAGCTTTATTTCTTAGGGGAAGATCATGAATCCCTAATCCTCCTTTGCTTTTTGTTTTAACAACTGATTTCCATGGAACACGACGCAACTTGTGTTCGTTGTTACTACCTTGCCATAAGAAATTCCCCATTAATTTCTCCATGGTAGCAATAGTTCCTTGAAGCAATTTTGCAGCTTATAGGTAGTACATTGGTAAAGAGGAAAGAACTAAATTAGTAAAAATTAACCGAGCTGCAAAGCTTAGTAGCCTCGCTTTCTAGCCATCTAATTTCTTCTGTATTTTTTCAATAAAAAACTATGTTCCATTCCCACCATAAATCCAAGATACTTGTCATAGTGATGCACCTGCCTTTTGCCCATTGCCTAACTTATAGTATCTTTGAGTGTAGGAGACACATCTAAAGAGAACACAATAGAGGATTTGTTCAAATTGCCTAAGGCATGACCATTTCCCAAAGAGACTAAGAGTGTTTAATAATTCTAGCCATGTGAGGTGATGCTTTGGTAAATAAAATGTTAGGAAAAAGATTCGAACTTTTCTTCTTGCCTGTGCGATTAACAATTGAAGCAAACAACAATGAATAATAACTTGCGGAAATAAAAAAAATCAACACCAAGGATTTACGTGGAAAACCCTAATTTGGGGAAAAACCATGGGATCGCCGCACACAAATTCTTCCACTATCAGAGTAATGGGTTACACACTTCTTCACTAATCTCACTAGTGGATTACTCAATTTCACAACAAACCGGTAGATCAAATACAATGGATTTCCCTCTTTAGAACTCTCTCTAGGTTTAGGAATAACCTCTCTGTGTTTCTCACTCTTGTGTTTCGTACCACCCACACAGGAACACTTCTATATATATATATATTGGCCACAAAAAAAACAAGTTTAGGACTTATGCCAACTCAAGGCCGGCGGCCTAAGTATCCAACGTTAGCGGCGTTGGGCCGGCCTTGAGCCGGCCTTCAATGTCACCGAGCAACAATGACAAAATAAAGCCAACGACGATCCTTTGTTTAGGCCGGCAGCCCCAAGCCGACCTTGCCCTGTTTTGCTTGGTTTCGTCAATTTTCTTCAAGCTTAACATTCTTTCATCCAAGTATACTTCATATACTTAGGATATCATTGGTATAGACCCATATGTGTTGGATCTATACCCCAATAAACTCCCCCTCCAACTCATATGGAGGGTTCCATCACCCCTGCAATCTTCCTGTAGCAAACAATCTTCTCATTGGGTAGAGCCTTCGTCATCATATCTGACGCATTGTCATCAGTGTGAATCTTCTCAAGCTTCAACTGTTTTGACTCTAGCACATCCCTGATGTAATGATACCTAACATCAATGTGTTTTGACTTGGAGTGGAACATCGGATTCTTACTAAGATGTATAGCGCTTTGACTATCACAGTACAGCTTCAACTCTTCCTGCTCTTTACCCAGCTCTTCTAAAATCTTTTTCATCCACAAGACTTCCTTGCATACTTCTGTTACAGCAATATACTCAGCCTCAGTAGTGGAAAGTGCAACACACTTCTATAACTTTGATTGCCAGGACATTGCTCCCCTTGCATAAGTAATCAGGTAACCTGAAGTGAATTTCCTAGAATCTAAATCACCAACCATGTCAGCATCTGAAAACCCCTCTAGTGCAGATTTATAGTCACTGCCAAACTGTAAACATAACCTGGAAGTACCCTTGAGATATTTGAGAATCCACTTAACTGTTGTCCAGTGCTCTTTTCCTGGATTTGAGAAATAGCGACTCACCACACCTACAGCATGAGCAATGTCAGGCCTGGTACACACCATGGCATACATAAGACTTCCCACTGTTGAAGCATATGGGACTTTCTTCATATCTTTCTTGTCTGCCTCACTCTTTGGACACTAAGCTGAACTCAGTTTGAAGTGACTTGCAAGTGGAGAGCAGACAACTTTTGCTTTGCTCATGCTGAATCTCTCTAACACCTTCTCAATATACCTCTCTTGTGATAATCATAACTTCTGGCTCTTCCTATCTCTAATAATCCTCATACTCAGAATTTGGCTAGCGGGTCCTAAGTCTTTCATGGAGAAAGACTTACTCAATGCAATCTTCAGTTCTTTGATCTATTTGGCATCCCTGCCAATAATCAGCATATCATCTACATAAAGTAGCAATATAATAAACTCATCACTAGTTAACTTCTTAAGAAAGACACAATGGTCTGTAGCAGTCCTGATATAACCCTGATCAATCATGAAGGACTCAAACTTCTTGTACCATTGCCTTGGAGCTTATTTCAGTCCGTATAAACTTTTCTTCAATTTGCAAACAAGATTCTCCTTCCCCTTGATCTTGAACCCTTTAGGCTGCTCCATATAAATCACTTCCTCCAGATCACCATGAAGGAATGTTGTCTTCACATCCATCTGCTCAACCTCTAGATTCATCCTAGCAGCAATACTGAGCACAACCCTAATAGATGACATCTTCACCACTGTTGAGAAAATCTCTTCAAAATCGACCCCCTTCTTCTAACTAAACCCCTTCACAACCAGCCTTACCTTGTACTTTGGCTGTCAGCTACTTTCATCAGTCTTCAATCTGTACACCCATTTATTTCTTAGAGGTCTCTTACCCTTAGGAAGTTTAACTAGCTCATAGGTCTTGTTCTCATGCAAGGATTTGATTTCCTCTTGCATGGCTTTCACCCATTCTCTCTTCATGTCATGAGTCATTGCTTCCTCATAACATTCAGGTTCTCCCCCATCAGTAATCATCACATACTCATCTGGACTATACCTCACTAATGGTCTTCTATCTCTAGAAGATCTCCTCACCTCAACCTGCTGCTGTAGCTCTTATAACTCATTACCTGTGTCCTCCACAGTTCTTCCATCAGTAAGATCAAATAAAGGTGCAGGATCTACATTTGTGGGAATCTGACCTGAGGATGCTAGCTTCTCAGTCTTTTCCATATCTTCAATTGTCTGGTCTTCTATGAAAACCACATCTCTGCTCCTGATAATCTTCTTATCAATAGGATCCCACAATTTGTACCCATACTCATCATGTGCATATCCAAGGAAAATACATTGCTTGGAGTTGGCATCAAGCTTTGCTCTCTCATCCTTTAGAATGTACACAAAAGCCCTGCAACCAAAAACTCGTAAGTGATTATAAGAAATGTCTTTACCTGTTCAGACCTTCTCTGGGATATCACCATCCAGAGCATATAAGGGAGAAAGATTTATCAAATCAACAGCTATTCTCATAGCTTCACCCCAAAATGACTTAAGCAACTTGGCCTGAGATAACATGCACTTCACTCTCTCAGTGATGGTGCGATTCATTCTTTCTGCAACACCATCCTGCTGTGGTGTCTTTAGAACTATCTTTTCCAGTTTTATCCCATGATCAACACAGTACTATTCAAATGGGCTTCTGTACTCCCCACCATTGTCAGTCCTAACACAAATCAACTTCCTACTGGTCTCATGCTCCACTCTAGAGTGAAACTGTTTGAATACATTCAAAACCTGATCTTTGGACTTCAAAGCATATGTCCAAAGCTTCCTAGAGTGACCATCAATAAATGTAAAAAAATACATTGCACCACCTATTGTCAAATCCTTCATATAACACACATTTGTATGAACCAAATCTAATATATGAGCTTTTCTACTGGATGAATTTCTTTGAAAAGTAACTCTGTGTTGTTTACCAGCATAACAGTCGGTACATGGTTTTAAAGAAGTACCTTTCAAATCTGGTAAAAGCTTCTTCTTCATAAGCATCTGGAGCCCCTTCTCACTCATGTACCCAAGCTGTCTGTGCCACATCTCTACAATAGCATCATCAGTCAAGTTCAATTCCCCTTTACTTAGCTTTGCTGGCATTAAGTAAAGTATGCTATCCTTTCTTCCTTTTGCTACAATCAGAGACCCTTTGGTGAGCTTCCAACTACCATCACCAAAGTAACTATGAAAGCCTTTATCATCTAATTTTCCTATTGAGATCAAATTCAGGCAGATATCTAGTACATGTCTCATATCCTTGAGAACGAGTTTACAACCTGTATTAGTTTCCAAGATGATGCTCCCAATGCCTGTAATCCTTAAGGTTTCATTATTTCCCATCCTAACATTGCCTTAATCACCAGCAGTGTAGGATGAGAAAAACTCACCATGTGCTATCACATGAAAGGAGGCACCAGAATCAATTACCCAGTCACTATCATGACCTGCAAGACTAATACAACCCTCATCCCATGTAACCACTATCTCACCATCTGTTGCTGTAGTGGTGTTTTCATCTGAATCATCACCCTTTTCCTTGCTTTTTCTTCCATAGTCTGCATTCCTTCTTGTAATGTCCTGGCTTGTCACAATAACAACATTTAATGTTCTTTCTACCCCTTGACTTGGATCTCCCCTTTGACTTATCTGCTCTGTCAGATCTATCATTCTTTCCTCTATTCTTGTTTCTACCCCTCCTATCAGACTTGTCTGTGACAAGTGCCCTAGAATCAGAACTAGTACCTAAATCTTTCCTTTTGGCCTCTTCATTGATTAAAATATCCTTAACCATAGACAACGTCAACGTTCCATCTGGAGCTGAATTACTAACCGATACTACGAGAGTTTCCCAACTCTCAGGTAATGAGCTCAACAATAGGAGTGCTTAGATCTCATCCTCAAGCACAAGCTTCATAGCAGTCAGTTGATTCACGAGTCCCTGAAAATCATTCAAATGCTCGGACATATTCGAGCCTTCCATGTATTTCAATTTAATTACCCTTCTTATCAAAGAAGTTTTATTCAAAGCAGTTTGCCTCTCATACATCGACTCTAGTTTCTTCCATAGAACATCAGCCCTAATCTCCTGAGCAACATGATGATATACACTCTGATCAACCCACTGTCTAATATACCTTACAGTTTTCCTATGTAGTATTAACCACTCTACATCAGATTTATCCTGTGGCTTTGCAGCATCACCACCCAAAGGCAAATACAAATCTTTGCAGTATAACAGATCTTCCATCACCGACTTCCAGATAAAGTAATTAGAGGAATTAAGTTTAATCATCGTACCTGAAGATTCAGCCATGTCTGTGATTGAAAACACAAAACCTTAACTTCAATTTGTAGCGAAAACCTTAATTTTCTTTTTGAAACCTGGTGCTTTGATACCACTTGTTAGGAAAAAGATCCGAACTTTTCCTCTAGCCTATGCGATTAACAATTGAAACAAATAACAATCAATAATAACTTGCGGAAATAAAAACAATCAATACCAAAGATTTACGTGGAAAACACCAATTTGGGGAAAAACTACGGGACTGTCGCACACAAATTCCTCCACTATCAAAGTAATGGGTTACACACTTCTTCACTAGTCTCGCTAGTAAATTACTCAATCTCACCACAAACCGGTGGATCAAATACAATGGATTTCCCTCTCTAGAACTCTCTCTAGGTTTAGGAATAACCTCTCTATGTTTCTCACTCTTGTGTTTCGTACCACCCACACAGGAACACTTATATATATATATATATATATATATAATTGGCCACGAAAAAAAACAAGTTTAGGACTTACGCTAGCTTAAGGCCGGCGGTCTAAGTATCCAACGCCAGCGGCGTTAGGCCAACCTTGAGCCAACCTTCAATGTGATCAAGCAACAATGACAAAATAAAGCCGGCGGCGAACCTTTGTTTAGGCCGGTGGCCCTAAGCTAGCCTTGCCCTGTTTCACTTGGTTTCATCAATTTTCTTCAAGCTTAACATTCTTTCATCCAAGTATACTTCATATACTTAGGATACCTTGGTATAGACCCATATGTGTTGGATTTATACCCCAACATAAAACAATGTCATTTGCAAACATATAAGGGACAAGGAAACCTGTGTACCTCTTAATTTGATTGGCTTCCATTTTTCTCTATTCACTTGGTAATTGATGAGACGACTAAGGAATTCTAATGTCAAAATAAAAAGATATGGAAACAGAGGATCTCTCAATCTAACTCCCCCCAACCCCCCCACCCCCTAATAGGAGCAAAAGGTTCTGTTATAATTTCACTTTAGTAAAATGAGTTGCTGATAAAGGCATATTTTACTCATAATTCATTAAGCAATTTGCAAGTATTCATTATTGATTTTAGAGAAATCACAAGGAAATGGTACTTAATCATGTTTATTTTTACATTTCAGATGTTGGAGGACTTTGAGTTCAAAGCTTAATCAATTTGGAGAGATTGCATACAAATTGAAGCATGAAAAGATTGAAGGATGGCAAAATGACATTTAAAGCCGCCGGCCTTTATGGCCGGCTTTCCATGGAACACCGTCGGCCTTTATGGCCGGCTTAAATGAAGGCTACCGGCCTTAGGCCGGTCTTATTTTAATTGCATCTCCTTGCCTCCCCTTGCATATATATAGGTCCTAGGTCAATTTGTAGAGGATCTTTGGTCAATTTTTCTTGTTCTTAAAGTAGTTTTAACCTAGTTTTAGGGGAGAATTGTGGAGATCAAATCTTGGAGAAAACTTTGTGATCTTAGTGGAGATTATCATCCTTTGTGAAGGATTTGTGGAGTTCCTTGCAATTAAGGTTTTATTTGTATTGTTGAATTGGTGATTTCTGAACTTTATCTCTTATATGAAATTTAAGTATTTGATCCAATTATAGAATATGATTTCTTTTGCACGAATCTCCTTGAATCATAATCATGTCTTTATCTCCATGAATTGCTAAGTCTTTTCCTTGGGAAATTGGATGAAACCCTAGAATGTTAAAAAGATAATTGTAGCCATGTTATGTGATTAGGAATTATTAGGATTATTCATGATTGCAATTCCTTTGATTTCAATTATAATTGGTCTTTGATTATAATTGTTAGAAATCTTTTTGATACGGGAGTGAATTAGGATTTGTTAGGAATTCTTAATTAGACTGATTATCAATACGGGAGTTGCAATAATTGGTTTAATTAGAGTTTATGGAGGGTGCAATGCAATGTTTCTTGTTAATTAATCACAAAGGGATTAGGGTTAATTGATTTAGGGCATTAGTTGTTTGTAGCATCGGGAGGTGTATGAACATAATTTTGATTCCTTGGTTAATTGGAGACACGGAAGCCGACTAATTGATTTAAGGTTAACTTCCCTAAAAAGGATTTTCTAAACTTACTTGAATAACCTTATAACCACTAGTTGATATAACATGGTAGCAGTTTGATTAACGAATCTAGGGTGAATTCTAATTTCCCTCGTTCATAATTGATAGATTCTTCATAAAATTCTCCTTGTTTGCTTTAAGTTAAATTTTTAGCTTAGACATTTCAAAACCCCTTTTTAATCACCTAGATATTGATAAGAATTGCCATAGGTCTAGTACTCTATTGGTTCCTTGAGGGATCGACAACCTTACTTTTCACCACTCTATTACTTGATACGACCAGTGCACTTGTTGCTATTGCGCTTTTATTTTATATACATTCTGAGCGTATCAAGTTTTTGGCGCCGTTGCCAAGAAACTAATAGATATTAGATTTTGTAGTTCTGTTGGTAGTCTAGGTGCAATTTTACGTTTTTCTTGGCTTTTGGTCTCTTTGCAGGTGTTACATGCGCAGGAGTAGGAGTGCTGATCTCCTACCATTCGATATTGAGATTGAGCATACTCTACGTCAGATTAGAAGAGACAACACGCAGAGAGAACAAGTGGAAGAGATGGCGAATGAGGATAATCGCCAGATTCAGGGTGTTCAGCGAGCACTTAGAGATTTCTTTGTTCTTAGGATTCAGGAACCGCCCATTGTTAGGCCAGCTATACAAGCCAACAATTTTGAGCTTAAACCGGCACTCATTCAGATGGTGCAATCGAGTCAGTTTGGAGGGTATTCAAATGAGAGCCCTGATGATCATCTTGCTGGGTTCCTTCAATACACTAACACTGTCAAGCAGAATGGTGTCACTGATGATGCCATAAGATTACAAGTTTTCCCTTTCTCATTGAGGGATAAAGCTAGAGCTTGGTTTTATTCATTGCCCCAGGGATCTGTCACTACCTAGGAAGACCTATCAACCAAGTTCTTGAGGAGAATCTTCCCACCAGCTAGGACCGCCAAACTAAGAAGTGACATCACTAACTTTACAAAGTTTAGTGGTGAATCACTTTATGAGGCATGGGAGAGATTCAAGGAAGCAAATAGAAAATGCCCACATCATGGTTTACCAGACAATCTCCTTATTGAGATCTTTTACTTGAGTCTGGATGAGACATTGAGGTCTCTTATGGATGCTGTAGCTGGGGGTGCACTAATGGGAAAAACTTACTTAGAGGCCAGTGCATTGATAGCAGAGATGGCCTCTAGTGCACACAATTGGCAAAATGAGAGAAGTGGTACTAGAGTCGCTTCATTGAATGACAATGTCAGTATGGCTCAGTTGACTGCTCAGATAGCTGCCCTCACCACTTAGGTAAGTAGACTCGCCTCTTCAAATTCTTTTAATGCTAATCCATCTTCTAGTTGTGAAATTTGCTCAAGACCTCACTCAGCTAGTGAGTATATGGCTGGAAAGTCATCAGCTCCATCTAATGGAGTGCAGGTAAACTTTGTAGGCAACCTCCAGAGAGGTACTCAAGGACCATATTCGAATACATACAATCTTGGGTGGCACAATCATCCAAACTTCTCATGGAGGAATGAGAATCAAGCACTTAACCCGCCCCCTGGATTTCCCAAAAAAGCCTCTACTCAGAATGCCTATTCTCAACAGCAACCCACTCAGATGGAAGAGCTCATGAGGTGCTACATGCAAAAGACTGACACCCTCCTGCAAAACCAACAAGCTTCTATCAGAAACTTGGAGGGTCAGCTCGATCAAATTGCACAGTAGCTAAGTACTAGACCCTCAGGGTCTTTGCCTAGCAAAACTGAGGAGAACACCCGTCATATCAATGCCATCATGCTAAGGAGTGGTAAGGAGGTGAAGAAAGCTGAAAGGCAGGTAAAAATTCAAGAGAAAGATCTAGAGAAAGGTAAGTAGAAGGAGGAGGAACTCACATCCAAAGCACTAGTGTTGCAGCCTTATGTTCCACCTATCCCCTTCCTAGGAAGACTCAAGCAGAGGGAGTTGGAAGCCCAGTTTACCAAGTTTTGTGACATATTTAAGGGGCTTCAAATCAATAGACCTCTCTTAGAGGCCTTGAAGCAAATTCCATCCTATGCCAAATTCATGAAATAGCTGCTCTCTAACAAAAGATCCATGGAGAGTGTTGAGAAAGTAATGCTTCTTGGCGAGAGTTCAGTTGTCATAGAGAAGAAATCTGCTCAGCTACCTAGAAAGCTAAAAGATCAGGGAAGTTTCAGTATCCCTTGCACCATTGGTAATATTGATTTTGAGAATGTTTTGATTGATTCTGGTGCAAGTATTAATTTAATGCCACTTTCAGTTTTTAGGAAGCTTGGAATAGAGCCACAAAAGTGCAAGAGGAGACCAATCACTGTGCAGCTAGCTGATAAGAGCTCAAGGTTTTCCAAGGGTATAGTGGAGGATGTCTTAGTCAAGGTCGATAAATTCATATTTCCAGTGGACTTTGTCATACTGGATGTGGAAGAAGATGAGGACATTCTACTCATTCTGGGTAGACCATTCCTAGCCACAGGTCAAGCTCTAATTGATGTAGGACAAGGTAAGCTTACCCTTCGAGTACTAGATGACTAGGTAACATTTGATATGTATGATCCTGTGTTTTTGTCTAATGAGAAAGCAATGTATTCTGACATATCTGCTGAGGGTGAAATTACTAATAATGATGTGGAGGAAGATGTAAGGCAAACCACTCTTGAAGCTGTCTTGAATGAGATAGATGATTGGGGGGATGAGGATGAGTAAGAAAACAAAGGCTGTGAGCAAGTACCCTAGACTGAAAATGTTGTTGCTTTCGAGAAGATGGACCACTATGAGAAGCCACCAGTGCTGACACTAATGCCCATGTAGACACTTGAACCTAATGTCTTTTCTAATCATTTGTTTGATTATGAGTGTCTGAATTCAGGAAATCCATGGCCTCACATTAATCCAGCGCCTGTGACAAGAGAATTGCAACAGCAGATTCAAGGCCAGTTGGATGAACATAGGGAAATCTTAGGGTGGTCAAGGGCAGACATCCAACAGTTAAGTTTGTTGATATCCACCTACAAAACATTGGTGGAAGCTAAAAAGAAGGGCACCATACCATAGAAGGAAGCTTGGAATCCTAATCAGAAGATGATGGTGTTGGAGGAGTTGTTTAAACTCCTTGATTGAAGCTGAGACGACAAACCCTGATAGTCAGGCTGATGACTATAAAACAAGCGCTCTATGGGAGGCAGCCCATATTTACGTTTAATTTATTGTGTTTCGTTGGTTTTCTTTTAATTGTTTTTAGGAAAATGCAAGATGAATGTTCACAAGGACCAATCTCTCCAAGTTCAACTTTAATGGGATTTAAAAATGGCTTCTACATGTTATACCAGGAGAGTACTAGTTCCTTTTGTCTTATTTCCTTCCTATTTTGTTATTTGCATTGATGTGAGACAGTGTGGACACTGTCTATTCTTAAGTGTGGGGAAAGGAATGTAGGTATTAAAGTTGAGATGAGTATTGCCTGTTTTGTGCTTTGATGATCATACTCTTCCATTATCTTGAATTGTATTTTTCCCTGAGTTATCTGACAATTTTTAGGCCAATTTTTTCAAAAATTTTGATGGAAATCTAGAGATTATACAAAAAAAAAAAAAAAAAGCCTTTTGCATCTATTTATGATTTATTAAAAATAATAACTCATTATTATGCCCTACTCACCACTGTTATGATTCTTGTACTTAGTTAAAATTAATGAAAAAAATCTTTAGAAATCAAATTTACCTAGTTTTTAGCCTTATAATTTGAAGTTTAAGAGTCTATTGAGTCATCTTGTGAAAGATAAACAGGTCTACTTCGGGTCTCTTCTCTAGCTAGTATATCTTCTTGAAAGTTTCTTTGAAAGCTTTTCAACATCTAATGAAAGAGGTAAGGGAAACTCCTCACTTAGTGATCCCTTATAAAAAAGTCTTAATTCTGTATAGCACTCAAATGAAATAAGTTGCCTTACTCCAATGACTTAGGTAATTGAGTTAAGAGTATCCAAACTTGAATGCTAAAGTGAGGGAGAGTTCGATCGAGTCACTTTAAAACCTGATCACTTGGGTGATGAGCCCAAGATGTGCCGAATCGGTGATCTCACTATAGCGATAAGGGCAGAGAAGCAAAAGTTCAATACACGAACTTATTTTATAGTAAAAGAGAGAGAGAGAGAGAGAGAAAAGTAGAGTTTTAGTGAATTCTCATCAATAAGTTACATTGGACTTATAATAAAAAGGGAGAAAATCTAGGAAAGGAATTGATACCATATGCTTTCATTTCATGTTGACTTGTTTAAAGAAGTGATGGGAAGGATCATATGCTTGCAAATTGCTAGTGAAGTTTAAATGGGTGTTTTTCCTTTAGGACTGAATATATACTTTTGGAATAAGAATTCTTAGGTTAAACGCTTGGATTAATGTTTGTTTTCTCTAGATTAGTTGGTTAATTTTGAGCATAGTACTCTAATCATATATTCCCAGTTTGGTTTGAGTGGTGGGCATCACAAAGTAGTGAGTCAGAAGTAAAGATGACAAATGTTCAAGTTTGTATGATAATGAAAAATTTTGTACTTTCTAGGATTGATTTCTTTCTAGTTTTATTTTGCTTGAGGACAAGCAAAAGTTTAAGTATGGGGGAGTTGATAAAGGCATATTTTACTCATAATTCATTAAGCAATTTGCAAGTATTCATTATTGATTTTAGAGAAATCATAAGGAAATGGTACTTAATCATGTTTATTTTTACATTTTAGATGTTAGAGGACTTTGAGTTCAAAGCTTAATCAATTTGGAGAGATTGCATACAAATTGAAGCATGAAAAGATTGAAGGATGGCAAAATGACATTCAAAGTCGCCGGCCTTTATAGCCGGCTTTCCATGCAACACCGCCGACCTTTATGGTCGGCTTAAATGAAGGCTGCCGGCCTTTGGCTGGCCTTGAGCCGGCCTTTGGCCGGTCTTGTTTTAATTGCATCTCCTCGCCTCCCCTTGCATATATATAGGTCCTAGGTCGATTTATAGAGAATCTTTGGTCAATTTTTCTTGTTCATAAAGTAGTTTTAACCTAGTTTTAAGGGAGAATTTTGGAGATCAAATCTTGGAGAAAACTTTGTGATCTTGGTGGAGATTATCATCCTTTGTGAAGGATTTGTGGAGTTCCTTGCAATTAAGGTTTTATTTGTATTGTTGAATTGGTGATTTCCGAACTTTATCTCTTATATGCAATTTAATTATTTGATCTAATTATTGAATATGATTTCTTTTGCACGAATCTCCTTAAATCATAATCATGTCTTTATCTCCATGAATTGCTAAGTCTTTTCCTTGGGAAATTGGATGAAACCCTAGAATGTTAAAAGGATAATTGTAGCCATGTTATATGATTAGGAATTATTAGGATTATTCATGATTGCAATTCCTTTGATTTCAATTATAATTGGTCTTTGATTATAATTGTTAAAAATCTTTTTGATACGGGAGTTGATTAGGATTTGTTAGGAATTCTTAATTAGACTAATTGTCAATACGAGAGTTGCGATAATTGGTTTAATTAGAGTTTATGGAGGGTGCAATGCAATTTTTGTTGCTAATTAATCACAAAGGGATTAGGGTTAATTGATTTAGGGCATTAGTTGTTTGTAGCATCAGAAGGTGTATGAACATAATTTTGATTCCTTGGTTAATTGGAGACGCGGAATCCAACTAATTGATTTAAGGTTAACTTCCCTAAAAAGGATTTTCTAAACTCACTTGAATAACCTTATAACCACTAGTTGATATAACATGGTAGCAGTTTGATTAACGAATCTAGGGTGAATTCTAATTTCCCTCATTCATAATTGATAGATTCTTCATAAAATTCTCCTTGTTTGCTTTAAGTTAAATTTTTAGCTTAGACATTTCAAAACCCCTTTTTAATCACCTAGATATTGATAAGAATTTCCATAGGTCTAGTACTCTATTGGTTTCTCAAAGGATCGACAACCTTACTTTTCACCACTCTATTACTTGATACGACCAGTGCACTTGCTACTATTGCGCTTTTATTTTATATACATTCTGAGCGTATCGGTTGCCTTTGATGAAGGGAGGATAGTTGCAGCTGATGCAAGAAATAATTTTGCGGCAGAGTTGATAAATTGAAGAATGGAACAACAACACTATTTCAAAAGTTGCATTACAAATATAGAAAACAAAGGAAAATTAATCCACTAACTACATGATCCTACAAGTAAGCTATGACTAACAACAACAAGATCACTTATCTAACTGATTCTAAAAAACTAGGACAACACAACAACAACAACAAAAAGGAAAAAAAAAAAAAAGATAGCTAAGACACGATAGCAACTAGACTATTTGTACTCTTAAAGCAAAATTCTAACACTCCTCCTTGCTTTAGGAGTTGCAAACACCAATTTTCTTTGTTAGAACTCCATTCTACTAGTTGGAAGTATCTTCATGAATAAATCCACCAGTTGATCCTTGGACTTGCAATAAACTAATTGAACATTGTCTTCCTTTTGCACTTCTCTCAAGAAAAATAACATGATATTGAAATGCTTGGTTTTTCCATGGAACACTAGATTGTGAGAGATTGCTATGGTAGCTTGGTTGTCCACAAAGATCTTAGTACTTTCCTCTTGCTCCAAATTGACATCCATCAAAACTTTCCTCAACTACATTGCATGATTTACAATAGCAATTGCAACAATGAATTCGGCTTCAACAGTAGATTGCACCACGATTTCTTGCTTCTTCAAGCTCCATGAGAAGATGCCGGATCCAAGGGTGAAGCAGTAGCTAAAAGTGCTTTTCTTATCATCAACTGAATTGCCCTAATCACTATCCAAGAATCCAATAAGCTTGAATTCCTTGCTTCAGGTAAACTTAACTCCAAACTCACATATACCTTTGACATATCGAACTGCTCTCTTGGCAGCTTTGAAGTGCAATTCACTTGTGTAATGCATAAATCTAGACAAAATGCTTACAACATTCAAAATGTCAGGTCGTGTAATTGTGTGATACATCAAGCATCCAACTAAGCTTCTAAAGTGACCTTCATTAACTCCACCAACACTATCATTCTTACATAGTTTTTCCTCTTAATTCATGGGAGTACTCAATGCCTTGCATCCTTCAAGCCAAAACTTATTTAAAATCTCCTTTACATATTTCCTTTGGAAAATAAAGACTTTATGCTCAACTTGCTTTATTTCCATCCCAAGGAAGAATGTCATCAATCCAAGATCTATTGTCTCAAACTCTTTTGCTAATGCATGTTTGATACGAAATCGGTTTGCTCGGATTCCTAATTGATATGAACCACGCCAACGTGTGACGAAACTCAATACCAATACGTTCGGAATTCTCTACCTAAGATGCCAAATACACTCAAGTGGAAACCGCGACTCGTTGTCTATAAGTGAGACAAGAACCTTGGTATAATATGAAGACGCCACAATCGGGATGAAAAACCGATTGATAAGTCGGAATGAACGCCATGGAAGAAAAATCCGATAAGTTCTAGATTAGTTCCTTAAAGAACCAAGAGAGGAATTCTCTCAAAAGTGTTTTTTCAAACTTTAATGTTGTATGTTCTATATTCTAGCTGTTCTAAACCCTAGGAGTTTTATAGTAGGATTTACAATTCATAACAATAAAGCCCAAAATGATATCACTTCAATAAGTTGCTTAAAAATAACAAAAACAAGACATGAAGGCCGGCGGCCTTGAGCTGGCGTTGGAGACATACACGGCCGTGTACTTCTAGACGTGTATCTTTCTGGGGATTTTCTTGACACCATACACGGCCGTGCCTTTTAGCCGTGTATATGGCCGTATATGATTCTGTGTAACCTTCAGACTCTTACACGGCCGTGCCTTGAAAAGACACGCCCTCATCAACCCGTATCCTTTATGATTTGTACAAGAGCAAGGGCTTTCCCATGGTTGTTCCAATCCTTTCCAACTTCATGATTGCTCCAATCCTTTCTGACTTCATGGACATCCTTTATCAACCCGTTAAGTGCTTCCTTGAATCATTTCACTCGATTTCTTGTGATCGGTTCATGTGGCACTTCAAGAGGATCCACATTCCATCTTCTGGCTTGGCTCCCATCATGGATCTCATCAATGTTTGAACTTTCCAACTAGTTGTGGATCATTTCCAGTTAACAAAAGATCATCGACGTAAAGAGAAACTATCAGAACATCATTGCTCTGATGTTTGACATAAAGAGTGGCCTCTAATAAGCTTTTTTGTAAATCCTAAACTCAGCAAGTATTCATCTATCCTGTTGTACCAAGCTCTTGGAGCTTGTTTCAATACATAAAGCGCCTTCTTGAGAAGAAATACCTTATCCTCTTTTCCTTCTTCTCAAAACCTTTCGACTACTCAACATAGATTTCTTCTTGCAGGACACCATTTAGGAATGTTGATTTCACATCCAGCTGATATACTCTCTAATTCATTTGAGCAACAACAACAAGTAAAAGTCTTATGGTGTCCAATTAAGAAACCGATGCAAAGGTATCTGAGTAGTCAACAATAGGCACTTATGCATACCCCTTTACCACGAGTCTTGCCTTGTGCTTGTTGATGGAACCATTAGCATTTAGCTTAGTTCTATATACCCATTTGACACCAATCACTTTTTGATCATTAGGCCTTTCTATAAGTGTCCATGTCCTATTCTTTTCTATCATGGATAGCTCTTATTCCATAGCTCTAATCCCCTTCTGACTTCTCTTAGCTTCCTCATAATCAACTAGTTCACATATAGCAATATTGCATCTTTTGTAGATGTCCAAGAGTCGCTTGCTTCCTCTTACTAGTGTATCATCTACGATTTCCCTTTGACAGTCATCTTCCTCATCTATGTTTGAACCAAGTAAATTCATCCTCAATTCTGCCACAGTATGTTTTCCAAGTTTTGTAGCCTCCCAGTTCCATTCCTTTTCTTCCATGAAATGAAAATCGCGACTTACGATGACATTTCCAGTTTGTGGTTGGAAGACTTTATGGGCTTTGCTCACTATGCTATAACCAATAAAGATCCCCGATGCAACTCTTTTATCTAGTTTGTTGAGCTTGACTTGTGGAACAAGGGTGAAGTATAAACAACCAAATATTTTTAAGAACTTTAAGGATGGTTTGCAAACATACCAAGCTTCAAAAGGTGTTTGATCTCTTATTGCTTTTGTTGGATGCCTATTTTGAAGAAACAAAGTTATGTTTGTTGCTTCAGCATAAAATTTCTTTGGCAAATGTTTCTCAAGCAGCATGCATCGGGATAAGGAGTTGTGAGTTGATGTTCAACGCCAACATCTTCACAAAATCGATTAAATTCACTTAAGGTATATTCCTTCCTATGGTCTGATCTCACACTTTGAATTTTGCAGCCACTTTAGTTTTCCACATTTGCCTTAAACTTCCAAAAAGCTGGAGCAACTTCTGATTTAAACTTCAAAAAAAAAGATCCAACACATTCTGGCAAAGTCATCAATGAATGTAACATAATAAAGACTACCCTTTAGAGAAGGAGTTCTTTAAGGTCTACACACATTTGTGTGAATCAATTACAATTTCCTCAATGCTCTGCTGGTTGCTTTTAGGAAGGGTTTTCTATTTAATTTATCAAGCTGGCATGCCTTACAGCTTGTGCTTTTGTCTTCGATATCTAGTAGACCCTTTACCATCTCCTTGGATCTCATTTACAATAGACTTTGGTGATGGTAATGCCTAAGCCTCTTGTACCAAACTTCCATGGCATCTTCATTAACCGAGAAAGTTGTTTGCTCCTCCTTCAATAGATTCAGAGCAAAGCTTTTTCCCTTCATTTTAATCTTGAAGATATCTTAATTTGCTACATCCTTAATCAAATAATACTTATCTTCGAAAGTGACTTTAAAGCCTCTTTCTATAAGGTAACCAACACTCAAGAAATTTTGTTGAATTTCGAAAACTAAGAGGATGTCAGGAATTAGTTTTGTACCTTTACTACTTGTTATAACAACTATGCCTTTTTCTTTGACAGAGATATAATCACCATTGCTAATTCTGACGTTGGTGATGTTGGGCAGTCTCAAGTCCCTGAATAGCTCCTTGTCATTGGTCATATGATTTGTACAGCTGCTGTCAATCAGCCAACTTTCACTTAACTCATAACTTGCAAGACATGTTACCATGAACAATTGATCCTCCTCCTCTTGATCAGTGATCTACACGTCTTCTCCTCTTGGTTGAGCTTTATTTTTGCATATGATAGCCTCATGTCGAGTTTGGTTGCACTTGCTACATCTTGCATTAGGTCTTCTCCAACATTTGAAGGGAGGATGTCCTCTTTTGTCGCAATGATGACATAGAGGATAGTTGTTCCTCTTACTCCAAACCTTCTTGATTCCATTTTTTATTTTGCCACTTGATTTTGAACTATCACAAACTGCTGCTGCTTGAACTTTCTTATTTTTCTTCTTCCTATCATCTTAGTGCTTGACTGGCAAAGCTCCTTCAACAACCCCTTCTTGCCTCATTGCACGTCTTTGTTCCTATACTTGCAATGCACTCAAAAACTAAACCAAGGTCATTTTAGATAGATCCTTGGTGTTTTCTAAGGTTGCTATTATAGCTTCAAACCTTTCAGGTACTATTATAAGGATTTTTTCAACAATCCTAGAATCATCTAAAGAAGAATGCAGCAATTTAACTCGATTTGCTATGTTGAGAAATTAGTTGGAGTACTCTTTTATGGTTTCTTCATCCTTCATTTTTTGCAGCTCAAAATTATGAACGAGGTTTAGCACTTACATTCCTCGAACTCTTTCATTTCCCTCAAATTCAATCTTAAGATATTCTTATATCTATGTTGCTGACTTCAAGGACATAATGCAATTGAAAATGGCAGACGAAACCACACAAACAAGCAAGCTTTTGCCTTTGATTTCTTTGTCTTCTTCTCCTTGTGTGCTTTAAACTAGGCTATAGTTAGATTAGTAGGGAGTGTGGGAATTTCGTAGTCTTCTTCTATTGCTTCCTAGAGTTCCAAGACTTCTAGGTATGTTTCCATGCGTACAACCCACATTTGGTAGTTGCTCCTATTGAAGACAAGTAGAGCAATTGAGGAGAAGCTGGTTTTCATTTCCATAGTTTGCCAAGTCTAAACACAAGTCCCTTTAGATAGAAGCTCTGATATCAATTGTTATAATTTTTTTTTAGTAAAATGAGTTGCCTTTAATGAAGGGAGGATAGTTGCAACTAATGTAAGAAATAATTTTGCAGCAGAGTTGATAAATTGAAGAATAGAACAACAACACTATTTCAAAAGTTGCATTACAAATATAGAAAACAAAGGAAAATTAATGCACTAACTACATGGTCCTACAAATAAGCCATGACTAACAACAAGAAGATCACTTATCTGACTAATTTCTAGAAACTAGGACATCACAACAACAACAACAACAGTAAAGAAAAAAAAAAAACAGGATAGCTAAAACACGGCTGCAACTGGACTATTTGTACTTCCAAAGCATAATTCTAATAGGCTCTAAAGTGGATCCATTTAGGACAACCACAATAGTTAAGGATGTAATGCAATTCATCATTAGATCTACCCAATCTCGTAGGAAGTTCAAATTCACAAGGCGCTAGCAGATAAAGTCCTATTCTATACTATCAAAAGCCTTCTCCATATCAAGTTTGACTAACATGTATCCTTTCTCAACTTTCTTAGCTCTGAAATTATGCAACACCTCACACATTAAAAAATATGATTTGTAGCTTGTCATCTTGGTACAAAACTACCCTGCATAAGCCTGCATAGGATAGATGAGATTATCTAGGGATGGTCTTATCTAACATACTAGTCTTTTAGTAATCAACTTATAGAGCATATTACATAAGCTTATTGGTCTATATTGGCTAATTTGAGCAACCCCCAACTTTTTGGGAATTAAAACAATTATGATTTGACCTAATGAAGGAGGGAGCTTCTTATGTTGGTCCACTTTCTAGATCAATAAAATCACGGATGGCCCAATAATGGACCAACATTCTTTATAAAATAAGGCATGCAATCTATCTTTACTTGGTTTCTGATGTGGACGTCGTAGCTGACACCGGTGTCATGGGCGTGTCTTGCAAAGGCATGACTGTGTATTGAGTCAAGGCACGGCCATGCATTTAGTCTGGAAGGCCCATAGAAACATACACGGTCTTATACACGGCACTAAGGCACGACCGTGTGTTGAGTCTAGAAGATCCACAGAAACATACACAGTTTCCTACACGGCCGTATATAAGCTGCTTGACGAGAACGTGTGTATAAATATATTTCCACGTGTATATATATATTTTCTTTTTGTTTTGTTTCCAAAAGAAAGACTATATATAGTTTCCTAGGTCATTATTAGGGTTATCTTTTATCATCGATTGAATTACAAACACTTAGAGAGAGTTTTCTCTATTTCTTCAATTGTGTGCAATTGAGAATTCTAAGGAATAATTTAAGATTGTTCCTTGTTTATTCCTGAGATCCAATCCTAGAATTGGTCTCGTGCTTTACGCTTTCTACGCTGCGTCAGTTTAGTATTAGAGCAAGGTGTTTTCCTGCGGAGATGTCGGTTAACGATGGTGTTGATGGCAGTCGCGTTCTCGACCTAGATCGGGATGCAGAAGTTTAAGGAGTTGATCAATGGGCTCCAAGGGCAGTGGTTGAAGCCACGGATTAGAGGCTCAGGTGAGTAGAGTAGCGCTTGGAGGATTTGATTACGCGTTTCGACGCCATGGTGGTGGACCACAACGATAACAGGGACGTTGGTGGAGATCGACCAAGGGTAATAGTTGCTCGTGGCGGTCCTGTCAATCAACCTGCAGCCGCAAATCGATGGAATCAGTGGTTAGAGGGGAGTTCTTCTAAGGAAGAGGGTGACTTCTTACAAAAGAGAGGGCAACGACAGAGGAGAGGCGGTGATGATGGTGGGAGATACCGCGGGAATGACAACAGGAATGATCAGGAGTATGGTGGTGGATATCGAAGACACTACCAGGGATACGATCAGGCAGATGGCGGTGATTTCCGTCTCAAGGTAGATATCCCATCGTTTAATGGTAATCGTAACATAGAAGATTTTCTGGATTGGCTTGCAGAAGTCGATAGATGTTTCGACTATATGGAGATCCCCGATGATAGGAGGGTGAGGTTAGTTGCGTGTAGGCTGAAAGGAGAAGCATCTGCATGGTGGGATCGGTTGTAGAACAGGAGGCGAAGAGAGGGAAAGCAGCTAATAAGGACATGGTACTGCATGAAGAACCTACTGCAAAGAGATTTTTTACCACGAAACTACGAACAGATTCTCTTCCAGCAGTACCAACACTGCCGTTAGGGGTAGAAGATGGTGCATGAATATACCGCCGAGTTCATGAGATTAGCGGAGAGGAATGATTTGAGGGAAACCGAGGGTCAGTAGGCAGCGTGATTTATCGATAGGCCGAAACCCCATATTAAAGATAAAATTGGGGTAACGGTATTTAAAACTATGAACGAAGTAAAGAATTTGGCCCTTAGAGCCGAGATGATGATTCAAGAGCAAAATACAAGGCTTGGTGGGGGTAGGAGGAATTATGGATATGATAGTGTTGGCAGTAACAACTAGGTGGTTGGTGAAAAGAATAAAGGAATAGCTGAGAAGCTTGTTGGAGGTATAGAGAAGAAGGAAGATAAGGCTGAAGGGAAGATGCCTCTTGAAATCAAAGAAACCCCAAGGCAAAGTAATCCATATGCTAAGCCAATTTTGGGGAAGCATTATAGGTGCAATCAACCGGGGTACCGATCCAACGAATGTCCGAATCGACCGACCATAAATATTGTCGAAAGGGAGGAAGAGGAGGAAGTGTCCTATGAGCCAGATGGTGAAGATGAGTATTATGATAAGGTTGATGATGGGGTGGAGCCAAGCTATGTGACTAGAAGGATGATGTTGACACCGAAGCAGGAGGATAGTTTGCAGCAACACCAGTTGTTACGCACTAGGTGCACAATTGGTGGGAGAGTGTTCGACCTGATTGTTGATAGTGGGAGTTGTGAGAATATAATTGGGAGAGAGGTGGTGAAGCAACTCCAGCTGCCAGTAGAGAAACATCTGAACCCTTACACCATAGGGTGGATTAAGGCGGCAGAGCGGATTGATGTGAAGGAGAGGTATCGGGTTCCCTTCTCTATAGGCAAATATCAGGATGAAGTCTATTGTGACATTGTCGATATGGATGCCTGCCACTTGTTATTTGGGCAACCATGGCAGTTTGACGTAGATGCCCAACATGCTGGAAAAGAGAATAAGTATAAGTTGGAGAAAGGGGGTGTGAAATACACATTGCTACCATTGACGGATAAACGACCCAAGACACAAAAGGTTGAAGGAAAATCCTTTCTGACAATCACTCAGTCAGAGAAGGAGATGGTTGAGGACCTGAAAGAATCCCGGGTGATGCATGCACTTGTCGGGAAGAATGCTGGAGAGGATGTGAGTAGTGAGGAGGTTTCAGAAGGTGTAAAGGGGCTGTTAGAAGAGTTTAAAGAGGTAGTGCCAGAAGATTTGCTAGAGGGGTTACCTCCATTGTGTGACATCCAGCACCATATTGATTTGGTGCTTGGGGCTAGTCTTCCTAATCTCCTTCATTATAGGATGAGCCCCAAGGAGACTGAGGTTTTGCAGGAAAAAGTCCAGGAGCTACTAGACAAAGGATTTATCAGGGATAACATGAGCCCGTGTGCTCTTCCAGTGCTATTGACTCCACAGAAGGATGGTAGTTAGAGGATGTGCGTAGATAGTCGTGTGATCAACAAAATTACAATTGGGTATAAATTCCTAATTCCTCACATTGAGGACATGTTGGATAGGCTGAGTGGAGCAGTAATATTTTCAAAGGTGGATCTTAGGAGTGGATACCATCAGATCCAAATCAGACCTGGGAATGAATGGAAGACTGCTTTCAAGACGAATGAAGGATTATATGAATGGTTGGTTATGCCATTCGGCTTCAGTAACACACCCAGTACCTGCATGCGTGTAATGAATCAAGTACTTAAGCCTTTTATTGGTAGATTCATAGTGGCGTATTTCGATGATATTTTAATATATAGTAAGACTGAGGATGAGCACTTGGTGCATTTGAAAAGTGTATTAACTATGTTGAAGGAGAATAAGCTTTATGCCAATCTTAAGAAGTGCATATTTATGTCAAAGAAGTTGCTATTCTTGGGTTTTATAGTGAGTGGTGAGGGGATAACGGTGGATGAGGAGAATGTAAGGGCTATTAGAGAATGGCCTACTCCTAAGACGGTGATTGAGTTGAGTATCTTTTTGGGGTTGGCGGGGTTTTATAGGCACTTTATACGGCATTTCAGTACTGTCGCTGCCCCATTAACTGAGTGCCTAAAAAAAGGGAAGTTTCAATGCGGTGAAGAAGCTGAGTCTGGGTTTGCTGTGTTAAAGGAGAGATTGTGTAGTGCGCCGGTGTTGGCATTACCAAACTTTGAAAAATTATTTGAGGTAAACTGTGATGCTAGTGGGGTAGGCATTGGAGCAGTGTTATCTCAAGAGAAGAGACCTATAGCCTTCCATAGTGAAAAGCTCTGTGAAGCTAGGAGGAGTTGGTCTACATGTGATAAAGAGTTCTATTCCGTGGTTAGAGCTCTAAGGATCTAGGAGCATTACTTGGTAGGGAAAGAATTTATCATGTATTCAGATTGTGTTGCTCTAAAACATCTGAGTAGTCAGAAACGCATCTGTAAAGATATGCATGCCAGATGGATCCAATTTCTACAAAAGTTTCAATTCCGCTTGATGCACAAATCTGGAGTTCAAAATAAGGTGGCGGATACATTGAGCAGGAGAGCTGATTTATTGATCACCATGAGAGCTAAAGTGGTAGGTTTTGAGCAGATGAAAGAACTATATGAAGAAGATGTGGATTTCGGGAAAATATGGAGGAAGTGTCTTGATCAGGAACCTAGTGATAATTATTATGTCATGGAGGGTTACTTAATGAAAGAAAATCAACTTTATATCCCTGAATCATCTTTGAGGGAAAAGTTGATTAAAGACCTACATGGAAGAGGATTAGCAGGACATCTGGGGCGAGATAAGACTTTGGCAGCAGTGGCTGTAAGATATCATTGGCTTCAACTGAGAAGAGATGTGGGGAGAATTGTGCAAAAGTGTTACATCTGTCAGACATCTAAAGGATATTCTCATAATACTGGGTTGTACACTCCACTACCAGTGCCTGAAAATATATGGGAAGATCTATCTATGGATTTCATTTTAGGTTTGCCTCATACCTAACGAGGTGTTGACATTGTTTTTGTGGTCGTAGACAGGCTTTCCAAGATGGCTCACTTCATCCCTTGTAAGAAGTCAATTGATGCATAGGGTGTTGCCAAGTTATTCTTTAAGGAGGTGGTCAGACTGCATGGGGTTCCCAAGTCTATTACATCAGATAGAGATACCAGGTTTCTTAGTCACTTCTGGAGGACACTATGGTACATGTTTGATTCCTCACTCAATTTTAGTAGTACAGCCCACCGTCAGACTGATGGGCAGACGGAGGTGACGAACAGGACTCTTGGCAATTTAATATGAAGCATTTGTGGAGAGAAGCCAAGACAATGGGATTTAGCACTTTCTCAAGCTGAGTTTGCTTACAACAGTTCCACCTATAGGACTATTGGGAAATCTCCTTTTTCTGTGGTCTATACAAAAGCGCCATCTCACGCATTGGATCTAGCTCGGTTTCCTAAAGGTGTGGAGTCCAATGTATTTGTAAAACACATGGTTGAACAACTTCAGGCGGTTGCATCTGAAGTGAAAGAGAAGATTGAGAGAGCTAATGAGAAGTACAAGGAAGCTGCAGACAAGCATAAGAGGGAAAAGCTCTTTGAAGTGAGAGATCAGGTGATGGTGTTCTTAAGGAAAGAACGTTTTCCCATGGGCACTTATAGTAAATGGCAACCAAAGAAGTATGGTCCTTGCAAGATTGTTGCAAAGATAAATGATAATGCGTATGTGGTCGGACTTCCTGAAAGCATGAAGATTTCGAAAACCTTCAATGTAGCTGATTTATATCCATTCTATTCCGATGACGAACCTTTATATCTGGAAGAGAACTCAGGGTCGAGTTCTTCATTAGTGGGAGAGAATGATGTGGACATCATAGCTGACAGCAGTGTCATAGGCGTGTGTTGCAAAGGCATGGCTGTGTATTGAGTCAAGGCACGACCGTGTATTTAGTCTGGAAGGCTCACAGAAACATACACAGTTTTATATACGGCACCAAGGCACGACCGTGTGTTGAGTCTGGAAGATCCACAGAAACATACACGGTTTCCTATACAGTCGTGTATAAGCCGCATGACGAGAACGTGTGTATATATATATTTTCACGTGTATATATATATTTCCTTTTTATTTTGTTTCCAAAAGAAAGACTATATAGTTTCCAAGGTCATTATTAGGGTTATCTTTTATCATCGATTGAATTACAAACACTTGGAGAGAGTTTTTTCTGTTTCTTCAATTGTGCGCAATTGAGAGTTCTAAGGAATAATTTAATTTTGTTCCTTGTTTATCCCTGAGATCCAATCATAGAATTGGTCTTGTGCTTTACGTTTTCTACACTGCGTCAGTTTCCATGACTTTATATTGCATAATACCTGTTCAATTTCAAAAGGTTCAAGTGGTTTCGAGAAACATGTTTTCTATGGTTATAAAAGCTTGCCATATAAGGATGTAGGGATGGGATTGTCAAGCGGACTATATTCCATCCTTGAAGCAAATAAAGCACTGAAACGATTGCGTTCAAGGGTTTGAATTTGCTGAGGTTCATATACCCAATTCCGCACCCTATTAACTAGGCCTACACTATGGTTTTTGGAGTGTCGAGCCATAACTAAGGTATGGTAATACCTGGTGTTTCTCTCCCCATCTTTAATCCAGCATGCTCGTGCTTTGCTTTTCCACAATATTTCTTCTCTATGTAACAACACTTGCAACTAGCATTTTAAAGTCTTCTTTAAGTCTACTAGGTAGTCATTTGGTCGATACGCTAAGGCCCTTTCAATCCCCCTTAGCCTAGCCTAGAATCTCTTATTCTCATTCTGAACCACCCCAAAGACGTGAACATTCTAGCTCGACTTCATCCTGGACAGCATCTCTAGCATACAGATATGAGTGATTACTTTTATCCCAAATATACTTAACAAAGTCTCTAAACTGGGTTGAGTATGCCACATTGGCTGGAACCTAAATGGTCTTTTATGGGGATAATGATGTAAATTGGGATGCATGTCAAGCAGTAGGGCGCAATGATCAGATGGCCATCGATGCAAATGTTTTACTACGACATTTTGATAGAGCTCTTGCCATTTTATGTTGCCCAAACTCGATCTATTCAAGTTTAGATACGGGAAGGAAGCTTTTGACAGTTAGACCAGATGGAGGAAGGTCCTACAAATCCTAAATCCATCATGCCACAATCCATCATACATTGCTTATATAGTTGCATGTAACGTTTATCAAAGTAAATACTAACCCCATTTTTCATTTTCGCTAGTGATCTCACTGAAGTCACCCAAAACACACCAAAGTCGATTATTAACTTGCCTTGTATATTCTCTTAATCCTTCCCATGAGCAAAGCCTGTCATGCAATAGACTACTTGCATACACAAATGTTAAAATCAAGAAAATGAAGAATTACAAATATGCACCAAGAGGTGGATATCTTGGTGCATTTACGAAATGTCCTGTACCTCTATAAGCGCTGGATTGTAAAGCACAATCATCCAGCCTCAACGTCTAACAGCGCGTAGACATAAGAAACCTCCCAAAGGAAGAAGAAAAAAGACGTTATAAGCCACATCATAGTCCATCTTCATCTTCAGAAAGGCGCAAAGATCAGAATGAATTGCACCATTGGTATCTCGGATAGCATTTCTCTTCCTAACAGAGTTTGCTCCTCGACTAAAATAAGGTTTGGGCGATATATAATAAACATTGTTAAACATTAAATAAATGTTGCTAAAAGTATTTACCCACTTTTAATAACCGTGGCTAGTATATGTTGCTAAATGTACATCATCAATTAAGTAAGCAATGTTAATAAAATAAACATCACTAAAGAGTAGAAAGTCACCAAATATCTTATAATACATGATGATTAAATGCTACTAAATGAAACTTATAGGTAATGTTTAAATGTCGCAAAATGATAATTACTATAAGTAATTGACAGCATAAATATAATAAAATAATAACAATAGTGGCATTTAAATGTTATAAATAGTTTTTATATATGACGTTTAACCATTACAAGTAAACTTTACGTGTAATGTTTAAACATTATGAATATATTTCATTAGTGGCATTTAAACGTCACATTTTTAACCAATAGGCAATGTTTAGCTATCACAAATTTGCAATTGTGCAAGGTTTGCCTCTAGAAAATGTCTAAAAATTACTACTTTAGCGACCACGTCATCGAAATAGATTATTATTCACGTTTAAACATCACCTGTATAGCTAAATTTGCAACGTTAAACATAGCAGATATAATAATGTAGAAGTTACTTTTTACATTGAAATATCTGCATTATAGAAAAGTATGCGCTTTGTTAGAAAATACCCAATATTTACCACTGTATACCTACTGTTTAATGCATGCACAACAATATACTAAAAAACCATAAACATATTTCAACATAAATGATATTTCTAATACAAATAACATCAAATGAACCTTATAATTAATAATATCATTTTACACCAACTTAAAGTTAATGAGTATTTCAATTAGATTTATTTGATCTTTAAGAGTCAAGTACCATAAATATTATATTGCAATTAGATTCCACTTTTGTTACTTTTTACAAAGTGTGAAACCCATCTTAATTTCTAAAACCATCCAACTCCATATGACAATAAAATAATGGAACATTCTAAGCAAATAATTGATAGTGTTGTTTGGTTTATTAGAAATAGGATTTCAATTTTTAAAGAATTTTCTCTAATTACATAACAATTTGTTAACATATTTGAAAACTTTCAATAACTATATGTCAATGAAGAACTTAGAAATTGTATCAATTGAAGATTTTCCACTAGATTGTCTCATTGTCGAGGTATAGAACATGAAAGTTAGATAATTGATACTTGAGCATTAGTTTATACATGAAGCTTTCAACACTATTTTGATTCAAATGAAGCTTTTAGTTATGACTACTTAAGTAAGTTATGGGTGGCTAATGGTGAATGCATAGTAGGCAAAAGGGAGGGAACTGTACAACCAACCAATATGTAGTTGAAAGAAACTCTGTTTGTCACATAATTACAGTATAGTTTGTTGATTGTTGGTAAGTTGGCTAATATGAATCGAGTGGTAGTTTTTTCCAAAAATAAAAAATAAAAGAAAAATAAAAAACTTGCTACTCTAGAATTGTTAGGTCCCTACTTGCAATTAAATGGTGACAAGTACTAGCATTTTCATCTACCGATATAATATCCAAACAATAAAATGTACAAAATATGTAGGAAGGATTACCTCTTTTATGTAGGATAATTTCACCTTGATCTTTGCTTATAATGGAAAATCTCTTAGTAGCAATTGTAATTGCTGCACTAATATTTGTAATATGTATATGTAACAAAATAGCAAACTCTAGAGCTACTAGATTTATAGGGATAAGACAATAGGAAAGAAATCACAATGAAAGTCTAAATCACACATAATGAAAGAAAAGTTAGGAATGATGGAAAGTCTAAACATTACTACATACTTATACTAATGGTTGATTTCTTCCACTACATATAACTCAAAGAGATGGCATGGATTCAACAATGTATTATCTACTAAACTATCTGGTTTGCTTTGAAGAAGATGATCCTACAAATATTACACATAAGCTAATGACCCACCTATATCTTGCTTCTTTTAAATTAACATAAGAAAGGAGAAACAAATTTAAAAATATTAAGTCATTTAATACAAGTAATATGAATCAATAATAGAATAACAAAATTTCATAAGCAACTACTAAATTGAGTAAACCAATACAAGATAATTGAACTATTAAAGGTATTACTAAAAATTATCTCCACCCACCATGGTTAAAGAGATACTCGTAACTTCTTGTCACTATGTTATAAGAAATACTAATATGAGTGGAAAAAAATACGAATATTTCTTATTTCTCATATTGGTGGATTGATGCCCCATAGATAAAGGCCAAAACATTAATTTGGACATTGATAGCAATAACTATATATATTTGGCTATCCTTACAAAAAAGAAATATGCATAAGGCTTCGTTGGTGCTTATGGGCCACTTGTATTACTAGTTATGTCCATCGATGAGAGAAATCTAAATAGAAATTTTCAAAAACACACTCATGTAATTATTTTAAAATCTAATTATATCCATATTGAGCACAACTACTGGAAATCAAACAAACCAAATACATATAACAAACACTTTATCCTCTACACATTTGAATCCTATCCTCGGCTCATAGTTTGAACCTTTCTTATGGAAACCAATAAAGAATTATAGAAATAATGCTTAAAAAACATCCTTTTTAGCCTCTTCAAAAAGCTCATTAACACCAATATCAATAAACCTCTAGTTTAGAGGTCTCATGAAGCTCTATGCAAGGTTGTTAAAATCACAAGTCAATTATACGATTCTACGAGTTTGCAATTTTATGATGTTTTTCATAATTAAAATAGAAGAAAAATTATTTAGGTATAGACTTTTGATATAATTGTGTTTAAATGTATGTTTCTATAAGTTATTGATTCTACTAGTTCTATATGATTTCATACGATTCTATTGATTCTATATCATTCAATTTTGGGTAAAATCACGATTTTGATAACTATGGCTCTATGCATATAAATTCATAAAACCATTTATAAAGTACCAAATATTTCAACATTAGGGCAAAATCACCAACAAATATCTCACGTTCAATAGGTCAAAATTACAATCAACAATCTATAACCATAGTCCACACGTCAAAATCATGAATCAATTCTAAAACCTAACAAGTACCAAATCAAACAAATCAATACATTTAAAAAATAATAAATTCCTAAAATAAAATTTAATTCGAAGATTTCTTCAAATGTACTGAACCACACCACTATTACTCATTTATCTACCTAAATACTAATTGAAAGAAGAATATGATTTCACTTACTAAAGACATAACGAGCATAAGTAAGAAAGTATTGATAATCTATAGTGATTACTATTGATCAAGTTGCCATAAATTCAAATGAGTAAGAGAATTATCGTGGACTTAATTGTGAGAGGCTAGCAGCTATTTGTCAACAATAAGGAGGCATCTAGTTGTTCATTGATAGTGGGGGTGTAAAGCCACTAATGATGGTTAAATTAACATGCAAAAAATGTCCTTTTTAGAGAGAAAGAGAGAGATGTGTATGTACCAAATCCATGGTAGATGAGAGGTAGGGACTCTAGTAATAATACATCATGAGAGAGATAGAGAGAGGGAGGGTGAATAGAGTTAGGGTTTTTTTTTTTTTTTTCTATTTAGTAAAGGGGCTTTTTCTTTGGTGAGATGAGCATTAAATTTTTGGGAAAAAGGGTGGGAAAATTTGGCATTGATTTTTAATTTTATTCTGAGTATATTTATTTTAAAACAATATTACAAATCAAATCATGCAATAAGATATTGTAGTATCAACTACAAATGTTGGTAATAATGTGACATGTAATAAACATGACTAAGACATTAAAAAAAAATAATAATGGTTGCAAAATCTGCAAACATCGTCCAAGGACAATTTTGTTTTAGTATTTTCCAGACCAATATTTTTATTGGCTGATTTGGTACTTAAATTTCTTCAAATGTTGGTAATAATGTGACATGTAATAAACATGACTAAGACATTAAAAAAATAATAATAATGGTTGCAAAATCTGCAAACATCGTCCAAGGACAATTTTGTTTTAGTATTTTCCAGACCAATATTTTTATTGGCTGATTTGGTACTTAAATTTCTTCATTCTCCATAGCCATAGCAATAACCCGAAAATAAAGAGTTTCGTCTTCAAGCTGAATGAGGTCATTCAACTCCAGCGTCATCACTCCAAAGGGTCTTTCTGTTGTTAGAAAGGTCATTGACTCCTACCCGTGGTTGGAGAACAACAGAGTTTGGGGCTGATTGTACCTTAGCAATTATGTTGTTGGGAGAGGGGATATTGGCACTCTCATGCGTTGTAGCGTCAGGAAGGTGATTCCCTGCTAGGTCACACTCCATTGGTCCATCAAGTCACTTGGATGGATTTGATTCCTCATGACCACCCTGGAGAACCGGTTATAAAACTCCTTTGTCGATCGCAGCCAGAGGCAAGACCGAGGTGCATGCTCCTCCCTCCCTGGTCTCGCTACCATGCAAATTATGATCTTCGGGACCAGACAGATGGGATGTTACATGTCTTCGACTACATGCTGGTGCAGGAGATTCACTACGACCTGTATGCAGTGACTTCCTCTTTGAACTCGATACAAGTGGTAAAGGGGAAGCAGCCATGGAAGGTTTGAGTTGTCCTCGAGAATTCTCAATCAAAAGGTCACTGTGACTTTTTGATCCATGAACTTCTTTGCTTCGCGCTAATTATTTCAAGTTGAGGTTTCATCTGTTATTAGATATGGTAGGGCCAGAAGGGGGACCAGCCTCTGTATTTATAGCGGTAAAAGTAAAAGAGGTGGCCTAACTCATATTTTGACTGTAATTATTATTTTGACCTGCAAGTGCAATTTGGCTTGCATTGTGATTTTCGAGCCCCGTAGGGGACTCAAAGGAGTGTGACCTTGGAGGGACAGGTGTGGGCTCAGGGTTCTTAGAGGCAGCAGAACCCCTATGCTCAGAAGTAGCGATTGACGGCGTTGTAGAATCGTTACGAGTAGCAAATGTCATGGGGTGCTGGCGCTCCTTTTGTGCAATAGAGGACATAGGTCATCGTCGAGCAACTATCCAGTCACTATATGATGACTTGTTTACGGTGGGTGAAGCGGTGCTGTCTTTAATGTTTCTTGTGGACCTTGTTGATTCCTTAGAGGATCGGGAACCGACTATACCACCTCCTTTCTAATTCAACTCTTCATACGAGAGTGTATCGCAACAAGAATTTGCATTGGTCGCAAGACCCTGATTTTCCTGCTCTGGCGTGAGAGACTGACTGAGTCCCCAGTGGACATAGGAGAGTTAAATGGTCTAGTCGGCCACACCAGGTACGAAAACTCTTAAGCCCTTCATATTGCATTACGTAGGAGTTCTTATCCAGGATAATCGTATGAATTAAGGTCTTGTGGAAGCTCACTTGTACACATAATCTAGCAAAGCGGCCACGCTCAGTAGTTGCAAAGTATCCACTCTAAGCACCGGACCAATGGCTTCAACTATACGGCGAAGCGCAACTGGAGCATAATATTCCAAGCGAGTGTATCCCCACACAGCTACAGAATCAAACTTAGAAATTGACGGTTTAAGATTTTATTCCCACTTCCGTATTGTAAGAAATCGGCCACTAACAAACCAAGGTCCATCGCGAAGAGCAAGATATAAGTCCTGCAATTCTCCAAACACCACTGTGTAATAACCACAGTCCATATTAATCATTGTGAAATTTGACACAGAAACCAAATCTGTTTAAGTTTTTGATACAAAACTTTGTATCCTGGGGATAACTCAGTACTTAATAATGACAGCTTGCCGCCACGGCTTCATCATTTGTCGCTTCACCTCCTTGCTAAAGGTAATCTCGAAGACACCAATAGTTACATTCTTATGATAATCCGCAGGAGGAGATTCAATGGGTATGTCAGTATCATGATTGTCGTGACAAGAATCCATGTTTTCGATTAGACTAGATAGATAAGGAGAAGAACGGTTCTGCAACAGTGTATCACGATAGGATTTAGTCGGAATTGCGGTTTCCGTGGCAGGCGGAGTATTTTGCTCATCAGCATAACTAGTAGATGAGACGTCATGCTCATCAGTAGGCGCAGAAGACTCGGATGGTGTTTTGATACGCTTTTTCTTAAGGGCCAGAGAGGGTTCCTCTGATGAAGGGGGCAATGAAAGACTACATTATGAACTTCTTTTATTTGGGGGGGGAGAGAGAGAGAGAGAGAGGACTTTGCAGAGACAAAGTGGAGCGATACATGGAATTTTTATGGTTTCATGTAATTTATAATCGATTTAGTTTTTAATTTTATTATTAATTTATATATTAATGATATTTTATATATTAATAATAATTAATAATAAAAATTTAATATATATAACTAATTAAAAAAATTAAAAACTAAATCGATATTGAAAAATATCACAAAGCTTTCACAATATATGTATAAAAAAAAATGTATCAGAAAGAAGCCTATTAAATAGAGTAATAAATAATAGAATTTTAAGGAGTAGAATTCCTCACAAATACGGATTCCAAATATAAATAGTTTTCTAAGTTATTTTCTCCGGCAAACATTATGGAATTAGATTCCCATAAAATTGTAAAATCATTCCTCGAAAATCAAACATAATCTTTGCTTTATCCGCACCATGGCAATGTCTGTTGGCAGTTTCCTACATAGAAGCTAGCCCTTGCGTCATAGATTAGTCTCTCAGCTACCCACCATACATGCAATGCAACCTAGTAACCGCTGTTTTATTTCCAAAAAATAATCTCGACTATATATTGCCCTTTTAATATTATTCATCTTTAAATATACACATTGCTTGTAGAGATATATAATAATTAGTATCAATATCTTGATGATCACGGATTCTAAAGCCATGATCTTCGGTGCAAATAAATCTTCCAGGCTCCAACGGAAGACTAGATTACACGTGCTTATGGCAAACAACACAAACGAAGATGTTCGTGATTCTACAGTTGAAGGAAGGAAATCTGAAAGATCATGTAGTATATATCTTGGGCAATCATCAACTATCATTGCTCATGTAACGCTGATACTTATCTCATGGCATTATAATTAAGTTAAGAAACTTAACAAAAATAATAGCTTTGTCGAAATGGTTTTTATTGGTTCTACAAGATCTAATCATAATTTTAGTACTACTGTCAGAATGGAGTTCCATTGCTCCAAAAATATGTTATGTCTTCAATTAGCGAAAAATGTTTTTAGCTTATCATCTTCCCTATATTACCAATGCCAATAATTTTACCATTTTAGTTAAGATACATCTTGTGCCATAGTAATTTTATATTTTATGATCTAATTACTTTTATTTTCTATACATGTAGATGCACAAATATATATATATATATATAGTGTAGAGCGTCATAATTAGAAAGACTAATTTCACGTTCACGGTATATCCAAATGTTGATTTGTCATTTCCAAATGTTGATTTGTCATTTATAGTGACACTTACAGCATGATACAAGGAAAATTGGACTGTTTATATGTTTGGCTACTATGTTCTCTCATGTCTTTTACTTTCATGGAAATTAGCACTGTTGGTCTCGCTCTATGTTTACGGTAATGAAATATGTTATTTTATTTCCATATTTAGTAGGCATAGCAACACTTTAGATTCATTAATGTTCCATATTTATTACATGATGAGGTATTAACTAATAGTGATCTTCTATAAAATGTTTCTAAATTATGTGTCATGCCTTGAACGTATGAGTAAACATCGTAACATTGCATACAACTAGTTTAGCCCGAGATTCTTTTCAGACTATCTTGTCTACATGCCATGAAGTATTTTTTTTAATTATTCAATGGAAGAGTTACACATGTTCACAAATTTTCCAAAGATATTTGTAAATACAAGTGATGATGCGTTTGCAAGGTAAGTTGACAAGAAATCTTTCAGTAAGAAATGTGAAATTAAAAGAAGTTACTGTCTTCTATAGTACACAACAATATGTTGCATGCCTCTATCAACTCATAGCAGGAGTGATTAATGATACTTTATAACTTTTATTTATGTCTTCGGCAGATATGCACGAATCCATTTGATGAGCTATAAATCTGTGACATCTGAAAATAAATTAAAGAATCAACTTCACATACAGGAAGATAAAAGCATTTCGATGTGATCATGGAAAGCAATCATATTAGTAAAGAGCTAATTGATTGCTGTTCCTAGACCATCAAAATAGAATAATGTTTCCAAAATAGGAACCATGCCCGTAGGTATACACTAAGGCCAATAACGTGTCAAGTGAGGCTTCTTCTATCGCCTTCTAAGGATACACACTAGAAAATAGTATTCCTACCGAGGAAGCAAACATGACACCATACGATGGATTCAACGATAAGTTAGTAACAAATTCCATCTTATACACATTTATAGGAAATCCTAAAGCAACAAAAAGATACTAACGTTATTTACTACTCGATATATACTTTCTTGAACAAGAGTACGCTATTGAATTTTGAACTTTTGAGTAACTAAATAAATTCAACAATAGTGAAGGCTTACTCGAAAAAAAAATAAAGAAATACAATAAAGAAGGGTAGGACGATTCTAAAAAGGTTTCTTATGTTAAATTATTGTTGTATGTTTGTCATTCATTTTTTATACTGTTCTATACAAAATAATGTGAACATCTAACTAAATAATATACTGTAGTAAATATGTCTATAAAAAGATTTTCTCCTTATAATTATTGCATAATTTTCTTTACGTTCATTGATCTTATAACAGTCTTGGGAATATTACAAATGGATTAACATTTGCATTTAAGTTTAAATCGATGATTAAATTTTTAAGTGGTTAAAATAAATAATTAATATTATAATAAATGATTTAAATAGAATAGTACTTGATGACATCATCATAATCATGCTTTTTAGACTTCATGTGTTACATTAAGTTCTCATGTGGACACAGATGTTTTACGTGGGAACTTAACATCTTACAATATGAAATAAAATCTAACCCATACTTAGCTCATACAAAACTTGAAGTAAATAAAAAATTAACCCTTCAGTCACAAAGGATGAGACCAATCCAAGCGTAAACCTAGCATCACCACATGGTTAAAACCCATAATCTTTTAAATGAATCCCTAATCGAAGCCTAATCAAAATTTAATGAAAACCACAATTACAACGAGCAAAGGATAATCTCATGATTTTTCTCTTCATCTATCCTTTTCTATTTGATTTCCTCTTCGAATCATCAATAGTGACTACCACATGTTATGGCAATTTGTGAATTTAGTTTCTTTAAAATTCAAGTTTTAGCATTAAGTTCATGTTTCTGTATATGTGTGTGTATGAGTTGAATATCATGGCATGGTTTTTTTATAATTAGGTTTTCTCTTTTCTATAGGTGTTTTATGAATGTTGCATAGTTGAATATCATTATAATTTTTTTCCCCATAATTACAAATTGATAAGTTTTCTATGGGTGTAATATGAATGTTGCATAGTTGAATATTATTGCAATTTCTTTTCCACAATTAGGTTTTTTACTTTTATTTTCGATCAAGTTCGTCTATTGTGTAGTTTTTGTCGTATCCTGTAATTAGGAATATATTTCTTTTTCTGTGCTCTTGTTGCATTGTGATACAACTGGAACGATTTGAATTGATCACTTCAAAGTCGCAGGGTCATATACCATGATCTTTTTGCCACAAATAATTGCACCTTTTGTAAATCAGTTTCGAATTTATGAGGCAACATCGGCTTTGCTGAGGCCTTCAATAGCAAAAATTTTGATTGATTGGACATACCACATATCCACTTAAAATTTGCATTTGTATTTCCTATGCTTGGTTATCGATTTGAACTACGCACAAGCTAAACATCACTTGGAATAGATTACGGTTAGAGTCTAGTGTTTGAGTGTTTCCGGATAATCACCGTTTAATGTGGTCTAGAACAAAGATGTTACACATCAAGTCTAATCTGAATCACTCATACAAAGATTCAATAATATTAATAATAATAATATTAATCAGTGGACATGTATTGGTTTCATATTCATTTATAATACTTAATTTTATAAAATAATATGATCAAATATATCTAATTAAAGAAAAAGAGAAGAACGTTTGAACAAAAGCCTTGATGCAGTCGGGTTTTTCACCAATTCCTTCTTTGTCGATCCTTTTTCTTCAGTCATACTTTTATGGGTCGTCCCACCCATTACATTTGCCCGATCGCAACATGAAGGCATCTGGCACTAATCGACCACATTAAGTCTAGGCGGCTCAGCAATGCCCTCTAATGTTTTGCCTTTTGATTTTTTTTCAAGGTTTTTTTTTTTTATCCATAATGATATTATTTTTATTGTACCATTTAATTAAGCATGTTTATTAACATTATTTCATTAAATTGATTTTTATGGCCAGCCAATCGAAAGCAGATATGTCTAATACATATAAAACATATTTGTTTAGAGTGTTAACAGATATGGAAAATGAAATTCCCCTTTAAATTAATAACATTTTCTATTAAGACACCCACCTCATGAAATTCGCACCATTCATAGATGCAAAACAAACTACTAACACAAGCTCCAATCAGACTCGAACCCAGATATCTGCCAGACTAGTATCAGGCTTGGTTTAATAAAATTAAGTGCAACACTCTCATAAAACTACTAGTAATTTTGAATGTTTCAAGGAGCCCTAATCCAGGAGAAAGCAAACAAGGAGAATTTGATATGAACTGAAACCAAGAAGTTAAATTCTCATTTCTATTAGGAATAAATAACCATATGTTCCCACCACGTATTTGACGAAGTCCATGATATTTCCTCCCTTACAGCACATGGTCTATAATGCATATATTGGAACAAAAAAGGAATCCTAGGAAGGTTAATTAATTGCTGCGAATTGTATTATTTAAATGACATTGCCGTGTGACGTTTTGGAAGGTTTATATTCATGTATTATATAAATGACACCAACACCAGGCATAATCCTGTCACACCAAACAAACATAAAGTGCTAACTTTGCATTGCCATCACTTCTGTATTAGCTACCAACACAATATGGAACGACCATATGCACCACCTCTCAGTAGCCTGGTTAGTGTAATCGGTCCTCAGTATTGTGCTCCTTATCCCATTGATCTTGGGATCGTGAAGAAGGTCATGACCATTAGCGACGGTAACTTCGTCGTCACCGACAGCAATGGCAACATTCTTTTTAAGGTAAAAGGAAAACTCATGAGCTTTGTTCATGAACGTCGAGTCTTAATTGATGCTGCTGGAAATCCTATCGTCACTTTGCGGTCAAAGGTTAGATGATTTCTACAGTGGTTTTACTTCTTCATCAACTGATTTATTTCTGAGTACATGAGGAAAACCCACAAAGAAAAGTATTAGAGAATGATCTAATTACTTTAAGTTGAGTATAATAGGAAAAAGAATCTGTTTAGCTCAATACACTGCATTGGTAGCTTTTTTTTTTTTTTACTTGTACTATGTCGGCCATGGATGCTGCTTACCGGAAGCCACCAGATAGCTATATTTTCCCCACCACCGCTCCCCCACCTTGTTTTTTTGGTCAAAGGAAGCTTGTTATTTATTTTTCAATTTTATCCTATGGTTTTCTTAGAGAGAGCTGGAGCAGAGTTGAGTTTGAAATAAATTATAGAACTTGTTTGTGACCCATCTTTTGTCCCATATCTGCAGAAAGATAAGTTTCCCATTTATATATCTGTGTGAGTGTCTGTATGTGTGCGTGCTTGTGTGTTATACTATTTATGACAATTGATAGAGTGCAATTCAGGGCAAAAACCATCATATATTACGTTTGTGGTGCTTTAGAATATTTCTTTGGCATAATAAAATAGGTTGGATCTCAACTTTTTAATTTCTATTTTAAAATTAAAGGAAAAAATGTGGAATATTATCCATTTATTGTCCGTATATAGATCATATAAGTGGTATGGTAGCCTCACGGCCAAGGCTGTCATATATGACATCTTTCTTAATTATATACTTTGAAATATAATTTTTTTTTGTTTACATCCACAGAAAAGGGGTGTATTGCTTCCGTCTTCTTAGATTTCTTATGTGGGAATCCAATTTTTTAAAATTTGATTAACCATCTATTATTTGGTAATTTTATAAAAATGGGTATATTACATAGTTATTATTTTGGTTGATTGAAATTATAAATAGCAAAGATAAATAGATAAATAGAACATAGAAGAGAATAAAATTAAATTAAATTAGAGGAGAGCAAAAGGAGAGATAGGAGAGAAAAATGGGAGAAAGAGAGGAGTTTGTGGAGAAAGAGTGAAGCAAATATCTACAAGAATTAAAAAAAAAAAATGGTGTTTTTTAAGAATTAAAGACCTATTAATAGCCTAACAAAATACATGAATTCTAAGGAGTAAGATTGCTCATCTGCGTTGTGGCAAAGTCTGTTGAGATTTTTCTACCTAAAAGAACTTAGGTCTTAGATTAGGCTCTCACCTACCCACCATATGCAAGCTAATATCAATATCTCGATAATTATCGTAGACACAAGTGGTTTCCCAAATTTATATATGAGGATTAAGATGGATTCATTAAGAAAAATGAATCATCTTATGTACTTTAGGTAAAATTATAATATTTAATAGTTAAAATTTCTTAGATTTTTTAAATATCTTATAATAATATTATGATGTTATATTCTTTCTTAAATCTCAATTATTGATTATTTTATAACTTTACTTAAAATACTTTAAAGAATTTAAATGTGTCCACTAATTATGTGAATGGCGATGATAACCCAAGGTTTCTATAAGTAGGAGTAATTATAATTTCTCATGACTAATCTATCTCTACTTACTCCTTTAGACGTACAAGACGGTATCAGCAAAACGAAATTCGTTTAACCTTTTGTATATTGAAGAATCTCCTTTATCAAGATGGAAATTTTATGATCATAATGATTTTACTAAATGATTATTTGTAGGCGATGACAACTCATAATAGATGGTAAGTTTTCAGAAGAGAAAGTAGGGATTATAAAGATATGATTTTCAGTGAAAAAAAAACTTTCATGTTCCAACTCAAGACTAAATTACACGTGCTTATGGCGAACAACACAATGGAAGATGTTTTTGATTTTAGAGTTGAAGGAAGTTGGTTTGGAAGATCATGCACTATATATCTTGGGCAATCGTCAAAGATCATTACTCAACGCTGATGTTTAACATTATTAATGAACTGAGAAACTTACCAAAAATGATAGCTTTATGATAATGGTTTTAATTGCCTTATACAAAATCTAATCAAAACTTTGGTAGTACTTTCGCAATGGAGTTCCATTTTTCCAGAAGTATATTAGGTAACTAGTAATATTATGTCTGAGGAAATCAGTGAATACCTCATGACCATACTGATCCACTCAACCGCGTAAGACAGTGAGATTTAAGGCACAATGGAGTTGACTTCGAAATAATTTATAGAGTTTGTTTGTGACCCATCTTTTGTCCCATATATGCATAGAGATCAGTTTCCCCATTATGGATTTGCGTGTGAGTGTGTGTATCTATGTCAGCATGTGTGCGTGTTTCTGTGGCATACTGTCCATGACTTTGTCTAAGTCAACATAAAACCGCCATGTAGTACGTTTGCAATGGTTTAGGATATTTCTTTAGAATATTGTATTTAGTAAAATAAGTTGGACCTCAACTTTCTAATTGTTATTTTAAAATTAAAGGAAAAGGTAGATATGATCCATTTATTGTCCTTTCATGGATCGTATAGGTCGAAAATGGTAGCGTCACGACCATGACAGTCGTATATGACATCTCTTTTAATTATACACTTTGGAATATAATGTCATTTTCCTTACATCCAGAGAAAAGAGATATATACATCTTACATTTCTTATGTGAGAATCCAATTTCTTGAAATTTGATTAATCACCTATTATTTAGTAATTTCATAAAAATGGGTATACTACATAGTTATTATTTTGTCTGATTGAAACTAGAAGTAACAAAGATAAATAGAACTTGAAAAAAAAAAAATAGAGGAGAGAAAGGGGAGAAAAATGTGCGGAGAGAGAGAGTGGAGTTTGTGGAGAAAGAGTGGAGCCATATATCTACGAGAATTAAAAAACGGTGTATTTTAAGAATTAAAGACATATTAATAGGGTAGCAAAATACATGAATTTTAAGGAGTAAGACTCCTAATGAAAGCGGATTCCTTTTGTAGTTATATTATTTAACTTATTATTACTACCAAATAATCGGATTAGTTTCCTATAACATTGTAATATCACACCTCGTAAATCAAACATAGCCTTTGTTTTATCTGCATCTTGGCAAAGTCTCTTTAGATTTTCCTACCTAGAAGCACTTAGGTCTTAGATTAGGCTCTCAGCTACCCACCACATGCAAGGTAGTAACCGCTGTTTTATTTCTAGAAAATAATCTGGACTAGATATTGCTCTTTTAATAATATACTTCTTTGAATATAGACATTGCTTCTAAAGGCATATAATAATATTAGTATCAATATCTTGATAATTATGTTGGACATAAGTGGTTTCCCAAAGATTAAGGCAGATCCACTAACGGAAATGAAATCTTGTTGAGTACTTTAAGTAAAGTTATAAAATCTAGTGGCTGAGATTTTTTAGAATTTTGAAATATTCTATAATATTACTATGCCACCATTTTTTTTTTAATTTTAATCTTTAATTATTTTATAATTTCACCTAAAATATTTTAATGGATCCAAATTCATCCATGATGATGATAGTCCAAGGTTTTTCAAGTATGAGTAATATTTATAATTTCTCATGACTAATCTGGCTCTACTTACTCTTTTAGACATACAAGACCGTATCACCTGAAGGAAATTTGTTTATCATGTTGCATGTTGAAAAATCTCCTTTATCAAGATGGAAATTTTATGATCAAAAGATTATTTGTAGGTGATGACAACTCATGATAGATGGCAAGTTTTCAGGGGAGAAAGTACGGATTCTAAAGATATGATTTTCAGTGTAAAAAGATCTTCCATGTTCCAACTCAAGACTAAATTACACGTGTTTATGGCAAACAACCCAAGGGAAGATGTTTGTGATTTTAGAGTTGAAGGAAGTTGGTTTGAAAGATCATGCACTATATATCTTGGACAAACGTCAACAGTCATTGCTCAGGTAACGCTGATACTTATCTCATAACATTATTATTGAATTAAGAAACTTGCCAAAAATAATAGCTTTATGATGATGGTTTTAGTTGCCTTCAACAACATCTAATCAAAACTTTAGTAGTACCTTCATAATGGAGTTCTATTGCTCCAAAATGTTTTTCATTTATCATCTTCCTCGTATTACCAATGTCTATAATTTTATCATTTTAGTTAAAATGTATCTTGTGTCATTTAGTAATTTTACATTTTATAATCTAATTACTTTTATTTTCAACTCATGTAGATGCACAAAAAACGTACAGTACAGAGCGTTCTAATTGGAAAGGATAATTTCATGGTCACGGTATATGCAAATGTTGATTTCGCATTTGTAGTTACACTTATAGTTATACTTAATGAGATCAATCATGCTGGCCAGAGCAGCGGGGCTGCTCTGAACCTTGATTTTAACTTTGGCTAGAACATTGATTGATCTCATCTACAGTATGTATAAAAGCAATCATAGACTTGATGCAAGGAAATTGAAGTGTTGTTTTTATGTTTAGCTACTATGTTGTCTCATGTCTTTTACTTCCATGGAAATTGACACTGTTGGTTTCGTTTTATGTTTACAGTAATGAAATATGTTATTTTATTTCCATATTTTGTAGCCATGGCAACTTCTTAGATTCGTTAATTTTTCACATTTATTACACGTTGAAGTATTAATCAATAGCCATCATCTATAAAATGTTGCTAAATTATATATCATGCCTTGAACCATGATCACTACAAAGAAATAGGGCATAGGCAACGTCGTTAAACCTGCAATGAATGTTGCTAAAATATGTATCGCAAAGGCATGTCACAGATTGGGTACGTAATGTCTCAAAATTAAACATTGCTAAAAAGGTAAATAAAGAGCTATGCAATTATCAAAGTGGGAACTGAAGTCCTGTAGAATAGTCCAATAACATCTAACTTTTAAAACTGTTGCTTAGGAATTACTCACTTGAGAATGTCTTAGTACAAGATTGTCAAAATCGCGATTTTATATAGAATCATTAAGGGATTCGTGAAATCGGAATATAGAAATGTAAGTTTTTACGACCTATATAAAATAACTTCCAAATATTATAAATTTACTTATAATAGTCATTAAAAAATATAATGAATAATAGAAATAAAGAAATTCAATATTTATTTTGGTCATAAATTGCAAATTTGTAATAAAAGTTATAATATAGATAATGAAACAAAAGTTGTATAATATAGTTATTTTATTTCTAAAATGATAAATCATGTATAAAGTAGTTTTCGCCTAGTTATATATACAAAAACTGAAAGATAATAAATACAATTTAAAAATCAATTGTGACTTTAAGAAATTACTAAAAAATAAAAGTTGATAATGAAGATATATCATTAGAAAGGAGTAATGTAAAAAAAATGACAAATAACTACTAACAAAAAATAAATAATAAAAAAGGTACTATAACAAGAAAAACCTTCAAAATTATATATTACTAAGTAAATTTTTGCACTATTCGTGATTATTAGTTCAAAATATATTTACTTAACAAAAGATATTTTAAAGTATTATAACTATGAGATATTGAAAAAATAGAAATATAAATACATTTATACCTTTCCTATAAAATTAAAAATCTAAAAAATTCTTATAAAGTTAAAGTTATTTACTATTTATTTTATACTATTACAAAAATATTAATTAAAATAAGAAAAGTTGCAGCAATCAAACATAAGTACTTAACACGAACATGATCACAACATAGGAATGGGAAGACCAATGACTGACGACCAACAAACACGAACACGAAGACTTCAACGCAATGCAGCACACCAACATGCGATGAGTAATGACCGACGAACATCTAACAGCAACAAAAGCAACTCCTGAAGGTTTACATTTCCCCCACACAAGATCGACACTCGAGATTCAAGATTAGAAAAAAAATATTATTTGAAGTTTTAAGTTTCTACTAAACAAAATGAATTGATGAGAAAAAAGTAAGAATAGGAAGTTAGAAATAGTACACATACACACCGAGACGCTTGATGTAGTCGAAGAATGAAAGCTATAGCCTACAAATTTACTTGAATTTTAGGCTAGGCTAGGCTTCTTTAGGCTGCACATCTTTAACTAGGCTAGGCTACTTCCTCTTCACTCCTTCTATTGATGGAAAATAAGACCTTGTAGTAGAAACGTAAAAACGCTAATGGACTCGCAATTTTACCGATTCCACATGTAGAATTGCAATTCTACTACGATTTTACATCAAAAACGTTTTTACATACAAGTTGATTAAGAATGTGCTCACCAACTATTAAAATCGTAGAAACATGTGAGTTAACTCGCGATTTTGACAACATTGTCCTAGTGTGCCTTTCAAGGAAAATTTGCTCCTCTCTAGGAAGAGCTTGATACTTAACATTGTCGAGTGATATAGATTCAATCATGGAATAGCAAGGGTAAGTATCTAGACCGAGGACATAAAAAAAGTGAAGAATTCTACATATAGCCTACACATCATAGGCCAGTACTAACATGCATTATGAATATTATATCTAATGTATCGTGTAGAATAGATTGACTTGCTAGTGGCACTCTGATTAGTAAGAGTGCTACCATTATTGGAGAAATGCAATGCAAAACTAGAATTCTTTGTATTGTTTTCCATAATACACAAATCCCTTTTAAAAAATGCGAACACCAACAATTCTAACATGTAAAGTTAATTAGAAGTTAAGCTTTTATAGAATAGTTATTTCTCTATATTGCAAAAGTGGATAAGTAAAATTTTTTTATTCGTCTTATAATCTGCACAAAAAGGATGATTAAACTCTTCATTCACTTTAAATAGAAAGAGCCTAAATATTGCCACTTTAGAATAGGTTAATATGAAAGAGTCCTCTTTAAGCTTAATTTCTTACAATGATGGACTACTAAAACCTTGAAGAGATAATGTTTGAACATGAGATGACAAATAATGTTTAATAATGTTCGATAATGCCGGTATTGATACCTTTACATATGCTAGAAAATTTAAACATGGCATTGGGATGAAAATTGCATCCCATGCCTTTAATCAAACATTAGTATATGCAGTTGCATTATGTCCAGCATAATGAAATATGCTCTCTAAATGAACAAAAAAGTAATACGGAGGACGAGAGAAAAGATACCCTACCTTGCAATAACCATGGAAGATGACTTCATCTCCACCTTCCAAAACCTTTGTAGTAATCCCATTAAAGGACACAAGCTTCTGTTATTTATATCAAGAATCCAAGAGAATTTAGCACAAAACATACAGTAGAATTAGCTCTAAAGCTCACAAAGAAAAACCGGGGGGGGGGGGGTGGAACGGGAACCAAAGAAAGGAGATTTAGACTCTTGAATGTTCAAAACTTTGAACTTAGAAGTCTTTTTACTCCACTTGCTCTAGAGACCATCATATAAATCTCTTTGTTATAGTTGAAACATGTTAAATTCGTTTATTTATCGTGTCCCATTGATAACTATTATTAATCAATGTCAGCACATCTAGTGATCCAACATCAATATTACCATTGGTCAAACAACTATACATGACTAAAAAAGAAACAAAACCAATAAAGCCAACATCAATATTACCATTGGAGGTTCACTTTGATTGTGTAGAGGTTGAGGCAGATACTTGAAAGAACAGATTCAAAGAGTCCCACCAAAAAATTAAAGTTGAAGAAGCCCAACTAAGAATAGCTCATAAGAAGATCAAAGAGTTAGAAGCCCTAACCAGTTAAGTAAAGGGATAGAAAAGGAAGCCATTACAAGAACCAGAAGCCAAAAAAATTGGAAAGATTAGATGTTAGGTTCTTTTTTTTTTTTCATAATGTAATCAAAACTTTGAGATTTGTAACTTTAATAAAATTTCAATAATTTTCCGCTTTAATGATTACTTGCCAATTTCCATACTTGCATCTACTTGAATCATTCATGCATTCATCTTCTTCTAAAATAATAATAATAATAATTTTTTTTTGCACTAATAAAAAAATTTCAGTGTTGATTTGATCAAGATTTAAGAGAGTGCTTAAACAATAGAACCCCTAAGAGGTCCATATAACACCCGTTCTAGAGCTAAGATGTCAAATAATAACAACAGCAACACTAATGCTAATGTAACACCCCAAAACCCGGAGCACCACGACTTGCCATGTATTACTATTACCGAACGACATGCTAAGGCTCTAAAACTTCAACATACTTTAAAACTTGCTCATATACGTTATCTATCATACTACTATAACTATAATCAAATGAATGACTCAGAGATGAGTCATTCCAAATTTCATTTTTTAATAAACACAAAGTCTCAAGTTACAATCTATCTCCATAATTTAAATTTAACAATAGAGCATCAATTTACAATAATTCATAATTCTTGTCACTCTTCCTCTAATAGTAATATTGTTCTCTTCCCATCTCATCCATGTAATGCCCCACCAAGTTTCCATTCTCATCCTACTTTAGTTGTTCATCATTTTCGCCTGCAGCTAAAAACAAATGTAGGAAGGGGAGTGAGCCTAAGCTCAATACGTGAGTACCACACCCACATGCGCATGACATATCATATTAATATCACATGCATATATGCAAGATTTATCCACAATTCATTCACAATTCAATTTGAACATCAATACCAAAATGAATTACCACACATAGGGGTACTTATGACCCCGGTACATATAACATTTGTTCCAGTAGGAACTGCCTCTATAGACCCCATCTAACCCTAATCTACCTCAGATCATTTCGATACACAACTCCACTAAGGACAACATGGCATACCGATCATCGAGGTGCCCCCTAGGGATCTACCACTACTGGCTCTTAGGCCAAGTCAAGCACAAGCAACATATCTCATTCAACCAATAACATAATATTACATCATCATACCACTTAATTCACACTATGTCTCAGCATTTCATTATTTCACATACAACTCATTATATAGCTTCCTAACAATCACATACAATAAACAAAGTAAACACGTACCTAGAATCCTAGCCTTACGCACTTCTTGTCCCAAACTTAATCTAAGTTAATATCTATATAATCAACACATTAATCTTAGTACTAATCCAACATAATATAACTCTCTTAATTCCTTTTATTTTATTATGTCGTCTAAGGTTTCACTAATTGTTTTGGTTATGTGGAACATGATTAATTAGGAAGATAATTTGATATATAATAATAATGTTCATCACTTAACATGGCCATGTTGGAGGTTGTGTTACTTAACACGAGCTAGTGCACGACCGTGTTAGGGGTCATGTATCTCTTGGTGAGATTTTGGCTTCAACACGGTTGGAATAGGGTCATGTTAGGAGGTTGTGTTTCTCTCAATTCAACACGATCGAAACATGAATGTATTGGATGACTGTGTATCTCTCAGCATAATTTTTGGACTTAATACGATTGAAACACGACTGTGTTGAGTGGCCATGTTCTTCTCACTTTAACACGTGGGCAACACGACCATGTTGGATGGTCATGTAGCTCTAAAGACACTTTGTAATTCAACACGATCAAAATATGACCGTGTATCTCTCGGTATACTTTTAAATTCAACATGGTCATAACACGACCGTATTGGGGACCGTGTATCTCTCGGTATACTATTACATTCAACGCAATCGTAACATAAATGTGTTAGGAGGCCGTGTATATCTCGGCCAATCCCACGAACCCTAATAATTAACTCCAACTTCCCTCAAATCATTCCTTTTTATCCCTAAACTCTATTAAAGCTTTAAAATATATAAATACTCCTCAATTAATGTAAGTTAGAATACTTACATTAAATTTCCCATGTATCAACTCCTTGATCTGGGAATCCCCTTTTCTTTACATTCTTGTTTGTTTTGCCGCGCTACCCCTACTAATTGCGTTAGGTCTTCCTAGACAAGCTTTCTTTCTTTCCGTCTCTCTCTTTGTGTCACTCGATCTCTCTAGGTGGCTGGGACATTTAGATTTGCAAAAGAGGAGAACCCTAAGTCAGTTTAGCATATATATGTAGTCCCATTGGGAAAGACAAAACTGCCCTTATCTTTTATTTGTAATTATGTGATTGCCCTAGCTCTTATATTATTTATTTATTTGTGTATATATATATATATATATATATATATATATAATTGTGTATTACATTCTCCCTCCTTTATTAAAACTTTTGTCTTTGAAAGTTACCTAGAATGGGGAAACGTTTTGGATGCTTTCTCTTCATTTCTTCTTTTAATTCCCATGTCACCTCTCACTTGGTTTGATTTGTCCACTGTACTTTGACGTAAGGAATTCTTCTTCTTCTTAACACTTGTTCCTTGGTATCTACTATCCTCATAGGTTTCTCTATTGAGGACAAGTCTGGGTGTACCTTCAAAGGTTCCAAGGCCATCACTTGATCTAGGTTTGGTACAAATTTTCTTAACATCGATACATGAAATACATCATGTACTCCAACCAGACTTGGTAGTAGGGTCAACCTGTATGTAACTATTTTGATTCTTTCTAGAATTTCGAATGGACCCACATATCTTGGATTCAGCTTACCCCATAGTCTAAACCTGATTACCCCTTTAGTTGAAGATATCTTCAGTAAGACTTTATCTCCTACTTGAAATTCTAAAGGGCGTTGCCGTTTGTCTACATAACTTTTCTAACGACTCTAGGTTAATAGGATCCGTTGCCTTATGACTTCAACTTTGTCTATTGTTTCTTGTACTATTTCGAGCCCTAATACCCATCTTTCTCCCACTTCATCCCAGTGTAAGGGAGATCTGCACTTCCTGCCATGTAATGCTTCATAGGGAGCTATCTGTATAGTAGCTTAATAACTGTTGTTATAAGGAAATTCTACTAAAGGCAAATGATCACTCCAGTTACCCCCTTGATCTAATGTACTAGCTCGTAGTAAATCTTCCAGAATTTGAATAGCTCTTTTAGATTGCCCATTTGTCTGAAGATGAAACGCTGTGCTAAACTGGAGTTTGGTTCTCAAAGCTTGATGTAGACTTTTCTAGCATTTGCTCACAAAACGAGTATCCCTAAAAGATGTAATCGTAGCTGTTATCTCGTGTAATCTGATAATCTCTTTAATATACAATTGAGCAAGCTTTTCTAGTCTGTAGTCCATTCTAATTGGCAAGAAATGTGCGGACTTGGTCATTTTGACTATTATCACCTAAATTGCATCATATTTCTCTTTTGTTCTTGAGAGTGTTGTGATAAAATCCATAGTTACATGTTCCCACTTCAATTCAGGTATAGGAAGAGGTTATAACTCACCAGCTAGCCTCTGGTGCTCAATCTTTATTTATTGACAGGTGAGACACTTGGACACATATTTGGCTATCTCCCATTTCATATTTTTCCACCAATAAATGTTCTTGAGATCCCTGTACATCTTGGTACTTCCTAGGTATACTATATACCCCGAGTAATGGGTTTCCTTCATAATCTTCCTATTTAATTCTGTGTTATTTGGAACACACCATCTGTTACTATACTTGACCACTCCTTCAGTATTCAAGTCATGGGTGGGGTAATTCTTCTCATATTGTTTTTGTTGGTGGGAAGCATATGCAATGAATTTCCCATTTTGCATAAGCACACACCCTAAACCTTGATTTGATGCATTACTAAATACTTCAAATTCTTCTATCGTCTTTGGTAGAGAGCTGTCATTAATTTATTTTTCAATGTTATGAAGCTGCTCTCACATTCCTTACTCCACACAAACTTGGCCTTTTTCTTTATCAATTGAGTCAATGGAGTTGCTAACTGGGAGAATCCTTCTACAAAGCATTTGTAGTACCCAGCTAATCCTAGAAAACTCCTTACTTCTATTAAAATTCTTGGTCTTCGCTGGTCACTCACTGCCTTCACCTTCTTAGGATTTACTGATATTCCATTCTTATTCACCACATGTCTTAAGAAAGATACCTGTTCTAACCAAAATTCACACTTACTGAATTTTGCATAAAGTTTTTCTTCCCTAAGTCTTTCTAGTACGATTTTGAGATGTGTTTTATGTTCTTCATTGCTCTTGGAAAAGATGAGGATGTCATCAATGAAAACTACTATAAACTGATCTAGCCAGTCTTTGAGCACTTTGTTTATGAGGTCCATGAAGGCTGCTAGAGCATTTGTCAATCCAAAAGGCATCACCCGAAACTCGTAATGCCTATATTGAGTCCTGAAAGCAGTTTTCTGTATGTATTCCTCTTTAATTCTTAACTGATGGTACCTCGATCTTAAGTCAATTTTATAGAAGACTTGAGCTCCTTGTAATTGATCAAATAGATCATCAATCCTAGGGAGAGGGTATTTATTCTTGATTGTGACTCGATTTAGCTCCCTGTAATCTATACAAAACCTCATACTCCCGTCTTTCTTCTTGGCAAATAGCATTGGGGCACCCCACGGTGAGACACTCGGTCTAATAAACCCATTGTCTTGAAGCTCTTGAAGTTGAGTCTTCAGTTTAGATAGTTCAGTAAGTGCCATTCTATATGGTGCTTTAGATATGGTGTTGTTCTCAGTACAAGATCAATATAGAACTCTATCTCTCTAGATGGTGGTAAACCCACCAAATTCTCGGGAAAAACATCTACATACTCATTCACTACTTACATGGTTCTCACTTTTTTAACCTAACCTATCTCTACTGATAAGGCTGACAATCTTCCTTTATTCCACAACTTGTATGTTAGAAGAGTCGCTGGCCTCTATAGATCTAACTTGTATAAAATTTGCTCCTCATCAGGAAAATCAAACTTAACCACTAAATTGTAGCAATCAATAGTGGCATGATACTTATACAATGAATTCACCCTTAAAATTAGATCAAACCCTATCATCTTTAATACAAACAATTCAACTAGCATTTTCTTGCCATGTATTACAATCTCTACATCTTTACACATTTGATCTAATTTCCCCCTACTCTAAATGGAGTATTTACAATCATAGCATTCTCCAATATAACAGGTTTTAATCCACATACATTCATAAATACAGGTGATATACAAAAATGTGTTGCACTCGTGTCAAATAGTACATAAGCAATGTTTGAGTTTATGAGTAGTGTACCTACTATGATATCTTGATCATGGGCATCTTGTTGTTGCTGCTGCTGTTGTAATGCGAACATGCTACCATGTGCCCTCTGTCTTGGTCCCACATTTTGATTCTGCCTAATGGTCCTTTAGGCTCCATGGGGCTTGTGGAGTTGTAGTCGCCTAGGTGTGTTGAGCACCACACTCAAATGATCTGTGTCCCCTTTGCTTATAGGTGTAGCAAAAAGTCTTAGGGAGGGTCCTTTTAGTACAACTTCTATTGGTATGTCCTGTTTTGCCACAGGAAAAGCATGCCCCTTCTGGCTAAACATCTAAGATCTATGTCATGTTGCTTACATTGTTGCAGATTATGCAGTCCTAAACATCTAAGACATCTCACACCTTGACCTGCCTATGGTGGGGGAGGCAATGCTAGAGGTGTGGGCCTAGTTTGAAGAGGTCTAAGTGCATAAGCCATAGGTTTAACTAGATATATAACTGGCCTCTTTCCTTTATCTATATAAGGTATGTTGGAAACGAGCCATTTCCCCAAAACTAATCCTATTCGATGGGATAATTGTTCCTCTGTTCTCTTTTTGCTCTGCTCCAAGTATTTGGCTTTGTCAACTACTCCTGCATAAGTAGTTAATTGAAAAGCCCCCACTTCATGTTGTAGAGTAGGCTCTAATCCCCTTAAAAATCTCCTAACTCGGGAGGCATCATCTCCTCTCATTACCTTTGGCAAGAATTTGCTCAAGCGGTTCAGCTCCGCTTCATATGCTTTAATAGATCTACCGCCCTATTAGCAGTTATAATAATCCGCCTTCATTTTATCCCTAATGCTACTGGGGAAGTATTTCTCATAAAAGAGTTCCTTAAACCTTTGCCATTAATCAGGAGCTCCTGCTAATCTAGACATACTAGTCCACCAATCTGCAGCTACTCCGTTCAGCATATAAGCAGCATACCTCACTTTTCTATCTTCTAAGACCATGAAGGCTTCAAAGGTCCTCTCAGTCTTAGTGATCCAATATCCAACCTCTATTAGATCATTAACCTTTAGGTGGAACTCCTTAGCTAGTCTTACAAATTTGTCTAGCCTACAAGTTTCCTCTACAGGCTTGATAGGTCTCATAGCTTGCTGTTGTTAATGTACTAGCATTCCTACTAGAGCATTTACAACCTTTAGTAGTTGAGTAGTAGTGACATTAGCCTACTCTGGGGTTTCCTACTAAGGTGGTCTTTGAGGATTCCTATCCTCTAGCGCATCTCCACCCTGTCTAGCACTAGATGTACCCTGCTTGATATTTCTTCTTGAAGGCATTTTGTGTAAATAAAGACGGTAGAATGATTCCGATGTTAAAATTTATAAAGGAAGTTAGTGACAGTATACATCTATATATACTCAAGCTTAAACATATGTATATTTTTATACGAAATTAAACAGGAATATTCAACAAAATTCATCTATATAGAATATTAGGATTAACACAACATAATAGTTATCCCCTAATTTACCCACTCTATTCATTCTTATGGATCTATAGATCATTTACTTGGTCTTCTAAAGATTTCAACTTAACTTCTATTAACTGAATTCTACACCTTTTAGATCATTACTTAATTTTAGAAGTCATCAACAAAATCTCTACTTGATCACATCTTAAATTCTAAAGAGCATCAAAACCTAGTGCTCTAAAACTACTTACTTCTTTTCTTTTGATTAAAATCTAAACTTCTAGGGGTCATCAACTTATGCTCCTAGAGATCATAAACCTAAAGCTCTGATACCACTTAAACTGTAACGCCCCAAAACCTGGAACACCAGAGCCCGCCACGTGTCACTACTACCGAGCGACACAGTAAGGCTCTAAAACTTCAACATACTTCAAAACCTGCTCATATACATTATTCATCATACTATTATAACTATAATCAAATAAATGGCTCACAAATGAGTCATTCCAAATTTCATTATTTAATAACCATAATGTCTCCAGCTACAATGTATCTCCATAATTTCAATTTAATAATAGAAAATCAATTTACAATAATTCGTAATTTTTGTCACTCTTCCTCCACATAGTAATAGTGTTCTCTACCCATCTCATCCATGTAATGTCCTACTAAGTTTCCATACTCATCATACTCTAGTTGTTAATCATTTTTGCCTACAACTAAAAAGAAAAATGTATGAAGGAGGGTGTGCCTAAGCACAGTACATGAGTGCCACACCAACATGCACATGACACACAACATTAATATCACATGCATATATGCAACATTTATCCTCAACTCATTCACAATTTAATTTAAACATCAATACTAAAATGAATTATCCTACATAGGGGTACTCATGACCCTGATTAACACAACATTTGTCCTAATAGGAACTGCCTCTTCTAGCCCTATCTAACCCTAGTGGGAATTGCCATTGCGGGCCCCGTCTAATCCTAATCTACCTTAGATCATTTTGATTCACGGCTACACTAAGGACAACATGGCATACTAATCATCGAGGTACACCCTAGGGATCTACCACTGTGAGCCCCTGGGTCGAGCCAAGCACAAGTAACATATCTCATTCAACCAATAATATGGTATTACTTCATGATACCACTTAATTCACATTATGTCTCAGCATTTCATTATTTCACATACAACTCGTTATATAGCTTCCTAACAATCACATACAACAAACAAAGTAAACACAGTTGGAACATGGTTGTGTTGGAAGGCCATGTTTCTTTTAATTCAGCATGGTCGAAATATGAATGTATTGGAAGGTTGTGTATCTATTGGCATAACTTTTGGACTTAACACAATTGAAACATGACTGTTTTGGGAGGCCGTGTTCTTCTGACTTTAACACGGGGGCAACGTGACCGTGTTGGATGGTCATGTATCTCTTAGGACACTTTGTAATTCAACACGGTCGAAATACGACCCTGTTGGGGATAGTGTATCTCTCGATATACTTTTAAATTCAATGTGATCGTAACACGACTGTGTTGGGGACCGTGTATCTCTCGGTATGCTATTACTACTATCGTGTATATCTGGGCCAATCCTACAAACCCTCATAATTAACTCTAACTTCCCCCGAATTCATTCCTTTTCATCCCTAAACTCTATTAAAGCTTTAAAATATGTAAATACTCCTCAATTAACTTAAGTTAGAATACTTACATCGAATTTCCTACATATTGACTCCTTGATTCGGAAATTCCCTTTTCTTTATGTTACCGTTTGCTTCACCGTGCTACCCCCACTAATTTCGTTAGGTCTTCCTAGACAAGCTTTCTCTCTTTCTATCTCCCTCTTTGTGTCACTCGATCTCTCTAGGTGGTTGGGAATTTCAAATTTGCAAAAGAGGAGAACCCTAGGTCAGTTTAGCATATATATATAGTCCTATTGGGAAAGAGTAAATTGCCCTCGTCTTTTATTCATAATTGAGTGATTACCCTAGCTCTTATATTATTTATTTATTTGTGTATGTATATATAAAATATTGTGTATTACAAATAACATTGCTAATCAAAGAATGGTTTCATTAGAACAAACAGTGTAGAATCTCAATGATAAGGTTAAGTTTTTGGTGGAAAGTCTTACTCTCTTGCGATTCACTCAACCGAATTAGGAAGGCCATTCAAGGGTGTAGAAAGGAAAAAATGTTGAAATTCCAGCTCCCGAAAATGAGGAAATCAACTCTATGATCAATCCAACATTTGATGTGGAACCTAAGTTAGGAGTTCGAATCTCATATCATCCTGAAAATCTGCAAAGGCAAATGGAGGAAAGGCAGAAAGAGATGGAGAGAAAACTTTACCAACAATTTGCTAACAAAATAAGAACTTTAGAAGGGCTAGATGGATATGAGCCAATTGGCATTTTTGACTTGACAGTTTTTATTACTGCTACATATCTTGAAAAGTTTAAAGTACCAGAATTTGAAAAGTACAATAGCACTGGATGTCCAAAGATGCATACCAAATTGTATGTTCCGAAAAATGGGTAAATTTGTGCAGTACGATCAACTAATGGTACAAACTTTCTAGGACAGTCTCATTGGACCTGTCCTAACTCAGCATACACAATTGGACCTCAACCAAATCAACACTTGGGAAAGGTTGGCTCGGGCATTCTATGAATAGTACAAATTCAACATTGAAGTTACTCCCTTAATGTAGGATTTAAGGAGTATCTGTAAGAAACATAATGAGTCCTTTAAAGAATATGCTTAGCGTTGGTGAGCTCTGGCTACAAGGGTCAATACTCCAATCTTTGAGAAGGAATTAACAATCATTTTCATCAATACATTGGAGAAATCCTATTTCACTCACCTGATTGGACAGACCTCTTTAAGCTTCGCAGAAGTAATAGTAGTAGGATACAAGATCGAGAATGCTATCACTTCTGGAAAATTACCTGTCAATGAAACATCCAAAGCAACATCATCTAAACCTTGGAATAACATTAAAGAAAAAGAAACCACCATTGGCATGGTTAATTCCAGTAGGAACAATCAGCCAACCCCTCACCTTTCTTTACAAACACCAAACACTTCAATCTAACCACAACCAAACAACCAACCCCAAATCAATAGACCTCCTAGACAATTCACCTATATCCCAGTCCCCTTCAGCCCAGTTTTTGCTAGCCTTAAGGCTGATAATCTAATCAGCCTTGAAATTCCCAACGAAAGATACAAAACTAGAAACTATGACCCCAACCTTAAATGTGAATACCATATGGGGTAAGTAGGGCATTCAATAGATAGGTGCTAGAGACTTAAAAATAAAATCTAAGATCTAATTGTTGCAGTAGTAATGCAGTTAGACTTTATTAAGTCACCCACTCCTAATGTCAACAATAACCCACTTTCTAATCATGGCCTTGCTATCAACATGATCACCTCAGAAGCACCTAAACCAGAAATTGATTTAGATAGGTTGCTAATAGAATGGATAGCATGGAACTTACAATAAGCTGGCTTCCCACTATCAGTCAACCCAAGTAATAGAGTACAAGCCAAGTCAGTTGTTTGTCAGTTGTTATTGGAAGACAAAATTCAAGCAGCATACATTCGGGAAATGCTAGTTTCCAACTCTAACAAATTAACAACTAAAAAAGAATTAAAAAAGAAAAGTTGGCATGTTGGTGATCCCATGGTCGGTTGTTAAGGCAACATTTAGGGAAGTTTGATTACTTTGTTGACTACTTTATCCAACTACCTATTCATGAAGAGCCTACTCTAAGTGGTTAGGGTTCAGATTTTGAAGAGGAAGATAACCCCCAAAATGAAAAGGAGAATGATCAAAGAATTAACATGATAGGACCTAATTTTAAACTAGTACTCCTAAAATGTTACAAAGAGCCTGAGCAGGAGCAAAAAGTCCTAAAAGTTAAGAAATATACTTTTCATATTTCCTTAGCACTAGAAACTTATAAGGCTGCCCCATTTAATTATGAGGTGGATAATCAAGAAAAATCTTCATTGGAGGAATCACTAGGTTAAGAAGGGTCTACGGTCTTGAAGAAGAGACCATAAAAAAGCTTGAAGCCAGTGAATTAAGCAATAGAGTCATAAAGCCAAAAGCAGAAGAAGAAAGATTGATAGCCTTTTCAAAGATGATTAAGTCTAGTGAATATAAAGTTATGGACCAATTATCAAAAACCCCATCTCAAATGTCCCTTATGGGTCTTCTATTATCTTTTGAGCCTCACAAAGAAGCTTTGTTTAGAACTTTGAGGGAGGTTAAGGTGCCATAGAGAATGTTTACTGAAAAATTGGGACATATTGTCAATTCCATTTTTGCCATTGATTAAATATCCTTTTCAATAAAAGAATTGGAGGAAGAAGGTAATTAACACACCAAACCACTTTTCATAGTAGTAAAATGCAATAACAAGATTGTTTCTAGAGTCCTCACTGATAATGGGTCCTCCCTCAATGTATGCCCTCTAGTTACTCTTAAATTGCTGGGTGTTGATGTAACTAACATCAAGCTAAGTTCTACCACAGTGAGGGCTTTTGATAGATCTAGGAGGAAAATTGCAAGGGAAATTGACTTAATGGAGGACATCAGCCTGTAGTTATTTAGAATCCCTCTCCAAGTCTTAGACATCCCAAGGACCTTCAAATTGCTCCTTGGGAGACCCTGGATCCATGCAGCATAAGCCATTCCCTCTAACCTCTATTAAATAATAAATTCATTTTTAATGGTCAGATTATCACTGTGTTAGCCGAACATGATTACACCATTTATAAAGAAATGACTGATAAAGGCATATTATACTCAAATTTTGTTGTATGAATCATGTTAAATTCTAATTGATTTTATGTGAATTCTAAGGAAATGGTACTTAATTAAAGTTATTGTGCTATTTCAGGTTGTTAAAGTTTAGAGTGCAAACATGAGCAAATTGGATTGCAACAACCTAAGCCGCCTGTGTAAGCTGCCAACCTTAACAACATAAGTTACCTATGTAAACCATTGGCCTTAGAGTGTAAGTCGTCGGCCCTGAATTGAAAGCTTTCGGCTTTAATGTTGGCTTTGATAGGAAACCAAGAGTTATTCCTAATGTGTGGATTAAAGCACGAGAGAAAAAGAGGAAGGGGGAGTTTTTGTTTTGTTTCTGAGGAGAGTGTAGAAAACCCTAAAAAGGAAAGGAGGAAAACTTTTTTTTTCTTGGTACCCAAATATTATTTGTGTTTTATCAATTGAGGAGATTGGAATCATCAAGGAAGGACTGCTTCAACAAGGAATTAGAGGATTATTGTATTGTGATTGTCTATTGAATTGGTGATCTGTAAACTAATACTCTTCTATTCAATTCATAGACTAAATTTTTCATTTCAATTATAAATTATATTATAGTAATTTTTTTTTATTATTGTTTGTGCATGCAATTCCATGATGTTCTAAGTTTAATTGTGTGAAATTGATGAAACCTTAGAATAATTAAGATGTTGATATAGTTATATTGTAAGATTGTTAGTTATGTGAAAAATTCATATTGTAATTCCTCTACTATGAATTTTGATTTCATGTCTAAATTAGAATTTCAAAAATTTTAATAACTTGGAAGGGGTATTAGAGTTCAATAGGAATTCTTAAGTTAGGTTAAGTAAGAACTGTGGAAATGAGATTATTTTAATCTAATTAGAAATTGTTTGAGAGCTTAATGCAATATTCATGATTAGTTTCTTACTAAGGAATTACGAGAAATTAGGATAGAATATTAGTCAACTATATAATTGGGGGATTTGTAGTCGAAAATAGAATCCCCTATTAATTTGTTTAGTGGAAGCTAATAAATTAATTTTGGGGTTTTGAGTCTTAATTATCTAAAAAAGAAACAAAGATTTTCATAATTTCATATGAAAATCCACATAACTAAGAATTATTATAATATAATGATAATTTGATTAGGGAAATTAGGGTCAATTCGGTTTTCCTCTTTTCAATTGATACATTTTCATAACAATTTCCTTCATGTTCATAATAAAAATCTGGTTGTAATAGTTTAGTTGGTATTGGAGTAATTGATTCTCTCAATTTGATTAGCTACATAATATTAGAATTTGATATCTGTTTAGTACTTATTTAATCCTTGTGGAATCGACACTCAACTCTTCACTATATTACATAATCTGACCCAATGCACTTGCTGGTAAAATTCGCTTGTAAAAAATATTTTATATTTACAATGGATCAAGTTTCTAGTGCCATTGTTGGGGATTAATTAATATTAAACCACCTTTAGTTCTATTGTTAATTTAGGTGCAATTTATAGCATATTATTACTATTATTATTTTCTTTTTTTGTTTTATTTTCTTTCAAGTTTTTTCTTATGCATAGGAGTAAAAGTACAAAACTTCTATCACTAGACCCTGAGATAAAATGTACTTTGCATCAATTGAGAAGAGATAATAGAAGAAGAAAAGAAGTACAACTAGTTGAGATGGCAGACGACAACAACAACAATCTGATTTCGGGTGTTGCTAAAGCACTTTGGGACTATATAGTACCTATTGTTGCAGGTTCTGTAATTAGAATACCTCTTATATAGGTTAATACTTTTGAGCTAAAACCGGCACTTATTCAGATGGCTCAGACAAATTAATTTGGAGGATATCCAAATAAGAGTCCCGATGAGCATATTGCAGCATTTCTCCAGTATTGTAACATAGTGAAGATGAATAATGTGTCAACTGATGTTATTAGATTATAACTTTCTCCTTTTTCACTAAGAGATAAAGCTAGAGCTTGGTTTAAATCTCTTCCACAAGAGTTGATCACTACTTGGGCCGATCTTTCATCTAAGATTTTAAAGAGATTTTTCCCACCATCCAGGACTACGAAATTAAGGAATGATGTCACTAACTTCACTAAGTTTAATGGTGAATCATTGTATGAAGTGTGGGAAAGATTCAAGGAGTGTATTAGGAAATGTCCACATCATGGATCACCAGACAATCACCTAATTGAGATTTTTTATCTTAGCTTAGATGAAACATTGAGATCTTTGGTAGATGCTGCATCTGAAGGTGCATTAATGGGTAAGAGCTATGAAGAAGCCAATGCTTTGATAGAAGAAATGACCTCCAGTGCACACAATTGGCATAATGAAAGAGGTAAATCAAGAGTAGCATCAGTCAGTGACATAGACTCAATGTCTACTTAAATTTTAGCTCTCATAGCTCAGGTAAGTAAGCTTGTCTCAGCAAAATCTGTTAATGCTAATCAAGTTTCTTGTTGTGAGATATGTTCAAGACCACATTCTACTCTTGAGTGCTTAACCGAAAACCCCTTAGATCTATCTAATAGAGAGTAAGTGAATTATATCAACAATTTTTAACTAGGTAATTAGGGACCTTATTCGAATAATTGCAATCTAAGGTGGCGTAATCATGCAAACTTTTCATGGAGTAATGATAATAATGTACTTAAACCACCTCCTGCATTCTCAAAGCAAGGACCTGGTCAAAATGCTCCACTTCAGCAAAATCAACTTACAATGGAAGAGCTTATGTTAAATTATATGCAAAAGACTGACACAATGCTACAAAATCAACAAGCCACCATTTAGAATTTAGAGAATCAGATTAGTCAGATTTCTCAACAGTTGAGTAACAGACCATCAGGATCTTTGCCTAGCAACACTGAGGAGAACCACAAAGGTGTCAATGCTATAATGCTAAAAAGCGATAAAGAGTTAGAAGTTATTGATAAGGAAGTTCACACCAAACAAGGAAATACAGAGAAAGAAACAGGGAATAAAGGGATAGAGGAACCAAAGCAGAAGTCACCAAAGGTGAAACCATATGTCCCTCATGTTCCTTTTCCAACAAGATTGAAGCAACAATAGCTAGATGCTCAATTTAGTAAGCTCCTAGAGGTCTTCAAGAAGCTGAAAATAAACATTCCATTTACAGAAGCACTCTAACAAATGCCATCATATGCTAGATTTATGAAGGACTTGTTAACTAAAAAGAGAAAGATTGATGGAAATGAGTCTGTGATGCTATAGGAGAGTGTTCTATGATCATACATAAGGACTTGTCTAATCTACCTAGGAAACAAAGAGATTAGGGGAGTTTTACTATTCCTTGCATTATAGGAAATTTTCACTTTGATAAAGTTCTTATTGATTCTGGTGTAAGTATTAATTTAATGCTCCTATCTACTTTCAGAAAACTTGGACTTGGAGAATGCAAGGAAACTTATGTTACTTTGCAACATGCTGATAAGAGCATCAAATATCTTAAAGGTATTATTGAGAATGTCCTCGTGAAGGTGGACAAATCCATATTCCCAGTTGATTTCATTGTCCTGGAAATGGAGGAGGGCAGAGAAGTGCCCATAATTTTAGGTAGACCATTCCTTGGAATGGGTAAAGCATTAATTGACGTGGAACAAGGTAAGCTAACTTTAAGAGTTATGGATGATGAGATAACTTTTAATGTTTATGAAGCTACAAGGAAATTTGATGATTGTAAATCTTGTTATACCATTGATATTATTGATGAGCTTGCCTATGAGTTTGCTAAGGAAATAATAGGTGTAAACACTATGGAATCAGTTTTTAGAGATTTGGATGATTGGAGTGATGAGAAAGAGAATAAGGAAGGATGCGTGGAAAAAGTGTCACAAATCAAGGCTTAATATTATGAGGAGTTGGGTACTAGTGAGATAAAATTGATGCCATCTCTAGCACAACCATCGGTGCTAGAGCTTAAACCTTTACCTAGCTATTTAAAATATGCTTATCTTGGAACAGATGAGACTTTGCCAATAATCATTTCTTCTTTGTTGACAAGTGATCAAGAGCAACAGCTCCTAAGCGTACTGAGAGAGAATAAGGAGGCAATTGGGTGGACTATTGCAGATATCAAAGGAATTAGTCCTTTGATTTGCACTTACAAGATACTTCTGGAAGTTGAGTGCAAACCTACAATGTAACCACAGAGACGGCTCAACCCAACTCTTAAGGAGTTAGTAAAGAAGGAAGTACTTAAATTACTAGATGTTGGTATTATCTATCATATCTCTGATAGTAATTGGCTTAATCCTGTTCAGGTAGTGCCTAAAAAGGGTGGTTTGACTGTAGTTAAAAATGAAGCTAATGAATTAATCCCTACTTGCACTGTGACTGGGTGGCGAGTTTGTATAGATTATTGAAAATTAAATGATGCTACCTATAAAGACCATTTCCCTCTCCCCGTCATGGATCAGATGCTAGAGAAACTTGCAGGGCATGACTATTATTATTTTCTAGATGGTTACTCTAGATATAATCAAATTCATATAGCACCCAAGGACTAGGAGAAAACCACTTTTACCTATCCCTATGGCACTTTTGCCTTTAGGAGAATGCCCTTTGGTCTCTATAATGCACTTGTTACTTTTCAAAGGTGCATTGTGTCTATATTTTCTAACATGTTAGAGAATTTTATTAACATATTTATGGATGACTTTTCTATTTTTGAGAGGTCATTTGAGTCATGTCTAATAAACTTAGGTTGTGTACTTAAAAGATGTAAAGAGACTAACCTACTTTTGAATTGGGAGAAATTCCATTTTATGGTAAGAGAGGGAATTGTCTTAGGTCATAAAGTTTCAAGGAAGGGGATTAAATTTGATAGGGAAAAAGTGGAGATAATAGAGAAGTTGTCACCCCCCACATCAGTAAAAGGAGTTAGGAGCTTCCTAGGACATGCTGGTTTCTATAGGAGATTTATTAAGGACTTCTCTAAAATATCTAGACCTTTTTGTAATTTACTTGAAAAAGATTTTACTTTTGTTTTTAATGGTAATTGTTTGCAGGCATTCAACATATTAAAGGAGAAGCTCACTTCTGCACCAGCAATTATTGCACTAGATTGGGAGCTTCCGTTTGAACTTATGTGTGATGCTAGTGACTATGCTATAGGAGTAGTACTTGGGCAAAGGAAAGGTAAAATATTTCATGTCATATACTATGCTAGTAGAACTTTAAATGAAGCTCAAAGAAACTACGCCACAACTAAAAAAGAGCTTTTAGCAATCGTATTTGTAGTTGACAAGTTTTGACCTTATTTGATAGGTTCTAAGATCATAATATGTACAGACCATGCTGCTCTTAGGTATTTGTTTGCTAAAGTTGATGCTCAACCTAGGTTAATTCGTTGGATTTTACTATTGCAAGAATTTGACCTAGAAATTAGAAATAAAAAGGGAATTGAAAATGTAGTAGTTGATCATTTATCCCAATTGGAATATAATTGTTTAGATGCACCCATTAATGAAAAGTTCTCTTATGAACAATTGCATGTAGTAGATATCCAAGGATTACCCTGATATAGTCAATTACCTGGTCAACAAAATCATACCATATAGTTTATCATATCAATAGAAAAAGAAATTCTTACATGATGTGAAATACTATTTTTGGGATAAACCATATTTGTTTAAATGCTGTGCTGACTAAGTAATTAGATGTTGTGTACCTGAAATTGAATAGCTTAACATAATACAACATTGTCATTATAGAGAAGTTGGAGGCCGGTGTGGAAAAAACTGCAGCAAAAATTTTATCTTGTGGATTTTATTGGCTTAAATTGTTTAATGATTATAGGAATTTCATTTTATCTTGTGCTCAATGCCAAAGGACTGGAAACATTTCCAATAGACATGAATTACCACAAAACAATATTCTTGTAATTGAGCTTTTTAATGTGTAGGGAATAGACTTCATGGGTCCTTTTCCCTCATCTTTTTCAAACAAATTTATACTTGTAGCTGTTGATTATGTTTCAAAATGGGTAGAAGCAGTTGCTTTACAAACTAATGACAGCAAAGTTGTAATAAATTTTTTGAAAAAGAACATATTTTCAAGGTTTGGGGTACCTAGAGCTATCATTAGTGATAGGGGATTGCATTTTTGCAATAGGAAGTTTGAAAAATGACTATTAAAATATGGAGTTACTCATAAAATTGTCACCCCTTACCATCCACAAACCTGTGGATAGGTAGAGGTATCCAATGGGGAGATAAAGCGTATTTTAGAAAAAACTATCAATGCATTTAGGAAAGATTAGTCTCTAAAACTTGATGATGCAATGTGGGCATATTAAACAACTTTCAAAACCCCTATAGGAATGTCCCCATATAAGATTGTCTATGGTAAATCATGACATCTACCTATGGAACTTGAGCACAAGTAATACTGGGCAATAAAATACCTTAACTTTGATTCCCAAGCTGCAGGTGAAAAGAGGTTGCTTTAGCTGAATCATATGGCTGAATTAAGAGAGGAAGCATATGAGAATGCTAGGATATATAAGGAATGGGCTAAGCGATGGCATGACAAGAACATTTTAAGTCGAGAGTTTTTCCCTGGTCAAAAAGTTCTGTTATATAACTCTCGATTGAAGTTATTTCTAGGTAAGTTGAGATCCCGCTGGTCAGGTCCATTTGTTATTGATAAGGTTTTTCCTTATGGTGTAGTTGAATTGAAAGCTAAAGACAAACATACTTTTAAAGTAAACGATTATCTCCTCAAACATTACTATGAAGGAGAAAACATTAATAGTGTTGCAACTATCGTAGATTTGGCAAATCCTTTCTAAAATATCGGAGAAGTCGGGCTAGTGACTATAAACTAAGCGCTTCATGGGTGGCAGCCCATGCATAGAATTAAAGTAAATTAGTTTAATTTAGTATATATAAATAAATAAATAAACAAATAAATGGTATATATATATACATTAAAAAAAAGAAAGATTTTCTAAGCCGGCAATATACACCGATAGCATAAAATTATAAGTTGCTGGCGTATGTCCTATCAGCTTATTTCAACAGCTATTCATCTTCTTCCTCATTTCACTTCTCTCATTCGCACACATTCTCTTTCTCTCTCTAAGAAAACCTCATGCACCCACTCACTCTTACAGAGTCAAATATCATCTCTTCATTGTAATCAAAATCAAGTAAGTCTTTATTCCCTTTATTTATTATTCTTATAAGTTCACGTTTATTTAATCTTTTTCCTTTAAAGCCATGCAATTTTTGCATTAAGGTAGTTTTAGATTATTGGAATATGTTGGGTTGTTTTTTTTTTTTTTTTTTTTTTTGCATACATGTACATGCATGTGAATTTACATCAAGTTTTTTCCCAAAAAAAAAAAAAAATCAGCACGAAGAATTAGGGCTTGTACCGAATTGAAAAAAAAAATAAAATTGGGGCTTTTGCTATGTTTTATGCTTAAACATTCAATTATATGTAGCTAACTCATTATGGGGTCTCAATTTTGTGAATAAGGTTCATAAATTGAAAAATTCATCAATTTAGGCTATAGGTTGCTTAATTTTGCTTAACATGTATTTTCACGGGAATTTTGTATCGTTTTGTTCAATTCCTGTGTTGTTTAAAATTTAGGCCATTTAAATTAGGCTGCTAGCTTAGATTCTCTTAGTGTAAGTGTTAAAAAAATTATATATATATATTTTCTATTTGTTTTTTATTACTTCAATGCCTATAGTTCTAAATTAGAACTAGGATTTACTAGATCATGCATCTCCCTGAGAATTTCATATGAATTGTTCTATAGGTATGCCACCTAGAAAACTTCAACCTAGGAAACAGAAATAAAAAGCTATAGGTGAGACTTCTTCTAACAAACAACATATAGAGCTCCTTTTTGAACAGGACTATGCTGAGGAAAGAAAAACACACTTGCTTAAGAAGGACTTCTTGAACCAGCAGTATCTTGATTGGGAGCTTTTAAGGGATTATGACATGGAGGAGAGGATCAAGAAATTAGTAGCAAACAAGACATGGTTTAAACTGTTTAAGATAAGAGAACCGGCTTATAAGAATGTCATGATTGAGTTTATGTCTACAATGAAAATAGAGCACAACAAGCACCATTCCAGTGTCCATGTAATTGATCTTAAACAGTTTGGATATTTCTTAGGGGTTTATGAGGATGAAAAGGCTGAAGAAGACCTCCCTAATGCCTAGCCTTTGGATATGGATGTAGAAACATTCTAGTTTCAACTGATTAGACCTAGGAGGGATGATTTTATAACATCCAAATCTATTGTTACCACCTTTGCCTCAATGGAACGCAAGTTGCTCCACCACATTCTATCTCATACAATTTGCTGCAAGAAGACCGGTCATAGTAAGGTAACAAGCTTTGATATATTCTACTTATATAGTATGATTTTAGGCTACAAAATTGATATTGGGATAGAAGTAGCAAATTTTATTACTAGACAAGTAGAGGATACAAAAACTAGAGTTATTCTTTGTGGAGGGTATATCACTACATTGTTAAAAGGTATGGGTATATTTGAACACTAAGAGGGGGATGTGATTATAGAATGTAAGAAAATCTTTTAGGACCATTCAAGACTTAGGGGCTATCTAAGATAGCCAATTGAGTTATTTTAAAAGATATTGAGGAGATTCCAAACATTTTCCCCACCATGGGACCTTCCACATCCCAATCTACTCCTCCTGACAACACTTATGAGAGATTGAGGAAGGAAATTAAGGGTATGGAAGTAAAAAGGGAGTTTAGGCAAAAGAGGAAGAAAAATAAGAAATTTAGGACTACATTGTTTAGTATGTTCAAATTTGCTATATCTTGCATGAATGCAGCAACAGCATAGGACTTGCACTATGAGACTTCTCCAAAGGAGCAATCAGAAGATGAAGCTGATGATAATAGTAGCTCAGGCTAGAATTGAAAATACCGGGGAAGTGCTAGTTTTCTTTTTCCTTAATTTCATTATCATGTATTCCCTTATAATTGTGTTGAATTAGAAACAGTGAGGACACTGTTAATTTTAAGTGTGGGGAAGGGATCATAGAACAATTGAGTATAAATTACTGATGTCGACATCTTAACCCTTATTATTATCTTTACTTTGAACTCATATTTGTCCTTATGGTGTCTTACTCACCTACTTTTGTGATTGAATCACTTGATTGAAATTATATAGTGAGATCTTTAAGGAACAAAATTTACCTTATGTTTAACTTTTAATTTAAAAAAAATTTGAAAGTAAGTTGAGTCCTTAAGTAGAAAAGTAAGCAAATCTACTTCCGTGTAAATTTAGCTTGTATATCCACTTTTAATTTTCTTTGAAAATATTTTTAACATTTGGTGAAAGAGGTAAAAGAAACTTTTTACTTAGTAATTCCTTTTTTTTAAAAAAAAAAGAAGAGAAAATTTCAATCTTGAATGTTAGTGTGAGAAAGAGTCTGTGGGGGTCCCTTTAAAACCTAGTCACTTGGATGATGAGCTCGAGATGTACTAACTCAATGAACTCACCATAACGCAAAAGGTGGAAAGTCAGTAAATTAAATCTTGAATGTTAGTGTGAGGAAGAGTTTGTAGGGGTTCCTTTAAAACTTGGTCACTTAGGTGATGAGCCCGGGATGTTTCGACTCAGTGAACTCACAATAACACGAAAGATAGAAAAGTAGAAGTTCAAGAAAAAAAAAATTAGGGAAAAAGTAGATAGCATATGCTTTCACTGATGTGACCATTTATAGAGAAGTGATTTAGGGGACTATATGTTGCCTAATAACTATGGAAGTTTAAATGATTTCTTTTCTCTTGTAGGACTGAGTACTTACTTTTGAATTAAAATTCTTATGTTAAACATGAGGATTAAAGTTTAGTTAGTTTAGATTAGCTATAAAAATTTCAGCCATAGTAATTCAGTTACATATCCTGGTATAGTTAAAGTTGTAGACATTAGAATTTCAAGTATTTTGTTAATAGAGAATTCGATATTCTCAATGACAAATTCTTCATTGGTTTTAAGTATTTTGCTTGAGAATAAGCAAAAGTTCAAGTGTGGGGAAGTTGATAAGGGCATATTCTGCTCAAATTTTATTGTATGAATTATGTTAAATTCTAATTGATTTTATGTGAATTCTAAGGAAATGGTACTTAATTAAAGTTATTTTGCTATTTCAAGTTGTTAAAGTTTAGAGTGCAAACATGAGTAAATCGAATTGCAACAACCTAAGCTACTAGCCTTAATAACATAAGCCACCTATGTAAGCTATCGGCTTTAATGCCAACTTTGATAGGAAACCAAGAGTTATTCCTAATGTGTGGACTAAAACATGAGAGAAAAAGAGGAAGGGGGAGTTTTTGTTTTGTTTTTGAGGAGAGAGAGTAGAAAACTCCAGAAAGGGAAGGAGGAAAACTTTTTTTACATGGTACTAAAAAATTATTTATGCTTTATCAATTGAGGAGATTAGAATCATTAAGGAAGGACTACTTCAACAAGGAATTAGAGAATTATTGTATTGTGATTCTCTATTGAATTAGCACTCTCTCAACTAATACTCTTCTATTCAATTCATAGACTAAATTGTTCATTTCAATTATGAATTATATCACAGTAATTTCTTTGATTATTGTTTGTATTTGCAATTCCATGATGTTCTAAGTTTAATTATGCAAAATTGATGAAACCCTAGAATAATTATGATGATGATTATAGTTATATTATAAGATTGTTAGTTATGTGGAAAATTCATATTGTAATTCCTATACTATGAACTCTAATTTCTTGTCTAAATTAGAATTTTAGAAATTTTAATAACTTGGAAGGGGTATTAGAGTTCAATAGGAAATCTTAAGTTAGGTTAAACAAGAACTATGGAAATGGGATTATTTTAATCTAATTAGAAATTGTTTGAGAGCTTAATGCAATATTCTTGATTAGATTCTTACTAAGGAATTATGAGAAATTAGGATAGAATATTAGTCAGCTATATAATTACGAGATTTGTAGTTGAAAATAGAATCCCCTTTGTTTAGTGGAAGCTAATAAATTAATTTTGGGGTTTTGAGTCTTAATTATCAAGAAAAAAATAACAAAGATTTTTATAATTTCATATGAATATCCACATAGCTAAGAATCATTATAATATAATGATAATTTGATTAGTGAAATTAGGGTGAATTTGCTTTCGCTCTTTTCAATTGGTACATTTTCATAACAATTTCCTTCATGTTCATAATAAAAATCTAGGTGTAATAGTTTATTTGGTATTGGAATAATTGATTCTCTCAATTTGATTACCTAAATAATAATAGAATTTGAAATCAATTTATTACTTATTTATCCTCGTGGAATTAACACTCAACTCTTCACTATATTACTTGGTCTGACCTAATGAACTTGTTGGTAAATTTTGCTTGTAAAATATATTTTATATTTATAGTGGATCAACAACCATACCCTACATATGAGAAGAAGACCTAAATGACCTTAGACTTCAAATCTTTGATGAGGTGTGCATGATTACTATTTGCAAAAGGCAAGAATGCGGAAAGGTGCAATTTAAAGAGGGTCAAACTGGGACATTTAGTCTTGGATATGTCCTTACTCCGGAAGAAGAACTTTAAATGAGATTTAAACAAGGAAGAAGGGGTGATAGACTGTATAATACCCCAATAAGTTTTTCACCAATCTAAACAACATTCACCCATCTGGCTAGTACTAAGATGTCGGTACCAGCAAAAGGAGACAAGTCCAATAAGCTCACCAATAAGCAACAGCAAAAATCAATGAGCATATCCCATAACTCCCAATCACTTTAAAATTAGTTCTCTTTCCCTTTAAATAGAAATAAAGCTACTTTAGAGTAAGAGTGAACCATGGTTTAGTATTTGTTAAGTTTTCATGTATTTTTTATTCAATAAATGTAACCCATATAAATGAAATCAATAAATTTTCAAATTCACTTCCTCTACTTATTCATTTTGTTTCCTTGTTTTTACACTTATCTAGATCCAATGATAAAAATCGGGGATATCTTACATACATAGAGGGTAAAAATGTCAATATCACCTCTAACCCTACTGGTTTAGATGATATAAATGACCATAAAGTGATTTAAGAAAACTGGAAACAATATGAAGAAGGTAAGATTTCATTTGATGAGTAGATTGAAGCAGTCAACTTAAGAAATGAAGATAACCCTAAGAACCTTAAGATTGGGGGCAATCTTAAAATGAACAAAAAAGAAGGTTGACCTAGCTATTATCCAAATACCTTGATGTATTTGTATGGTCTTATGAAGATATGCTAGGACTTAACCCATCAATCGTAGTTCATAAGCTACCCACATAAGAAGATATCAAACCTAAGAAACAAAAATTAAAAAGATTTTGGCTTGATATTTTATTGAAAATTAAGAAATAAGCCAAGAAATTATTAGAGGTTGGGTTTATTAAAGTATCAAATTATCTTGAATGGGTAGCTAAAATAGTCCCTATAATAAAGAAGAATTGGAAAGTTTATGTGATGTGCTCAAAACCAAGTTCAAGCACAATCAAATGACTCAAGGAAAACAATTCTCAAGTCTCATACAAACCAGTTCAATCAACTAGGAAATTGCGTGACCCTAACGGAACTTTGATGAAATCCAATGGTTCAAAGATTCAATTAACTTCCACTAATGATCAATTTCACTAATCAACAATAAGAACAAGTGAATTACACGTGAAATGGATGAAAAAAAAAAAGCACAAAACCGTGATGTACCCTCTTCCCACACAAGCTCAAATTCACGCCAATCACTAAAGTATTCAATCTCAAATGAACAATCAATCTTACAAGATTGTTGTCCACGAAATACAATCACAAATATGTCCAAGAAAGATTCAAATCTACCCTAGATATGACTCACTAGAGAAGAAATGAACATACAACAAAGATGAAATCGATTTGACTCACAATTCCACTTTGTCGCACTCGCCACAATTCCAATTCTTGGGTTGAAATTGATAAGAGGTTTGAACTAAGGATGAACCCTAATTCCACACATGAAAGTGCTAAGTTTGTTATGCAAAATATGGCCTCCTCAAACCCTCTTCTAAGCAAGTATTTATACTTGCTACTCCTAAGGTTAGAAAGTGGTCAAAATTATAAGTTTACCACTTTTAAGGTGGCTAGTCCTAAATGAAAATTACAATCAAAATAAAAGTGTTCCAAAATGATTACAAAATAAATAGTCCATGTAAATGAAAAATATATCAAAGAAATTGGTCTTCAAGATGCCGGTCTTCTATAGCATTCATCAGCCCAGCTCACCGCCGGTTCAGGTCGGTCAATAGATAACTCACAAGCTGAGTCTGAGGGAGTTTGTCCATTGCCTTTTAAAATATGATAAGTGTGCCCGTTGGAAAACACAATACAAGAATAATAGAAAAGAGGTTAATTTATAAATAATTTTGGGGTCGATCTGCTCAAAATGGGCCCTCATCGCCAAAATTCGAATTCCTTTAGTTCTTACCCTGATAATAGGTCTTGTCGGATTTTGATTCCTATCATTGTGTATGCGTAGATTTTTGGGATCTAAATCAAACAACACCAAAAGACAATTTCCCTTTACCCTAGAAAGACATCCTAGTAGATAATACTGTTGGAAACAATCTTTTTTCATTCATGGATGGTTTTTCAAGGTATAACCAAATCAAGATATCAGAAGAAGACAAAACCGAGACAACCTTCATCACAACTTGAGGTACCTTTTGTTACAAGGTTATGCCCTTTGGTCTCAAAAATGTTGAAGCAACATATCAAAGAGCAATGGTTCATTATTTCATGACATGATGCACCGGGAAATTAAGGTGTATGTTGATGATTTGATCACTAAATCCAAAAAAAGGAGAGGACTATATAAACACTCTAAAAAAGTTGTTTGAATGGTTAAGAAAATACCAATTGAAACTTAACCCAAAAAAATGTACTTTCGGAGTTACCTCTAGGAAGTTATTGGGTTTTATGGTCAGTCAAAAGGGCATCGAAGTAGATCTAGATAAGGTCAAAGAAATATTGGAAATGCCACCTTTGCACACACTTGAAGAAGTAAGGGGACTACGTGGACACTAGAATTACATTGCTCGGTTCATTTCCCAGCTCACAAACAAATGCCAACCTTTATTCCAACTACTCAAGAAAAATGCCGCCATCAAGTGGAATGAAGAATGTGAAACAACTTTTGTAGAAATCAAGCAATATCTCATGAATTCTCTTATGCTAGTGGCTCTTAAACTCGAGGAACCATTATTCTTATATCCGACAATACTTCTTGAGTCTATGGGGTGTATGCTTGGTCAAAAAGGCAAAGAAGGTGGAAAACAAGCCATTTACTACTTGAGTGAGAAATTTACTGAGGGGGAACAAAAATATTTGAAAATAGAGAGAACATGTTATGCATTAGTTTGGGTCATGTATTGACTCAAATGATACACTCTACAATTCAATTGAATTATTAACAAGACATGATCCCCTAAAGTATTTAGTAAACAAACCAACCTTAATTAGTGGGATTTCTAAATGGCAAATGTTGTTGTCTGAATTCAACACCACCTATATGAACCAGAGCTCAGTCAAAGGTCAAGCTATAGCAAATCAATTGGCTAGACATCCACTTGAAGGGACTTCTTAAGGACCGCAAACACAATTTCTAGATGAAGTATTGATAATTAAAGGTGATCCTAACTCTGAAAAAGAAAATTTTCTCAAATGGATATTGTATTTTGATGGAGCTACTAATGTATTTGGTTGTGAAATAGGGGCAGTGCTGGTTTCTCCTGAAGGTAACCAATTCCCTATAGAAACAAGGCTTACATTCCCATACACTAACAACATTGCAGAATATGAAGCATGCATTCTTGGTCTCAAAATGGCTTTAGATATGGGAATTCATGAATTAGAGGTATATGGGGACTCCTCACTCATCATTTGTCAGATTCGAGGAGAATATAAGACCAAAGATCCAAAATTGGTACCTTATCACAAGCACTTGTCAAGGTCAATGGAGAAGTTTGAAAAGATCACGTTTACATATATACCAAGGGTGCAGAATCAGTTTGTCGATGCCCTAACTACATTAGCATCTTTGACCAAAATATCAGGAGGGGTAGAAATCCAACCTCTCAAGATTGAGATTGAAGATAAACTTGCTTTTTATTTAAATATCAATGAAACATATGATGATAAGCCTTGGTATCATGATATGAAGATCTTCCTTTAGGAGGGAAAGTATCCAAAAAAGGTTGATTGGAAAGATCGAAAAATGCTTAGAAGGTTGGTAAGTCATTTTCTACTAAGTGTGTCTACAATATATAAGTGATCATTTGATAGCACATTATTGAGATGCGCGGATGAAGAAAAGCCAATCACTCTCATGAAAGAGGTACATGAGGGAATATGTGGTGCTCATGAGACTAGGTTATTACTGGTTAATTATGGAAACTGACTGCATCAAACATGTGAGACATTATCATCTATGTCAAATTTATGCCAATATAATAAATGCACTGATACGAACCACGCCAACCCGTGACGAAACCCAATACCAATACGTTCGGAAATTCGTTACCTAAGACGCCCAAACACCTAAAGTGGAAACCGCAACCCGTTGTCTATAAGCGAGACAAGAACCTTGGTATAATGTGAAGACGCCACAATCGGGATGAAAGAACGATTGATAAGTCGGGATGAACGCCATGGAAATTAATCTGATAAGTTTGATTTAGTTCTTGAAGAACTAAGAGAGGTGCCTCTCAAAAGTGTTTAATGTTCAGAGATGTAAATTCTTAGTTGTTCTAAACCCTAGGAGCTTTTATACTAGGGTTACAATTCGTGAAAAACAAGTCCAAAACGACGTAGCTTAGATAAGTTGCGTAAAAACACGAAAACAGAACAAGCTAGCCGGCAAGGGATATACGGTCGTTTACTTTGGCCGTGTACTTTTCTGTGCACATTCCGGTCACATACACGACCATGTACTTCTGGTTGTGTATCTTTCTGTACAACTTTTGGCAACATACACGGCAGTGTACACGACCGTGTACTTTGACCGTGTACCTTTCTGTGCATTTGCTTGACTCCATACATGGCCGTGCCTTTTAGCCGTGTGTCTGGCCGTGTATGATTCTGTGCAATCTTGAGATTCTTACACGGCCGTGCCTTGAAAGTACGCGCCCTCTTCAACCTGTATCCGGTGTGACTTGTATAAGAGCAAGGATCTTCCCATGGTTGTTCCAATCCGTTCCAACTTCATGATTGCTCTAATCCTTTCCGGCTTCATGGACATCCTTTATCAACCCGTTAAGTGCTTCCTTAAGTCGTTTCGCTTGACTTCTTGTGATCGGTCCAGGCGGCACTTCAAGAGGATCCACATTCCTTCTTCCGGCTTGACTCTCATCAAGGATCTCATCATTCCCCTCCTCTTGAAAAGGATTTGTCCTCAAATCGTCACCTACATCAAAAGGACTAAGATCAGTAACATTAAATGTGGCACTTACTTGATACTCACCAGGCAAATCTATCTTGTATGCATTGTCATTGATGCGCTCAAGAACTTGAAATGGTCCATCGCCTCTAGGAAGTAGTTTAGATCGACGCTGCACGGGAAACCGCTCTTTGCGCATGTGAACCCAAACCCAATCTCTAGGTTCAAAAACAGCTTGTCGACGACCCTTGTTGGCTTGTTTAACATACTGCTCTGTTCGTCGTTCAATGTTCAGCCTTGCCTTCTCATGGATCTGTTGAACAAATTTGGCCTTCTTCTTGCCATCTAAATTAACATACTCAGAAATAGGCAAAGGTGATAAATCCAAAGGAGTTAGTGGATTAAAACCATACACAATTTCAAAAGGAGAAAATTTAGTAGCAGAATGCTCTGTACGGTTATAGGCAAATTCAACATGCGGTAAACTATCCTCCCAACTTTTAATATTCTTTTTAATTACAGCCCTTAACAAAGTAGATAAAGTTCGATTCACTACCTCAGTTTGACCATCAGTCTGTGGATGACAAGTAGTAGAAAACAATAACTTAGTTCCTAACTTTGCCCACAAAGTCTTCCAAAAGTAGCTTAAGAACTTAGCATCCCTATCTGATACAATTATTCTAGGCATACCATGCAATCGCACAACTTCCCTAAAGAATAAATTAGCAATATTACAAGCATCATCCGTTTTGTGACAAGGAATGAAATGTGCCATTTTAGAAAACTTATGAACAACTACAAAAACAGAATCTCGACCATGTCTAGACCTGGGTAATCCTAACACAAAATCCATAGAAATATCTACCTAAGGCTCATGAGGAATGGGAAGTGGGGTGTAAAGCCCTTGAGGTTGGACCCTAGATTTCGCTTGCTTACATGTGACACATCGCTCACAAATCCTCTCAACATCTCGTTTCATGTGAGGCTAATAGAAGTGTTCCTGCAATACCCCTAATGTTTTAGCTACTCCAAAGTGTCCTATTAAACCTCCTCCATGAGACTCCCTCACAAGTAATTCTCTTAGAGAACAAATTGGAATGCACAGTTTACTCTCCCTAAACAAGAATCCGTCATGTTTATAAAATTTTCCATGCCCACTCTTCTCACATTGCACATACTCCTCACAAAAATCTTGATCAGTAGCATATAACTCCTTAATGTGCTCAAAACCAAGAAATCTAGAACTAAGAGTAGAGATAAGAGTATACCTTCTAGAAAGTGCATCAGCAACTACATTCTCTTTACGTTGCTTGTAGTGGATGACATATGGAAATGTTTTGATGAACTCCACTCAACGAGCATGCCTTTTGTTCAGCTTGTGTTGCCCCTTCAAATACTTCAAAGATTCATGATCAGTGTAGATCACGAACTCTTTTGGCCAAAGGTAGTGTTGCCACGTCTCCAGGGCTCGAACCAATGCATATAGCTCCTTGTCGTAAGTAGGGTAATTCAAGGTTGCCTCACTTAGCTTCTCGCTAAAGAATGTAATCAGTCTTCTCTCCTGCATAAGCACTACTCCAATACCTAATCCTGAAGCATCACACTCAATTTCAAACGTTTTAGCAAAGTTAGGTAAAGCAAGTAACGGCGCCTGAGTCAACTTATTTTTAAGCGTCTGAAAGGCCTTCTCTTGTTGCTCTCCCCAGCTGAACCCCACGTTCTTCTTAATTACCTCAGTAAGTGGTGCTGCAATGGTGCTGAAATCCTTCACAAATCTCCTGTAAAAGCTCGCTAGTCTATGGAAACTCCACACATTACTTACATTGGTTAGACTAGGCCATTCTTGGATCGCACGAACCTTCTCTTCATCAACCTGTATTCCCTGCGCACTAACAACAAAACCAAGAAACACAAGTTTGTTTGTGCAAAAAGTGCACTTCTTGAGGTTAGCATATAATTGTTCCTTTCGAAGAACTTCTAAAACATCCCTCGAGTGTGACATATGATCTTCCAAACTTTTGCTGTAAATAAGAATGTCATCAAAATAGACAACCACAAATTTTCCAATAAATGTCTCAAATGCAGTTTTCCATTCATCACCTTCTTTCATTCTAATTTGGTGATATACACTTTTCAGATCAATTTTAGAAAAGACACTAGACCCATGTAACTCATCTAACATGTCATCTAAGCGAGGAATGGGATGACAATACTTTACCGTAATGTTGTTGATGGTGTGGCAGTCAACACACATCCTCCATGTCCCATCCTTCTTAGGTACCAAAATCATAGGCACTGCACATGGACTCATGCTCTCTCTCACGTACCCCTTCTCCATTAATTCATCGACCTGCCTTTGGAGTTCCTTTGTTTCCTTCGGATTGCTCCTGTAAGCTGGCTTGTTTGGAATCAATGCTCCGGGTACAAGATCAATCTGGTGCTCAATACCACGAATAGGTGGTAATCCCTTTGGAATCTCCTCAGGAAAGACATCTTCAAAGTCTTGCACAAGAGACATAACCACACTAGGCAAAGAGTTAGATAATTCGTTAGTAGTCAAACATGTTTCCTTAAAAACCAGCAACAACATAGGTTGCCTCATCACTAACGCTCTCCTTACTACACTCGCTCTTGCCACACAACTTTCCTTTTGCAAGGCTGCCCTCTCCTTTTCACTCACCACCAAAGTTGATTCCCCTTCAACTTGGCATCTCACACTCTTTCCAGCCTTCCTCTCCTTTTCCTTTTGATCTTGACTTTTATATTCCTTTTTCTTCTCATTGTCTTTTGCTCTCTCACTCTCACTCTACTTTTCACTCACCTTGTGTTTTGCAAACGACTGTTGTAGCTGCAACTGATCCTCATACACTTGTTTAGGTGTTAAAGGTTTAAGATTAAAGCTTTTCCCTTGGTGAACAAGTGTATACTTGTTAGAAAAGCCATCATGAACAACCTTCCTATCAAATTGCCACGGCCTTCCTAACAACACATGACAAGCTTGCATTGGCACTACATCACATAACACCTCATCCTCATACCTACCAATGCGGAAACCAATCAATGCTTGCTTACTTACCTTAGTCTCTCCACTATCATTCAACCACTACAATTTATATGGACTAGGGTGTCTAACAGTTTTGAGCCCCATCCTCTCAATAATAAAATTGCTCACTACATTGGTGCAACTTCCTCCATCAATGATCAAGCTGCAAATATGACCTCCTAGATAACATCTAGTATGAAATACATCCTCTCTTTGCACCTCCTCTTCTTCCTTCACCTGCACATTCAAAGCTCGCTTCACTACTGCCACTAGCCTTCCCATTGCAGGCTCCCCATCATCACTAGCATCCTCTAATGGAGACATATCATCTTCTTCACTATCCCCCTCAGTCTCATACTCTCCATCATCACGCAAAATCATCACACGTCTATTTGGACATTGACTAGCAATATGGCCTCTACCTTGACATTTAAAACATCTAATGTCACGATTTCTAGAAGTAGAAGATTCAAGGTTACCTTGGTTACCAGGAGTAGAACCCGCTTGCCTCAGCTCCCCTTTTGGTTTGGTTGGTATAGGCTTTTCTTCCTTCTTCCATTGGTTGGTCTTCCAAGTGGATGAACCAGTATCCTGTTGAAACCGTGCACTACTACTACCTTTCCGCTTGTGTTGGTTCTCAACCTTTATAGCCATATGAACCATATCCTCCAACTCTACATAATGCTGCAATTCAACAACATTTTGGATTTCTCTATTCAACCCCGCAAGAAACCTATCCATTGTAGCCTCTCTATCCTCCTCTACATTCGCCCTAATCATAGTGACTTCCATCTCCTTGAAATACTCATCTACACTTCGGCTTCCCTACCTCAGAGTTTGCAACTTGTTGTGCAATTCACGATAGTAATACGCAGGCATAAACCGCTTCTTCATCACTCTTTTCATCTCTTCCCAAGACTCAATAGGTGGCTCGCCACTCCTTCTCCTATTCAACATTAGTTGATCCCACCACACTATAGCATAATCCGAAAATTCAATGGCACCAAGTTTTACCTTCTTTCTCCCACTATAGTTGTGACAATCAAATACCATCTCTACCTTCTTCTCCCACTCTAAGTACGCCTCGGGATCATTCTTCCCTTGGAAAGGAGGAATCTTCATCTTTATGCTACTCAATTGATCATCCTCTCTATTCCTATCTCCTCTATCTTCCCAATCTCTAGTTCCTCTATTCCGACCACTATAACCTCTATAACTCCCAATAGAAGGCTTATAAAAATCATCATTCGACATTTCATCTCCACCCCTCGGTACTCTCCTAGAACGACTCTCCTTCTTACGCCCTTGGAATACATTTGTGGATTGCTCTAATCTTTGCTCTACCGTCTCATGAATTTGTTCCATTCCCTCTTGGAACATCCTCTTCATTTCAGCCCTCAACGCCTCAATTACTAACCTAACATCAAACCTTCCCCTCTCACCTTCAGGAGAATGTTGTCTCGACATAGTTCCTGCAGAAAAGATTAGTACTAACACAAATATATATATAATTAAACCTCATGATACACTCCCTTACGTGTTTCGCTCAAATGATGATATCACACAGTCACTCGTGTATTCTCACAAATAATGATGATATTAACTCGCCAATTTCCTCTTCTCAATTCTCTTGGAACTAACCCGAACTACACCAATTTCCTTCCATAGAATTCAAAACAACTCTAGGGTTCGTAAATTTTCCTCTCTTTTTCTATCCGAATTTTTTTTTTGTCTTGGTTGTTGCTCCTGATCACGTTTTTCTTTTCTTTTCTTTTCTCTTCTTTTTTTTTTTTTTAACAATCGCCTAGTCGATATTACACTATCAAAAGACAATCAATACTACGAAATTGAATACGATAATTGATATGAACGATTGGAGTTAGGGTTTTTGATATTACCTTCCTCAACCGAACTTGATGTTTTGATAAACCTAGGCTTTGATACCAAACTGATACGAACCACGCCAACCCGTGACGAAACCCAATACCAATACGTTCGGAAATTCGTTACCTAAGACGCCCAAACACCTAAAGTGGAAACCGCGACCTGTTGTCGGGATGAAAGACCGATTGATAAGTCGGGATGAATGCCACGAAAATTAATCCGATAAGTTCGATTTAGTTCTTGAAGAACCAAGAGAGGTGCCTCTCAAAAGTGTTTAATGTTCAAAGATGTAAATTCTTAGTTGTTCTAAACCCTAGGAGCTTTTATACTAGGGTTACAATTCGTGAAAAACAAGTCCAAAACGACATAGATTAGATAAGTTGCGTAAAAACATGAAAACAGAACAAGCTGGCCGGCAGGGGATACACGGCCGTGTACACGACCGTGTACTTTAGCCATGTACTTTTCTGTGCACATTCCGATCACATACACGACCGTGTTCTTCTGGTCGTGTATCTTTTTGTACAACTTCTGGCAACATACACGACCGTATACATGACCGTGTACCTTTTTGTGCATTTGCTTGACTCCATACACGGCCGTGCCTTTTAGCCGTGTGTCTGGCCGTGTATGATTCTGTGCAATCTTGAGATTCTTACACGGCCGTGCCTTGAAAGTACACACCCTCTTCAACCCGTGTCCGGTGTGACTTGTATAAGAGCAAGGGTCTTCCCATGGTTGTTCCAATCCGTTCTAACTTCATGATTGCTCCAATCCTTTCTGGCTTCATGGACATCCTTTATCAACCCGTTAAGTGCTTCCTTGAGTCGTTTCGCTTGACTTCTTGTGATCGGTCCAGGCGACACTTCAAGAGGATCCACATTCCATCTTCCGGCTTGACTCTCATCAAGGATCTCATCATGCACCACCTTAGGAACTTCATACACTTTCTTCACCATAGCTATTCTCTATGTGGAGTCTAGACATAATTAGACCGATTAACCCAAAAGCATCCAATGGTTATCGGTTTATACTTGTGGCTATTGATTATTTCACTAAATGGGTTGAAGCTTCCTCATATACCAACGTCACTAAAGGAGTAGTTGTCAAATTCATCAAAAAGGACATTATTGCTCGATATGGATCTCTTGAGTCAATTATTACAGATAATGGCACAAACTTGAAAAACAAGCTCATGACAGTATTGTGCCAACATTTTGGAATCAATCATAGGAATTCTACTCCATATCAACCACAAATGAATGGAGCTGTAGAAGAAGCCAATAAAAATATCAAGTAGATTATTGAGAAGATGGTCCTTACTTATAAAGACTGGCATGAGTTGTTGCCATTCGCACCCATGGCATATCGAATCTCCATCAGAACGTTAACGGGAGCTACACCTTATTCTTTGGTATATGGCACTGAGGTAGTATTACTAGTCGAAGTTGAGATTCCATCACTTAGAGTGTTCTCAGAAACTCAATTAGATGAAGTTAATTAGGTGAAAAAACGGGTTGATCAATTGAGCCTAATTGATGAAAAGAGGTTAGCAACATTATGCCATGGTCAATGTTACCAACAAAGAATGGTTAAGGCTTTTAATAAAAGAGTGCAACCTTGAAATTTTTAAGGGGGAGACTTAGTTCTAAAAAAGATTTTCGTAAATCTGCAAGATCTTAGAAGGAAGTTTACAGCTAATTATGAGGGGCCATATTTTGTAAGGAAAGTGTTATCGGGAGGAACATTGATTTTGTCATGAATGGATGGTTCAAATTTGAAGGACCTTGTAAATTATGATGCAGCTAAAATATACTATCCCTAATGAATCAATGGAATCTTACTGAAGTTTCTTGAAAATGTTAGCAATTATTGGTCTCTTGAAGGTCTAATTTTTATCATCTATGTGTAAAGCTGATATCCCCGATGGTTGTTTGCATTAAACTGATCATCCATCCCATCATTGATAAGTTTCTTCTTCCTATACTCCTATTTTTTCCATATACACTCAAACACGAGAGAAGTTGTGAGGAATAAAACAATGACAAATGTTGAAAACTCTTCAAATACTCCATCATGGTTTCATTTTTTTTTTTTTTGAAAAGAAGTTTTTTATTTGCTATTTTAGGTTAAAGTCTCGAACAATAGAAGTAGAGATAAAATTTGAGCAAAATGAATTGGAATGGTTCGAACTCTTGAATGAAAATGAATCTCACACAAGCATAATTCAACTAATAAAGAAAGAGCTAATGAACGGGTGTTTTTAAACATCAATAAAAGGGTTCATTGATTAAGCGTTATCTGTAAAACTAGGTAAGATATTTCATTATATATGAGTAGCAAAATAGTTAGCCCATAGGGACACTATTCTAAAATTCATCATATCTTAGGATTGCCAATCTGTAATAAATGCTTTCCTATGCAAGTTAGTTAGCTCACATGGGCACCATTATAAAATTCACCATTTCTTAAGATTTCTAGTTTGTAATAGATGCTTTCCATGCATGTTTAGTCAGCCTATAAGGGCACTATTCTAAAAATTCATCATTTCCTAGGATTACTAGTCTATAATAGACGCTTTTCTATGCAAGTTAGTCGGCCTACATGGGCACTATTGTAAAATTCAACATTTCTTAAGATTGTTAATTTATAATAGATGCTTTCCACGCAAGTTAGTCAGCCTACAGGGGTACTATTCTAAAAATTCATCATTTCTTAGGATTGCTGGTCTATAATAGATACTTTCCCAACTAAGTTAGTTAATTCATAGGGACACTATTATGAAAATTCATCATTTCTTAGGATTGTTAATTTGTAATAAGTGCTTTCTAATGCAAGTTAATCAGCCTAAAGGGCACCATTCTAAAATTCATCATTGCCAGTCTATAATAAACACTTTCTCATTCAAATTGGTCAACCTATAAGGGCACTATTCTAAAATTCATCTTTTCTTTACTAGTCCATAATGGACACTCTCCCATTAAAATTAGTTAACCCATAAAGGCACTATTTTAAAAATCATTGTTTAGGGTTGCTAGTTTATGAGGACGTTTTCTAATACAGAATAGTCAGCAAAGCACCATCCTAAAAGACTCTTACTGATTTAGTAAAATATTTCTTGCATTTAATTGAATAGCTTGTCATGGTACACTTTTTTACAAAAATAATATGTGATAGGAATCAAAATCCGTCAAGACCTATCATTAGAGCAAGAGCCAAAGGATTTCAAATCTTGGCGATCAGGGTCTATTTTGAGCACATCGACCCCAGAATTATTTGTTTACTAACCTCTTTTCTCTTATTCATGTATCGTATATTCCAGCAGGCACACTTATCATGCTTTATAGGGCGATGGACAAACTCACTAAGACTCAGCTTATGGGTTATCCATAGACCGACCTAGACTGGCGATGAGTTGAGCCAACGAATCCTATAGAAGAGCTAGCATATTGAAGACTATTTTTATTTGTAATTATTTCTTTGGACTATTTACGTGTAAGCTTTTGGGACACTTTTTATTTGGTTGTAATTGAGTTTTAGGACCGGCCACCCTAAAAGTGGCATAGTTGTAATTTTGTGGACTTTTTTTTACCTTAAAGGGAGGAAGTATAAATACTTGCTTAAGTACGGTTTTGAGGGGGTGAGCCAAATTTTTAGAGAAGAACAAACACTTTACGTGTCAGGGTTAGGGTTTTCCTAATTCAAATTGCTCTTATCAATTTTAAATCCCAATTTGAGGTTGTGGCGAGTGGCTCCAAGGTTAATTTGTGAATAATATCAAATTTACCTTGTTACAATTTCCTTTCTTCACTAGTGAGTTGTATCTAGGGTTGAATTGGAAGTTTTATTGACCGAATTTTGATTGCATTTGCAATCAAATTCTTGTTGCTTCAATTGATTGGTTTTAGCCTTTAAGTTTTAACCTTCAATTTAGCTTCATTTTGAACTATGGATCATAGAATTGGTTCTTACTATTTTTGTGTGTAATTCACATTGATTTATCTGTGATCATTGTTGTTTTGGAAGAATTTATCATTGTGGAATTGTTACTTGCAATTTAGAGCATTCGGATTTCATTGCGTTCCATTAGGGTTCACACTAAACCTAGTAGTGTTGAGCCAAGATTGAGCAAGTGTCTTGAGGTTTATAACTTGCTCTAATTGCATGTGCTTAACCCTTAATTTAGGCACATCATCTTTGGTATTAGAGCTGAATATACTTGGTTAATTTCAATATTGATCACGTGGTGTTGAGGAATTGGTTATAGACATTGAGTTTTGACGCTATTGTTCATGTGATTGGAAACTAGTTTGATTGACATTGTCTAATTGTCTTTCAAATTGGTTTTGCATGTGCTTAATCATGGTTTTAGGCACATCATCTTTTGGTATCAGAGCTTAAGGTTGTGAGAAAGGTTATTTGATTTTTGATTTAAAAAATTTAGGGTTCTTGATTTTGCATCTTAATTCTGAAGTTGAGAGTAAAATTGAATTCTTGATGTTGTTACTTGAAGTGGCATGATTGTCTTGATTGAGGAGTTGAACTTGTTGCTTGTTGATGTGAGTTTTGAGGACTTGTTGAAGCTCCATTTAGTGGATAATTTCATGTATTAAGAAGAAGAGTAATAGCATATTTTTGTGAATTCAAATTTCATAACTTGAAGTTGCCTCAATTGTGAAGAAGTGGAGGTGTATTTTGCTTGGAGTAATTCAGCGTAAGAGGGGCTTAGTGTACATTTCAGAAGTGAGTGTGTGGGTTAAGGAAGTTATTTGAATTTCAAAACGCACATTAAGTGATAGAAGTAATTGTGTGTTCATTTGAATTTGAAAGTGGGTCCTTACCATTTGTGGAATATTACAATTAGTGAACTCATTTTGAATTTGAATTTGAGCTACCTTTTGTTGTGAGTTTCGGTTTGAAACTTGTATAAAAGTGGAGAAATTCAAGTGTGGAAGAGTGTGTATGTGTGTGCCGCAACGCGTATAAAAGGTGTGTGTGTGTGGTGTTGTGTTTTGTAAATTTAGTAAAGGATTTGTGTATTTTTGGCGTGGTGTTTTATGTGTTCTGTAGAGAGGTGTTGATTCATGGCGTGAATTGTGTGGAACCAAGAGCAAGGGAGTAGTGTGGCGGTAAAGTTATGTATTTTTTTATGTATTGAGGTGCTTCCCATTGTGAAGCAATTAGTGTGAAACCAAAGCAAGAAAAGGAAAGTTGAGTAGTTGAATTTGAAATTCAAACAAGTTATTAAAGTGTGAAAGTAATTGAACTAATTACTTAAATACTTATAGTTGAATTTAATTTTATCTACTTGAAAGTAGTTGTGTGTACTTCATTTGTGGCTTGGTTGTGTATTTGAACCGTGGAAGTGTAAGGATAATTATTGTGTTGTTGGGTTTAAACACAATCATGTCTAGTGAAATGTTTCATTTTACTAATGTATTGCGCTAGATATTGACTACTTTTACTACTAAAGATGATGAACAAAGGGAAAATTTGTTCCATACTTCTTGTAGGGTACAAGGAAATTTATGTGTCCTTATAGTTTATGGTAGTAGTTGTGCCAATGTGGTAGCAACATCGTTAGTATCAAAACTAAAACTAGCCACTACTCTACATCCTAAACCGTATAAGTTGCATTGGCTTAGTGATTAAGGGAGTTTGCATGTGACCCAAAGAGATAGGGTACCATTCAATGTAGGGTATAAATATTAAGATGAAATTGAGTGTGATATTCTACCTATATGTGCATCACATATATTACTTGGCAGGCTTTGGTTATATGATAGGAGGGTCTTACATGATGGCTTCAAGAATACTTATGTATTCCAAAAGGAGGGAAAATGCATTATTCTGAATCCGATGTTGCCTTCAGAGGTTTAAAAGGTTTAGCAACAGATCCGTAGACCACATGAGCCAACATGTGGAGGACAACATTATGCAGAAGTAGACATGCCAACCTTCAGAGGTTCCTAAGGCTCCTAGTTACATGAGCCAACATGCGAAGGACAACATTTGTCAGACACAAATGTGCTAACCATCAGAGGATCTTGATGGCTAAAGTAAAATGAGCAGACCACTAGAGGACCAAACTATTTAGGGGCAGTTGTGTTCACCTTCAAAGGTACTAGAAACTCATGAGCAGTTGAGTAAACCTTTAGGGGATATTGAGGGTTAGAGTGATATGAGTAGATTACCAAAGGGCCAGACTGTTTAGAGACATTTGTGTCCACTTTCAGAGATTTCAGAGGGCCATGAGCAATTGAGCCAACCATTAGAGGGCCATGAGGATCAGCGACATATAGATGAGTTAGAAATTGAGGAAACAATATCAGTGGAACGGGTTGAGACAAGGGAGACCTCAGTGGATAATGGGTCATTATTTGTGTTGCAAATGAGATACATCCTAGAAATGGAGGAGAGAACACAATAATCTCCTATGGTATTTCAGATATTAGGATTTTGTAGTAATACTTCTTCAGGTAGCTTGTTAGGAGGAAATAGAGTCTCTAATGCATTTGATATGTCAGATTTGAGGACAAATCTTTTTGAGGCCCGAGGAGATGATAGGCAAGAGCCAAAGGATTTCAAATCTTGGCGATGAAGGTCCATTTTTAGCACATCGACCTCGGAATTATTTGTTTACTAACCTCTTTTCTCTTATTCATGTATTGTATATTCCAATAGGTATACTTATCATGCTTTACAAGGTGATGGACAAACTCACTAAGACTTTACTTGTGGGCTATCCATAGACCGAATTAGACCGGCGATGAGCTGGGTCGATGAATCTTATGGAAGAACTAGCTTGATGAAGACTATTTTTATTTGTAATTATTTCTTTGGACTATTTATGTGTAAGCTTTTAAGACACTTTTTATTTGGTTGTAATTGAGTTTTAGGACTAGACACCTTGAAAGTGGCATAGTTGTAATTTTGTGGACTTTTTTATCCTAAAGGGAATAAGTATAAATACTTGCTTAAGTAGGGTTTTGAGGGGGTGAGCCAAATTTTCAGAAAGGAACAAACAGTATATGTGTGAGGGTTGGGGTTTTCCTAATTCAAATTGCTCTTATCAATTTCAAATCCCAATTTGAGGTTGTGGCGAGTGGCTCTAAGGCTAATTTGTGAGTAATATCAAATTTACCTTGTTACAATTTCCTTTCTTCGCTAGTGAATTGTATTTAGGGTTGATTTGGAAGTGTTATTGACCGAATTTTGATTGCATTTGAAATCAAGTTCTTGTTGCTTCAATTGGTTGGTTTTAACCTTTAAGTTTTAACCTTTAATTTAGCTTCATTTTGAACTATGGATCACTTTGTTGGGAAAGTAGATCACAAAATTAGTTCTTGCTATTTTTGTGTGTAATTCACATGGATTTATTTGTGATCATTGTTGTTTTGGAAGAATTTATCATTGTGGAATTGTTACTTGCTATTTAGAGCATTCATATTTCATTGCGTTCCATTAGGGTTCACACTAAACCAAGTAGTGTTGAGCCGAGATTGAACAAGTGTCTTGAGGTTTATAACTTGCTCCAATTGCATGTGCTTAATCCTTAATTTAGGCACATCATCTTTCGTATTAGAGCTGAACATACTTGGTTCATTTCAATATTGATCACGTGATATTGAGGAATTGGTTATAAACATTAAGTTTTGACGCCATTGTTCATGTGATTAGAAACTAGTTTGATTGACATTGTTTAATTGTCTTTCAAATTGGTTTTGCATGTGCTTAATCTGTGTCTTAAGAACATCAATATGCCTCCTTTGTCTTTATAGTAAAGTTTTGCTCAAACTTCACTACAAAGAGGGGCAGCCATAAATACACAATTTTTGCTCCCTCTTTATTTATTTTTCTTTTTCTTAATTAAAAAAAAATAAAAAATATATATTTTAAAAAATAGTAATAATAAAAAAGGAAACAAATGAAATTTGATTGCATAATAGATTGAGTCACAAGCTAACAACCTAACTGAAGACACACGCGTAAAAGGATTCTTGGTCTCGGGTTCAAATCACGGCAAGCGCATGTTGCACAAAAAAATTTTTCGGTGGAAAACATGTGTTAAACACATGTTTTTTGTCTTCAAGTGAATAGTAGAAAACGTGTGTTTAAAACATGTTTTCTTCTTCTAGCAAATAGTGAAAAACGTGTTTTCAACACATGTTTTTTGTCTTCTAGTGAATAGTAGAAAACGTGTGTTTAAAACATGTTTTCTTCTTCTAGCAAATAGTGAAAAACGTGTTTTCAACACATGTTTTTACACTGTGGATCATCTTTTTCCTTTATCCACTTGGTTTGACGTGCTTTCCTCTCCAAGACACCCAGTTTTCGGCGCTTTTTTACCATGATGTCTACATGATTTCACCTAAATAATGGTGAAATCATATAGATCACATGGCCTACTTTAGATAGAACCCTCTAATGTGTTTTGATTCACTTATTCATGCTGTCAAAATTAGGTCCAAAAATGGAAAAAAATCATCTTTTCCACGAAACAAATTTATCGGATTGAACCCGATTAATGCAAATTAAAGCTTTTATGTACTATCTTAAGTAATAACGAAGCACAAGGAATTAAACCCAATCAATAATTTACTGTAATTCCAAACAAATTCCACGGAATTTGAATCTTAATTAATCAAAACCCATTAAATTGAAAATTGAAAATTCATTACGAAAATTGACCTTTCATGACCAATTTAAGCTTGGTTAGTATAAAAGGGACCTCGAAGAATGCATTAGGAACCAAGAGATTCATTCTAACTTCAAAAGAATTTTTTTTTTCAAAATTCTTTCTCTCTTTAAATTCTCATTTTCTCTCTCCACGTTCTCTTTTTTTTTTTTTTCTTTCTTTCTTTTTTAGCTTAACAAAGTCAGATCCTTTTTTGCCGTTCTCAATTAGTCAAAGCCTTGTCGGAAGTCTCACCAAATGCCATTGTCCCAATTTCGATTCATAGTTCTAATAGGTTAGTCCTTTTTTTTTTTCTCTTTTACTATTATTATTATTATTATAAAAAAAAAAACATTTTCCCTGAAAAAAAATTATTTATTTTTATTTTTATTATTATTATTAAAAAATTTCCCAAATTTTTTTATTTTAGAATTTTCGAAAAAAAATAATAATATTTTTAGAGCTATTTTTATTAAGAAATTTTTTCCTTTTGAAAAAAAAAATCGTTTAGTATAAATTTATTTTTATAAATAGATTTTGGTCTCTATAATAAAAAAATAAAAATTTAAATTTTTTTTTATGAACTACGACCGGTTTGATTCGAATAGCAAGTAAGTAGGCACCTACGGGGTGTCCTGAAATAATATTTTTTTTTTTACTTTTTTTATTTAAACATTTAAAAAATAAAAAAAATAAAAAAAAATAATTTTGGAAAGTTAAAGTAGTAACCTAAGGTTTTAATGAGATAACCCTTGATTCTAAAATCTCTAGTTTTATTTAAAACATTATATGCAAACTAGTAGCTAAATTAAGAATAATTTGCTCAATTAGTCTTAATTTAATATTTTTCCCAATATCGATCGGGTGGTGACTCCTTTTTCTCTATGTTAAAAAAAATATATATATATATTCCTAATTTTAGTCGAGAATTTACATTAAATGGGCATAAGGTTTAGTGTAAATCAAATTAGGAAAAATGATTCAAAATGTAGACTCAACAAACACACACTAAAGAAAATATCTAGTCTTGAAGCTATAAGATGAGAAGAGATCCAATTATACCTCTATATTTCTTTTGATGCAATGATTTGCCTTTTTCATCTTCGTCAAGTTTTGCTCCTACTCCCATAGGTGTAGCAACAAACTTACAATTTTTCATGTCGTATTTCTTTAGTATTTGTAAGATATATTTTGCTTGATGAGCAAATGTCCCTATTGGAGTTTGTTTAATTTGTACACTTAAGGGGAATGTCAGTTCACTCATGAGACTCATCTCAAATTCAATTTTCATTAGTTTTACAAATTCCTTGCACAAGAAATCATTATAATATTTTTGGAAAAATTACATATGAATCAACATTTGCATTCAAGTTCAAATCGAATATTAAAATTTTAAGTAGTTAAAATAAACAATCAACATTATATTACATAATTTAAATAGAGTAGTCCTTGACAACATCATCATAATCGTGTTGATTAGACTTGGTGCATCACATTATGTTCTCACTTTGGCATAGATGTCTTAAATGGGAAATTAACATCATACAATTGAAATAAAATCTAACTTGTACCTAGCACATACCTTGAAGTAAATAAAAATATAACCCTTCAGTTAAAAAGGATGAGATGAGTCTAAACATAAACTTAACATCACCACACAGTTAAAACCCATAATCTTTGAAATTAATGCCTAATCAAAGCTTTATCAAAACTTAATCAAAACCACAATTACAACGACAAATGAATAATCTCATGATTTTCTCTTCATTTTTCCTTTTCTATTTACTTTCCTTTTTGAATCATCAATAGTGACTACCACATGTTATGGCAATTTGCGAATGTAGTTTCTTTAAAATTCAAGTCTTTAGCTTAAGTTCATGTTTCTACATATGTGCATGTATGAGTTGAATACCATGGAATGGTTTTTTTATAGTTAGGTTTTCACTTTTCTATATGTGTTTTATGATTGTTGCATCGTTGAATATCATTGTAATTTTTTTCCCCATAATCACAAATTGACAGGTAAATTTTCTATAGGTATCTTATGAATGCTACATAGTTGAATATTATTGCAATTTTTATCCATAGTTAGGTTTCTACTTTTATTTTCGGTTATGTCATGTATTGTGGAGTTTTTGCTGTATCTTATATTTAGGAATATATTTCTTGTGTGCGTGTTGCATTGTGGTACTACTAGAATGATTTAAATTGACCATTTCACAGTTGCAATGATCTTTTATAATTGTAAGGATGTGAAAAATTGACTCCAGTATATGATCAAATAGTTCTGATCTTTATCTCCTTACCAAAAATAAAAGTACATTTCTTTGATAAATCCATCCTCTTCTCAAATTGAAGAGGCAAGATTGTCTTTGTTGAGTCCTTCAGTAGTGAGAATTTTGATTAATTTAGGCATACCACATATCCTCTTAAAATTTGTATTTGTATTTCCTAATCTTGGTTAGCAATTTGAACCAAGCACAAGCTAAATCGTCACTTAGAATAGATTAGGGTTAGGATCTATAGTTATGGTTCAATATGACCTTAAACAAGGATATTACGTGTCAAGTATAACTCGAATCACACGTACAAAGATTCAATAATATTACACATGAAAACTTGGTGTGGTATTGTTTGCCACAACTAGGGATTGACAAGAACTTGATTAGAGAGTAAAAACTTAATAATATTGATAATATGGAATTTAATGGTAGTTATAGAGTGTTTTGCCTCAATATATTGAGATTAAGGACATAATTGTAATTAAAATGACATTACAATACCTAATAGCAGAAAATAAAAAATAAACTAGAAAAACTCGTTCTAAAGGATTGTCTTCTGAACCTTGTGCTTAAAACAAATCTTTCTAAAGGATTGTCTTCAGAATAGTCAATGGCTATAAATAGGGCAGAACCAATCAAAGTAGAGTTGGTTAGAAGTAGAGATAATCAAAAGTAGAATAATTAGAAGCTAGAGTTTAGAATTAGAAGTGGGTGTCAAATCAAACGTGGGTGTTGGGTTTACTCAATGTAAGTTAGGAGCCCTAAAATTCAGAAGTGGCAGTGATAATCTGTAGAGCTTCTGAATCTCCTTTTTTTTAGGCCTACTTCTTGCTCTTAATTACAAAATTGAAGTCCTACTTTAACACATCAAAATTGAATACAAATACAAGATCTCCTATAGCTCTCTAGCGTGGTTTGAAAAAACATTTACAAAATCAAACTCATCAATAAATGGTTCATTCAATAAAATTTAACTAAAAAGATTTTGTAGTCCTTTAACTCATGCTATTATGATCAATCCAGGATAATTCCTATTAATGTTAGCAATTAGCAACATGGATTTTTATATGATGTTGCTTATGAAGATTTTTCATTTTAATGCAAACATTTTTGCATGACTGGTCATTTGATGGAAAATTGTCTTAGGAAAAATCCTAACTTGCACATGAAAGTACAAGAAATGGAAAAAGAGAAATGAAAGAGTTCAGAGTTAAGAGAATTTTGGCAAAAGTAGAGGCAAATAAGCATATAAAAGGGAAAGACTAACTATTAAGTATAGGAAAGACTGGCTTTTCAATCTATTTGTAAGAGTATCATGCTAAAATAAGTGAAAGGGAGAAGAATCTAGATTGTGTTATGAAGGAAAAATAGAGGATAATAATATCAATAGAAAATAGAAGCTCATAATTAGATACAAGGCATGAAAGTGTTATAAGAGGAATTCATTGATTTTATTTGCCCATTAAGTCGCGAGCAATTCTGAGAAGAAATTGAATCATGTCAAAGAAGTCCCTGATGAAGTTGAAAAGGATGAAAAAGTGGAGACTAATATAGACTAAAGAGATTGCAAGAAGTGGATGAAATTGTTAAAGCTAACTCAACTTTTATTAATTGTTGAAGTACATAAATACATATTGCTACATGAGTGTACGAGCATCCTACTCTCACCCTTATTCCTCTCTTTGTCTTTTGAGATCTTCTCTTGTTGAGTTGGCTAATATTAGGATGGTCCACTATTATACTTCCCCCAAATGATTACCCCTTACCTCCATTTATTGCCAAACTCTACCCCAAGATCATTTATACCAAGACTTCTAAGCTTCTGTAGCTTCCTCTCTCTTGGCCTCGCCGCTCTCCACATCCTTTGAGATTGCCTCTTGTTGAGTTACCTAATGTTAAGGTGGCCCACTTAAGCACGTTTCTTTTCTTTTGGATCTAGGTAGCATTTGCTACAAAAGCCTTAACTCACAACACAATTTCCTCTACTCTTGCAATGGTATCGTCCACCTGGTGACCACTCCCATTTTGAGCTTCTCCTACATGAGCACTTTTGTTAACAAGGTTACCCCTATATTGATTACACTTGGGTAGCATTTAGGTGACTTGATGTGATTGGAAGCTTTTTGCTCTAATATCAATCATCTTGAGATAGGAGGCTCTTCCCTCATAGAGATCTCATGCAGCGGTTAGCCATTCTTTACCTCAAACATTTTTCTCATTTCCAAATGGTGAGTTAGCCTTCTTGATACGAACGATGCCTACGTGTGACGAAACCCTATACCAATACGTTTGGAATTGCAACCCAAGAAGCCAAAACAATTAAGTGGAACTACGACCCGTTGCCTATACGTGAGGCAAGAACCATGGTATATTCTGTTGACACCACGATTGGGATGAAAGACAGATTGATAAGTCGGGGTCGAACGCCATAGAAGAGATTCGATAAGTTCAAGAGAAGTTCTTTAGAGAACCAAGAGAGGAATTCTCTCAAATTGTATTATTCAATGTTGTATGTAAGTTCTATGTTCTGTTTTCCAACCTTAGTAGCTTTTAATAGGGTTTACAAATCGTAAAACAAAAGCCCAAAATGACATAACATAATAAAGTTGCAGAAAAAAATAACAAACAGGTAATGTATGCCGGCAGTGTAGTAGCCAGCGTAGGATGTACGCTGGGTATATAAGCCAGCGGCGTAGTCCCTCCGTCGCGCTCTAATTGCAATGCCGATTCAAAGCCGGTAGCATTTAAGCTAGCGTTATCAAGGCCTGCAACTTTGATCTCCTATGCTTTGATCTCCTTGAATGACTTGTACAAATGTAAGGTCATCCTCATGGTTGCTCCACTCTTTTCCAGCTTCTTGGATATCCTTTATTAGCTTGTTAAGTGCTTCCTTGAATCGTTTCGCTCAAGTTCTTGTGATCGATCCAGGTGGCACTTTAAGAGGATCTACATTCCACCTTCTAGCTTGACTCCCATCATGGCTTTCATCATTCCCCTCCTCTTGAAAAGGATTTGTCCTCAAATCATCGCCTACATCAAAAGGACTTAGATCAGTAACGTTAAAAGTAGCACTTACTTGATACTCACCTGGCAAATCTAACTTGTAGGCATTATCATTGATGCACTCAAGAATTTGAAATAGTCCATCGCCTTTAGGAAGTAATTTAGATCGACGTTGCACAGGAAACCGCTCTTTGCGCATGTGAACCCAAACCTATTCTCCAGGTTCAAAGACAGCTTGTCGACGACCCTTGTTAGCTTGTTTCACATACTGTTCTATCCTCCGCTCAATGTTGAGCCTTGCCTTCTCATGGAGCTTTTTAACAAATTCTGTTTTCTTCTTAGCATCTAGATTAACATACTCAGAAATAGGAAGAGGTGATAAATCCAAAGGAGTTAGTGGATTAAAACCATACACAATTTCAAAAGGAGTAAACTTAGTAGCAGAATGCATTGTGCGAATATAAGCAAATTCAACATGAGGCAAACAATCCTCCCAACTTTTAATGTTCTTTTTAATGATAGCCCTTAACAAAGTAGATAAAGTTCGATTTACTACCTTAGTTTGACCATCAGTCTATAGATGACAAGTAGTAGAGAACAATAACTTAGTTCCCAACTTAGCCCACAGGGTCTTCCAGAAGTAGCTCAAGAACTTAGCACCCCGATCCAATACGAATTTTCTAGGCATACCATGTAATCTCACAACTTCCCTAAAGAACAAATTAGCAATATGGCAAGCATCTGTTTTGTGGCAAGGAATGAAATGTGCCATCTTAGAAAACCTATCCACGACTACAAAAAATAGAGTCTCGACCATACTTAGACCTAGGTAATCCTAACACAAAATCCATGGAAATATCTACCCAAGGCTCATGAGGAATGGGAAGTGGGGTATAAAGTCCATGAGGTTGGACTCTAGATTTTGCTTGCTTACAAGTGACACATCGCTCACAAATCCTCTCAACATCTCGCTTCATGTGAGACCAATAAAAGTGTTCCTACAAAACCCCTAAAGTTTTAGCTACTCCAAAATGCCCCATTAATCCTCCTCCATGAGACTCCCTCACTAATAACTCTCTTAAAGAACAATGGGGAATGCAAAGTTTATTTTCCCTAAACAAGAATCCCTCATGCTTATAAAATTTACCATGACCACTCTTCTCATAGCGAACATACTCTTCACAAAATTCTTGATCAGCAGCATACAATTCTTTAATATGCTCAAAACCAAGCAGTCTAGAACTAAGAGTAGAGATAAGAACATACCTTCTAGAAAGTGCATCAGCAACAACATTTTCTTTACCTTGCTTGTAGTGGATGACATAGGGAAATGTTTCAACAAACTCCACCCAACGAGCATGCTTTTTGTTCAACTTATGTTGTCCCTTCAAGTACTTCAAGGATTCATGATCAGTGTGGATGACAAATTCTTTTGGCCAAAGATAATGTTGCCAAGTCTCCAGAGCTCGAACCAATGCATATAACTCCTTGTCATAAGTAGGGTAGTTCAAGGTTGCCCCACTTAGCTTCTCACTAAAGAATGCAATTGGTCTCCTTTCTTGCATGAGAACTGCTCCAATACCTATTCCTGAAGCATCACACTGAATCTCAAAGGTTTTAGAGAAATTAGGTAAAGCAAGTAGTGGCGCATGAGTCAACTTATTTTTAAGCGTCTGAAAGGCTTTCTCTTGTTGCTCTCCCTAACTAACCCCACATTCTTCTTGATTACTTCAGTAAATGATGCTGCAATGGTGCTGAAATCCTTCACAAACCTCCTATAAAAGCTCGCTAATCCATGAAAATTCCGAACATTACTTACATTAGTTGGACTAGGCTATTCTTGGATCGCATGAATCTTCTCTTCATCAACCTGTATTCCCTATGCACTAACAATAAAACCAAGAAACACAAGTTTGTCTGTGCAAAAAGTGCACTTTTTGAGGTTAGCATATAATGGCTCCTTTCGGAGCACTTCTAAAACATCCCTCAAGTGAGATATATGGTCTTTCAAACTCTTGTTGTAAATGAGGATATCATCAAAATAGACGACCACAAATTTGCCAATAAAAGTCCTCAAAACATGGTTCATAAGTCTCATGAAAGTACTAGGTACATTAGTTAAACCGAAAGGCATTACTAACCACTCATATAATCCATATTTTGTCTTAAATGCGGTTTTCCATTCATCACCTTCTTTCATTCTAATTTGGTGATATCCGCTTTTCAAATCAATTTTGGAAAAGACAGTAGACCCATGTAACTCATCTAACATGTCATCTAAGCGAGGAATGGGATGACGATACTTTACCGTGATGTTGTTGATGGCGCGGCAATCAACACACATTCTCCATGACCCATCCTTCTTAGGCACCAAAATCACAGGCACTGCACATGGTGAACAAGTGTATACTTATTAGAAAAGCCATCATTAACAACCTTCCTATCAAACTGCAATGGCTTCCCCAACAACACATGACACGCCTGCATCGACACTACATCGCATAATACCTCATCCTCATACCTACCGATGCGAAAAGCAATTAAGGCTTGCTTACTCACCTTAGTCTCGCCACTATCATTCAGCCACTGCAATTTATATGGGCTAGGGTGTTTAGTGGTCTTGAGCCCCAACCTCTCAACAATGAAAGTACTCACTACATTAGTGCAACTCCCCCCATCAATGATCAAACTACAAATATGGTCACCTAGATAACATCTAGTATGAAAGATATTCTCTCGTTGCACCTCCTCTGCTTCCTTCACTTACACATTTAAAGCTCGTTTCACTACTGCCACTAACTTCCCTGCTACAGGCTCCTCGTCATCACTAGCATCCTCTAATGGAGGCATATCATCATCTTCACTACCCCCCTCAGTCTCATACTCACCATCATCACGCAGAATCATAACACGTCTATTCGAACATTGACTAGCAATATGGCCTCTGTCTTGGTATTTAAAACATTTAATGTCATGATTTCTAAGAGTAGAAGAATCCGGTTTACCTTGATTACCAGGAGTGAACCCCCCTTGCTTTTGCTGTCCTTCTGGCTTGGTGGGTAAAGACCTTTCTTCCTTCCTCTAATGGTTAGTCTTCCACGTAGATGAACTAGCACCCTGTTGGAACCGTGCAGTACTACTACCTTTCCTCCTGTGTTGGTTCTCAACCTTTATAGCCATGTGAACCATATCTTCCAATTCCACATAATGTTGCAATTCTATTATATTTTGAATCTCTCTATTTAACCCAACAAGAAATCTAGCCATGGTAGCCTCTCTATCCTCCTCAACATTTGCTCTAATCATAGTAACCTCCATCTCCTTGAAATACTCATCCACACTTCGGCTTCCCTGCTTAAGAGTTTGCAATTTGTTGTGCAATTCGCGATAGTAGTAAGTAGGAACAAACCGCTTCTTCATCACCCTCTTCATCTCTTCCCATGACTCAATGGGTGATTCACCATTCCTTCTTCTATTCAACATCAGTTGATCCCACCACACTATGGCATAATATGAAAACTCAATGGCAGCAAGCTTCACTTTCTTTCTCCCACTATAATTGTGACAATCAAACACCATCTCTACCTTCTTCTCCCATTCTAAGTATGCCTCGAGATCATTCTTCCCTTGGAAAGGTGGAATCTTCATCTTTATACTACTCAATTGATTATCCTCTCTATTCTTATCTCCTCTATCTTCCCATTCCCTAGTTCCTCTATTCCTACCACCATAACCTCTATAACTCCCGATAGAAAGTTCATCAAACTCATCATCAGAAATTTCATCTCCACCCCTTCGTCCTCTCATAGAACAACTCTCCCTCTTATGCCCTTGAAAGACGTTTTTAGATTGCTCTAGTTTCTACTCCACCATTTCATGAATTTGTTCCATTCCCTCCTGAAACATCCTCTTCATCTCACTCCTCAATGCCTCAATCACTAACCTAGCATCAAACCTCCCCCTCTCACCTTCAGGAGAATGTTGCCTCGACATAGTTCCTACAATGAAAGTTTAGTACTACCACAAATATATAGAATTAAACCTCATGAATCGCTCCCTCACGTGTTTCACTCAAAGAAGGATATCCCACAATCACTCGTGTATTCTCACAAACAGAGATGTTATCAACTCACTAATCCCTCTTCTCAATTCTCTTGGAACTAATCCAAACCACACCAAATTCTTCCGTAGAATTCAAGAACAAACTCTCCGGGCTTGAGTTTTCCTTTTTCTTTCCTTTTTGTTGTCTTTATTTTCGTTCTTTTGTTCTCGTTTTTTTTTTTTCGTTCCTTTTTTTTTTTTTTGTAACAAGATTGATAGAATAAAACTACACTACTCAAGAGACAATTAACACGATGAACTTGAGTATGAAGCGATGGTAATACGAAACTTGATATGAACGATTGGAGTTAGGGTTTTGATGTTACCTTTCTCAAACCGAACTAATGTTTAACAAACCTAGGCTTTGATACCAAATTGATACGAACTACGCCCACGTGTGACGAAACCCTATATCAATATGTTTTGGAATTGCAACCCAAGATGCCAAAACAATCAAGTGGAACCGCGACCCGTTGCCTATAGGTGAGGCAAAAACCTTGGTATATTCTGTTGATGCCATAATCAGGATGAAAGACCAATTGATAAGTCGGGGTTGAATGCCACGGAAGAGATCCAATAAGTTCACGAGAAGTTCTTTGGAGAACCAAGAGAGGAATTCTCTCAAATTGTATTATTCAATGTTGTATGTAAGTTCTATATTCTGTTTTCCAACCCTAGCAGCTTTTAATAAGGTTTACAACTCGTAAAACAAAAGCCCAAAACGACATAACATAATAAAGTTGCAGAAAAAATAACAAACAGGCAATGTACGCCGACAGCGCAATAGACGGCGTAGTCACCGGTGTAGGATGTATGCCGGGTATATAAGTCGGTAGCGTTTAAGCCAGCGTTGTCAAGGCTACTAGCTTTGATCTCCTATGCTTTAATCTCCTTGAATGACTTGTACAAATGCAAGGTCATCCTCATGGTTACTCCACTCTTTTCCAGCTTCTTGGATATCCTTTATTAGCCTGTTGAGTGCTTTCTTGAATCGTTTTGCTCGAGTTCTTGTGATTGGTCCAGGTGGCACTTCAAGAGGATCTACATTCCAGCTTCTAACTTGACTCCCATCATGGCTTTCATCACTTCTCTTCTTTTTTTTTTATTTTTTTTATTTAGGATTGTTCTGAGCTCATCCCTTATCAGGAGTGCCCTCAACAACTTTGCCACAATTCCTCTTATATTTGAGGGGACTACTCTTCTCAACTATTTTCGGTTTTTTTGTGGCCACTATTAGGATAGTAGCATCAGCTCTCGACCAGTTTGCTTACGAATGATCAAACCTACCTTCACAATATCTACATCCCTAGAATAAATTACCCTATTAATTTTACTCACTTCACATTAAGCCCAAGTTGATCTCATCATGTTCACTCTATTATCATAGACTATAACTATATGCTTGCTAGTAAGCACCATTTAATTTCCAAAAAATTATTTGCACTAGATGTTGCTCTTACAGAGTTATCCATCTCCAATATAGACGTTGCTTGTAGTGGTATAATTTTTAGAATGAGTATCATGGTAATTTTCTTAAGTATAAGAGGTTTTTTTCAATATTTTCAAGGGTTAATATCGTTGATCTAACTCTAAAGAGTGATGATAGTTGGGGGGTTCTTAACTTGAGTAAATTTAATTTCTCTAGACTAATATAGCTGTAGATTTTCCTTTAAATGCAGAAAAATGGGATCACAAAATTTGAGTTCTTTTCTCATATTGCATGGGAAAATGTTGAAAAATCTCACATATGAAGATGAAAATCTCATGATCATAATGATACTATCAAATGGTTTTTCACACGGGATCACAATTCATAGGTGCCAAGTTTTCAGGGGAAAGTATGAATTCTAAATTTGAGATTGATGTCAGTCTATCCCTTAGCCAAGTGCACCTATTGATTATATAGTATAATAGATAATAATATCAAGTCTCAATCTTACATAAACTATGAGTACTAGTATTAACCATTTCTCCTATTATCTAATCGTCAAATTCAAATGATAAAATTAATAAGAAAATAACAATCAATAAAAGCATACCATAATATTGAATCTCCCTAAAATCACTAATGTAATTAACTAATTTTTGTTCAATTCCATTATTATATTCTTAGATTGTAAGAATTTTTAATTGAACTAATAGCTCTCTCAAGTCTATTAATTCCTAATCCTAAGTTGATTAATTGGATTACCTTTCTAATTAAAACCCCTAGAATCACATTGCTTTCGATTTGTGAATTCCACTATTTGGTTTGACCCTAATATGAAAGATTTATGTTCTTATATCTCTAGGATTTGGTGCATCTATCTTCAATTATGTTAGATCTATGCAAACCTTGATGTATAAAATCAGACTTTAAACTAATACATTAGTAATATTAATTTGAAAACTATAAAGCATACATAATTGGATAATAAGAACATTAATAAATTTATTTAATAACAAATCAACAATTACACTTTCATTCTACGTTTCAACATACTCAAGTACAATTTTTTTTTTAAAAAAAAAAGCTAATATCATGTTCAAATTGAAAGTAAAAGTATAGAACAATGCATAAAGAAAGGTATAAAAAAAATCAATAGCTACAAAAAAATTCCAACTCTACCCTAATTGTAATTCTAAAACTTTGTATCTCAAAAGTTTGAACTCTACCCCTATTTATATTGATCAAGTGCCTCATGTCTAGAAAAGTTGTAGCTTTCTATAGCAAAATCGGGATCTTCACAAGTTAGGAAACTTAGCTTCAATAAAAAGAATTTCAATCTTCAAAGTTAATTATGCTTCATGAAGGTAATCTTCAACACCCATGACTAATTTGCAAAGTAATATTTTTGTGTGACATGGTGTTGATACCTCATTTTTTATCTTAGTTAAATTTAGAAGATCTTTAATTTTAAGAAAAGACCCTAAAATATAAAATAAAAAATAAAAAAATAGAAGAGGCAAAAAAGAGTAGAAAAAGAAAATTTACATAATAAAATAAAATAAAATAGAAAGAAAAATAAAAATAATGGAGAATAAAAAAATAGAAAAAATTGTAAAATCGATAAAACTCACAAAATGGTCTCGCGGTAGCCAAGTCGTCTTAATTTTGGGTGGAAACAATTTTCTAGAGTCAAAGTACATATATACAACTTGATGGAATTCAAGTTTTTAGATTTGATGTTAGTAAAAATTCATTTTTTAAGTCTAGATTAGTTTATTTTTAGAGTTATGAGTAATAGTTAATTTATTTGGATTATAGCTTCTAAAGGAGGCTCAATCCCACGTAAAATAATTATTTATGAAAAAATGGAATTTCATGCAAGCCAAACAATGAATAAAAACAAAGCTCATAATTCTATCAAATTATGTTATTTTAGAAAAAAAAATATTTACATATGCATACTAGAATCGTGATTCTTTCCTTGCTAGTTATAGAAGCTTTAGTGAAATAACAATAGAAAGTGGGATATTCAAGCTCCAATTTCATGGGCAATTCAATGTAGTGTTTTGCAATTAGTCACATAAAATTGGTAATTGTAGTATTTCACTTCAAAATTTGGATTAAAGAGCATGGGCATGATCATCACAATTATTGAACAATCTCATGTATCTAAGCCAAGTAAAGCCCCTAAAATATTTTGGAACATTCAATTTCTAAAATTTTCCACCCAAATCTTATCAGATTCAACCAAAAATGGAAGTGAACCAGATCTAAACCATATTAAAGAAGAATTGATTTTTCTTTGAATTTAGGATATTTTGGGCACCACTTATCTTGGAATTGCATAAACAAGAGTCATAAGCCTTGATTTCCACATGCAATTCCATTCAAAAAGTTCAAAAAGTGAAGAAATATCCTTTTTCTCTCTTCCCATGTGAAACTTATCGTACCCACTGAATCTCTTCAAAATTCTCTCAAACAAGAGAATATTGAAGCCAAAAAAAGGAATTTAGGGCTTACAAGTTTGAAGTTTTTTTCATGGTAAAATTAATTGAGATATAAGCTTTTAATCCCAAAATTTTTTGAGGGGTTTTGATGTGCCAAAAACCAAGTTTAAGCACATGCAAAACCAATTTGAAAGACAATCATATAATGTCAATCAAACTAGCTTCCAAATGGCCTCAAATCTCAATACTTGTAACCAATTCTTCAACTAGAACGTGACCAACCATAAGTATCCAAATGTGATTACTTTGATACCAAAAGATAATGTGCCTAAAAGGAGGTTTAAGCACATACAAATGAACCAAAAGTAAAATTCCTAAAGGACAAGATCAAATTTGGTTCAAAAGTGAGGCAATTTGCGTGAACCCTAATTGATGTAAGATGATCCGAATGATAAAATCAAGGAAATGAAAACCACAAAGATGATAATTCTCAATTGAATCACTTAATCGACTTAAGTTCCAAGAGAATTCCAATCAACAACTCATAAATTAAAATCGTGACCCTCCTCACAACAAGGATAAATCTACGCCACAAAGTGTAAAGTAAAATTGATGGTAATAACAAGTGCTAAAACCAATCAATCCTATTTCATTACAAAAGAGGATACAATTGGTACCAAATTTAGATCAAAGAACTAACATAATCAACCCTAGATGTGACTCACTAGTGATGAAAAGGAAAACACAACATAGGAAATTGATATTACTCACAATTCTCTTTGTTGCAACTCACCTCAATTCCAATTATTGGATTGAAATTGATAAGAGCCAATGGAAATAGGAAGAACCCTAACCCTCACACAAAAAAGTGTTTGCTACAAAACCCTTCTTAGTGAGTTTGTCCATCGCCCTATAAAGCTTGATAAGTGTGCTTGTTGGAATATACAATAGATGAGTAATAGAAAAGAGGTTAGTAAAAAATTAATTTTGGGGTCAATTTGCTCAAAATGTGCCCTCATCGCCATGATTTGAAATCCTTTAGCTCTTGCCCTAATGATAGGTCTCGTCAAATTTTGATTCCTATCAGGTTTTGCTACTTACATGAAGATGAGTCGGTCCGAATGACCTTCATTGCTAATAACAACTAGAAGTTGTTGTGCTAACGATGTCCTCCACCATACACATGGTAAGTTTTTCTTTTTCTTTCTTTTCTTTTTTTGTTTTACTGCATTACATATTGAAACATAAAAATAAAGTGAAAAAGTCTTTCAATTGTTACAATAGAATAATCTGATTATTTCAATTTTAGTCATGTATTTTCTTGTCACATGATGTATATTTATGAAATCTAAAAAATTCACAATTTTCATATAAAGCACAAAAAAAAAGGAATTTATTAATAAGGTTTTCTTTTATGTTTTCATGCATGTTGTCATGTCCTTTCCTATTAATTTAGTGAACTAGTAGCCTTTTAGACTCTTAGCAATTTCAATTTGACATTCTTTAGTATTTTAAAAAAATAAAAAATAAAAAAAAACGAAAATATAAAAAAAATTATTTTGCATGCTTGTGCCTATCTATGTATTTTGATTGTTTTTTTATGAAGTAATGTGTTTGTTATTGTGTTTTCAGGACTTTGATATGTTTAAGTGCTTCTTCTAACAAATTTGTGTTTTTTATGTTTATTTTTACTTTTAGAAAAAAAAATTAAACACGCAGAAAAAATCTTTTTGATAAAATGAAACTTTAATTGGTCTTTTTTCCTAAAAATAAGGTTTTTCTTTTTCTTTTTTTCTTATAATTTTCAAAAAGAGATAAACAATTAGGGGTTCAAATTTTTCATTAAAACAAAAACTAGTAAATTGGCTAAGAACTTAGAGCCGATACTTTTTCAAAAATTAAAAATAACCAATAAACTAAATTTTTATTTAAAAACATAAAGAAATATAGAGGTTTGATACAGGCTAGTGAATATGTAGGCATCTTCAAGACAACAATAAAAGATTAAAAAATTATTTTTCCTAAAAACCAATAAAATTTCAATAGAAGAAAAAAATTTAAAATATTTTTTTTTTAATGTTTCTTGTTATGTTACTAACTTCTTTTCTTTTAAAAGAAATTATAATATAAATGTTTTTTTTATTAATCTTATTATAGTTGTTTTCTTTACTTTCTTTTTTTGAGTACTAACTTTCCTTTTCATTCTTATAGGAAAAATATGGAGTCTTTTTAGTAAATCTTGTTTTGATTGTTTTTACTTTTTATTTTCTATTTATCTTTTGATTATATTAACTATTTTCTTACTTTCAAAGTGAAAAAAATAAAGAAAAAAAAATCTTTCTATATGCTTTCCTTTATGTGCTTGTCTTTTAATTCTATATATATATACTTTAATTAGTTATCTTTCTTTGTGAATCACATAAGAAAAAAAGGGGGGGAAATTATCCATAAAGCCTCTTTTTCATAATTTTTTAAAATTCTTATATAGAAACTAGAACGTTTTATAGAAGATAACCCTTGAACTCAGTTTTTTCTGGTTTTAAAATTTCTTTTTAAATAAGGAAAGGAATTTTAACCAAACTAGTGGAGAAAATTTGAATCAATCCACCCATTTGATCCGAATTTCCCATTTTTCCTAACTTTAATTAGGTGGTGTCTCCAATGTTTTGAAAAATGTTTTAAAAAAAGTTTATTTTTTCCTTAATTTTTGTCAAGTGACTTATAGTGGGTTAAGCTTGATATATGTTGAATTAGGGAAAAAGGAGAAATTCAAGCTCGACATACGATCCCAGCACAGTCGTGTCTATGCCCATGTAACTCATGTCCAAGAATTTCTTCAAAAAAATGCAAATTAGCTTCGACACGGTCAAGGACACAGTCATGTCTATGTCTATGTCAACATGGCACAACTTCTAACACATTGTTCTTCAAGCCTTTCAAATTGTGCTCGACACAACTTCGAACATAGTTGTGTTGGTGATCGTGTCATCCATTCCAATCCCACAACTTGATCATTTTCCCTTAAATTTGTATGAAACTTAAGCAAAATTGTTTCATTTTATCTAAAGTTGCTTTTAAGTACATAAAATCAAAATATAAGCTAATTAAGTGCAATATCCATTCAAATGTACTTATAAATTAGACCAAAACTAGATGAAAATTAATTAATTATAAGTGTTTTTTCAACATTCATCAATGATTTTCAATGAAAAAAGAAAAAAAAATCATATTCTAACTTAAGGGTCATTACTATGGTAATGGTAACACTTATCTCGTGATAATGTTAAATTAAGACACTTACCTAAAACAATAGCTTTATGATGATAATTGTCTTCCATTGCTTCAATTGGTTTTAAAACCATTTTGAAGAAGTAATAAAAATTTTAATAGTACTTTTGGGATTATCTTCTATTGTCTCAAAAATATGTTGCATTTTTAATTAGCAAAATATCTTAGTTTGTCATCTAGAATGTAATTTTTCAATTTAGTTATGATCTTTCTTGTGTGTTATTAGTTAATTTTATATTTTGTAATCCAATTAATTTTATTTTCTACTCATGCAAATGTAAACCCCACAAAAGTTCAAAATAGGATATAAATTGCTAGGAGATATTCTGGAGACATTTTAAAAATTGATAGGTTGTTTAATCCTATACCTAAGGGTTAGACTCAATAACCCCAAAACATTCTACAAAAAATACTAAATTGATCCTTAAAATGTAAACTAATATCTTGAAACCTAACCCAAAAATCTAAACCTTAATTTGAATGGCAAACCATAAAATGGTAAATTAAACTCCTAACTTGAACCTAAACCCAAATAATAATAATAATAATAAATCAAAAACCCTAAACCTTATAATGATGAATTAAAATTGTAACTCAATTTAAAACCCTAAATTAATAACTCGAAATGCTAATTAAATTCCTAAACTACAAAATGAAAGTCTAAAATCCCAATTTGAACTATAAACCCTAACATGAAAATTCAAAGTCCAAATTCAATTTATAAGCTTTAAAATGCAACTTTAAACCATAATTCAAATTAGAAACATTAAAGTCATAATTGAAACCCTAAACCAATTTGGAAACTGTAAATTAAGCATATCAAAATTCTAATCAAAGTAATAAAAACCTAAAAGGATCACCAACCCTAAAATGTGCTGACACACTTCAATTTGCAACACCAATTGATAGGAATCAGATTCCCACAGGACCAATCACTAGAGCCCGAGCTTAAGGCATATAAAACTTAGTTATGAGAATCCTTCGTGAATAACCAAATCCTGACGATGCTAATTTAATTTCTACTTTTGTATCATATAATTGTTGTGCATTCCAATAGGTACACTTATCGATTCTACAGGGTGCTAAATCACTTACACTATGGCGCAAATTGGGAACATCATCAAGACTCACATTCAATGACCTTGAAGAACTGGCTTGTTGAAAACTATTTTTTTATTTATTATTTTGTTTAAATAATTTATTTTGTCAGCTTTTGAGACATTTTATTTGGTTGTATTTGTGGGTTTAGGACTGGCCATCCTTTAGTGGCATAGTTGTAATTGTTTAGTCATTTTAATCTTAAATAGAGCAAGTATAAATACTTGCTTAAGTAGGGTTTATATAGTAAGTTGAGAGTAAACAAAATTGCTGCCCATTTTTCGTGAGAATTAGGGTTCATACTCAAAAGTTTCATAAGAATCTTATCAATTCTTCAAGGATTGTGGCGAGTAGCAACTTAAGGATTTGTGAGTCATATCAATTCCTTTATTTGATTCCTTTTCATACTAGTGTGTCATATCTAGTTTTGATTTGGATTGTGCTCTATTTGTTCTATATTTCACATCATTTTTAGGATCAATTTTATCATTAGATTGCTTGCAATTTAGTGAAATTAGATCCTAAATTGTATTGTCATTGTGAAGTATTCAATTATAGGGGAATTCGATATTTTTGCATGGAAGCTTTTGCATAAGAGGTTCACGCCATTTTAGTATTGTTGATCATTAGATTTCCATTTGTTCTTGTATTGAGTACTAATCCAATTGAGTACATCATCATTTGGTGTTAAGGGTATTTGATTTACAAATTGGATTCAAAAGGATTTATGGTTCATGCCATTTATGGAGGGTTGTTATCCGGATTGGCATCAATTGTTTGTGTGTATATGCTTTTATCAAATTAAAGTATATCATCTTTTGGTATCAGTGCACAAGTTAAGAGAAGGGATTAGTGTTGGTTGATTTCGTGATTCTCATTATCAATTAGGGTTCTTCACTTCGATCCGAAATTATGTGTGTTGAGGATTGAATTGCGTGATTGTATTGTTGAGGAGTTGTAATTGTTGTATGTTGAAGTAGAATTTGAGGTCTTGTTGTAGCTCCTTGTTGTTGATAATTTCCGTGAAGGGAAGGAGTAGAAGTACATTTTCTTGATTCAAAATTCAAAACTTAAAAATTACCTCATTTGTGAAGAAAGTGGAAGTGTATTCCTTGCTTGTGTGTTTTCGGAAATGAGTATACTTGTGCATTTTCATAATTGAATTGTGTGGAGTATATGGAAGCTATTTGATTTTCAAAACACACATTAAGTGGTAGAAGTTATTGTGTGTTCATTTGAATTTGAAAGTTGCTTCTTACCAATTGCAGAAAGGTTGCAATATGTGAAACCATTTGAATTTAAATTGAGTTGCCTTTGTAAAGTTGCGGTTTGAAATTGTGTTTGAAGTGGAGGAGTGCAACATGTGGAAGTGTGTGTGTTTGTGTGTGTGTTACACCGTGAGCAGAAGGTGTGTGTATGTGGCGTTGTGTTTGTGTATTAAGTGAAGGGTGTGTGTGTATAGCATTGTGTTTGTGTGTTGAGTAAAGGGGATTGCAAGTGGTGTATGTAGTGGTGGTGAGTGTTTGCATTGTAAGTGAGGGAAGTGAGTGGTGGTGTGAATTGTACATTTGTGTGTGGTGTAAGGTGCTACACATTGTGATTAATTGTAGTGTGAAACCGTGGCAAGAAAGGAAGGTTTGAGTAATAGAATTTGAATTCAAAAACAAACATTAAAGTGTGAAAGTAATTCAACTCATTACTTAAACACTTATTGGTTGAATTTAATTTCTTAACTATTTTGAAGTAATTGTTTCTACTTCATTTACTTGAATTTACTTGAAGTGGCAAGACTCATTTATTGACTTGGTTGCTTGCTTGAACCGTGGAGTGTAGGATTATATTTTTGTGTTTTTGGAATTAGACACAATCATGTCAAGTGAAATGTTTCTTTCTACTAATATATTGCACTGGACATTGACTACTTTTACTAGTAAGGATGATGAGTAAAGGAAAAATTTGTTCCACACTTTTTGTAGGGTACGAGGTAAACTATGTGTCATTATAGTTGATGGTGGTAGTTGTACAAATGTGGTAGCAGCATCGTTGGTATCGAAACTGAAACTTGCCACTACCCCTCATCCTAAGCCTTATAAATTACATTGGCTAGGTGATCAGGAAAGTTTACATGTGACCCAAAGAGCTAGGGTACCTTTCAGTATAGGGGATAAATACTGTGATGAAATTGAATGTGACATTCTTCCTATGTGTGCATCCTATATATTACTTGGTAGGCCATGGTTATATGACAAGAGGGTCTTACATGACGGCTTCAGGAATACATATGTATTCTAGAAAGAGGGAAAACACATCATTCTAAATTCGATGTCACCTTCAAAGGTTTAAAAGGTCCAACAATAGATCAGTAGGCCATCAGAGGTAAAAGGGGTTCCCATGCAAGCCAAAAAATCTAGGGAAAAGAAGGTATTGTTGATAGGATAGTGTGAGTTGGAGATAGTTATGACAGAAGAGACTCCAATATACCTGCTACAGTTGAGATATGCCTTAGGGATGCAGGAACATCAGCATTTACCCTCTACAGTATCTCAGGTATTAAATGAGTACAATGATCTTTTTACTGATGATTTGCTAGCAGGTTTACCGCCTTTGAGAGGAATAGAGCATGCCATCGACCTTGTGCTAGGGTTAGTATTACTAAATCGACCAGCATATCGTATGAATCCCAAGGAGGCTAAAGAATTGAAACGTCAGGTGGATGAGCTGGTTAAGCGGGGATTTGTTAGAGAGAGTCTCAGTCTTTGTGCTGTTCCAACCCTTCTTATTCCTAAGAAGGATCGTACTTGGAGAATGTGTATGAATAGCAGAGCCATCAACAAAATTACCATCAAATACAAGTATCCTATTCTTAGACTTGATGATATGTTGGATGAGTTGTATGGTGTACAGGTTTTCTCCAAGGTAGATCTTAAAAGCGAGTATCACCAAATTTGGATGAGAGAGGGAGATGAATGGAAAACCACTTTTAAAACACGCCATAAACTGTATGAGTGGATGGTTATGCCATTTGGCTTGAGTAATGCTCCTAATACATTTATGAGATTGATGAATCATGTAACGAAGGAGTTTCTAAGTAAATTTGTTGTTGTTTATTTTGATGATATTCTGATATACGGCAAAAGCCTAGAACATCATGTGGAGCATCTTCAGGCAATGTTTTCGGTGTTGAGGGCATAGCAGTTGTTTGTAAATCTCTAAAAGTGTTCATTTTACTAAACTAAGGTAACATTTTTGGGTTTTATTGTATTTGGCTCAAGTGTCATGGTAGATGAGGAGAAAGTGAGGACAATTAGGGAATGGCCAACACCCACCTCAGTCATGGAGGTAAGGAGTTTCCATGGATTAGCATCCTTTTATAGGTGCTTTGTCCATAATTTTAGTAGCATTATCAGTCCTCTAACCGAATTGACTAAGAAAAATATTCCTTTCATCCGGAGTGAAAAGGCCCAAAAGAGTTTTGAAGAGGTAAAGTAAAAACTTACTTGTGCTCCATTATTGGCTTTACTTGATTTTGACAAGGTTTCTGAGTTAGAATGTGATGCTTCTAGGATAAGGATTGGTGTTGTATTAATGCAGGAAAAGAGGCTTATAGCATATTTTAGTGAAAAGTTGAGTAGTGCAAATTTGAACTATTCTATTTATGATAAGGAGTTTTATTACTTAGTGAGGGCTCTAATGACATGGCAGCATTATCTTCTCTCAAGAGAGTTTATCATCTATACAGATCATGAGTCACTAAAGCATTTTAGGGGTTAGTAGAATTTGTCTAAGTGATAAGCTAAGTGGGAGGCGTTTTTGGAAAGTTTTGCATATGTGATAAAGTACAAGAAGGGTAATCAGAATATGGTCGCTAATGCTTTGTCACGCAGGTATGTACTTGTCACTTCTCTTCAATTGAAACTGCTGAGTTTTGAATTATTAAAGGAACAATATGTGCATGATGATGAGTTTAGATCGGTTATGGAGAAATGTTCTAGGGGCAAGATGTATGTGGGGTATTGCATGATTGAGGGGTTTTTATATAAAGCTGGGAAGTTATGTATACCTTCTAGATTTGTAAGGGAATTATTAGTGAAGGAAGCTGATAGGAATCAAAATCCGAGAAGACCTATCATTAGGGTAAGAACTAAAGGATTTCGAATCTTGGCGATGAGGGCCTATTTTGACCACATCGGCCCTGAAGTTATTCGTTTACTAACATCTTTTATCTTATTCATGTATTATATATTCCAATAGGCACACTTATCATATTTTATAGGGCGATGGACAAACTCACTCAAACTTAGCTTGTGGGTTGTCCATAGACCGACTTGAACCGGCAATGAGTTGGGCCAATGAATCCTATGGAAGAGCTCGCATGATGAAGACTATTTTCTTTTATTTTGTAATTGTTATTTGGACTATTTTATGTTTTATTTTCTTTTGGGGTAGTTTCATTTTTATTATAATTTCCATTTAGGACCGACCACCTTAAAAGTGGCATATTTGTAATTTTTGTCCATTTTCTAACCCTAGGGGTAGCAAGTATAAATACTTTCTTATAGTAAGGTTTGAGGAGGCCAAAATCTTCAGAATACACTTCACATTTTTGTGAGAGGGCTTAAGGTTTCCCTAAATCCAATTTCTCTTATCAATTTCAATTTTCAAGAGTTGAAATTGTGGCAAGTGTAACAAAGGGCAATTGTGAGTAATATCAATTCCTTCTTTGTTGTGTTTCCTTTTCATCACTAGTAAGTCATATCTAGGGTTGATTTGGATGTTCTTGGTCTGATTTTTTATTGCAATTGTGATCAAATATCATGTTATGAGATTGATTGTTTTAGTATTTGATATCATCATCAATATTTGAATCATTTGTGACGTGAATGGTGATTGTTGGCAGAGGATAAAATCACGGCATTAGATCTATTCTTCTTGGTATAATTCACGTGGATTTCACTTGTATTTGTTGTTATTTGGTGAAGTTTAACCTTGTTGGATTGTTGATTGCATCTTTGGACCTTTGGATTTCATCAAAATTCCAATAGGGTTTGTAAACACCCCATTTTTGCCCTAAGAATCAATAATAATCAATTTCCAATTTTTCCTAATTTTTTCCAATTTTTCTCTAATTTGGCAAAAATAAGAAAAATATTCAAAAAATAAAAATAAATAGGAAAACACATCAATTTTGAAAAATGATTTCAGAAATGGCAATAATAAGGAATAAATGATTTTTACAAATTTTTGAAATTTCAAAAAATACAAAAAAATAAAAAAATTTGCATTACATATATGCAATTTGTGAAATAAATAAAATCAGGAAAATGGGCTAGCTTAACTTGTCCGAGTCATGGTCAGGCGGGTGCGTACGGGTGCGAGGTCAGGGGTTCGAAATGCGAGGGAAGCAAATTTCGCGCTTTGCAAATTTTTCATTTACCCGGGACACTTGGCAGCATCTGATTGGCTGGAGAGAACGCACACACCGAGCGCGTGATCGTCTTCAACCTCGATCCGAGATCGCCGACGAGGAGAAAAATTTGAATTTCGGCCATTTCGATTCGATTTTTTGCACAAATCCAACAGATCTTCAACAGAATTGAGATAAACATCATCCAATTGGAATCAAATCTCAACAAATCGAAGGATTTACACAAATCAGAGTTGGTTCATTTAACCACAAATCCGATTTGCCTCGATCGGTGGAAATCTGAGCTTATCCAGCTCGATTTCGAGAGCCTATAAATAGAGGATGAAGTGAGGAAGCCAGAACACAGATCAAAAGCGAGAGAAAGTGAGAGAAAAGAGAGAATCGAAGTCCACCGGAGGAGTTCGAAGCCGCGACCGCCGATCAAGAGTTGGGCAACCACCAAAAGGCGTTTCTGGAGCAAACAACTACCACCATTGGATTCCTCACCCTCGATAACCTAGGATTCGACATCTCAACCGTTGCAAAAAGCCGCCGGAACGCCATCAACGAGCACTCCCTGCCGCCGTGTCCGATCGCTTCGACCCGACCCGATTCGACCTAACCGACCCGACCCGCGCACTGACCCGGATCCAAGTAAGTCGGATTTTCCGTTTTATTTTATTTTATTTTATTTTGTTTATTTATTTGATTTATTTTATTCCGAATTGATTTATTAATTTTGTTATTTATTTATTTTTTTATTTACTTATGTGTTATTTATATTTCAATAAATAGAAAAATGTTAGAAATTAGATTTTTTAGGAGTTAATAATAAAAAATAATAACAATAATAATAAATAATAAAAGAAAAAAATATAATCAAAATAATAAATAATAAAAATGTAGAAAATAATAAAAATATTAGAAAATAATAATAATAAAACTTTAGATTTTGAAATAGGGTAGAACCTAGGAGGAAAATTTTAATAAAACAAAAATGCACAAAAATTATGAAAAATTAACAAAAAATCATAAAAAAATTATAAAAAAAAATTATAATGATTATAAAAATTGTAGAATAATAAAAGAATCATAAAAACGATAAAAAATCATAAAAAATTAATAAAAATTCGAAAATTAAGAAAAAATAGAAAAAAAATGAGTTTTATCACTTAGAAAAATCATTTTCTCAAATAAATAAAAAATTGATGTTTTCCCCAAAAATTATTTTCAAAAATCAAATTATTAAGCTTAGGTTTAGTTTCTTTTTAGAAAAATCCCAAAAATAGTAAAAACATAAATCAAAAGAGATTTCAAAAATTTAAATTCACAAACCCACTAAATATTTTCAGGAAAAGCAAACTACGACTTATTTGATCCTGAATAGCAGGTACGTAGGCACCCATTTAGGTCAACCCATAAAATGAAATAAAAAAATATTTTTTTTTCCAATAATTCATTCAAGAACATAATAAAAAGCAACAGAAACAAAATAAAAGACATTTCTAGATAGAGATAATTTTAGGAGATTAGGTGGTAACCGTAAGGTTTTAATAGGTTAGCCTCCGAACTTAGAAACTCTGGTTTTCCTTTTTCTCTTTTCACCAAAAACGAGAAGAGAAAATCACGACGACTAGTAGTCTAAATTAAGACTAATCCACTCCTTTAGTCTTAATTCAATCTTTCCCAACAACAGTTGGGTGGTGACTCCAAAATTAAACGAAGTTCCTAACTCAAGTCGAGGATCTATATTAGATGAGCATAGGGTCTAGTCTAGATCGGATTACGAATGGGAAAATTCAAAAATTAGACTCGACAGGATGGTGACTCCGCTGGGGACTCATTCCAGTAGGCTAGCCACCTTAATCTCCTCAAATTGTTCTTTTAAAGAAATGTCTTTCAATTATTATTCTGTTGCTAACTTTTCAGGAATTAGCTAAGATTAGTTTTCTTTACTTTGGGGTCTGCATGCATGCATATGTTTGTGTGAATAGATGCGGTCGAACCTAGACCGTCCTGGAACCCTAAGACGGGGAGCCATTGTGTAGGTTTCGGGCAAAGTGAATTGATCACAGTTCGGGACCGATTAGGCTACCCCACCCAATGCTTCGATATGGCCTGAGATCCATTTCTCCGAGAATGCGGGAGGCCATAGAGCTTGGGGACCAGTTAGAACCAACCTATGTTGCATACATAAGTCATAGTTTGACAATTGATCATAACGTAATAAATTGTTGTTTTGTTCATGGAGTTCGGATCTATTTCCCTGTAATATTTTCATAGTTCTTGTTGTAATTAGGAAATTTCTTGTTGTAATAGATGGCTAGTACCACAGTCAACCGCCTCCTCCGCAAAGAGATTCGGGTGTAAAAACCTTTGGACCCAAAGTTGGTGCTGGACCACTGGTTCACCTTATACAATCCAGAGGAGCAGGCCTTCATCCAGCAAAAGATAGGGCCCATCCTCTCACTAACAAAAATAGAGGTGAATTTGCCTTTGGTACGGGCCATGCTCCAGTTATTGGAAGTAGAGCCTGTAGCTTTCTTTATCGAGCCACATGAAATCACCCCTAACCTGGAAGAGTACACCCAGCTGCTACAGGCTCCAGCACTGACTGATCAAATCTATGTGCCAGATCTCGAGGTCGGGCCAGCTGGTACCTTCAGCAGACTACTAGGTATCCGCAAAACAGCAGTCAACAAAGGCCTAGCAGACTGTAATGGATACTGCATATGGATAGACGATTTGGAAGCCTGGTTCATTGCCTGAGAAGACAATGGGGATAGAAAAGACATATTGTATGGGGACCCCAAGACTTACAGACAGAGAAGTGTGAATGCTTTCATCTTGATAGCTTTCGCCACCATACTATTCCCCACCGGAACTTTCTACGTTCACTACCGGGTTACAGAGCTGGTGACCCAATTCCTGGAAGGAAGATCTTACATCCCGGCTCTGTTGGCTGAACAGATTTGAAACTTGAATTTCCTCAAGAAGAAAGGCTATGGGATCCTCCGCTCAAGCATTAACCTTATGTTGATATGGTTCGTAAGCCACCTTAAGTGTTTCGGGTTGAACATGGTCCGGAAAACCTTGGCCCAGTAGGTGGACCTTGCGGATTCATGCGTAGAAAAGATAAAGCTACCCGACGACCTTACCAGCCACAGTTGGGTAGAAGTGCTTAGAAGCTTCAGTGCCGAAGATATTATGTGGACAGCCAGGTGGAGTCGCTGCGACAAAATTATTTTGACCTGCAGTAATTTTCAAGTCGTGCCTTTAATCGAAATCAATGGATGTATTGGATATCACCCCAATTCAGTGGTCCGCCAGTTTGGTACTATCCAAGACATAGTTTATTGGCCTTCGCTGGAAGCAGTCACCTTCGAGTACCAAGATCCGAACCTGCTGGTGGCTGAAAAGTTTGCTAAGCTGGCAGAGGTCAAAGAACTTTAGGAAGCCAAAATTGAAAGTCCGAATGTAGACCTCGGGGAGCTAGATGGCGAAGTGGGAAAGCATCGAGCCACCAAAGAGTTTGTAATCCGCCAGCTATACCAGACAAGGGAAAGAGCATACCGGGTTCCAGATGTCACTCAACCGAGGCCAGAAAAGATAAATCCAGAGCTAGAAATCTACCTAGAGCAGGTCAAGGCCCGGATGGAGGTATACTTTGAAGCTGCAGATTATAAGAAAGACATCTGGAAAGGACGATTCAAGGAATCCGACTAAAGGAACAAAGCCTTAGAAGCTCAGTTAGAAAAGGCCAAGGCTAGAGTCGAAGAACTAGAAACCGTCATCAACGGGAAGCCTGAGCCTCCACAATGGAAGACCAAAAGAGCTAGGAAATAGATCATCATTTGTAATCTTTTATTTTTCTTTTGAACTCCAAAATTTCCAATATTAATAAAAGTGAAAGTTTCAATATTACATCATCAATCAATTGTCAACCCTTTTTATTTTTAGCATTTGTGTGACACATGCATAGCATTTTGCATACATTATACTAAAGAAAAAAAAAAAAAACAAAATGCGCGCCAAGTATCAAGATAGCTCCCAAGCAACCGAACCCTCCCAAAAGCCCAATTCGCACACGTTCAAGAACAAAAATGGCCAACAGTAGCGACAATCGCAACAACACAAATGCTGAAGCTGCCTCAGACTCCAGGATCGTATCCCTAGAGCAAACGGTCCAATAATTGGCTGCCTAGGTCCACCTCTTAACTAAAAGCATCGGCCTCCTTTGCACCACTCAGCCAACCTAGGAAGAACATTCAGGGGCCAGGAAAGGAAAAGCAGTGGAGGGATAGCCTCCGGAGTATGAAGAGATCAATTCCTACCTTAACCCGACCTTTGAATATGAGCCGAAGATCAACCAAGGGCCAACCTCTAATGACCTGAAAAGAGAGATGGAAGAGAAACAGAAGGAAATGGAGAAGAGACTCTTCCAGCAGCTCCATGATAAGATGAAAACAATCGAGGGTCCTGATGGTTTCGAGCAGGCTGGGATCACCAGTCTGCCAGTGTACAGGGAAGAGGTATACCCCGAGATGTTCAAAACCCCGAAGTTTGAAACATACAATGGGACCAGGTGCCCCAAAATGCATACCAGGCTATACGCCTGAAGGATGAGCAAGTATGCTCAATACGACCAACTCATGATCCAGACCTTCCGTGATTGATTTAGGGAGTCTCCAGAAAAGACATACTGAACCATTTAAGGAGTATGCTCAGCGTTGGAGAGCTCAGGCCGCCAAAGTAGCAATCCCGATCTTTGAGAAGGAGTTGACATCCATATTTGTCAACACCTTAGACAAGACCTACTTTTCACATCTGGTAGGCCAAACCTCATCCAGATTTGCAGAGGTGGTAGCTACAGGATGTCGGATTGAAAATGCCATCACCACCGGCAGACTCCAAATGATGGATCCTCCTAGGGTCACACCAACACAAAGGCCCTTAGGAGGTAATAGAGCTAAGGAGTCCACCGTCAGCACTATCCATTCCGGTAAGGTAGAAAAAGCTGGAACTCGTGTGACATTTCAAACCATGAGTACCCCAGCCCAGTAATCTATGACAGGTCATACCTAGGCCACTAGGGTCCCAAGGCAGTTTACTCCAATCCCCATTCCGCTCAGTCAAGTCTTTGCTCGGTTGAGGGCGGACAACTTGATCAACTTTGAGATCCCCAACGACCGATACAAGCCCAAGAATTTTGACTCAAGCCTCAAATGTGACTACCATATGGGTCAAGAGGGGCATTCTATAAATAGGTGCTGGAGGCTCTGGCACAAAATCCAAGACCTAATCGACGCAGGAATCGTACAGTTGGATTTTGTGAGCACCCTAATACCCAATGTCAATACCAACCCGCTGCCTAGTCATAAGCCCACCATTAACATGATCACATTTGAGGAGTCAACTCCCAAGGAAGCCCCTAAGCAGAAGACGACGAACCAACAGAAAAAGCAGTCCCATCAAGTCCTAGAGAAAACCCCAACGTCACATATCAAAAGAAGATGGTTAGCTGGAGACCCAACAGTCGGCACTTTGGGAGAATCACATGGGAGGTTTGAATACTTGGTGAACTATTCTTACACCCCAACTGAGTATTGGCCGCCTAGCGGATGGGGGCCAGATTTTGAGAAGGAGGACAACCAGCCGAAGGAAGAGGAGAAGGCTATAAACATGATCAATTCCCATCAAAAGCCCAGGGTGATAAAATGCTACGAGGGACAATCAACTGAGATACAGATCCCAAGGAAAAGATATGTATTTAATGTCCCGATACCGGTAGAAAGTTATAAGGCCGCACCTTTCGACTATCGGGCCCTCGAACAAGAGCGACCTGCTATGGTGGGAGGAATCACCCGCTCTGGGAGAATATACGACCCAAAGTATAGAACCCCGAACGAAGAGCCCAACGTGGAGAAAGGAGAAGAAGAGGAAGAGGGACTCGTTGCGTTTACGAAGATGGTTAAGGCGAGTGAATACAAGATAATGGAACAACTAAACAAAGTTCCAGCACAGATATCACTTATGGGCCTTCTTACAACATCTGAGCCCTACAGGGAAGCACTCTTCAAAGTGCTCAAACAGATTCAAGTCCTAGAAGGCATCACTACAGACAAAATAAGTCATGTGGCGGATTCTATTTTCACCATGGACCAGATATCTTTCTCACCAGAAGAGCTAGGAGAGGAGGGAGACCAACATACAAAACCACTGTTCATAGTGGTCAGGTGCAACGACACAATTGTCTCCTAGGTACTCATCGACAACGGATCGTCCCTCAACGTTTGCCCACTGGCTACCTTCGACCTATTGGGGGTCGATCCAAGCAATATAACACCTAGCTCAATGATGGTTAGAGCTTTTGATGGGTCAAAAAGAGATATAGTAGGGGAGATAAACCTACCAGTGGAGATTGGTCCACAAGTATTCCACATATCTTTCCAGGTCCTGGATATCCCAAGATCTTTCAACCTACTCTTGGGAAGACCCTGGATACATGCTGCTGGAGCCATCCCCTCTAGTCTCCACCAAAGGGTTAAATTTATTGTGAGTGGCCAAATAGTCACCGTGCTAGGCGAGCAGGATTACGCCATAGACAAAGAAACTGCCATACCATATATTGGGGAGGAAGGTTTAGAAGACCTTGGTCTACAAATTTTCAATGAAGTGAACGTGGTGACCGGCAAGGAGGGCTTTCAGTTTAAAGAGGGGCAGCAAGGGACGTTTGGACTAGGGTACGTTCCCACAGCCGAAGAAGCGCAAGCAAAAGGTGTCAAAGGCAGAGTGAAGGAGAAGCCAATCGACGCCCAGATGTGCATTCCACCTCTCCAACAATCTTTCTGAAGAGCGAATATTATTCAAGAGCCTCGAATAAGCAAAGGTGACGACAGCAATGGGAACCCAACCCCCCACACATCCAGTCAGCATCCAGCTTTGAATAATTGGTTTTGTTATCTTATCAATAGTTCTAGGTCAGCTCAAAAGTAGAGAACGATTATTGAACAAATTTTATTGAGACTCTTTATTAATTCAATTACAGTCTATTTTTGCTTATACATATGCTTTTACTTTACCTAGATCTCCTACCAGCGGACATTAGGGATATTTCGCACAGGTAGAAAATAAAAACACTGATATCGTTTCCAATGCTGTTGGGTCAGTTGTTGAAGGTGGATATCCTTGACCACGAAATAATACAAGAAAATTGGCAAAAACATGAACAAAGCGGAATTTTGATCGACGAGCCGGTGGAGACAGTAAATCTAGGAAGCATGGAAAAACCTAAAAAACTCAAAATCGGAACCAGTTTGAGTGCCGAGGAAAAATGTGAGATAACCGAGTTATTAATAGAATATGCAGATGTGTTCGCCTCGTCATATGGCGACATGCCAGGACTAGACCAATCGATAGTGGTTCATAGGCTTCCCACAAGGGAAGATGTCAAACTTAAAAAACAAAAACTGAGAAGATTTAGGCTTGACATCTTACTAAAGATTAAAGAAGAAGTCAAGAAACTGCTAGAAGTAGAGCTCATCGAAGTATCCAATTACCAGGAATGGTGGCAAATATAGTCCCTGTTATGAAAAAGAATGGAAAAGTACGCGTATGCGTAGACTTCCAGGACTTAAACCAAGTTACGCCAAAGGATAACTTCCCCCTACCTCACATTGATGTTTTAGTGGACAACACTACGGGAAACCATCTTTTCTCATTCATGGACGGTTTCTCAAGATATAATCAGATAAAAATGGCTGAAGAAGATAAAACCAAAACGACTTTCATTACAACATGGGGAACTTTCTATTACAAAGTCATGCCCTTCGGTTTGAAAAACACCGAGGCAACGTATCAGAGAGCCATGGTCGAGATACTTCATGACATGATGCATCGAGAGGTTGAAGTATACGTCGACGACATGATAGCCAAATCTAAGGGAGGAGAAAGCCATATAGATATCCTGAGGAAATTGTTTAAGCGACTGAGAAAATTCCAGCTCAAGTTAAACCTAGAGAAATGCACTTTCGGGGTCACAATGGGGAAATTGTTAGGGTTTGTCATGAGCTAGGAGGGCATTAAAATCGATCATAACAAGGTAAAGTCTATATTAGAGTTACCTTCCCCATGCTCCATTAAAGAAGTAAGAAGCTTGCTGGGAAGATTAAATTATATAGCTCGTTTTATCTCACAGCTCACCGATAAATGCCGGCCACTATTCCGTCTATTGAAACAGAATGCCACCATAGAATGGGACGACGAATGCGAAGAAGCATTCAGGACGATCAAAGACTATCTTATAAAACCCCCGGTCTTGATAGTCCCGAAGTAGGGGAAGCCCATATTCTTATACCTCACTATACTCCCTGAATCCATGCGTTGTGTGCTGGGGCAGAAAGATGAAGAGGGAAGAGAGCGTTCCATATATTACTTGAGCAAGAAATTCACGGAAGGGGAACAGAGGTACTCAAAGGTGGAGAAGACTTGTTGTGCTTTAATTTGGGTCATGCATCGACTAAAGCAATATACCCTTTACTATCATATTGAGCTATTGACAAAACATGATCCCTTGAAATACTTGGTAGAGAAACCAGCTTTGATAGGGAAAATCTCTAAACGGCAAATGCTCCTATCCGAGTTTGACATCACATACATAAATCAGAACTCGATGAAAGGGCAAGCCTTAGCCGACCAATTGGTAGAACTCCCTGTCGAGACAGATCCCTAAGAACTATAAGCCCAATTCCTGGACGAAAATATATTAACAATGGAAGATATACTGGTAGAGGACTTTGGGATAGAGTAGAACCCGAAATGGAAACTGTTTTTCGATGGAGCCGCCAACGTATTCAGTTGTAGAGTTGGGGCAGTATTGATATCCCCATATGGCACTCAATTCCCTGCAGCGACAAGACTTACATTTCCCTATACCAATAATATCACGGAATTTGAGGCATGCATTCTTGGCCTCAAAATGGCCTACTAAATGGAAATCCGCAAATTAGAAGTATACGGAGATTCGTCGCTCATCATACTACAAACAAGAGGGGAATACAAGACTAGAGACCCTAAACTGGTACCATATCATCAACACTTGACATAGCTAATAGAAGAATTCAAGGCAATCTCTTTCACATACATCCCGAGAACTCAGAATCAATTTGCAGATGCACTAGCCACACTAGCATCTATGATCCAAATAACAAGGGGAGCCGAAGTTCAACCGATGAAAATAAACATCGAAAGTCGGTCCGCCTACTGTTTAACCATTGAAAAAATACAAGATGACAAGCCCTGGTATCACGACATCAAGACCTTCCTCCAAGAAAGTAAATACCCTGAAATGGCTAGCAAGAATGACCAAAGAACACTCAGAAGGTTAGCAAGCCATTTCCTATTAAGTGGGTCTATACTCTATAAAAGATCGTCTAATACCACCTTGTTAAGATGTGTGGACAAAAATGAAGCCTGCGAACTGATGAAAGAAGTATATGAAGGAGTATGTGGACCTCATATGAATGGCTACATGCTAGCCCAAAAAATCATGAGGTTAGGATACTATTGGTTAACCATGGAATCGGATTGCATAAAATATGTCAAGCACTGTCATTTGTGCCAAGTATACGCAAACCGAATAAATGCTCCGCCCAATGAGTTGCACTTATTGTTAGCACCATAGCCTTTTTCCATGTGGGGAATCGACATAATAGGCCCTATCACTCTGACAGCATCCAATGGCCACAGGTTTATACTGGTAGCGATTGATTACTTCACCAAATGGGTAGAAGCTTCGTCATACGCCAATGTCACCAAAGGGGTAATAATCCGCTTCTTGAAAAGGGACATAATAGCCCAATATGGAGCTCCTGAGTCTATCATCACTAACAACGGCACCAATCTTAACAACAAATCGATGACAGGTTTATGTCAACAATTCCGCATAAACCATAGAAATTCAACTCCCTACCGACCTCAAATGAATGGGGCAGTAGAAGCAGATAACAAGAATATCAAAAAGATCATCGAGAAAATGACATCTACTTACAAAGATTGGCACAAAATGTTACCGTTTGCTCTCATGGCTTATAGGACTTCAATAAGAACATCTACCGGAGCTACCCCATATTCATTGGTATATGGTATTGAAGCAGTGCTACCAGTTGAAGTCGAAATACCATCATTCAGAATCTTGTCAGAAACTCAGCTTACTGAATCAGATTGGGTAAAGAAGAGGCTTGATCAGCTGAATCTGATTGATGAAAAAAGACTTACCACACTATGTCATGGCCAGTGTTACTAATAAAGGATGGCCCGAGCATTTAACAAGAAAATGAGGCCCTGATATTTCAAAGAAGGGGATTTGGTGCTAAGGAAGGTTCTCCCGAACGCCTAAGACTCCAAAGGGAAATTTACCCCAAACTATGAAGGCCCTTATGTGGTGAAAAAGGTTCTGTCAGGAGGTGCTTTGATACTGACTCAAATGGATGGTCCGGAATTGAGAGACCCCATTAACACAGACGCTGTAAAGATGTACTATCCTTAGGCAAGGGAATTGAAATTTTGCCAATGTTTATGAAAGCCAATGTTCGATACAAATTTCGTTGAGTCGAGTTTTTACTTTTTACAAGCAAAGTTAATGTCCCTGAATGGTCAATAATCCCAATCGATTCTCATCGCAACAAATATCCCTAAACACATTACCCATCACTTCACCAATAAATGATAAACACTAAAATAATAACGAATCTCAATAAGTTTTGTAATAAAATTCTATCTATTCTTGAGCATTAAAACTTAACGCATTAGTAGAATAACACTACCGGCAAAAGAGCCATGCGCACAAGAAAGGAAGCACATCAAGATTTTCAACCCCATGTCAAGATGACAAGAAGTGAAGCAGAAGCAAACCGGTACGAAGGTTCAGTTGTTTGGTTGCCGTCCACGATAAATTGGCAAGCATATTAAAATGAATAACTATCATCATATCATGAAAAGCATCACATCATTTAGATCAGTCAGTAGAAAGCATATTAAAAAAGCATAAGATGAGTCAGCCCATAGTGGGGCACTTGTCTAAACATCCCCATTAATAGGTTAGTCAGCCCAAGAGGGGCACTTTCCTAAATATCCTCTCTTAAGGTCAGCCTATAGGAGCACCTTTTTGAGACATTTTTATCATAGGTTAGTCAGCCCAAGAGGGGCACTTTCCTAAATATCCTCTCTTAAGGTAAGCCCATAGGGGCACCTTTTTGAGACATTTTTATAATAGGATAGTCAGCCCAAGAGGGGCACTTTCCTAAATATCTGATCTCAATGCCAGCCCATAGGGGGCACTTTTTGAGACATTCTATCATAGGTTAGTTAGCCCAAAAGGGGTACTTTCCTAAATATCTGATCTCAAGGTCAGCCCATAGGGAGCACTTTTTGAGACATTCTATCATAGGTTAGTCAGCCCAAAAGGGGCACTTTCCTAAATATTTTGTCTCAAGGTCAGCCCATAGGGGCACTTTTTGAGACATTTCCCCTAAGGTCGTTAGTCTAAGAAGACATGTCCCGCTATAAGTCAGTCAGCCCAAGAGGGGCACTTTCCTAAATATTTTGTCTCAAGGTCAGCCCATAGGGGCACTTTTTGAGACATTTCCCCCAAGGTCGTTAGTCTAAGAAGACATGTCCCGCTATAGGTCAGTCAGCCCAAGAGGGGCACTTTCCTAAATATTTTGTCTCAAGGTCAGCCCATAAGGGCACTTTTTGAGACATTTCCCCCAAGGTCGTTAATCTAAGAAGACACGTCCCGCTATAGGTTAGTCAGCCCAAGAGGGGCACTTTCCTAAATATCTTGTCTCAAGGTCAGCCCATAGGGGCACTTTTTGAGACATTTCCTCCAGGGTCGTTAGTCTAAGAAGAAACTTCCCACTGTAGGTCGGTCAGCCTAAAGAAGGGGCACTTTCCTAAACTCCCTCGATTAGTTAGCTCAGAGGAGCACTTTTCGAACCCATCGATTAGTTAGCTCAGAGGAGCACTTTTCGAATCTATCAATTAATCAGCTCATAGGATCCCTTTTTCAAACTTTTAATAACCGATTAGTCAGTTCAATGGAGCACTTTTCGGAGGTATTTTTCCAAACAACTGCTAATCTAGTCAGACGCTTCTGTTGACAGGTAGCCAGCTCATAAGGGCGCTTCCTAAGATAATCTTCTTTTCGACGTTGCTAATTTGATAAGACGCTTCCTATCATCATTTATTCTACACTCCTAAAAAATGCTTGAGATGTTTCCTATTGCCAATTAGTCAGCCCATAAAGCACTTTTTAGGAAGGAACATTACTCTAAATTGTTAGGACCATTTTCCTACCAGAAACCAATTTCTAGATAATCAGCCAAAACAAGGCATTATCTATTCAAATCAAGAGGCCAAAAATGGCGTCTTTCTTGTCTTTATAGTTAAGTTTTTCAAACTTTACTACAAAGAGGGGTAGCTATAAACACCCCATTTTTGCCCTAAGAATCAATAATAATCAATTTTCAATTTTTCCTAATTTTTTCCAATTTTTTTCTAATTTGGCAAAAATAAGAAAAATATTCAAAAAATAAAAATAAATAGGAAAACACATCAATTTTTAAAAATGATTTCAGAAATGGCAATAATAAGGAATAAATAATTTTTACAAATTTTTGAAATTTCAAAAAATACAAAAAAATAAAAAAATTGCATTGCATATATGCAATTTGTGAAATAAACAAAATCAGGAAAATGGGCTAGCTTAGTTGGTCTGAGTCATGGTCAGGCGGGTGCGAGGTTAGGGGTTCGAAACACAGGGGAAGCGGATTCCGCGTTTTGCAAATTTTTCATTTACTCGGGACAAATGGCAGCATCTGATTGGCTAGAGCGAACGCACGCGCCGGGCACGTGATCGTCTTCAACCTCGGTCCGGGATCGCCGACGAGGAGAAAAATTCGAATTTCGGCTGTTTCGATTCGATGTTTTGCACAAATCCAACAGATCTTCAATAGAATTAAGATAAACATCATCCAATTGGAATCAAATCTGATACGAACCACGCCAACCCGTGGAAAAACCCAATACCAATACGTTCGGAAATTCGTTGCCTAAGACGCCCAAACACCTAAAGTGGAAATCACGACCCGTTGTCTATAAGCGAGACAAGAACCTTGGTATAAAATGAAGACGCCACAATCGGGATGAAAGACCGATTGATAAGTCGGGATGAAAGACCGATTGATAAGTCGAGATGAACGCCACGGAAATTAATCCGATAAGTTCGATTTAGTTCTTGAAGAACCAAGAGAGGTGCCTCTCAAAAGTGTTTAATGTTCAAAGATGTAAATTCCATCTCTATTCTAAACCCTAAGAGCTTTATACTAGGGTTACAATTCGTAAAAATACAAGTCCAAAACGACGTCACTTCAATAAGTGCGTAAAATAACAAAACAACACAAAAGGCCGGCGTTGGGGAGATACACGGCCGTGTACACAACCGTGTACTTTGGCCGTGTACTTTTCTATGCAAATTCTGGCAATATACACGACCGTGTACTTCTGGTCGTGTATCTTTCTGTGGATTTGCTTGACTCCATACACAACTGTACCTTTGGCCGTGTATGATTCTGTGTAACTTTGAGATTCTTACACGGCCATGCCTTGTAAATACACGCCCTCTTCACTCCGTATCCGGTATAACTTATACAAGAGTAAGGGTCTTCCCATGGTTGTTCCAATCCGTTCCAACTTCATGATTGCTCCAATCCTTTCCGGCTTCATGGACATCCTTTATCAACCCGTTAAGTGCTTCCTTGAGTCGTTTCGCTCGACTTCTTATGATCGGTCCAAGCGGCACTTCAAGAGGATCCACATTCCTTCTTCCGACTCGACTCTCATCATGGATCTCATCAAAATCTCAACAAATCGAAGGATTTACACGAATCGGAGTTAGTTCATTTAACCGCAAATTCGATTTGCCTCAATCGGTGGAAATCCGAGCTTATCTAGCTCGATTTCGAGAGCCTATAAATAGAGGATGAAGTGAGGAAGCCAGAACACAAATCAAAAGAAAGAATCGAAGTTCACCGGAGGAGTTCGAAGCCGCGACCGCCGATTAAGAGTTGGGCAACCACCAGGAGGCGTTTCTGGAGCAAACCACCGCAACCATTGGATCCCTCACCCTCGATAACCTTGGATTCGACACCTTAACCGCTGCAAAAGGCCGCCAGAACGTCGTCAACGAGCACTCCCCACCGCCGTGTCCAACCGCTTCGACCCGACCCGTTTCGACCCGACCGACCCGATCCGCACACTGACCTGAATCCAAGTAAATTGGATTTTTCGTTTGTTTTATTTTATTTTGTTTTGTTTATTTGTTTGATTTATTTTATTCTGAATTGATTTATTAATTTGTTATTTATTTATTTATTTATTTACTTATGTGTTATTTATATTTCAATAAATAGAATAATGTTAGAAATTAGATTTTTTAGGAGTTAATAATAAAAAAATAATAAAAGAAAAAAATATAATCAAAATAATAAATAATAAAAATGTAGAAAATAATAAAAATATTAGAAAATAATAATAATAAAACTTTAGATTTTGAAATAGGGTAGAACCTAGGAGGAAAATTTTAATAAAACAAAAATGCACAAAAATTATGAACAATTAATAAAAAATTATAAAAAAAAACTTATAAAGATTATAAAAATTGTAGAATAATAAAAGACTCATAAAAATGATAAAAAAATAAAAAATTACAAAAAAATTAATAAAAATTCGAAAAATAAGAAAAAATAGAAAAAAAATGAGTTTTATCACTTAGAAAAATCATTTTCTCAAATAAATCCAAAATTGATGTTTTCCCCAAAAATTATTTTCAAAAATCAAATTATTAAGCCTAGGCTTAGATTTTTTTTAGAAAAATCCAAAAAATGGTAAAAACATAAATCAAAAGAGATTTCAAAAATTAAAATTCACAAACCAACTAAATATTTTCAAGAAAAGCGAACTACGGCTTGTTTGATCCTGAATAGCAGGTACGTAGGCACCCATTTGGGTCAACCCATAAAATGAAATAAAAAAATCATTTTTTTCCAATAATTCATTCAAGAACATAATAAAAAGCAACAAAAACAAAGTAAAAAACATTTCTAGATAGAGATAATTTTAGGAGATTAGGTGGTAACCGTAAGGTTTTAATAGGTTAGCCTCCGAACTTAAAAACTCTGGTTTTCCTTTTCCTCTTTTCACCAAAAACGAGAAGAGGATATCACGATGATTAGTGGTCCAAATTAAGACAAATCCGCTCCTTTAGTCTTAATTCAATCTTTCCTAACAACAATTGGGTGGCGACTTCAAAATTAAACGAAGTTCCTAACTCAAGTCGAGGATCTATATTAGATGAGCATAGGGTCTAGTCTAGATCGAATTAGGAATGGGAAAATTCAAAAATTAGACTCGACAGGGTTCACTTAATTTCTAGTCCAATTGAACCGATTTATGTGTGTGAGTTGGGGTTTGTTTCTTTGATTCATTTGCAAGTGCTTGGGCTTGGTTTTGAGCACATTATCTTTTTGGTATCAGAGCAATCTAATTTGGATACTTAAGATTGATCACATCCTCGTTGGAAGAATTGGTTATAAACATTGAGATTTGACACCATTGTTCATGTGATTAAGACTAGTTTGATTGACATTGTTTGATTGTCTTTCGAATTGGTTTTGCATGTGCTTAATCTTAGTTTTGAGCACATCAGAAGCACATGTAGGTGGATTGTCTGGGCATTTTGGCGAAAAGAGAACCCTAGCTATGTTGAAAGAGAATTTTTATTAGAGGGGTATGATAATGGATGTCCATAGGGTATTAGAAAGGTGTGGAGTTTGCAAGAGGGCTAAAGGAAAGAAAGGCATACAGGGTGAATATATGCCTTTACTTATACCTACGAAACCCTAGACTGATATCAATATGAATTTTTTGTTGGGGCTACCTAGGATGTAGAGGGGAAAGGATTCAATCATGGTAGTTGTAGAGAGAGTCATCAAAATGTCCCATTTTATGCCCTGTCACAAAAAAGATGACGCTCTTTTTATTCCTAACATTTTTCTGCAGGAAATTATCAAATTGCATGGTGTTCCACATAGTATAGTGTCTGATAAAGACACTAAATTTCTTAGTTTCTTTTGGAAGACATTATGGAGAAGATTGGGTATTAAACTCATGTATAGTACCTCTTGCCATCCATAAACCGACGGCTAGACAGAGGTTGTCAACCGTACTCTTGGCAACTTACTCAGAGCAACAGTTGGCAAGAGTCTTACTGATTGGGACTTATGTCTTCCTATTGTTGAGTTCACTTACAATAGGTCTACTTATAGTTCAATTAGTAAGTCTCCCTTTGAAGTTGTGTATGGCTATAATCCTACTGTTCCATTGGATTTTATAGCAAAACCAGCAACAAAGGAAGTGAGTCTTAGTGAAGTGGAACGAGCTAGGAAGATCCAGCAGATTCATGACAAAACAGCTAAATGCCTTCAAAAGACTTAGGAGTAGTAGAAAATTCAAGAAAACAGGCACAAGAAAACCAGCATTTATAATCCAGGTGACTTGGTTTGGATTAACCTTAGTAGGGACAGGTTTCCACATAAGAAGTCATAGAAGCTATCTCCTAGATCAGACGGACCGTTCAGAGTTGTCAAGCGCATCAACAACAATATCTACTGGATAGAGCTACCAGGAGAATATGGTGTATCAGCAACCTTTAATGTTCCAGGTTTGTCACCATATTTGCTAGATGACGTTCACAAAGACCTACCAAATTTGAGGGCAAATTTTCTTGAGGCCCGAGAAGATAATAGGAATCAAATTCCCATAGGACCAATCACTAAAGCCTAAGCTATAGGCTTATAAAACCTAGTTATGAGAATCCTTCATGAATAACCAAATCCTGAGGATGCTAACTTGATTTATATTTTTGTATCATATAATTATTATACATTCTGATTGGTACACTTATTGGTTCTACAGGGTGCCAAATCACTTATACTATTGAGCGAATTAGGAACATCATCAGGACTCACATCTAATGACCTTGAAGAACCGGCTTGTTGAAGACTATTTTTATATTTGTTATTTTCTTTAAACCATTTATTTTGTAAGCTTTTAGGACATTTTATTTGGTTGTATTTGTGGGTTTAGGATCGGCCACCCTTTAATGGCATATTTGTAATTGTTTAGTCATTTTAACCCTAAATGGAGCAAGTATAAATACTTGCTTAAGTAGGGTTTATATAGTAAGTTGAGAGTAAACAAAATTGTTGCTCATTTTTTGTGAGAATTAGGGTTCATACTCAAAATTTTCATAAGACTCTTATTAATTCTTCAAGGATTGTGGCGAGTAGCAACTTAAGGATTTGTGAGTCATATCAATTCCTTTAGCTGATTCCATTTCATACTAGTGTGTCATATCTAGTTTTGATTTGGATTGTATTCTATTTGTTGTTGATTTCACATCATTTTTAGGATCAATTTTATCATTAGATTGCTTGCAATTTAGTGAAATTAGATCGTAAATTGTATTGTCATTGTGAAGTATTCAATTATAGTGGAATTTCCTATTTTTGAGTGGAAGCTTTTGCATAAGAGGTTCACGCCATTTTAGTATTGTTGATCATTAGATTTCCATTTGTTCTTGTATTGAGTACTAATCCAATTGAGTACTTCATCATTTGGTGTTAAGGGTATTTGATTTACAAATTGGATTCAAAAGTATTTAAGGTTCACGCCATTTGTGGAGGGCTGTTGTCTAAATTTGCATCAATTGTTTATGTGTATATGCTTTTGTCAAATTAAGGCATATCACCAATCATTGATAGAAATCAAGCACTATTGATTAATTCATATTGATAAATCAAAACCCTAAGATAATCACCATAATTGATGCCTAACCCTAGGGAAAATATGTCCTATGAAATGCTAATTAGCTAATTCAATTACCCTTAATCTAAATTAATTAGCTTAATTAATTAAGAGACATGAATTGACCAATAGACAAAAGTATGCATCTAAAGTTCAAAAGTATTGACCACCAACCACCAAGGATGATTCCACACCATCTTTGATCCAATGGTGGAGAATTAATCTTGAAAAAGTTGATGCGAAGTATGACAAGTGATGTAATGTAAAAAGGAAAGTTACCAAAGTTGGTAAGTTGATTTAACCTAGGGTTTACCTTAAACCACTAGGTAAAATGTTTAACTAACTACAAGAAACTACCCCTTGGAAAAATGAATCACATCAAGAAAAAGTAAATTATAATGTCAGGATGTGATTAGTTGTGTCATAAATGGTCATTGACATAGCCCTAAACCACTATACAAAGCCTTTAACCAACTAACTAGAATTATCCAATAGATGATGATGGAGCATTAAACAAACTGGACCCTAAACTACGTGAGGTGGCACCATGTAAATGGAAATTGCCAAATCAAGTAATTGACATGACCTTAGACATTTCCTTTAACTAACAAGCACAAGCCTTACTTAAGACTAGCTATAATCCAATGGAATAAGACAATACATTAAGCAAGATAGCCTATAGGGTAGTTTATATGTCAACATGCAATTGGGAGTTACCAAATAAGGAAATTGATTTAACCTTACACTTACTTCTACCCACTAAATCACACCTTGTCTAGCACATGCAATTATTCAATGTGTCTTTTGATTGCATTAGACAATTGAATGGAGCTTAAACACACCATAAATACTATTGATTCTATAAACCATGCTAAGTTTTGAAGTACAATAAACATAGCACAAACATATATGATGACAATAACAACAACAACAACGGTAATGATTATAATGATAAGAATAATTCCATTAATTCCAAAAATCAATGGGAAACTTATCCTTAAAACTTAGTCTAAACCTCGAGAATTTTCAAATTCAAAGGATAAGTCATGTGAAAGTATTGGGAAATATTTTTGAAAGTTAATACGAAAGTTGACTCTAAATCTAGGACTACTTTAGCATAACCAATACAATTAGTGTAACCATGGCCTAATGAAACAAGCCCCTAGATGAATCCTGATCATAGGCCATTATATTAGGAATCCTAAACCTAAATGAAGGTCAACCTAAGGCCCTATTTTGAATTTCAAACCCTACACCAATTAACAAACTGTAAGACCACAATAAAAAACGTTGAAATCAATCTTAAGTTCTAAAAACCTAAAGCAAAACCTAACTAAATCCAAAACCATAGAAGCAGAAATTTTCATTAAGAATAATATAAAATCACATAATTTAATGAGAATTAATTCCACTAATAAGTAAAAAAAACTAAGATAATTGATGCAAAATAGATTCTCCTAAACAACCTCTACAAGGAGTGAAATGTGAAGGGATAAAAATGCCATTTCACACACCAAATTAATTTAAATAAAAAATAAATTGAAGTACCTAAAATTATCCTTAATTATCTTCAATTGATGGACTAATGGACAAAAGAAATTATGGGCACAAAAATACCCATTAAATCATCAGCCACTATCTAAGGGAAGACATTTTGACAACACAAATAATTCAAGTGCCACTATGTATTTAAGTACACTTAGGGAGTGTAGGTTAGAGTCTAGACATGACTAAAAATCTGATGGAAATGACCATTACCATAAAAAGAAATGACTTAACCTATGGCATTCTTCTAACCAGTAAACAAACTTATTATCCAATTAACTCTATTAACCGATGTACTTAAGGTATGCATTAAACAATTCAATTTCCTTTTATTTTCCCTTCCATCTACATGTGTAGCTTGCATTCCCTCACTCCTTTGAAAATATTCTTCAAACACACAAAGAAACACTACAACTTAGGAAGGAAAACCACCACCCATTCATTTACCCACCACCTACCGTGCCACCACACACACATAAGGCAAACACACCTCTAAAACAACCACAACATTCTTCCAACCCCAGTAGCTTCCATGCCACTTTAAGGGACTTCTAAAGAGCTAAAAATCAAGGGGAAATCAAGGAATCAACACCAAGCGAGAGGAAGAGCAAAGAAGTAGATTAGGATACACCAATTAGAAGACTATCACAAGTAGAATGGTACTTGCATATATTTCTTTCTTGTTCTTGTAATATGTCCATGTAAATAGATTAGAATAGCTAGAATCTCTAATTTTGTAACTTTTACTTATATGTTTAAGTTATACTAAGTAAGAAATTCAAGGATTTAATATAGACTTAAGCTATCTTAGAAAACAATGTATTGTAACTACCTAGTATCACATCTAGAAGTGTAAGATTTGGAAATGTGTGAATTAAACGAGTTCAAAATCTTACTTCTTCTTCTAGTCATCATGTTTAAGGAGCTTAGGAATCATTTTCCTCCGATGTATTAGGTGGACCTCAACATTTAAGAGCCTTAGGTAAAGATTAACATGAGTTAGAAATGTGGAAGATATAAGTCCCAACCATGAAACTTGTGCCCAAGAATGATTTCTTTTCATGATTTTCAAAATTTCTAAAATGTAAATGTAGTAGAATATCATTAGGAACAAGTTAGAAATTAAACCCTTTGATTAAATTCTAAAAATGAGACATAAAACCGAAATTGAAAACAAAAATGATCAATCTTGAATATGTGACCAAAAAATAAATATTTGTAGTAGACAAATGAACCCCATACACCTAAACAAAAGCCTAACAAGGTCCATAAGTTGATTAGAATTGATTTCCTTTAGATATTAGGCCTGATTAGGAGAAAAAGAATTCAAAATGGACTCAAATAAGGTGCACACGAAATTAAAATGCAACTTAGATTCCCATGATCCAAATGACCAAAAAGACCTCAAAAATGAAAAGTACATGCGAAAGCCTTCGAAACAACTATAATGATACAAAAATTGGACTTAAAACAAGAAAGTTATTACCTAAATATAAAACTACAATAAGTTTGGAAATTTAAATGAATTTTGATAATATCTAAGATACTTTATTATGCCTATACTTATAAAATATTATTTTCATTATCAAGTGATTTCAATCCCAAACTCGAGAACCTGAGGTCCTTTATGATTGATAAGAATTACGATCCAATGAATTTTCTTATGATTATTATGCTTATTATGTACTTATAGTTTGGTTACACTAAACTATATATATGATGAATTGATTTATGTAGGGTATAGGAACCGTATGTGTTTGATTGTTATGTTATTGATTGCCAAAACATTGTAACATATTGAGGATAAATGGGTGCATTGATTGTGCATTAGAATAGCAAACTTACGAATGTCTACAATTTTTTTGTAGCCACCCTATGAATAAACTTAATTATATCTATCTTAAATAAAAATTAGACATGCATTCCATGATTTTGCATAAAGAAGGCCAATGGCATCATGTAATGGTATAAAGTAGCCATATGGAGCTGCACTTCATACGTAACCTTGCCTCGACCTTTAGGAACTACTCAGAATTGAGAAATTTGACCATCTAATTGAGGTCGAGCTTAGGGATTAATCGCCTAAGGATAAGTGAGACTGCAAGTGCCACTTACATCTACACTCTAAGGCATATTTACATATTTTCACATCCACTGGTTTTAGAAAGAAAGAAAATGTATACATATATAACGATAAATAATCCGCATGAGCCTAACTTGCAACTAAATATTTTATTAATAAATTGAGCTCGAGCTTTAAGCTCATGATGCGATAATGAATCTATAAGCCATGAGGACCATTTCACGAAGTGATTAAAACCTAGAGTCAACATGTAGTTCATGATTTCTCAACTCTAAGCAACGAAAGGCATTAAATCTATGCTATAAACAGTTTCTAGATGGTTATATAGATTGTTGCATTTTATGTGTGTCATGCATTCATATGCTTATATAAATAACTTGTTTGAAATTGCTTAATGTTATAATATGAGGAATATCTCACTAAGTTGGATGTAGCTTACGCCTTAACAACTTCTCTTTTACTAGTTAAGTCAAAGCTAGGAATGGGCTTAGAATAAAGCAATGAGAACTTTACACTCAGATCTTGGTAAACAAGTATAGGATATGATAATTGTTGGTCTTAACTTAGATAATGTGATAAAAAATTTTGAAACTTGTACATTCATTCTTTTCAAAATCTATTTTCCTTTGATCATATCTAAACCTAGACTTCTTTGGAGTTGTAACTACTTGATTTTACAATTTGGTAGGTGATACTGATATTTGTGGTTCCAGTGAATTGTGGATTATCGATCTCCTTAGTTATTTTTATATAATGATTAGTTGTATGTATTATGATTAAATAAGATTTGATTAAAGTCTTACAACCTCTAACTTGCAAGAAGGTTTTCGTATTAAAAGTGTATATGTGATATGATGACTTTTAGGCATTTTGACTAAGTCTCCTTTAGGATTGCTACAGTAGATGCACAAAACACGTACCATATGGAGCATCGTAAATGGATAGGATAGCTTCATAATCATAGTATATCCAAATATTAAGAAAAATTACATATAATAGAATTAATGTTTGGGATTGAGTTCAAATAAAGAATCGAATTTTTAAACGGTTAAAATAAAGGATCAAATTTTCAAATGATTCAAGTAGATGATCAATATTATGTTATGTAGTTCAAACAAATGATTTATTATTATTCCATAAACATGTTATGTGGTTTAAATGAAAAATTAGTTACTGTCTATAATAGCATTATAATGGGATCTTCTAGTTTAACTATTTAGTATAACATTGATTCTGAAATACCTGAAAATTTTATTTATTGATTTATGTAATATACATATATTATCACAAAGAGCTAGGGACACGGATGGAATTTTAAAAAAATTAAAAGGGGCAATTTGGACATTTCGTGATGGGGAGTGTTTAATCCCAAATGACCTAACGCTTCCTCCTTTTCACTCCCTCACAGTAACATAGCAGTTAAAGGATAGACGCTCTTGACAGGAACCCTAGAGACGAAGAGAAAAAGGAGCGAACAAATTCCAAAGATGAAAGGTAAGGGATTCTATATTAATTTCAATTTAAGATTTATGGAATTTGGAATTTATGAATGTCATTTGTTCATACAGAACACGAAGTTTGAGAAAGGACAATAGGAGAATAGGAATCAACGGCTTAAGGATAAAACGTGTGTAAATTTGATGTAATTATGAAAATCCATGTAATTTATTTATAATTACATGTTTTAGAGATATAATTGAGCTTAAGAATAGAGAGGATTGGATTAGGAGAATTTAAAGTAAAGGAATTAGGGTTCGTGGAAATTGTTGAGGGTAACATGACTTATCAACACCGTCGTGTTTCAACCATGTTGAATTAAGAAAAACCTGGCCTCCCAATACGGTTGTGTTCTAGCCATGTTAAAACCAAATTTTACACCAAAAGATACATAACCCATAACATAGTTATGCTCCAACCTATGTTGAGCAACATGGCTATGTTGAATAAAGTATAAAGTAATTATATATTCATTTAACTTCAAATTAAACCAATTTCCACGCAACTTAGATAGCTAGTAAGGTTTTAGAGAAATTTAATAAATAGGATTAAGAAAAATAAGAGAATGATATTGATCTTAGATTAAGTACTAAGAAGAGCTTGTTGATGTGAATAGAATTCAACTTAGCTTAAGTCCAAGAATGAAAGTGTTTAAGGTTAGGATTCAAGGTACGTGTAACTTGTGTGCTGCTCTGTGTTTTCTTAAGTTAGTATATGTGTTGAAATTGATTAAGTTGAATGATTTGGCTTAAGTGTTTAAATTGTATGACGTATGTGCTTGGCTCAGCCTAGGGGCCCGTAGTGGCAGATCCCTAAGGAGTACCCTAACGATCCTTATGTGACGTTGTCCCTAGTAGAGTCGTGCCTAGAAATGATCCAGGCTGAATGTTGGTTAAGAGGTTTAAGTGGACATAGGTATAGCGCCTATAGTGGCAGTTCCCAACATTAGGATTAAGTGGTTTAAGTGAACATAGGTGTGAGGCTCGTAGAGGCAGTTCCTATCACTAAGTTTAAAGATTAAGGGTTCATGGGTGTGGGGCCCATAGTGGCAGTTCCCATCACCAAATCATGTTTTAGTGTGTTAAGGAGGTCATGAGTACCCCGTTGCTGCTTGTGGACATAATTGTCATATAAAATAGTTGTCTGTGTTTAAGTACTACATAACATGTGTGACACTTGTTCATATTTGTTCATATGTGTGTGTTTGTGTTATACATACTGGGTATTAGGTCACCCTTCAGGGAACATTTTTTAGATGCAAGTGTTGAGGAAGATGAGAACCCAGAAGATAACTTGGGTTTAGGTAAACCACAAAAAGAGGAAGATGAAGATTACCATTACTATTATGGTGATTAGGTTTTAGGAGAATTACTTTATTGGGTTGTAATAGACGTTGTATTTTGATAATGTTATTTTAGTGTTTAAAGACTTCCACTGCATTAGATGTTTAATATGGTTTATAAAATTATTTAAAATTTTAGAGATGTATGAAATGTTTTTATATAGGAGTTACAAGTTAAATGTATTAAAGATGATTCAGAGCCTTAATGTGTTCTTATGAGATATGGACACATGGAAGGCAGTAGCATGGCCCATGTTTTGGGGTGTTACAGATTCTCTATTTTAACAATTTAAAAGTTCAATCTCTTTAAACTTAATTCCAAACGTTGATGTAACGTCCTAGAACCTGAAGCATCATAACCCACCACGTGTCACTACTACCAAGCGATACGCTAAGGCTTTAAAACCCCATCATACTTCAAAACCTACTCATATACATTATCCATCATACTACTATAACAATAATCAAAGGAATGACTCACGTGAGTCATTCCAAATGTCATTATTTAACAACAAAATCTCAAGCTATAATTTGTCTCTATAACTTCAATTTAACCATAAAACATCCATTTACAAATGTTCATAATTCTTGTCACTCTTCCTCCATATAGTAATAGTGTTCTCTTCCCATCTCATCCATAAAATGTCCCACCAATTTCCCGTTCTCATCATACTCTAGTTGTTCATTTTTTTTCCTGTAGCTAAAAAACATGTGGGAAGGGGGGTGAGCCTAAGCTAAGTATGTGAGTATCACACCCACATGCGCATAACACACCACATTAATATCACATGCATATATGCAACATTTATCTACAACTCACTCACAATTCAATTTACACATCAATACCAAAATGAATTATCACACATAGGAGCACTCATGACCTCGGTAGACACAATATTTATCCTAGTGGGAACTACCTCTACAAGTTTCGTCTAACCTTAATCTACCTCAGATCATTTTGATACACGACTCCACTAGGGATAACACAGCATACCGATCATCAAGGCGCCCCCTAGGGATTTTTCACTGCGGGCCCCTAAGCCGAGTCAAGCACAAGCAACATATCTCATTCCAATCACATAACACTATATTACTTCATGATACCACTTAATTCACATTATATCTCAGCATTTCATTATTTCACATACAACTAATTTGATAACTTCCTAACAATTACATACAATAAACAAAGTAAACATGTACCTGATATCCTAACCTAAAGTACTTCTTATTCCAACTTAAGCTAAGTTAATATCTATATAATCAACACATTAATCTTAGTACTAATCTAACATAATATAACTCTCCTAATTCCTCTTATTCTATTAAGTCATCTAAGGTTTTACTAATTGTTTTGGTTGTGTAAAACTTAGTTAATTAAGAAGATAATTTGATATATAATAATAATGTTCATCACTTAACACGGCCATATTAGAGGCCGTGTCACTTAACATAGGCTAGTACACGACCGTGTTAGAGGTCGTGCATCTCTTAGTGAGATTTAGCTTCAACATGGTTGGAACATGACCGTGTTAGGAGGTCGTGTTTCTCTTAATTCAACACAGTCGTGTTTCAACCGTGTATCTCTTGGCATGACTTTTGGACTCAACACAACCGTGTTGAGAGGTTATGTTCTTCTCATTTTAACACGGGGACAACACGACCATGTTAGATGGTCGTGTATCTTTCAATATGTTTTGATAAATCAACACGAGAGCAACACAATCTTGTTGGATGGTCGTGTGTCCCTCAGTATGTCATTCGAACCTTAAATTTTTCTACACTAATTCATCCAATCTTTTCATTTTCTAATCTTAAGCTTAAATAAATCCAAAAATATGAGTTAGAACCTCTTACTTGATTCAAATTTCACTTGAAACTCCAAATTTAACCACTCACATGCTTGTTCAATCTGCCCTTAAACTGGATTCCTATAAATCCTTGTGTACAAACAAAACTGTTCCGTGATTGGATCATTGCTGTTAGATTAGGTCTTGTAACAATTCCCAAACCATTACCTCTTGCTATGCTGCGCTACCTCCTCGGATTTCTTTAGGTTTTCTTGAAAAGGCTCTCTTTCCCTTTCTCTCTTTAGGATTTTCTAGGTTGCTGCAATTTGTTAAGTGTGAAAAGGATAAAACCTAGGTTAGTTTGCTTATATATATTATCGCTAGGAAAAGACAAAGTTGCCCCTATCCCATTGTCCTATTTACCACATTGCCACTCATTATATTTATCCATATATTTATTTATTTAAAAAAAATGTGTATTACAATTGATCACCTTACTTATAATTTTTTCCCAAATATTGATTTCACATTTATAATTGCACTTATAGTTATCCTCAATGAGATCGATGCTAGGCAAGAGTAGCTGGGTTGATCTTAGCCTTAATTTTAATTTTGACTATGCTCAGTAGTGGATGAAGTTTTCAATATATGCAAGTTTATTCATAAAAGCAATTATAAGCAGAAGAAAGTAAACAAAGGTGCTGTTATTGGAGGAATACACTATTAGTTTGATTGTTGCTCTTGCAATTCTTTTGCTTTCGTGGAAGTTGAAACTGTTGCTTTTAGACCTCGGTAAGGGCCGGTTCAACTGGTAAATCCGCTCAAAATCATTTCGACGGTTTCCAACTCATGAACTAGAAGTCCTTTTAGCCGTTTCAAAACTGGTAATGGTCCATTAGTTAAGGGCAAGTCATGGCCTTCAACTTGCTGAACCAACAGGTAATGATCCGAAAGAAAATAATAAAATAAAAAATAAAAAATAAAAGATTTATTTAAATAATATTGACTTAAATAATATTAAAAATTAAAAGTATTTTCAGGTAAAATAGGAAAATGTACTTCCCATCTGTAGTACTTAGGGCATGTTTACTTAAAGGAAATGACTATTCCATTTTTCCCTTATTCTTCACAGAATTGTTATTACGGCATTTACTTCAATTTTGATCCATAATAGCAATTCCATGAAAAATCACAATTCTTCATTTTATTGAAATTAAGAATTGCAATTCAACAGAAGAACCCACCCAAACCCACCCAACCCACTCGAACCCACCACCAAACTCACCCAACCCACCCGAACCCACCACCCAACCCCACCATCGAACCTACACTCAAACCCACCACCACTACCTCCAACATGCCACCACTACACCTAAACCTAAACCTATTGAACCAACCACCTAACCAACCGAACCCATCACCTAACCCTTATTATAACTCTATTCATTAAATCTAAATAAACAATATAATAGTTATTCATTACATCTAAGTAAACAATGGAATAACAATTTATCCCATATTATAACCCTATTTCATTCCCCAGTAATAGCTATTCATTACAGTCTTATTCTATTCAGTGAAGTAAACGTGCCATTAATGTGTTACTATTAACAATACAAAATAAATAAACAAATGTACTTTAAGATTATGTCTAGTTGAATATTTATAGACTCTCACTAAATAGAAATTCTCATTCCTTAACAATGTAGAATTAAAACTAACCTTTTTCTTTTCATTTTCTTTATTAGATTTTTATCCCACATTACTAATAATATAACTATATTTGAGTATAGTTATATAAAAATAATGCAAATCTTCTTCAACTTATATAGAAAATAAAGTAAAATCTACATGATTTTTGTGCTTATAGTTTTTTTGTTTCTTAAATTCAAATTTAAACATAAGTTTTTATAGTTAAATTTGTTTTAAAAGATGAAAACAAAATTGAAGCTACATTGGACTTGTGAACTACTAAGTCAATTAAACTAGCCCGAAACTAGATCCTAATGAGCTGATTGTAGTTTATTGTTTTTTAAACATGTAGAATTAATGTGAATTATTATATTTATTATTTAACAAGCACAAGAATCTTTTGAATAACTTTACGATATTAGTCCTTTTTTAATGATGTTGCATCCTACGTCCTATAAGTTTGTTTACTCGAAACACTTAACCAGGGGTAAACCTAAGAGGGGATCGAAAAGGGGAACCTGACCCTCTTGGGTCCAAGAAAAAATTATTTAGTTAAATTTATTTTAAAATTAAATATATATATATTATATTTATATTTTTAAGTATAATTTTTATTATAACCTAGTGATTAGATATTTATTTTTACATAATTAAGGTTATGGGTTTGATTCTTATAAGAGTCATTTTTTTCTTTTCAAGTTGCATTTATTATCTATCTCTCAATAAATGATTTTCATTTTTTTTTAGCTATAACATATAAAATTAAATTTCATTAATAAAAAAGATAATAGTTAATTAAATAAATTCTCTATAGGCATTATTTATTTATCAATAACTTTACGATATATAATAATTATATTTGATATTATAAGTGTTTCAATCATATTATATAAAACAATAGTAAGTAATAGTATTTTATATTACTTAAAGTACTAATATTTTCTTTTACTATTAAAATTATGAAAAGAAATGAGTATTATTTGTTAATCATTTATCTAATTACTTATATTTAAAAAATGTATATACGTATATATATTTTTTATGATATTATCAATGAAATAATCTTGCTAAGTTAGCATAAAAAAATACAAAATACTATTTTATTTCTTATAATCTTATTAAAAAGTTTATTTTTTAAATATTTTATAAAATACATTAAATACCCATAATCGATACATAAAAAATGTTTAAATTTACTTTTCTATTCAATATTAGATTATATCGATAATATATTTATTTATATATATATATAAGATATATTATTCTAATTTAATAATAAATAAATATTTTCTTATAAATAATTTTAATATTAATTTTAATACTATATATTCATTTCACCAATAATATGATTCTAAGCCCGCCTTACACTTAGGCCAATATCAAAGATTTGTTTAAAATCTTTTCTCCATTTTCATCCACTAAAACAATCGTGCTGTGCATTCATGCTTAATAGAAAAAGAAAAAAAAATAAAATTGAGCGGCAAACAATTAGACCCTGAACAATAAACGACGAGACCGATATGGCAGTAAACCTTTGAAAAAAAATGAAGACTTTACATAGTTTACGATTCTTTCCGCGCGCGTAGTTACATTCAATCAGCTCAAAAATTTTATTTTATTTTTCTTTAACGGCTCATAAAAGCGATATCTATAACCACCCGCAACCAGGAAAACTATATAAATATATATATATATATATATATATATATATAAAAAGGAGATTCATTCAAAGAAGAAATACTCATCACGACAAGTTAAGGAGAAGTCGTACAAGTTTATGGTTCAGGTTGTGTTAGTAGTTCGAGTCTATGTTTCAATTGAAAATGATATTAATTTGATCTAGCTTATAAAATTCCGCCGATTCAAGGTGAGAACTGAACTACTAACACAACCTGAACCATAAACAAAGTCCAATACGCACATAGACTCGATAAATAACTTGACGTCCAAGGTTTACCCATTAGCTTCACGGTCTAAGAATGTCGAGAGAACCTACGTTCACACCACATTTGACGAAGTTTCCCAGTCGTTTTCTTTTCCACGGCATATAGTTGACAAAAATGATGCACATTTGACATATTAGAGGGAAAGTTAATTGATTGAACTATTCAAATGGCTTAGCCGCTGTGATATTTCATTAAGTTTATATTCATATATTATATTCGTAATCCTGTCACACCAAATAAACCTAATGTGCTAACTTTGCATTGCCATCATTACTGTATTAGCCACAACCACAATGGAACAGCCACATACACCACTTCTCAATAGTCCAATTTGCGTAATCGACCCTCAGTATTGTGTACCTCATCCCGTTGATCTTAGGATAGTGAAGAAGCTCGTGACCATTGGCGGCGGCAACTTCGTCGTCACCGACAGCAATGGCAGCATTCGTTTTAAGGTGAAAGGAAAGCGCTTGGTCTTTTTTCATCAACGTCGAGTCTTAATTGATGTTGCCGGCAATCCTATCGTCACTTTGCGGTCAAAGGTTAGATGATTCCTTCAATGGTTTTACTTGTTCATTTGCTGATTTATTTGTAAGCAATAAAAAATTATTTATGACATGAATAAATAGCGTATGGAGGAGTAATAGAAAATGACGTGATAATATTAAGTATTAATAAAAACATGATGCATGATGGATTATAATAACAAAATAGAACAAAATCATGTTGAGGAACCAACGTAATTGGAATAGCCATTGAGTGGTGTTGTCATTGTGTCATTGTTGTCCTTCTGTTGCTTGTATTAATTATCTCGGCCACAGATGGGTGCTTATCTGAACCAAATAAATGGGTAGCTTTTTTTTTTTTCTTCTTCTCCCTTGTTTTTCTTTTTTCTTTCCGGTGGGGAGGGCTGCGGCGCGGGTGGGGGTGGAGGTAGGGGTGGGGTGTGGATTTCAGGGAAGCTAGTTATTTATTTTTCAATTTAATGCTAAAGTTTTCTAATCATCGTGTTATTGAAATATACTAACAATACATAGCAAGTGTGAGCATGCTAAATGGGGGTTATTTTAATGTTAATACGTAAAAAGTGCGGTTGGGCAATCCCTTTTTTTTTTTTTTTTCGGTTTCGTAAAGATATGTTAATAATTATTATTGATAACTACCGCATAAAAAAAGTACCATTATACATATATTTTTGCAAACAAATAGGGTCATATCTAACTTGATTAGGAAATTATTTATCTTTGTAAATACCAATAATACGCCGTGGAGCCCTTGATCACAGGGGCTGCTCATGACATTAGAGTCCAGTCAAAATGTGCGGAAACCGCGTACATAAGCAGTGGTTTCAGATTTTCTCTTAGGCAGAAGCTCTTAGATCTTAGGTTAGGCTCTCAGCTATGCTAGCTGGTAAACGCTATTTTATTCCAGAAAATAATCGGGTTTAGACATTGTTCATTCAGTACAATCCATCTTTAAATATAAACATTTTGTAGTAACATAATAATTAGTATCAATATCATTTTGTAATTTTCGGGGACACAAGTGGTTTTCCAAAAAGTTACGAGGCTCGATATCGATCTCTAAACTCTAAACCATAATGATAGCCTAAGGTCTTTTAATGTACGAGTAAATGTAATTTCTCCAGAGTCCAGACCTATCTAGCTCTTCATTTTCCTTTAAATGAAAATCTAACGATCCATATGCAGGCGATAACATATCATGATGAATGGCAAGTTTTCAGGGGAAAAAGTACAGATATTAAAGATATGATTTTCAGGGTAAAAAGATCTTCCATGTTCCAACGCAAGACTAAATTACACGTGTTTATGGCAAACAACACAAGGGAAGATGTTTGTGATTTTAGAGTTGAAGGAAGTTGGTTTGAAAGATCTTGCTCTATATATCTCGGACAATCCTCAAAGATCATTGCTCAGGTAAAGTAAACACAGATCTCATGATAATGATAAATTAAGACACTTATTTAACATAACGTTTTTTATTACTTCAATTGATTTTCAAATCGTTTAGAAGAAGCAAAAAATATTCTATTAGTTATTTCAGGATTGGGTTATCTTGTCCCAAAATATGTCAAAATGTTTTATTCAGTCATCTTCCTCGTAGTACTAATGGCTGCAATTTACCATTTTATTTAAGATCCATCTTTTGTGATTTAATCATTTATATTCTAAGATCTAATTAATTTTGTTTTTTGTTCATGCAGATGCATAAAAAACATACTGTGCAGAGTATCTTGTTTGGAAAAAATAATTTCATGGTTACGGTGCATCCAAATATTGATTTCACATTTATAATTACACTCATAGTTATACTTAGTGAAATCAACGAATAGTGGAGTTAATTTTGACCATGATTTTATATCGATTGGTTGATGACATCTACAACAATTATAAGTTTATTTATAAAGCAATACTAGAGATATGATACAAGCGAAGGAAATTGAAGTGTTGTTCTTGGGGAAATACACTGCTATGTGTTTCACTATTGCTCCCTTAATTTCTTTTGCTTTAATGGAACTTCATATTGTTGATCTCAGTGTATATATTTACAGGACTCCAACACTTTACGTTCATTAATTTTCACTTCTATTATTTAATGAATAATTAATCAATAGTCATCATCTTTTTTTTTAAAAAAAAATAATAATAAAAGAAGAAAGACAAAAACCATGTATCACGTCTTTCTCATATGACTAAAGATGATAGCAACATTGCCTGGTTTAGACCGGGATTCCTTTCAGACTGATCTTATCTATATGCCATAAAAATATCGATTAATATGACTAAAGATGATAACAACATTCCCTAGTCTAGTCCGAGATGCTTTTCAGACTAATCTTATCCATATGCCATAAAAATATTAATTAATTATCACGCGGAAAGTATATATATAATGTTTTTCCCCTATTCTTGAATATTTCAATTATTTCGTTTTTCTATTTTCCTTTTTTTTTTTTTTGCTTTTCTCTTGTTTTTACGATTTTTGTGCTTCTGATTTTGTGATTTTTTGTTTTTTTTTTCCTGTTTCTTTTTTATTTTTTGTATTTTTGACCAAGAAGACTACTCTATAAATAATGGTAAAAATGGGATATCAATAACGATATTACGTGGAATTCATAAAAAAAAAAATGACACTGCAAAGTTGAAGGTTAAATTACCATAGGAAAATTACAAACGATGAGGAATATTTCATTATCTTGAGCAGACCAACAAATTTTGAAGGATATTTACAAAACTAGATAGTTACGAGGTCAATAGGGCTAGGTAAATATTAAGATTCATAAAAATGAGAACAATTAAAGATATGTGGTATGATTACGAAAATCAAAGGTATAAGTAAGCATTCTAGCGGAAAATTATGAATTGTGAGAAAAACTATGTAACATAGGAAATTTATCAAAAATTAACAATAATCCGGAATTTCGAGTACAGTTACATAAAATCAAGCAAAATTACCAAAAAGAAGGTAAATTACAAATATGAAGATGAATTGTTAAAAGAATAATAAGTATTTAAGGAGAATTATGAATTTTACAGGGACCGCTCCAAAATCCAATAGTTTGTTTCATTTAACGTAAGATATATGAATTAAAGAATGCTACAAATGCTGCTGGATAGTTACAACAAATTACCAATGCTTAAAAACTTATAAGAAATTTTCAATATTATTGCAAAGGAATGATTTTTTAGCTAGGAAATTACAAATTTCAAGGCTTTTTGAAATTAATTTTTTCATATTTACAGAAAATGGAGTAATATATTTCAAAATTATGTGACAATTTGATGGCAGTTTACATAAATTACGAAATCCACGAATTTTGTGGAAAACCTACGGAACATCGCAAACGTATACGTACTTTAAGGGTAACTTTCTTAAATATCATACCTTTTTAAAAAAATTACGTAAATATTGTATCCAAAATAATTATTTTTAAAATAGGTTTCGAAAGCGCAGACGTAGTTTGCAACTTTAGTAAAAAAAATTAATACTAAAGGAGCAAACCTGATCTGCACCTTCAATACAATTATAGTAAGGAATTTTTTTTTTTTTTACTGTGATGGAATCTTACAAACTTGTACTGCGCACTTATAAAATTATTATAAAGTAATACTACAAACCTATAAAATTATCACTACAAATCTATAAAAGTGATACAATAAATTTATATAGTATCATAGTATGTGATTTTTAATGTACAGAAAAAAATTTGCATTGATAGTTTGGTTACATACTTAAATATAGTAATTTTTAAAAAAAATTCCATAAATATTATACTTGTAATAATTATTCCTAAAATAGGTTTCGAAGACACATACCGCATTTGCGACTTTAGGGGCAAGAAAAAAATTTTAATTAAAGACGTAAACTTGGTCTGTGCTTTCAATACATGTTTTTTTCTTTTTTCCTGAAGGCGTGGACAATGTTCGCACCTTCAATACAAATTGCTGCAACCCTCCCTCTAATCCCACTATCCAATTTTGTACTCCTTTTACAACGACTGTAGATCAAAACAAAAAATCACGTGATAGTAGTACATGAAATAAAAAAATTTAAATATAGTAATAGTAAAATTTTCCACAAAAACACTAATATCAGATTTTTTTTTTTCTCTCGTTCGCACATGGAAGAAGAGGAAGAAGAAGAAGTGATTCTACATAGAAAAGAAAGGGTTTAAAGTAATTTACCTAGATCTAAGCAATTTCTTAACAACTAATCGATTGTGGTACGCTTTTTTTAGAAAAAATTGAAGTTTTTCTATTTGTGTTGAATTTTTTTTTATTTGTGTTTGATGTAAGATTTTATGAAAATATTACTATAATGTTATATTTTATAGAAAATGTTACTGATTATTGTTAAATTGTAATTTTTTAAATATGATTTATATAGATGTTGCAATACGTAACATGTGATGTTAATTTTTGTATTAAAACGAGGATTTGTTGTTATGTGGAACGTGTAATATGTAGAATATAGAATAATTCTTACAACATTATAAAATAATACAAAAATTATTAAAATATTTAGCATATTTTATTATCACTATAAACATATAAAAGTGATATAATAAATTTACATACTATCATAGCATGTGATTTTTAATGTATAGAAAAAAATTTGTATCGACAATTTGAGTTACATACTTAAATATAGTAATTTTTGAAAAAAAAATCCATAAATATTGTACTCATAATAATTATTCCTAAAATAAGTTTCGAAGACGCATACCGCTTTTGTGACTTTAGGGGTAAGAAAAAAAAATTTAAATAAAGGCGTAGACTTGGTCTGTGTCTTCAATATATTTTTTTTTTCCTTGAAGGCATGGAACTTGTTCACGCCTTTAGTATATATTTTTTTTTCTTGAAGGCATGCACGAGGTTCACGCCTCCAATAAAAGTTGCTGCAACCCTCCCTTCAATTCCACTATCCAATTTTGTACTCCTTTTACACCAACCATAGATTAGAACCAACAATCACATGATAACAGTACACGAAATAAAAAATATAAATACAATAATAGTAAAATTTTCCATAGAGAAACTCATATCAGATCTATTTTTTTTTCTCTCGTTTGCATGTGAAAGAAGAAGAAGAAGAAGAAGTGATTCTGCATAGGAAAGAAAGGATTTAAAGTATTTTACCTAGATCTAAGTAGTTTATCAAAAACTAATTGATTGTGTTATGGTTTTTTTAGAAAAAGTTGAAGTTTTTTATCTGTGTTTAATATAAGATTTTAGGAAAATATTATTATAATTATTTATTTTATAGAAAATGTTATTGGTTATTGTTAGATTGTAATTTGTTAAATATGATTTATATAGATTTTGCAATACGTAACATGTGATGTTAATTTTTGTATTAAACAAGAATTTGTTGTTATGAGGAATGTGAAATATGTAGAATGTAGAATAATTCCTATAATATTATAAAATAATATAGATTTTATTAAAATATTTAGCATAAAAAATATTATTAAAAAATAATTTCAGACAAATATTTAGAAAAAAAATATTTGGAAATAATGGGAGAAAAAATAAAATTAAAAATGACACAAAAATGTTTTTTTTTGTGCAAATATTAAGAATGTTGTTATTGAAAATATAAAAAAAATATTGTGATGAAAATTTTTAATATTTGGAGTGTGAAATAATTTTTATAGTATTGTAAAATGATACGGAAATAATTGAAATTTTTAGCAAGAAAAATGTTATTAAAAAATAACATTTGATAAATTTTCAAAAACAAAGTCATTTGGCAATAATGGAGAAAAAATTTTAAATTTTAAATGTTATTAATTTTTTTTTTTGGAAATTTTCAGAATATTATTATTAGAAATTGTAATATTTTTTAAAAGCTTATAATTTATATATACTATAGATAGGGAAATAATGACTGATTGAGTAAAATTGATTATCTATGCAATTGAAAATATTGTGGCTGGTAAATGGGGGCCAGAATATGATAGGGATCCATCAAAGAAGTTGAAAATGAACAAAAACATCAACTATAACGAATTCTTATACAAAACATGTCGCAGCATCAAAGTTGATCCAATAAAGTGGGGGTTGAGATAATTCATAGATCTTATGTTCCATGGGTGTAATATATGCTATGCATTGATGGCAATCAGAGACGACAAAGATGTTGAAAATTTTATTAAAATGGCTTAATCATATGGAGATCGTGATATGCAACAATTGTTCATCTGAATTTTTGACAATTTGAGAAGCCCCTTGGTAAGGCAGATATTCGATACAAACAATCAGCCATATTCATCACATAACATTGTAGAAATGCAACCGAAGCCATCGACATTTCAACCCTCAATTCCAACCTCAATGAAAGTGAATGATGAGGATGAAATAGATGGAGCAGTTACTCTAGTATTACAACGACCAAACACATAGGATTCGTACATAGTTCGTGTGGGAGTAGAGGCTGCAATTGACACTAATGGTGGAATGAGTGTTAAGGAGGTGAGTAGCGATAATGAGGGGAGTTCTTATGAGGAAATGAGGAAAGTAAGAACAAGGGAGATGAAGTAACTGAACAAGACTCTCCAACCTTACATACCTACTCATGATAACCAATATATCGATCAGAGCAGGCTGAACTACTAATTATGGCAGTTAGAGATCCTGTTCCATATTACAATTTTGCGGGTGATAGTGGTTATATTTATTTCGAGCAGGAGCAAACTAATATTTGCAGTGGTTTAAGCAGTAGTGGCAATTTCTACAAAGGCATGAGATTCAAAATGAAAGCAGATGTCATACAAGTAGTAAAGTCTTACCATGTGAAAAACCATTACAAGTTCACTATTGTAGAGTCTTGTTCACTACTGTGATTTGCTTATTATTTGAGAAAGGGCGACGGTTGTAAATGGAGGCTTTAGGCCCGAAAGAAGAATTTGGAGGGCAAGTTTATGGTGATGAGATTCGAAGGTCGTCACACATGTAATAACCCAGTAATTAGTTAGGATCACCTACAATTGGATTGCAATCTCCTTTCCAGCTAATTTGTAAATCTTCTTAGGGACAATCTTAATATGAAGGTAGTCGAGCTAATTTCTATTATCAAATAGGAATTTGGCTAAAAGATCAGCAAAAGATAGGTTTGGGAGGGAAAGAAATAAGTTATTAAGCACGTATATGGGAATTGGGAGAAGTCTTACAATGAACTGCTTAAACTTCTCAATGCAATAGAAAATACAAATCTCGAAATATAAATAGATTAGGGGTGGAGCAGATCGAGTACCCCCAATGAGTTTACTTTGAAGTGGGTATTCTAGGCATTTTAGCCATACATCGCAGTGTGAAGATTCCTTAGACCTGTTATTACCATTGATGCCACTTTTCTATATAGGAAGTACACTCACAAGTTACTAATAGCTTGTAGCTTTGATGCCAACAACCATATACTTCTGCTGGCATTTGCTCTAGTTGATCAGGAAGCAACTGAGACATAGGGATGGTTTTTGAGGAAATTGAAGGAATATGTTGTTGGCAACCGTGAAGGTCGTGAAACCATTTGCCTCATATTGGATAGACACGTAGGCATCAAATCAATTATCCAAGAGGAAGCGAATGGATGGCGGCCTCCATTTGCGATGTAGTGGTTCTGTCTCTAACACATTGCGAGCAACTTCAACTCGACACATAAAAACACCCAATGCAAGAGGTTGGTCACATACGTTGGGTTGCAAGTACAATCTCACAAGTTGAATTATGTGATGGAGCAAGCAAGGATTAACAAGCCAAATGTGTTGGACTGGTTTGAGGATGTGCCATTGGATATGTGGATGTTAGCTCATGATGGTTGCTATCGGTTTTGGTATATAACCTCCTATGTTGTTAAAAGCTACAATTCTGTGTTACAGGGAGCTCGGGGGTTACTTGTAACTGCTTTGGTGAAGAAAACATTCTACAACTACATGGGGTACTTTGTCAAGAAGCATACGAAGGCATTGAAGAATATGGTGAATAGTAGAATTTTCATCAAATATGCAACCTAAAAAATCAACCAATGGAGTTCATGAGCTAGCAATCATAAGGTCATTAACTACAGTAAGTACGACAAAGTTTTCAAAGTCCTCACCGGTAGTCATCGCATCGCCAGCTAGTTAAGGAGAAGGGGTCGAATGGTTGTTGTTGACTTTACCTGCAGTACATGCAGTTGCCGGATGTGGTAAATATATAGAATTCCATGCTTCCACACATATGCAGTAGCCACCTTGCTTAAGCTTAATATGACACACTCTATACCTGATTGGTATAGATGGACATATCATGAGCAAATATATAGGATGCACTTCATGCCTATAAGGGTTAAGTTTAATTGGGAGCCAATACACTTCCCGTCACTCTACCTAAAGGAAAACTTCACAAGGAAAAAGGGAAAGCCAAGGCAGAAAAGATATCACATAGAGATAGACATTAGGAAGCGTCCAAATCAAATCACATGTGGACTTTGCGAAGTGGGGGGGCACAATAGAAGAACATGCCCGCGTTAACACAATAATGGTAACTAATGGATACCAATACATATTTCATCACATTCGACATTACATTTATGATGCTAACATTATCTTTTTCCCTTTTATAGGTTAAGTGAATCCTCGACCACTTCATGTAACTTGTTTTAGCATGGTAGAAGGCGGATGCTTGATATTCTCTATATATATTTGCAATTTTGTAATTTATTGACAAGTTATATTATAAGTTAATTTATTTAGAAATTTGTTAATTTGTTTTGAAAAATTCAAAGTTGTACATTGGTATATGTACACATTACATGTGAAAATACATCAACTTAATCATTTCAATCAAACATATACATATGAAATGAATAAAAATTGGCGGTTCCTATCCCTATCCCCTCCTATGTCCTTCCTTAGAGAATTGTCTAGCTAATCAAGCGAAAGTGTTGCTTAGCTTTAGACATGGAGTTAGGGGAGCTTCAGACTCCTGTGTTAGATGCTACTAGAGAGTATCGTCGAATGATTACCAAGGCATGGGACTCCACTCTTTAAGCTGACTTGATGATTCACCCTAGTAAATAGGTTATTTTCTAGAGCATTTCTTTTATGGAGCCAGCGGTGATAGGATAAAACCACTTATATAATGCCAATGTAGTGTCTCCTATTGGTTGAAAATTAGCCCTAACGTAGCATACATGACATCGAAATCAATAGGCATCTATTGGTCCTATCTTGGATTTTCCTGTGGCTCAGCTCAATTTTAGGGTTGTCATCGTCCCCCATTCATCGCCACGTATGAATCGGTTATGCCTCCTCCTAGGTGTTTTGTTGTTATGATTACAAGTACAACGTTATCTCCCCTCCCCCCCCCCGGTGATGAAGTATGAATTGAAGACCCTAAGTAGCTATTCTCACAGCCGTGTCTATATTCGATGATAAGTAGATTTATCATAAGGTGTCACCCTGCAAGTGTAAACAAAACATAAATTAAGGTTAACACAATCATGCAATTATTTGGACATTACAGAGTGTTGATGTAAATCATACTTACTAGAAATCCAAGAACAGCCCCTATGCATCCAATGTATCGCCTACTGATCGATCTATACCATTGTAGGTAATTCTCATGACCACCACGAGGGCCACCCATATGAATGACTCACGACCCGCTGTTTCCACATGTTTAAATTTGTTGCATGCTGAACCATCCAATCAACATCAATCTAGCCATGTAGGTAGATTTCATGGAGCTTCGGCTGCGTGTTCACTAACTGTGGGATATAATGAACCCACCAAACTGCCTAGGCACTCAATCTGGAAAATGCCACTCAACAATGTGGAAATAAATCAATGGCACCTGAGGTGTCCAAATGTGCATGCCAGCTTTGCAAAAATCAGGCAGGAGATTAATTAAATTCCAATCATACGATTCCCATTCAACCTGAAAAGTGGAAGTTATATTGACTTCAAATGATTAATATGATTAATTGCAAGGAAAAAAATTTGGTTACTAAAGTACCTATGACATGTTCTACCTATCCAATGCATCCCGATATGTGTCGCAAATGTGGGTAGGTGATACTACATATCCCTTTGTATGTTCCAATGTGCTGCCAGTGGACATCCAGCTTCTATAAATAGTTCATGTCGACTAATGGGTGTGATGTGGGGAAATCTATCTCAGGCCTACACATGTAGCAAAATGGTAGCCCCTTCGATCTCATGTCCTAACAGTGATGACACAACACAAAGTTGGCGATACAATCATGTGGACCCTTAGCTATATTCCTCAGCAATGTCGAAATGCTCCAATAAAGGTAACCACATCACATGGATGAATGTGCTGGATTTATCAATAAAGATAAATCCTCCCAATAGCTTTAGTATGTATGCACAAGTAACTCGATGGATTTGTTCAACAATGGCGTTTGATGGGATCATCTAGAAAATATCATAGAGCCATGTCAAACCAATGTAGCCCCCCCTACTACTTTATTGATCGTTCATCGCCATGTATGAATTGGTCCTGCCTCCTCCTGGGTGTTTTGTTGTTACGATTACAAGTACAACGTTAACTCCCCCCCCCCCCCCCCCCGGTGATGAAGTATGAACTGATGACCCTAAGTAGCTATTCTCACAGTTGTGTCTATATTCGATGATAAGTAGATTTATCATAAGGTGTCACCCTGCAAGTGTAAACAAAACATAAATTAAGGTTAACACGCTCATGCAATTATTTGGACATTACGGAGTGTTGATGTAAATCATACTTACTAGAAATTCAAGAACAGCCCCTATGCATCTAATGTATCGCCTACTGATCGATCCATACCATTGTAGGTAATTATCATGAACACCACAAGGGCCACCCATATGAACGACTCGACCGACCCGCTGTTTCCACATGTTTAAATTCGTTGCATGCTGGACCATCCAATCAACATCAATCTAGCCATGTAGGTAGATTTCATGGAGCTTTAGTTGCGTGTTCACTGACTGTGGGATATAACGGAACCCACCAAACTGCCTAGGCACTCAATCTTGAAAATGCCACTCAACAATGTGGAAACAAATCAATGGCACCTGAGCCGTCCAAATCTGCATGCCAGCTTTGCAAAAATCAGGGAGGAGATTAATTAAATTCTAATCATACGACTCCCATTCAACCTGAAAAGGGGAAATTATATTGACTTCAAATGATCAATATGATTAATTGCAAGGAAAAAAATTTGGTTACTAAAGTACCTATGACATGTTCTACCTATCCAATGCATCCCGATATGTGTCGCAAATGTAGGTGGGTGATACTACATATCCTTTTATATGTTCCAATGTGATGCCAGTGGACATCCAGCTTCTATAAATAGTTCATATCGACTAACGGGTGTGATGTGGGGAAATCTATCTCATGCCTACACTTGTAGCAAAATGGTAACCCCTTCAATCTCATGTCCTAACAGTGATGACACAACACAAAGTTGGCGATACAATCATGCCAGACATGCGGACCCTTAGCTATACTCCTCAGTAATGTCGAAATGCTCTAAGAAAGGTAACCACATCACATAGATGAGTGTGCTGGATTTATCAACAAAGATAAATCCTCCCAACAACTTTAGTATGTATGCACGAGTAACTCGATGGATTTTTTCAATAATGGCATCTGATGGGATCATCCAGAACATATCATAGAGCCATGTCAAACTAATGTAGCCCCCCCTACTACTAGGCCCCAGCCTTACCCTAAGCAGTTCTTCACATATCGCTTCTCAATTTAGGTAACTACTCCCTATAACTGCCTAACCATCTACAGGGAGTCCTAATTGAATCTCCACATCCTACAACGTAATTGTAAACTTCCCCCTTAATGTGTGGAATGTGTACGTCTCTAGATGCTATCACTCCACCAATGCTATAATCATGTGCTAAACCAAGTGTATGCACGGTAGGCGACTCGTACCTTCGAATCCATCTAAATGTAAGTATGGCTCCATTCGTGCATCAAGGGGGATGGCACGCTCATCACGACGAAGTGATAGCTTACACTATCGAATAGCAAGGGTTGCTTGATCTTATGCTGACAACACATGAAATGTTTTACTATTTCTAATGCAACATAAACTAACTAATAAGTGAAAGGTCATTTACCTCTCCATCCCAAATGGCCTATGATTGATGACTCTCCTACTGCATTAAGACTGAAGGATTGAGAGGTCCAAGCTCCATCTATTATGCAAAATAGAAAATATATTAGAAAATTTAGTATATGTTACCATCAATATATTAATTTACGACTAATTAGCAACTATTAACTATCTAACTAATAGTTAATTAACAACAACTAAAGTTTGCACCTACTTTTACAATAACAGACAAAGATATTACATATACAATCAATACCAACTTTTTTGATAATTAATTTTACGACAATTAATTGAGGACATATTAACGACTAATCACTTTAATTAACAGATAATTATTAACTACTTACTTTTATAACCGATTCTACAAAACCATATAAATATTTTACATTTGCAACCAACACTAAAGTTTCACTAATCAATTTTATAATAATTAATTAACATTTAATCACCTTTAATTAATAGATAATTAACAACTACTTACTTTTATAATTAATCCTAAAAAAGCATACAAATATTTTACATTTGCAACAAATACAAAATTTTTCATTAATTAATTTACAACAATTAATTAATGACATATTAATGACTAATCACCTTCAATTAACGGATAATTAATAACTACTTATTTTTATAACTGATTCTACAAAACCATACAAATATTTTACATTTGCAACCAATACTAAAGTTTCACCGATTAATTTATAACAATTAATTAACGATTAATCACCTTTAATTAATGGATAATTAATAATTAACTTTTATAACTAATTCTACAAAACCATACAAATATTTTACATTTTCAATAAAAACAAAATTTTTTACTAATTAATTTTATAGTAATTAATTAATGATATATTAATGACTAATCACCTTTAATTAATAGATAATTAATAACTACTTAATTTTATAATTGATTCTACAAAACCGTACAAATATTTTACATTTGCAATAAATACAAAATTTTTCACTAATTAATCTTATAACAATTAATTAATGACATATTAACAACTAATCACCTTTAATTAACGAATAATTAATAACTACTTAATTTTATAATTGATTCTACAAAACCATACAAATATTTTACATTTGTTACAAATACAAATTTTTTCACTAATTAATGACATATTATGACTAATCACCTTTAATTAATGGAAACTTAATAAATACTTATTTTTATAACTAATTCTACAAAACCATACAAATATTTTACATTTGCAACAAATACGAAATTTTTCACTAATTAATTTTATAACAATTAATTAAAAATATATTAACGACTAATATGTTAACAACCGATGTTTCTTCTCAAACAATAAACAGACCACAATAATAGACTAGACTCTATAGTAGTGAAGTTACAATGGTTCTTCACATGGCAAACCTTTACTGATTGAATGACATCTGCTTTCGTTCTGAATCTCATGCCCTTGTAGAAATTGCTACCACTACTTGAATTACTGCAAATATTAGTTTCCTCCTGCTCGAAATGAATGTAATCATCATCACAACCAACATTATAGTACAAAACAAGATCTTTAACTACTATGCTTGGTGGTTTAGCCTGCTCTGATTGATATATTGCCCGTTTGGAGTACATATGTATGGTTGGAGAGTCTTCTTCAAGTACTTCATCTCTATCATTTTCACTTTTCCCATTATTCTCATCGGAACACTCTTTGTTATTGGTACTCTCCTCCGCAATCCCCATTCCTACATCAATGCCGGTTGCAGCCTCTACTCCCAAACGAACCATGTACGAATCCCGTATCTCTGGTCATTGTAATATTATAGTAACTACTCTATTTATTTCATTTTCATCATTCACTTCCTCGAGGTTGGAATTGAGGGTTGAAATGTCGATGGCTCAGGCTGTATTTCTATAATGACATGTGACAAATGTGATTGATTGCTTGTATCGAATGTCTACTTATGGACACCCCCCCCCACCCCCCTAAATCGTTAGAAATTCTGATGTACAATGGTTGAATGCCATGCTCTCCATATGGTTTAGCCATTTCAATGAAATTTTCAACGTCTTTGTTATCTATAATTACCATCAATGCATAACATATATTGGCCCCATGGAACGCAGAATGCTTGTGAATTATCTCAAGCCCCACTTCAATTGGATTAACTCCGATGCTACGACATATTTTGTATAAGAATTCATTGTAGTTCACATTTTTCTTCATTTTCAACTTCTTTATCAGATCCCTATCATAATTCGAACCTCAGTTTCTAGTTACAATATTTCTAAATGCACAGATCATCAATTTCATATAGTCAACCACTATTTCCCTATCCACAGTATATATAAATTATGAGCTTTTAAAAAAATGGCAATTTCCAATAACAATATTATAAAAATTTGCACACAAAAAAAATTCCATATCATTTTTCATTTTAATTTTTTTCCCATTATTTCCAAACGAAAATTTGCAAATTTAATTAACAAAACTATAAAAATTATTTTGCATACCATACTAGATATTACAAATTTCCATCACAATATTTTTTTATAGTAACATAGCTAATGTTTTTAATTTAATATTTATAAATAATATCTAACGCATACTAATGCAAAAATTAATATTATATATTACGTATTATAGGATCTATATAAATAATATCTAACACACTACAAACTAATAATAAGAAGTACCATTTTTCAATAGAATATAACATTACATCAACATATTTCTCAAATAATAACATCAAACATAGAAAAAAAAATTTATTTTTTTCTAAAAAAAACATAACACAGTCGATAAATTGTTGAGGACATGCTTAGATCATGCTATATTTGTATAAATCCCTCTTTTCTCTACAAAAACACTTCTTTTTCTTCTTCTTGGGAACGAGAAGATATGGAAAATAATAGTAAATGTTTTTTGTTTCTATATTTATATGTTTTTTTTTGTACTGTTGTCTCACGAGTTTCTTTTTATATTCACAGTGGATGTTAAAGTAAAAAAAAAAGGGATGATGGGATTACCTTGTGTGGTAGAATTGAAGCCACGATCCCTACTTAAAAGGATGGACTTGGTTTGCAACTTCGAAACCTATTTTAGGAATAATTACTCTGGGAACAATATTTGCGTAATCTTTTTTAAAAATCGCTATATTTAAGAGAAGAACCTCGTACTTTGATACCTAATTAGATTAAAGGAAAATTATGAAGGCTTGAAGCATATCCTTTCCCTTCAAATAGAGTAGAGAACTTCTTAAATGACAATGTAAATATCCAAATACCTTTTTCAAACTTTCTTATTTTCATAAATTTCCTGGTTTTTCTCTTCTTCTTAATTTTTTTAATTAATAATTCGACTTGATATTTCGATTATATGCACAAATAAGTTGCATACAATTTTCCTTTCTCTATGTGACTTGTTTTAGAACTCTGTAAAAAAACCTAAAAATTTCATAACAAAACCCTTCTATGCCGCTGGTTTTAGATCACAAACATTTTGTGCTCCTAGAAACATAAATTTGTTAGGATATAATGCAAAAATCAATTAGTTTGTTATTATCTTATCCTTAGTATTAGGAGCATTTTCAGATGTGAGAACGTGCTCCCATTTTTTTTTGCTGGTTGTTATTAGTTTATATGTATTTAAGATGTTCTCAAGTAATTGAATTTGTTGCAATTCCTCTGTTTTTCCACTTCGCCCACAACATGTTTATCAAAAGTCCTAAACCATTTTTTCTCCTTATTTTTGCTGCATCTCTTGTTTATAACATCTGGTATCAGAGTTTCTTCTAAGGCCTGTGAACAGTAGCGCTGATGGCAAACAATACGAATGCATTAAACATCTCACAACCCGCAATTCCATTTTTTCAAGGTAGCAACTATGATATTTGGAGTACAAAGATGAGAACTCTCTTCAATTCTCAAGACTTATGGGAGTTGGTAGAGAAAGGCTATACTGAAGAAGGTGTAGCAGCTGAAACTTTGAAGGATGCACAAAAGAGGGATGCCAAAGCTCTTTTTTTCATTCAACAAGCCGTTGAAGATGGAATTTTTACTTCTCAACTTTCTGCTATAACAAAATCAAAGGAAGCATGGGATATACTTAGAAATGGGTACCAAGGCACAACAAAAGTGCTTACGGTGAAGCTCCAAACACTTCGTAGAAGGTTTAAAGTCTCCTTCATGAAAGATGGAGAGTTTATGCAAGACTATTTCAACAATCTCATGGAAATTGTCAATCAAATGAGGAAGCTTGGAGAGGAGTTGCTTGATCAAAAGGTTGTTGAGAAAATATTGCGAAGTTTGCCACAAAGATATGAGTCTGCTGTTGCTGCCATAGAAGGATCAAAAGACCTTAGTGTCTTGACAGTTGATGAATTATTGGGCTCTTTACAATCTCATGAAGATAGACATAAAAGTTATGAGGAGAGTTTTACCAAGAAGGCGTTCCAGGCTAAGTTACACATTTCCAAGGAGAAGGAAGTTGTGTATGGTAACAACAACAGCAGCCGTGGTGGTCATTCTTCTCGAGGAAGGAGAGGAGGTAGAGGAAACAGAGGAGGTGGGCGATCAGGTGATAGAAATCTGAATTCGAATGTCTTCTACAATAAAGGTGAAAATCAAAATCATAAGTTCAAATGTTATTATTATAATAGACCTGGCCATATAGAGAAGTATTTTCGATTGAAAGAAAGACATGGAAAGCAAGCAAATTTTGCTAAAGAAAAAGATAAAGATGAATCTGATAGTCTGTTTCTTGCTCGTATTGCTACTAAAGGTTTGGATTCAACTATATGGTATATAGATAGTGGTTGTAGCAATCATATGATAACAAATTTGGAGTGGTTTGCTAGTTTGGATAGATCTTTTAGGACAACAGTGAAGATGGGTGATGGAATAATTCGTGAAGCAAAAGGGACAGGAATTGTAAAGCTAAATTCTCTATGTACTAGATTTAGACTCAAGCTTGTTGAGCGTAGGGCAGTTTTTGAGAGAAGGTTACTCATTAGTTTTTGAAGGTTTTTCATGTGCTATATTTTCTGATAAAACGAAGAGAAATTTGCTGCTTAAAGTTCCTATGGCTAGAAATAATGTGTTTCTAGTTGATCTTGATTATGGAAAGAAGGCATTAGCAGCTTCCTTGAAAAGTGATAGCTGGTTGTGGCATCAGAGGTACGGACATCTGAATTTTGCAAGTTTAAAGTTGTTGTCTAAACATAATTTGGTGCAAGGTTTGCCTATAATGAAGCATGTTAATGATGTTTGTGAGAGCTGCATGATGGGAAAGCAACACAGAGATCCCTTTCCAAAAAAAAACACTAGAAGAGTTAACCAACTGAGTTAATTCATGCAAATGTTTGTGGACCAATGCGCACTCCCTCTCTCAACAATAACAGGTACTTTGTGGTTCTTGTTGATGATTTTAGCCAGATGACTTGGGTTTACTTTGTGAAAGAAAAGTCAGAAGTCTTTTCAATCTTTAAGAAATTTCAATGCTTCATTGAAAAGCAAAGTGGGAATGCAATTAAAGTATTGCGGACAAATTGAGGAGGAGAGTTTGTCTCTGTAGAATTTGACAACTTTTGTGAGAAAATTGGCATTCAAAGGCAATTGACAACAAGCTATACCCCTCAATAGAACGGGGTAGCAGAAAGGAAGAATCAAAGTCTTGTAGAGATGGCAAAAAGTATGTTGAAAGGAAAGTGTCTTCCCAAAAGTTTTTGGGCTAAAGCAATACATCCACCAGCTTATGTGTTGAATCGCAGTCCAACATCAGCATTGCACAATCAAACTCCATTTGAAGCGTTTCATGGGAGGAAACCAAAGGTAACACACTTTAAAGTTTTTTGTTGTGTTGCATATGTTTTGGTGCCATCTCAAAAGAGTGATAAACTTGATGATAATAGTGTGAAATGTATTTTTGTGGGTTATAGCATGGAAATAAAAGGGTATCGATTTTATAATCCTATTTCTAAGAAATTGTTGATAAGTCGTGATGTTTTATTTGATGAAAAGAGTGGATGGAGTTGGTATGAAATGCGGAAATGTCCAGCCATTTTTCACGAAGATGATGAATCAAATAATGAGCAAGAAATTGAAGAAATTGAAGGTTCAAATCCTTCCACACCCAGCTCAGTTATAAGCTCCTCTAGTTTAGCATCATCTAGCTCCTCTTCCTCAAGTTCATCTCCACGGAAATGGGGATCATTGCAAGAAATTTATGAGCAAACACAAAGATGTCAAATGGCACAAGTTGAAGAACCAAATGGTTTTGAAGAAGCAATAGGAAACACCAAATGGCGTGAAGCAATGGAAGAGGAAATGAAGGCATTGGAAAGAAACAAGACATGGGAACTTGTTGCGTTATCTATGGGAAAAGAAATAGTTGGGTTAAAATGGGTGTTCAAGTTGAAGCATAAACCCGATGGCTCTATCCACAAATACAAAGCAAGGCTGGTTGCATGTGGATACATGCAACGCAAAGGTATTGATTTTGAGGAGACCTTCTCACTAGTTGCTAGGTTTGACACCATTCGCACACTTCTTTTAGTTGCTGCTCATCATAAATGGCTAGTCTATCACTTTGATGTGAAATCAACGTTTTTAAACAGTTTCTTGGAGGAAGAAGTGTATGTACAGCAGCCTTGAGGTTATGAGGTTACAAGTGAAGAAACTAAGGTTTATAAATTGCAAAAGGCACTCTATGGGCTTAAGCAAGCACCGAGAGCATGGTATGAGAGGATTGATGCGCATTTCATCAAAAATGGATTTCAAAAAAGTTCAAGTGAGCACACACTATATGTGAAAACACGAGCAAAAGAGGTATTAATTGTATCCATATATGTGGATGACTTGATTTATTCTGGAAATAGTGCCTCTTTGATTGATGATTTTAAGAGGATTATGGTTGCCGAATTTGAGATGACTGACTTAGGGCTGATGGGTTATTTTTTGGGTTTAGAAGTGAGCCAATATGATGTAGGAATCTTTATTTCACAATATAAATATGTGAAAGATCTTCTTCTAAAATTCAACATGAAAGATTGCAATGTAGTCAAAACTCCAATGATTGCAAATCATAAGTATTGTGCAAATGATGGGGAAGAAAGGGTAGATCCTAAGATTTATAGTAGTTTGGTGGGAAGTCTACTGCATCTCACAAATAGTCATCCTGATATTTTGCTAGCTACCAGCCTCTTGTCACGGTTTATGCAGAATCCAAGCCGAATTCATTATGGTGCAGCTAAAAGAGTGCTGATATATCTGAAAGGCACTTGTTCTTATGACCTATTTTAGTCTTTTACTAGTATCATAGAGCTATATGGTTTCTCAGACAGTGATTAGGCAGGTTCTATTGATGATTGGAAGGGTACTACTGGTTATCTCTCCATGCTTGGATCAAATGCCATCTCTTGGTGTTCAAAAAAACAAGCCACTATTGCTTTATCATCTTCTAAGGCTGAGTATATGGTGGTTACAGCTGTAGCTTGTCAAGCAATATTGTTAAGAAGAATCTTAGAGGATATGAGACATCAGATGAAGGATGCAACAACCATTTTCTGTGATAATCAATCCACCATTACAATGACCAAGAATCCTGTTCATTATAATCGTACCAGACACATTGATATCCATCATCACTTTGTTAGAGAGCTGGTTGCAACAAGGAGTATCAAGTTGGAACATTGTGCTTCAAGTCAACAAGTTGCTAATTTATTTACAAAGTCACTCATTTGTTTATTTCAGAGAAAAATTAGGTGTTGTAGATTTTTTTTATTAAGGGGAAGTATATCAGGAAATAATGCAAAAATCAATTAGTTTATTATTATCTTATCCTTAGTATTAGGAGCATTTTCAGATGTGGGAACGTGCTCCCATTTTTTTTTTCTGGTTGTTATTAGTTTATATGTATTTAAGATGTTCTCAAGTAAATGAATCTGCTGCAATTCCTCTATTTTTCACTTCGCCCACAACGTGTTTGTCAAAAGTCCTAAACCGTTTTTTTTCCTTATTTTTGCTGCATCTCTTGTTTATAACAAAATTTACTCCTCATGTTATACCAAGTCAAATGACTTACCTAGCTGGGTTTCACTTTCACTCGTATATTATAAATTGGCATCAGCTCCAGACGTCGACATGAAAATAGCGTCGCCGTGGGAAAAAAGAAAAAATTGCATTCCTTGTGTATATTTATCAATGGATCAACTATATACACCACCACTTCTCAACAGCCCAGTTTGTATAGTCGGTCCTCAATATTGTGCACCTTTTCCCACTAATCTTCAAATAGTGAGGAAGGGATTGACCATGAGCGACGGTAACTTCAACGTCACCGACAGTATCGGCAATATTCTTTTTAAGGTGAAAGGAAAGCTGTGGACCTTCTTTCATAGACACCGTGTCTTGCTTGATGCTGCTGGCAATCCTATTGTCACTCTGAGGTCAAAGGTTAGGGGCTTTCAGTAAGGTTTCTCCTGGATGGACTAGAGTTTTCTATTTTCTTTTTTCTTTTTTCTTTTCCCTTCTTTTACCTGTCTGTTACTTATATTATCTTCGTTTTCTTTTCTTTTGATATTTTTTTTTTAAATCTTTATATTCTCTGGATAACTTCATTATATATGCATGTATCGAGGGGATGCTAATTCATTGTGAATTTAATGCAAAAAGCCTTGAAATAGCAGGAGACAAGTGATAATACTTTAATTGGTATTATATTATCGGTATTTCACATCATATTATAAACAAATGAGAGCCGGGGGTGCTTGATCATACTATACTTTTACGTTAAGCTCTCTCGAAAATTTATAGAAACTTGGATTGCTTAATTTCTATTCTATGAATTAAACAATCGATATCATAGAAGTTATTATTCCATCAAATTTCAAGGGCCAAGATATAGATGCCTTAAATTGTTTGAAGATCAAAATTATGTGTTGGACCTTCAAACTTAAGGATAGCCTCTTGCCCTCTTCTATGCTCTTGCGTTCTTAAGCTTTATATGATCACTGCCCAAAGTGTTAATTAAAAACAATAGGAATTGGCATTGGAATTCATTTTAATGCGGCATTCCATTTCGGAATAGATATAATATGTATAGCATGAGTATATATGTCACATGGCATGATAGAAATCATTAACACATTAACAATAATACTGTTAAATGGGTGGATACAGGCATGGTCGATACATAAAAGATGGCAGGTTTTCAGGGGCGAAAGTACGAATTCTAGAGATATGATTTTTAGCGCAAAAAGATCATCAGTTTTCCAGCTCAGGATTAAGTTACGCGTATTTGTGGCCAACAACACAGAGGAGGATATTAGCGATTTTAATGCCGAAGGAAGTTGGTTTCTGAGGTCATGTGTTGTATGCATTGGACAATCCTCAGCAATCATTGCAAAGGTAGGGCTTACACTAACTATTTAGGAAAAGTTAAGAACTAAGAGACTTTCGTAAAACAAGACCTTTTGAATAAAATTTTCTATCTCTTGAATTGACTTTTTTATGCCGTTTTGAAATTAAAAGCAAAAGGACTTTCAAGTTTTAGTTTCAATTCTTGTGATATATATATATATATATACATATAATTTGTCTTGACCTTAATTAGCTAAAATTTACGTTATGATCTTTCCAATGTTGTTATAGTTCATGAGGGTATCAACTCAGCATATTGGCTAAAAAGAGTGTTTATATTTTTTATATTTCATATTTTGGTAAATTTCGTGTTTTTCACGTGCAGATGCGGAAAAAACGTACTTTCAAGAGCGCTTTGATGGGAAAAGATAAGTACACGATCACAATATATCCAAATGTTGACTTCGCATTTATAGTGGCACTCATAATTATCCTTCATGAGATCAACCGTGACGAATAGATTAGTGGCGGTATCAGTAATTTTACAATTTATTTTGTTAGTTTTATTAGATTGGCGCGGTTGACCACGAAAGCTATAAGTATAAGTGTACATGCATCTATCTCTACTATTAAAGTGTGAATATTGTATCTTGTATCAATTTGATAAATAGACGTCTTGATCGGGATAGTTACTAACTAATCCTAAAGTTGTGGTAGGTATCATAATATGGTGCAAGGTAAGTCCTACCATTCTCTATCTCTGTCTTGTTTATTAAAGTATTAATGTTGATATGCTATTCTTCCCATCTTTGTTTTTCCCCGTTTAATTATCGTAATTTTATTTTTGTAATCTTTGCGTCCGTATTACGAATGAAATCATGAGAATAGAGTGGTTGTTCAGTAACCTAAAGTTGATAGGCGTGTTATTTTACGGGGCATGCTTCGAATTCTACTCTTGTTTTTCCCTCATTTTTGTTTAATTTTTGCATTCTCCATCCATTTTTCTTTAATATTTAACGTGTTGCTAACCTATCTCAAGAATAATACGTAAATATTGTAGTTTAATAACCTAGTACTTAATAAGATGTTCTTTCAAAATGTAATCACAAGAATAAGGTAGTTAAGAATGTGTTTTCAACGCCAAATTTAAACAATAAACAATAAAGAACTAATCGACTATTATTACAGCTATGATATATACAGGGAATTCACAGACACAACTACTCTTGAAGCAGACCAATAAGTAGAAAGATAAGTGTACTAAATCATTTTATGTATATTTACATTGATAAGCTTTAGTTTATTACATACTCCGTCTACATAGGTCCCTAGGGATGGCTTACTTGACATAAAAAGTAAATGTGCTAGATACCAACAAGTAACTCAAATAATAGGTAAGTATTCTATAACAATATGAGTACCAATTGTCCTGCCTTGATCACATAAAATAAAAGTAACATGAGTTACATTCATAGTTTACATATACTCATACAGCCAAGCACGGCATTTACATGAGGTAATCTTATCCTCAGCATCGTGGTGGTATTGACCAGCAAAAGTGACTTGATGAGATACGAGCAAAGAACAACAAACCTAGTAGTTGCCGGGACACTCATGTTATACCACAGCACAACATTAAACAAGGTAACAACCAATTTAAGTGTAATCTAAGTTCATGGATATGTGAAATAACCTAGTAAATATATATATATATTGAAAATAGAAATAATAATAATATTAGTAATAATTGTAATAAAGTAATAGTAGCAAATCTATAGTTAATCTTAAAAGAGAAAAATAAACTAGTCTTTTTATAAAATTTAAAATCTCCCTTTTGACTCCCTTATAAAACTTATGTTTAGATTCCTCTTCCCTCTTTCTTTTCTCTCTTTTCTTCCCTTTCTCTTCCAATTGGTTCACATTAAACCTTTAGGAATGCCATCCAATCCAACTACCAAAATCAGGGAAAGTAACCAAGGAAGTGAGATTTTAACTCAAGGACGATCGATACACTAAGGTTAGTAAGTCCTAAATTGCAAATAAGGTAGAAGTATTCTAGTGGTATAATAGTTAACGTGTTAGAATTCTAGTAGGTTGTGATTTACTACAAAAGCTCTTAGAAATTATATAAGTACATTGTGATCTCCCAAGTTCCGATAAGTCTTACAAACCTTAAAGTGATAGGAATCATACACCTATAGGACCTATCACCAAAGCAAGAGCCAAAAGATTACAAAATTTGGCAATGAGGGTCTTCTTTGAACAATTAGACCCCGAAGACATTCATTTAGTGTCTTTGTTTTCATTGTATAATTGCTTTGCATTTTATCAAGTACATTTGTCGGTTTTATAGGATAACAAACTAACACACTAATGCTAAGTGTGTAAGCTATACTTGAAACTACAAAAGACAAGAGGAACCAGCTTTATATCACTTGCATTTCACTTGGACAAATTGACCATACTTCACCTCATTTCACATGAATGAACCGGTTTGTTAAGTGCTCCTATAGAACTGGTTCAAGCCTCATTTTACATTGTTGTGTTTCCCTTATTTAGAATAGGTATAAATACTTGTTTAGTTTTTTTTGGAACACTTTTCATATTGAAATTCACTTGCTTTTGCTTTAAGGGTTCTCTCTTATTCACGCCTAACTTTATCAATTTCTACCCTAGGAATTGTGGTGATTTTGCTTAGGATTATTGTGTGTAATATCAATAATTCTTAAGCCCTTTCCAATTATTACTAGTGTGTAATATCTGGTACGTAAATGGATCATCTTTTCCCCTTCCATTTTCACGCAATTTAGGGCTCATTTCTTGCTAGGTTCATATCATTGCTTAGAATTGGATACATTGTTTCTTCCATCTTTGATTTATGTTGTAATTGCCATTGAAGCATATCATAATTTGGTATCAGAGCATAGGTTTGTAGAAGGGAATTTGGGAATCACAAATTGGGGATTTAGGTTTCTTGTTGTTCCATTTCACAATTGAAGTGGTGTGAAGTGGAATTGAAGTTCTTGTGTTGAATTGTACCATAATACAATTGTTGTTGTGGTTAGATTCGAAGGAGGGATTGAGTTAGGATTCCTTGCCATAGATGGGAGAATTGGCAATTCAATAGTCAGGTTAGAGGAGGTTAAGGTCATCGTGTTATAGGTGGAAGAACACTAGAGGAACAATTACAGGATCCCACCACTATTGTTGCCACATTAGCAACACTAGTAGATCAAATGACGATGCCACAACTAGTAGTGGCAAATCCATAGGCACCCCCACCTCGGGTAGCCCATCAGAATGCTCGTAGGAAAGAAGCTGTTGGAGGTAATAAGGGTATGAGGATGGAAGGAGATTATTATGCTTTTAGGGAGGAAAAGGATGATAATTTTGAGAATGAGCCTTGCCTAAACTGTGAGTTCAGGCCTCCTCGGGGCTTAAAATATGTGAAATTGGAGATGCCTTCATTTGTTAGAAGGGGTTTTGTAGAAGACTGCTTGGATTGGGAAGATAAGGTAGAGAGTCTTTTTGAATGTTATGAGATTAACGATTACACTCGAGTTCACCTTGCAGCTATAGAGTTTACTAGTTATGCCACCTTATGGTTGAAAAATCTTATAGCTAGTAGGTGAAGAGATGGTAAGGCTGAGATACATACTTGGTAGGAAATGAAACGGGTTATGAGGAGAAGGTTTAATAGGAAATGTTAAAGGAACAATTTTATTAGAGGGGTATGATGAAGGATGTTCATAAGGTGTTGGAAAGGTGTGGGGTCTGTAAAAGGGCAAAAGGAAATAAAGGAGTTCAGGGTGAATATATGCCTTTGCCTATGCTTACTCAACTTTGGATTGATATCAGCATGGATTTTATTTTAGGTCTACCTAGGACACAAAAAGGAAAGGATTCTATTATGGTTATTATTGATCGCTTCAGTAAAATGTCCCATTTTAAGCCTTGCCACAAATGGATGATGTACTTTTTATAGATAACCTTTTTGTGTAGAAAATTGTAAAATTACATAGTGTTCCACACAACATAGTGTCTGATAGAGACACTAAGTTTCTTAGCTTTTTTTTGAAGACACTATGGAGTACCTTATGCCATCTACAGACAAACGGCCATACTAAGGTTGTTAATCGTACTCTTGTTACCTTATTAAGAGCAACGGTTGGCAAGAATCTTATTGATTAGGACTTGTGTCTCCTTATTTTTGAGTTCGCTTACAATAGATCTACTCATAGTTCAACTAGTAAGTCTTCTTTGAAGTCGTGTATGGCTATAATCCTACTCTTCCATTGCATTTCATAGCTTGTCCAGCAACAAAGGAAGAAAGCTTAATTGAAGTAGAATGAGCCCAGGAGATTCAAAAACTTCATCAAAGGATAACTGAACTTCTTTAGAAAACACAGGAACAGTAGAAACTTCAGGGTAACAAAAATAAGAAAACCAGAATTTATAATCCAAGTGATCTAATTTAGATTAATCTCAGCGAAGATAGGTTTCCTCACAAAAAGTGGCAAAAGCTATCACCTAGAGTAGATGGACCTTTCAAAGTTGTCAAACTCATCAACAACAATGCATATAGAATAGAACTGCCAAGAGGATACAGAGTCTCTACTACATTTAATGTTGTAGATTTATCACCATATTTGCTAGATGACATTTATGAAGACCTATCAGATTTAAGGGCAAATCTTCTATACGCCTAAGGAGATGATAGGAATCATACACCTACTGAACCCATCACCAAAGAAAGAGCCAAAAGATTACAAAATTTAGCAATAAGGGTCCTCTTTGAACAATTAGACCTTGAAGACATTCATTTAGTGTCTTCGTTTTCATTGTATAATCGCTTTGCATTTCATCAGGTACATTTTTTGATTTTACAGGATGACGAACCAACATACTAATGCTAGGTGTGTAAGCTATACTTGAACTACAAAAGACAAGAGGAACCGACCTTATATCACTTGCATTTCACTTGAAGAAGTCAACTATACTTCACCTCATTTCATGTAGATGAACCAGTTCGCCAAGTGCTCCTATAGGACCGGTTCAAGCCTCATTTTACATTGTTGTATTTCCCTTATTTAGAATAGGTATAAATACTTGTTATTTAGTTTTTTTTTAGAACACTGTTCAAATTGAAATTCACTTGCTTTTTCCATCAGGGTTCTCTCCTATTCACGCCTAACTCTTATCAATTTCTACCCTAGGAATTGTGGCGAGTTTTCTTAGGATTATTGTGTGTATATCAATAATTCTCAAGCCCTTTCCAATCATTACTAGTGTGTAATGTTTGGTACATAATTGGATCATCTTTTCCTCTTCCATTTTCACGTAATTTAGGGCTCATTTTGCTAACTAAGGTTCACGCCATTGCTTGGAATTGGATACATTGTTTCTTCCATCTTTGATTTATGTTGTAATTGTCATTGGAGCACATCATAAAGTGGTTTCCTTGAAGTTCTTATAATTGTATAGTTGAATTGTAGTTGGAATTGAGTGTGATTGTTGTTGTGTGGTTATAAATGATGAATTAGAAGGGATTTAAGCATGGCTTTGTGATCAATAAAGAGCATTGGAAGAAGTAGAAATGAATCAATAATGGATTTTACGAGTAAGAGAGGATGAAAGATCGAATAAAGGAGAATATGCCTAGGTATATGCTTATGTACCTAATTATACCCATGCAAAGGGTCATATAGTAAGGTATACGACCATGTACTTAACCATGCACTTGTATACACCCTTTAGCATGACCATATTTGTTGGTGCTTGAGTATAGAGGGATACACAAATAAAGAACATGGTCGTGTTCTTGACTATATATCCTAGGATGGGTTATTTTCCTACTTTCTATATACTTTTTTGTTCCAATGAAGATCATTATAGCTTTTAAGACCTAATGTGAATGTATTTACATCATTATTTGAGGTGTTAGTCATGATTTAGACTAAGAATCACTAGAGTCTGCTCATTTAAGTACGTAATACCTTGCTTGTTGCATGTATATGATAGGTTATTGATATAAATTAATCTAATACTTATTTAACCAATAATAAATGATGTGATGTTTATGTGTTGCTTAGCCTTAGGTTTCATGATGGCTAATCTCTAGGGAGTACCTCGATGATTAGTTTATGACTAATGAAGTCATGCACCGAGATAATCTAGGGTAGATCTAGGGATGTTGAGCCTGCTGGTGGTAGTGTTCGACACCATTTAAAAGGGTAGGTGGAGGCAGTTCCTAATTAGGATATATATATATATATATGTATATGTATTAAATATGTGTGAGTAGAGTCTTAAGTACTCAGGTGATGATCATGCCTACTTTTAATGAGATAATAAAGTGATTGATTAATTTCCCTTTCTACATCACTTGCATGTGAGCTTACCTACATGTTTATGTGGTTGTGAGTGTGGTATTATGTACTATAATGTAATATACGTTATTTTTATTAATAAATAAATATGTGTAAAAATATAATGAGTGGCAAAGTCGTAAATGAACATGCGGGATAAGGGATAATTTCATCTTTTCCCAGCATGGCTATAAATGTGAAACTAACCTAGGGTTCTTTTCTTTTTCTGCACACTTTTACAATTCCAACCACCTAGAGAGATCGAGTGACACAAAGAGAGAGAGCTTGTCTAGGGAAACCTAAAGCAATTTGAGGAGGTAACGCAACGTAGCAAAAGGTAATGGTTTGGGAAATCTTGCAAGATTTGTTCTAACAAGTGGAGACCAATCACAGAAAGATTTTGGTTGTACAAGAAATGTAAAGACAAGGGAATTCCCAAATCAAAGAGTTAATATGAGGGAAATTCAAGGTAAGTATTCTAACTTGTGTTACTTGAGGGGTATTTACACATTTTAAAGATTTAATGGAGTTTAAGGATAAAAAGGAATAAATTTAGGGGAATTTAGAGTTAAATATAAGGGTTCATGGGATTGGCCGAGAGATATGTGACCTCCTCACACAATTATGTTATGACCATGTGGAATTACCAAGATGTATCGAGTGATATATGGTCTTTAATACGATCGTGTTGAATCTAAAAGTCATGCCGAAAGTTACACGACCTTCCAACATGGTCATGTTTCGACCATGTTGAATTAAAAGAAACACGGCTTCCTAGCACAATCGTGTTCTAACCGTGTTGAAGCCAAATCTCACCAAGAGATACACGACCTTTAACATAGTCATGTCCTAGCTCGTGTTAGGTAATACGGCCTCTAACATAGTTGTATTAAGTGATGAACATGATCATTGTATATCAAATTATCTTCTTAATTAACCAAGCTCCACACAACTAAGACAATTAATATAACCATAGATAACCTAATAGATTAAGAGGAATTAGGTGAATTATATTATATTTGGATTAGTACTAAGAATGATGTCTTGATGATCGTACAAATATTGACTTAGCTTAAGTTTAGGACAAGAAGTGCTTAAGGCTAGGATTTTAGGTACATGTTTACTTATATGTGATTGTTAGGAAGCTATCCAATGAGTTATATGTGGAATAATGAAATGCTAAGATATAATGTGAATTATGTGGTATCATAAAGTAATATAGTGTTATGTGAATGGAACGAGATATGTTGCTTGTGCTTGGTTCGGCCTAGGGGCCCACAGTGGTAGATCCCTAGGGGGTACCTTGATAATCGGCATGTCGCGTTATCCTTAGTGTAGCCTTGTATCTAAATGATCAGAGGTAGATTAGGGTTAGCTGTCGTGGTAGTTCCCATTATGGTTAGATGGGGCCTATAGAGGTAGTTCCTATTAAGACAAAACTTATGTATACTGAGGTATTGAGTACCCCCATGTGTTATAATTCATTTTTGGTGTTGATGTGTGAATTGAATTGTGAATGTATTGAGGATAAATGTTACACATATGCATATGATATTAATGTGGTGTGTCATGCACATGTGGGTGTGGTACTCACGTACTGAACTTAGGCTCAGCCCTGCTTCCTATATATTTTTAATTATAGGCAAAATTGATGAACAACTAAAGTATGATGAGAACGGGAACATGGTAGGACATTACATGGATGAGATGGGAAGAGAACACTATTACTATGTGGAGGAAGAGTGTCAAGAATTATGAACATTTGTAAATGGATGTTTTATGGTTAAATTGAAGTTATAGAGACAAATTGCAGCTTGTGATTTTGTTGTTAAATAATGACATTTGGAATGGCTCATATGTGAGTTATTCCTTTGATTATAGTTATAGTAGTATGATGAATAATGTATATGAGCAGGTTTTGATGTATGATGGAGTTTAGAACCTTAGCGTATCATGTGGTAGTAGTGATAAGTAGTGGGTTGTGATGCTCTAGGTTTTGAGGCTTTACATAAACTTAGGCTCACTCTCTTATTCTTTTCTACTGTAGATGATTATGATCAATTTGTTGCTTACAATGATTATAGGAATGTGTATTATTTCTATTAGGATGGGGAGAGCGATGGGTACTATTATTATTATTATTATGGTCACTAGGATGTCATCAATAGGAAAACATGCTAATTGTAGTTTTTTTATTTATGTGGAGAAGAGACTTTAGGTGTTTTTTGTTAAGGTGTTGATGTTCTTCTATCATAGGACCTACACTATAGTTCTTTCTTGTTACACTTGTGGTTAGAATGAATCATCTATAAGTCATTCAATACTATATATGGAGTATGTTTAAAATTGTTTAAATCTCATTCATAGACTTATTTATTAGAGCCTTAATGTGTCATTAGTTAATAGGGACATGTGGTGAGTTGCAACACCCTCAGTTTAAGGTGTTACAATTTAAATGATATCAGATTTTAGGTTTTGAATCTTTAGGAAACATAAGTGCTAAATCAATAGAATAGTGAAGTATGAAGAGAGTGGGTAGATTTTGGGTCAGTTAATGAATAGGATAAACAATTACTTTATATTTTGCATACATTTGTCTACTAGTTACCTAATCATTCTGTGTATTCTTTATTTTTTATAAAATGCCTAGGAGGATTTTAGGACCAACTTCAAGTTCAGGTGTTGGGGAAGATGCCTTAAATGAATGTAATCCTTGACAACAGCCAGCAAAAGATGATCAAAGGTAGGTAGTTGGTTAAATTGTCCACATAATAGAGATGATCCACACTTTGATTGGGATGCTTGCTTATTAGTAGCAACAGGGTATCAAGCAAGCATATGCTAGACATAAAGAATAGATTGGTTTGGATAAGTTTATAAAGTTGGTAGAGTTTAATCTTAAGGTAGATGATCTAATTGAGGTTGAGCATTGGATGGAAGAAATTAAGAGGACTTTTGCAGTTTTTGGGATACTTGAAAAGAGGAAGGTAAAGTATGGTTCTTATATGCTAAAAGGGTCTGCAGTAAATTGGTGAGCTATAGTTCCTAAGCTACTAAAGGGACTAGTAGATTGTTAGAGATTTATTGAGCTCTTTTTCTAAAAGTATTTCCAAAGCTATGTTTAGAATAAGATGACAGCTGCTTGCTATAATTGCTAGTAAGGCAATAAATCAGTTGAAGAGTATAAGGTAGAGTTGAATCGCCTCATCAAGTTTTTTCTTGACAGTGTAAGAGCAATGCCTCTGGAGCATGCAGGTTTGTACGGGGTTTGAAGCATAACCTTCAACACAAGGTAGGGTCCTTCCAGCTAGCTACTTATGAGATAGAGAATAAAGCCAAGTATATAGAGTAGAGTAAGAAGAGGATGGAAGAGCAATTAGCTTGTAAACCAAGGTATGATGTTGGGAAAGGGGCTTACATAGGGGGTTGTGTTTCAAGAGAGGGGTAAGAGACCTTAGATGGCTCAAGCTAGACATATGGCTTTTGCTCCACCTCTTGTTCAAATGAGACCTACAATTCTATCCTTACCATTACCTCCAATAGTTAGAGTAGGACATAGGTGCCCAAGATGTTTTGAGCCACAAAAGTTGAGCTAATGTAATTAGTCCAAGGGGGGTTGTTTTTCATGTAGAGAGGTGGGGCATGCTAGTAAGAATTGTAATGAGAAGACTATTACTTAGACTTTCTACTATAATTATAAATAGTGAGATCATCGGGCTTTTGAGTGTGGCATCACAAAGAGTTAGGCAACCATACAGCTAGTTTGATACAATAGGTAGTTAGGTCATAAAGCCTAGTTCAGATAGGCGAATTCTACATAGTTGGATCGAGACAAAGAGCCCTAACCCGTGTGTTTGTCCTGTAATTGTAGCAATAGCACCTAGACACCTTCGATCAAGACACTATTGTAGGTACGCTCTTCATACACTTTGCTAGTGCCTTTATACTTTTTGTTACTAGTGCAATACATTCATGCATTTTTGAAGTTTTTATACATGTATGTGATTTGAAACTTGAACTACTAAATGATCCCCTAAATGTGAGTATGCCTTTAGGAGTAGGAAAGGCATTAGATCAGATTTGTAGAAATGTGCAAATCATGATACAGGAGTGAGTGATGCCAATTGATCTTTGGGTCTTAGAGATGACTAATTTTGATATCATCTTAGGAACAAATTAATTGTTTAAGTATTATACAACTATTGATTGCCATAACCTAGTGGCATATTTTAATTCTACAAATGAAGATTAAATAAAATCAAAGTTAGAAGCTTAGAGACCAATGCAATTACCTACATATGATTTGTGGGGTAAAGGAAGATTGGCAGCATTCTTAGCAAAATCAGGCTAAACCATGAAGTTGGAGGAAGTACCCATGGTAAAGGAGATTGTGGAGGATTTGCTAAAAGACTTACCAAGCTTATCCCCAGTTAGAGAAATAAAACTCAACATCTATTTGATATCAAGTACAACACTAATTTGTAAACTAACTAATACAATGGAGCTGCTAAAGTTGGTGGAATTGAAGTCTCAATTGGAGGAGTTACAAGATAAAAGTTTTATTAGGTCAAGTTTATCACAATGTGGTATGCCTATCCTCTTTGTGAAGAAGAAGGACGAAAGTATGAGGCTTTGTATAGGCTATAGGGACTTAAATTGAGTTATGATCAAGAATAAGTATCCCTTTCCTCTAATCAATGATCGATTTAACCAATTATATGGAGCTCAAGTATTCTTAGAAATTAACCTAATATCGAGATATCATCAATTGAGGATTAAAGAAGATGATATTCAAAAGATTGCTTTTAGGACTCGGTATGGGTATTTTGAATTCTTAGTAATACCCTTTGGGTTGACTAGTGCATCAACAGCTTTGATAGACTTAATGAATAAGGTGTTTTGAGACTTCTTAGATAAGTTTGTGGTTGTCTTCATCAATGAAATTCTAATATACTCCAAAAGTAAGGAAGAACAGGAGCAACACTCAAGGCAAGTATTGAGTCAATTATGAGCTAGGAAGTTATATGCGAAATTCAAGAAGTGTGAGTTCTAGCCAAAATAAGTGTCCTTTTTTAGGAAATGTTGTAAACAGGGATGGAATATCAATTGAACTAGAAAAAGTAAAGGCTATAATGGAGTGGCCCTAACTAAAGATAGTGATCGAAATTAGAAGTTTCCTAGGACTAACAGGATACTATAGATGATTTGTAAGGGAATTCTCTAAAATAGCAGCGCCTTTCACTACACAAACTTAGAAAGAAGAAAATTTTGAATGGAGTGAAGTGTGTGAAGCTAATTTCTAGAAGTTGAAGAAGCAACTCATTTTAGCCTCAATTTTGGCATCACCCTAAAGTGGGAATGATCATTTTTAGTGATGTATTAAATCAAGTGTTAGGGTGTGTCCCAGTGTAAGACAGGAGAGTTATAGCTTATACATCACATCAACTAAAACCATATGAAACGAATTACTCGCTCATAACTTAGAATTAGCAGTAGTGGTGTTGGCTTTCAAGCTATGGAGATATTGCTTGTAGGGCAAGAAATGCAAGATTTTCACTTATCACAAGAGCTTAAAGTGTATCTTCACCTAGAAGAAGCTAAATATGAGGTAGAGGCAAAGGTTGAATCTAATAAAGAATTATCATTTGGAAATCTAATACCACCTTAGAAAGGCAAATGTAGTAACAAATGCCCTTAACAAAAAAGGATAAGGTAATATGGCAATATTGCTTATTAGTCAGTGACAATTGATAAAGGACATGAGAAGGTGGGAGTTAGAGATTGTGACTCAAAAGATAGGAGTGTGCTTATCCATTTTACACATTTAGCTTACCTTAACTAATAAGATCGAGATAGCTCAAAGGGAAGATACCAATACATAAGAAACAAAAGACTGAATAGATCAAGGTAGGGCTATAAAGTTTACTATGGATATAGAAGGAGTTCTACGATATGAAACATGACCATATGTACCACCAAGATAGGTGTTGAAGAAGGAATTGTTAAAGGAAGCTCATTACTTAAGATATGCCATACATCTAGGAAGTACCAAGATGAATCAAGATTTAAAGGCTCATTATTAGTAGAATAATATGAAGTAGGAAATAGCATAGTATGTTGGTAAATGTGCAACCTGTCAACAAATCAAAATAGAACATCAAAGGCCAATAGGAGAGATGTAATCACTTCCAGTACCTAAGTGGAAATGGTAGCATGTGACCATGGATTTTGTCAGAGCCCTTCCTAAGACCAAGGAGGAGCATGATGTAGTATAGGTGATAGTAGATAAGTTGATGAAATCAACCCATTTCATATCAATTAACCTAGAATATAAGTTGGAACGGTTGGCTAGGTTGTATATTCAAAAAGTCGTAAGGCTATATGGGGTACCGATAACTATAACTTCTAATAGGGATACCCAATTTATAAATCGATTTTGGAAAAACTTGCATGAAACCTTAGGTATCAAGGTATAATTTAGTATTGTGTTTCACCCTTAAACTAATGGATAGTTAGAAAGAACCATATAAATCCTTGAAGATATGCTACAAACATGAGCGTTGGAATTTGAAGGCCATTGGAATTAGTATTTTCCACTAGTTGAATTTTCTTTTAATAATAGTTATCAAGTAGTAATACAAATGGCTCTATATGAAGTGTTATATAGGAGAAAGTGTAAGTCACCCATTCATTGGCTTGAGGTAGAAGAAAGATGACTTTTGGGGCTAGAGTTAATATAAGAGACTACTAAAAAAGTAAGAATAATATAGCAACGAATGTAGGCAGCTCAGAGTCACTAGAAGAGCTATGCAGATAAAACACAACGTCCTTTGGAATTTAAGGTAGAAGATAAGGTCTTATTGAAAATCACTCTAACTATGGGAGTGATCAAGTTTTGGTTAAGAGAAAAGCTAAACCTCGAGATATGTTGGCCCACTTGAGATAATAGAAAGGAATGGAAATGTGGCACATAGATTAGTATTGCCACCTAGCCTAGAAGGGGTGCTTGACATGTTCTATGTGTCAATGTTGAGGAATTTTGTACCAAATCTAGATCAAGAATCTATACTTCAACCTTTAGATCTGTAGCTAAATCTCACTACAACAGAATGTCTTATGAAGGTTGTCACTACAAAGGAGCAAGTACTGAGAAGGCGAGTAATTCCCTATGTCAAGGTATAGTGGAGCAATCAAATAAAGTGTGAGGCAACTTGGGAGTTGGAAGAGAAAATGAAGAAAAAGTATTTAGAATTGTTCCAAAAGTCAGATAACTTTCAAGGACAAAAGTTTCTATAAAGGGGAGAGAATGAAATAGCCGGTAACATATATATGTATATATTGAAAATAGAAATAATAATAATAATTTTAATAGCAATAATAATTAAGTAATAAAGGCAAACCTATAGTTAATCTTAAAAGCAATGGATAAACTAGTCTTTATATAAAGTTCAAAACCTCCCCTTTGTGCCCCTTACAAAACTTACACTTAAATCCCTCTTCCCCCTTCCTTTTCTCTCTTTTCTTCACATTTCCTTCCTATTGGTTCACATTAAGCTTTTGAAAATTCGATCCAATATAACTAACCAAATCGGGGAAAATAACCAAGGAAGTGAAATTCCAACTCAAGGAGGATAAGTGTAGACTACGATTGGTAACCTAAATTGCAAATGGGGTAAAAGTATTCTAGTTATATGAGAATCAAAATGTTAAATTCATGTAGGTCATGATTTACTACAAAAACTCTTAGAAATTCTGCAAGTATATTGTGAGCTTGTAAATTTTGATAAGTCTTACAAACCCTAAAGTGGTTTCCATGAAGTTCCTATATATGTATAGTTAAATTATAGTTGGAATTGAGTGTGATTGTTTTTGTGGGTATAAACAATGAATTAGAAGGTTGTTATGCACGGATTTATGATCGATAAGGGGCATAGGTAGAAGTAGGGATGGATCAAGAATGGATTTTGGGAGTAAGAGAGGATAAAAGATCAAATAGGAGAGAACATGTTTAGGTATACACCCGTGTACTTGACTATGCTCAAGTAAAGGCTCATACAATAAGGTACATGATCAAACCACATAGCCATATATTTGATCATATACTTGTATACACTCCAAAGCACGAGTGTTGGTTAGCGCTTGAGTATAGGGAGATACACAGCCAAAAAACATGGTCGTGTTCTTGACCGTATATCCTAGAATGGGTCTTTTTCCTGCTCTCCATAGATTTTCTCATTCCAATGAGGATTAGTATAGCTTCTAGTTATTACTATGAATGTATTTATATCTTTATTTAAGGTATTAGGTGTGATTTGGAACAAAAATCTCTAGTCTACTCATTCATGTACGTAATACCTTAGTTATTACATGTATGTGATAGGCTATTAATATAAATGAATCTAATACTTATTTAACCAATAATAAGTTATATGATGTTTATGTGTAGCTTAGCTTAGGGGCCCAAGGTGGTAGATCCCTAAAGGGTACCTTGATGATCGATATGTGATATTGTTTCTATTAGAGTTTTGTACCAAGATGATTTAGGGTAGATCTAAGGGTGTTGGGGTAAGTGGTGGTAGTTCCTAACACCATTTGAAGAGGTCGATGGAGGTAGTTCCCTATTATGATGTATATATACATAAGTAAATGTATTAAATATGTGTGAGTGGATTCTTAAGTACTCCATTAATGATTGTGCTGGCTTTAAATGAGGTAATAAAGTGATTGATTGGTTTTCCTATCTACATTACTTGCATGTGAGCTTGCCTACAAGTTCATGTAGTTGTGTGCGTGGCATTACATACTAGGTTTAATCTTAGTCTCTTACTCTTTTAATTAGTAGGTGATTGTGATGAATTTTCTACTTACAATGTTTATGGGAATGCATATTACTACTATTAAGATAGGGAGAGTGATGATGATGGGAATTTTTCTAGCGCTGTAGATGTTCTTAAAACTCGATTTAGATGATGATCCAAATCACTCTTATTTCACCTTATTTCTTTTATCTAATAAATGTTTGTGTAATAATTTTATAGGTACAATAATATTTCTCCATGGGATGCCAAATGACTTACATTAGTTGATCATTACGGGTCATTATCATATTATCATCCAATGGCCTACTGAGATTGACATCACTTTGATGCATTGGCTCTTTGAGGATTTATATTATTTTTGTATTTGTAATTATTCTTTGGACTATTTATGTTGTAATAGTTCTTTTGAGACACTTTCATTTGTTTGTAATTTTCTTTTAGGACCAGCTACCCTAAAAGTGGCATAGTTGTAATTTTGTGAACTTCTTAACCTTAAAGGGAGCAAGTATAAATACTTGCTTAAGTAGGGTCTTTAACAAAGAATTTTTCAGAATACACTTAACCTTTTTACGTAAGAGAATTAGGGTTATTCCTTAGTTTAATTGCTCTTATTAATTTCAATATCAAGAATTGGAATTGTGGCGAGTGCAATAAGGAGAAATTATGAGTAATATCAATTCCTTTTTGTTATGTTTCCATTTCATCACTAGTGAGTTGTATTTAGGGTTAGATTAGATGTTTCTTAGTCAGATTTGATTGCATTTGTAATCAAATTATTATTGCTTAATTGATTTGTTTTTAGTATTGGTTTTGAACCTTCAATTTAGCCACACTTGAATCGTGAATCAATTTGTGGGAAAGTGGATCACGGTCATTGTTCTTGTTGTTGTGATTGGTATTCTTGTGGGATTTCAAGTATATTTAGTGATATCAATTGAGGATTTCATCATTGTGATATTCATTACCTTGAACTATAGCATTCAAAACATCTTTTACAATTAAGGTTCACGTAACATTTTGCTCCAATTTGAGCCAATTTGTTCTTGTCCTTTAAGGATTGTTAATTGGTTCATTTGCATATGCTTAAACTCCTTTTTAGGTACATCATAATTTTGGTATCAAAGCTTCATCATACTTGAAATTAAGATTGATCACGCCATTGTTTAAGAATTGGTTCGTAAATATTGAGAAATTGTGCAATTATTGAACTAGTTTGATTGATATTATTTGATTGTCTTTCAAATTGGTTTTGCATGTGCTTAATCTTTGGTTTTGAGAACATCAGACGAGTACTATTATTATTATAAGGATGATCACTAGGATGTCATCAATAGGAAAATACGTTAGTTATTGTTTCTTTTATTTCTATGGAGATGAGACTTTAGGTGTTTTATATTACAATGTTGATGTTCTTTTATCGTATGACTTACTCTATAGTTCTTTCTTATTACACTTATGGTTAGAATGACTCATTTGTAAGTCATTTAATACTATATATGGAGTATGTTCAATTTTGTTTGGTTCTCATTAGAGATAAATCCATGTATTAGTGGAATTAGTAGACTTGTTTATTAAAGCCTTAATGTGTCATTAGTTAATATGGATACATGTTGGATTGTAGCACTCTAAGTTTAGGGTGTTACAATATTCCATCTATACATCGGTTTTTTGGTCTAATATGAAGTATAAACAAATTAACCCTAATTTGGCTTAATAGCTTAAACCTTTTGCACAATTTACAACATTCACCACCATACCTAAGTTATGAAATCAGCTTGCCAATCCCACCATGATCCCCTCTAATTGTGACTTAGTTTTATGTAGTTGAGAAAAGGTTTTTGGCATAGTAGTTGATGCCCATCATGATTGAAGACATTATCAAAGAGACCTAAAAGTCAAGGGAACAAAAGGAGGTAAGTCCAAGTAAGACATCACTATAAATAAAGTGATAGGAATTCTGATCATGTGACCATGCCTATTAGAGAAACATCACTTGAACATCCATGATTTCATTCCAATGAAGTAACCTCTACCATTGATAATGAGGTTTTAATAACTTTGTTCAAATGTTTGGTCAAGATATTCAAATAAAGTTGGCTCGAATCAAGAACTTGAAATGATGCAATCTCCCTTTAAATGGGAGCTAGAGCCAATTGAATGAATCAACCTATCATCTGAACACCTTATTATGTAAAGTTTTACCATGTTTAATTATTTTCATTTTATTATGCTTTTAACCTAATCACATCTAACAAGAGAGGTTTTCTTTGTATTAGAAGATAGAGTATACCATTGTTATCAATTTAAATCCAATTTCTTATCCGTGCTTCTTATATCCATTAGCATGAGATTGTGACGGACAACCCTTCAACTATAACTTCATGCATCGTATTCTGGTTTTAGCTATATTCCCTAAGTGTTTAGTAGATCGTGAGTAATGTCAACCTCTTGTTTAGTTACCTCTACGTCAATTTTAGACTATGTAAAATCCAATTCTGTAGTTGTCCATAAATTTTATTTTACTACTCCAAATATATACAAAAAACCTTATAAAAATGATATTTTTTATTATTCCAAACAATAGTTCCAACCATAAGCTAGTCGATCTGATTTCATTATGCTTAGAATTAGTTAGTGATTTAAGGCAAATCATTAGTCCCACCTCAGCATGGAATTAGTGCTTGTCCTACTATAATTATCAACACAATGGATTTCTCAATTAAGATCTTAGCCTGACCTTGATTATATCTTAGTGGCAAAACAATATTATAAACACTTAAATAAGTACATCACAACATACCATACGCAAAACCTTAGGTACACATTCATCAAGTAATGTCAAATACGTACATTGCAACATGTGTTGCAATTTAAGTGAAATTATTCATCTAGCCTCCTGCTGAATCTAGATAATCCTCTCGGTCTTCTAGAAATATTGATAAGACCCAATAAGTGTTAGATCATATGGATGAATTACTGAGTTCTACTTCGTTTTCGTTTCCATCTGAAAGGCTTTTAGGCTTTCTAGGTAGTAGGCTTAAGCGTGTGTATAAAATATAATATTTTAATGAGTATGTACATATCTAATGCATATCATCATTTCGTCTCACAAATCTTGCAATAGTGAGGAAAGTAATGAACAGCAATAAGTTTTTCATCACTAAGAGTAACTGCAATGTTCCTTTTAAGGTGAAAAGAAAAATTTGGACCTTATTTCACAAACGCCGTGTCTGGCTTGATGCTGCCGGCAATCCTATTATCACTCTAAGGTCAAAGGTTAGATGATTACACGGCTCCTTCTCTCCAGTTCTCTTTTTCTCTGTCCTTTTCTTTACCTTTATGTTATTTATATTATTTTTCGTAATCTTTCTTGTTTTTACTTGATTATTATATTATCTCGGCAACTTCGCTACTCATGCATGTTTGCATATCCAGGTGGACTCTTATCCTAATACAAGCTCACCTTGTCGTATTAGCTATCAGTATGTTTGACTTTAACTACCCACAACTCATTATTAGGTTGATTTCAAGGTCGAGCCATAAACGCATTATCAAAGGCCTCTTGTCCCCCACAAACTCATTCGCGGGCCTTATGCCGTATACATCATGCCGAAGGTGATAAGGACTTGGTCTAATTAAGTGAATATTGTTATTAACCATGTTCACACTTACATATGACCCTTAGGTCCTTGCACATTATAATAATCTCTCCTTGACATGGACCGTTAGATATTACTTCCACGATTAATCCGAATTTATTTTTTTTTATATATGCAAATATATCATAGTTTATTCATATCACAGCATGCATATTATCAAATATACAGTAAATAATTATATCTTACATTAAGATTACCTTTGCGAATTCACACATATATTTATAGCCGACGTAGCCAATAAGCATGTTTCACAAGATCAATCAACAATTGATCCAAGAATTCAAGGAAACTCACAAAGTCTCTCTCAAAGATGTCTTCAAATTGTAATATGTGATAGAAACCAATCTAAAAAAAAAGAAACAATATAAAAATTATAAGTGGTGATTAAGCATAGTGTTCAGCACGAGCATGTAAAGGCTCGTGTCGCACTATGTGGAAATTTGCACTTGGACACCTTCGGCACACCCTTTGGCATGACTGTGGCTGTTGGTGTGTTAGGTGACATGCCCACTAACATGGGCATGTTAACACCTGTGTCATCTCTTTTCCACACTGTTCCTTTATCCATGCTCTAGTCAGTGTTGTTGGGCTGCATCATTCTCTTCCATCTAAGAAGAACTCAACCCTGAGTTCTCATTTGGATATAATAGAACATCATCAAGATAAATTGGAAAGATATCCACCACATTGAATGTCTTTGAAATGCCCATGCTATTAGGCAATCCAACTACATATGCATTGTTATTAATCCTTTACACTATCTGATACAGACCATACTTCTTGGACTACAAGTTCTGGAACTTTCCAATTGGAAGCCTTTCCCTTTGTAGGAACACCATCACTTGATCAATTATTGCGAACAATTTCTTCCTATGATGTTTATCTATTCTTGCTTTGTCCTTAACGTATATTTTCCTTATTTTTCCCTACACCTTTGCTGTTGGTACCTGTTTCATACTCGGTGCATGTACATTTTTCGACTGCTTGATTATGAGGAACTAACTCCCTCCACCTTAGAAGGTTTAGCCCAATTTGTTAACTTCAAAGGTGAGACTGTAAACTTCACTCCATCTTTCTCCACTCTATATACATTCTCCTTACCCCTATGGTGAGCTTTGATATCATACTACCAAGTGATGTGCTTAAAATGGGATCAAAGCATATGCAAATAAACCAATTGAAACAAGTCCTAATCATAAGATCAAAACTGGTTCAAATTGGATCAAAATTGCGTGAACCCTAAATTTCCAAGGTGATCCGATTAATAAGAACAATGAGGATTAAAAAAAAAAACCACAAGGATGATATTGATCAAATGAATCATGAATTCAACTCAATTTCCAATAAAATCCCAATCAAAACACCAACATATAAACCGTGAACTTCTCCTCAAATCAATGGAATTCCACACAAACAATAAAAGGGAAAATTGAAGGCAATATCAAGAGATAAAACCAATCAATTAGATCACATTACATGAAAGGATTTTATATCACAAGTGACGCCAAAATTAGATAAAAAAGAACTAACCTAATCAACCCTAGATATTACATACTAGTGATGAAAAGGAAAAACAACTTAGAGAATTGATATAACTTACAATTCTCTATGTTGCAACTCACCACAATTCCAATTTGGATTGAAATTGATAAGAGTCTTATGAAATATTAAGAAACCCTAATCTCTCACACAAAAATATGTGCTGCAAATTTCAAAGTCTAATCCCTCAAAACTCTACTTAAGCAAGTATTTATACTTGCTCTCTTTAGGGTTAAATGACCACAAAATTACAATTATGTCACTTTAGGGTAGCTGGTCCTAAAAACACCAATTACAACTAAATGAAAATGTCCTAAAAACTTACAACATAAATGTTTCCAAGAAAATAACAAACAAATAAAAATGGTCTTCAACATGCCGGGTCTTCAAGGTCACTAGATATGAGTCCTGATGAGGTTCCTGACTCGCTCAAAAGTGTAGGTAATTTAGCATTTTATAGGATTGATAAATGTATCTGTTAGAATGCACAACAATTATATAATGAAAATGAAAAAATTAAGTTAGCATCCTTAAGATTAGGTTGCTCATGAAGGATTCTCAAAACTAAGTGATGATCAATCGCTTAGGTGACTTGCCATCTTCTTTAGGCTAGCCTAGGTTGCTCTTTTTACACCAAATTGACGCCTTCATCATGACCTATTTTCTTAGCTTCCAATCAAGCAAAAATGAAGTTAATTAAGTTCCTACTTGTTTTTTGAAGTTGCTTCAATATGATTTTCAACTACCTTCTTAGCTTCACAGATAAATCCATTAAATTAAGCATGTAACTTCTTAACCCAAATCCTAACGATTGGTTATAATAAGACTTGTTAATCAATTCACAGAGCTTGTTACTTTTGGCTCCCATCACTATGGGTTATAGTAACTTTCCCACATGAACTCTAGGGGAGACATAATGGCCACTAGCTAGAACTATCAAGGGTTGTGTCAACTATTGGCAGTTCATCATGTTTATTTAAATAGAGTAACACCTAACCCTATTTTCCTTATAGATAAAAAGAAGAAAAAAAAAACTCATCTACTTCATTCAACAACATTTGAGAATGCAAAAACCTTTTATGGTTTATTATAAAATTATTTTTGGAGGTTTAACTTTGTTTTGGGATGAATATTTGATCATTGAAGCAAAATTCCACTCAAGAAACATTATTGACACCATGGTGACTGACTTAGGCCTAAAGCTTAACACGCGAATTACTTGTCTATGAGGATCTCAACCGGTATGTGTTACAACAGTTGAAACTTCATGCAACTTCTATCACTAAGATAAGCTTTCCATAGTCGTGTTTAAGGGATTAGAATGGAATAGAACCAGATGTTGAGAGAACAAAAGGAAGATTAAATGAGCAGAGGAAAATGTGTAGTTTCCAAGCTAGGATCTTGGAAGGAAACTTGATTAATCTAGGATATCAAGGTCACTTTTTGACTAAAAATAATGAAAGAGATAAATCAATTATTAAACACCTCAATAGATGTCTTGGAAACAATATAATGGGGTTTCCTGATGGCTACTCTCAAGTATTCTCTCTAACACATTAGTTTTGATAACAACCCTGTTTTGCTCAATACAGTGGCAACAAACAAGAATGGTCCACCCATCTTTCAATCTAAGGATCATTAGAAAATGTATGAAGGGTGTAAAGTTATGTTAGAAAGAACATTATAAGTATAAGTCTAAAATTCCTTGTTAGCATCACAGTAAAAATAAAAGAAAAATAAATAAATGTGGAAATGAACTAAAAAAAGTGGATTAAGAAACATGTGTTTTCAAGGCAAATGATTATAGAGAAGTTTTAGGAAAATTAAGAGAACACTCAATGCCTATATATGGATGATCTTCGAAAAGTGGTTGCATTGCTTGAAATGTTTGGAGAACTTTGGTGTGGGAAGAATTTTCCTAGAAACATTTAACATAAATTTCAGTGGTTACAAGAATGGCACCAAAGTGCTCGTTTTTTCCCGTGAAACTATCATCAATAAAACGATGAAAAACAAATTTTTATATACCAATGACTCGAGAGATAGGTAGATAAAGGGTGAGCAATTCTTCTGTGTTAAGTTTCAAAGCTTTTTCTCAAACCTTTACACCTTAGAAGGATGCTTAGATGTTGATGAGGTCTTTGAAGCGATACTCAGTAAATAGTGAGATAAACACTCAACTTACAGTGAGTGTTTCACCAAAGAAGGTTAAAAATACCATTTGTAGATGAGTATCAACAAAGCTTCGAGACCCGATTATTTCTCTCGAGACTTAATTGATCTACATGTTATCCCAATCATCCTTAACTTCTTCATTTTAATTAAGTTTCTTTTAAACTTAAACACATTAAATTTAGCTTTAATTTAGAATGTCCAAAAAACTCACTTAGTTAGTCAATTTTGCACAATAAGTTTATGAATTTCTCAAACAAAATTTTAGGTCTTGAAGAAGCAACCAAGAGATAGGGGAGAGAGATGAATTGGTTGTCTAATAAAATTAGAGTTCAAGAATAATAAACCCCTTTAGTTAAATTATTATGTGAAAGCGCTTTTGATTTTATACCTAAGTTATGCATGTCTACTTGCTCTTATTGTAAGTAAATATGCTTGGATATGCAAGTTAAAGCTCAAAATAGAATGAGCAATGAAATAATAAAATAAGAATATATAAAGAGAGAAAAATTTGCTCAAATGTATAGAGATTTGGACTTGTATTTACATCCTCTCTACCTAAACTACCGGCTTCAACCATTGAAAATCCACTAACAATCCAAATAAGAATACAAGATGATTATGTGATTGTAACAACTCCACTAAATGTAGTAGAAGCCATTGCTATTGTAAACACATGACTTCTTTTGGGTTCTATTGACTCTCATTAGCCTAACCCTAATAGCTTTCTTCTACACCTGTAGCTTCTTTACTTCTCTACACTAAGTTTGTGAAAATGTACACAAATATAACTAATTCCGTAGCTCCTTCACTTTGCTACACTAATTTGTGAAAATATACACAAATACAACTAATTGGGCCCCTCAACACTCTTACTTGAAATTACTAGATGATATTTCCAACTACTAACTTACTAGTAAAGAAAATGCAATCTTGAAAGCTCAATTCTTAAAGGGATGCTTCTTTTTAGCAATGCTCAATCACATGTATAACATGTATATCTTGTAAAGCTTTGTGGTCTTCAATTTATACAATTAAGCTCCACATCTTTATTTAGGAAAAACTCCTTGTATTTAGCAGTAAAAATAAGATTTTATAAATCATTCTCTTTAAATTCAAAAGAGTTTAATGGCTAAAAAAAACATGGTAAAATAGGTTAGCAAAAACTATGTTTAAACACACACCAAGATAGCAGTGTTAGTAGATCCTCTTTCTATTTTTATCAAATTTGTTTCCTTTGATTAAATTTACCCATGAAACCATTTTAGAAAATGATTCCTTATAATACAAAAAATGCCAACTATTATAGACCAACCATTTTAGCAAAAATTCTCTTTTTATTATTTTTTAAAGAACTTTGTATCTCAAAAAATAACTTTGTCAATTTTTTATAATTCAACAAATAAGATTCTTATTAACCTTTATTATGTAAAAACTAATTTACCATTGAGTTAACAATGAATATTCCTTTGAATTCTTATCAAATACATTTAGTTGGTGAGTACTGCATTTTGTAATCTGTTTCTACCAGATTCTCCCATTAATGCTTTTGCTAAAACCTACAATCAACTTGAAAACTTTTAGTAATATATGTGCTTCATAAAAAACCGAGTTATCTGCATTCTCTCTCTTTTCTAATGAAGCCAAAACATTTTTAGTAGGAAAAAAGAAAATTACAATACTCTCCCTAAAACATGCATAAACTAGTTAGCCCAAACATATCACTACGTTAGTATCCTGCGTAGTCTACTTAAAAACATAACAACTCAAGTAAAGTTCTACAGAAGTAAAAGAAAATCCTTGAACTAAACATCCCTCAGCCTTCAGTGGTTGCCATTCTTGAACTTCTTAACATAAACATACTTGACTCTGCCTTCCCCTGTACCAATGTTGGGTTCAGCATCCTTATTTGGTCCTCTGGTGCTAGTCCTACCATCTATTCCTCATTTTGAATCTATACTTCATTTTGAACAACATTGATGATGTTTGCCATAATCTCATCACCAGAGTCCATGCTGTGCAAAGATTCTCGTCATCCTATCCTTTATTGCTGCCGCCATTAGATCTCATCCTCCCGTTGCTCCTGTTGATCCTCCTACTATCGTGCCGCCTGTTGCTATTGCTAAAACTTTCTTCTCCCCCTTTTTAGCTTCATTAGAATAAGGGAAGAAAGGATGAGTAGGAAAATTACAAACTTATATAGTATGAATTTGCAATATTGTGGAATGGAACAATTGTTTAGGAAAATTATGAACTTTAGAGTTTTTACAATATCCTTTTAAACATTTTTAGAATGAAAAAAGGAATATTTTCCAAATATATATATGACAAATCTAAAGTTAAATTATGGGAAATTTAAAGAAAACACTTTGTTTTGAGAAAAATTACAAATGTCTTAAAAAAAAAAAAATGCCGCCACTTTCATATTCCACATGCCTTATTTGTTACCTATCATGAACTTTTAATGAAAATATTAAGGAAAATCACGAAGATTAAAGGTGTAAATTTATGTAGAAAGAAGATTATGGACTTGAAATAATTTCATAAAAAATGTGCCATAGAGACATTAGTGCATGTCATTTCCTTAGGCCTAATGATTTACTTGTATACAACTAAATAATGGACATATCACTATTCGTGCATGTTTCATGTAAATGCTCCAAAGCGTGATCACCAATCCTTTAGGGTTGGCAATTGGAGATCCCATTCATGAATTTCCATATGATATGAAATGAACGGATTTATATATGAAAAAAACCAATAAAAAATGTAAATAAGTTAGACCCATTTAGTTATGACAAAATTTATATTCAACTCTCTAACCTATTTATAAATACATTTATTAAATAAATCTCGTAAACAATCTAGGTTCAACCCACAAACTCGTTTAATATTAATGATATATATATTTTATTTTCTTTATTTTTTTATTTTCAAGCACTACTAATTTTTTTATTTAGGGTGTCATGGTCCTTTTAAGCTAGACCAATAACACATCATATCTCACTCTTCTTTTCAATTATTTTATCTCTCTTTATCATCTTTTTCTTTTTTTTTTCCTTTAGATAAGTTCATTTTCTTTCTTTCTTTCTTTCTTTTTTTTGGATAAATCTCTCCTCCTCATCTTTTAGTTATTTAGAAAGCATTGTGTCAACATACTTAGACAATCATGCTTGACAATATTAGGAACAATGATAAAAGTAAGTCAATCTCTCCTTTTCCCTCTCTTCAATGACAAGTGGTATGTATAATTCATGTAAATAATGTTAACTTTTAGATCTTTTTGGGTTTTAATACATTATTAGTATTTCTATTGTTTTGAAATATTTGTTGAGCATTAAGTTTGATTAGTTTATAAACTTATAATAAAGGTTTTAGGATGCTATCTATAGAGGGCTAAAAATATTATGTAAATATATTAGGCTAAGCTCATTGATTATTTAGCTTGACTCATTAAGCTAGGTAATAGGGCCTAATGAGTTTAGTCCAATTATTGTTATGACTCAAAAGAATTGGCTTGGTAGGCTTGGAATATAGATCATTGGATTGGTCTATCTGCATCCAACATTTCTCAAGTAAGTTTATGTACTTATGAGGAAGGCTATTGGTCTTGAGCCTATGGTAAGCTCATTATGAAAACCTTAAATTAAGCAAACTCAATCTCACCCGTTAATCGCTAAAGTGATCTAATAGATGTGATCAGGCCTAAAAGTCTATAAATACTCAATCATTCCTCCTCATTGGAAGACCTTTTTCCTCGAATTCTTGAGATGAGAGAAACGGTGTTCCACCAAGAGTTCTCTACTCTCAAAGATCAAATAAGAGATCAGGCGAAGAATGATCTCCATTGCCCAAGAACTGCAAGGTTGATGCTTGAGATCTCCTTAGTTCTTTTGTCTGTCACTTGTGTATTTGGGATGCTTGAGATTGTCTATTCCTCCTCCTTGCCTCTCTCTCCCTAGTCATCCCATCACGTGCCATCTTTGAATTGCTTTTCTCTGAATTCATGTGTAGTGCAATACCCACGTGATACGCATATAACCACTCGTACCGAGACCCCCTAACTACATTATCAGGTTTGAACTAAAGCTATATTTAAATAAGGAGCGACATACAATAGTTGGGTTAGATATATTGAGTTATTGAAAAAATAGTTAATTTTGACATCTTCAAATTGCAAAAATGGCACATGATTTCTAAGGCATGCCAATATTTATGATAGCATCAAATTTTTTTTTTAGTATTGGAGGTCAAATCCTTAATTAATATCATAGCTTATTGAAGTTAGAAATTGTAGAAACTCTTTCATGTACAAAAAAAAAATTGTTTCCATAGAGACATAGGTAATACACTAAACTATTTTTATAAAATTTTCAATGGCATATATTTTCATTAATATCATTCCTTTTTATGTAAAGATTCTATATAACCATCTTTCTTGAAAATCTAATGGAAAATTTTGGATTACGAGTTTAGATTAATTCAATTATGTTATGAAACTTATGAGTTTTTAGATTTTTTATATTTGATGAAACTTCACTAAAACTATTGTTTGGATTGTAATTTCATATTAACTTTTAAGACCTTATATCATTAGTATTTTTAAAAGTTAATTTTAGGGAGAAGTATATTTTAAATCCTTAAATTTTTACCATCTTTTCTATTTGAGTCTTCAATTTTTTTTTTCTTTCTATTTTAGTCTTTAACGTTTTGAAAACCTTATAAAAATAAAATTTCTATTAAATATGTTAAAATTTCTATTCTTTGTAAGCACGCATTAACTTTCGATTAGCTTTAAGCTATTTAGCCAATGTAATTAAGGTACACATAAATTTTTCTAGCCCATTTTCTTGATTTTTATTATTAATTTTGTATTTTTTTATTATTTTTCATTTTATCATATCATTATATATATTTAATATTATTATTTGTTATATTATGTAAATAAATCCATTTAATTCTATCATTTTACTATTTTAATTATTGTAAACTGATAGACAAAAAACTTAATAGATTTAATGGAAGTCCCTTTTTTATAAGTTTGTAAAAACATTGACAACTTAAACGGAAGAACAAAAAGATTAAAGATTGAATAAAAAAATTAGGTAAATGTTGAGAATTAAAATGTACTTTTCTTTTAATTTTATTATCAACCTTTTTTATATATATATAAGTATTTTACATGCTTATTTATAGCTTTTTCAATCGATAAACAAATCCAAGTTAGACACGAGACACACTTATTAAATAGGTTTAGTCATGATTTTAGGTTTTTATATGCAATTAATAAATGAATCATATTGTAGGTTAAGATTTTTTAGACACGAACCTGTTTAAATACGAATACAAAATACGATACAATAACATGAATCACCACACTCTTTAACCTATTGATTACAAATCATTAGTGCATTCCTCTATAACTGTCCAAAAAGAACCTGTTTTTTTCTCACTTATTTTCGTAATTTTAACCATGTCTCGATATTTTTCATCTAGGCACAACATGTCATGACTTTCCTGTTTTCATGAGATTTGCTTCAAAACTTTGTAAGAGACCTAAAATTATTATCTTAATAAAACCAATGTTCCTCCCCTAGTTTTTTTAGATCACGGAAGTAGAAAGCCCCAAAAAAAAAAAAAAATTACACAATAGTAATAGCAAGCCAACTGCTTTAGTAGAGTAGAAACTTATAACTCAAACACCTTTAATTAACAACTTTTGTAAAACAATATCGTCTTTTGTTGTATTTTCTATTTTTGACTTTTCTAACGTTATTTTGAATTAAAAACACAAATTATAACGATATTTTCATGACCAAATTTTAGAGTCCTTAGTAAATATTTTATAAAATATGTCATAGCTTTAATTAGCAACATTTAATGGTTTTTTATCTCACCATTACTATTAATGGCCATCGTTAAGAATTAAAATCAATCTTCTATTCTTGCAATAGTTTTATAATTCATTTTTAAATTAATTTTAAGTTTTTTACATGTAGATGCCATAAAAAAAAAAAAGCATATTGATTGGTATAAGGATAGGGGTCCGAGTGTAAAGGTCACATGTGTGCTGTGCGAGAACAATACACATGACTTAATGAGAGAAGTGACATATATGAAGATGATTAGGGATCAATGGGATGAAAAGGAGCAATAGGTAACCTCAAAGAGGCTCAAATGCTTTGGTGACAAGTGAATGTTTTATAATATATTATAATTTTGATCTTTTGACAAAATTGAGAAGAGCAACGACGTTTCTTTGAAAGTTCTTCATCTTCTAAATGAAGATAGTTTAAGTATTTATAGGATTTGGTCATGAACCCCATTTGTTGGATGTTAATGGCTATCAACAATTTTAAATATATGGACCCTTACATGTGCTTCTAATGAGGCTAGACCCACTAAAGTCCTTTCATGTGTAAGCTTTATTGAGAAATGTTAGATCCGTGACTGATTGATCCAACAAGTCCTACTTTAAACCTATCATGCCAAATTTCTCTTGATCATCTTATATCATAGGTTTAACTCCCTAAGTCCTGCCACCTTTACTCAAAGAGTAAAATCAATTTAACTATTAAGCTGAAGGTCTACAAATCAAATTCAATCCTTTACATTTTTCTCCCATGACCAAAGTCCTTCAATGAAGGGATTTGGCCATGAAATAAGCCTTTCAAATGGCATAGGTGTTATCTTGCACATGTGCACTGATGTGGACATCATAGCTGACACTGGTTGATTGGGCGTGTCTTTTACAGGCACAGCCGTGTAATGAGTTTGGAAGCTCCACAGAAATATACACGGTTTTATATACGGCACCAACGTACGACCATGTATTTAGTCTAGAAGATCCACAGAAACATACATGGTTTTATATACAGCACCAAGGCACGATCGTGTGTTGAGTCTGGAAGATCCACATAAACATATACGGTTTTATACACAGCCGTATATAAGCCGCATGATGAGAACGTGCGTATATATATATATTCCCACATGTAAATATATATTTCCTTTTTAACTGTTTCCCAAAATACTATATATAGTTTCCTAGGTCATTTTTAGGGTTATCTTTTATCATCTATTGAATTACAGACACTTAGAGAGAATTTTCTCTATTCCCTCAATTATGCGTAATTGAGAATTTCAAGGAATAAATTAAGATTGTTCCTTGTTTATCCATGAGATCCAATCCTAGAATTGGTCTCGTGCTTTTACGCTTTCTACGTTGTGTTAGTTTGGTATTAGAGCAAAGCAATTTCCTGCATAGATTTCGGCTAACAACGGTGTTGACGGTGGTCGCATTCTCGACCTAGATCGGGATGCGGAAGTCCAAGGAGTTGATCAATGGGCTTTAAGGGCAATGGTTGAAGCCATGGATCGAAAGCTTGGGTGAGTAGAGCAGCACTTGGAGGATCTGATTACGCGTTTTGACGCCATGGTGATAGGCCACAATGGTAACAGGGACATTGGTGGAGATCGACCCAGGGTAGATGTCGCTCGTGGCGGTCTTGTCAATCAAACTGCAGCCGCAAATCGATGGAATCAACGGTTAGATGAGAGTTCTTTTGAGGAAGAGGGTGACTTCCTACAAAGGAGAAGGTAACAACAGAGGAGAGGTGGTATTGATGGTGGAAGATACCGCGGGAATGACAAAAGGAATGATCAGGAGTATAGTGGTAGATATCGAAGAAACTACCAGGGATACGATCAGTAGATGGTGGTGATTTCCATCTCAAGGTAGATATCCCGTCACTTAATGGTAATCTTATCATAGAGGATTTTCTAGGTTGGCTTGCAGAAGTCAATAGATTTTTCGACTATATGGAGATCCCCGAAGATAAGAGGGTGAGGTTGGTCGTGTGTAGGCTGAAAGGAGGAGCATCTGCATGGTGGGATCGATTGCAGAGAGAGGGAAAGCAGCCAATAAGGACATGGTACCGTATGAAGAACCTACTGCAAAGAGATTTTCTACCACCAGACTATGAGTAGATTCTCTTCCAGCAGTACCAACGCTACCGTCAGGGGCAGAGGACGATGCATGAATATACTACCGAGTTCATGAGATTGGCGGAGAGGAATGATCTGAAGGAGACCGAGGGTCAGCAAGTAGCGCGATTTGTCGATAAGTTGAAGCCCTAGATTAGAGATAAAATTGGGGTGATGGTATTTAAAACTGTGAACGAGGCAAAGAATTTAGCCTTTAGAGCCGAGATGATGATTCAAGAGCAAAATACTAGGCTTGGTGGGGGTAGGAGGAATTATGGATATGATAGTGTTGACCGTGGCAACTGGGTGGTTGGTGAAAAGAATAAAGGAGTAGTTGAGAAGCTTGCTGGAGGTATAGAGAAGAAGGAAGATAAGGCTGAAGGGAAGAAGCCTCTTGAAATCAAAGAGACCCCAAGGAAAAGTAATCCATATGCTAAGCCAATTTTGGGGAAGTGTTATAGGTGCAATCAACCGGAGCACCGATCCAACGAATGTCTGAATCAACGGACCATAAATATTCTCGAAAGGGAGGAAGAGGAGGAAGTGTGTTGTAAACCGCATGGTGAAGATGAGTATTATGATGAGGTTGATGATGGGGTGGAGCCGAGCTATGTGATTAGAAGGATGACGTTGGCACCGAAGCAGGAGGGTAGTTTGCAGCGACACCAGTTATTCCGCACTAGGTGCACAATTGGAGGGAGAATTTTCGACCTGATTGTTGACAGTGGGAGTTGTGAGAATATAATTGGGAGAGAGGTGTGAAGTAACTCCAACTGCTAATAGAGAAACATCCGAGCCCTTACACCATAGGGTAGATTAAGGCGGCAGAGCAAATTGATGTGAAGAAGAGGTGTCGAGTCCCTTTCTCTATAGGCAAATATCGGGACGAAGTCTATTGTGACATCGTCGATATAAATGCTTGTCACTTGTTATTTGGGCGACCATGGCAGTTTAATGTGGATGCCCAACATGCTGGAAAAGAGAATGAGTATAAGTTGGAGAAAGGGGGTGTGAAATACACATTGCTGCCTTTGACAGATAAACGACCCAAGACACAAAAGGTTGAAGGAAAATCCTTTCTGACAATTACTTAGTCAGAGAAGGAGATGGTTGAGGACCTGAAAGAATCCCGGGTGATGCACGCACTTGTCATGAAGAATGCTGGAGAGGATGTGAGTAGTGAAGAGGTTTCAGAAGGTGTAAAGGGGGTGTTAGAAGAGTTTAAAGAGGTAGTGCCAGAAGATTTGCCAGAGGGGTTACCTCCATTGCTTGACATCCAGCACCATATTGATTTGGTGCTTGAGGTTAGTCTTCCTGATCTCCCTCATTATAGGATGAGCCCCAAGGAGACTGAAGTTTTGCAAGAGAAAGTTTAGGAGCTACTAGACAAAGGATTTATCAAGGATAGCATGAGCTCGTGTGCTGTTCCAGCACTATTGACTCTAAAGAAGGATAGTAGTTGGAGGATGTGCGTAGACAGCCGTGCGATCAACAAAATTACAATTGGGTATAAATTCTCAATTCCTCGCATTGAGGACATGTTAGATAAGCTGAGTAGAGCGGTGATTTTTCAAAGGTGGATCTTAGGAGTGGATACCATCAGATCTAAATCAGACTGGGGATGAATGGAAGACTACTTTCAAGACGAAGGAAGGATCATATGAATGGTTGCTTATGCCATTCGGCCTCAATAATGCACCCAGTACCTTCATGCGTGTAATGAATCAAGTACTTAAGCCTTTTATTGGTAGATTTGTAGTGGTGTATTTCGATGATATTTTAATATATAATAAGACTGAGGATGAGCACTTAGTGCATTTGAAAAGTGTATTAACTGTGTTGAAAGAGAATAAGCTTTATGTCAATCTTAAGAAGTGCATATTTATGTCAAAGAAGTTGCTATTCTTGGGTTTTATAGTGAGTGGTGAGGGAATAACGGTAGATGAGGAAAAAGTAAGGGCTATTAGAGAATAGCCTACTCCCAAGACGGTGACTGAGTTGAGGAGCTTTTTGGGGTTGGCTAGGTTTTATAGGCGCTTTATACGGCATTTTAGTATTGTCGCTGCCCCATTAATTGAGTGCTTGAAAAAAGGGAAATTTCAATGGGGTGAAGAAGCTAAGTCTGGGTTTGCTGTGTTAAACGAGAGATTGTGTAATGCACCGGTGTTGGCGTTACCAGACTTTGACAAATTATTTGAGGTAGACTGTGATGCCAGTGGGGTAGGCATTGGAGCAGTGTTATCTTAGGAAAAGAGACCTATGGCTTTCTATAGTGAAAAGATTTGTGAAGCTAAGAGGAGTTGGTCTACTTATGATAAAGAGTTCTATTCTATGGTTAGAGCTCTGAGAATGTGGGAGCATTACTTGGTAGGAAAAGAATTTATCCTGTATTCAGATTGTGTTACTCTAAAACATCTGAATAATCAAATACGCATTTGTAAAGATATGCATGCCAGATGGATCCAATTTCTACAAAAGTTTCCATTCCGCCTAATGCACAAATCTGGAGTTCATAATAAGGTGGTAGACGCATTGAGTAGAGAGCTGATTTATTGATCACCATGAAGGCTGAGGTGGTAGGTTTTGAGCAGATGAAAGAACTATATGAAGAGGATGTGGATTTCGGGAAAATATGGAGGAAGTGTCTTGATCAAGAGCCTAGTGATGGTTATTATATCACGGAGGGTTACTTAATGAAACGAAATCAACTTTGTATCCCTGAATCATCTTTGAGGGAAAAGTTTATTAGAGACCTACATGGAGGAGGATTAGCAGGACATCTAGGGGGAGATAAGACTTTGGCTGCAGTGGCTGCAAGATATCATTGGCCTCAACTGAGAAGAGATGTGGGGAGAATTGTGTAAAGGTGTTACATTTGTCAAACATCTAAAAGACATTTTCAGAATACTGGGTTGTACACTCTATTGCCAGTACTTGAGAATATCTAGGAGGATCTATCTATGGATTTCGTTTTAGGTTTGCCTCATACCTAATGAGATGCTGACACTGTTTTTGTGGTTGTAGTCAGGTTCTCCAAGATGGCTCACTTCATCCCTTGCAAGAAGTCAGTTGATGCACAGGGTGTTGCCAAGTTATTCTTTAAAGAGGTGGTCAGGTTGCATGGGGTTCCCAAGTCTATTACATCAAATAGAGACACCCGGTTTCTTAGTCATTTCTGGAGGACACTATGGTACATGTTTAATTCCTCACTCAATTTTAGTAGTACAGCCTACCCTCAGACTAATGGGCAGACAGAGGTGACGAACAGGACCCTTGGCAATTTAATACGAAGCATTTGTGAAGAGAAGCCAAGACAATAGGATTTGGCGCTTTCTTAAGTTGAATTTTCTTACAATAGTTCCATCCATAGAACTATTAGGAAATCTCCTTTTTCAGTGGTCTATACAAAAGCGTCATCTCACGCATTGGATTTAGCTTTGTTGCCTAAAGGTGTAGAGTCCAATGTATCTGCAAAACACATGGCTGAACAACATCAGGCGGTTGCATCTGAAGTGAAAGAGAAGATTAAGAAAGCTAATGAGAAGTACAAGAAAGCTGCAGACAAGCATAGGAGGGAAAAGCTCTTTGAAGTGGGAGATCAGGTGATGGTATTCTTAAGGAAAGAACGTTTTCCCATGGGCACTTATAGTAAATGGCAACCAAAGAAGTATGGCCCTTACAAGATTGTTGCAAAGATAAATGATAATGCGTATGTGGTCGGATTTCCTGAAAGCATGAAGATTTTGAAAACCTTCAATGTAGCTGTTTTATCTCCATTCTATTCTGATGACGAACCTCTATATCTGAAAGAGAACTCGAGGTCGAGTTCTTCATTGGTGGGAGAGAATGATGCAGACATCATAGCTGACACCGGTTGATTGGGCATGTCTTTTACAGGCACGGCCGTGTAATGAGTCTGAAAGCTCCACAAAAATATACACGGTACCAAGACATGGCCATATGTTTAGTCTAGAAGATCCACAGAAACATACACGGTTTTATACACGGCACCAAAGTACGATCGTGTATTGAGTCTGGACGATCCACATAAACGTACATGGTTTTATACACGACCGTGTATAAGCCACAAGACGAGAACATGCGTATATATATATTCCCATGTGTAAATATATATTTCCTTTTTAACTATTTCCCTAAAGACTATATATAGTTTCCTGGGTCATTTTTAGGGTTATCTTTTATCATCTATCGAATTACAGACACTTGGAGAGAATTTTCTCTATTCCCTCAATTGTGTGCAATTGAGAATTTCAAGGAATAAATTAAGATTGTTCCTTATTTATCTGTGAGATCCAATCCTGGAATTGGTCTCGTGCTTTTACGCTTTCTACGCTGTGTCATGCACTTTATAATAATTGCACTATTGCTAAGTGCATTTGATATGTCAAATCCAATTGCAATCAACATATTGCTAATTATGAAAAAATTGAACAATGACTCCCAATTAGCAAAGATCCCTTTTTCACGTGGAGCCTTAATTTTTCCAAGAACAAAATAACAAATGAATTCCAAATTCTTACCAAATATTACTCTTTAGTAGAATGAGGAAACAAATTGCAATTGCTAATTTTACACACAACAATCTAAGCATAAACTCACCACAATCCCATAAGAATTGATAGGAGTGTGTGGAAAAGAGAGGAAACCCTCAATTCACATGTTTCCCTTGACCGGAAATAATATAAAGTGTCTTTTGTTGTTCCCTTTACAAGTATTATAGTAGTCCCAAACTATGGAAAAACAAACATAAGAAAATAAAGAACAATAGTATAAGACATGGTCGGTTATCTATGGTTCATTTCAGTTAAAAAATTTAGACTGTGATCCCTTCTCTAAACCATGTGCTAATTAGTTTGATTGCCATCCTGTAATACTAACAAGTATACCTGATTAAATATAAAACAATCATATAAAATGAATGAAGACATTATGTGAGTGTTTTTGGGTTTCATTTGGTCAAAAAGGACTTTAAATGTAAGGTTCTGCAGTCCTTTAACTCTTGCTCGGGTAATGGGTCTTGTTGTTGAAATGGCTTGATCCCCCATCAGCATTTACATAATGAAATATTTTATTTCTTTGTGATTTATAATGTATAAGCCTAGCACCATGCCACAAAGCAATTTTATTATTTTATTAGTGTGCAAAATTTGTAGCACCCTTCAATTGTTTGCATGGTCTTGGCTAAAAAACATTTTGGTGCTCTCAAGGCCATAATTATATGAAGTTTCTCTCTTGTTGAGTTGATTACCTCATTCTAATTTTGTGTCAGTGTTCTCCATCAAGTTGCACGCTTCATCCATTTGTGCATTCCGTTTCCTAAAACCCTTTTTATATTTCATGAAGGTTTTCATATAGGGAGAGAATTGAGAAATAATATTTTCAATATCAAAAAATGGGCTCATGGAGATCATTATTCTCCTTTGGATATCTCATCAGCTTGAAACACATGAGTAGCTTTACTTATCCATTTTCAATTTCCATTTGCATTGAATTAAATACATATTAATTAGGGCTCGCATTTTCCTATGAAAACATGAATCAACAAAGTAAGAGGATAGCTCCTAAATGTGAGATTGACACATGTTAGTACATGCGTGGCTTAAACATCCATTGAAGGCCACATGAAGCAAAGCAACCCTCCAATGCATCACATGCCCACCTATTATGGTCCGCTATGCTTATCAATAGATAAGGATAAAATTCTTTCAAGAGCATATCCTGATTCTTTTTGTATTGCCTTTCATTTGAATCATGTGACAGACCATACTCCATATCCTTGTTGCTATAATATATGATGCATCTCATTGGTAAGACAGTGGAAAAATGATATGTGGGTTTCCATTAATTTTCTTATCATAGCATCTGATTTCCATATGGCTCATTAAACTTGATCCCATGATGTGGTCATTTACCACGTTATTGAAACGAGGCTTAAGAATCTTGAACTTTTTGGATTTTACATCTAGAAATAACATTTCAGCTATTTTACATTTTACTCAAGGCACTATAGAACATTAGCATCTAAGAATAAGATGGCATATATAATATTTATCCATTACATGCAATTAAATTCCTTTTTCTTTATTCTTTTACTGATTTGAATCAAAACCTACGAATTCCAAGCCTGATTTCCGTGATTCACGAACTTGTATATAGCTTTGTTCAGAAGTCCCATATCCTTGGAGAAATCAAATAATTTCTATGCAACTCCTTCCATTTCTCAACCCGTATGGCGTTTGAATCATTCACAACTCATTTCTCGTTCAGCTCCGAATTTAATATGAGTGGTGATAAATTGATTTGTGTTGGCATTCGTCCACCATCCTGTCCAACAAATTACAAGTTGTGAGCACATGGCTGCATTGATGTGTCACAACGTGAGATACACAGTACATTGGAAGAATATTTTGTAGTACTCCTTTTGCTCCAAACATCCTTAAATTCCTCTGTAATTTTGCCATCTGCACTTGTGGATAAGACAGCTTGTGAAAGAATATTCCCTTTAACCACCTTCCCATGATCACAGGCTAGAAATCCAGGTGCAGTACATGTGCATTACTATTTCACACCGGAAAATATCTCAGCTCATTAGCATCCTGTCACTTACCTTTCCTCATTATACCTCCACAATATATACATATTTTTAAAATCTTCATTCATCATTTTTCCTTAAAATGCACAAAGCTGACATTTCCCTCTTACATCTCTTTTCTTTTTCTTTTTCTTTTTTTTCAATCTTCTTTTTTACACGTATTTACTCAATCAACATGGCCTTGGACAATAACATGGAATGACTATGATTATTACTTCAAACCATATCAACCGTGTTCGTTCTTTATTGCAGAATATTCTTATTTGGTAGCAATATAGAATGACTATAATAGTTGCATCTCATCACATGATTTGAATTTATTTTTCATCATGGGACATTCTGGTTGCTAATAGGCCCTTATTGGTCAAAAGAGCATGTGTAATGACCCTATAAGGGGCCTAGTAGAATTTCCTGAAAGTTGTCATATCATGTGTGCACCCACAATATGAAAACCAATTTGCAAGTCAAAGGTTTCAAAACTCTAATTTGATAATCATTTCTCACCATAATTGATAATACATATAATTAGTTATTATGAAAGTAACTATGAAAATTGATTATTACGGTTCTCCAAAATCGTGGAGAATTGGTATCCCTTACCAAATAGTAAAACTAAGTAATTTCAACATTTAAGAACATTAGTTTGAAAAAGTGTTGGAAAATGACAAAGTTTCAAAAATAAATAGCTTTACAAATTCTTATTCACTCATCCTAGACTTTCAACTATCTTCTAATTCTTCAACTATCCATTAAGCTCGAGTCTAGAACACTCATCACTTTGATCCTAGCCCATTTCTCAGCTTTAGAATACCTTGCAAGATAAACTGTTGTGGGGGGGGGGGAGATGTGAGCAAACTATGACTCAATGAGCTCGCCCATTGCTCACCCGTCACTACTACCATTCAAGCAAGTTATCAAACATTAATTAGCACATCATGAAATCTATCTACATATGAAATGAATACATGCGTGATGAATGCAAGCAACACTTTCATGGGAGTCCAAAACCATGCAAGGTATAGATTTACTTCGACTATACTTCAATTAACCTCCATACTTATCCGCATAGAGCACCTTACCTTACTCGGGAGGCTGTCTAAGGGCACAATCCCCCAAACAAACTCAACGCTTACCTATTGCCTGAGAACAAAAATGCCCTAAGGGCCAGTCTTGGTGAATTCCACATTAAGCCATTCACCCTTAATCAAACAATAATGCCGCTACGGCTAAATCAGGTGATCCCTCATCAGGGCATCAACTTACAATCAAACTGATAACAATGCCTTATAGGCTATAAACAAAAGCTATCTCAATCGTCTTGCCTTCAACAAAATCATTTTTCATAAAATTACCATCAGCAACACCGAGATTTTATAAACAGCAGCTTCTAAGAGCATATGCTGGATTTTTTATATAACCCTTATGAAAATACTTTAGAAAGACTTGAAATTTTTCAAAAAAGCTTCGACATGCTTTAAAAATGTTTAGCAAAGGTTGAACACTCTTCATTCCTTTCTATGTACTTGTTGAATCACACACATGCGATAAGTAATTCGATTATTTTGGCCAAGAATTTAAATTTACCAGTTTAATATGGTGACCACATAGATGAGAGCATGCAAGGCAATTGGTCATTCTAAACAATCAATAGCAACCAACAAAACATCACACAATTAGTAAGTAACGAGTAGATAGCAAATCATCTAAACTCCCTCACCTAGGCTTGACTTAAGGATTGTAATAATCCTTAAGTAGAGACTGAAGATCTTTTGAAAAACCTAAATAATTAAACATAAGAGAAATTACATATAAGAATAACTATGACTAAAATATACTATTCTAGTATCTCGATATGAACCCTAAGTTTTATTAGAGTCTTTTAAGATATCTTTTAATTATTTAGGTTCTTAATAGCTCAAGTTCAAGCCTCAAGTCTAAGTTCATAGTCCTTCATTTAGAAATCAGTCCATTGTCAAGGTCCGCGCTTAAGTCCTCATCACGGTAAGTCCTATTCTCAAATGATGCCATGATACCGCAAATATATGTTCAAGGTATATGTCCATGAGTATGTCCATCAACATGTCCAAGAATATATGTCCATAATATATTCAAAATATTTCAAGAATATGTTCATGAATGTCCAAAAATATGTCTAACAGGTGAAAAATAGTTATAGATGATCATAAGTCTTCAAGATTCGAAATTAAGTCTTTAACCATTCTTTCCTTGAACTTTTGTATTTATTAGGGGTTTGAAATATATCTAAACACTAAAAAAATTCTAAATGAAAGAGAAATAGAGTACTCTTATGAGGATAAGGTTTACTTGAAGTTGAATTACAATTGGAACCTATAACTTCCATAAATAGGTGATATTAGTATATGTAGAAGAAGAGTATGCTATGAAAGAAACTTAGGTTAATCTAGGATTACCTTAATATGATGAATACCCCTTGAGTACCTAAATTAAAGGTCCTATAATATAGAAAATAGGTAAGATTAGTAGCTTTCTTAAGAAAGTTAAAGATAACTCAATCTTCTTGGAAGTTCTTACCTTAATCCATAGCGTTAGTGGTTCTAAAACTCTTGTTGGTTTTGGAGATGTAAATGGAACTAATTATGGATGAAAATTTCTAACTTCTTAAAGGAATATTAGATGTGTTTGGTGGAGATTTGGATGAGTAGAAATCAGATAATAGGGGGCTTAAACCGACGTGAGAAATGGAGGGCTTTACTTAGGTAGGTTTGCCTCCATGCATCTCCTTTTATGGTAGTTAAGTTTTGTTACTTTGTAATTAATTCTTGGTGCTGATTCACCATGCTTAAGGGGATAAGATTGGGTAGGTTTTAGGATCATAATTTGCCTAATAGCTTATAGGATAAGTTAGGGTATTAATGATATAGGATAAGAAAAGGTTAAGGTGGCAAAATCATGTGGAGTTGATGAAATCAAAAGGAGCTAGACGATTTTTGGTACCTTCTAGGAGGTTTCTTGGGCTAATTTTTTTTTTTCTTTTTAGTTAACCTCCTTAGCTTAGTCATGAAAAATTTTGGGCTAATTTTGATTAGGTTAGGATTAAGTAAGATGGCCTCAAACATGGATGAAATAAAGTTAAGTAAAAAGGTGTTTTTGGAGATGAGATTTAGATGTAATTTTCTTCTTGTTTATGAGACTCTAAAATCATAATTTTTCCATGATATTTCTAGGTCTTCAACCTAATTTAATCATGGTAATTTAGTTTATTTAGGAAGGGGTGAATTGAATGGTGACAATGATTTACATGGTGGTGTTTCACTTGAAGAAGGGATTTTGTAATTTATTTTTGGGGGTTTATCTCTTCGAATTTTTCCATGATATTTTATTGAGTAATTAAGGTATATTTAATGTAAAATAGGGTAAAATTTCTGTAAGATTTAATGAGTATAGGATAAGATACATTAAGGTAAGTAAACCTTGGCAAAAATAGGAAAAATCACATGTTTAGTGTCTTTTTTGGATTCGATTTTCATATGCATATTTTTAAATTATTTCATATCTTTTTCTTAGGTTAGACAAGATAAGATAGGGTAGGATTGAGATAATATCAGGTGTAATAAAATGGTGATCTTGATAAGATAAGATAAGGTAAGGTAAGAGGAGAAGTTTGACTTCTCTTTTGGTGGCGTTTTGGAGAGGAATTGTAGTTGGTGAAATTTTGCCTAAATTTTCTAATATTTTGTGTGTTATTGGGTAATTATTGCTGTAATATTGAATTAGGAAATTTTTGGTTTAAATAAATTAAGATTTGGCAGTGGTTTCAAGCTGAACCTCTTAGAAAGGTTTAAGACAAGGTTTAAGGTACTTCCATTTTCAATTTGGTTTTTCCATTAGGTTTGTTATTAATTTGTGTTTATTTTTGTTGATCTATGTTTTAGGGTACTAATTCTTATGATTAGGATGAGATGGAATAGATTTGGGAAAAATTAGACTCAAGTCAATGCAAGTCTTCATGGGTTGTCTAATTGTTTATCGAAAGTTGACTAAGTCAAATGAGAGTAGACTTTAGCCAATCAAGTTCAGGTTTTTAGATCTAATACTCAAGGAATGTTTGAGGCTAAGTATTGGTCTTACATATGAAATTTGACAAAATTTGAGTTTAGTCTATTAGGTGAAATGTCGAGAATAAGATTGAACTCTTAAGTAGGGAATTTAGTGGAAATTAGTATAGTTGACGGTTTTCAACTGAACTTTTACATAGTTAAACTCATTGATTCCATCGGAAAAAAGTATCATATAAATCCTTTCTATCATGTTTACTAAGTCCTCCCTAAGTCAACTCGAGTCTTAGCTCTAAGGCTTTAAGTCTACTCAAGTCTTCTTAGGGGTGTCAAATGGAAGAGTTAAGTAAGTGAGTTGGATAGAGTCGGTTGACTCAAGTCGACTTTTAATTTCACTATGTTGACTTTGGTCAACTTATATAATATCAAGTCTTCTCTAGCTCTTAGACCTTACTTGGGTTCATTTGGAGCTAAATTCTAGGTATAGTTGCTAATCTAATAGGATTTCTAAAAATGCAACCTACAAAAATCCTTAGGAATTATTGGTGACATTTGAGCTAGAATATTTGATTTTTGATTCTGATTTCTAGGCCAAATCCATCGGGTGTTCATACTTGTTTTTGTTTTCCATAAGATACTCTAGTTCGGATAAGGATCTTGCTATCATCTAATAACTCAGTTTAGGATTGAACGGAAATATAGAGAGTTGGTACTAACTAATTGAAGTTTTAGCTTTCTTTGATAAACTTTGTTATCAAGTTTATCAAGATGACTTCCTAGAAAAGTTAGACTTCCTTGCTAAGTTTCTTTTGAAGTCTTACTTGAGAAATTGATCAAGTAAGTTTCTTTAAGAAGATAGTAAAATATTCTTCTTTAAGAAATTATCTATAAGGTAGTTTTCTTGAAAAGTTAGTTAGAAAAGCTTCTTGGATAAGCTAATTGTTTATAAAGAAGAAAAATTGTATATAGATATTTAAAGGAATCTTAAATTGATTAAAAGAAATTCTTTTTACATAAAGTTTGAAGACTAATTTTATGTAGCTAATAATATTTGATGCCTAATTATAAAGTATAGATAGGAATTGCAATTATTTAAAAAAATTAGGCTACCATATTCTACTTTATTGAGATCTTAAACAACTATTCTAATTAATTTATTATTAAAAGTGGCCTACTTTTCTAGGGTTTCACAACATGTCATCTCCATACACTTCTAATCTTCATTCTTCCATTACTTCACATTTTCAGTCTTCGTACACAAGATCTTTGTATACTTTCAGCTTCTATTTCCTCTATCATCTAACTCATAGCCAACTTGGTCTTCAAGTAGCAACAAAGTGTGACTGTGATAACTGGATTGAACATATTATCCATGTTCACTCGTTATCGGAGGGCATTCTAGTTGCTCAAGCGGGTCTTTACTGGCTGGAGTATGCTACCTCTATACACTTCCATCATTTGCTGTTGAAAACCAGAGCTGCGAAGAAGTATTTCCAACAAGAATTTCTGAAACTTGATCGTATTCGACAATAATAAAGGAACCCAGTTGTGGTTGTTTGTATTGAAAGTTAGCGGCTATTACTCCTACTACCCTCTGCTGCATTTTGGCTTCTTTCTGTCACCCCAATATTCATTTTTCCTATAATTTTCTATCAGATACATTGAAGCAATAATATTCTAGTCCAATTGTCGAATGAAGCACAATGCGGCCAGGCTTAAATGCTCAACGGAAAAAGTGAGTGAGTCGGTAGAATCACAAATTTCTCAAGAGTCTTGCCGGTCAATGAAAACATTACTTTGAAAGAGCATAGTGTATTTGTATAGGCATTCACCTCTCGCTCTAAATTGCAATCATAACTAGTACTGGAATTTTGTGACATCTTCCTCCTAAACTAATCCCACTATAAGCTTCATCACCTTCTTTATATATATATATATATTCTAAAATTGCAGATCCCCTTAATTATAAAGTATGCTAAAATTGCACTTCAAGTATATATATATATATATAAGATACTTGTTCCTCACCACTTGACTCGGAAGACTCATCCACTTTGCGCAAATTTAACTGATGATATAGAATATTCCGTAAGAACTTTTCCACGGAGTAAATAACGTGGTTTCAATAAACTTCACCACCTCACTAAACAGGCCAGCTCTCCTTATAACATAAGTATGACGCTTTTTTCCTTTTTTATATCCTTTGATTTGAACAGAACCTCTTTCTAATGCTCTTTATGCACACCACTTGGTCCCCATATTGTATATGTGCTTCCCCCTGCTTTCACTAGTGATCAAGGTATGAATATCATTGTCGATGCTGCCATTTTATACCACATGAGCTAATATAACTATATGATTGAAATCATCGCCTTGGTCTTCAAACATAATAGACTGAAATTAATCTAAGTTTGCTTTAAGTCACCATACATACTGCTTTAAAGAGCCCTGGTAGTACTTAGTTAATTTTGATTCTGGTGATTAAGAAATCAACTAGTCTGCTGAACTGAAGGTATATACCCATCCAGTGTCCGCCAGTCTTGCCCAATTGAATCACAATACCAACCGGGATATTGAAGATCAAAAATCATATGTTCAGGTATCTAATTCGAAACTAATTTTCACGAGCAATCCAATCAAAGCACGCCCAACATGGAGTGGAATATATTAACTCGTACTCCCGGAATTAGTAAAATAATATCCTGCATGCTTCACATTTCAGCGATATAAACCCTCATCATTCAGTTATAGCATACCCATCACCGTAGTCTTCACCAAGCCCGACGTGCCAGTTCCTCAAGTGCTGAAAGTATAAATTACAGAAGTAGGCTGAAGTATATCTACACTTTCGCCCATCAATCGATTCAGGCCACCTAAGAAACCAGTTCCTACTGGACATTTCATCAAAAACGCTCTATGCATAATCAACAATGCAATTCCGCACCCAGTCTGCACACGCCGAGCCTCAACTTCACTATTGAACACCTCAATATCTACGCCCATCACTCCAAAAAACGAAAATTTGAGATTTTCAACAACTTAATCTCAAAGTTTTTCACCTCGGAATAGCCTCAACACTTCGCTTAATTAGAGAAGCATAAAACTGAAATCTAGCAAAGAGAACTAAAGCAGGTCGAAAATCAGATACAAAATCAATGATTTAAGCTACAAACTAGGAAATTATGACTTCAAGATTTTACAAGGTAACAGGGAAAGTGAGATTTTGAATTTTAACAGGATTAGAGCGGAGAGAGGGTGAGGTGTCATGTCTTTCCAAATTTCTTTAAAATTAGATTATATGCTTGTGATCAATGGACATTCTAGGATTGAGGTTAGGTACAAGACGTTGGGCTTTTTCTAATAAATGATGGTAATGGACTGTTGGCATCACTTTATTGTTGTTGGACCGTAAGGCACCTGTTTTTTCATTCAGACTACTTACAGTATATGAGTTCTTTGCCTTAGATGGCTATAACCATTTAGAATGCCATAGATTTAATTTTTCAAAATTCAAACACCATATTGCTTGCCTTTTCTTTGCACTTTTTCATGGTACAATTACACTTCATTTCACGAGTAATATTTCTTGTATTTTGTAGGTATCATCTCTTTTTTTTTCAATTGGTAGTGACTACATTCGGTGCTTGCTACTACTTTTGAAAACTAGTAAATGTTTGAGCTAACATTAGTCAGCTAGTAATGAGAAGTAAATATCATGGTAAGAGGTCACTTAGAGAAGTCATGTGAAGCAATCATCTTACAATGAGGCATGCCAAGGTATCCATGTGTTAAGCACTATGTGTGAAGATTTGATAACATCAAGCAAAGGCAACCTCATGTAGTGAAGAGCCCCTATATTGATATTTCTTCACATTGTGCAAGGATGCTGCACATAAGTGTTGTTGACATGGGTGCATCGAGTGTTGAGTGCATGTGTGCACACACTACAAGTATCATGTACAAATATCACACGTAAGAGGTGTTATTTGAACCAAGCATCATGGGTAACAATAATCATACAAGATAAGCGTCTTGATAAGTCATGAAGACTTTTATTCACACTTCGATAGTGATTTAGTGATTATATAGTGAAATTCGATAAAGCATTTAAGGGAAGTGGTTGACATTCAAACTTCAAGTCTAAAGGAGAGTGATCCATATTGGTGTATAATTATATCCAAATGTTCATGAATCAATGAAACACTATCTTCTAGTCATGGTTGTAAAATAAAAGAATTGCATCTACTAGAACTCTTGTATATACTACACTTAGTAGTGATTTTCCTCCCCCAATTGTTTGCATATTATAAGAGAGGCAATCTTGATGTCAAGTGTCTTATTAAAGTCCCCTCATCGTTCCAAATCACAATACCTTGAAAGAGCACATCCACTTAACATCATGCCAGTCACTATTTACATAGTAGTTAGGCTAGAATGCATATGTATACTTGCAATTGACCACTTGTAATAGTGGGCATTGATTCAAGTCTTCTATCATTGTAATCTTCTTGATCACACCATCACAACTTATTATTATTATTGTTATTATTATTTTTGTAATATAAGTTATAATGAAATATGTGAAATCAATGATAACAATGAGATCCATTTGTTGACTTTAGCACTCATAGATTCTCTTGATGTTTGTTTTGCTTTTGTTAATGTATCTTATCATCACATGCTTAGAGTAATAGTTCCCACTTAGCAGCATGCTATCAAAAGATATATTGGAATTGCTTCAATTCCCTTAATAGCCTGTAAGGTATTAATGGACATCGTGAATAAGGAGCATATCTTAACTTGGTAGCGATATGACCAAGTATGATGTGCAAAGGCATGCTTAGAATCATTAATAATGAAGACTAGTAAGAATGCATCATTAAGTGTAGAGTATACTCTATGCTTAAAGACTATAAGTGTAAAGATTTTACACACTTAGGAGCATAGGCTTCAACCAAGCAGCAATGTTGCCTAATGTAAAGTGATAATATTACCTTCACTATTCACCTTTTTGATGATTGGGAGCAAAAACTCAACCTAATCACATTAGTGTTGAGTAGCATAAATATGACTCTAGTATTATTTTAAATATTTGAGCAAAGTTATAACTTGCTAGCAATAACAATTAAATGATCACTTTTGAAAAAAAAAAAGACATTCAATCGCGTTTAAGTAGCAATATAGCATTTATTGCTTTGGATCGATAATTCTTTTATTTTAGTTAAGGAGGTATTTCCTACTACTAGATTACTCAATATAACTTAACTAAGATATTACTTAGAATCGAACCTCATCTTGAGAGGTTGTGTAATAATTTCTTTTGTGGTGAAGAAGACTATGTTTTTACATAGCTACCATAACTTGTCATGCTTATGGGAGATTATACTCTTACCAATCTACAACATACAAGCCAAACTCATCATATAGCGCCTAGGAGTCAAGACTCTTACCAATTAGCAATAATGTCTAAAATGTATCTTATGTTCAATTTTTGCTTTCTTTCAATCAACCAAGAAGGTTTAATTTCCCCCAATTAGATGTCAACTATTTTATGAAAATAGCTGTGTGTGTCAAGGAGACTAATCTTTTACTTTATAGCGACAATAGCAATGAAGGGTGAATAAATAAGCACATCAATATATCTCCATGAGATAAACCCATATTAGGGTGAGAAAATTCTTCTATTTGCATAAAGTGCTTACCTCTTTGTTTATACATAAGACAAGAAAGGAAGGAGAGAAAAGTAATAAAGATGCATTTCACTATTAATAGCCTTTATATCATCTAAGCTTATGTGAAGTTTTGCAGTTTTGCTATGCTACTAATTCTCTTACATTTCTTTGCACCTCTACTATAGCCACACATCTTTCTCTTCTTAGGTTCTTAAATGTGAATTTCTTTCCATGTAGGTAGTGATGCTTCAAGGGATTCCATTAAAGGCATCTTACCTGCATCTATGTGTTCATCAAAGAAAGTTACTTCAGCAAAGTGGAATTAATTAGGTATGAATGGATTCTTTGTGGTTGGAATACAAACAGTTTTCTTATCCTAGTAACCTTTCATACATTGATGCCATGTTGAAGGTGTCACATTATAGTTGTGCAGCTATGTTCTTATGTGACGAGGTGATAGGATACAAGCATGTCAATCACATGAAACTATGTAAAGCTAAGGATAGGCCCAACCTTAAGGTCTACTTTGACATATACTATTATCTTTATAGATGACTCATAAAAATTATTCACTGTATTGAGCTGCTTCACTAAGTGTCTAATCTCTATTCTTGCAACTTTGAAAGTAGACAATGGCATGATACCAAGTGGGGATCCATTATCAATAAAACATTCTCTTGATTAGATAGCCACTAAGTACACTTTCTATGTACAAAGGGCAATTATGATTAGGATTCTTTATACACATCTCAACTTTAGTGAATGTGATCACATTGTCACCTACTAAAACCATTTCCTCTATGGGTTGTAATATGATACATTCATCATGTTGGTTCGAGGCAATTCTTGCAAGTGCAGTCATTGCAATGAACCATACATCTTCATTAATGTTGAGGTGATCAAAGATCTTTCTAACACTCGAAGTCTTCAATAAGGTAGTGACAACATTTTCATCCTCATTAGTTTTATCTTCAAGTGCTTTACCATTATCTTTGTATGTCCTAGTTGGCTACACATCTATTAGTTCCATTGTTATAGGATCATAGGTAATAACATTTTACAACAACATGAGTATTGTGCACTAGAAGTGGGTTATTACAAATGTCATTATCTTCAATGATGAGCTCCCCACTCTACACTCTTTTATTGAATATCTTCTTTAATGTCTAACAATCCTTAGTCGAATGACTAATCATTCTATGAAACCTGCAATATCTGGGATTATTCTTATCTTCTACAGTAGGGAGGCACTCAACTCTCACAAGTTTGATATTTTTGTCTTGCAACCATATGTCGAGCATTGCATATACTTTGCCTGTTAGGCATAGGTATGTCAACTTCTCAAATTTGAAGTTCTTCATTCTAGGTTTCTTACCTACCTTGGACTCATCGCTTTAAGCTAAATTTATGGGTGAACCTCGCTTATTAAACCTTGCATGTTCACCCTTTTGATGTGCAATGGAATTATTAGCTTGTTGTATATTCTCAACTAATGTCGCAAATGAAGTTAAGGATAGATTCTCCAAATGAACAACATACTCGGTAAATATTCCCTAGATATAGATTTTCACTAGCTCTCTTTCATCACATATATCTTGAATATCAAGGAAGCGCTTTCTAAATTGTTCAACATAGTCCATGAGTTCTTTTCTTAGCTTTTGACAAATCCTTCCCACATTAGTGGGGGTAGGTCACCCTCTCTTTAGTTGAGAAATGTATTTCTAAAAATATCTTGCACATGTTTCTCCATGAATCCACTAAGCCTAGAGGAAGATTAGCATACCACATATATGCCTTATCTATGAGGGACTTCAAGAATTCTTTACAATGTCTCAATACACTTTGATAATTGCTTCTAAAAGGTTCCCTTCTTGCCATTAAAGACCATGAACAAGGACTCACACAGTCTTTTGGGTAGGGCTTCGCAATGATACATTGATAATAAAGGAATTTGAGTTTTGACACTCCTATAGTAGATTTCATTTATATCTCTTTCAAACATGTATCCAAATCTTCCTTGGTAACAAATGAACATCTTGGAGCAGAAGTTGTAACCTCTATTAGTGTAATAAAGGCAAGGTTAAGATGATTTATGGGTTCAACAACTATAATGTGTTGATCTACTAAGGTGCTTGAAAGGCATGTTGTGATGCAGCATTAACAAGATTTGGCAAAGCCATACCTTGATGCACAGTAGCGATAATGACTGTAGTAGGTATGAATTAAGTCATCATTGTGATGGAAAGATCCATTTTTCTATTGGTCTCTTTGATTGCTTGTATGACTAGAGCATTATCAGGTACACCCAAGGTTGTCAAAATCGTGATTTTATGTAGAATCGCGAAGGGGTCCGTAGAATCGGAACGTAGAAACGGAACGTAGAAACGTAAGTTTTTACAACCTATGTAAAATAACTTTCAAATATTATAAATTTACTTACAATAGTCATTAAAAAATATAATTAATAATAGAAATAAGGAAATTAAGTATTTATTTTAGCCATAAATTACAAATTTGTAATAAAAGTCATAATATAGATAATCGAGCATAAGTTGTATAATATAGATATTTTATTTCTAAAATGATAAATCATGTATAAAACTAGTTTCACCTAGTTTTATATACAAAAACTAAAAAATAATAGATAAAATTTAAAAATCAATTGTGACTTTAAGAAATTACTAATAAATAAAAATTGATAATGAAGATATACCATTAAAAAGGAGTAATATTAAAAAATGACTAAAAGTACATAATAAAGAAGATACTATAATAAGAAAACCTTCAAAATAATATATTACTAGGTAAAGTTATCTACCATTTATTTTATTTACTATTATAAAAATATTAGTTAAAATAAGGAAAGTTGCAGCAATCAAACACAAGTGCTTTAATACGAACATGATCACAAATAAGAATAAGAAGACTAATAATCAACGAACACAAACACAAAGACTTCAATGTAACGTAACACACTGACAAGAGATGAGTGATAATCGACAAACATGTCGGGGTATGACTTATATTTTCGCTACGACAGGAAAGCACGTGGGTCCCGCTCCACGCTGAGCGGGCGGGGGTCCGGGGAAGCCGCCCCGGCGGGGGTTTCAAGGAGGCAGCGCCCCCTGGACGCCAAAGGGCTTTTAACAATTAAGCCAACGGTTGTTTATTAAAATTTTAGGCTTGGATAAGAAAACACGAAGAAAAATGTTTTTGGAAGGAATAAGGGAAGAGCACGGCCGTGTATCAAGGAAACACGCCCACAGAAGCACACACAGTTTAACACACGGTTGAAGGCATGGTCGTGTGTTGAGTTTGGAAAATACACAGAAGTACACACGGTTGAACACACGGTTGAATGCACGGCCGTGTGTTGAGCTTAGAAAATACACATAAGTACACACGGTTGAACACACGGTTGAATGCACGGCCGTGTGTTGAGCTTGGAAAATACACAGAACAGAAGTATACACGGTTAAGTACATGGTTGAAGGCACGGCCTTGAAAACCATTAACCCATTCAAATACCCATTCACAATCACAACTCACAAGCATAAAAATTCCCATGATACACTACATTACAACTGTACAAGTACAAGTATAGTCATACAAGTCATACCTAACACAAAAATCGTGTCTATGAAGATGGATCTCAACTCGTTGGTGGGTGGCCTGCTGCAAGAACGATCGCTGGTTCGCTGCGGCTGCTCAGTATTCTTTGTCCTAATGGTTCGATGCGGAACGAAGGATCGCTGGCTCGCTTCTCCTCTCTCGTCGTCGTCGTCATCTCTTTTCACCGTCTGGACTCTGGTCTGTCTCTCACTGTCTCTCTCTCTCTTCAACGTATACGAACAGCAGCAGCAGCAACACAAGCCGAAAATTGCATTACATGTTCTGGGTTGCTGATTGGGCTGGGCTAGGTTCGGCTGGGTTGGGCTTGGATCCGATCCGAATGGATTTAAGCCTGCAATTGGATAATTGTGTGGAATCGGTAAACTCGTGTAGAATCGCGATTTTGAACGATTTTACTGTTCAAAATCGCGATTTTACTCCGATTTTGAAACTTTCCGATTTTGTAGGCGAGTTAACTAGGATTGTATATGTAAACTCGTAAAAACGTGGAAATGTACGAGTTGAAACGCGATTTTGACAACCTTGGGTACACCCTCTTACATAGTGTTTCCTTAGTTCGCAACAAGAATGGCAGGTGCAATTTTCTTAGTAGCTTCAACTTTGGTATTAAGTTCTCAATTATTACCATTAGTCGAATTGGGCACCCTTCTCCTTCGTGGTATTGGATTGTCAACTTCTCTCCTCAATAAAGTTGCCACAAATGTAAGGGTAGGAGTTCGAGTGCGAAGGTTACATGAGAATAGTTAGAGATGAATGGGATGGGGAGGAAGAGTAGACAATCTCAAATAGGTTCAAGCACTTTGGTGATAGGTGGATGTTCTATAATATATTATGGTTCTAATTTTTTTAGAGAAAAAACTAGTAGAGTATTAGTATTTCTATAAAAATTCTTCCCCTTCTAAACGAAGATACTTTTAGTATTTACAAGATTTGGTTATGAACCTCGTTTGTTGGATGTTAATGGTAATCAATAGTTGCAAACATATAGATCTTTACATGACCTTTTAATGAGGCTAGGCCCATTAAAGGCCTTTCATACACAAGCCTTATTGAGAAATATTAGATTAAACTGACTAATCCAATGATCCTCACTTTAAGCCTATTGTGCCAAATCTTCCGTAATCATCCCAAGCTATAGGCTTAACTCTTTAAGCTCTATCATTTTAATCCAAAGAATCAAATTCACTTAATTATCAAGCTAAAGGTCCATAAATCAAATTTAGTCCTCTACGATTGGAAAAGACAAATACATAGTCGCAATATATCAAAATGCTGATGTGGCAATTCTAGTGGCACTTATATTGAATCCTCTACGAGATCAACTATGTTGGTCTAACTAGTGGAGGCCTTAGTAGCAAGATTTGATTTTAAATTTTCTAAACCATTAGGTTGATATCATAAACTAATAATTATAAGTGTATGCCTACATACATACACACACACACATGTTCCTATGCACATATACAGAGATATATATATTTTTAATTGAATTGTAACCATTTGACTTATGATTCCCTTTGCTTCTATCTTTTCTTTTTCATTAATGTTACTTTTATATTTATTTACTAATAAAGTTGTCTTATTTAGAGAATTGGCAAGCCATCCATCAAGCCTATAGGATAGTCCTATATAGACAAGCTTAGCAAGCATCTAAATCGTGTTAAGCTTAAGTAAAGAAACAAAGTTTACGAGTGTTCCATTAAGCGTACCAATAATGTAAAAAATATATATTTAATAATATACTAAATACCAAGGGTGAACTACATTAAACTCCAAAATAAATGAAAACTCAAGCAACTGAAAAATAAAAAATAACATCACTTGAATGGCTTAATTGAAACATAACAATTAGGTACTTAGATATTCTAATTGCATCATGCTTTTGTTTATGTTCCAACATAGCATGCATATGTGGTTATTGGTATACACTATAGTAGGCTTTAGCTCCCTATAACAACCCACCACGATAAGACTTTAGTAAACATAAATCAAGACATGGGAGAGGAAGTGGAGTATGTGTACTTTGATGATTGACTAGAAGAAGGATATTTTCTATGACAATGCATTTAGTTACATTTTTATATGTGGTTACTAAGTGGGACTTTGTAAAGACACTCACTATTGTATGTGGAGATTTCATTTATAATGTCGTGATGTCTTTATATATGTGTGATTTTTAGTAAATACTAAGCTTTGGAGTGTCTTCACTTAGTGATGACATATAGCAGGTTGTATTCGTTCCAGGTTCTAAGGCATCATTACTTAAGTTTATTAATGCTTAGATTATCTAGAAATGAAATCTTTAGGATGGTGAGGCATGAAGAGGGTAGGCAATAACTGGGGCCAATGTTATGGATATATGATTTCATTACATTGATTTCTCTTTGTTACTTTTAGGTATTCAATATCTTGAGAAAACTTTTGTTTTTATGTATCACCTCTATCATGAGAATGTTTTCTTGTAGAATGCCTAGGAGAATTTCTAGACTAAGTTCGACGTTAAATGTTGGAAACAATGCTCCTAACAATAGGTTTCCACCGAGACTACCTCAACATGTTCAAGAGTCAAATGAAAACTACATCACATGGTTATTAGAGGTGGTCATTACCCTAGTAGGAGTAGTAGCATAGTGGTAGTAGTAGATACATAAATTATAGATGCTATGTGGTAAGCAAGGACAGATGGTGGGAGAGATTGGTAATAGGTTTGTTAAGCTAATCAATTTAGATTGGTTTCTACAATTGGTAAGAGAGTTTAAGTTAAAGGTGAATGATCAATTGGATGTCGAGTAGTGGGTTGAAGAATTGGAGAAAGCCTTTATAGCATTTGGAGATCCTAAAGAGAAAAATGTGTACTAGCATTTGATAAGAGGTAAGGCGTTAGAATGGTGGTCTAATATGCTATGACTAACAATAGGACTTACTACCTAAGAGAGATTTAAGCAACTATTCTATGACAAATAGTTCCTGAGTAGTATACGAGATAAGATAGAGATAGTATACTACAATTGTTACTAAGGGAACCAATCAATAGAAGAATGTGAGGCACAACTACACTGCCTAGTGAAATTTATGCCAATAGCCTTCAAACATATGAGAGTTCTAAGGCTTATAGACCTGTGTTGGGTTTTAGAACCTAATCTATAGCATGAAGTGGGGTAATTTCAATTGAGCACATACTTTTAAGTAGTGAATAAAGCTAAGTTCTAAGAGTAAAATCATAAGAGAATCGATAAGATGATGGCTTATGGGATATGAATAGTATTGAAGAAGAGACTTACTCAAAGTATTGTTATGTAGGAGAAGGGTAAGAAGCTTCAAACCTTCTAAAATAAACTTATGGTCATTGCAACACCCTCCTCTTAGGCTAAGACTTTCCTGATAAGACCTATTCATAGATGTACTAGATGCTTTGGGCCACATGAGTTGAGTGAGTGTAAGTTGTCAAAGGGTTTCTACTTCTCATATGGAAAGACATGTCACAGTAGTAAGACATGCACCGAGAGAACAATTCCCCTCACCTTTTACTACTCTTGCAAATGAGGGACCACAGAGTTGTAGATTGCCTAAATACGGGAGGTTAGACTATATCACCAACAAAGATAGGGAGACCCCAGACTATGACCTAAGTTAGTAGATTTCAGCTTGTAAGACCAAAACAAAGAGTGTCAACTCATGTATTTGCATTATAGCACCAAGACACATTAGACATGGACACTTTGGTAGGTACATTATTTGTACACTCTGCTAATGCTTATGTTTTATTCGATACTAATGTAATGCATTTGTGTGTGTCTGATGCCTTTATACATGTTTATAATATTCATGCTGAGATGTTAGATGATACTTTGAGTATAAGCACACTTATGGGTGTAGGCAGTCTCAAATACAATATGTAAGAATGTTAGTATCAAAGTGTAAGGTAGAGTTTTGATTGCAAACCTTCTAGTATTGGAGATGAAAAATTTTGATGTGATTCTAGGAGTTAATTGGTTGTTTAGATACCATGTAACCATTAACTGTCATAATATGACAACCCATTTCAACCTACCTAAAGAAAAACCCTTCTGTTTCAAGCTTGACGCATAGAGACCTACGGGATTGCCTACATATGAATTGTGGGGTAAAAGTATATTAGCTTCAATGACTTTTGAATTTGATGATGTTGTGAAGATTGATCAAGTACCTATAGTGAGATATTTTGCAAGTCTTTCCTGAAGACTTGATAAGATCGATTAAGTACCTAGTACTTAGTATGACTCCTATATCTAAAACTTCATACTGTTTGGCTCTAACTAAGTTGCCAGAACTGAAGAAGCAGTTGTAAAATTTATTAGATAAAACATTTGTTAGATCTAATGTTTCACCTTAGGGTGTGCCTTTATTTTTTGTGAAGAAGAAGGATGGTAGTATAAGGTTATGCATTAACTATAGAAAATTGAATCGGGTTACCACTAAGAATAAATATCTCCTTCTAAAGATAGATGATTTGCTTAATCAACTATAGGGGACTCAAGTCTTTTAAAAAATTGACTTAAGATTTGGTTATCATCAATTGAGGATCAAAGGGGAAGACAATTAGAAAATTGCTTTCAAAACCCAGTGCATTCATTATCAGTTCTTGGTAATGCCATTTGGACTCAAGAATGCACCGATGCCTTTCATGGGTTTGATGAATCAAGTATTCTAGGAGTACTTGGAAAAATTCAGTCTTATTTATCAATGATGTTTTAATATTTTCCAAGAGTAAAGAAGAACATGTGTAACATTTGAGGATAGTGTTGACCAAATTACAAGTGAAAAGAGTATATGCAAAATTCACAAAGTGTGAGTTATGGCTTGATCAAGTAACTTCGTTAAGCTATATGATTGGTAAGGAAGGTATATTTGTAGACCCTGAGAAGATAAAGGCTATGATTAACTAGCCTAAACTAAAGATGGTGATAGAGGTCAAAAGCTTCTTCAAGTTAATAGGTATTATAGGAGGTTTGTGGAAGGATTTTCTAAGTTAGTAACCCCTCCAACTAGATTGACTTAAAAGGAAGTGAAATTTGAATCATATGATGAATGTAAAAAAAGCTTTGTAACATTAAAGGAAAGACCGGTTTTGACATTAGTTTTGGCACTGCCTATTACTAGTAAGTAGTTTATTATCTTTAGCGATGGTCATATACAAGGTCTAAAATGCATATTGATGCAAAATGAGAGGGTTATAGCATATGTATCCCAACAGTTGAAGCTGTATGAGAAGAATTACCTTGCACATGATATGGAATTGGTAATTGTAGTCCTTTTACTTAAATTATGGAGACATTATTTTTATAGAGAGAAGTGTAGGATATTCATTTATCATAAAAGTCTTAAGTATATCTTTACCCAAAAGGAGTTAAATATGAGATAGAGATGGTGGTTATAACTAATAAAAGATTATGATATTAAAATTCAATATCATCTTGAAAAAGCAAATGTAGCTATTAATGCACTTGGTGGGAAGAGACTAGGTAGTTTAACAACTTTAATCACATCTCAATAGAACTTGTTGGAAGACATGCGTTGACTAGAATTAGAAATTGTAACCTAGGAGGTTTGTGTGAGATTAGCTAATATGTACATATAGCCTACATTAGTAGACAAGATAAAAGCCACATAAGCTGATGATGTAAAAATGCAAGAAATTAAGTAACAAATGGAAGAAGGAAATATAATGGAGTTTAATGTGGATAGAGAAGGAGTATTAAGGTATGGTCATAAATTGTATGTTCTAGGTGTACTTGAAGTAGATAATGAACTACTAAAAGAGGCACATTATTCTAGGTACTCTTTCCATCCTAGGAGTACCAAAATATATAAAGATCTGAAAAGTTACTATTGGTAGAAAAAAAATGAAGTGTGAAATTGTAGGATATGTATCCAAGTGTGTAATTTGTCAACGAATCAAAATGGAGCACTAAAGACCCATTGGTGAGTTACTCCCTATCGATGTCGGAGTGGAAATGGGAGCATGTAACTATGAATTTTGTCACAACATTACCTAAAATTGTAACTAAACTAGACACTAGAGTAATTGTGGATAGGTTTACTAAATCTTCCCATTTCATACCTATAAGTATAGGGTATAAACTTGGGAAGTTAGCTCACGTGTACAATAAGGAAATTGTAAGTTTACATGGGTTACTACTCACAATAGTTTCTAATAGAGATGTAAAGTTTGTTGGGAGATTTTGAGGAGTTTACACAAGGTATTGGGAGCTAAGTTGCAATTTAGTACAACTTTCCACCCATAGATGGACAGTCAGCCAAAATAAACCATCTAAATATTGGTGGATATGTTGAGGGCTTATGTATCAAATTTTTGTGGAAGTTAAGATAAGCACCTACTTTTAGTAGAGTTTACCTACAATAATAGCTATCAATCTATGATTTATATGGCACCCTATGGCATTATATGGTAGGAAGTGTCGATCACCCTTACATTAAGATAAAGTAGGTGAGAAATAATTAATGGAACCTAACTTAATACAAGACGTAGTAGATAAAGTCAAATTAAATAGATAAAGGATGCAATCAGCTTAAAGCCATCCAAAGTCTTATTCAAATAAAAGATGACACCCTTTAGAGTTTAAAGTAGGAGATCATGCTTTACTGAGAATATCACCTACTAAAGGGGTGGTGAGATTCACGTTAAGAGGAAAACTAAACCCCAAGTATGTAGTGCCTTGTGAAGTCTTGGAAAGGGTTGAAACTATGGCATACAAGATAACCTTACCATCAAATCTAGCTAGTGTACATGATGTGTTTCACATTTCCATGTTGAGAAAATATATACCAAACCCAAATCAAGTAATTAGTTTAGAACTTCTAGAAGTGTAGTGAAACCTCACAACAATAGGGAAACCTATCGAGATTGTGGATACTAAGGAACAAATTTTGAGGAGACGAATAATTAAGTATGTCAAAGCTTAGTAGAGAAATCAAACAAAAAGAGAAGTGACTTAAGACTTAGAAGAAGAGATGAGAATGAAATAATCAGAGCTTTTTCTAATATAGGTAACTTTTGAGGACAAAAGTTCTTTTGAGAGAAACTATGATTTTCAAAATCGTAATGATATTCTTGAAGTACATAGATATAACATAACTGTGTTGCACTGTATGCTTCAAGTGCACAGTTAGTTAGTAGTTTTACTCACCTGTACAAAAAAATAAAATAAAATAGAAAATGTATAATGAGATACATATGCAATAGACATAGTTGTGTTCTTGCCCATGTCCCTCCATTTGTTTAGCATGCCTAATATATGGACATGAACATGATCGTATATAAGGCCATGTTGAACTTATGCCCTTTTAAGGAGTGATTTCCACCTAATTTTGATCCTTAGCCTCTCTTCATCTGTTTGAATGCCTAGAAATTGATTTAATTAGTTATTATAGGATCCTTAAGCTTATATGTTTATGAATTTGAATAGGTTTAGGGTTTAAGAGATTAAAGAGTTGTGAAGAGGTCATTTTTATAAGGTATGTGTATTCTATGGTTGCTAGATGTGTATGTTAAGCTAGAACCGTACAATATTTGGAGATGTAGTTATTACCCTGCGCAATATGTTAATAGCTAGATATTGATCATTGCCCTTGTCCTCATGTACCTTTGCATTTGGATCCTTATAATATTCCTTTAACATTGCTAATAAATTTGTTGGCTCAAGTATCTCTTCCTTGCCATCCTTATTTTCCACCTCCATAGCAGCTATCACCCTTTTGTTGGGACACTAAGCAACCATGTGTCCAAAGCCCATACATTTGAAGCATTGGGTTTAACAAGTCTTCCTACCTGATGACCCTAGCACTATTTGTCTCATGTCACCCCAATGATTACTTTCCCTTTTTAAAAAAATTCCTTCTCCCTATTAGTAATAGTTGCATTTGATTCCATAGCCTTATTGATTCCCCCTTTTCATCCTGTTAACTATCTGACCCATATAGTTGAGTAGTGGATCCATACCTGTTACTCGATGCTCTGTATAAATTAGAATGCCTTTGTCTCTCAACTTTTAAAGCCAACTGGATGGCCTCATCAAGTGTGTCATACTATTGCAGTTCCACTATACAGGCAATCTCATATTTCAACCTTGATACAAATTGTGCCATAGTCTACTTAAGATGTTCAATGTTTCCATAACAAATCATGAGCGCCTTAAATTCTTGGACATATTCGTCCACAGTTTTACATCCCTGTCTTAAGGTCTGGAAATGCATGAATAGTTCATGCTTATAATGCTTTGGAACAAACCTTTACCTTAGAACTCTTTTCATCTCCTGTCATATATGAATCTCGGCATCACCATCTCTCCTCTCATTGGCCACAAGGTTCTTCCACCACAAGGTGGCATAACCTATAAACTTAACTGCTACCAGAAGAACTCAAGTATGGTCATTGATCTCATAGCACTCAAAGAGTCCTTCTACCTTATCCTCCCAATCAAGGTAATCAATCCACTACAAACTCCCTTCTAGCAAATGAAGGCATTTGCAATTTTACATATTCCAGACCCTAAAGCATCTTGAATTCACGGTTAGGATAAACCTCATCTTCAAAGTTATCATCTCTTACTCCCTATAAGCATGATACTCTCTTCTAACCTATTTGCCCATATTTCCTCCTATGGCTCCTTCTCTATCTACAGCATTAAGGGCTACCTAAGGTGGGGGTGCCTATGGATTTACCACTAGTTGTTAGGGTAATGTCATCTAATCGACCTTAGTGGCTAAGTTAGCAACCACAGTGGTTAGGTCCTGCAGTAGTTCTTCCAAAGTTCTCCTACCACCAACAACATGATGACCTTAAACTCTTCCTCCAACCTGACTATTAGCCTCATTCCTAATTCCCCTATTAACACTATCGTTTGATATGCTTCACAGAAATTGCAATCTAACAAGGAATTCACAAGTCACAACCACACTACAATAATCCCTAATTGGCACAATCCTAATTATAACCTTTATTTGATCCCCAACTCAAAACTTAACACAAACAACCTCTGCTTAATCTCTAATTCAAAGCCCTAGCACAACAACAACACAACCGGATACATAAACAATAATAACAACCAGCCCTAATTCAATTACTCAATCCAACAATAGAATCCACAACCAATGACAACAACTACAATAATAACCCTAATTTCAATTGTTATCAAAACCAAGAACAAGCCTAAATTCAATCGTATAGCAACAGCACAACCCAATCAATAACCTGCGTACAACCCCAAATTAATGACAATCTACCACAACACAAATTCACAATATCAAAACCCTAATTTCTCAATAGAATTTCAATCAATCACAATCTCTTTTCTCAATCTAAACTCTGATACCAAAAGATGATGTGCCATAAACTATGATATAATCAAATAATTCAAGTTCTAAGGCAACAATCCACAATAATCGATTCCAACAATCAAATAACGAACAAGAACACAAATTAAACTTAAACCCTTCCCGAATATGACACACCAGCAAGAGAGTAGTCATAGTACGAATTTATTGATATGATGCATAATAATCTAATACCATCACTCGCCACAATCTAGCGGATTGATAAGAGTATATGAAGAAGAAACTTCACTATATAATTCTCAAATGTTCAAAAAGTCCCAAATTCTTATGTTGCAAACCTATTTATAGGAAAAGTAAAACAACATTCGAAAAGCCTCAAACTAAACTAATTTAAGAAAGTAAGTCGTTGACTTTAGAGAAGGAAGGCTACCGGCCTTGGAATTTTACACCATCGCCCCAGATGGTTGGCTTAGATGGAAAAGTCGCTGGCCTTTATGGTTAGCCTAAAGATGTCCACCTCCAGCTCTTGTGATTTGATTCTTACATCGAAGAAATTTGTAACAGTTGTGATTTGATTCCCATCAGTCTCTATGCTTCTAATTTAAACTTAAAAAAATCTGCTTGAGGCATATTAAAGTATACTATTTTATTATGACTGTCAATGATAACATGGTACTTTGACAACCAATTAATTCCTAAGATTATGTTAAACTCCATCATCTTTATCACCAATAGTTCTACTATCATTACTCTACCCTCTATCTCTACCTTCTAACTCCTAAGGGAGTACTAATACCTAGAAAATCATCTAGACATTTAGAAAACAAAGCACAACCATGTACAAAGGAATTAAACACACAAGAATGAGTGGCACCAGTATCTAAAAAGATATAGGCACTACAGGAGTGTACTTAAAGCGTATTTGCAATAGTGTCCACATCTAAGAAGTCTTAGTACTGCTACTATTAGAGTGCAAATACTTTAGCTAGGACCCATTGTTTAAGGCCTCCTATCCATGATCTACTAGCTTATACCCTTACTAAAGGTCTCATCGCCTATTAAACTAGTGTTATTTGATTCCTTACCTAGCCACTAATATAGTTAATTGCCTTATGTCTCCTCTACTTATACACATGATAAAAGACTAATGGAATCGATCTCTTATTGTAATTCCTACTTATATAACCTGACTTCTCACAAGAGAAGCATGCACCCTTTGGCCATTTGCAGTCCATTTACTCATGGGGTCTATAACATTTGATACACCTAATTATATAAGTAACTGAGGAAAGTACTAGAGGCACTGGCCAGGTTTATAGAGGAGTTGCAATAACTAGGGGATTGTTTTGCAATAGTTAAGGCCTCTTACCCTATCTTAAACTACTACACTAGAAGCTAACCTCTTACCTAAAGCCACTCTATTCCTACTATGTTCCATCAATTTAGCTTTATCCACCACCTCCACATAGGTGGATAGCTGAAAGGATTTGACTTCATGTTGGAGATTTAGCTTTAACCCCCTTATAAAAATCCTAGCTCTAGACCCATCATTAGCACGTATCAACTCAAGTAAGAACTTAACTAAGTGATTCAACTCCACCTCATATTCCTCTACTAACATGTTCCCCTACTCACAATTATAATAAGTAGCTTCCATATTGTCATGAATGTTGCTAAGGAAACATTTCTAGTAAAACAACTCTTAGAATCTCCTCTAGTCCACATATCCTCTTACTAGCCTAAGAACTGATGCCCACTAACTTGCTATAGTCCCTTTTAGAAAAAATAAAGCATAGTCTACCTTCCTATCTTCTAAAACTTTGAAGGCAGCAAAGGTCTTTTCCATCTCCTACATCCAATTTTCTACCTCTATTGAGTCATCAATCTCAGACTTAAACTCCTTTGCCACTGGAACAAACCTATCTAACTTATTGGTGCCTTAGCTACTCTAGTTTATTAGGTGTTCTACATTTGCTATTGTTATACTATTAACCCCACTAGGTTGTTCACAAGCTTAAGGAGTTGGGCAGTTTAGTCTGTAACTTATCCATGTCCCCTTTATGGCTGCTAATCATGAGGATACCCCTCATTTAGGCTACCTCACCTAGCACCTCTTGATGAACTTGAACCAGTGATTCTTCTTGGAGGCATTTTACTTAAGGTATTAAATAAAAGAGTAAACTAAAGAGTTAAGTACAAATGATATATATAATATATATATATTGAAAAGGAATTCAAAGTAATTATTTAAGGGAAATAACAATAAAACCATAAAATAAGTAAGTAACATATAACACAATTGGACCCGATAATCTGCCCACTCTCTTCACAATCTCGCTACCCTACATATTCAATACCTAATTCATCTAGAGATCACAACCTACTTTCTACTATTTAAAGCCTATTTATTAATCATCGGCCTAGTTTCTGAGGATCTTCAAACCTAAAATTTAATACCATTTAAGTTATAATGCCCTAGAACTCGGAATGTTACATTACGCCATGTGTCCTTATAGAATAAAGACACATTAAGGATTTTAAGCATTCTAAATCCACATAAACCTACAATAACTATTAATCACAATTAATGGAAACCATCATCTTCAATAGGTGCATTAACTAAACTTCAATTCTAAAATCCTCCAATCTAACTACCATGCATATCTTAGTACACAAATAAATATGAAAACTAATTCTAAAAACCATTAATATAGAATTCTAAAGGGTGAATAGAAGTCTCATCTTCCAAATGGAAATAACATCCTCCTACTTTAGTCATATCACTATATATAATTCTTCTCATCTCCTAGTCATCATAGAAGTAAAGATTATTTAAGTCAATCTCATCCTGAGTATAATTTGCTAAGTCCTCATCATATGTCACATATTCATCCATACCTATAACTAACCAAAAAAAAAAAAAAAAATCCCTAAAGGATGAGCTAATGCCTAGCATGCATAATCCATAAGCACACACGCATGATTAAACATATCTTGAATCACATGCATTAAGAAAAAAATCAAACTAGCAGCTAATTACAATCTCAATTAAGTCATTCATACAACAAAGGAGTGCTCATGAACCCACCAAACCATATAATATAATAATACATAGTATGGTGTTAGGACCAAAATTTTCTAAAGTGACCATTTTATCTTTGGACTCAATTTTATCAAAACTAGCTTAAAAATGGTATTTTAAACCTAAACAATATTCTAAGACCTTAATTAAATAAATTAAATCAATAGGGAGTTATTTCAATTCAATAATGATTGATAATTTGAGGTTCACATACCAATTTCCTATAAATGACTAAAATGCCCCTACACTCGATCTTAATAAGAAATGACCTAAAAGTTTAGGTCTAGGCAATTAAATTAGAGTAATAGAATATCATTAGACTAAAATAATGATTCAAATGAAATTAAGATGCCAAATAGTCTAAATAGACTCTTAAGATGACATTTGTCTACACTAGGTGAAAAGGCATGTAAATGGTAGTCTCCACTTGAGTTTACCCTAGAAGATTGAGCTAAATATCTTCTTATAAATACTCTACAAAGGTAAAAATGCTAAACCCTCATCAAATACCCCAATCCTCACTCTAAAACCCTAACCTTTACATTGAATTAGCTACTAACTAAGCTTCCTCATGATGTCTATATAGGTCTTGATCAAGAAGAGGAACACTAAGGGCACTTTTTCTTGGGAAGTGAACTCATTGAAGTGGGTAAGTGAAATTTGTTGAGTTCAAGTAGGATTAAGTACTTTAGTCTTGGATTTAGGTGCTAATTAGTACTTTTGATTATAGAAACTTGTTAAAGTTGCAAAGGAAATTATCATTGGATCTTAGAGAGGGGTGGCACACCTTTGTTAAGAGAGCTAAAGTGACACTAAGAGGTATGAAATTCATCTCTATTAAAATGTGGATAGATTAAGATGATTTGATGATGAAATAAGCATGGTAGTTGACTCTATAATGAAACTTTGTTTTGGTTTGAAGAACCCCTTGATGTTATCACTAGTACTACTAGTTTAGGGTGTATTCTGATCTCTTCAAATGATGATAGGATACTAGATAGGTTAATGTAAAGCTTAGATAATGATTAAAAGGATAATAGGATTGAAGTGAAAATTTACATGGTAAATGAAATTATATGTGATGTGACCACCCCTTTGAGGATTTCATGTTTGATTCTTGGTTGGATGATGTTCTTGAGCATGTTAAGATGTTTAATTGATGATTATTAATTAATTTTAGGCTTAATAAATGTTAAATATGATGTATGATGTATATATTTTAATTAAAAAGCTCAATCTTGCCAGAATTAATAATTTAGAATGTGTCGTGGATGATTTGGTAATATTTAATAAATTTCCAACATGCATATTATATATTTGGAGTAGGATTTAAGGTTTTATTGGAGCTTATTTGATAACTTAGGGTTTAGCCAAGATTTAGTGAATTAAAAAATTAGTTTACATGAAAAAAATTGGAATTAAGACCCATAAATATTAATTGCCACCCCTATGATGATTTATGTGTAAATCTTTATTTTAATTTATGATAATCAATACATTGATATGTTTATTGATGATTTTATTTGATTTGGGGTTAAAAGATGCAAATTTTGATCTATAATATGCATTTAGTAACTTAGGCCCTTAAATTGATCCTTAGATGCATTAATATATGAAAATGAATAAATTTGGCACAATTGCTAAAATTTCCAACATGAATGACCTTATAATTTAATGTCTAATTTAAGCCCATTTGATAATTTAGGGCTTAGACAAAGTTTGCTTAGTCAAAGATTTGGTTATAGTAGGAAAATTGTATGTTGGGTTGTCTATAAGTGGAACACCACTTGCATGTATGTTTTGGACCTTTATTTTTGTTCAAATAATTATAATTGAGGAGATGACATGTTTACTTGATGATTTCAATAAAGTCAAGGGCCAAAAGATGTTAACGTTAACATGTAATAAGTATATAATGGGTTGGGGCCCTAAAATAGTTAATTTGAGGTTTGTTTGAATTAAAATGGGCAAATTAGGCTCATTCCCAATAATTTCTTGCATAATTGAAAATGACATTAGGCCTGTAGGAATTTAGAATTAGGTTAGGAGGCATGCTTAGGATATAATGCTTTAAATCCCTTCAAAATGGTATGAATTTGGACCTCTTTGATAATAAAATGTATAGAAAGGGAATAATGAGACATTTGAAGGAACTTAGGCTAAGGTTGACCTAACCCCAAGTTAGCCCATCTAAATAGACCCATGAACCAACCTACTACCCTTCCATATGAATGGTTCATAAGACATTTCATAAATTACATAATTGGGCCTATTAAACTAATTTGACCTAATTGAATTAATTTTGGAGTTAGATGGGTAAATCAATTTTAGATAGGTTTAATTGGACCTAAATAAAACTTTTGACTTAAATTAAGTAAGTTAGGCCTAGAATATCTTATTAGGACTAGGCAAATGAATTAGAACATTATAATACCAATTGGACAAAATTAATTAGATTAAGTAATTAGATATATTAAATCAACTAAAAGGGTTAATTAACTTAATTATGGCTAGTGAGCCCACTTCTAAAAATATTTAGATTTACTTTTCTTTAGGGCCTAATACCCTAATTGAGCATTAGTAGAAAGCACATAATAAATAGACTTAGATAATATAGGAGACATAGTGAGCTTAAGTTCGATGGGCTTGATCTTAGGAAATAAATAAATTAAAACCCAATTAAATAATGAAAATAATAATTGGCAACTGTAATAGCTTAATCTAGCCTAATTAATAAACATTAAGTATGATAGGTCAAATTTAGCTGAAAGTTAACTAGGCCTTCTTACACTTTTATTTAGCCCATGACTAGTATTAGCTTCAGTTAGCTTCAAACCAAACCTAGATTAGTAACTCAGTTGATTAAAATAGATTATTGACTTTAATTTTCTATTTTAATTTATGAAATCAAATAATCTTTCTCAGTGGGAATTGACCTTCGACTTGAGCACCTCCAACCTTTTAAGTATGCAGTAACATAAATATTGCTTACTAAGATAGAAATAAAATAGCCAGACTAATGACTAAACTTGGCTAAGAATCTGAACACTACTTGTGCATGGTCACTTCTAATCAGTGAGCAATGCCCTTGGCTTGAAACTATGGCTATGGTCTCATTTTAGTAACCCTAATAGGTTTAAGCAGTTAGACTATCAAGGAATGGATTGATGGGTAGCTAATAGGTGATATCATGTTAGATAACGAGCATTATAAATAAAGTAAAGGTATATCAAGAGTTGCTTAGGGTTATGGGTCTCAACAAACAATACAATATAGTTAGAATATGATAAATGAGGAATGCATAATAGTGGTGGCACTTGGATGAGGCTATTTTAGGTTTAGCTTTTAGCATGGAATCTAATTACTTCCTTTAACTCCCAATTTCCACTATGGTAGTATTAAACCTTAGGTCCCCTATTATGTTTTTGAAGTTATTAGTACTCCCATGTTGTTTGTTTACATTATAAAAAATAATTATATATTAAATGATTGTTTATTGCATTAAAATTAGTCTTAGTTGACATCTACTAGTGCTTGTGTTACTATTATATTGGATCTTTTGGCTTACTTTTCTCTTTTATGGGTGAGGATATGTCTATGGAATTGTTATACAACTCAATGGGGTATGGCTCCGAGAAATCGTTTTGGGACTATGAAGATGATTTAGAGGATGAAGACCATTAGTTGTTTATTTTATGACTACTATTATATCATTCTGTATTAGACTTATTATGAGAGTCATCTATGACTCTATAGCCTATTTCCCTTACGTTTCTATATTTAATATGGACCACTTAGGCCTTAAGATCTAGCCTTTAATCTAGTACCTACTATCACATTTTTCCAACTGAAGGGAAACATCAAATGTTTTACAAAACTTAATTAAATTATTTTGAAGTCCTAAAACTAATTTGGAGACCCATCTAATAATTTCGAGCTTTATGTATTCTACTTAAGTAGGTTGTATGAAGAACAGTCGTTGCCTTATAAAATTAGGGGCGTGATAAGACAAGTGGAGAGCTAACAATGAGATTGGCTTATAATGCTTTAATGGAGGAAAGAGGAAGATCTACTTCCAACCAATCATATGAATGGATTTAGAAGTTAAGAGTGAACCTGAAGTTGTAGTTTCTTTATATATATATATATATAGAGAGAGAGAGAGAGAGAGAGAGAGAGAGAGAGAGAGAGAGGTATATTCACAATGGGCTCCTAGTGAAAGTTCACTTGATTAAGAGGGGGCTAACTGAGGAGGATCTCTATATATTTTGTCAATCAAGTCTTGAATTAACAAAACACCTCTTTAAAGACTATCAATGGAGCAAGGTTGTTTGGATGAGTTTAAAGAACACTGATAAGTGTTGAAAAACACTTATAATTTGTTAATTTTTTTTATTTGGTTTCAATCTAATTTATAAACACATTTGAATAAATATTACACTTAATCTTCTTATATTTTGATTTTAGGACATTAAAAGCTACTTTAGATAGAATGAAGCAACATTGCATAAATTTCATGTAAATAAAAAAGAAAACAATCAAATTGTGAAAGTGGATTGGATGATATGGCCTCAAACACAACCATGTTAGGAGTCGTGTCAAGCTTATATGATAGGATGAATTGAAAGGCCGATGTAAGACCTTGCCAGTAGGCATGCCATGTTGACATAAGCAAGAGCACACCTATGTCCATTACTATGCCAAAGCCAATTTTCAATCATTTGCTAAGAACTTTTCAACGAAAGATACATGGGCACTTACACAATCGTATTAAGGTCGTGTTGTAAGAAAATGTCACTTTTCAAATCAATTGTAGTTATTAAAGATTACTTTACTAGAGTATAATCAATCTAAAAGATGCAAGTTCCTAAATAATGAACCTAAGTTTCCTAGTTTACAAAGATCCCATTTTATGTCTTAAGAAACTCTAGCTTTCCTAGATGGGAGACACTTGATCACTATATAAAAGGTGCAAAGTTTAAGCTTTGAAGACATAAAAATTTTAGAATTAAAATTAGAATAGGGGTAGAATTTCAACTTATTATTGTTCTTAAATCTTTGATGCTTTTCTTTATGCATTATTCTTATAGTTTTGCTTTCAAATTCAATATGATATTAGCTTAATTTTCCTTTTGTACTCAAGTATAATGAACTTTAAAATGAAAGTGTGATTGCTAATTGTTTATTTAATGAAATTATTGACATTCTTGTAATCCAACCATGTGTGTTTGATTCTTTTCAAATCAATATTACTAATGTGTCAGTCTAAAGTTTGATTTCATCTATAGAAACTGAGAGGTCCTATGTTTGAATGGATCTAGCATAAGTGGAAAGAGCTACACACAATCATAGAGATAAGATGATGTAAATCTTTTGAATAATGGTTAAGCTGAATAGTAGAATTCACTAATAAAAAATAATGCAATTTTAAGGGTTTAAACAAGGAAGATATTCTAATTAATCAATCTAGAATTAGGAATTAATAAGCTTGAGAAAGTTATTAGTTTAAAATAGTAATTCCCATGATTCAAGAATACAATAATGGAATTGAATAATAATTAGTTAATTGCATTAATAATTTTAGGAAGATTCAATATCCTAGTACACATTCATAAATTATTATTTTCTTAATTAGGTTTGCTAATTTTATCACTTGAATTTGGCAATTAGATAAGAGGAGAAAATGTTGATATTAGTAATCATAATCTTTGTGGAATCAATACTTAATGTTATTATTCGCTATACTATAGCATTAGTAGGTGCACTTGCCTATAGATTTATGATAGTGAATAGACTAATATCAAACACACTAAAATTTTTTTAGTGCTTTTGAGATGGACTTTAAAGGCTAGTTGAAGTCTAATAGCAAGTTGCCTAGCAGTGTTAGAGGAAAAGCAAAACTACCTTGGCAATGTATATTTAAATATGTACTATAAGGGCTATTCAAGGAATGCAACAAGTGTATCTTTAACAACGGGCAAGGGAATTTATCATGTCTAGAAACTAATAAGGCAATAGCATTAAACATTAGGCAATGGTGAGAGGGAAGAAAAAAGTGCAAGATTTGGAGTGGGAGATGATGCATTAGGAGACTCCTTTTGGAAACTAGGTCGAGCTAAAATATGATGGAGCTTTGAAGGCAAATGGTTCTTCATCATTTGAGAATGGTGGAATACCATCAATGAACTTAGTGTAATTTTCTTTTTGGTTTAATTTTAGCATGGTTTCCTATAGGGAAAAAAATATGAATAACATTATCATTAATATACAATGTGTAATTAATGTTCAAACAATAGGAAGAGTATGATTTATGTAATATATCATATGTAATGTTCTAGAAATATTTATTGATGGGGAAAAAAATTACTAAATGATCAAATGCAACGACAGGAATATCATTAATGGGTAGAATATTAGGGTGTAATTTCTAAAAACAAAGTATATGATATAATCATAGTATATTACCTTAAACTATAATATGTAAGGTTTGCTAACAGTACAAATGAAATTCTTGTCAGCCACCTTAATATTGTTGACAGCTTTCTAAAAAACTATTAATGGCCTTTATATACTATAGCTCAAGGTAATGTATTGTGACTATACCATATAGTCATTTTTTAGTGACTATGGCCTTTAGATACTATAGCTCAAGGCAATGTACTATGACTATACCATATAGTCATTTTTTAGTGACTACACCATAAAATCCTCCGAATATTAGAAAAAGGTCTAAAAATGGTAAAAATAATAAATAACTAATCATAAAAGTTTGCACAATGTATGTGCATTATGAATTTACCAAGTGTTTTGGTCCTTCAATAAAGTGACCAAAGGGTTTGATCTTATAAATGTAGCCACATAATAGTAAGGGAACACTTGTAAATATTGTGATTTTTAAAAAATTCGCAAATATTGTACCTACAATAATTATTCCAAAAATAGGTTTCGAATATGTGAACTCGGTTTGTGAATTCGTTTTTTCCAAAATTTGCAAAATTGAAGGCACACACCAATATTGTACTATGTCATATTTTTGTGGCATTATCCCCACCATCCAATCATTCTACAAACCTATGTTGCAAACCTATAAAAGTTATTATAAATTGATACTGTAAATTTGCACAGTATCACAACATATGATCTCTGATACACTAGAAAAAATTTGCATCGATAGTTTGTATTATAAATGAGAGTTCTCAATTTATATGTTCAGTTTTAAAGTTTTCAATTTCCTCTTCCAGTCTTCTTTCTCACAATTTCAAAATTCTTATTTACTTAATTTATGTTTTATGTAGGTTTAGCTTGTTCAACTATGTATATAGAAATATCTACATGATATTTTTTCAGCTTCTTCAGCAAAACTATATTTTGGTATTTTTTTGTAGAGAAAAAATTATTTTTTTCCTATTATATTACTTTATATCAATGCATAAAAAATTAAATGCAATTATTTGTACTTTACTAATTTAATGAAAATGCCACTAGTTATTAATTAATCATTAATTAGTAATTAATTAGTCATTAATATATCATTAATTAACATTAAAAAATGAATTAGTAGCAAAATTTAGTATTTTTTGTAAATGAAATGTCTTAACTTTTAATTGTAAAAATTATTATAAAAGTAATCATTCATGATGAACTAATTAGTCATTGATCAGTCATTAATTAATCATTAGAAAATTAATTAGGAAAAAAATTTGTATTGATTATAATAAATTCTCTTTGTATTATTATAATGTATTTTTGTAAAAGTAGTTGTTAAATTAAATTGTTGTTAATTAACCATTAATTTATAGTAATTATCCATTAATAGGTCATTAATTAATTGTTAGAATATTAATTAGTGAAAAATTTTGTGTTAATTGCAGAAAAACTATGTTTGTGTATTTTTGTAAAAGTAGTTATAAAACTAATTTGTTATTTAATAGTAATTAGTCATTAATATGGTATTAATTCATTGATAGAAAATTAATTAGTGAAAAATCTTGTGTTGATTGTAAATGTAATATGTTTATGTGTTTTTGTAAAATTAAGTTGTTAATTAACCTTTAATTAATAGTAATTAGTCGTTAATATGTCATTAATTTATTGTTAGAAAATTAATTAGTAAAAAAATTAGCATTGATTATAAATGTAATATGTTTGTGTGTTTATATAAAAGTAGTTATAAAATTAAGTTATTAATTAACCATTAATTAACACTAATTAGTCATTATTATGTCATTAATTTAGTGGTGAAAAATTAATTAGTGAAAAATTTTGTATTGATTGTAAATACAATATGTTTATGTGTTTTTGTAAAAGTAGCTATAAAATTAAGTTGTTAATTAACCATTAATTAATAGTAATTAGTCGTTAATTAATTCATTATTAGAAAATTAATTAGTGAAAAATTTTATGTTGATAATAAATGTAGTTTGCATGTGTGCTTTTTTAAAAATAGTTATAAAATTAAGTTGTTAATAATTAATTATTAATTAATAGTAATTAGTCGTTAATATCTCATTACTTCGTTGTTAGAAAATTAATTAGTGAAAAACATGTGATTGATTGTATATGTAATATGTTTTTATGTTTTCGTAAAAGTAGTTGTAAATTTAAGTTATTGTTAATTAACTGTAAATTAACTATAATTATTCATTAATATATCATTAATTAATTATCAAAAAATTAATTACTAAAAAATTTACTATTTATTATAAATGTAATATCTTTGTATGTTATTGTAAAAGTAGTTATAAACTTAAGTTACTGTTAATTAACAATTAATTAAATAGTAGATAGTCACTAATAAGTCATTAATTAATATTTTGATATTTTGAGGAATACATGCAATCATATGGATTGATTAACCGGCAATATATTAGACGCATAGGGGTTGTACTTAGATTTCTAGTAAGTATAACATCAACACTAGTTGGGTGAATTATTGCATGACCATTCCCAATTTTATTTACGTTTTATTCTAATGTATAGGGTGATATGTTATGACAAATTTGCCTATCATTGAATCTTGGCACAACCATGAGGATAGTTGCTCATGGTCTTCATTTCATACATCGTCACCGGGGAGGTTGTACGCTGTACCCATAGGTGCCGCAGCAAAATGCTACAAGGTAAAGGCTAAGGTACAATTAACTAAAGTCTTCTAATCGTAGCCGATTCCTTTGTGCCAGAGGACCAAGGGACATCATCGACCTTGAAACCAGGGTGAGGCACAAAAGAATTCAATATAAGATCAATAGCTCCCAATGGATTCTAATGTGATGTGTGATAGCTTGAGCCCAACTTTTAATACATACATGATGCCACATTGTCATTTTGTCAATAGTCTAGTCCCAAAACCACCGGCCCCATTGAAGAAATGTTGTAATAAACAACCTATATATTAGGGTGAATCATCTAATCGTGATACATAATAGAGTCTAGTGCCCCCCAAACATTTAACGATACCCCTCAACAGCATTCAACATAAGAGTCACAAGAGTCACAAGCTCTCCCTACTTTATGTCCAAGCCCGTCAAGAGAGTTGACGAACACATTTACTGATAGGAATCAAAATCTTATAGGACCTATCACTAAGACAAGGGCTAAAGGATTACAAAATTTGGCGATGAGGGTCCTCTTCAAAGAAACCAACTCCAAAAATACTTGTATACTAACTTATTTTCTATTACTTATTTGTTGTGCATTCTAACAGGCATACTTATCAAGTTTTATAGGGCGATGGACAAACTCACTAAAACTTAACTTGTGGGTTATTCATGGACCGACATAAACCAAAGAAGAACCAATCCAACAAATTACTTAATTGAATTGAAGAACCAGTCACTTGAAGAACCTTGTACTTGTGATTGTTGTTTTGAGAACCGACCATTTCATTTAGCATTTGTAATTTCTTTTCTTGGAACCAGCCACCTAAGTGGCTTATTTGTAATTTTCATATGGTTTTTACCCTAATAGGAGCAAGTATAAATACTTGCTAATTAGGTTTTTCAGGGAGCTTTCGACATTTTGATAAAAAATACACTTGTTGCCATGAAGGGTTTCCTTTCATTGCAATTGATCTCTTATCAATTTCATTAGTGAAATTGTGGTGAGAACTAACTAAAGTGATTGTGAGTAATATCAATTATCTCTTGTTGATTTACAATTGTGTTTAATGAGTAATATTTAAGTGTAATTTATTGGCTACTTATCCATATCCACGTGAATTAGGGTTCTTATTTTTATATTTGCATTAAGTCAATTTGAGATTGAATTCTAATTCTTTTCCATCGTCTTCTATTGGTATTAATACAATTGTTTATTCCATATATCCATTTGGCTTCAATTTTTGTAAATTAGGGTCATTTTGTGAAGTTGTTAATTAAGACAATTGTTGGTGTAATTGTTTACTCACGCCATTTGCATTGGTGTTCTTGTGCTTTGGATTTTAAGCACATCATAATTTGGTATCAGAGCATTGGTTTTTTAGAAGGGAATTTTGTGATCTTCATTTGAAATTAGGGTTCTTGAATTTTTACTTATTAATCCAAAGTGTTAAGGTGGAATTGTAGTACTTGATTTCGGTTTTGTTGTGTCATATTTGTTGATTGCTTAAGTAGAAGTGGAGATCTTATTGTAGTCCCTTTATTCTTGAATTTTTCGTGAAGGGAAGGGAAGTAGGAAGTGCATTTATTATGTCATTTTCGGAATTGAGGGTACCTCATTTGTGAAGAGAAGAGAAGTGTAATTCTTGCATGATTGTCTCGGAATTGAGGAGTGCAATTTACAATTTCTAGATTTGAAATTGTGTGGAGATAAGGAAGATATTTGAAATTCAAACACCTTCTTTAAGTTTAAATCAATTCATTGAGTATTGAATAAGTGTTATTTAAATTTGAATTTTTCTTACCATTTGTGGAGAAGGTTACATTAAAAGTGGTATTTGAATCTTGTTGTTGCCATGAGTAGTGGAGTTTGTGTTATGTGTATTAAGTTGAAGGGTGTTATACATGAAGTGGAGTGGTGTTTGAAAACTTACACCATGATTGTGTTGTGTGTGTAGCGAATTGGAATTTGTGTTGTGGAGAGTGTTGCAATTTGTTGTGAGTTGTGTGTTAGAGTAAAAATAAAAGTGTTGCACGTGGCAGTAGAGGTGTTTATGTGTCATGAGCTACTTTATTTGAGAAAGAAGGGAATTGCAATTTTTTTTAAGGAATTTCGGATGTAAACTTACCTTCATTTCCAAATTTTGCTTTCAATTGTATGGAGGATTTGGAAACAATTTAAAATTCAAAAGCAATTATTAAGATGAAAGAGTTATTGTGTATTATTAATTATAGTACACTTTAACTATTTTGAAGTGTTTACTTACCATTTGGAGAAGCATCAATAATTGTTTCAAATTGTTGTTTGCTACCGAGATCAAAAGTGTATGTTGAAGTGTATGCTGCAATGTGGGTGAGTAAGTGATTGTTGTGTGTTGTAGTGAGGATTGCAATGTGGTTTATTGTATGTATTGTAATTAGAGAAGTTTTGCACCGTGGTTGTGTGTGATGTCATGGTGTGTGTGGTGAAGAGTAGTGTTGTTGTATAAGAGAACCATAGAGTATTTGATTCTTACCCTTTGGTTTTTTCTTTTGTAGTGGTTATTGTGTAGCTTTAGAGTAAAGTCATTGTGAAGGTGTGTATTGCACCGTGAGTGTAAGTGTGGTGTAAGGTTGGAGTGCGTTGATTGTGATGTGGTGTGTAGTGAAGTGTGTTGTTAGCTTATTGAAATTAGTAAGTAACCATGTCAAATGATTTGTATCCTTCTACAAATGTACTACATCGAGTCTTGACTTCGTCTCCAACCATTGATGATGGGTAGAGAGAAAATTTGTTTCATACTTCTTATAAAGTGCAAGATAACTTATGTGTCATTATTGTTGATGGTGGTAGTTGTACTAATGTTGTAACTGCCTCATTAGTATCAAAATTGCAACTTGTAACAACCCACATCTAGAACCCTACACATTACATTAGTTGAGTAAACAGGGGAGTCTCCATGTGACCTAAAGAGCTAGGGTACCTTTCAATATAGGGGATAAATACTATGATGAGATTGAATGTGATATTCTTCCTATGTGTGCATCCCATATATTACTTGGCAGGGCATGGTTGTATGATAGAAGGGTCTTACATGATGGTTATAGAAATACTTATATGTTCCAACAAGATGGTAAATGTATACTATTTAACCCTATGTCACCATCAGAGGTCCAAAAGATGTAAAGACGAATAAGTTAACCATTAGAGGTTCTTGAGGTTCATAGTTAGATAAGTTAACCTTTAGAAGACTAAGTTGTTTAGAAGCAGATGTGTCAACCATCAGAAGTTCCTGAGGTTCATAGTCAGATGACTCAACCTTTAAAGGACCGAGCGGTTCAGAAATAGATGTGTCAACCATCAGAGGTCCAAAAGGCTTAGCGGCAGTTGAGTAAACCATTAGAGGGTTAAGAGGTTCAAAGACATATAAGTGAAATAGGGAAGGAGAAAACAATATTGGTGGGATAGTTTGAGTTAGAGGAGGTTATAATGGATGATAGACCATTATATGTGTTGCAGATGAGTCATATCCTAGAGATAGAGGGGCGAGAGCAACCACCCCCTATGGTATCTCAAGTATTGGGAGACTATAGTGATATTTTTATAGATAACTTACTAGGAGAATATAGAGTCTCTACTACATTTGACCTAGCAGATTTGAGGACAAATCTTCTTAAGGCTCGAGAAGATGATAGGAATCAAAATCCTATAGGACCTATCACTAGGGCAAGGGCTAAAGGATTATAAAATTTGGCAATGAGGGTTCTCTTTGAATAAACTAACCCCAAAAATACTTGTATACTAACTTCTTTTCTATTACTTATTTCTTGTATATTCCAGCAAACATACTTGTTAGGTTTTACAGGGCGATAGACAAACTCACTAAAGCTTAATTTGTAGGTTATTCATGGATTGACATAAACAAAAATAAGAACTAGTTCAACAAATTACTAAACTGAATTGAAGAACCAGCCACTTGAAGAACCTTATTCTTGTAATTGTTGTTTTAAGAACCAGCAATTTCATTTAGCATTTGTAATTTCTTTTCTTGGAACGACCACCTAAGTGGCTTATTTATAATTTTCATATGGTTTTTACCCTAATAGGAGCAAGTATAAATACTTACTAACTAAGGTTTTTAAGGAGCTTTTAACATTTTGATAAAAAAAATACACTTGTTGCCATAAGGGGTTTCCTTCCATTATAATTAATCTCTTATCAATTTTATTTGTGAAATTGTGGTAATAACCAACTAGAGTGATTGTGAGTAATATCAATTATCTCTTGTTGATTTACAAATTGTGTTTAGTGAGTAATATCTAGGTGCAATTTGTTGGCTACTTATCTATATCCATGTAAATTAGGGTTCTTATTTTCAAGTTTGCATCAAGTCAATTTGAGATTGAATTCTAATTCTTTTCCATCATCTTCTATTAGTATTGATACAATTGTTTGTTCCATATATCCATTTGGCTTCAATTTTTGTGAATTAGGGTCATTTTGTGAAGTTGTTGATTAAGACAAGTGTTAGTGTAATTGTTGATTCACACCATTTGCATTAGTGCTCATGTGCTTTGGATTTTAGGCAAATCATTTCCCTAGCTAGCCAAATAGTTCACTAGGGAAAAGAATAGGATGAGATAGGAGTCTATTTTTTGTTATTAATTTCATATGTAATATGTGAAGGCGATAAATTTCTTACCATTATCTACTACATCATTTATGGAAATTAACATTGTTTAATATTGTGAGATAAATCTAATGAATATTAAAAAGGCTTACAAACAATTGTGAAAGAAAACATAAAAGTGTTCACAGCAAAATTAAAAAAGAATAATTTGTTACAACATCTTAAGAAATTACAACTTATGTATGTATAAATGTAGAAGAATCATAAACCTCCATAAATGATCCCCCTTCACGAAACCTACATAATGAAACAGATAATATTAGCATTACACATGTAATGTACAAATATATGTGAAATCATGTGTATTGGTATTTATCATTTACCATTATTGCATCGACATAGTCACATCCTTCTATTATGACCTTCCCCTCAGCATAGTCCACATGTGATTTTATCTAGATACTCTCTAATGTCCATCTCCGTGTGGTATCTTTTTTGCCTTGATTTTTCTTTCTTTCGTATGAGGTTTTCTCTTAGGTTGAGTAATAGAAAGTGTACTGGCTCCCAATCGAGCTATCGCCTATAGGCATGAAGTGCGTCCTATATATCAGCTCTTGCTATGTCCACTTATATTGATCAAGTATAGAATGCGTCATACAAAGCCTAATTGACGCACCTACTGCATAGACATGGGAGTGTGCATTCTGTATATTTGCTACTTTTAGCAACTGCATGTGCTAGAGGCAAAGTTAACAATATGCGTTCAGCCCCCTCCCCTTAACTCGTTTGCCATACAACGACTATCGGTGAACACTTCAAAAAATCTATCCTGCCTACTATAGTCGATGATCTTATGGTGGTTAGCTCGTGAACTCCATTTATCAATCTTTTCGGTTGTATATTTGGTGAAAATTTTACTCTTCGCCATATTCTTCAAAGCCTTCGAATGCTTTTGACGAAGCATCCCACACAATTGTAGAATGTCTTCTTCACCAAAAAAGTCATAGGTAACTCTCAAGCCCTTTTCAATAGAAAATATTAGCTTTCAACAATGTTAGAAGTCATATACTTAAACCTATAACAGCCATCATGAACTAACATCTAAATATCCAATGATAGATCATCAAACTAATCTAACACATCAGGCTTAGTAATCCCCACCTGCTCCATCACAAAGTTTAGCTTATGTGCTTGTGCCTGTAACCTAGTGTATGTAACCAACCTGTTGCATTGCATGTTTTTATGTGCTGAGTTGAAGTTGCTTACAAAGTGTCGTAGACAAAATCACCGCATCGCAAATGGAGGGCACCATCCATTGGCTTCTTCTTCAACTGCTAACTTGATGTCATCATGTCTATCCGATAAAAAAATATGGTTTCTCAGCTTGTCCAGTCACCAAAAATATATTCTTTCAATTTCCTAAAAAACCAGCCCTATGTTTCAACTGTTTCTTGATCTATGAGAGTGAATGCTAGTAGAAGTATATGGTTGTTGCCATCAATGCCATAAGTAATTAGCAACTTATGACTATATTTCCTATATAAAAAAGTTACATCAATGGTAACAATTGGTCTAAGGAATCTCTATGCTACAATACACAGCCTAAATGCCCAAAATACCCACTTCAAAGTAGACATCCCAAGGATAGTTAATCTGCTCCACCCCTAATCAATTGGTATTCCAAGATTTATATTTTTTATGGTATTTAGAAGAATAAGGAATTCATTGTAAGACTTCTCCCAATTCTTGTGCATATGCTTTATAGCCTGTTTCTTTCCCTTCCAAACAAGTTTCTTGCATATCTTATAGCTAAATTCCTGTTCAACAAAGAAGAAAGCTCTGCAACCTTCATATCAGGATTGTCCCTAACAAGATTTACAAACCAGCTAGCAAGAAGATTGTAACCTAACTGTAGGTGATCCTGACTAATTAGTGGGTTATTGCATGTGTGTGGACCATCAAATCTCGTCGCTATGAACATGCCCTCTAACTTATTCTTTTAGGCCTAAAATCTCCATTTACAACCATTGTCTCTTCTTAAATAATAAACAAACCAAAGCAATGGACTAGATTCTATAACGGTGAAGTTACAATGGTTCTTTACATGGTAAGACTTTATTGCATGAATCACATCTGCTTTTATTCTAAATCTCATGTCCCTATAAAAATCATCACTACTGCTAGAACTATTGCAAATATTATTTTACTCCTGCTTGAAATAAATATAACCATCATCATTGCCAATGTTATAGTATGGAATAGGATCTCTAACTGCTATGCTTGGTGGTTTAACCTGCTCTAATTGATATATTTCTTGTGTCGAGTATGCAAGTATGGATGGAGAGTCCTCTTTAGGTACTTCATCTCCATCGTTTTCACTTTCTCCATCTTCCTCCTCAGAACTCTTCTCGTTATCGGTACTCTCCTCCTCAACACCCATTCCTACATCCATGTTTGTAGCAATTTTTGCTCCCAAATGAATCATGTATGAATCATGTATCTTTAGTCGTTGTAATACTGAAGTAACTACTCTATCTACTTTATTTTCATTATTGCCTTTCATTAGGGTTAGAATTGATGGTTCAAATGTCGATAGATCGAGCTACATTTCTTCCATGTTATGTGACGAATGTGGCTACCTACTTGTTTCAAATGTCTACTTTAATGAAATTTTCAACATCTTCACCATCTTTATTTGCCATAAAGGCATAAGATTTACTACCCCCATCTAACACAAGATTCCTATGAATTATCTCAACCCCAACTCCGGTTGGATTGACTCCAATGCTCCAGCATATTTTGTTTAAGAATTCGGTGTAATTGACATTTTTCTTCATTTTCAACTTCTTGATCGGATCCCTATCATATTTAAACCCCCAATTACCAACCACAATATTTCCAAACGCGTAGATCATTAATTTTACATAGTCAACCATTATTTTCTTATCCACAATAAATATATATTATTGATTTTTCTTTAAATGAAAATTTTAAATAACAAATTGTAAAAATTAGTCCTAAAAAAATCACAACTTTTTGTATCAATTTTAATTTTAAAATTTTCCCATTATTTCTCAACAAAAAATCACACATCTAAATAACAACACTATGAAAATTATTTAACAAACTAGAAGTTACATATTTCTATTACAATATTTTTCCATAACAACATAGAGAATATTTTAAATTCAACATTTACAAGTAATATTAAAATTTTCATCAGTATAAAGTATTCTCAAACTAACCTAAAAATTAACTATTGCATATTAAATGTTACAGGATCTACATAAATCATGTCTAACACATTACAAACTAACAACAAGCAATAATATTTTTTATAAAACATAACATTATAGCAAAAATTTCCTCAATACTAATATCGAACACAGTAAAAAAAAAATTAACTTTTTATAAATAAAACATACCACAATTGATTAATCATTGATGAAATGATATAGCAATGTATTCATTCAAATCCCACCTCTTCGATCTGCATAAGCACTTCTTCTTCTTCTTCCTATGAATGAGAAAAAAAAACGTACAAATGGAGTTTTGAATTGACGATTGATGTTAAAGTAAAAAATAATTAGATGGTGGGATTAGGTCGATTGTACTAAAGGTGCATACATACTTCGTCCCTTTAGGCAAATTGCTTGAAGGTGCGAATATTATTCATACCTTCAGTACAATTTTTACTAAAAGCGTAGACCAAACCTATATCTTTAGTTTTGCAAAATTTGGCAAAAAAGTAGTCACAAACTAGATCTATGCTTTCAAAACCTATTTTTGGAATAATTATTGTGGGTATAATATTTGCGATTTTTTTTTGAAAAATTACAATATTTAAGAGTGTTCCTCAATGATCAAAAGTAGGACTATTATTAATATTAATATATAAACTACAATTAATGATATAACAATCACAGTATGAATAGTAATAAAATACATGTAATAGAAGATTTGTGATACTATTGGTAGCATGAATAGTATTAACACAGTATTAATGCATAATAAGTAGCTAATATATAAAGTAATGGAGTGATTAAGTTTAGTGGAAATTTATTGCATGCCAATGGTTATAAATGATTAAATGTAATAACCTCAATATTATGAATGGGAAGAATATTAGATAGGGGATTAAGAAGGTTAAAAACAAGTAATTAATGGTAAAAGTTTGTACAATGTACATGCATTTTACGTTTTGTAAATAAAGAATTTTTGGTGGTAATGGAAGGATTTATTTATTTATTTTGGACTCCAATTCTTATATTAATATTTTGAAAATCCCATACATTAGATTTTGCTAGAAAGAAACCAGCTCAAAATCGCCACTAGCATGCAGCAGCATTCTTGATATCCATGTTAAGCTTATATTCCTAAAAAGGCTGCACTTTTGCCAACACAAATAGATAATATCATCAATTTGCTTGTCCTAACATAATCCAGACCCCCAAAAATACCCCAAAGTTCTACTTCCTAACGGAAGAGAATAGGGATGATACTTCTAGCTAGACTTCAATGGCATATGCCATTATGATCTCTAATCATACAGCCTATTCCCACCTACCCTGTCATTTCTACTGAACCATCACAATTCAATTTGAATTGTCCATAGGAAGGAGGCTCCCACTCTATCTCAAGCCATCTATTATGCTTAGCCTTTGACTTCTTAAAGCCCAAAATTCTGTAGTATTTGCCAAACAACAAGGAAGCCAATCTGGAATGGAAGAGTCCTCCTGAAATATTCGTCGATTTCGCTCTTAATGGAAGGATTTATTTTATTAACACGCCGATGGCATTCTAAATTACATCAATTTTAATATAAAATAAGTAATAAATATTCAAACGATAATGGAAGTGCAAATTATATTAATATATTACAATATGTAACGAAAGCATTTATTTTATTGACATACCAATGGCAGTATGAATAAAATTAATATTAATGTACAATATCTATAATATAATATTGAAGTGCAAAATATTATTTTTGGCATCAGACATCTTAAAGTATAACATTTTATGAATATATTCCTTCAATTCAAATTCAAATTATGTGTTTTATCACACAAACAATCAAAAGTCAATTCTTTTCACTTTGGTAGTTTTCATTTTTTATACATCGTGTTTACCACTTTGAATAAGAAGACTAAATTCCAGTAAATGAGCATATAGAAATCAAAAAAACATTTAACTGTTATAGCAGTTAATATTTTTAACATATATTATGTTTGATATCTTTTATTTTAAGCATACGCATCATAGAACCTTGCCAATATAGCATAACTCATTTATAAACAAATAATGAAAGATTCTTTTTAATTGGGTTTTATTGAATATATATGAACACGTTGCCTGATGATTGCATGTCGAATAATGGCCTAAAAATGATAAAAACGAATAATTAGCGATAAAATTTTGCATAATATATATGAAATATGCATTTTTCAAGTTAGGAGTTTAATCATTGGTTAAAGTAGCGGAATGACAAAGTATGAGTGATATTGTTCCTGATATTAATATACAATATGCAATTAATGTTCAAACAATAATGAGAGTGAGAACAATTATAATAATAATATCAATAAATAATATAAGTAATATGAAAAATATTTATATTCATATACAATTTTTAATTTAAATAATAATAACACCACAACAAATGTAACGGATGAATATAGGAAATATGCAAAAGTAAAAATTTCCGATTATTGTTAATAGATGAACTATTAATCATTCATTTTTGTACAAAAGGAAAAAAGACAATTTTCTTTTGTTGTGTAAGTGTCTTTTAGGATATTTAATCAGCAATTTTATGTAACTAGTCAGTCATTCATTGATACACTTACATTTTTTACTTACGAAAAAAAGAAATACAGCTGGTACAAAATAATTTTTGGATAATGAATAATCGACATAATTGACTAAAATAGGAAGGTCAAAATTAACCCATTTACCCAAAAAATTGAATTATCTCTGAAACATTACATATGAGATTATATAATTGCGGTAATATAATTAAAGGTCCGTGCTATATATGGATTTTGTTTTAAAGCATATAAATTTTAAGAGAAAATAAAAGATTTATTTAAAAAATTATTACAATTAACTTATGGTACTGTTATGGGAATATGCCCTAACCACGTTGAAAGTAATAGAACATAATTTTGCACAATTCAGAACAAACAATTTAAATAAAACAAAAATGATTATGATGATATAAATAAAGAACCATTTAAAAACATAATTATGAGAATAAAAATATAATGAACCATTTGCATGAGAAGTACCTTTTACATAAATTTTTTCCCCCCTTTTGCAGAACCAAACAAGAAAAGTAATAATAATAAAAGAAAAGAAAATTCACATTACATATTCATTTATAGCAAAATGATATTAATATATATTGAATCATATTCATATTTTTGGTTTCAGAAATATATATATATATATATATATATTTCAAGAATTATAATAAAAATAAATAAATCTTATCTATACCACTAGCTACAAAAGCCTTAACCGGAAAAAAAAAAACATCTATAATCATAATTTAAATTATTTTCCGCATATTACATGGAATTTTTAACTCATCTTAACATAAACTTGGAAAACTTTATTGAATAAATTAAAATATAAAGGGCCCCAATGACCTTTAGTATATAAAGAGCTATTTTGACAATACTTGTTTCATTTTTCTTTTCTTTTTTTAAGTACAGTTTTCCTTTACTTTCCTGTAATTGCCTCAAGATAATTCATAAATCTCTTCCGCTTCGTAATTCAAAGGAATTCAACAGAAATACTAACGTCCGTGTACTTTAAGAATTCAAAGGACAAAAATAATAAAAAAACGTTGCTTGAATATCCTGGCTTGCTCTGACTCTTTCTGGCCTTTTATTCCATAATTCAACAAGATTGATTAAATTCCCTCGGAAACCTTGCGAAAGACCTTAAAAATTTTCGTGACAACGACCGAAAAAACTTGAATGGATTCAAACTTCTTTAGATCGTAGCTCATACCGACCCTACATCTTGAGATCACTTGAAAATATCTTTAAAACTTGTACAAAAGTATCTGTCGTAGTTTCCCTAAACCCGATCCTCATAAATTTATGATAATTAAACAAATACCTAATTCTCTAATCTGAAAATTTTCTGCTGAAGCGTATTCTTCAAAATAATAATAATAAACAAACAAATAAATAATTGTTGTTGAACTGATTATACCGAAAAATAAATGCAACTTCCATCATTTTTTCAGGATACATAAGAAAACACATCCACTTATGGGATTTTTTTTTTTTTATAATCTATGTATATTATAGGTTGAGTAATCAATAGTTACACCCAAAATATTCAAGCAAAAACTTTGTAATTTGTGACTATGACGATGACGTGTTGGATTTTAGAGTTCAAACTATGTTACAGCATGTTTGACGGGTGGAATAACCATTCATGTGAGCCTGAATTCTGGAACCAGATACAGCAAGAAGAGGTGTAAATCCCAAAGATGTAGATCATAAGTTTTGTCCTATCGAAACTATGGATGATTATAAGCTTAATTGGCATATAAGAACTTACTCGGATAAGACTGTCAATCCCAGAAACCCTAAACTGATTAGTGTCTGGAAGCAAGACAACATTGCACTACACAATTTCTTCATATATTAAGAAAATCATCGTTCTTTTGCATGAAAATCGGCCACATATAAGTTTAATCGAAAAAGCTACCTCCGAACAAACTCTATAATGAGGAAAAGCATTCATGCTTTGTGGACAAATAACACAAATTCTTGGTTGTAACTGATATCACCCACAAGAAAAATGAAAAATATAATATGATAGATTTTTCACCACAAAATCAATCATCCCCGCAACATCGTAGACCCTAGAACAGAAAATTCACAGCAGAAACTGAGCAGAAAAAGGATAAAGAAATATTGCATTACCAATCTCATCGAAAGCATCGATATCGTGGATCTTGTACGGGTAAATACCAAATCCTATCGATCGAAGACATATTTCCTCTTTTGGACTAGGATCACCGATATAGCCGAGAAGCCATAGATATCGTGATGGGAGAAGATCCGCCGGAAGTTGGAGTAGAATGCCGGGATACAGTGCCGGAAAAACGAATAGCTGACCTCAAAAGAGAAACTGTATCTATGACCAAGCCTGCAAGTTCTCTGTACATATTTATGCTCTTCCTGAGCACTACGTTCATCAATATCAAAGCAGCATCCTCAAATCTCCACATTTCGTTTTGCTCTCTTTTTGCGTTCCAGAGGCAGCATGGAAAATAGTGTAATGATGGATTTGAAGTTTTGGACATGTTGCGATTGCGTAAGGACAAATGTATGAAGTCTACGAAAAGGACAATTTCAGAATTACCCTTTTGTCCCTAGATCATTAACAGCTAGCTGATAGACCGACATAGTTTCATGTCAAGGAGAGTAACGCGTTTTGTCGTTGAGAAAGGGGTTTTCTAGTAATTTGACGGTATGAATTATCGCTTTATATAAAAGGTACGGTTTCAAAAGATGATGACATTATGGGTTCATCCAAGAGAAGATTAACTTACGCCTGCCCACTGAAAATGGATTTGTACAATCAGTTCGTCCATGCCCGCCCAAATATGTCGACACTCCCCAAGGACATTTCTCTTGTTCAACGTTAACCGCTGTTCCTTCCATCTGAATGTGGATCCATCTTGACATATGATGTCTCTTCCTCATCTCTCTCTCTCTCTCTCTCTCTCTCTTCTCTTCCCTTCAATTCCAAATATGTTTATTAAGTCTTGGTGGTTGGTAGACTAATTAATACTACATTTATAGGCATTTGATATTTTGCTCGTCTATACATATTTAATTTCTCTTATTATAGGATTGTAGATATCATTTTTTTTTTATTTCTATAAGAAACAAACTCCACTGCATTATGATAACCCTATTATATATATATATATATTGTGTTTTTTCAGTCAATTGAACTACTTAGCATGCTTGTAAGTTATAATAAAAAAAAAAAATCCCATATCATGCATGAACTCTCAAGAAATCCTTGATGAGACATCCCGGATTCTTCTTTTCATTTTTTAAAAAAACAAAGAAATAGATTTAAGATTATTGGCTTGTGTTTGTGATCTAAGGATGTTTTAGGTTAGATACATATCACATATAAAATTCTAACAATGCATTTGATGATTGCATTACAAAGAAGAAAATGAATCATTTATGTGTTACAAGAAAAAAAAACAAACAAATTGATTATAAAGACACCAAACACAAGTTACATATTTTAAATTTTCTCTCAGTATTATGAATAATTTACAATTTCACCATTAAAACTATAAGATGTGTACCATTACCCATAAACTTCATATTGGTATATTTTCACCATTATTTTGCAAGTCAATAGCAAGAGTTAATGCCATGAATTGACTTCTTAAGCTAGTGGTAAGGCCCTAAAAGTCAACCTTAATTATTGAGGGATATATTATTGAGGTTTCACTTGATAGGCTTGAAACCAAGATCGCTTGATTGATTCATCCACTCTTAACTTTTCTCAATTGACTCTCACATGAAATAATCCTTTTACTAGGCCTTTTACTTTAATAAGCCTTCTTAAGCTAGTTTATAAAGCATTGGGCTTACCTAGACCTATTCACACTAAGAACCCATGAATTATAAAGAAAATTAAGAAGCATCTATTGACTGTGAAAAGCAATCTAATGGATATCATCAATAGCTCATTTCATCTATTAATCTTTGGAGTCATCTAGTGGTCAAGGTAGAATATTGAAATCTACAAATAGATACCTCCTCCTCCTTTGCACTATTTAAAGCATTGCATATTTTTTTGAAAAACATCAGCACTCTGCCAAAATCACTCCATGAAAGTTCTAAACAAGGCATTAACAAACAATAAACAAGAATGCTTGATTCAATCTTTTATCACATGCTCACACTTAAGAAACTAAGCTTATCTATTTCTCCTCTCATACCTCTCCTAATAACATTCCTCTACATGTCATTAGTTGAGGGCTTCTTAAGGTCATCTAGTATATGACTTGCACGTCGTCAATCATTTAAAATTATCCCACTGTACAGCAATTAATGCCCCTTACTTTTTATAGATTGCTATATGATAGTCTATACAATATCTTTCACATAAATGCCCTTACCATTATAAACACCACTTGATTTCACCACTACAAGACCCACCACTTGCTAGACTAACATTGGTGAAGCTAACCACTTTTATCAAACTTCCATCAGTAGTGAACTCTACTAACTTTGAAGCTTGATCTCTCTCTCTCTCTCTCTCACAAAAGTGTATGTTATGCATGATTGATTAAGGTTGTTTAGGTCACATAAGTTGCTATAGTTGCCTCGTTTAGTTGTCATGTTTGAGACCTAAATTGCATCTTACTCTCCCCCTCCATCTCTCTCTCACAAGTCCAGGTTGTGTAATTAAGGTTACACTTAGATCTAGTAAAGTTGGCGTAGATACAAGCTAGGGTTGATAAGCTCCACTATTAAGGGTATGACGATGGAGGTGGTTAAGGTTTCTAGATGGAAAAGATGACAAAACAGAATTAGGTTATCTTAATAGAACATTTTGGGAATAGACCCTTAAGGCCCATTTCAACTCACTTAGACTTCTGTCTAAGCTCCACTTGCTTATGCTAACTTATTTTAGATCATTTCAGCATAAAATTGCCTAGATTTGAGCCCATACTTCCTGACCTCAAGCTCAAATTGCTCATGTATATTCTCACAACAGATAAGTACAAACAAATGATATAGATAAGGAAATGGACTAGTAAAAAATACACCCCCACATTATCTAGAGAAGATCTTGAAAGTTAATACACTTCCCATATAAAGATTACCCATACTCCCTATAAATAGAAGTTGAAGACTATCGGGTAAAGAATTTTTTTACTCTTTACACTCTTAAATGCTAATTATTTTTCACTTATGCTAATGTAGGTATCAGAGTGGCCATGCTGGAGCAACCTCCACTACTCCCTTATAACCTGGCTTTTTTCCTTTTTTACAAGGGATTTAACCACCTCCAAAAAGCTAATGTAACATTTAGCACTGTCTCCATGATTTTACATATAACAAAATCCATGGCATCTCGATCAAAAACTGCCAAATCTAAGGAAATGATGGATGCACTAGCAGTGGACCAGAACATCTAAGCCATAATGTCCCAACAATTCCTTCAAACCCAAAACACAAACACTAACCCACAACAAATTGATGCCTAACATTTCTTAGATCTCGATAATCTTTGTAAAACACCAGCAACCCAAATGAAACCTTTCTCGTGAAGGACTCATCAACCCTGAACTTGATTAAACAAGGTTGTGATGAATCTATCATGGACTATCTTGCTTGATTCAACACCACAATGTTAGAGATCCTTAATGTTGATAAAGGAGTCACCCTTAATTGATGTGCCCAAAATCAAGTTCAAGCACAATCAAATGACTCAAGAAAAACAATTTACAAATCACATACAAACCGGTCCACTTAGATGACAATTCACGTGAACACCTTTGGAGATTTGATGGAAAACTAAAGATCAAATGATGTAATTACAATCCCTCTTTGTAATCTTCACCAAGTGACATCAAAATTGATTGAGAACCACGTGAAAATCATATCAAAATGGAAGCAACAAAACCGTGATTTCCACTCTTCCTTCAATTCCAATGCATGCCAACACTAAAATGATGTATAGTTCAAATACTAAAAGAACAATCAATCTTAACAAGACAAATGTTCATGAAATTACATTCACAAATAAGTCCAAGAAAGTTCAAGTCCACCCTAGATATGACTCACTAGAGAAGAAATGAAAAAACAATAAAGAAAGAAATCGATATGACTCACAATTTCCCCTTATTGCACTTGCCACAATTCCAATTCTTGGGTTGAAATTGATTAGAGGTTTTGAACTAGTATGAACCCTAATTCCCACACGTGAAGTGTTTGTTTCTAATTTGCAAAATGGCCTCCTCAAACCCTACTATAAGCAAGTATTTATACTTACTACTCCTAGGGTTAGAAAATGGTCAAAATTACAAGTTTGCCACTTTTAAGGTGACTAGTCCTAAATGAAAATTACAAAGAAATGAAAGTGTCCCAAAATAAAATACAACCTAAAATAGTTCATAAAACAATTACAAAATACAAAATATCATAAGTCTTCATGAACCAATGCCTCGGAATGGAAAACAATCACATCGGGTCTTTGATTGTCAATCTGAAAATGTTCTGTGTCCATCAACTGTTGTTGGACACATTGGTATCCCATGGAGAAATATTATTGTACCTGTAAGATTATTTCTCAAATACTTATTAGAATAATAGACATAAAGTAAAATAAGAGTGATTTGGATCATATCTAAATCGAGTTCTGAAAATATCGACGGTGTTAGAAATTTTCCCATCATCTCCTCGGGCTTCTGAAAGATTTGCCCTCAAATCTAGAGGATCAGTTTTGGAACTGAACCCTAATGTCTCTGTTGTCCTGCACTTCCGGCTATCAAAGGTAGTAGATGGATTTCTGATCTGTTCTTGAAACCCATAGACCTCAGATGGAGTCATTGGTGATAAAACTATGCGAAATTCGCCCATGCTGAACATGTAGATATTTTTAAACCCATCATGTAACACCCGTCGATCAAACAACCAAGGTCGACCCAACAGTAAATGGAATGCATGCATAGGGACTGCATCACACAGGATCTCATCATGATATTTCTGCCCGATATTCATAGGAACCTTTACCCTAAGTGTAACATACATACTACCTTGACTATCCAGCCAATGCAAGTTATAAGGGGCTAGGATGTGGAATAGTAGACAGATGTAATTTGTCTACCAGTGCAGCAGATATAACATTTGTACAACTATCACTATCGATGATGAGTACACAAAGGTTACCTCTGATTCTGCAAGGGGTATGAAATATGTTCTCCCTCTGTATGTCACTAGTATCAGGAGATATAGTTAGAATCCTGCATAACACATTAATGGGAAGATACTTTTCTCCTGTACGCTCCTCAGGTGCGCCTGCAGTCTAGTCATCATACTATTCCTGCAGTGCCGCTGGTAAATCTGTAGGTTCAATCTGATCGTGATCATCCTCAATATCCTCCCCAGTGTCCTCCATAACAGTCATCACTCTCTTATTTGGACACTATGCTGCCATATGCCTAAATCTCATGGATTTAAAACACTTTATCTGGCGTGCCTTCCCACTAGTAGATCCGGGAACAGTCTGCCTCACATTTGGAGCCATTACCTCTTTACCCTTCCTAGTAGGTAAATTTTCTCTAATAATTGTTAGGGTAGTTTTGTCCACTTCCTTCACTGCCTGACCTACCACTTTTGTTCCCCCTGTTCGACCGTTAGCTGATATGGGTCTAGTAATAGCACTAAGCCTACTGCTTGGAGCCCTAAAAAAGTTGGACCTCCTTTGTCTCTCTACTTTTAAGGCCAATTGAATAGCCTCATCAAGTGTAGTATAGCGTTGCAGCTCAACAAGACACGCTATTTCATATTTTGGACCTTAGACGAAACGTGCTATAGTTTGTTCGGGAGGTTCAATGGACCTACACCTAATCATGAAGGTTTCAAACTCCTGCATATAATCATCTACTATTTTACCTCCCTGCCTCAATGTCTGTAGTCGCATAAATAGTTCCTGTTTGTAGTGCTTAGGAATGAACCTTTTTCTCAATACCCTTTTCATATCCCTACAGGTTTGAATCTCAGCCTCTCCATCCCTTCGCCTGCTGATAATCAAATTCTTCCACCATAATGTAGCGTACCCTATAAACTCAACAGCAGCCAATCGGACCCTGGTACTATCATCGATCTCAAAACATTCAAAGAGACCCTCAACCTTGTCCTCCCAATCTAAATATTAATCAGCTGATCCCATACCATCATAAGAAGGCATCTGTAGTTTCACATATTCCAAGCCCCAAGGTGGCCTAAAATCCCTATTCTGATATGGGTTTGCCCCAAAATTGTCATCCCTCTCTTCCCTGTATAGAAGATGCTCCTCACCCATCATTCTATTCAGATTCCCATCTCCCACTACTCTGTCTCGATGAGGATTCTATGGAGTTACCCGAGGTGGTGCCAGCTGGTTTACCACTGGTGGTTGTGGTAATGTCATTCTGTCAATTCTAGTTGCCAGAGTAGCAACTATGGTATTAAGATCCTAGAGCTGTTCTTCCAAAGTTCTCCTACCTACAACATTACGACCCAGACCTCCACCAACCTGACTATTGGCTTCATCGCCAATTCCCCCATTCACGCTGTCATTAGACATAGTTGTGGACCCTTGTATACCAATCCTCAAAGACAATTTGAAGCAAGGAAACACACTTCACAACTAAAATTCCTTTTACGCCATACAATAGCAACTACAAAAAGGAAAACAAACAAATCCACTTAACTTCACAAGTATGCTATTTCAACCTACGTGTAACACTTTTCTCCACAACACATTAACACAACACGGTGCAACACTTATATAATTCACCTCCACATGCAACACTTGCAATCCCCCTTTTAATCACACACACACACAACACCATATACTCACTATTTGCTTAACACACCAATGCAATGCCACACACACACCTTTGCTATACACGGTGCATAATAAATTCAATCATCACAACAATAATATTTCCCACTTCTTTCAAAATCATGGTGCAACAATTTTTTTTCTAAATTCCACAAGTCACTCCTTCATAAGCAACTCCCATGGCAACAACACAATTATTACACTCCACTTCCACGACAACAATAACAAATGGCAACAATAACAAATACACTTCAACTTCTACGGCAAGGATAACAAGATATACTCCACTTTCCACAAATTTAATCCGTAACTTAACAATAGGTAGCAATTCAAATTTGAATTTCAACCTCTTCACTAATTGCAGTCCTTCCTCAATTGGTAAGAAATGAATTTCAAATTCAAATAACACTCATTAACTCCCACAACTTAATTGATGTGTTTGAATTCAAATAGATCCCTTACTATTCAACACAATGCAAATCTATAAAATGCTTCCCCAATTCCGAATTTGCACAATGGATTCACAACAACAAACTCCACAAGCTCCTTCAAGCAACAAGCTAATCACGGCAAGAATAAGCAATTTTTCAAGTTCAAAAAAATGTTGAATTAACAACACTTCTACTCTCCTTCCCTTCCACAAAAATGATCAACCACAAGAAGCTACAACAATCCCTCCAATACAACTCCAACAAGTAGCAAATTAGAATTTCAATCAAGACAATTTTTGCAACTCAAAATCACTACACACAATTTTGGTTCAATAATGAAGAACCCTAATTGAAGATGATGATCACGAAATCAACCAACACTTAATCCCTTCTCTCAACTTGTGCTCTAATACCAAAAGATGATGTGCCCAAAATCAAGTTCAAGCACAATCAAATGACTCAAGAAAAACAATTCACAAATCACATACAAACCGGTCCACTTAGATGACAATTTACGTGAACACCTTTAGAGATTTGATGGAAAACCAAAGATCAAATGATGTAATTACAATCCCTATTTGTAATCTTCACCAAGTGACAACAAAATTGATTGAGAACCACGTGAAAATCATATCAAAATGGAAGCAACAAAACCGTGATTTCCACTCTTCCTTCAATTCCAATGCACACCAACACTAAAATGATGGATAGTTCAAGTACTAAAAGAACAATCAATCTTAACAAGACAAATGTTCACGAAATTACACTCACAAATAAGTCCAAGAAAGTTCAGGTCCACCCTAGATATGACTCACTAGAGAAGAAATGAAAAAACAACAAAGAAAGAAATCGATATGACTCACAATTTCCCCTTATTGCACTCGCTATAATTCCAATTCTTGGGTTGAAATTGATAAGAGGTTTTGAACTAGGATGAACCCTAATTCCCACACATGAAGTGTTTGTTTCTAATCTGCAAAATGGCCTCCTCAAACCCTACTATAAGCAAGTATTTATACTTGCTATTCCTAGGGTTAGAAAATGGTCAAAATTACAAGTTTACCACTTTTAAGGTGGCTAGTCCTAAATGAAAATTACAAAAAAATGAAAGTGTCCCAAAATAAAATACAACCTAAAATAGTTCATAAAACAATTACAAAGTACAAAATATCATAAGTCTTCATGAACCAATGCCTCGAAATGGAAAACAATCACAGTGGGTCTTTGATTGTCAATCTGAAAATGTTCTGTGTCCATCAACTGTTGTTGGACATATTGGTATCCCATGGAGAAATATTATTGTACCTATAAGATTATTTCTCAAATACTTATTAAAATAATAGACATAAAGTAAAATAAGAGTGATTTGGATCATCATCCAAATCGAGTTCTGAAAATGTCGACGGTGCTAGAAATTTTCCCATCATTAATGCCATGAATCAAGGTGTTAAGCCTGCTAGTGACTTCTTCAAATCCTTAGCAAAGAATAAACTTACCAATTTTAAGGAATTCGATGAAAAATCGAGGAAGTATATTTAGTAGGAGGATTTTATCCTCACCAGGAGGTAGTTCGACTAGAGTCAGTTGAACAAGAAAAAGGACAACATAGGGTCTATTAAGGATCGCCTAGGCCTAAAATAAGCTGAGGGGCCATCTCGGGATGGTAATGCAAGAGATAAGAAGTGTACCATCTCGAGCTTGACAACATACACTCTATTGAATCAACTAGTGGAGGACATTTTCATGGAAGTTTGCAATAAGGTCATCTTTCCCAAACCAACAAGATTATAGGGTAATCCAAATAAGAAGAACTCCAATAAATATTGCAAATTCCACAAAGATAAGGGTCACAACACATATGAGTGTTAATAACTCAAAAATTCTCTCAAAGATCTTATTTAATGTGGGTGTCTTCAAGAGTACACTACTAACCCCAACAACTTCATTGAGCAACCTACATAAAGACGCTAAGAAAAGCAAGGTCACAATGAACCAAAAAATGACAATAATAACTACCCTAACTGAACCCCTAATGTTGTAATTAATACCATTGTTAAGGAACTTCAAATAGGAGTCTAGGAAAGCTTCTTAAGCTCAACTAATGACGTAGGTAGCTAGTAGGTGATAAGCCTACACAACAAGAAACCGAGAGTGGATACATTTGTATCCTTCTTAAATGAAGACCTTGAGGGGGTGCAAACTTCCCATGATGATGCCTTAGTAATTAGCATAAGTATTGCTAAATTTGATGTTAGAAAGATCTTAGTTAACATAAGCAATTCAATAGATATTATCTTTAAACATGCCTATGACCAAATTCAACTTAAACACAAAATAAAGATGAAGCCCTACAATCATGATTTACATAGGCTACAAGCATCATCAGCCTCCCCATGAAGCTTCGGGTTGACAATATTGTAGCCTAGCAAAACATAAAGTTCTTGGTAGTGGACTATTAGTTGCCTTACAATGTGATATTGGGGTGACCTAGTAAGAGCACTTTTAACATAATCTCCTCAATGCGACACTTTAAAGCAAAGTTCTCAATGCTAAAGGGAGTAGGTGCATATTGAGAAGATTGAGAGTTAACATGCACATTATATCTAAGGGCCTTAAAGCAGGAGGAGGTCTTTAGTGTAGAGATTAAGCTTGAGGAGAAGCCGAGTTCTAGGAGAGGATTGACTGACGAGATGGAAGAAATCTAGCTTGTTAATAGAGCTGAGTAGACCATGCAAGTAAGAACATCAATACCCTCTAAGTTCAAACAATAGCTCATCAACTTCCTTAAGTCTAACAACAATGTGTTTGCTTACTCCCCATTGGACATGCTAGGCATCTCCCTTGATGTAATGATGCATCACCTCAACATCAATAACAATGCTAAAATTGTTAAATAGAAGAAAAGACATTTTTTCTCTAGAGTGATTGGCAACTATCAAGGAAGAGGTGCAAAAGTTGCTCAAAGAAAGATTCATAAGGAAGGAACATTGCTCAACTCGACTAGCTAATTGCATATTGGTTAGGAATTCCAATGGGAAATGGTGAATGTGTATAGAGTACATAAACTTTAACAAGGCTTATGCAAAGGACTACTTTCCCCTCCCTAAAATCAGTCAACTAATCAATTCTACCTCTAGCCACACTTTACTTAGTTTCATAGACACTTTTTCAAGGTATAACCAAATAAAGATGAAGTTAGAGGATCAAGTACATACTTTGTTTGTCTCTAACTTCGGTACATACTACTATAAAGTCATGCCTTTTAGTATAAAAAATGCTAAGGCTATATATCAAAGGTTAATGACAAAAATGTTTGGGCAAAAAATTGGGTAAAATATTAAGGTATATGTTGACGACATGATTGTTAAGTACGTAAAACCCAAAGACCATCTTTAGGACTTACTAGAAACATTTAATACCCTAAAGCAATATAATATGAAACTCAAACCCCTAAATGTGTGTCTTTAGGGCACTCTTAGGCAAGTTCCTGGGATATATGGTCACCCAATGTTGAATTGAGACTAACCTTATGAATATGCGAGCCATCCTTGAAATGCAACCCCTTAAGTCAATAGAGGAGGTACAATAGCTCATAGGACATGTTGCCATGTTGAACAGGTTCATGTTCAAAAGTGAGGACAAATGCTCCAAGTTCTTCATAGTCTCGAAGAACCTGGCCAATTTTCAATAAACCAAGTAATGTCAAATTGCTTTGGACAAGTTGAAGCAATTATTGACAAGTCCACCTATACCTTCAAAGTTGGTCCTAAGGAAGGACTTATTCTTATCTCTTTCAGTTAGTGACCAAGCTCTCTCCTCTATGATAGTACAAGTTGAAGGGAAAAAGCATAAGCTAGTTTACTATGTTAGTCATGTCCTCCAAGGGCTTGAAACGAGGTGCATGAAAGTGGAAACATTCACCTTCACAGTGGTGATTTCGACTAGAAGATTATAGCCCAACTTCAAAGCTCACTAAGTAATAGTCTTAACCAATCAACCACTGTAGATCATATTATATAAGCTAAACACATTAGGTCAGACAATGAAGTATGCTCTAGAGCTAAGTGCTTTTGGGATATAATACTAACTACAAGAAGCAATAAAAGCTTTAGTCCTTGTAGACTTTATAGTAGAGTATACAGTGAATGATGTAAAGTCAGATGATAATAACAAACTACTATGGACTCTCTATGTTGATAACTTGGACTTAAGTTTAGATTCCTAATAAGTAATAATGAAGCTCTTTGATAAGTGTTATAAAATACTTATTACTTATAATATTTACGATAGTCTTTGCTTTAGTTTTCTTATATTTTAGATGGATATTACACTTAATTGGCTTATATTTTGATTATCGGTCTTAAAGAGCAATTTTGGTGCAAAGGAAACAAATTCGCATAAGTTTTATGAAAATTGGAATTAAAATAAACAAGTTACAAAAGTGGAATGATCGACACACCCATTGAAGATAGCCATTTAAACGGCCTTATCCAAGGCCATGTTGCACTCAAATACCAGTTTCCTATTCAATCACACTTGCTAAAGATTATTTTTGTAGTTAATAAATAGCATTGAAGATGTGATTTCCTGCCTATTGAAGATAACTTTCCTATTTTATGAAAATTCAACTTTCTATTCCATGAAAATACGACTTTCCTTTTCCAAGATACATTAGATCATTATAAGAGGTGTATAGAGTCTACGCTACAAAGAGAGAATTTTTAAAATTTGTAATAGTGTAGTTATAGATTTTATTATTTTTTATTTTATTTTATTGATGTTCTTCTTTATGCATTATTTTTTCATTTTCATTTCTAATTTTAATATGATACTAGCGTAATTTTCTTTTTGTACTTAGGTATGATAAACCCTAGAATGAACATGTGATTTTTAGGCTTATTATTCAATGATATTATTGTTATTCTTGTGATCCAATTATGTGTTCTTCATTGTTTTCAAATTAATATTACTGGTGTATTAGTTTGAAGTCTAATTTCATTTATAATGATTAAGAGATCCTATACTTGAATAGTTCTAGCATGATTGGAAGGAGTTGCACACAATCTTAGAGATAGGTTGACATAAGTCTTTTGGATTAAGGTCAAACCTAATAGTGAAATTCACATATTGAAGATAATGTGAATCTACGGATTTTAATTAGGAAGAGATTTGAATTAATCAACTTGGAATTAGGAATTAGTTAACTCGAGAAAGCTATTAGTTCAATATAGGAATTTCGACAGTTCAAGAATCAATAATGAAATTGAATAATAATTAGTAATTACATTAATAACTCTAAGGGGATTCAATATTCAAGTATGCTTTTAATGGCTGTTGTTTTCTTTAAATTACTTGTTACTTACTTCATTAGATTTTGCATATTAGATAATAGAAGAAAGGTAATTACTAGTACTCATAGTTCTTATAGTATCAACATTCGATATTATTATCCACTATATTATAAAAATTGATAGGTGCACTTGACTATAGGTCAAGGATATTATGATTGGCCGATATCAAGTTTTTGGCATTATTGTCGAGGACTAGAATATTAGAAACACCTACATCTTAATAATCTAATCATTATTTCTTTTACTACTTACTTTCCATTAATTTTTATTTTCTATAATTTTTTTTTCTTTATTTATATCAAGGGGACTTTGCAAAGCAAGTCAAAGATATTAGGTTCTAGTTAAAGAATTTGACAATAACCAATTTATCTACATGGCCAACAAACAAGATGGTAGAGTGATGTTTAATTATGCAGGACTATCACTTATAAGAGTTAATTCAAGTGTTGTTAGACTTGTAATTGTAGCCAACAATTTTGAACTTAATATCATTTAAATGGTTTAATAGTTTGTTTAATTTGATGGTTTGTAGGATGAAGACTCGAATGCACATATTGTGAGCTTCATGGAGATTTGCAATACCTTTAATATCAATGGGGCCATAGATGAGGCCATTAGGTTACGGCTTTTTCCTTTTTCTGTAAGAAATATAGTTAAACAATGGCTTAACTCTCTTCTTAGAGGTTCAATCACTATATAGGATCAGATGGTAGAGAAATTTCTTGCAAATTATTTTCCACCAGCTAAGGTTGCAAAACTGCAAAACAATATCTTCTCCTATGCTTAAATAGAGTTAGAGACACTATATGATATATGGGAAAGATACAAAGTTCTGTTGAAAAGATTCCCCCACTATGGTCTTCCACTATGGATACAAATCTAAACATTCTATAGGGGATTAAACCAGACAACTAGGTAGATGATTGATGCAATCGCTGGACTAAATAACAAAACAATTAAGCAAGCCTAAAATTTGATTAAAAATATGGCCATAAACAACTATTAATGGAATGCTACTAGGGTAAGACAACAAAGAGCGGTAGGAGTTTATGACATAGATGTTGTTATTGCTTTATTGGCAAGTCAAAACACTAAGTAAGAAAATTGGCAAGAACTTTATGGCACAGCAATCAAGTTAGTCAGATTTTGTCTCTAATTTTAATAAGCATATTGATTTTGTAAGACTCTCGAATAGGCAGTAGAACTATCCCTATAGTAACACTTAAAATTTGGGATGGCAAAACCACCCCAATTTTTTTTTAGGAAACCCATAAGGGAATATTCCATCGGGATTCCAACATCTACCTCTACCACCAAAAAGGAAGCTAAATTTGGAAGAATTGTTAACAAAGTTCATTCACGCAACTAAAATATGCTTCCAAGCTACGAAAGCATTATTAAGAAATTAAGAGGTTTTGATTTGGAATTTGGAGAATCAAATTTGGTAGATTACAAAAATGGTTTTTAAAAGAACAAAAGGTATGTTACTTGGTAACACTAAAATTAATCATAGAGAAGAAGTCAAGGTAATTGCCTTAATAAGTGGAAAAGGATTACAATCTAAACAAAAATCCAATGGAATGGAGGCTATGCAAGAAAGTGAAAAGAAGGAGAAAGATGTTGAGAAAACTCCAAAAGTGAAAGAGTTTGCCCTAAAAATTCTTTACCCTACATGTTTAACAAAAGAACACTTAGACAAGTAGTACGATAAGTTTTTTTTTAATTTTTAAACAACTTTACATTAATTTACCTTTTGTTAAGGCTATTGAGTTCTCTTAATAAGTTTTAATAATAACAAAAAGGTTATTAGTGTATAGAATATGTTTTAAGTGCAAAGAACAAAAGTATTCATTCTTATAGACACTTATATAGACAGTAGTATATGGACATTTATGCAGATAGTTTGTTATAAATTTCACTAGACGTTTAACTAGACATTTATATAGATGATTTGGTAGTTTTTTTTTTTATTTGTAAAATTTTGATTATATATGTTCTTATACAAGTTTAAATTTATGAGTATGAATTATTTATAACATTAGTTTACAAAGTTTTTATATACATATAACAAATCAAGTTAAGGCCATTGAAACCAAAGAAGAATAAGATGAGGATAAAAATAACCAATATGGTTATCAATTGAAGACCATTCGAATAAAAAGGGATTTTCTATTTACAATTGAGACTTATCTATCTGAATCTATTGAAGAGCTAGACAAAGAAAAACATCAACCAATCTGAGCTTAATCTATTCCACGTTAATCAATTTGAATTTGAATTACAGTTTGATTTTCTCAAATTACCAAAAATGCAGGGATATGAACATTGGAAGGCTTGATGAACATTAGATGCAATCTATGAACAAAACAAGGAACTATATAAATAAAATAATTCAAGTTGAAGAATACATAGAGAATAGAAATGGGATATAGAGATACAAGAAACAAGCAAAAAGAAAAATACTCAAAATAGAGCAAAAAAAAAAAAATTTCTTTGTTTACTTGAGCTTAAATTAGAGAAATTATATTTTTCTCATTTTTGTAAAGTTAAGTCTAATAAAGTAAGGCTGCAAAGTCTTGTAGTTTGTGCTTAGTTGAGGAAAGGGCTAGAAAGACAAAGTAAGAGCTATTAGTGATTGTAATAAGTTCTTAGCAATTGAAATAGTGGAGCAACTGGTTTGGAAGACCAGATCCCTAGCAATAAAGCTGGATGAGAGGACATACTCAATAAGAGGAACCTCTATAAATTGCTACCTTCCTTATTTTTACTACATAATATATTTATTTATTTTATTCTATTAAAGCAACTAATTTTTCTTCATCAGAAATTATATAGTATAAAGATCAAGATATCATTCTAACTGATAATCCAATTCTAGCTGATGAAGAAAAGAAAAAGGTTAAAGGTAATAGTACCACAAAGAATCTGCTTTTAATACGCATATCTTAGACTATGTTCGCAATGATTTCATCATGCGAATCTGCAAAAGAAATATGAGACAAGTTATACGAAACATATGAAGGTGTTATAATGATTAAGGACACTAGGAGAGGAGCATTGATGCAAGAGTACGAATTATTTAGATTTCAATTTGGTGAAACAATATATGATGGATTTAATAGATTTACTTTAATTACTAACGAACTTGCTTTACTTGGTAAAAGGTTTGATGACAATGAGCTTGTAAGGAAAATCTTGCAAATCTTGCCAAGTTCATGGGATTTTAAGGAAAATGCAATTGAAGAAACTCTTGACTTAGAAAAATTACTATATTCAACTTTGGGAAAAGCTTTAGGCATATGAATCAAAATTGAAACATATGAATAGTTGAGAAAATCAAAAGATCTATAGCATTTAAGGCTACCAAATAAGACATTGTGATAGGAAAAGGATAAGACAGTGAGGAGGACAATGATTATATAACAATGTTGATCTAAAGATCTAAAAAAGCATTTAAGAGAAATGGTAAGCATTCTAAACGTTTTAAACATTTTTTCTGCCAATCACTCTAAGTATGGTATAGGGAAGGCTTTTAAGGATAAAGAAGAAAAGAAAGAGAAAAAGTAGGAAACAGTTTGCTTTGAATGCAAAAAGCCAGGACACATCAAATATAAATGTCCTATATTGATTAAAAAGATGGAGAAATACAAGAAGAAACAAAAAGCTTTAATGGCAACATGGAGTGATCTTAGTGAGTCAAACACTAGATCAAACAATGAAGAAGAAGCAAATTTGTGCTTCATGGCATTATTTGAGGTATCTTTTGAATCTAATAATGATATGCCTATTTGCTTTAGAAAACAAGTTAAACAAATGTTAAAGGCTTTATCCAAGGCAAATGAAAAGATTGAAACTTAAAGAAATGAAAACGAAGTTGTATGTAAACTAATATGTTATTAATCGATGAAAATGATATTATCAAAAATGATACAAAAGTGTTAAATATGAATAATAAAAGCTTACGAGAAGCCCAAGATATGTTGACTAATGAAAATAATGCATTGAGAAAAGAGATTGTAGATCTTAATGTAAGAACTAATGAAGTTTCAAAAAGTTTAAGTTCTATATTCACTAAGTTTTCTGAAAGTAATGAAAAACTACAAAAATTAATATCATCACAAAGAGTAAATAACTCAAAAGAAGGGTTAGGATATAATAATGTTGAGTCCTCAAATCGAAGTGAGAAAACTATTTTTGTTAAAGGAAAAGATCCAATAGTTAAAGAGAATATTAATATGAGTAAAAAGGAAAAGAAAAGTATAAATATGAGAGAAAATAAATCTGTTAAACAAAATGAAAAGACTATTAGAAAGAATTCTAAATAGTTATCCAAAATGTATTCTAGATAGAATTCCAGATGGTTCTCTAGACAATATTCTAGATAGATGTATAAATAGTACTCTAGATGATCTTGTAAAAGGTATTATGGAAGTTATACCAAAACATATAACCTAAGAATGGTAAGCACATGTTAATATCCATGGTGACCATATCCACATTAGAAAACTCCAGTATGATCTAACATTTATGCATGCTATTTTTGCAACAAATATGGACATATGGAAAAATTTTGTTATTACAAAAATAACAAGCTTAGCCAACAGTAGGTAATAAATCAAAAAAACACAAGCTTGAATTTTGGTAAACCCAAGTTAGTCTAGGTTCCTAAGAAGGCTTAGTTATCTTCTTTGTATGTGTAGGAACACAAAACAAAGCGAAAAGGATTATGGTGCCTAGATAGTGGGTGTTCATGACACATGTCAAGGGATGTTTCACTGTTCACAAATCTAGAATTGAAAAATGGAGGCTATGTCAAATATGGTGATGGTAGTAGAGGAAAGATAATAGCAATTGGAACAATAGGTTTTCTCTCTAGTACAATTGAAAATGTCTCTCTAGTAAGAGGTCCGAAACAAAATCTTTTAAGTATCAGTCAACTTTGTGATAAATTTTACAAAATGATTTTTGGAAAAGATAAAGTAAAAGCTTACGATCAAATTGGAGAAAAATTATTTGAAGGATTTTGTAATAGAAATATTTACATGGTTGAACCTTCAAGAGTAGATGTTGAAAGATGTTTCTTAACAAAATGACAATTGTTTTATTTGGTAAAGTTAGGACATGTTAACTTTTCACAATTCAAAAAACTTTCAAAGAATAAACTTATTATAGGATTACCAAAAATTTCTTCTACTAAAGATATTAAATGTAATACTTGCTTGAAAAATAAGATGATTTCAGTATCTCATAAATCTAAATATGTTATTTTAACAGTAAGACTTTTAAAAGTTCTAAACCTTTACCTTTTTGGTCAAACAAGAACCTTGAGTTTAGGAGGCAATAAGTATAGCTTAGTAATAGTCGATGACTTTTCACATTTTACATGGGTTTTATTTCTTAAACACAAGAGTGATATATTTGATGCTTTTAAAATGTTTTCAAAATAGTTCAAAATGAAAATGGTTTATCAATTATAAGTTTAAGGACCGATCACAATAGAGAATTTGAAAATGAAAACTTTGTTGAATTTTGCGAGAAAAATGGGATAAAACATAATTTTTCAGCTTTATATATTCTACAACAAAATGAAGTAGTAGAAAGGAAAAATAGAGTATTACAAGAAATTGCATGAAGTGGTAAATGAAAATAATGCACCTAAATATTTATAGGCTGAAGCAAGTTCTATATCTTGTTATATTTCTAATCATGTTTATGTGAGATCATTGACACAGGAAATAGCATATGAAATCTACAAAGGTAGGAAGCTAAATGTGTCATATTTTCATATATTTGGAACAAAATGCTTCATGAAGAAATCCAAGCAGAATCTTAGTAAATTTGATGAAAGAGCGATGAAGGAATTTTTCTTGGTTATTCAATAACCAATAAAGCTTTTCTTATTTTTAATTAAGTAACTAAATTAGTTGAGGAGTCAATTAATGTTAAGTTTATAGATAACTCAATCAAGGATGATAGTAATGATACAATAAGTAAAAAGAATAGAGATAAAAATTTAAATCATCAATAGAATCTACAAGATACTGTAGGAATACCTATTGAACCAAAAACAGAGGATAGACCAAATAGTCAAGTAAACAATGCACCAAATAGTAAGTTAGACAGTGCACCAAATAGTAAGGTAGATAGTCACCTAGATAGTGCATTAGATGGTAAGTTAGATAGTTATGTAGATAGTTTACTAAAAGGTACTACTGAACCTATACAAATTAGAGTTGAATATTCTAAACCTTAGAGATTTAAGGCATATCATCCACTAGAACAAGTACTTGATAAAGTTGATTTAGGAGTCAAAACTAGATCAAAACTACAAGATTTAAAAAACCAATTTGCTCTTTTATCTAAGATTATACCTTACAATGTAAATGAAGCTTTGATAGACAATAACTGAATCAATGCCATGCAAGAGCAATCAAAATAATTTCAAAGGAATCAGGTAAGGACACTAGTTTTGAGACCTAAGGATAAATCTATTATTGGAATGAAATTTATATTAAAAAATAAGCTTGATGAGCAAGGTAAGATAGTTAGATATAAAGCAAGACATGTGGCAAAAGGATAATCACAAGAAGAAGGTATTGGTTTTGATGAAACTTTCACTTTAGTACCTAGATTCAAAGCTATTAGACCATTGTTAACTTATGCGTGTTACAAAGATTTTAGACTATTTCAAATGGATGTAAGAAGCACTTTTTGAAATGGATATATCAAAGAGGAAGTATTTATAGAACAATCTCTAGGATTTGAGGATCAATTAAAAGAAGATTATGTTTTCAAACTACATAAGGCTCTTTATGGTTTGAAATAAGCCCCTAGAACTTAGTATGAAAGGTTAAGTAATTTTCTAATAAAAAATAACTTTTAAAGAGGAAAAGTTGACACAACTCTTTTCATAAAACATTTTGGTAAAGATATTTTAGTAGTAGAAATTTATGTAGATGATATTATTTTTTGTTCTACTAATGAAATATATTGCAAGGAATTTTTAAAGTTGATGTAGGCTAAATTTAAGATGTCTCCAATGGGAGAACTAAACTTTTTCCTTAGATTGCAAATCAAGTAGGCTTCTCAAGGAATATATATTCACCAAGAAAAGTATGCTAAGCAAACGCTCAAAAAATTTGGATTTGAAAATATTAAAGGAGCTGCTACTCCTATGTCAACATTAATAAGGTTAGATCTAAACATTTCAAGTAAAAAGGTACATAAAAATTTTTATATAAGTTTAGTTGGATCCTTGTTATACTTAACTAATTCTAGACCCGACATTTTGTTGCTATTTGTGTATGTGCTAGATTTCAAACAAATCCAATTGAAACACATTTAATAGTTTTAAAAAGAATGTTCAAATATATATCTTGCACTACAAAATTAGGAATTTGGTATCATAAAAATCAAAATGTTGATTTAATAGGATATTTAAATGCTAATTATGTTAGATGTAAGATTAATAAAAAAATTACTTCAAGAACATGTCAATTTTTAGGGGACAAACTTATATCTTGGTCATCTAAGAAATAGAATTCTGTTGCCTAATTAACAATTATGCTAAAGTATTATAGATTAAACAACAATTGTGTGACTATGGATTTGTGTGTAAAAATATCCTAATAAAATGTGATAACATGAGTGCTATTAATCTCACAAAAAATCTAGTTTATCATTCATGATCCAAACATATTGAAGTGACACATCATTTTATAAGAGATCATGTTAACAATGCAAATGTTAATCTTGATTTTATTAGTACAAAATTTCAATTAGCTGATTTTTTACAAAACCATTAGATAAGACTAGATTTAAATTTATTAGAAATGAAATTGGCATGTGTTTTCCTATATAGTATTTTTCAAAATCATTTTTATATTCTTTGGTTAATTTTGATAAACTAAAAAAAAAAAAGGAAAAGGAGTAACATCCTCTTAGTTGTTAATATCTCACGTGTAGGGAACTTTTCCCAAAATTACTTTTTCAAAACTAAAGATTTAAAATCTCCCTCTCATTCACTCTAATTGCTTTAAGCATTCTGAATCTTCTAAATGCTCTCGCTCTCTCTCAACCTTGAACACTTTCAATCTCCCTTTTATTTTATCTCTCGAACCTTAATCACTACTCATCACAATGGCACTAAGAAAATCTACGAGGATGACCAAAATGCAATCAAAGGCTAAGAAAAAGGACAAAAAGCCTATCGAGATTTATGACGAGTCTTCTCTATCAAGACATTCTAGTCAAGAAAAATCACAAGAAATACAAAACAACAAACAAGAAAAACCCTTAGTTAACAATAGTTCATCATGGGAAAATTTTTGACACTATCGACCTTTTCAGAACCTGATTTGGATGATGATCTCAATCGCTCATATTTTACCTTATGTCTTTATTTCTAATAAATATTTGAGAATAATCTTACAGGTACAATGATAATTCTTCATGGGATGCCAATATGTCCTACAACAATTGTTGGATACAGAACGTTTTGCAGGATGATAATCAAAGACCCACTGCGATTGTTTTCTATTCCGAGGCATTGGATCATGAAGACTTATGTTATTTTGTACCTTGTAATTGTTTTATGAACTATTTTGGTTTTGGGACACTTTTATTTCCTTGTAATTTTCATTTAGGGCTAGCCACCTTAAAAGTGGCAAACTTGTAATTTTGACCACTTTTTAACCCTAGGAGTAGCAAGTATTTAGGGTTTGGGAGGCCAATTTTTATAGATTTGAGAGACACTTTCATGTGTGAATTAGGGTTCTTTCCTTAGTTCAAAACTCTTATCAATTTCATCCCAAGAATTGGAATTGTGGCGAGTGCGACGAAGGGGAATTGTGAGTCATATCGATTCCATCTTTACTGTATATTCAATTCTTCTTTAGTGAGTCATATCTAGGGTAGATTTGGATCTTTCTTGGATATATTTGTGCTTGTTTTTGGAGAATAATCATCTTTTAAGATTGATTGTTCATTGAGAATTAAATTGCTCTTAGTGATTGGTGTGAAGTAGCAAGGTTGGAAGGGTTTGAGTTCATGGTTTTGAGCTTATCTTTTTTTATCCATTTCACGTGTAATTATCTTGTTCTTATTATTGATTAGTGAAATTGACCATTAGTGGAAGTTAATTGAATCTTTTGAACCATTGGATTGCATCAAAATTCCAATAAGGTTACACAATTTCCTAGTCCATTGAACCGGTTTTGTATGAGACTTGAGACTTGTTTTTTTTTAGTCATTTGATTGTGCTTTGAAGTGGTTTTGAGCACATCATCTTTTTGGTATCAGAGCACATGTTGAGAGAAGGGATTTATGGTTGTTTGATTTTGTGATATTCATCTTCAATTAGGGTTAATCAAATTGTGAACCACAATTGTTTTGTGTAGTTTGTGACTTGCGAAATTACCTTGGTTGGAATTTTGATTTGCTGCTTGCTGGAGTTGGATTGGGAAGGTTGTTGTATCATCTTGTGATTAATAATTTTCATGGAAGGAAGGAAGAATCAAAGTGTTTTTAATTCAACAATTGTGTGAGCTTGAAAAATTGCCTTGTTCTTGCTGTGATTAGTTGTGGTGTGAAGGAAGTTGTGTAGCTTGTTATTGTGATTTCCATTGTGTAATTCTAAATTGGAGAAGTACAATTTACAGATTTGCATTGAGTTGAGTAGTAAGGAATCTATTTGAATTCAAACACATTCCATTAAGTTGTGGGAGTGAATGAGTGCTATTTGAATTTGAATTCATTACTTACCAATTGAAGAAGGCTTGCAATTAGTGAAGTGGTTTGAATTTCAAATTGAAGTTGCTGCCTATTTTGGATACTTGGAATACACTTGTGGAAAGTGGTATATTTTTTTTTGTTGTCATCCTTACCGTGGAAAGTGGAAGCATACTTGTTGTTATTGCCATGGAAGTGAAGCATATTTGTTGTTGTTATCACTTGTGTGTTGCCATAAGAGTGACTTGTGGAAATTAAAATTTGTTGCACCGTGCTGTATTGACGTGTTGTGGAGAAGAGTACTACACGTGAGTTGTAATAACATAATTGTGAAGTTAAGTGGGTTTGTTTGTTTTTCTTTTTCTTTTTTTGTAGTTGCTATTGTGTGGTGTTAAGGGAAGTGTTGTAGTGGAGTGTGTGCCCTTGATTCAAATTATTTTTTTGAGGATCAGTATACGGGAGTCTACAACTATGTCGAATGACAGCGTGAATGGGGGAATTGGTGATGAAGCCAATAGTCAAGTTGGTGGAGGTCAGGGTCGTAATGTGGCAGGTAGGAGAACTTTAGAAGAACAACTCCAGGATCTTACTACCATAGTTGCTACACTGGCAACTAGAATTGATAGAATGACATTACCATAACCACCAGTGGTAAACTAGCCGGCACCACCTCGAGTAGCTCCATAGAATCCTCATCGAGATAGAGTAATAGGAGATGGGAATTTGAATAGAAGGATGGGTGAAGATCATCTTCCATACAGGGAAGAAAGGGATGATAATTTTGGGGCAAACCCAAATCAGAATAAGGATTTCAGGCTACCTCGGGGCTTCGAATATGTGAAACTATAGATGCCATCTTATGATGGCAAGGGATCAGTAGATGAATATTTAGATTGGGAGGACAAGGTCGAAGGTCTCTTTAAATGTTATGAGATCAATGATAGTACTAGGGTTCGATTGGCTGCTGTTGAGTTTGTAAGGAACGTTGCACTCTAGTGGAAGAATCTGATTATCAGTAGGCGTCGGGATAGAGAGGCTGAGGTTCAGACCTGGAGGGACATGAAAAGATTACTAAGGAAAAGGTTCATTCCTGAGCACTACAAGTAGGAACTGTTTATGCGATTGCAAACATTAAGGTAGGGAGGTAAAATAGTGGATGATTATGTGCAGGAGTTTGAGACCCTTATGATTAGGTGTGGGTCCGTTGAGCTTCTAGAAAAAACTATAGCACGTTTTATCTTAGGTCTAAAATATGAAATAGCGTGTGTTGTTGAATTGCAGCACTATAATACACTTGATGAGGCTATTCAATTGGCCTTTAAACTAGAGAGACAAAGGAGGTCCAACTTCTTTAAGGCTCCGAACAGTGGGCCTAGTACTGTTATTAGACCCATATCAGCTGACGGTCGATCAGGGGGAACAAAGGCGGTAGGTGAGGGAGTAAAGGCAGTAGACACTAGTACCCCAACTATTATGAGAGAAAATTTACCCACTAAGAAGGGTAAAGAGGTAATGGCTCCAGATACGAGGCAGACTATTCCCGGATCTACTAGTGGGAAAGCGCGCCAAATAAAATGCTTTAAATGCATGGGATTTAGGCATATGGCTGCACAGTGTCCAAATAAGAGGGTGATGACTGTTATGGAAGACATTGGGGAGGATATTGAGGATGATCATGATCATATTGAACCTACAGAACTACCAACAGCACTGTAGGAATATTATGATGATCAGACTGCAGACGCGCCTGGGGAGCATACAGGAGAAAAATATCTATCCCTTAATGTGTTACGCAGGGCCTTATCTATATCTCCTGATAATAGTGATATTCAGAGGGAGAACATATTTCACACTTCTTGCAAAATCAGAGGTAACCTTTGTGTACTCATCATCGATAGTGGTAGTTGCATGAATGTTATATCTGCTGCGCTAGTAGACAAATTACAACTGTCTACTATCCCACATCCTAGTCCTTATCATTTGCATTGGCTGGATAATAGAGGTAGTATGCATGTTACCCTTAGGGCAAAGGTTCCTATGAATGTCGGGCAGAATTATCTTAATGAGATCCTGTGTGACGTAGTCCCTATGCATGCATTCCATTTACTATTGGGTCGGCCTTGGTTGTATGATTGACGGGTGATACATGATGGGTTTGAAAATACCTACATGTTCAACATGGGCGAGTCATGCATAGTTCTATTACCGATGGCTCCATCTGAGGTCCAAGGGTTTCAGGAACAGATCGGAAATCCATCCACTACCATTGTTAGCCGGAAGAGCGGGACAATAGAGATATTAGGGTTCAGTTCCACAACTAATCATCTAGATTTGAGGGCAAATCTTTCAGAAGCCCGAGGAGATGAAGGGAAAATTTCTAACACTGTCAACCTTTTCAGAACCCGATTTGGATGATGATCCAAATCGCTCATATTTTACCTTATGTCTTTATTTCTAATAAATATTTGAGAATAATCTTATAGGTACATTGATAATTCTCCATGGGATGCCAATATGTCCTACAACAGTTGTTGGACACAGAACGTTTTCAGGATGACAATCTAAGACCTGCTGCGATTGTTTTCTATTCCGAGGCATTGGATCATGAAGACTTATGTTATTTTGTACCTTGTAATTGTTTTATGAACTATTTTGGTTTTGGGACACTTTTATTTCCTTGTAATTTTCATTTAGGGCTAGCTACCTTAAAAGTGGCAAACTTGTCATTTTGAGCACTTTTTAACCCTAAGAGTAGCAAGTATAAATCCTTGCTTAAGAGAGGGTTTGGGAGGCCAATTTTTACAGATTTGAGAGACACTTTCACGTGTGAATTAAGTTTCTTTCCTTAGTTCAAAACTCTTATCAATTTCAACTCAAGAATTGGAATTGTGGCGAGTGCGACGAAGGGGAATTGTGAGTCATATCGATTCCATCTTTGTTGCATATTCAATTTTTCTCTAGTGAGTCATATCTAAGGTAGATTTGGATCTTTCTTGGATATATTTGTGCTTGTTTTTGGAGAATAATCATCTTTTAAGATTGATTGTTCATTGAGAATTGAATTGCTCTTAGTGATTGGCGTGAAGTAGCAAAGTTGGAAGGGTTTGAGTTCACGGTTTTGAGCTTGTCTTTTTTTATCCATTTCGCGTGTAATTATCTTGTTCTTATTATTGATTAGTGAAATTGACCATTAGTGAAAGTTAATTGAATCTTTTGAACCATTGGATTGCATCAAAATTCCATTAGGATTACAAAATTTCCTAGTCCATTGAACCGGTTTTGTATGAGACCTGAGACTTGTTTTCTTGAGTCATTTGATTGTGCTTGGAAGTGGTTTTGAGCACATTAGTTCAGAAGAATATGTTACAAAAAGTAGTACAAACGGTGAGCTAAACATTCAACCGGACACCTTAAAAAGGAAGAAAAAGGTACTATCTAGAAAACAATTTTCTTAGAAATTTACACCATTTAAAGGAAAGATTATGGATTGTATATCTGTAGATGCTTAATATTTGATCATGAATGGATTTCACATAGATGAAATGTTGGATAGAATAGGTTATAGAGAGTTGTACAATCTAAGATATATAGTCTTTGGAGAAATAATGCTAAGTTTTATGAGAATTTAGATACCATAAGAAAAGATAGGCTAAAATCGAATGTATGTAGAAAAAACATTGAGATAATTGTGAGTGATATGATTCAAAGTTTAAAATTGAAAGATGAAAATGATGATGAAGATGTTCTGAACATGAACCAATTAGAGTTATTTCAATATCTCAATGATGGCTATGAAATTGAGTCACAATGAGACATGTTCATTATTAAATTTTCATTGCTAGTTAGGATGCGACATAAGATAGTAAGCTCTTGTGTTTTGCCTAAGATAGGAAGTAGAACATATATATCGATAGATGAGGAAAAAATAATTTTATGAATAACTATAGAAAAAAAGTGAGAATGTTGTTAGCAAGGTTTTGTGAAATCTTGTTAAGAATAACGAAAAGAAACCTTATGGAAACCTAACCATATTTCTTTTAAAAGAGAAATGGATAAGGTTACCCAAAGAGGATTACATAAAATTTTCAGTCAAGAAAGTAACAGAAGGAATTTTTTATCACATGAATATTCATGTTTGGAAGAAACCATGGTTTTCTAAAGATTGTACTATTTATATGGATTATAGGCATTCAAGAAGGGGTATTCTCGAATGGATGTCTAATATAGAAAGAGGAGCAATCTTCAAAGAACAACAGAAAGTTGATGAAGAAGAACTTCTCAAGAAGGGAAGAAAGAGAAAAAGGTAAAGAAAAGGAGGTAAGCAAAGAAAAGAAGAAGTAAACACAGGATGGTAAAGGAAATTTGGAGATCGGGGATGAACCATTACTGGAAATACACAGTTCTATAGAAAGTTCTGTAGAAGGTATACTAAGATCTCCTACTCGTAAGAAGAATGATGATGAAGTTGGAATGAGTATTAAAGTGATAGAAAAGCTTCTTAGAGATGAAGTCCTTTATGAAGTCAACCACTACTAAACGTAGTGAAGAAAAATTTAAATAAATTCCATCGACTCCTACTAAGATTGGAGATTGCTCTTCGAAAAAACCAGCTCAAGAAGATTAGGAAGATCTAAATGAAGAGGCTAGAGATACTATTATAGTGCATAAACATAATTTGAAGATTCCACACACATAGTAAGAGATTCATTAAAGTGGTGAAATAGATAATCTAGATCACACTAAGCAAGAAGCAACCGAAATCAATGTTGCAATTGACCTTACTCATGAAGTTACTCAAGGAAATGATCCTCAAGTTGAATTTGGGCCTTACTAACTAAAATGAACCCTCTACTAACCCAACATCTCCTATTGTTAAACTAACTGAACCTTAACTAGCTTAAGCTCTAGTTCCAATTGAACCCAACCTTAATCAAGCTTGTAAAGGAATCTAAAGAAATTCTAAAGAAAACAAGGGAAAGAGTAAAAATTGTTGCTAGGAAAGTTGCAAAATCACCAAAGAAGAAGAAGAATTATTTTTTTTTTCTTTTAAAGACTTTTGCTAATCCTAGTGATTGTCCATGAATTTTTTTACTTTCAAGACTTTTGCTTTCTAATTTCAACCTACTAAATGATGCTTCTTGCTCTCTAACTGCTAGGTGTTTTTTTTTATTCAATTGATGATACTTTTTTTATGTGCCTCACTAATTGGATAGCAAATACATCAATCAAATACCATGAACAACAAATTCCAATAACAAATGGCATGATCACTTACTTCACAATTGAACCCTAATTCATGAGATTGAAGATGAATTGATATAAAGAACAACCAATTGTTTAAATATCAATGGAAAATATGGAAATGAACTAGAATTCAACTCAATTTGAAATGATTCAAATCTAAAAAATGAAGAACCCTAATTCACATGGACATTGACAAGTTACCAACAAATTGTACATAGATATTACTCATTAAACACAATTTGTAAAAAACAACAAGAGTAAGATTGATATTACTCACAAACCACTTTAGTTAGTCTCGCCACAATTTCACTAAGAAATTGATAAGAGATCTATTGCATGCAAAGGATAACCCTCATGGCAACAAAGTATTTTTTTTTTTTTTCAAAATGTCAAAAGCTTTTCAAAAACCCTAGTTAGCAAGTATTTATACTTGCTCCATTCAAGGTAAAAATAACACAAAAATTACAAGGATGACACTTAAGTGGTCAGTTCCAAAATCACAAAATATAAGTACAAAATAAAATGGCCGATTCCCATAAGCAACAATTACAAATACAAATGGTCTTTAAGTGACTGGTTCTTCACTTCAATTGAACATATTGTTGGACCAATTCTTCTTTGGTTTATGTAGGTCCATGAATAACCCACAAATTGAGCTTTAGTGAGTTTATCCACCATCTTGTAAAAACCGACAAGTGTACTTACTAGAATGCACAACAAATATTTAATAGAAAAAAAGTTACTAAACAAATGTTCTTTGGGTAGGATTGTTCAAAGAGGACCTTCATCGCCAAATTTTGTAACCCTTTGGCTTTTCCCCTGGTGATAGGTCTTATAAAATTTTGATTTCTATCATCTCCTTCCCCTCAAATCTGATAGGTCTACATGAACATCATCAGGTAGATAAAGTGATAAGTCTGTGACATCAAATGTAGTAGGGACTTTGTATCCTCCTAGTACTTTATCTATAAAAATATGACCATAGTCACCCAGTGCTTGAGATACCATAAGGTAGTTGTTCTCGCCCCTCTATCTCTAGGATATATCTCATCTGCAATACATATAATGGTCTATCATCCACTATAGTCTTCCTTAACTCAAACTATCCTACTAATAATGCTTTTTTCTTCCCGATTTTACTTATATGTCTTTAACGCTCTTGGTCTTCTGATGGTTTACCCATCTGCTTCTGAACCTTTTAGACCTCTGATGGTTTACTCATCTACTTTTGAACCGTTTGGTCCTTTGAAGGTTGACTCATTTACCCATAAACCGTTTGGACCTCTGATGGTTGACTCATCTGTTTCTGAACCATTTGGTCCTTTGAAGGTTGACTTATCTATTTTTGAACCTCTTAAACCTTTGAAGGTTAATTCATCTGCTTCTGATCCTCTTAGTCCTTTGAAGGTTGACTCATTTTCCTCTGAACCTCTTAGACCCCTGATGGTGACATTGGGTTCAATATTATACGTTTACCTTCCTATTGGAACATATAAGTACTTCTATAGCCATCATGTTAAACCCTCTTATCATACAACCAAAGCCTACCAAGCAATATATAAGATGCACACATAGGAAGAATATCACATTCAATTTCATTATGATATTTATCTTCTATACTGAAATGTACCTTAGCCCTATGAGTTACATGGAGACTTCCCTACTCACCCAGCCAATGTAATTTGTAAGATTTTAGATGTGGAGTAGTTACAAATTTCAATTTCAATACTAATGAGGTAGCCACAACATTAATACAACTACCGCCATCAATAATAATAACACACAAATTACCTTGCACCCTACAAGAAGTGTGAAACAAGTTTTCTCTTTGCTCATCATTAAGGGTTGAAAAAGTAATTAAGGCTTAGTGCAGTACATTAGTAGACAAATACAAATCACTTGACATAGTTGCTTACTAACTTCAACAAGCCAACAACACGCTTCACCATACACACCACGACAACACACATAAACATACCCACGGTGCAACAAACAACTAATGCAACACACACCTATAACAGCTTTACACACACACTTCCACAATCACGCTACACACACTCTCCCACAGTTCACTTTACTTTACACCACAACACACACTTCCAGCATAACAACAACAACCTCTACACCTACGGTACACACACACACTTACGATACTTCAACATACAACCAAAGGCCACAAACACCTTCACATCAACATGTCTACACCTACGACATACACACACTTCACACCTCACCTACATTCACAATGCTTCACATACAAGAACAATTCCACAATCACAATTAATCATGGTTCAATAAATAGAAGCAATAATAAACATTTCTCTAAATAGTAAGTTAATGATTCCAATTAAGCAAAGTGTTTAAGCATCAACACATAATAACTTCCACACTTTAATGCTTGCTTTTGAAATTCAAATTTAACCACTACAACTCCCTTACTCACAGCACATACACACACTTACTATCTATGTGCAGTAGCCTTCACCACAACACAAAAAACATATTAGTTACATGCTATTTAGGCTTAGAATTTAAAAACTCTAGATTAGAATAATATTGCTAGTTAAGGATTGGGAATTTAGGTTTTTAAACTTACTTTGATATATACTTGTTTCTTAGAAGTTCTTATAAGTATTATGATCTCAAATAACTAAACTAACGAAATTTGTCTGTTGGAGGTTCTTCTTATCAATTAAAAGTTGAGAGATAAAATAAATAAAGTTCAATAATGGGCCTCATTGACTTGAGCAATTAAGCTTACGGGGTGCTTTTCAAGGGATAACACCTATTGACTAGAGTGACAAGTTCAAGATTATCGGCCTAAAGCTCATTACATGGTTCAATAGAAAAGTCTAAGAAAACTAAACTAATAAAAAAATAAACAATGGAGTTAATGGAGGTTCAAAAGAGTATCTTAAAACCTAATAGCCTAAAATCATTTGGTTTGAGACTTACTAACTGATGAAATTGCTCCATGCTAATTGGAAAAAAAAAAAAGGAAAGAAAGCTCTTAGTAAATATAAAAAAAAAAAATTAAGGATTTTCAAATGATAGATAGAGTAAGCTTTTATTAGATGTCATGGTACTTAGAGGAATGAAAAGGAAGAAGCGTACATCTTAATAAGTGGATAAAATTTTGAAAACCTTTTTCTTGATTGGATAATGTTTAGTACAATTTTGAGTTTATAAATCTTTGTCTAAATGGCATGATAAACTTTGAAATTGTATAAATTAACTTTTAAACTCTAGTATTTAGTGTTTGCAGTAATCGAATGTGATTGCGTAAGGAAAGTTTTGAGGGTAAATAATTTTTGTGATGAATGCAATTTGTTTAAGTACAAATTTAGTGATTATTATTTAAGGTAATTGATAAAGAAGCATTTTTCCTTAATCTTTAATGTTTATCTTTGCTTGAGGACAAGTAAAGGCCTAAACATAGGGGAATTTGATAGGTTTTATAAAATACTTATTATTTGTAATATTTACAATAATCTTTGGTTTAAATTTCTTATATTTTGGATGGATATTACACTTAAGTGGCTTATGTTTTGATTATAGGCCCTAAAGAGCAACTTTAGACAAAAAGAAACAAATTTGTACAAGTTTTATGTGAATCAGAATTACAAAGAACAAGTTACAAAAGTGGAATGGTCAACAAGCCCATCAATATGCCCATGTTGAAGACCATATCAAGCTTGTAAAGAAAGACAAGTTATAGGATTAAGTACATAACCATACTAGAGGCCGTATAGAATTATACACTCATCACCACAGCCATGTCTAAGACCGTGTTGAAGTATAATTGCAATTTTTTGAAAAACTTTATTGCTAAGAGTTATATGGGCATTTACACGATTGTGTCTAAGGCCATGTTGCACATAAATATTACTTTCCTATTCAATCATGGTTACTGAAGATTATTTTCTTAGTTAATAAATAATATTGAAAACATCATTTCCTACCTATTCAAGACAACTTCCCTATTATATGAAGATTTAACTTTCTATTTCATGACGATATGACTTTCTTTTTGAAGAGACATTAGATCATTAAAAAAGGAATACAGAGTTTAAGCTACAAAGAGAGAAGTTTTAGAATAAGTAATAGTGTAGTTATAGATTTTACTATTATTTCTGTTTTATTAATGTTCTTCTTTATGCACTATTTTTATATTTTCATTTTTAAATTTAATGTGGTGCTAGCTTAATTTTCTTTTCATACTCAAGCATGATAAAGCCTAAAATAAACATGTGATTTTCTGGTTTATGATTCAATGAAATTATTGTTATTCTTGTGATCCAATTGTACATTCTTCAATATTTTCAATTTAATATTACCGATGTATTAGTTTGAAGTCTAATTTCATTTATATAGATCGAGAGATCTTATACTTGAATAGTTCTATCATAACTGAAAGGAGTTACTTGCAATTCTAGAGATAAAATGATGTAAATCTTCCGAATTAGGGTCAAACCTAATAGTGGAATTCATGGATCAAAGGTAATGCAATTCTAAAAGTGTTAATTAGAAAGAGATTCTAATTAATCAACTTGGAACTTGGAATTAGTAGACCCAAGGGTGCTATTAGTTTAATATAGAAATTCCCATAGTTCAAGAATACAATAATGAAATTGAATAATAATTAATAATTACATTAGTAGTTCTAAGAAGATTTAATATTCGGGTACACTTTTAATGATTGTTGTTTTCTTTAAATTACTTGTTGCTTAGTTCATTAGATTTTATAGATTAGATAATAGAAGAAGGGTAATTATTAGTACTCATAGTCCTTATGGGATCAACATTCGATATTATTATCTACTATATTATAAAAATCAATAGGTGCACTTGCTTATAGGTTTAGGATAGTAGGATAGGCTAATATCACTCTTATTGTGGGTCTTAAGCTAGCAAAGGAAATCGGTCAAGAAGCTAGAAATATATGCAGACTCCTAACTCGTCATCCAGCAAATAAAAAGATAATATACAGTTAGGGATGAACTAATGACCAATTACCTCTAGTTTGTTTGGAATCTTATCTCAAAGTTCCCCTCTTGGAGCATCACCAAAGTTCATTGAGCTAAAATCTCTAAAGCTAACAAGTTGTTAAAGTGTGCTTCCATAAGCATTTCTGACCTAGACAAATGGGAGAAGAAAGTCTTCATTGAGTACCTTTTAGATAAAAGCATCAACAAGAAGCAATCTCAAGTCATAGAAATTCATTATACACCAACTAAACCATGCTAGGTGGATCCTATCATCAACTACTTAAGGAATGCTACTTTTTCACAAGATAGAAAAGAGGCTAGGAAGCTCATGTATAAGGCTGCCAATTATGCCATTGTTAGGGACCTCCCCTACAAAAGAGGCCTAAGCACACCACTCTTCATGTGTCTAGCCAAAAGAAGGCCAAAGGTTGCTAAAGAAGCTACATACAAGGATATGTAGCAACCACATCAAAAGTTAAGCTATATATGTTAGAGCACTTAGACTTAGATAGTATTGGCTTACAATGTAGGATGACTCGAAGTAGTTCATGTGAAAGTACATGTAATTCCAAAAGCATGTGCTAATAGAGTATACGTTAAGCAATTATTTGCAATCCTTTAATAACCTTTAGCCCTTTGCCCAATAGGGATTAGACATCTTAGGACTTTTCTTACAAGCTTTTGAGAAACAACAATGCATCATTATCGCCATAGATTATTTGACAAAGTAGGTAGAGGCAAAAGCCAAATCTAAGATTACTAAGAGAAATGTCAAAGCCTCAATTATTAACAATATCCTCAGTAGAAGCAGAGTTCTATATGTACTAAAAATTGACAACAAGATGCAATTTGACAATAAGAAATTGAAGAATTTTTGTAGCAATAATCACATCAAAGTTCATTACACCTTGGTAGCACATCCTTAGTTGAATGGGCAAGTCAAGGCTATAAACAAAATTGTGCTCAACAATGTAAAAAGGAGAGTGGACGAAGCCAAAGGCCCGACCATCCTGTGGTGGTATCAAACTACTCATAGGACCTCTATAGGGGAAATGTCATTCAAGCTTGCCTTTGGTTTTGAGGTTGTCCACCCATTGAACTGAAGCTCCTTAACATCAGAACTTAGAGTATGGATTTGTCTACTAACCAACTCAAACTACACGCTAACTTAAACATAATAGAAGAGATTTGGTACACTATTTAAATTGAATTAGCCACTTATCAACATTGAGTTTCTCATTATTACAATAAAAAGGTCCAGAATAAAGTCTTCCAACTCTATCATCTAATATTGATCAACCCTACTACTCTAGACTTATAAGTAAGTGCACTTATTCAATTATATAGTATAGTAGATATTGATATCAAGTGTTGATACCACTAGGATTATGAGTATTAGTATTAGCCCTTCTCTAATTATCTACTATGTAAAATTGAGTGAAGTAAGTAGAAAAAATAAGAAGTAATTTAAAGAAAACAACAATCTTTAAAAGCATACCTAGATATTAAATTTCATTACTGTATCTTAGACAATGGGAATTCTTAATTTGAACTAAAAGTTCTTTGGAGTCTACTAACTCCTAATTCTAGGTTGATTAATCAAAACCTCTTCTTAATTAAAATTCCTATAATTGCATTACTTTCGCTCTATGAATTATATTATTAGGTTTAACCCTAATTTAGAATATTTACGTCATCCCATCTCTAGGATTGCATGTAATTCCTTTTAATTATGCTAGATCCATTTTAATATAAGATCTCTTGATCTCTGTATAAGAAATTAGATATCAAATTAATACGTCAATAATATTAATTTTAAAACAATAAAGAACATATAATTGGATCATAAGAATATCAATAATTCTATTGAATAATAAACTAGAAAATCACGTGTTCATTCTAAGGTTTATCTTACCCGAGTATAAAAGAAAATTAAGCTAACATCATATTGAAATTAAAAACAAAAATATAAAAAGTCTATAAAGAAAAACATAAAAAATCATAGTAAAATCTATCACTATACTAATACTAATCTAAACATTATTTCTCTTCTTTATAGTTGAAACATACTCCTTTTACATTAATCTAATGCATCCCTTCTAGGAAAGTTGTAGTTTCCAAGAATCAGAATCTTCATAGTAGATGAGGAGATATTGTTCCAATAGGTAGGAACTATATCTTTAGGAAATAGGAGACTTGACTTCTCATGGAAGGAAGTTAAATGTTCAAGATGAATAGGTCGTTAGGAAAGTAAAATCGAGCTTGAAAAATTAATTTGGAAAGTAGAATCTCTACTTGACATGGGTATAGCATGATCGTGCTAATGCCTATGTACTCTTCTATCTTGAAAATATCAAAAAATTGCCTTCAACATGCCCTCTAACATAAGTGTGTACTTTACCATATACCTTTGCATGGCTTCTCTAAAAGTCTTTGTTTTTACTTTGTTTAACACTGTAACTCCTTAAAATTTCATTCAATTGAAACTTTATTGAATAGGCTACGACAAGAAAATATTTTAAAGCTATAGCTCCTAATGGACCTAAGATTAGTTTAGAAATTAATATATCATAAGTTGACCTAAGTCAATTTAATTAAAGCAATGGTCAACAAAAGTCAACTTCCTACAACTAATTAGATGACTTAAGAATACTTATATTGACTTGAGTCTAATCCTTCCTAAATATATCCTGTCTAATCCCAATTATGAGGATTAATAGCCTAGAACATAAAACAACAAAAACAAATACAAATTAATGACAAACCAAATCAAACTCAAAAGTCCCTTAAACCTTGTCCTCAAAGCCTTCTAAGCGGTTAAACCCGAAACCACCCCCAAATCATAATCTAATTCAACCAAAATTTTCCTAAATCAATATTACACCTTTAATTACTCAATAATACACAAAATATTAGAAAAATCTAGCAAACACCCCCCCCCCTCCCTCAAGATGCCACAAAGGAGAAGTCAAACTTCTCCCTTTACCTTATCTTATCTTATCTTATCAAGTTCCTCATTTATTACACCTTATCTTACCTCAATCCTACCCTATTTTATCTTTTCTAACCTAAGAAAAAGGCACCAAATAATTTAAAAGTGGACATATCAAAATCGAATCCCAATAAAATACACTAAAACATGATTTTTCCAATTTTTGCCAAGGTTTACTTATCTTAATCTATCTTATCCTATAGTTAATAAATCTTACCCAAATTTTACCATATTATACCTTGATTACCTAGTAAAAGGTCTTGGAAAAATTTGAAGAGATGAGCCCTCAGAAAAATAAATAAAAGCCCTTTTTTTCACATGAAGCCATCCAACTTAATAGCATCCAATTCACTCCATATTGGGAACCATCTTACCTAATTCTAACCTAATCAAAATTAGCCCAAAATTTTTCATGACCAAGTTAAGGAGGTCAAATAAAACTAAACAAAAAATCAAGTCAAGAAACCTCCTAGAAGGTGCTATAATTGTCCACCTCCTTCTGATTCCATCAATTCCACATGATTTTGCCACCTTAACCTTATCTTATCTTTTGCCATTACTACCCGAGCTTATCCTATGAGATCTTAGGCTAATTATGACTCTAAAAGCTTCCCAATCTTGTACCCTTAGGTGTTCCAAATCAGAACTCAAATTGAATTACAAAACAACAAAACTTAACTAGTATCAAAAGGAGGTAAAAAGCAAATTTACCCCCACCAAATAACCCTACCTCTCACACGTCAAATTGCTGCTCATTTCCTCTCAAAATTTTCCACCAAATCTCCAACAAACACATCTCATATTTCCCAAAAAGATCACAAAATTTCACCAAAAAATAACCCCATTTGCATCCCCAAAGAAAATCATGGTTTTGGACCACCAACTTCAAAAACTAAGGTATGTAACTTCCAAAAAGGTTGAGCTATCTTTAGACCACTTAAGGAAGTTACTAACCTAACTTATTTTCTATGTTTTAGGTGTTTTACTTTAGGGATTTCCATTAAATTAAGGTAATCCTAACTTACCTAAAATATTTTCCAGAGTATATTCATCATACTTGTACTACTACTACATATATGTAATAATTGTAGATTTTAATCACCATCTTACATCAAACAAACTCATCTTTGTAAGATTATCTTATTTATCTTTCATTTGGAATATTTCTCTAAAGATCAAATAGATTTTAAACTCATAAAAGTGCAAAAAGAAGATATTAAAGCCTTATCTTCAAATCATGAGAACCTATGACCATCCATGATCCATTGGACATTTGTGGACACATTCTTGACATATCTTGGACGTCTTATGGACATATTCATGACTTAATCATGACAGATGCTTTGGACATATATTTGCCTTATTATGGCAAGGACAATACTTTACCCAAACGAGGACCTAAGCACAGTCCTTGACAACGGACCGATTCCCTAAATGAAGGACTTAACATTAAATGACATTACAAGACTCTAAAAGACTAATAAAATATGGGGTTAACTATGGGATACTAGATTAGTTTATCTTAAAGGTAGTTACTTCTTATATATGTATAAATATTTCTCCATGTTTATAGGTTTTTTAGAAGATTGCTAAGTTTTACCCGAGGATTACTACAATCTTTGAAAGAGAATGGCAAGGTGAGTACAAACGATGATTGCCACTTGATTTATGTGTGTAATTTTAGTAGCACCTAAATTTGAATACTAATGAGCCTATGTGTGTGCTTAATATGGATGATTGTTTGATTGTTAAGGCCTAAAAGGAAAAGAAAGTAAAGTTGCTTGTTTTCATGGCTATTTTTGTAGTTGATGGAGTGTCTGCAAATTATTTTGTCACCCTCTAACTTATGTTAAGTATATCGAAATACTTATTTTGAAATGGATCATGCATAGCATCTTCCTGCATATTTTCAGATATTCCATCACAGTTACATACATAATGAAAGGATATCTTAAGGGAGTGTCCTATTCTAATAATACAAAAATGACTAGAGGATCGTCATGTATTGGTATGAATTTGTGTTCATTATTCTGTTGTAGGCGCATGCATCTAGAGGTGTGTGGGCAAGGAAAACATTATTTTCTTTTGGTTTATCCCAGGTCCTTGCTTAGAAGATCATTCTTCTAGCATAACTATTGATACATAGAGTGTGGCTTGGATTTGTGTAGCCAAGCAAGTGTAACAAAATTGGTAGCCTAAACTCTGATGGAACTTTAAAATGATCCTCAACCCAAGGTCAAAGGAGGGCTATATTGGTAAGAAATATCCTTTGACCACACGTAGTTTTCAGCTGACCACATGTGATGTTTAACATATGATTGTTCATGCATTCATGCATTAAAAATGATAACTTGCTTGTTTTGCATGAAAGGTGGTTATGAGTTGGGATCTCAGTAAGCTTTATAGCTTACCCCCCTATAGTTTACCCTTTTTTCAGGCACCATTCTAGTTTTACCTTGAAAGAATCCAAATAGCAGTGAGAATCTTCAAAGATGATGGTAGCTAAGCGAGTGAGGAAGAAGACACTTAGAATAAATATTTTTAAATTTTGAATAGACTTTTGGATGAATGTAAAACTTTATGTTTTATATTACTAGATGTTAACTTTAATATTAGTAGAACTGTTATCTTTATAAGAGTCTTTAGAGTAACGATACCTTAAGTACCATGTTGAAGTTTATGTATGCTGAAATCTGGCTAATCATAGACTTCAATATAGTACACAGTGGGCTATTACAACTAAGGTAACCCCTAGGGTATGACAAATACAACCTTAGACATGGCTATGTTGTAAACCTTGTCATGCTTCTTAATCTTGTATCTTATATGTTTTTTCTCCAAATTTCATATATTTCTTCTATTTAATTAAAAATTATAATTCAAGGCTTTGAAATCATCATAAAGAATTATTAAATGCAATATCTATCCAAAATATCAGAAAATTAAAAAAATAAAATTATGAATGTTATAAATAATAAGTATTTTATAACACTCATCAGTGACTTGGTCTGTGGAAAATTTGAAGCCACTAGATCTCGTGAAGGTTGAGCAAAGCTTGCAATGAAATAATTGTCAAAATTGCGAAAGACTTAGGTAATGAAGCATATAAGCTTGAGAGGTTGGATGGTCAGCCTATTCCTTGAACTTGAAATTCAAACAATCTTAGGCCATATTTTGATTAGACTACTATTCAATTATTTGTAAACTCAATCATTAGATAATGAACAGAATTGTCATGTTTTATACAGTTCAATTGCTTCATTTATTTTCTTGTATTTTGTTGAAATAATGTAGTCCTAGGCTACCCAAGGTGAACAAACTCCTTAAACTTATCAAGTCCTAACTTACTGAAGGTAAATGGACTCTTGATCGCATTTAGTCTAAACCTTGCTATGGTTAATGGTCTACTAATTACCTCAAGTCCATGCTTTTATGTCTACAAGTAAACAAACTCTTGATGACCACCTATCCCTACCCCTTAAGGAGTGAACGAACTTTTTGGCTCTTGAACTATCACTAAATAATTAGAGTATCTAACCTCCTAAGGTCCATTTAAAGCATTCTCAGGTAACTCGCTGACAGAACCTAAATTCCAAACATTCGAAGACACCCCACAAGCATAATTTGTAAAGCAACAAATAGATGAAAACAAGAAGCTAAGTTCAAATGGATATGAAGAGCAATTTACACCATAAAATCATCATAGAAGAAACATCCAAATAAAGAGGAAAGTGAAAGTAGAAAGTACAAACAACTTAAATCTGAAGAGGTCCACCAAATCAGCATACCAACTTGAAAAATATATATTGTCTAAAGAAAAATAAAAAGAGAAGACTACTTTCAACTTTCCGATGAAGGGATAATTAGCGCCTCTATGATTTCATCTACCTTAGTTGTAGTACTTTTCTCGGAGGGATGTAGCTTGGAAGGTGTTGGAGGATCTTGTGGAGGAACTAAACTTGGAGGAGGAGGAGAGATATTGCGCCTCGGCTACTCTTGACTTAGGGCTTAGTCTTTGTCTTGTTCTTGATCATCTAAGAGTGGTTACTCATGGGGAAGATCCTTAAGCAACCCTTATCACCTCTATTACTATGTTTGCCTGCCTCTCCTTCAATGCCCTTTTCAAAATCTAGTGGTTTGTCACAAAAGAAGAGACAACTAAGATCATACTCTAGGTATACCTTCAAGATTTCTAACCTAGTTGTTTGGATGCCCTTGGTCTACTTGCAATCCTACAAGTTGGCCTACTCCTTACTCCTCAAAATCTTATCAAAAACCTCTTTCTCTATAGTGGCATGATCAACTTACTAAGCGGAACGAGCTTCCAAGTCTAATAGACGAACCTAGCTTTGTTTAACTTCAAAACGAAGTTGTTGGATCTCCTTTTGAAAGCCTTACTCAACATCAGCTTGTCTACTCTCCCTCTTCCTGAGCTCTTTACGTGCATCCTCAAGCTAAGTAATAAGTTTTTTATTCCCCTAAAAAATGCTCATGTTAGATTGTTCAACCTCCTCCATCTTTACCTTTAGCAAGAGCTTAGCATTAGTTCTCACCTCCAAGTCTACTCGAGCTCTCAAAGTCCTTAACTTAGCCTCTATATATATTTTTAAGTCTTGGACCTCCACTACATGGCATTGAGACTCCTCTTGAGCCCTCCTAACTTTAACCTTTATACCCTTAATTTTTTGAGAAAACACACGGATGTTATTAAAAAGTTTATGATACCCACGGTAGAACCATTGGTGCTTGGAAATGAGGAGTTCATGCTCAGTTTTCAACTCTCTTACTTACTTGAGCTCTACAATGCATAAGTTAACTATTGACTAAACACCATACAAAGACTATAGGCAAATTACATTCATTAAAGCACTTGCATCATGAAGCTTTGAGAAAAGCATCCCCTTGAGCCTATCTTTAGGCATGCCTCATAATATCCTCTCCAAGTTGGCAAAATCCTTTGGAAAAATGTACCCCCTTAGCAACACTTTGCTTCACCTCACATCCCCCAAGCCTATGTTAAAACTATAAACATTGTGGTCGAAAAATATAACCACTTAGGGAAGGCAATGGAAGCTTAGATGCAAACGAAGCTTGCTCCTCTCGTCCCTTAAGAGTTAACCATGCGAGTCCCATACATCGACAATAAGAAATTGGCTTCGTAATGTCAGATTCTAGATCAAAGTAGACTACAACATCTTGGGTAGGCCTATCTTTGAACACCTTCACATGTGGTCTCTGTTTAGCTAGTTGAGATGCCCCTTCTCCAACTTACCCCTTCATCCTTTCTCTAATAGTAAGGTTATCTATAGGTTAAGAAGGTTAAGCTTGTCTTTCATTGACCCTAATGGTTAAAAGCACCTTATGGGGCCCTAAAGCAGGACCCTCTATGGCTCTGTTATGCTAGGTGGTGCCTTATTACCCTTTCTAGTAGCTTAAGCCGTCTTCCTCCTTATAAGTATTTAGTAAAGAGTGCTTTTCCTAAGGTACATGTTTGCGAAGGAAAAAGATGTTAAACACTCAAGAAGTAAACAATAAATTGAAAAGGGATACCATGCTGAGCTAAAAGCTCATAGGGAGATTCATCCTCCCAAAAGCCTTGGCTAAGCATGATTCTCTACAATAGCTCACTTCGACATGGCTAAGGTTAAACATATACCTCCTTTCCCCTCCAAATCCACACTGTTTGTGAGTTTCCCATCATATAGGTGCTTGTCAACGACCTTAAGGGCATTATATGGATCATTCGATCTCTTTTGCAGCTCGACCAGTATCTAATCCACTGCAGCTTATCACTTGGACCTAATGAACAAATTTCTAAGGTACAAATCATCTTAGTCCAGTATAACTAGAAATCTAGGTTGGACTCACACACCACCATAAGGAATTTGTTCCTCTACCCATGTACAAAAGACTCTAACTTAACCAACACCTTCCTCTCAAGTTGGCCAGTTGAGTAATACCAACTATCATTCAATCTTTTCAATCCACAGAAGTATCAAAGAAGTTATAGAGTAACTCGGATGATAAAATGCTCACAGAACGCCTCAAATGCAATCCATAGCTTATAGATGTTTAGTACAAGCTAAGTTATTGATACCTAATGGTGGGTAAAAAATTCCTTTTGGAACTCGCTAAATGGAGCATGTAACCTAAACTCCATAAGTTTAAGGTAAAGATAGAACTAATGATTAACTGTCAAAACAACACAATTGTTGGCTTTTAGCTTCTCAATCTTCTAACCATAGGGTCACATCTAGAAGTGCTTCCTCACCTCTAGTAGCTCTTCGTATAACATAACGTTGCAAACCTCATTAAGGGTATTCTCTTCCTCGACCAATGTATAAAGCGGTTACATCGATCGGCATTCTTTACCATTGTCAATATAGACATCTTCATAAATTTAAGTGATGGTTACCATTACATCAACTTGCCTATCTAAGCTCCCACTAAACTCTTCAACCATATCGAAATTGTGCCAAAGAACCTCTTCCACCACCACTTGGGAGGAAATGCCTCTCCCTTCTTGATTAGTTTGGGTGTGAGAGAAAGATGAAGATGTCATGCTTACTCAATTTAAGATGAAGTTAAGATTAAATATTGAATTAAAAAAGATTTGAAAAATGTGAAGTGAAGGATTATACTTAAACAAATTCAAAAACTCTACAGGAATGGAAAAAGTGTGGACATGGTAAAGATAATTGATATATATAGGCAAAGATATGGAGAATAAAGCAACGGCCATTGAAAAGACATGATAAGACTTCCTCTAACTCGATCTTGGTATGTAGCCCACAATTTAAATGAATGGTATATATTATACTTGCATTTATTTTCTTGCCTATATCTCAATTAATGAGGTATTGATAATTGCGTTGTGCATTTAACGTACATGCATTCACGCACCCAAAAAACAAATTAAATTACCCATGACCCTTTAAATTACGTGTTGTCTGGTTGGGTCCCTCAACAGCACCGCTCCTCAGAGCACCATAGCTCTTCATGTCAAGTTGGTACAAAAAACTTTTACAATGATTGATGCGCTTCTAGTTGCAATCATCTTAGAATCGACTATTCGATTTTCCTTAGCACATCAGATGCCCTTTACCATATTTAGTATAGGGAGATCTAGCTTGGGTCACCTGCTTGCTTAGCTAAATAAGAATGTTTCCATTCCTCTCACCAAGAGGTCGAAAGTTGTGATACAAAGCTCATAACTCCTAATGTGAAGCAATCCTTGAAATACTTTGACTCATCTCCATTACCTTGAGCGTCCATATAGTTGTTAGCTCTCTTTATTAGCCTATCACCAAAGAGAGTAAGGGGAGAGGCAAATGTTGATAGAGCATTTTGGAAATGGACCTCTGAGTCTCATTTTAGCCCACATAGACCTCCATCCAAGCTCCACTCACCCATGCTGACTTGTTCTAGACCTTTACAACACAAAACTACCCAAATTTGAATCTACACTTCTCAACCTCAAGCTCAAATTGCTCGTACACTTCCTCACAATAGATAAGTACGAAAAAATGATATGGATAAGGAAAGGGGGTGATAAAAAATGCACCCACCATAATATTTGGAGAAGATTTTGTGAGTTAATGCACTTCCTATATGACAATTACCCACATTCCCTATAAATAGAAGTTGAAGACTAACAAATAAAGGACTTTTTTATTCTCTACACTCACAAACACTTATTATCTTTTACTTATGTTGACTTAAGCATCAAAGTAGTCATGCTAGAACAACCTCTAGCACCCCCTCCCCCCTATAGCTTGACTTCATTCTTTTTTACAAGTTGTTTAACCAACTCCAAAAGCTCAGCACAACGGGTTGGTAGTGCTTTTGTTACACAATAGTAACATGCATAATGGTTGTTTTACTATTATCCTAAAACATTTCTTACATTGTTTTTATGTTAACTAAATAATCTAATAGGCATATAATAATTATTATATCTCTATTCCATTTCTTTTGAATTGTAATCCAATTCCCCCCTTATTTTATGTAGTGAAGTAAACAAGTTATAAAAAAGAAAATAATCAATGAATGTTCACAATTATATTACATAATTGATATTAGTTTATATAAGCTATTCACTTAAATTGTCATCTTTTTTTTTTTTTTGGACAAATAAATAATATCATTGAGAAGGAAGGATATACAACCATAAAAAATGGGAGCTTTACATAACTAGTATCAAAAAGAGTTACAAAAAGCTATGAGAACCAAATGTAAACTCAATAAGGAGTATAATTAACCAAGTTTAAGCTAAAATTTGGGTGGCAATAGTGTCCGAAGGAAGGGTATGCTTCTCCAAGCAAACATTATTCCTAGTTCTCTAAAGGCAATAGACTGTTGTAGTAATGGATCGTGTCTACATTCAAATTTTGTGTAGCTTAGATGCAGTAGTAGTTATTTACTCACTAGTCACGCCAAACCAAGTAGCATAGGAGGTGAGGCATTCCAAATGTTGGTAGAATTTGTTCTAAACTTAGGAGAAGTAAAGGCAAAGAAAGGTAGGCATGATCCTCATACGCTTAAGAACAAAGATAACAGGTAGCAGAGATTAAAATTCCCCACCTGACCAATCGGTCCAATATATGCAACTTGCAAAGCCATGTAAGCCAAAAGAAGAAAGAGTATTTAGGAATTGAGGTGGAGTTCCACACTTCCCTGCTCCATGGCACTAGTAGTGGGGGAGGCTACAAAAACTCATATCCAATTTTAATTAAGTATTTACCCGATTATGTAGGATGTCAATGCAAAAAAAAAAAAAAAAAAATTGTTTGTTAGGGGTTAAGTCTAATAGAAGGTAGGATTTGCAAATTAGACTTAACTATGCTTGTATCACATAGCATTGGAGTTGGGATTATCAGCAACATTGTCACTATGTAATATTTGTTGAGGTATAACACTTAAATCATCAATAAGTGGAATAGCTAATAGAATACCATGTATTAAAATAAACCATCAAAGGTGATAATAGCTATTCAATTAAAATAGTTGCTATTAGTTTAAATTTGAGCATTAAAAGGTACATACTACTTTTAGAATAGTTATCCTCATTGTAACGATCTACCTTCTAGGTGTTTACTTAACCTTTAACTTTATATAAATAATCTAACCCAATACCTAAAAGATAAATCATTAAGCTATCCTTAATGTAAGGATTAAGCTAAACAAGACTTCCAACCTATACCTATTGTACACATTTTATTCAATTCCATTCTAAACCTAACCTGCTTTTCAAAAGTTGATACAATCACATTCCTATATAGAGGTACTCAAAATGAGTTGTGCCTTATGCACATTCAATTCATACCATAAGTTCAAAATATCCAAGCTTATCAAGTGGAATATTGCCTATTACATTTGACCTTAGTCAAGCATTAGCCGATGAAAAAAGGTTAATGAATCTCCAAGCTTGATATCATAAATCCCCTAAGCCACCTAAGGTACCTATATTAAGGTTTACATACTACAATTGGAAATCACTACTGATTCTCTCATTTACAATGGTGTAACAAAATTACTTACAATGTAGTTCAACAATCTACTAGACAAAAAGCTAACAAAAACTAGAGTCCCCTCAAGCTAAATTAATGTACTCCAAAGAAAAATTCCTTAAACCAACATCATAATTTGATCATCAAGTTTGATCTTATGTACTTGAGGCTAGAGAAAACTATGCCCTCAACTCATATTGTGAGCCAAGTGAATATAACTAAAAATGAAACAATCATAATGATAATTTAACCCCAAATTAGTTACAAACATAAAATTATGATCCAAGCATAGACTCATTATATACTAAGTATAAACTTGTCATTTATCCAACATACAGATGTCATGTTAATGCATTGGTTATGAACTATCAATATGTAGATGAGCAGCAATAAAGTAGCTTAAATAAGTAATAAATTGAGCATTAACCAAGCAATAATGAATGACACTAGGTAGCTCAAATTGAGTATTAAACCAAGCAAATGTAATCTATATACTTTCAAAACTAGTTTAATAAGTTGAGAACTTTTTTTAACCAAGAATTGAATTCTAAAAACCAACCCTTGGGTCTTTCATGCCATGCCATGAATGAAGTCATACAATTTCATAGCATATATCTAGACAAATTCACTAGCTAGATGGCAAATCACATCTAAGATAGTTAAATGATTCGTATATTCTCATCAAGTCAATATCAACAACATCATGTACATTTATACCAAGTAGTTTAAAATAGCTCTATTCAAAACACTAAAAAGTAATAAAACATTAACCTAAGAAAACACTTGCACATTTATCAAAGACCAAAAGTAATCTCATAAAGGATACCACTTAAATGGAATCCAATAAGTGTAGACATCTAGCAAACCAAGCAACACACACTAATTTATAATCTTTAGAGCCTTGATCAATATCAATTGTTCACCTATCCCCCTTCTACTTTTCCTCTATGTTGTGCCATTCCAATAATGAACCTCAACAATCAGCTAGCTTTGTTTATACATAACCAGCAACATAAGTAACACAAAAATCAACTACATAGGATCACAAAAAAGAAGAAAAAAAAAGAAAAAAAAGAAAGAATGAAAGAAAATCTTAGGTTAGATACTCACTTAACCAAGTATATTTATTTAATCAAAGTATTCTTCTACCCTATTATAAACATATACATATTTCATCAGGATTCATTACAATGTAAATACGATCATAATGATATATCACGTAATTATCAACCCATTTTATCATTCTTTAGTTGCCATATCTTTGCATTCCTTATTCATTTTAAATTTTGAAGTTATTATAGTTATCATCTATAAATGACATGATTATATTAATATATAACCCAAATTAACCCAAAAAACTTTCTAATTTGTCTATGAGGCATGCCAATTTACTCCTAAGCTAAAATATGCATATAAGTGATATCTATGAAGTCTATGTTGCCTTCATAATCAAACAATTAATCAATTTTCTACCTCATTCCACAACTAAATAGCAAGCATATTATACCCAAAATGTACATATTAAAGTCATATAACCATTTGAATTAATGTAAAATCAATCATAATTTATCAATTTTACTAATACTTATTTAGTTACTTTTAAATTACACAATAACATTATATGGCCCAACTAATTTCTTGAAAAGTGCTATACACTTCTATAAATATACCTTCTCATCATAGGCACTACTTTTAGTTCAAACAAACGCCTACATATATTTACCACAATCACTTATTTACCTCAAATTTCCTCAAGATAGCATTAAATTGCATATATTATATAATTTGAGTATGGAATAAAGATTAAATGCTTCCAATGACATTGTTAAATCCTAAAGACATCTACAAATCAACCTCTTTAAGGATTTCATTCACATATGTTAACATTATGCATGTAGCTATTTTTCCATTTATATTTATGCTAATTAGTGCACATGTCCAATAGGTATTTGACATTACTTTTAGTTAGTTAGGAAGTAGTTTCTAATATTAGAACTAGTATAAATAGCTATTGACGGGAATCAAATCATGGTTTTTACAAAAAATTTCAACACAGGAATCAAAGCGTAAGAACAGGAGGTGGATGCCATTAGGTCGACTATAAAGGCCAGCAGCTTTTATCCTAGATTGGCCATTCAAGGCCGGTGGCATGGAGATAGGCCAACCATAAAGGCTAGCAGCTTAGTCTCCAAGGCTAGCCTTTAAGGCCAGTGGCTTTGGAGCTTAAACCAGCCATCTAAGCCAGTGACTTATGTAGGCAATTCAAACAAAATGTTGTAACTTTTCGCATTTTTTTCCCTTTGCTATATATTTGTTGTTTTGTAAGAATTTGGGGACTTTTGAACATTTTGAGAAAACACTTTGTGAAGTTTATTCTTCATTTTACTCTTATCAATCCATAGGATTGTGGCGAGTGATGGTATTAGATTGTTGTGCATCATACCAATAAATCAATACTAGGACTACTCTTTTGCTGGTGCGTCATATCCGGTAGGGTTTAAGGTTTATTTTATGTTATCCTTCATTATTTGACTATTGGAATCGAATTACTATTGATTATCGCCTCATAATTGGAATCATTTGATCTGATCATAGTTTTAGGCACATCAATTTTTGGTACCAGAGCTTAGATTGAGATTAGGGAATTGTGCCTATTGGAATTCCTTTGAGAGATTAAGGTTTTTGATATTGTGAAATCATGTTGTAATCAATTGTTATTGAATTGGGTTTAAATTTTGATTATCAATTGGGTTGTGTTATTATTGTACAATTCAATTTGGGTTTGTTTGTGGAATTTATATCAATTGAAATTAGGGTTCTTCATTGTTGTTGTTATGGGTTGCGCGATTCTGTTGTCGTGGGTTGTGAATTTCATTGTTAGATTGATTATAGAATTAGGGTTGTTGTTGTTGTTGTGTATCCTTGTTGTATTATTGTTGTGCTAGGTTTAAGTTGAGGATTGAATAAAGGTGGTAATTAAGATTGTGTCGATTGGGTATTGTTGGAGTATGTGATTATGACTGTTAAGTTCCTGTGTTGACTGGCAATTTCGTTGAGTATGTTGAACGATAATGTCAATGGAGGATTTGGGAATGAAGCCAATAGCCAGGTTAGAGGAGGAGCATAGGGTCGTCGTACTGTAGGTGGAAGAAGAATAGTAGAAGAGCAATTGTAGGACCTGACTACCATTGTTGCTAATCTAGCAACACGGGTTAATTAGATGATCTTACCCTAACAGCTAGTGGCAAATCCATAGGTACCCCCACCTAAGGTAGCCCTTAATGTTATGGGTGAAGAAGGAACAATAGGAGGAAACAGGGGCAGAGAAGTTAAAAGACAGTGTCATGCTTATAGAAAGGAGAGGGATGACAATTCTGGGGATGAACTTTATTCTAACCATGACTTTAGATTGCCTTGGGGTCTAGAGTATGTAAAATTGCAGATGCCTTCATTTACTGGAAAAGGACCTGTAGAGGAGTACCTTGACTAGGAAGATAAAGTAGAAGGACTCTTCGAGTGCTATGAGATTAATGACCATACGAGAGTTCGTCTAGTAATTTTGAATTTACGGGGTATGCCGCCTTGTGGTGGAAGAACCTTGTGGCTAATAAGAGGAGAGATGGTGATGCTGAAATTCATACTTGGCAAGAAATGAAAAGGGTGCTGAGGAAGAGGTTTATTTTAGAGCATTGGCAGAAGTTATTTATGCATCTCTAGACATTGAGACAATGAGGCAAAACAGTGGATCAGTATGTTTAAGAGTTTAAGACACTGAGGATCTGATGTGGGACAGTTGAACCTCCTAAACAGACCATGGAGTGATTTGTGTTTGGGTTAAAATATGAGATAGCATGTATTGTCGAGCTGTGGAGGTATGACACTCTTGATGAGGCCATCTAGTTGGCTTTAAAAATTGAGAGGGAAAGGCGCTCCAATCCATACAGAGCATCGAGTAATAGGTATGGATCCACTACTCAGTTATATAGATTAGATATTCAGCAAGTTAGAAAGGGGGGAATTGATAGGACTGTGGAATTAAATGCAATTATTACTAATAGGGAGAGGGATAGTGATGAGGATCATCTAGCACCTAAGAAGATAGAACCAAGAACTTAAGATCCATTGCAAGGTATTGGAGGACTAATGACTCGAGCTAGAGCAAAGAGGATGAATGATGCCCTATAAAGACTAGTCATGGACCTACAAGCCAAGTAATCAAATTACGCGAAAGGAGAACTGATACCTATTAATGTGATTTACGTTTCCATGAAAGAAGATAAGGATTTATAGTTCTAGAATGAGAAATATCATATGTTGAACCGAAATAGGAAAGAAAATTTGTCGGTTTGTTGTTATATTTTTTAGTGTTTGTTTTGGTTTGTAATTTAGAATATATAGTTACTTGTTTCGATTCACATAAGGATAAGGAAGCAAGTAGATTAGGAAACTTAAGTTGTTATATTGATACATGTATACACTATATAAAGCCGTGTAAGGGCCAACCAAAAAAAAAAACACATCATTGAATAGAAAATTACAAACACTTTTTTTTTCGTAGAAAATGAAAACCTTCTTTTATTCTTTACAAAAGAACTTTCCTTTGGGAATTATTCATCCGGATTACTAGAGGTAAACCCTTAATTGATAACTTAGGTTTCAGTCAACAGGTGTGATTGGGGTCTAGTTCCATGCTACTTATTCGAGACGATCCTTCGGGAATTGATTCAAACAGCGTTTGTTGGGTTTTAGGTTTAATATACCTAGGGTTCACACATCATTTGGTATCAAAGCTTTGACTTCTTGAATCAAGGAATCTCTATGCTTTTTGTTATTTTTTTATTGTTCAATTTCCATACTCTTATTCATATCAGAAATTTGTATATAATAAAAAAAAAAAAAAAATCTTATTTCGATCACAAAACCTATTGGAGACCGACAACATACAAGTTTAGTTAGCCATTGAAATTCAATTGTTGTTTCAATTCCTAGTTCATCTTGAAAGCATACATAAAAAAAAAAAAAATCAAATTCGGTTGAAAAGAAATCCAAGAATTGAAATCTCCAAAAGAAATTCTAGTTTTGGTAAGTTACAATCTAATTGCCAAATACACTTTCCAATTCCAATCGCCATAGATACTTTGTGTTTTCTAATTTGTGCTTCCAAAAATTTCATTCCGTAATCACTAATTGTTTTCGATGCAAATTGTTATCCTTTTGAATTGCATGCAAAGGAATTGCTTGTTTTTTTTCCAAGTTCATAGTGTGTCATAGCTATTAAAGATTACTTCTAATTCTCAATTGTCACTATGATTAGAAACTGAGGGAATTAATTAGGTGTTGACTTAGTAAATTGTGTTGAGAAGTTTCCAATCCAAGTTCCTAGTAAAGGATTGTAAAAGCAGGTTGTGAGGAAATAATTGCGAGAGACAAACATCAGTGAAATTGTGAGCATATTACTATTTGAGAGCAATACACGAGTAAGTGTAAGGAACATATTTTTTTTTTTTACTTGTGATCATAATTTATTGATGACTATAGAAATATGTCGGGACAAAACACAAATGGAGGTGAGAATAGGGTGATGTTTGAGGAGTCGATGGGGGAGATGAAAAGGATTTTGATAGGTATGCTTGAACAGATCCATGAAAGAATGGATAAGATGGAGAGGAGTAAGGAACTGTCTAGCAGTACCATTGTCAAGCGAGGAGTAAGTAGACCGATTAGAAAGAGGAGTTAGGATAGAATAAGGTGAGGATTCTGACTCTGGTGAATATCACAATGTAGGGGAAAGAGGGAACACCTAGAGGCATGATAGTAACTTGGGTAGCATTAAGATGAAAATCCCAACATTTCAAGAAAAGAATGATCTGGAGTTGTACCTAAAATGGGAGAGGAAAATGGATCATGTACTTGAATGCCATAACTATACTAAGGAAAAGAAGATAAAATTGGCTGCAATAGAGTTCACAGATTATGCTAGTGTATGGTGAGATCAGTTAGTGCGTAATAAGTGTAGGTATGGAGAGCGACCTGTTAGTACTTGGGAGGAGATGAAGACCATAATGCAAAAACGGTTTATTCCTAGTCACTACCATAGGGATTTGCTCAGGAAAGTCTAAGGATTGACACAGGGAACCAAAAGTGTAGAGGATTACTATAAGGAGTTGGAGATAGCTATGATTAGGGCTAAAGTGGAGGAGGATGATGTGGCTACTATGGCTAGATTTATTAATGGTCTAAATTAGGAAATTGCTTATGTGGTCGATTTACACCATCACTTGAATATAGAAGAACTGTTACATAAAGCAATCAAGGTGCAGTGACAATTAAAATATAGCAGTGACTAAAGGACTGGGTCGACTTCCAAATCTCCATAGAAGTCTAATTGGAAAAGGAACTCTACGGATTCCAAACCTAAAGAAGAAGTGAAGGCTAAGAATCTAGTTGCTGCATCTAAAGGAAGAATTGACACTAAAACCCCTTCCAGAACTAGAGATATCAAGTGTTTTAGGTGTCAAAGATTTGGACACATTGCATCTCAATGCCTAAATCAAAGGGCTATAATCATATGTGACAATGGGGATGTAGAGAGCGTAAGCTCTGAGGAGGATGAGGAGTCACCATCACAGGAATATGAGGATGTTGACTTAGAGGGACCCATAAGTGGTGAGTTATATGTCACGAGGAGAGTACTTAGTGTACAACCCTAGGAGGATGGTGAGGGGATCCAACGTGAGCACATATTTCATACACGGTGTCATGTGCAGAGTAAAGTGTGTAGCTTGATAATTGATGGTGATAGTTGCACTAATGTTACTAGTACCTTACTAGTAGATAAAATGCAGTTGAAAGCTGTGAAACATCCGGGAACATATCAATTGCAATGGTTGAACGAATGTAGGGATGTAAAGGTAACCAAGTAGGTTCTTGTAGCCTTTTCCATAGGGAATTACAAAGATAAAGTCATGTGTGATGTGGTACCTATGCAAGCTAGCTACCTACTGTTAGGACGACCTTGGCAATTTGATAGGAAGATTACATATGATGAGTACAAGAACCAATATTCCTTTATATTGAACAAAAGGAAAGTGGTTCTCACCCCACAAAAACCATAGGAAGCTTATGAGGATCAAGTGAGGATTGCAAAAGAATTTAGAGAGAAACACTTGAGTGCACGAGAGAAGAGTGATGAGAAAAAGAAGAGTGAAAAGCAAACACTAGTGAGTACAAAGGGAAAAGACACTTAAACACGGAGAGCAAAGAGTCTGGTGAGTGAGGTTAAGAGTGCAATGTTAGCCAAACAGCAATTACTTGTACTCATGTACAAGGATTTATATTTTTCTAATGCTGACCTTAATTCTGTTTTGCCTAGTGTTGTTGTGTCTTTATTGTAGGAATATAAAGATTTATTCCCTGAAGAAGTGTCGCAAGGCCTACCCCCTCTGCGAGAATTAAAGCACTAGATTGACTTCATACCGAGTGCTTCCATTCCCAACTGGCCAGCATATTGAACCAATCTTGTGGAGGCTAAGGAAATTCAAAGACAAGTTGATGGGCTAATGGAGAAAGGATTTATGCGAGAAAGTTTAAGCCCGTGCTTGGTTCCTGTGATACTAGTCCCCAAAAAGGATGGGACGTGGCACATGTGCGTAGATTGTAGGGCAATCAACAAAATCACAATTAAGTACAAACATCCTATCCTTAGATTCGATGACATGCTTAATGAATTTCATGGTGCATATTTGTTTTCTAAAATTGACCTTAAGAATGGATATTACCAAATTCATATGAAAGAAGGGCATGAGTGGAAAACTGCATTTAAAACAAAACATAGATTATATGAATGGATGGTAATGCGTTTTGTGTTAACAAATGCACCTAGCACTTTCATGAGATTAATGAATCATGTTTTGTGTCATTTCTTAGGAAAATTTGTTATTGTCTATGTTGATGATATCCTAATTTATAATAGAACACTAGATGATCATGTACAACATCTATAGAGTGTGTTTACTGTTTTAAGGGAAAACCAATTATATACCAACTTAAAGAAGTGCATGTTTTATATGGAGTATGTAGTTTTTCTTGGTTTTATTATAGGTGTAGATGGAATAGCTGCAGATGAGGAGAAGGTGAAGGCAATTCGGGAGTGGCCAACACCAAAGAATGCCAATGAAGTTAGGAGCTTCCATGGACTTGCTAGTTTTTACAAATGATTTATGAGGGACTTCAACTCCATTGCTGCTCCACTAAATGACCTTGTAAAGAAGAATGCCGAATTTAGATGGACGGAAATAGATGAGCAGGCATTCTAGACTTTGAAAGGTAAGTTAACTAACGCTTTTTTGTTAGTATTACCTAACTTTGATAAAGTTTTTGAGATCAAATGTGATGCTTCCAAGAAGGGTATTGGTGGTATATTAATGTAGGATTCCAAACCAATAGCCTACTTCAATGAGAAACTCTATGATGCTACTCTGATTTATCTTGTATATGACAAGGAGTTACATGCCCCTATGAGGACGTTGCAAACGTGGCAGCATTATCTATAGCCTAAGGAGTTTATCATCCATTTCAATCATGAGAGCTTGAAGTACCTGAAGACGTAGGGAAAGCTAAACAAGAGGCATGCCAAATGGTTGGAGTTTATTGAAACCTTTCCATATGTCATCAAGTACAAGCAGGGTAAGGAAAATATTGTGGCTGACGTACTATCTAGGAGGTATTCTCTATTAACCTCTTTACATACTAAGCTGCTTGGGTTTGAATGCATGAAAGATTTATATGAACATGATACTAACTTTGGTCAGATTTGGGCTGCTTGTTCTGAAAGTGGGTATGCAACTTTTATAAGCATGATGGATATTTATTTAAGAAGGATAGATTGTATGTGCCTAAGAGCTCCATACGAGAGTTGTTGGTGAGGGAGACGTATGGGGGTGGTCTCATGGGACATTTCAGTGTAAAGAAAACTTTGTATATTTTGCATGAACATTTTTATTGGCCTAAGATGAGACATGATGTGTAAACTGTGTGTAATAAATGCATTGCATGTAGAAAGGCTAAATTTAAAGCTATGCCCCCTAGTCAGCCTTGGACTGACATATCGATGGATTTCATATTAGCTTTATCTAGATCTTAGAATGGCAATGATAACATATTCATTGTTGTTGATAGGTTTAGTAAAATGGCTCATTTTATTGCCTATTCTAAAACTAATGATGCACGACATATAGCTGATTTATTTTTTAGGGAGATTGTGCAATTACATGGTTTACCTAACTCTGTCGTAAGTGATTGAGTCACTTTTGGCGCACTCTCTAGAATAGGCTAGGCACAAAATTATTGTTTTCCATTGTGGTACATCCTCAAACGGATGGACAAATAGAGGTGGTTAATAGGACACTTTCCACATTGCTACGTGCCATGCTTGATAAAAATTTGAAGCAATGGGAAACATGTTTACCTCATGTAGAGTTTGCATATAATAGGACAATACATTCTACTACATCCTACTCTCCATTTGAGGTTGTGTATGGTTTTAATCCCTTAACTCCATTGGATATATTGCCTTTACCTACTAATGAATTTATTGATCTTGACGGCACGAAAAAGGCAGAATTTGCTAGGGATTTACATACTCAAGTCAAGGCTGACATCAAGAAGAAGAATGAACACTATGCTCATCAGGCTAACAAGGGACACATCAAAGCCATGTTCCATCCAAGAGATTGGGTTTAGGTGCACTTGAGGAAGGAACAATTCGTTGAACAATGAAAATCCAAATTGCATCCAAGGGGCAATGGACCTTTTCAAGTGGTGGAGCGCATAAATGACAATACCTTCAAGATAGATTTGCCAAGCCACTATGGTAATGTAAATACTACATTTAATATTTTTTATTTTACTCCTTATAACGCAGGTGATTCGAGGACGAATCTTTTTGCGAAAGGAGGGAATGATGAGGATCATCTAGCACCTAAGAACTTAAGATCCATTGCAAGGAATTGGAGGACCAATGACCCGAGCTAGAGTAAAGAGGATGAATGATGGCCTACAAGGACTAGTCATGGACTACAAGCCAAGGAATCAAATTACATGAAAGGAGAACTAACACCTATTAATGTGATTCACATTTCCATGGAAGAAGACAAGGATTTGTAGTTCTAGAATGAGAAATGTCATATGTTGAATTGAAATAGGAAAGGGAATTTGCGGGTTTGTTGTTATATTTTTTAGTATTTATTTTAGTCTGTAATTTAGAATATATAGTTACTTATTTCGGTTCACATGCGGATAAGGAAGCAAGTAGATTGGGAAACTTAGGTTTTTTTATTAATACATGTATACACTATATAAAGCCGTGTAAGGGCCAGCCAAAAACAAAAAACACATCATTGAATAGAAAATTACAAACACCTTTTTTTTTCGTGGAAAATGAAAACCTTCCTTTGTTCTTTGCAAAAGAACTCTCCTTTGGGAATTCTTCATCTGAATTACTAGAGGTAAACCCTTAATTGATAACTTAGGTTTCAGTCAACAAGTGTGATTAGGTTTAGTTCCATGCTAATTATTCGAGACGATCCTCGAGGAATTGATTCAAATAACGTACGTCGGGTTATAGGTTTAATATACCTAGGGTTCATGCATCAGATAGTTTTGGAAAAGGCAAAGCGATTGCGGGGGCTAATATTCGATAAATAGTATTGTTGGTCATCAAGTGGAAAGATTCATCAAACCTAATACTTCAAATGCATGGGCTTTGGACACATGGCTGCTCAGTGTCTCAACAAAAGGGTGATGACTACTATGGAAGTGGAAAATGAGGGTGATAAGAAAGACGTACTTGAGCCTACATATTTATCAACAATGCTAAAGGAATATTATGAGGATCCAGATGCTGAGGTATATGAAGACAAAGGCAATGATCAATAGTTAGCTATTAATGTATTGTGCAGGGTAATGACTACATCTCCAAATATTGAGGATGTGCAAAGGGAAAACCTATTCCATATTCCCTGCAGGGTCCAAGGTAATCTTTATACTCTTCTTATTTAATGTGCTTCAAGTCCAATTTCAATTATACAATGCTAATTGAAGAAATAATTAAATAAAAGTCCACGAAATATGTGTGTTCCTTAATTGAACGTAAACCCTAATTACATATACAAGAGAAAAATAACATTCTAAATCCTTACTAGATATGATGCACTAATAGAATTAGGAACAATTTGTAACTGTTGATATTACTTGGAACAATCCAAGCCCCACTCACCACAATCCCTAAATTTGAATTGATAAGAGTGTTTTTGTGAAAGAGAGAGACCTTTTTCAAGGCAAAGAAGGTAGCAAAATATATCTAAAAAAAAAGTGTCTTTTTTTTTTTTTTTGTTTCTTTACAAGTATTATACTAGTACTAATTAGAAAAAAATAACATAGTGCAAATGGTGATACATAGCTGGTCTTCTAGGCTCCATTTCAATCAAATTATATAGCACATGGTCAGTCCTCTAAGTTCATTTTAGTTCAACATGGACCATCAATCATCCACGACTAAGTGCTAGTGTGTTTGATTTCTTCCTGTTATATTAACAAATGTACCCGATTAAATACAAAACAATTATATAAAATAAATGAAGATACTATGTGAATGTCTTTAGTTCCATTTGTTCAAAAAGGATTCTCAATGCTAGGTTCTATAGTCCTCTAGCTCCTTGCTCGATTAATGGATTCTATGGTTGCATTGGTTTGATTCCCATCATTATTGATGGTGGTAGTTGCACCAATGTTATAGTTGCTGCATTAGTGAATAAACTGCAACTAGTTACTATACCTCATCCTAGGCCCTATAAATTACATTGGTTGAGTGACCGAGACAATCTGCATGCCACTCAGAGGGTTAAGGTTCTAATTAACATAGGGAAAAAGTACCAAGATGTAATTGATTGTGATGTTCTCCTTATGTGCACATCACATATATTACTAGGTAGACCTTGGTTATCTAACAGGAGAGTGCTACATGATGGGTATAGAAACATCTATATGTTTCAAAAGGATAGTAAACAGGTTGTTTTAAGCCCAATGTCATCAACTGAGGTACATGAAGCCCAAGAGTAAATCAATAAAACCACCAACAAGAAGTCCTTGATAGTAAAGAGGAAGGGATTGCGGGACGACCTAAATGGAGTAAATCAAATATAGGTAATTCAGAAGCCTTCAAGAAAACCACGACTTCAGGACAACAGACACTTGTAGACTAAGATTTTCAGTCCAGGGGATTCTCAGAAGTGCACAACAAAAATAGAGGAACCATCAGATTTGAGGACAAATATTTCACAAGTCTGAAGAGATGATGGGAATCAAATCATGGTTTTTACAAAGTTAGTCAATGCAGGAATCAAAGCATAAGAACCAGAGGTGGACACCCTTAGGCTACCCATAAAGGTTAGTGGCTTAGCCTCCAAGGCCAGCCTTTAAGGCCAATAGTGTTGATTACCAAAGCCAGCCATCTAGGCCAGCGGCTTACAATGTAAGGCTGGTGGCTTATGTAGGTGATTTAGACAAAATGTTGTGACTTTTCGCATTTGTTTTTCCTTTGCTATGTATTTGTTGTTTTGTAAGAATTTTGGGACTTTGAACATTTTGAGAAAACACTATGTAAAGTTTATTCTTCATTTTACTCTTATCAATCCATGGGATTGTGGCGAGTGACGGTATTGGATTATTATGCGTCATATCAACAAATCCATACTAGGACTACTCTCTTGCTGATTTGTCATATTTGGTAAGGGTTTAGGGTTTATTTTATGTTATCATTTGTTATTTGACTATTGGAATCGAATTACTATTGATTGTTGCCTTGGAATTGGAATCATTTGATCCGATCATAGTTTTAGGCACATCAACTATTGTATAACAAATACAAAACTAACTAAGAAATGTATTTCCTTCTTATTCTACTTGTTCAATACTCTTCATTCCTGTATATGAGGTTCTATTTTTCTAGCCATGGAGTTTCTTTACATGGTTTTAGAGTACATCGATAAGATCTAGTACAATTGTTTCTTGATTTTTTTTCATTCATATTATTCTTGTTTATGATCATGGGTAGTTCTGTCGAACATAGTAGTTTTATGGTTGATCAGAATCTTAACATCTTTAACCGGTATCCTCTACATTTGGCAAGATCTGACAATCCTAACATAGCCATTGGAAAAATTATGTTCAATGGCATGAATTACTTACCTTAGGTAAGATCGATTAAGATGCGATTAGGTTCAAAAATGAAGCTAAGGTTTATTGATGGAAGTTTATCTAAACGTAATTCTAGTTCACCGAATTTAATTCATTGGGAAAGGTATGATTATATGGTTCAATTGTAGATTTTGAATTCCATGGTTAAGGAAATTTCTCAAAATTATGTCTTTGCCCAATCTGCGTATGATTTGTGTAAAACCCACGAACTTTAATTTTGTATAATAGCAGAATAATTAAAAGATTTTATTTAAAGCCTTAAAACACTCTTTGAATAGAGTTATAATAATAAAAATAAACATATTAGAGATTTAGAATTGTTAAATAGGAATTTCGAGTGGATATTCACACTTGGAATAATTAAATTAGCTTAAACATAAAAATTCATAATAAAATGTTAAAATCTTAAATTTTATTGAGACCATTGCGTGAGTAAAAGTACCCTAGAATTTTCCTAAAATCCTAATCTAACAAAGTATTAAATAATATATATATATATATAAGGTGACCGTGAAGGACGCATGGTCATGCCAGCAAAACATAGCTTAAAAAAAAAAAAAAAGAAGAGAAAAGAGGGAAACAAAGAGAAGACAGGATGCTGGGACCGCGCAAAGACGAAACGAGAAACGGAGGAAAAGAAAACAAAGGGAACTGAACAAAAAAAATCATAACTCACACTTACGATCTTGATTGACGATTTGAGACCACCTATATGTTTCTTGAGGTGAGTGCAATTCAACTAGACTAACTTTTTTTGCGAAACGAATTCGTTTTTAAAAGTTATGTACAAAGAATAAATAAGTGTAAAAATTAGTATTTTACTTAAAATTAGTTGTAATAATTAAAAAAATACTAAATAAAGTGATCTAGATTATATATTTAGTGAATTGATATATTTTTTCCAAATTTTCTAGGTAAAAAGAGTTTTGATTTAGAGATCCCCGAAAACTATTTTAAGTAAATCTCGACAAAATGAAACCTAAGTGAGTAGAACTCCATGACGTATTGTATTGTGTGTATATTGTTGATTTTGTATATTTATTATAGATTTTGCTGTCTATATAAAGATATATATATATATATATTATTCCGTCTACTGTGCACATGTGTGGGTTTCAACATTTGGAGCGAGTAACAACAAATATATATATATATATATATATATATATATATATATATATGTAAACCTTTGTGATTGGTGGAGTTGTTTGTGCTTTGCGAGTAAAATTTTTTTTTTTTTTCCTTGTCTTCTTCCCTTACAGCGGCTGAGTAATAGACACATATACATACATATATATACATATATATATTATATATATATATAAGAGGTTGGGGGCTTCGTTCTTCTTCCACGATGTGTGCGTGAATCTTATGTTGCTAGGCATGTTTCTTTTTTTGTGCTTGCTGTAAACGAGGACTAGACATATATAAGTAATAGGAGCTGGACATGCTGTAGAGCTTAATGCTTTCAATTGTTGCTACCGTGAATGGGAACATATATATATATATAAACAAACATCGTTGGCTTCTCGTTCCTCTCCCCATCGTGCGTGGAGCGTGTGTATGGCGTTGTTTCCCTTTTCCTTTGCTGCTAACAAGTGACCTTATACCTATACATATATATATATGTATATGATTGCGTGGAGAGTGTGTAGCGCTCCTTCTTCTTCCAATTGCTGGCCATCCTTGCTCCTTATTTCCTTGTATTATTGTTGTGTGTGTGAATCATTACGGGAACAGGGGATGGCAAGGGTGTTCCTTTACTCCCACTGCGGTATGGAATTATATATATAAATATAGGTGAAATGAGCTGGCTAGTCGAGAACGGAGAAGTTGGGAATGTAATGCTATATGGCGTCTTGCTAGATGATATATATGTACATGTGTATACATGGTATGATGAGAATAGGAATAAAAGTTTAACTTAAAGATGTGATATATAAGATGAAATGGAAGTGATAGTTAGGATTATAGTGTGTTAGTTATCTTATGAGCTTGTGTGTTGAGGAATTGGAAGAAGGGTGGAAACCCATGAATAAGACTATGAGACAACATGTGGGGTTATGTAAATGTAGAGTTTATTCCCTTAATGTGAATAGATATGAATTTATAAGTGGTAGGAAAAGATATCACTATGTCATGTATGTTGTTGTGGGAAGTAATAATTGGTGTAAAGTATGTAGTCATGCCTTAATGCACATTACAAATTATGGAGAAGAAATTCTGGGCTTCAGTGATCTAAGTCTTTGCACATGTATGTACGTGTGTGGTGTCCAAGAGAGGTAGAAAGATAAGATGATGCATATGACATATGTTATGAGTATATAGATATGAGGTAGGAAGAGTGGTATTACATGACCACAAATACAACATGCATAAATCCACATGAGATGTATATGCTAAAGGAAGCATGGGAATCAAATTCAACATCTATACGCCAATGGTATTGATGTAGGCATATTCAAGGATAATACATGGAGTTATAGTCATGAACGTAAAGTATAGAGGGGAAACGGGGGAAGAGGAGTGCAACGATGGAAGTTATATTAGTACTCCTTAGCTAATCAATATATCATGTCAACCGCATGTGTGTTGTCTTCTTGTTATGTTAAGTTATGCCTTGCTCCTAGAATGGTTTCATGTGTTATGATTGGTTGTTCATATGATTATGGATTGCACTTATACTTGATTTGATATGATCACCCTCAAAACTTTAATTAATTATGAGGTTTAATTAATAACCTAGCATGCATCGCACGAGAAATTACATGAGATTGAAGGCCATCACTGCTACAGGATGCATTAGAAGTGATTAAGAAGATCATTGTTTCACCAAGTGTAAACTAAGTGATTAAGGGATTATCACACCTTGACGTTCCGAGTCCGGCCTATCTCTTGAAGGTGTAATGCTTGGTGTATTAAGGTACTTGAGCCTAAAACATTAAAGCAAATACATAACTTAATTAAGTGATAAGAATAATAAAGATGTGACTAAGACCTGGGCATTGATAGTGGCTTCGGAATCCCTAACATAAGATCAAGGGTGGCATAAACCTTAGACTTCACGTCGGTTACCGGAAGACCACATGAGATGCTACATTCATATGTTTGTTCATGCATAGCACTTGTTCAATAACTTGTTTGAATTTTGTTGTGTTTATTGTGACACTAAAAGATTTCACCCTATCTCATTAAGCTTTGGCTTACCCTCCTATAAATTTTGCCTTGCAAGTAGAGACTACCTAAACTTCATGATAAATTGACAAACCAAGGTGAGTACTCGTTACATCAATGGTAGGCACAGTTGAGAGAAGGTCGTAAGGCCTAGATCGAATGTAGACATCTTTAGGATAGATCTTTTATTTTGTAATTGATGAATTTGTGAGTAAGTGACCTGTTATGGTCTTAAGTGTACCAATAGTGGTGAAATGGGACCCATCTAAGGCCTAGTAATATTTTATGTAATTAATTATCTTGTGAGCAGGAATATTATTACTCTAGTGAATAGGTTAACGTTAATGATGAGATGTTTCGCGGTTACTTAATAAGGCGTTAAGCAATCATAGCGGGTTATCACGATGGGCCCTTAGAGTGGGGTGTAACAATTTGTGGAACAAGATAAAGGAGCAATATGGACAAAGTAATGGACCTTTGATTTTTCAACTTCAACATGAAATAAGTAACCTAAAATAATTGAATCAATAGATAGCCGCATATTACAACAAGTTAAAGAAATTTTGGGATGAGCTGCAAGTCTTACATGCTTATCAAATTTGTTCTTGTGATGGGTTTAATCACTGTACTTGTTGTCTTAAGGAGCATATTGTTGAGTTTGAATTTGAATCTAGGTTTATTCAATTTCTTATGGGTTTGAATGATAGCTATGAGATGGTTAAAAGCCAAGTTCTAGCAATGGATAAATAGGGCATATTATTTAATTCAATAAGATGAGAGACAAAGACAAATCACTTTTGGAATATCACTCGATGCAGAGATGTCAGCTTTTTGGTTCAACTAAGTTTTTGTTAAAAATGGTAATGGGAGTTATGCTGATAGAAAGAAAGGAAAAAAATTGTTTTGCAAACATTGCAAAAATTAAGGACATGGTGTTGAGACTTGCTTTCAACTTGTTAGATACCTAAACTGGTATAAAGGAAAAAGAAAATGAGCTTGGGCAAAGTCAATACTAAAACAGCCATGGATTGTGTAAATGATTCATATGACATAGGTTATTCTACTACAACACCACTAGATGATCATCCTGTTGATTCTGTTTCACACATGGGAAATGTATCAGGGTCTATTATTTCTTCTAGGTTAGGATATGATCCTAAGGTAGTTCATAGGCTACGCAATGAGATAATGAAGTTAATGCTTGAGAAACAAAATGATGACACTATTAATTTGAGCTCCATTAATTTTGCAAGTATAATATCCTCTCCTTGTTTTAATATAATAAATAGTGATATAGGGTCTTGGATAATTGATTCAAAGGCCACAGATCATATTAAATCTCATTTTTCTCTTCTTTTTGATACTTTAACCTTACCATATCCTCTTTTTATACATTTACTTGATGGACGATTCAAACTAGTTCAACTTTGTCGTTCTATTCATCTCACTACATCCCTTACTGATAAGGATCATCTAACACCTAAGAGGATAAAACCGAAATCCCAAGGTCCATTGCAAGGAATTGAAGGCCCAATGACCCGAGCTAGAGTAAAGAGGATGAATGATGCCCTACAAGGACTAGTCATAGACCTACAAGCCAAGGAATCAAATTACATGAAAGGAGAACTGACACCTATCAATGTAATTCACGTTTCCATGGAGGGATGCAAGGATTTGAAGTCCTAGAATAAAAAATGTTGTTTATTGAACCGAAAAGGAAGAGGATTTGCGGTTTTGTTTTCCTATGTTTTAGTATTTGTTTTGGTTTGTAATTTAGCATAACTAGTTACTTGTTTCGATTCATAAGAGGATAAGGATGCAAGTTAGATTAGGAAACTTAGGTTTTGTATCTTATTCTTTCATGTACTCCTTATAAAACCTTGTAAGGGGCTAACACTAGATAGAACATTGAATATTGAAATTACAATACACTTTCTTTTCGTGAAAAGAAACCCCCTCCTTATTCTTTACAGAAGAACTCTCCTTTGGAATTCTTCATCCGAATTACTAGAGGAAATCCCTTAATTGATAACTTAGGTTTCAGTCAATAGGTATGATTGAGGTCTAGTTTCGTGCTACTTATTCAAGACAATCCTCGGGGAATTGATTCAAATAGTGTACATCGGGTTCTAGGTTTAATATACCTAGGGTTTATACACCATTTGGTATCAGAGCTTTAGCTTCTTGAATCAAGTAATCTTTATCCTTTATTTATTTGCTTGTTATTCAATTCCATACTTCTTATTCATACCCTAAATTTGTATTAAAAAAAAATTCGTTTCGATCATAGGAATAATTAGGGATCGACAACACACAAGTCTAACTTAGTCATTGCAAATCAATTGTGAACCAATTCTAATAGGAATATAAATCCGACAAGACCTATCATTAGGGCAAGAACTAAAAGATTTCGAATATTGGCGATGAGGGCCCATTTTGAGCAAATCGACCCTGGAATTACTCGATTACTAACCTCTTTTCTCTTATTCATGTATTGTATATTCCAACAGGTACACTTAACAGGCTTTATAGGGCGATGGACAAACTCACTCAAACTCAGCTTGTGGGTTATCTATGGACCGACCTGAACTGGTGATGAGTTGGGCCGACAAATCCTATGGAAGAGCTAGCATGATGAAAACTATTTTCTTTTATTTTGTAATTGTTATTTGGACCATTTTATGTTGTAATTTTCTTTTAGGACACTTTCATTTGTTTGTAATTCTCTTTAAAACCGGTCACCCTAAAAGTGGCATAATTGTAATTTTATATACTTTCTAACCCTAAATGGAGCAAGTATAAATACTTGCTTAAGTAGAGCATTGAAGAGGCCATTTTTCATTTTTTAACATACACTTTACGTGAGGGAATTAGGGTTCTTCCTAGTTCATTTTCTTTTATCAATTTCAATCCCAAGAATTGAAATTGTGGCGAGTGCAACAAAGGGAAATTGTGAGTTATATCAATTTCTTAATTTTATGTTTCTTATCATCTCTAGTGAGTCATATCTAGGGTTGGATTGAAGTCTTCTTTGACAGATTTTGATTACATTTGTAATCAAATTATCATTGCATAACTAATTGGTTTTTGGCACTTGTTAATACCATCAATTTGTCATTATACTTGTGGCATGGAATTTCTTTGTTGTGAGGAGGATCACGGTTTAAATTTGTGTATTGTTGATTAGGATTCTCTTGGAATTTAAGTTGGTTATTTGATTCAATTGAGAGTTATCATCTTTGTGGATTTCATCTCTTGATTTTATCATTTGGTTCATCTTCCATCAATTAAGGTTCATGCAATTTATCTTGCCTTTGAACCAAATTTATTCTTGTCTTTTGAGGTGTATATTTAGGTTGTTTTGATTGTGCTTAATCCCCTTTTAGGCACATCATAATTTGGTATCAAAGCTATATCATATTTGGATTTGAGATTGAACATATCCTAATTTAAGAATTGGTTACATTCATTAGAAATTGATGCCATTGTTCATATGATGGAGACTAGTTTGATTGACATTGTTTGTTTATCTTTCAAATTGGTTTTTGTATGTGCTTAATCTTGGTTTTAGGCACATCAAATTCTTATTCCTTCTTTGAAGAATACGTATAAAAAAAATTAAATCACAAATTCGGTTGTGGAAGAAATCCAAGTACCGAAATCACAAAAGAATTTTTTTTTTTTTTTGTCAAGTTACAATTCAATTTCCACAATACACTTTCCAATTTTAACCGCAACACATATCTTGTTCTTTCTAAATTGTACATCTGAATTACATTCCATAATTCTTGTTAGGTTCAGTGAAAATTTGTTTGTCTTTTAAATTATGTGATAGGGAATTGTCTTGATTTGTTTCCCAAATTAATAGTAAGAGCTTGTCATATCTATTGGAAATTACATCTATTCTCAATTTTACTGTGACTTGAAACCAAAGGTGATCATTAGGTATTGACTTAGTGATTGTGTTGAGGAGTCTTCCTATCCGAGTTCCTAGTAAGGGATTGTAAGAGCGGGTTGTAAGGACATATTTGTGAGAGAAATACATGAGTGAATTGTGAGAGTATTACTACTTGAGAGCAATACACGAGTGAATTATGAGAAACATATTTTACTTGTGATATTAATTTATTGTTTAATTGTAGAAATATGTCAGGGAAAAACACAAATGGAGGTAAGAATAGGGTGATGTTTGAGGAGTTGATGGGAGAGATGGAAAGGATTTTGATTGGTGAGCTTGAACAGATCTATGAAAGAATGGATAAGTTGGAGAGGAGTAGGGAACCATCTAACAATATTACTGTTAGGCGAGGCGTAGGTAGACTGATTAGAGGAGGAGTTAGGATAGAAGAAGGAGAGGATTTTGACTCTGGTGAATATCATAACGTGAGGGAGAGAGGGAACACTTAGAGGTGGGACAATAACTTAGGTAGTATTAAGATGAAAATGCCAACGTTTCAAGGGAAGAATGATCTTGAGTTGTACCTAGAGTGGGAGAGGAAAATGGATCATGTCTTTGAATGCCATAACTATACTAAGGAAAAGAAGATTAAATTGGTTGTAGTAAAGTTCACAGATTATGCTAGTATATGGTGGGATCAGTTAGTGCGTAATAGGCGCAGGTATGGAGAGCAACTTGTTAGTACTTGGGAAGAGATGAAAACCATAATGTAGAAATGGTTTATCCCTAGTCACTTCCATATGGATTTACTTAGGAAATTCTAAGGATTAACACAGGGGTCTAAGAGCATAGAGGACTACCATGAGGAGATGGAGATAGCCATGATTATGGCTAGAGTGGAAGAGGATGATGAGGTAACTATAGTTAGATTCATTAATGGTCTGAACTAGGAAATTGCTGATGTGGTAGATTTACACCATTACTTAGACATGGAAGAATTGTTACATAGAGCAATCAAAGTGGAGTGACAATTAAAATATAGGAGTGATCAAAGGTCTGGGTCGACTTCTAAATCTTCATGGAAGTCTAATTGGAAGAAGAACTCTACGGAGTTAAAGCCTAAAGAGGATGAGAAGGCTAAGAGTCCAGTTGCTGCATTTAAGGGGAAAAATGACACTAAACCCCCTTCTAAAACTAGAGATATCAAATGTTTTAGATGTCAAGGATTTGGACACATTGCATCTCAATTTCCAAATCAAAGAGCTATGATCATCTGTGATAATGGAGATATAGAGAGGGTCAGCTCTGAGGAGGACGAGGAGTCACCATCACAGGAGTATGAAGATGTTGACTTGGAGGGACCCATGAGTGGGGAGTTGTATGTTACGAAAAGAGTACTTAGTGTATAACCCCAAGATGATGGTGAGGAGATCCAACATGAGCACACATTTTATATATGATGTCATGTGCAGAATAAGGTGTGTAGTTTTATAATCGATAGTGGCAGCTACACTAATGTTGCTAGCACTCTACTAGTAGATAAAATGCAGTTGAAAGCTGTGAAATATCTAAGACCATATCGATTACAATGGTTAAACGAATGTAGAGAAGTAAAGGTAACCCAAGCAGGTTCTTATAGCCTTTTCCATAGGGAGCTATAAAGATGAAGTCATGTGTGATGTGGTACCTATGCAGGTGAGTCACCTATTGTTAGGACGACCCTAGCAATTTGATAGGAAAATTACATATGATGGGTACATGAACCAATAATCTTTTATGCTAAACAAAAGGAAAGTGGTTCTCACTCCACAAAAACCATGGGAAGCTTGTGGGGATCAAGTGAGGATTGTAAAAGAATTTTGAGAGAAACACTTGAGTGTACAAGATAAGAGTGAAGAGGAAAAGAAGAAGAGTGAAAAACAAACACTGGTGAGTAAAGAGGGAAAAGACACTCAAACACAGAGAGTAGAGAGCATGGCAAGGAAGAGTGAGGTCAAGAGTGCAATGCTAGCTAAGCAACAATTACTTGTACTAATGTATAAGGATTTATATTTTACTAATGCTGACCTTAATCCTATTTTGTTTAGTGTGGTTGTGTCTTTATTGCAGGAATACGAGGACTTACTCCCTAAAGAGGTGCCGCAAAGCCTACCCCCATTGCGAGGGATAGAGCACCAAATTGATTTCATGCCAAGCGCATCCATTCCTAATCGGCCAGCCTATAGAACTAATCTTGAGGAGGCCAAGGAAATTCAAAGGCAAGTTGATGGATTGATGGAGAAAGGGTTTGTGCGAGAAAGTCTTAGCCCGTGTTCAGTTCCTGTCATCCTAGTCCCTAAGAAGGATAGAACGTAGCGCAAGTGCGTTGACTATAAAGCAATCAACAAAATCATAGTTAAGTACAGACATCCTATCGCTAGATTAGATGACATACTTGATGAATTGCATGGTGCACATTTATTTTCTAAAATTGACCTAAAGAATGGCTACTATCAAATTCATATGAAAGAAGGAGATGAGTGGAAAATTGCATTTAAAACCAAACATGGGTTATATTAATGGATGGTAATGCCTTTTGGGTTAACAAATGCACCTAGCACTTTAATGTGACTAATGAATCATGTTCTGTGACATTTCATTGGAAAATTTGTAATCTTCTATTTTGATGATAGGACAAATGTTGTGTGTAGCAGGGTCATGAGTACTCCCATGTGTTATAATTCATCGTTAGTGTTGATGTGTGAACTGAATTGTGAATGTGTTGAGGATAAATGCTGCATACATGCATGTGATATTAATGTGGTGTGTCATCATCATGTGCGTATGGTACTCACGTACTAAGCTTAAGCTCACCCCCCTTCCTATATTTTTTTTTTTTAGCTACAAGTGAAAATGATGAACAATTAGAGTATGATGAGAATGGGAACTTGGTGGGACAATACATGGATGAGATGGGAAGAGAACACTATTACTATGTGGAAGAAAAGTGACAAGAATTCTAAACATTTGTAATTGGATGTTTTATGGTTAAATTGAAGTTATAGAGACAAATTACAACTTAAGATTTTGTTGTTAAATAATAACATTTGAAATGACTAATCTGTGAGTCATTCATTTGATTATAATTATAGTAGTATGATTAATAATGTATATGAGTAGGTTTTGAACTATGTTGATGCTTTAAAGCCTTAGCGTGTCGCTCAGTAGTAGTGATACATGGCGGGCTGTAGTGCTCCAGGTTCTAGGGCATTATAACTTAAGTGGTGTCAAAGCTTTAGGTTTATGATCCATAGGAGTATAGGTTAATGATCCCTAGAAGCTTAGGTTTTGATCAAAAGAAAAGGGGTAAGTAGTTTCAGAACACTAGATCTTTTTGCTTTTTAGAATTTAAGATGTGATCAAGTAGAGATTTAGTTGATGATTTCTAGAATTAATTAATGATCTAAAAGGTGTAGAATTCAATCAATAGAAGTTAAGTTAAAATTTTAGAAGATCAAATAAATGATCTTTAGATCCATAAGAATGAAGAGAGTGGGTAAATTAAGGAATAACTATTATGTTGTGTTAATCTTAATATTCTATGCGGATGTATTTTGTTGAATATTCCTATTTAATTTTGTGATGGGAAATTTTCTGGCATCATCTATGCTTTCAGAACTAGATTTGGATGATGATCCAAATCGCTCATATTTTACTTCATTTCTTTTATCTAATAAGTATTTGAGAAATAATCTTACAGGTACAATAATAATTCTCCATAGGATGCCAACATGTCCTACACTAGTTGATAGCTATGGGATATCATCAGATTTGCATTCAAAGGCTCGCTGCGATTGTTTCCATTTCGAAGAATTAGCTCATGAAGAGATATTTTGTACTTTGTAATTATTCTATAGACTATTTTATGTTGTATTTTCTTTTGGGACACTTTCATTTTGATTATAATTTTCATTTAGGATCGGCCACCCTAAAAGTGGCATAGTTGTAATTTTGTGCATTTTCTAACCCTAAAGGGAATAAGTATAAATACTTGCTTAAAGTAGGGTTTGAGGAGGCCATTTTTCAGATTTGAGCATACACTTTTCGTGAGGATTAAGGTTCTTCCTAATTGTCATTAGACTCTTATCAATTTTAATCCTAAGAGTTGAAATTGTGGCGAGTACAACACTTGAAATTGTGAATAATATCAATTTCATTTTCTTGTGATTTCTTTTCTTCTCTAGTGTGTAATATCTAGGGGTGAATTGAGATAGTTCTTGGTCAGATTTAGTTAAGATTTGCTTCCAGATATATTGAGTTTGTTGAGTTACTTATCATAGTGTTATTCATCAACATTTGCCTATCATTGTTCACGTGGAATGCCTTGTTCTAAAGAGGGGAATCACGGTTTTATTTTTGCTGCTTATTCTTGAAATTCATGTGATGATTCAAGCTTGATTAGTATATATTGAGGATTTGATTCTTTGTAATTGGATTAGTTCATTGTTTATTAATTTCGGATCCATTTACACCCTTTAGAATCACCCAAATTCTTCAATTGTTGAACTGGCATTAAGGATTGCATTTAGGCTTAGATTTTACTCCATTTGATTGTGCTTAAATCCCATTTAGGCACATCATTTCGTATAGTAATATACATATGTTTGAGCTTGAGTATACATAGATGTATACTATCATTAACTTCCCTTATAAATTCTAACTCTGGAATCATTTTACTATCTCAATTTACATAAAATACCTCCAAGAAGAAATATCTACCAGGGTTCATCTAATGCCGAACAGGGTAGAGATGCCCTAGAGGATAGGAAGCCTTAAAGACCACCTCAACAAGAAACCCCAAAGCAAGCTAATGTCACTACTGCTCCATTGCTAGAGACTGTAAATGCTCTACTAGGAATGTTAGCACAATAACAACAGCACACTGTGAGAGTTGTCAAGCCTATAGAGGAACCTTGTAGGCTAAACAAATTTGTATGACTAGCTAAGGAATTCCACCCAAAGGTTGATGATCCAATAGAGGCTAAATATTGGATCATTGAGACTGAGAAGACCTTTGAAGCCTTCATGGTCCTAAAGGTAGAAAAGTGAGGTATGCTGCTTATATGCTAAAGGGAGCAGCTATAGATAGGTGGACTAGTATGTCTGGATTAGCAGGAGCTCCTGACCAATGGCAAAGGTGTAAGGAGCACTTTTATGAGAAATACTTCCCTAGCAGCATTAGGGACAAAATGGAGGCAGATTATTATAACTGCCAACAAGGCAGTAAATCTATTGAGGCATATGAAGCAGAGCTGAACCGCTTGAGCAAATTCTTGTCAGAGGTGATGAGAGGAGATGATGCCTCCTAAGCTAGAAGATTCTTAAGGGATTAGAGCCTGCTCTACAACATGAAGTGAGGGCTTTTCAAACAACTACTTATTCAAGAGTAGTTGATAAAGAAAAATACTTGGAATAGAGTAAAAAGAGAATAGGGGAAAAATTATCCTACAAAACAAGATTAATTCTAGGAAAAAGGCATGTTTCCAACATACCTTATGTAGTTAAAGGGAAGAGGTCAGTTGTATATCCAACCAAACCTATGCCTTATGTGCCCAAATCTCTTCAAACTAAGCCCGCACCTCTAGCATTGTCTGCCCTACCACAAGCAGGTCAAGGTGTGAGATGTCCTAAATGTTTAGGATTACATGATCTGCAGTAGTGTAATTGGCTTGAAGGGGCATGCTTTTCTTGTGGCAAAATAGGACATACCAACAGTTGTACTAAAAGGACCCTCCCTCAAACTTTCTGCTACACTTGTAAGTAGAGAGGACATAGATCATTTGAGTTTGGTGCTTAACACACCTAGGTGACTACACCTAGAGGACCATTAAGCAAAAATCAAAATGTAAGACCAAGACAGGAGGCACCTGGTAGAGTGTTTGCATTACAACAGCAGTAGCAACAGGATAACCATGATCAACATAACATAGTAGGTACACTACTCATAAACTTAAACGTTGCCTATGTATTATTTGTCACAAGTGCAATACATTCTTGTATATCACTCGTATTTATGAATGTATGTGGATTAAAACCTATTGTATTGGGGAATGCTGTGATTGTAAATACTCCATTTGGAGTATGGGAAATTAGATCAAATGTGTAAAGATGTAGAGATTGTAATACACGGCAAAAAAATGCTAGCTAAATTTTTTATACTAGAGATGATAGAGTTTGATCTAATTTTAAAGGTGAACTAGTTGTATAAGTATCATACCACTATAGATTGTCACAATCTAGTGGTTAAGTTTGATTTTCCTAATGAGGAGCAAATTGTGTACAAGTTAGATCCATAGAGGCTTGCGACCCTTCCAACATACAAATTATGGAATAAAGGAAGATTATCAGCCTTATTAATAGAGATAGGGCAAGTTAAGGAATTGAGAACTATGCAAGTAGTGAATGAGTATACAAATGTTTTTCTTAAGAATTTACCTAGTTTACCACCAGCCAGAGAGATAGAGTTCTGTATTGATCTTGTATCGGGAACAGCACCTATATCTAAAGTACCATACAGGATGGCACTTATGGAACTATCTAAACTAAAGACTCAACTTCAAGAGCTTTAAGATAATAGGTTTATTAGACCAAGTCTCTCACCATAGGGTACTCCGATGTTATTTGTCAAGAAGAAGGATGGGAGTATGAGACTGTGTATAGATTATAAGGAGCTAAACTAAGTCACAATCAAGAATAAATACCCTATCCCTAAGATTAGTGATCTACTTGATCAATTACAAGGTGGTCAAGCCTTCTCCAAAATCGACTTGAGATCAGGGTACTATCGATTAAGAATTAAAGAGGAAAACATACAGAAAACTATTTTCAAGACTAAGTATGGGCATTACGAGTTTCAGGTGATCCCTTTTAGTTTAACAAATGCTCCAGCAGCCTTTATAGACCTCATGCATAGAGTGCTCAGAGACTGGCTAAATCAGTTTATAGTAGTTTTCATAGATGATATCCTCATCTATTCTAAGAGCAAAGAAGAACATGAAGTGCATCTCAGAACTGTATTGGAAAGACTTAAGGAAGAAAAGCTTTATGCAAATTTTAGTAAGTGTGAATTTTGGTTAGAATAGGTATCATTCTTAGGACATGTAGTGAGTAAGAATGGAATATCAGTAGATCCCGAGAAGGTGAACATAGTAAGTGATTGGCTAAGACCAAGAATTGTAATAGAAGTAAGGAGTTTTCTAGAATTAGTTGGGTACTACAAACACTTCATAGAAGTATTCTCCCAGTGAGCAACTCCATTGACTCAACTAATAAAGAAAAAGGCCAAGTTTGTATGGAGTGAGGAATGTGAGAGTAGCTTCACAGCATTGAAAAATAAATTAATGATAGCTCCAGTGTTGACTCTACCAAAGATAGGAGAAGAATTTGAAGTATTCAATGACACATCAAAGGTTTGGGGTGTGTGCTTATGCAAAATGGGAAAGTCATTGCATATGCCTCCACCAGTTGAAACAATATAAAAAGAATTACTCTACCCATGACTTGGAATTAGCTATTGTGATTTTGGCACTGAAATTGTGGACACTATCTTTATGGGGAGAAGAGTAAAATCTTCACAGACCACAAAATTTTGAAGTATTTGTTTACTTAGAAGGAGTTAAATATGAAGCAAAGAAGGTAGCTACAACCGATAAATGATTATGATGTGAAAATTCACTATCACCCTGAAAAAGCAAATGTGGTTGCAGATGCTTTAAGCAGGAAGAAACAAATAAATATTGTAGGATTAATGACATCTTAGAAGAAGATATTAGAAGATATAGATAAGCTGAAGTTGAAAGTGGTGACACGAGAAGTGGGGAATAGGTTGGCTACACTTAGTATCCAACCCAATCTTCTATATCAAATTAAAACTGCACAAATGGAAGATCCTGAAATTCAGAAGATAAGGAACAAAGTAGAATAGGGGGAAGTCATGGAATTTGTGTTAAACACTAAAGGAGTAGTCAAGTGTGATAACAGATGGTGTGTTCCAAATAACATAAAATTAAAGAGGAAGATTATGAAGGAAGCTCATTACTCAAGGTATACAATATACCTAGGAAGCACTAAAATGTACAAGGATCTCAATAACACTTACTGGTGGAAAAAATATGAAACGGGAGATAGTTGAGTACGTATTCAGGTGTCTCACCTGTCAACAAATAAAAATTGAACACTAGAGGCTAGCTGGTGAGTTAAAACCTCTTCCTATACTTGAATGGAAGTAAGAACATGTAAGCATGGATTTTGTCACAGCACTATCAAAAACAAGGGAGAAATATGATAAGATTTGAGTGATAGTAGACAGATTAACCAAGTCTACACATTTCTTACCAATTATGGTGGGCTACAGACTAGAAAAGCTTGCTCAAATGTACATTAAAGAGATTGTCATATTACACAAGATACCAACTACGATTACATCTGATAGGGATACTCATTTTGCGAGCAAATTCTGGAAAATTCTGCATCAAGCTTTAGAAACCAAACTTCAGTTTAGCACAGCATTTCTTCCTCAAACAAATGGGTAATCTAAAAGAACTATTCAAATTCTAGAAGATTTACTACAAGCTTATACATTAGATCAAGGCATTAACTAGAGTGATCATCTGCCTTTAGTAGAATTTGCCTATAACAACAGTTACCAAGCTACTATATAGATGGCTCCTTATGAAGCATTATGTGGTAGGAAGTGTAGATCTCCCTTACACTGGGATGAAGTGGGAGAAAGACGGGTATTGGGGCTCGAGATAATACAAGAAACAATAGAAAAAATTGAAGTCATAAGGCAACGTATCCTATCAGCCCAAAGTCACCAGAAAAGTTATGTAGATAAACAGTGATCCCTCTAATGTTTCAAGTAGGAGATAAAAACTTATTGAAGATATCTCCAACTAAAAGGGTAATCAAGTTTGGACTGCAAGGTAAGTTGACTCCAAGATATGTGGGTCCATTCGAAATTCTAGAAAGAATTGGAACAGTCTTGTACAGGTTGGCTCTACTTCCAAGTCTGGCCAAAGTACATGATGTGTTTCATGTATCGATGCTAAGAAAATTTATACTAAACCTAGATCAAGTGATGGCCTCGGAACCTTTGAAGGTACAACCAGACTTATCTTCAATAGAGAAACCTGTAAGGATAGTGGATACCAAGGAACAAGTGCTAAGAGAAGAATTTCTTATGTCAAAGTACAGTGGACAAATTAAACCGAGTGAGAGACGACATGGGAATTAGGGCCAATTTCGTCTTTTCCTAATGGGACTATATATACGTGAAAATGACCTAGGGTTCTCCTTTTCTGCATACTTTTACAATAGCTACCTAGAGAGAAAGGGAGAGAGACCTTCTTTAAGAAAACCTAGAGTGACCCAAGGACATATCGCGGCACAACAAAAAGGTAATGATTTGGAGTTATTATAAGACCTATTCTAACAACGATGACCCAATCATAGAACAATTTTGTTGTATACAGGGATTTCTAGGAATTCAGTAAGAGGACGGATTTAATAAGCACGGGAGTTATTGGATTTGGAGTTTCAAGAGAGATTCCAATCAAGTAAGAGATTCTAATTTATATTTTTGGATTTAATAAAGCTAAGGATTAGAAAATGAGAAGATTGGATGAATGAATGTAGAAAAAATAGGGTTCAAATGACATACCGAGGGATACACAACCATTTAACACGGTCTTGTTGCTCTCGTGTTGATTTACCAAGATGTACCAAGAGATACACGACCATCCAACACGGTCGTGTTGTCCCCGTGTTGAAATAAGAAGAACACGGCCTCCCAACACAGTCGTGTTTCAACTGTATTAAGTCTAAAAGTCATGCCGAGAGATACACGACCTCTCAATACAATCGTATTTCGACCGTGTTGAATTAAGAGAAACATGACCTCTCAACACAATCGTGTTCCAACCGTATTAAAGCCAAATCTCACTGAAAGATACACGACCCCTAACATGGTCGTGTACTAGCCCGTGTTAAGCAACACGACCTCCAACATAGTCGTGTTAAGTGATGAACATTATTATTATATATCAAATTATCTTCTAAATTAACTAAGTTCCACATAACCAAAACAATTAGTGAAACCTTAGATGACTTAATAGAATAAGAGGAATTAAGAGAGTTATATTATGTTGAATTAATACTAAGAGTGATGTGTTGATGATGACACAGGTACCGACTTAGCTTAAGTTTGAGACAAGAAGCGCTTAAAGCTAAGATTCCAGGTACGTGTTTACTTTGTTTGTTGTATGTGATTCCTAGGAAGCTATCTAATGAATTGCATATGAAATAATAAAATGCTGAGATATAATGTGAATTACGTGGTATTATGAAGTAACACAATGTTATGTAAATGGAATGAGATATGTTGCTTGTGTTTGGCTTGGCCTAGGGGCCCGCAGTGGTCGATCCCTAGGGGGCACCTCAATAATCGATATGCCACGTTATCCCCAGTGGAGCCGTGTATCGAAATGATCTGAGGTAGATTAAAGTTAGATGAGGCCCATAGTGGTAGTTCCATTAAGGTTAGACGGGGCTTGTAGAGATAGTTCCTACAAGACAAATGTTGTGTGTACTGCGGTCATGAGTATCCCCATGTGTTATAATTCATTATTGGTGTTAATGTGTGAACTAAATTGTGAATGTGTTGTGAATAAATGTTGCATACATGCTTGTAATATTAATGTAGTGTGTCATGCACATGGGGGTGTGGTACTCACGTACTGAGCTTAGGCTCACCCCCCTTCCTATATTTTTTTTTTTTTTTTTGCTACAGGCAAAAATGATAAACAACTAAAGTATGATGAAAACAGGAACTTTGTGGGAGATTACATGGATGAGATGGGAAGAGAACACTATTACTATATAAAAGAAGAGTGATAAGAATTACGAACATTTGTAAATGGATGTTTTATGGTTAAATTGAAGTTATAGAGACAAATTACAGCTTAAGATTTTATTGTTAAATAATGATATTTGGAATGACTCATCCGTGAGTCATTCATTTGATTATAGTTATAATAGTATGATTAATAATGTATATGATGAGTCATTCATTTGATTATCGTTATAATAGTATGACTAATAATGTATATGAGCAGGTTTTGAAGTATGTTGAAGTTTTAAAGCCTTAGCATGTCGCTTGATAGTAGTGACACATGGCGGGCTATGGTGCTCCAGGTTCTAAGGCGTTATAGGTTTTCTTTACTTATTACTATTTTTTTTTTTAGTAAGTGGATCCACATTGATTGTAACTATTAAGTAATTTATGCGTAGAATAAAAGATCAGGAACTCTAATGGTGCATTTGGTACATAGGAATGAATTTGGAATAAAATTATCATTTTTTATTCTACTCCATTTCTTATATTTAAATGTGACTTTAAAAGCCAAAATTGCAATTCTTTAAAATGGTCGATTCCACCTTTAAGAGGGAATTTGATTCTGCTAGTGAAATTATGATTCCATTCCTATCTCTTTAATGATCATTAATTAAAATTACTTATTTATTTTTCAATCTCATTATGATATTTAATAATTAAAGTTACTTTTGACAAATACTATTTTATACACATTCCATTTACATTTCAAAACATAAGAATGGATTTAAATTTAGATCATTATTCCATTCCATTCAATACCATTCTTGTGCACCAAACGTGATGCAAATTTTTGACATGGATTAAATTTTTGTTTCCTTTTGTTACTTCTATTCACGGATTGCATTTTTCCACTTGTAATTTTTATGTTCACTATAGTCATAAATTAGACTTAATTGTTTAAGATATTGGATTTATGGATGTGGAATAAATATAGCAAATATTTGAATATTTCTGTGTTTAGAATTTGGTTCATCAAACATCTATTTTATATTATGTGGAATGCATGCTAGATTGAATTAAAATCCAAAAAAAAAAGTATAATTAACTAAGTCAATTCCATGATAAACTAATCTAGGGATTATAGGTAAGATATAGGAATATAATTGTAATTGGGGTAATCATACTTTAGGAGGTGATGACTGCTATGCTTTAATACTTTGATAACTTAGAAGGAAAATCAAACGGAAAATCTAAACCCATCAAGATTCCAATAATCAAATGTGATTAAACTTAATTTTGTGGTCACTAACATTAACCAAAATTCCAATTTATTGGCTCTTAATTGAATCCTTTATGCATTAGTATTCCTATATTCTAGAATAATTAGAAGTATAAATAAAAATTATAAATCTGTTTTTCTAATTGCTTAGTTATAAGTAATGCTGATATAGGTGGGAGTTAGTCAAGATTAAATTATTGATATAGTTGGAAGTAATATTGACTTAACTAATATTGATATAATTGGGAGTTAGTCTCAATTTTAGTGAGCTTGTAAGGTCTTGATACAAATGAGTTCGAATTATAAGTTGTAAAACAGTTTGACCATCGAAAGCAACAAAAGATGAAGAAGTGGAAAAAGAAAAAACTTCAAAGCAAGCCAACAGAGCCAGAAACTAGGAGCCAAAAGGTAATTAAAATAAGCATGTCAAGTAAGTTAGAAACTATTGGAAATAACTAGAAAAGTTCTCAACCTGTAGTAGAGGCTTAGTTTGAAAATTTAACTTTGAAGCTTCCTATCTTTTTGCCTATAAAGAGTTACAAAGCCCATAATATTGTCAATAAAGATTTATTCAAATCTACTTTGACCTAGAGCAACCAACCCCACCATTTGGGTTTGATTCCAATGTTAAATTCACATGTTTTCAAATCATTTTTAGAGGAGGAATGTTTATTTTGGTTTATTTAGTTTTCAATTATATTTTTATTTAGTTTCCTTATTAACTATAGGGTTTATAGTCTATAAATGCTTGGTAGACCATGTAAACATGGATGATTAGCAACTTTTTTATCAATATTACTCATATAGTGGCTATTTACACTTCACATTATGCCAAGTCTTACCAATTTTATTACTATATGCACAACCTAGTACACCTGGTAGTGTCATATACATTTTTATTATCAAAGTAAGGGTTTTCACATATCAAGATCTTAGCTTTAGTTGTTAGGAATTGCGTTGTTAATTTCAATTTTTAGGTTGCTTATAGACTAGGTATTTTATTTTCTTATTTCTTAGGTTAAAATTAAACTTATTTAATTTTTAATTTTTCTCTTATTTAAAAAAAGAATATTTTATTTTCTATTTGAAGGTAATTTCAATGAGAAATTGAAGTGTAGTGTAGAACTTATGCCGTTTGACTCTAAGATTGTTAAAAATTTATGTCCTTTAATCAACAAGCATAGAGCATAAGATATTGATCTGAAAGTAATGATAGTTGATGAACAAGTGAATGACATTCACGCATTAAGGGGTTATGATGTACTTAGAATTGGTGGAGCCAGGCATTCAATTACCATGTTAGCCATTAAGTCTAATTGTCTTTGTAGCTCAAATTTTGATAATTCTCAATATTGGGGGGAAGTAATTTTGTAAACATTATATAAATGATATCTTATAAGAATACCTGCTTATTGTGCATACATATAGCTAGTTATATATATATTTTTTAAAATCATATGTAAAGAAAAATGACATAATTGTTTTATTTTTTTCATGAATTCTACACATTCTTTGTACTTTCATCCTTATCATAATTCACCTAACATATATGTTTTTCAATTCATCACATTCCCTAAAGAAATTCAAGAACCCATCCTTACTTAAACCCGTCAAATGCATAAATTCCATATTCAAATAATCTCCATGAACATCTTTGGTATCCACATGTTCTACCTTCATAATTGTTTTTCTAACTATTAAATACCATATGCCAATTAGTTCACCATGCATTGCAAAAGAACAGGGTATTGAAAGTTAGTTAGGATTGTCCATCCTAATTCATCAATAGAAGCAAGTTGTTTGAGACCAATATGATCGTCAGCTAATCTACAATGTAATCTAATGTTGATAAAGAAAACTAAGAATCAAATAGACAACAAAAGATTTTCATGAACTATTTGTCTAACATTGATAAGTTAGATTGGCTCATATGTTTTATTGTGGTTGTGTTGTATTGTATTTTAAGGAATTTATAAAGTAAGGGATGAAATTACAATACTATCTGCACATTTAAAGGATTGATTGTTGTGTTGGTGGATAAAAAGAGGATGATACTTGTAATTTTCCTTTCCTACATATTCCTTCTCTTGATTTAATCTACCCTTTTTGGAGTTATCATTCCCTTACTATAAAAAATGAAATTTGTGTTTATGTTATGATTTTTCTATCATGTTTGCTTTTAGTGCTAAGATCTTTAACATTTCTCTTCAACTTGGTAGTATTTTTTTCCTTATAATCTCATTTATAAATTTTGGAATTTAATTAGTGATAATAATTTTGTTAAACTGTTATTAACTTTCTTATATAAAGTGACCACTTCATTAAAATCTCTAAGAACAATGCTTTACAAGTTTATCACAATCCTAGCAAAACTAAATTTACATACACATTTAGCTTGCATAATCAAAATTCGGTGAGTCTAAGAAACAACAAAATCAATATAATTACCCAAGGATCAAAACATAAGAGTTGTTTGGGATCTCAATGACATTAACATTTTTCATTTTAGACCATGTGCATTTATGTAATAAAGCGTTCCTTAGAAGCTCTCTTTGCCATGCCTTGAAGGTGGACATTAGGTTATGATAACTCGCTACATATGTTAGAAATATGAAAGTGTCTAAAACATAAAGATCCATTAATTATATAATAAGAATAGAATAAAATGTAAATATCAACATTTTTTTAGTTAGAAGAAAAAAAATCCATACATAAATTGAGTCTACACAAGTTAAATTAAGCTGAGCTCTAGTTTATTGAGTGACACTTCAAGTTAAGCTAAAGCTCAAAATTCTATGCTCGTGTCTAAATGATTCACCTTTTTTTATTTTTTTTATTTTTGGCATGAAACTACCAATTCAAATTAGATTTATTTGCAATAATTACATATCAAGGCAAATACAAAATGAGCAATAAAGACATAGTAACATACAATCACTTAAACAACCACTAATATGAAACAAAATAATATAGGGATTACTTTATCATCTATTAGCTACTAAAGATTAATTTCATTTGTTCAAAGATGGCATTTCGTTTTCAATTATTTTACTTTACCTTGTAGGATGTCCTATAAATATAATTTAAATAAGGTACCCAAGAGTCAAGAAGGCTAATGCTAAAATTTGAGTCAACAATCTAGATAAACTTTAGTTATCTTAAACCCCTCCTTCCAAAATGCTATTAAAGCTACAATACACAAGTTACAATTATACAACTGGAAGCAAAATGTGGGGAAAAATAACTATGTGTATGTTATTTTATCAGTCAATAAGAACAATTGAAGTTTGTAATAATTTTTACTTATAATCCGTAGGAAAATATATATAGAAACAAGTCATGTGTCAAGCTCTATATATATAAACAACAGATCTTAATAATATAAATGGCATAAGTACAACAAAGCAATTATAGACCTTTTGCAAAAAATTAATCTTTAAGCTGCAGTCTCACAATTTTTTAAGTTAAGCAAATTCAAATGGGCTATATCATTATTTTTTTTTTTTTGGTTCAAATAAGTCAATACAAAACACAAACAAGAGCACAACAACTAATAGTTGGTTTGTAAGAAAATATACAAAGAGGAATAAATTTGAATATTAGTGTCATGCCTTAGTGGATACCCTCGACATAACAACCGACATCACATACGTCGTGGAGCATGTGAGAGTGCAAGCTCTTCTCGATTAAGACTTTGATAATGCATACAAGGTGAAGTTCTTACACAAAGAATCTAATGCAATTTACATGGCTTTGGTGTAGTAGAACTTATAAAGTTATTTTAGATCTAGGAACCAATATTAATGAAAATGTGTCACTTTTAACTAATAAAACCTATATTTCATATGGGAACTTATATAAAACCTATAAATTCAAATTCAACCTACTATTTTGATCATCTCAGATCATTTTAACTCCTATGACCAGTACTTGTTTATACATAAACATATATACATACATTCCTTTCGAGGTCTTTTCCTTTCCCTTAATACTTGGAAACCCATCACATACCATAGTCTATCAGCCTTTAGGCCCCAACCATCACATTTACATTTTTACAATTCTAAAAGTAAAGTCCTTAAAGTCCATTTACACTTAATGACCTATATAACAAACACTAACTTATGTCTATTTACAATATATCTTAAATGACCTCCACAATAACACAAAGGTCTTTACGTCAAGAAATAGGTCTTCCTAATCCTTGCCTCATCACAATCCCATTGCCTAAAAGTTTATCAAAACTTACCCTCAAAGATGAACAAAGTGGATCATAGTAAGCTAAGGCCTTTAATATAGGAAATTTATTGTGGTGTGAACATTTAAAAGCTTAGTGAGTTTAACTCTTATACCACACCACACAAAGCAAGATCAAATAAGTTATCAAACCATTTAGGATGCATTGCAACACTCATCATCCATATGCAATATAACTTATAAGACCTTCTGAATATCTTGTAGATATCAAAGTTATGCCCTCTAAAACCAAGGGTTGAGAGACAACTTCTTACATGTCTAACCCTAGAGGTTTAGATTGTAATCCATTAGTGATCTTATCGTAGCCATTTGATACTCTCTTATTGGAACATCACTTAAGTGGTTTTTGTTCCAAAGCTAGCTAGCCGGTCATAAGCGGCTCCAATCAGAGGACGGCGTCTCATAATGTAGCAGTAGTTTACAAAGGTCAAAGCAAGGTTTACCTATGGAGAAATGCAATAATATGCTATGCATGACCAATTATATTTTAGGCCTATCCTTTATTAGTTAGGTTTTTAGGTAGCCAACCACATATATACATTAGACAATCAACAATACCATAGCATTAGCATATTTAAACAATCAACCACGCAATTCGATTTAACTTTTCTTATTGATCTAATGATTCAATACTATCAATCATCAAACACAAGCATTTCCCCCTCTTTAACCCCACACTCATTAACATATCAAAATAGGCATTAAGTCAATTTCAAGCTTCTATTTGAACTATCACAAACAAGTATGGCATTCATCAAGTATTACTCAATCAGACATGGTATAGCTTAGTCAAAGTAGTCCTCAAGATAGTACTCCTTCAACTCAAGTGAATCACCTATGAATGCAATATAAATATGTGAGAAAGTAATAAGTGTTTTTTAAAACTTATAAATAATTAATTTTATCTGGTTTTAGTCTAATTTATAAGTACATTTGAATTGATATTACACTTAATCGGTTTATATTTTGATTGCAGGTCTTCAAAAGCAATTTTAGATAAAATGAAGAAATTTTATGTAAATTTCATGCAAATCAAAAGGAAAATGGTCAAGTTATGGGACTGGAATAGATGATATGGTCACCAACATGATCGTATTGGGAGCCATGTCAAGCACAATTTGAAAGGCCTAAAGTATGGCCATGCCTAAAGTCATGCTATGTTGACATGGGCATAGACACGATCGTGTCTAAGGCCATGTTGAAGTCAATTTGCAATTTTTTGAAGAAATTCTTTAACAAGAGTTACACGAGCATAGACACAACCGTGCTATGATCGTGTCACACAAGAATATTACTTTCCAAATCAGTCGTGATTGTTGAAGATTACCTTCCTAAAGCATGATTAATTTAGAATATTCAAATTCTTTATTTTTGAAGCCAAGTTTTCTAACTTATGAAGATCTTGATTTTATTCTAGGAAACTACAATTTTCCTAGACAGGAGACACTTAATTAATATAAAAAGGGGTAGAGTTCAAGATTTTTGGATATAGAGTTTTAATGTTAGAATTAGAGTCATTATTTACAAAATTTTACTTTACTATTTCTATTGAATTTTTTATGTTTTTTTATGCATTGTTTTTATATTTTTGCTTTCATTCTTGATAAGATACTAGCTTAATTTTCCTTTTGTACTTAGGTATGATGAATCCTAAAATGAAAGTGTAGTTACTAATTTATTATTAAATGAAGTTATTGATATTCTTGTGATCTAATTGTATGTGCTTTATTGTTTACAAATTAATATTACTAGAATATTAATTTGAAGTTTAATTTCACACATAGAGATTGAGTGATCATATGTTTGAATAGAACTTGAATAATTGAAAGAAGTTGCATGCAATCTTAGAGATAATATGACGTAAATCTTCCGAATTAAGGTCAAACCTAAGAGAGGAATCCATAAATTGAAGGTAATGCAATTCTAAGGGTTTTAATTAGAAAAAGATTCAAATTAATTAACTTAAGGTTTTCCTTAATTTAACCTTATTAACTTCAGCCCACTTAATACTAATTACCCAATTGAACACGATGCATGTGGGCCAAGTTGCGGACTTGGGTCGGAGTCCAATGGTTCGTGCTGAGTCACACACGCTGCAACGAAGGAGAAAGGAGAAACGGCGAAGCTTCATCCTAGTCGTTATGGTGGTCTAATGGCCATTGAAGTGCACGGATGCGTCAGGTTGGCTCTCGGGTTGTGGCGAAGAGCACTGGCAATGATGGTTTGACTTCATAATTGAAGCAATGGTGGTTCATGAATGCCTGTCTACAACTGAATTTCATCCTTTTCGACCCAGAGATTTCTAGAATAATTTGTAAGCTTCGAAACCCGAGCTGTACTACCATTTGTCATGTATCCTTATCACATAAGAATACATTAGGGCTCTACTTTGATATCATGCAATTTGTCAATTCTTATAAATTTTCATTCACTATCTACTATAATACCATTGTGATATAAAAAAATTTTAGTCCATTATTTAAACCCTGAAACTAATTTAATATGAATCTATATTTAACATCTAATATAATAGAAGTCTATAAAACTCTAAATTAATATTCTCTAGATACTACTAACTATTACATCCCAATAACATAATTCTTTCTAATTTCTAATCATCATAGTAATAATGATAACTATTTTCTTCCTCTCTATGTGGTTCACTCAATCTCAGGTTATCTTCTAGGTTATAATTTCCCTCAATACTTGCATCTAAAAAAAAAATTCCTCGAAGGTTAAGCTAATACCCAATACATATAACATACCCACACACGTATGAACAAACATGAGCATATTTCACATACATTATACAGTAACTAACTAGCAAACAATTATTTCATGATCAACTTTAAGTCCACAAGCAACAATCGGGTGCTCATGACCCACTTAACACACTTAAAAACATTAGAACATAAATTGGTGATGAAAACTGCCACTACGAGCCCTACACCTAAGATCCCTTAAACACTTAAACTTGATGATGGGAATTGTCACTATGGGCCCTATACTCATGATCACTTAAACACTTAAACTTAGTGATGAGAACTGTCACTTCAAGCCCTATACTCATGATCGCTTAAACACTTAAACTTATTGATGGGAATTGCCACTGAAGGCCCCACACTCATGATCCCTTAAACACTTAAACCTTAAACCAACTCGATCATTTCCAAGAAGAACTCCATTAGGGACAACATCACACAAGGTTTATTAGGGTTCTCCTTAAGGATCTACCATTATAAGCCCTTAGGCTGAGCTAAGCACGCACAACATATACTTAAACACTTAACCAATCATTTTCTTAATCCATTCCAACAGTATATTCTAACTTAAGCAAACACAAGAAACATATAAGTTACACATACATTGACTCCTAGCCTTAAGCACGTCTAATCTTGAATTGAAGCTAAGCTGAAATCTATACAACATCAATAAGTCTTTGATAGGAATCATATACCTATAAGACCCATCACTAGGGCAAGAGCCAAAGGATTACAAAATTTGGTGATGAGGGTCCTCTTTGAACAATTAGACCCCAAAGATATTTATTTAATATCTTCTTTTTCATTATATAATTGTTGTGCATTTCAGCTGGTACATTTGTGGGTTTTTACAAAATAGCGAGTAAATTCACTAATGCTCAGTTTGTGAGTTATTCATGGACCTACATAAATCAAAGAAGAATTGGTCCTACATTGCTCTATAGAGATATAAGAAACCAGCTACATATGAGGGTTTTATTTATATTTTTCTCTTGATTAGAAACTGGCCACATTTTGTTATTTTTACTTGTATTTTCCTTTGTTAAAATTTCCTTATTTAGTACAAGTATAAATACTTGTAAAGTAGGGCTTGTAAGGGACTTTAGACCATTTTACAAATCTGATTTTGTGTGTCATGAGAGAGCTCCCCTACACGTCATTTTTACTCTTATCAATTTCATTGTTGAAATTGTAGCAAGTTGGCTTAAGGACTATTGTGAATAATATTAATATTCCTTAAGTTGCATCCAATTATTGCTAGTGAATCATATCTAGTGTGTAATTAGATTTGTTCTTATTGTGTTCTTGTTTCACACAATTAGGGTTCCATATTCAATCTAAGGTTCACACCATTTTAGTTAGAAATTGGAATCAATTGTGCTTGTTTCTTTGATTGATGTTACAATTCCAATTGAGTACATCATAATTTAGAATCAGAGCAAGGTTTAGAGAAGGGAAATTTTCGTGATTCACCAATTAGGAATTAGGGTTCTTGATCCTTTATTCCGAAATTTAATTGAGTGAAGTGAAACTTGAAGTCATGTGTTAAATTGTTACTTGAATTGCTTGTGTGATTTCTAATTAAAGTCTTGTGAAGTATAGAAATCAAATTGCACCCATTGCCGTGAGTTGATTGTGTGTGGAAGAAGGAGAAGTTCTTGAATTGAATTCTATAAGTTGAAGTAGTGTTAATTGGTGTTTGTTATTTCCTTGAAATTTTGGAAATTGGAAGGTTCAATTTTCATATTTGCTCAACTTGTGTGGAGAATTAGGATATATTTTTGAATTTCAAAATCAATCATTATATGTGGGAGTCATTGTGTATTGATCATTTTAAATGCACTCTAACTAGTTAGAATCATTAGCTTACCATTTAGAGAAGTGTCCATAATTACTTCAATTTGCATTTTGTTGCCATAATTGTGAAGTGCACCGTGGGTGTATGAGTTTTGTTAGAGTGCATTTTGTGTCTTGAAGTGAGTGAAGCCGTAGAGTAGGGCGATGCATCGTGAGTGTGTGTGTGTGTCGTAGAGTGTGTGTTGTGGTTTGAGGGGTGTTGCACCATGAGTGTGTGTATGTGTACCGTAGAGTAAGTGTTGTGTGTTAGGTCTGTAGTAGTGGTTGTGTGTTGAAGTGTGGAAGTGTGTGTGAAGCCGTGGTGTGTGTATTACTTTAGTGATGTGTTGAACCATAGAGGAGTGTATATGTCATAGAGTGTTGTTATAACATTGAAAAGGGGTGTTGTGTGTGTTGTATTTGATGTGAAGTGTGTTGTAGTTGTATTGAGTTGTTTTTGTGTATCAAAAGATAAATTCATCAACCATGTCAAGTGATAGTGTGAATGGGGGAATTGGCAATGAGGCCAATAGTCTAGTTGGAAGTGACCAGTATTTATCTATTAATGTATTGCGCTAAGCTTTGACTTCGTTTCCTACTAATGATGATGAGCAAAGGGAAAATTTGTTCCACATCTCTTGTAGAATACAAGGTAATCTATGTGCTATTATTATTGATGGTAATGGTTGTACTAATGTAGTGGCTACATTATTAGTATCTAAATTGAAACTAGTAACTACCGCACATCCAAAACCCTATAAATTGCATTGGCTGAGTGAGCAGGGTAGTCTGCATGTTACCTAGAGGGCTAGGCTACCTTTCAGCATTAGGGATAAATATCATGATGAGATTGCATGTGAAATCCTTCCCATGTATGCATCCTATATATTGCTTGGCAGGCTTTGGTTATATGATAAGAGGGTTTTGCATGATGGCTTTAAAAATACTTATATGTTCCAGAAATAGGGTAAACGTATAGTGCTGAACCTAATGTCACCTTCAGAGGTCCAAGAGGTTCAGAAGCAGATAAGTAAACCTTCAGAGGTCCAAGAGGTTCAGAGACAGATAAGTAAATCTTTAGAGGTCCAAGAGATTCAGAGACAGATAAGTAAACCTTTAGAGGTCCAAGAGGTTTAGAGGCGGATAAGTAAAACTGGGAAGAAGAAGACCTTATTGGTAGGACAGTATGAGTTAGAGGAAGCCATAGAAAATGAGGGACCAGTATATGTATTGCAGATGAGGTATACCCTAGAGATGGAGGGGTGTAAGCATCTACCTCCTATGGTATCTTGGTTACCAGATGACTACAGTGATTTTTTTACAGATAAATTGCTAGGAGAATATGGCATCTCTACTATATTTAATGTTGCAAATCTATCACCCTATTTACCTGATGATGTTCATGAAGACCTATCAAATTTGAGGGCAAATCTTCTATAGGCCTAAAGAGATGATAGGAATCATATACCTACAAGACCCATCACTAGGGCAAGAGCCAAAGAGATGATAGGAATCATATACCGTACTCGGTTCCAGTGATACTAGTTCCTAAGAAGGATGGGACATGGCGTATGTGCGTAAATTGCAAGGTGATCAACAAAATCACAGTTAAGTATAGACATCCTATTCCTAGATTAGATGACATGCTTGATGAGTTGCATGGTACACATTTTTTTTCTAAAATTGACCTTAAAAATGGATATTAACAAATTCGTATGAAAAAGGGGGATGAGTGGAAAACTGCTTTTAAAACAAAACATGGATTATATGAATGGATGGTAATGCCTTTTGGGTTGACAAGTGCACCTAGCACTTTCATGAGATTGATAAATCATGTTTTGCGTCATTTCTTAGGAAATTTTGTTATCATTTATTTTGATTATATCCCGATTTATAGCAGAACATTGGATGATCATGTACAACATTTGCAGAGTGTGTTTATTGTTCTAAGGGAAAACCAATTGTATGCAACTTAAAGAAGTGCACGTTTGTATGGAGTCTGTGGTTTTTCTTGGTTTTATTATAGGTGCAGATGGAATCACTGTAAATGAGGAGAAGGTGAAGACAATTTGAGAGTAGCCAATACCAAAGAACGCCAATGACATCGGGAGCTTCCATGGACTAGCTAGCTTCTACAGACCATTTGTGAGAGACTTTAGCTCCATTGCTACTCCACTGAATGACCTTGTGAAGAAGAATGCCGAATTCAGATGGACAAAAATACATAAGCAGGCATTCCAGACTTAGAAAGGTAAGTTAACTAACGCTCCTTTGTTAGTATTACGTAACTTTAATAAAGTTTTTGAGATCGAATGTGATGCTTCCAGGAAGGGTATTGGTGGTGTCTTAATCAGGATTCCAAACCGATAGCCTACTTCAATGAGAAACTCTACGGTGCTGCTCTAAATTATCCAGTGTATGATAAGGAGTTATATGCCCTAGTGAGGACGTTACAAACGTGGCGGCATTATCTATGGCCTAAGAAGTTCATCATCCATTCCGATCACGAAAGCTTGAAGTACTTGAAGATGTAGGAAAAGCTGAATAAAAGGTATGCTGAATGGTTAGAGTTCATTGAAACCTTTCCATACGTCATCAAATACAAGCAAGGTAAGGAGAACATAGTAGCTAACGCACTATCTAGGAGGTATTCTCTATTAACCTCTTTACATACTAAGCTGCTTGGGTTTGAATACATGAAAGATTTATATGAACATGATGCTAACTTTAGTTAGATTTAGGCTACTTGTTCTGAAAGTGGGTATGCAGACTATTATGAGACATGATGTGCAAACTGTATGTGACAAATGCATTACATGTAGAAAGGCTAAATCCAAAGTCATGCCCCATGGGGAGTATCTCCCATTGTCTATACCTAGTCAACCTTAGATTAACATTTCCATGGATTTTATATTAGGTTTACCTAGGTCTCAGAATAGCAAAAATAGCATATTTGTTGTCATCGATAGGTTTAGTAAAATGGCTCATTTTATTGCTTGTTCTAAAACTAATGATGCACGACATATAGCTAATCTATTCTTTAGGCAGATTGTGCGACTACACGGTTTACCTAACTCTATCGTAAGTGATAAAGATGTGAAATTTTTTAGCCACTTCTAACATACTCTATAAAATAGGCTAAGCACAAAATTACTGTTTTCCATTGTAGCACATCCCCAAATGGATAGACAAACAAAGGTGGTTAAGAGGACACTTTCCACATAATTGCGTGTTGTGCTTGATAAAAATTTGAAGCAAGGGGAAACATGTTTGCCTCATGTAGAGTTTGCATATAATAGCATAGCACATTCTACTACATCTTACTCTCCATTTGAAGTTGTGTATGGTTTCAATCCCTTCACTCCATTAGATATATTGCCTTTACCTACTAATGAGTTTATTGATCTTGATGGCACGAAAAAGGTAGAATTTGTTAGGGATTTATATACTCAGGTCCAGGCTAATATCGAGAAGAAGAACGAACACTATGCTCGCCAAGCCAACAAGGGACGCATCAAAACCATGTTCCATCCAGGCGATTGGGTTTGGGTACACTTGAGGAAGGAACGATTTGTTGAACAACGAAAATCCAAATTACATCCAAGGGGCGATGGGCCTTTCCAAGTGGTAGAGCGCATAAACGAAAATGTTTACAAGATAGATTTGCCAAGCCACTATGGTAATGTAAGTGCTACATTTAATATTTCTGATCTTACTCCTTATGATGCAAGTGATTCGAAAACAAATCTTTTCGAGGAAGGATGGAATGATGAGGATCATCTAGCACTTAAGAAGACCAAACCAAGGACTCAAGATCCATTACAAGGAATTGGAGGACCAATGACCTGAGCTAAAGCAAAGAAGATGAATGATGCTCTATAAGGACTGGTCATGGAACTACAAACCAAGGAATCAATTTACATAAAAGGAGAACCAACACCTATTAATGTAATTCACATTTCCATAGAAGAATACAAGGAATTGAAGTCCTAGCACAAATGTTGAATGTTAAACTAAAACAAGGAAAGAGACTTGCAGTTTTTGTTGTTATTTATTTTTTGTTTATAATTTGGAATATTTAGTTACTTACTCGGTCTACATAAGGATAAGGAAGTAAATTAGAATAGGAAAGTTATGTTTTCATATTGATACATGTATACACTATATAAACATGTAAGGAAGCCAGCACAAGGACAACTTATCGTTGAATAGAAAAAACACATTTTTGTGAACATGAAAAACCCTCTCTTTTGTTCTTTGCAAAAGAACTCTTCCTTAGGAATTCCTTAACCAAATTGCTATAGGAAACCCTTATTTGATAACTTAAGTTTCAGTCAACATGTATAATTAGGGTCTAATTACATGCTACTTATTCGAGATGATCCTTAGGGTATTGATTCAAATAGCGTACGTCGGGTTTTAGGTTTGATATACTTAGGGTTCATGCATCACCAAAGAAAACTACTTGTTCCAGCTATAATTCACACTTACTAAACTTAGCATATAACTTTACTTCTTGTAAGCTACCTATTACTAGTCACAAGTGCTCTTCATGCTCCTCAATGCTTTTGGAGTATATCAGGATATCGTCTATAAAGATGATTACAAATTTATCCAATAAATCCTTGAATACTCTATTCATTAAGTCTATAAATGCAGCTGGTGCATTCATTAATCCAAAAGGCATCATCAAAAACTCATAGTGCTCATATCTAGTCTTGAATGTTATCTTCTAAATGTCTTCTTCTTCTTTAATCCTTAATTAATGGTATCTTGATCTCAAGCCTACTTTTGAGAATACCTAAGCTCCCTACAGCTGGTCAAACAGCTTACCTATCTTGGGAAGATAATATTTGTTCTTGATAGTGACCTTATTTAACTCTTTGTAGTCTATATAAAGTCTCATGCTTCTATCTTTCTTCTTGACAAATAGAATTGGTGCACTCTAAGGAGAGACACTAGGTCTTATGAAACCCTTATCCTATAGCTCTTGTAATTGTTTCCTCAATTCTTCCAATTCTACTACTGCTACCCTGTAAATTGGTTTTGATGTTGGTACTATGCCTTATACCATATCAATATTAAATTCTATCTCCCTAGTTAGGGGTAAATTAGGAAAGTTTTCTAGAAACTCTCTCACGATAAGTACTACTTCCATCTTGGCTTCCTCACTAACTTCAACAAATATAGTTGCCAGCATATTCTTTGCCCAAATCTCATAAGTGGGTAATTTAGTAGGTCTCTACACTTCTAATTTATACTCAAAGTACTCTTCCCTAGATATATTGAACCACACCACCATGTTATGACAATCAATGGTGGCATGGTACTTTAATAACAAGTTAACATCTTGAATAATGTCAAGCTTTACCATCTCCAATATTAAGAGATCTACTAGCATCACCTTACCCTATATTTCTATTCCCACTCCTCTGTATATCTTACTTATCTTCTCTCCAACTCTCAAAGGAGTATTAATAAACAGACAATCATTTATATGTTTAACATTTAATGCACATACATATACAAAATTCTCAAATACACAGGATACTAATGCATCAATATCAAATAGTACGTAAGTATTGCAAGAGTGTATTGGAAGCATACCTATAATGTTATCCATGCCGTGGATGTCCCGGTGGTGTTGCTACTATATAGAAAACACCTTAGTAGGAACTCGATATCTAAGACCCCTTGCTTGTGGTCTACCACCCTATCCCCTTGCTAAAGGTCTAGTTACCTAATGAGTTAGGCCTGCTTGGTCTCTTACTTGTTCCTAAAGACAATAACTGCTTTATGTCCTCTCTGCTTATACACATGACAGAAAATTAGGGGGACTAACCTCTTAGTGCAATGCTTGCTAATGTATCCAGTCTTCCCATAAGAGAAGCGTGCCCCATTTAGCCATCTACACTATCTCAATCCATGATGCCCATAGCATCTAGTGCATTTAACATTTAGGCTTACTATAGGAAGTGCCAAATGCAATTGTTTGATCTATAGAGGTGGGGTTATAGCACTCTGTATCTTACTTTGATGTATATGATGTCTCTTGCCCCATTCCACTCAAGGTAGGTCTTTTTTTCTAAAGCTATTACTACTCTATAGCTCCTCTATTACACTATACTTTTTTTGCTCTACTCAAGGTACTTGGCCTTATCAACCATTTTATCATAGGTATTCAACTACATGGCTCCAATTGTAGATTAAAGGTCCAAATCCAAGCCTCTTAGAAATTTTCTAGCTCGGGACCTATCATCATTATGGACATTTTCAAGAAGGAATTGGATTAGGTGATTCAATTTCACCTCATAATCTTCCACTATTCTATGCCATTGTTCACAATTATAATGCTCATTCCCCATCTTGTCCCTAAAGCTGCTGGCGAAATATCTTTAATAGAACAATTCTCTAAATCTTACCCAGTTTATGCATTCCCCTACAAGTCTAGGAACTAAGGCCCACCATTTTGCTATAGTTCCCTTCAATATGAATGCAGCATAGTTAACCTTCCTATCTTCTAGTATCTAAAAGACAAAAAATGTCTGCTCAATTTCTTATACCCAATCCTCAACCTCAATTAGGTCATCCACTTTAGGGTTAAACTCTTTAGCCACTTTAATGAACCTATCAAAGCTGAAGGGTTCATCAACATTCTTGTACTGTAGGACATTAGGGGCTTGGTGTTGTTGTGCTAACAATCCCACCAAGTGATTCATAGTATGTAATAGCTAAATTGTCTCTTCGGCCATCTGACCCTTTCCCCTTTGTGGTTGTTGATTTTAGACATCTTCCTCATTGGGGTTGCCACGTCTAACACCCCTTCTTAAGCCTAATCTAGTGATTCTTCTTGGAAGCATTTTGTTGAGAAGAGACAACCGGATAGACTTAAAGTTAGTGTTAATTAATGTTAGTATTACTATGTGTTGGTATATATACATATATATCCTTACACATTATGATATACTTATACATAACTTAGCAGTTGAAAGAAGGAAAGTAAAATAATAATACAAGAAAATAATTAAGTAAATAAATAATTTCCCATATTTTTCCACTCTCTTCCTATCTCACTGTCTTACAGATCATATACTTAATTTCTCTAAAGATTGCATCTTATGCCATACTGTTTGAAATTTATGTCTAATGATCAATACTTAATTTTCTAGGGATCAACAAGCTTAGGATTTTCAGGCTCATCAACCTATGTTCTATAGATCAAAACCTAATTCCCTAAAGATCGTCAACTTGTTATCTATAGATCCAAACTTAAGTCCCTAAAAATCATAAACTTAAGCTCTAATACCCTTTGAGTTGTAATGCCCCAAAACACGAGCCGCACTACTGTTCATCACGTATCCTTATCACATAAAAACACATTAAGGCTCTAAGACTACTCTGATACCATGTAATTCATCAATTCCTGTAAATTTCTATTCATTGTCTACTATAGTACCATCATGATATAAAAACATTTTAATCCATCCTTCAAATCTTGAAACCAATTTAACATAAATCCATAATCAATATCTAATGCAGCGGAAGTCCATAAAAATCTTAATTAATATTCTCTAGATACGACTAACTATTACATCCCAATAATATAATTCTTTCTAATTTCTAGTGGTCATAGTAATAATGATAACCATTTTCTTCCTCTTTTTGTAGTTCACCCAATCCTAGGTTATCTTCTAAGCTATCATCTCCCTCAATATCTGCATCTAAAAAAAAAAAATTCCCCAAAAGGTGAGCTAATGCCTCGTACATATAACACACCCACACATTCATGAACAAACATGAGCATATTTCTCATACATTATGTAGTAAATAACCAGCAAACCATTTCATGATCAACTTTAAGTCCACAAGTAATAACTAAGCACTCATGACTCCATAGTTGTTAAAATCACGAGTTAACTCGCACGTTTCTACGATTTTACGAGTTGGTGAGCACATTCCTAGTCAACTCGCATGTAAAAACGTTTTTGAGGTAAAATCACAATTTTGAACAGTAAAATCGTCAAAATCGCGATTTTACTACGTTTCCACCGATTCCACAATATTGCAAAACTAAGTAAAATTTCAACTATCCGAATCCGAATAAACAAATATGTAATAATAGCTATTCATAGCTCAAGCCCAAACTTTTAATAAACAACTATGAGCTTAATTGTTAAAAGCCCTCTAGTGTCCAGGGGGTGCTGCCCCCTTGAAACCCCCGCCAGGAGGGGAGTATGAGTCATACCCCAACATATTCATCGGTCATCACTCCTCTTTTGCCAGTGTGTTACATTGCATTGAAGTCTTTGTGTTTGTGTTCATCGATTGTTAGTCTTCTTGTTCCTATTTGTGATCATGTTCGTATTAAAGCACTCGTGTTTGATTGCTATAACTTTCCTTATTTTAACTAATATTTTTGTAATAGTAAATAAAATAAAGGGTAGATTACTTTAAATTTATAAGAATTTTTTAGATTTTTAATTTTATAGGAAAGGCATAAATGCATTTACATTTTTATCTTTTTAATATATCATTCTCATAGTTAAGTAAATGTGAGATATTGTTGGGTAAATATATTTTGAATTAATAATCACGAATAGTGCAAAACTTTACCTAGTAATATATAATTTTGAAAGTTTTTCTTATTATAGTATCTTCTTTATTATGTACTTTTAGTTAGTAGTTATTTGTCATTTTTTAATATTACTCCTTTCTAATGGTATATCTTCATTATCAATTTTTATTTATTAGTAATTTCTTAAAGTCACAATTAATTTTTAAATTTTATCTATTATCTTTTAGCTTTTGTATATATAACTAGGTGAAACTTGTTTTATACATGATTTATCATTTTAGAAATAAAATATTTATATTGTATAACTTATGCTCGATTATCTATATTATGACTTTTATTGCAAATTTGCAATTTACGGCTAAAATAAATACTCAATTTACGGCTAAGTAAATTTATAATATTTGGAAGTTATTTTACATAGGTTGTAGAAACTTACATTTCTACGTTTCGTTTCTACGTTCCGATTCTACGGACCTCTTAGCGATTCTACGTAAAATTGCGATTTTGACAACCTAGCATGACTCACTTAACACACTTAAAAACATTGGAACATGAATTGGTGATAGGAACTACCGCTATGGGGCCTATACCTATGATCCCTTAAACATTTAAACCTAGTAATGGAAATTACCACTATGAGCCATACATCCATGATCACTTAAACACTTAAACTTGGTGATGGAAACTGCCACTATGAGTCACACACCTATGATCACTTAAATACTTAATCTTGGTGATGGGAACTACTACTATGGGCCCCATACCCATGATCCCTTAAGCACTTAAACCTTAAACTAACCTAGATCATTTCCAAGCATGACTTTACTAGGGATAATGTCACATAAGGATCGTTAGGGTGCTCCTTAGGAATTTACCACTATAAGCCCTTAAGCCAAGCTAAGCACATACAACATACACTTAAACACTGAACTAGTCATTTACTTAATCCATTCCAAACAATATATTATAACTTAAGCAAACACAAGAAATGCATAAGTTACACGTACCTTCAATCCTAGCCTTAAGTACATCTAGTCTTGAACTTAAGCTAAGTTGAAATTTGTACAACATCAATAAGTCCTTCTTATTACTAATATAAGAATAATAAAATATTTTAACTCTCTTAATCTATTAAATTTTCTAAGGTCTTACTAGCTATTTAAGCTATGTGGAAATTAGCTTAATTAGATATTAAATAGGTATTAAATTATGTTACATTTCACTCAACACGGCCATGTTAAAGGTTGTGTAACTCAACTTGAGATAGTACATAGTCTCATCAAAGGCCATGTACCTTTTTGTGTTTTTTTTTTTTTTTACATAGGGTGAGATACGACCATGTTGGGAGGTTGTGCTCCTTCTATAAGGCTTGGATTCAACACAATCATGACACAACCATGTTAGGAAGTTGTGTATCTCTCGATACGTCTAGGTTTAACATAGTCGAGACATGGTCATGTTTGTTTCTATAAGGTCTAGGTTCAATACGGGCATGACACAACCGTGTTGGGAGGCTATGTATTCCTCTATACAATCTAGGTTTAACACGGTTGAAACATAGCCATGTTTAGGAGGTCGTATATCTCTTGATAGTGTTTCACGAACCCTAATTTCTCTATACCAATTCATCCTAATTTCAATTCTTTTTGTTCCTAGGTTTAATTTATTCCTAAAACATGTATTTTCTAATCAAATTACATGGATTAGAATACTTACATCAAAATTTCTACAAATTAAATCATTAATCTGTTGATGCTCGTACTCATTACGTCCTGTCTTTGATTTGGATCCTAATTGAAATGAGTGATGGAAATCAGTTAAGTTCTCTATACCACAAGCACAATAATCATGAAATCATTAAGTCTCTTTACTAAGATTTCCTTATAATCATCCTGGTGGATTATTAGGTTACCTTACACTCTTAAGCGTGCTTTTCCCTTTTCGCTTATTGTTTCACTATACAAAATGGCAAAGTAGACTCTCTAGGTTAACTTGGGTACTTATACCCTTTGAGTAAAATGACCCATTTGCCCCTCATTTTATGTACATTGTCTATCCTTAACCTTAGCTTTACATTACAACATATATCAATCTAAAATAAATTTTAGGTATTTACATAATTAGAGATAAGGTTCATGTTTTTAGTAATCTAGGAGTTATTAGGAGTCTAATGAACCCAAAAATATGTTTAAATTTTATGTGAAATCAAAACAATCTTAGAGAGAAGTTTGCAATGTTTATGGATTTAAAGTAGTTTTAGAGAGAGAAAGTGGGTGCTTGTAACTCCTAAGTGCCTAATGATTGATTCTAATGTGTATTCTAAGCTCATGAAGTTAAATCCTATCTATAGATGTGCTTGAATGATCTTGATAAGTCCTAAAACAATCTATATCAAATTTTTTATTAAAATGAATAATGCCTAATTTTTATCTATTTTGATATTTAATTCATTTTCCAGTTATTTTTTATGTAAATCACTAAGATATAATGAATCTTCATGTGTTAATCTATTTATTTGCATAAAAAATCGAATTAGTTTAGATTTTTTTTATTGCTACATGAAGGACTCAAACCTATGACCTCCTCATTTTCCATACACATAAGGTTTAAGCTCCAACCAACTAATCTAAATTATTTTCTTAACCATTATTGCACTAAAAATTTACTTCAAGTATTTCTAAAGTCTAGGCTGAATTTTGTTAAATTGGACCAGACCTAGACTTGACTCAAAAGATCTAATGTATATATTTTATTTATTTATTAAAATATCTTTATTTTATTATTATTATTATTATTATTATTCCTATTCTTCCCTTCTTTTCTTATTTATTTAGTAATTATATTTATTATTATTAATTTTTTTACTTTTATGCCTTTATCATTTTTCATTTTATGCATTTTTATTATTTTTTCATTTTTTATTCATAAACTTAGCTTTATTTTTATGAAAGCTAATTAAAAAAAGGGCAAAAATGGGGTGTCTACAATAATTAATTGTTTTAATAATTATAGGCAGATTCAATATCCGGATACAATTTTATATATTGTTATTTTCTTAAATTTACTTGTTATTGTCTATTAATTTTATCATTTGAATTTGATAATTACATAATAGAAGAAAAAGGTTAATACTAGTAATCAAGGTCTATATGGAATCGACACTCAATATTGTCTTCTGCTATACTATTAAATCAATAAGTGTACTTGCCTATAGGTTTTAGGATAGTAGAGGATTGACCAATATCAAGTTATTGGCACCATTGCCAAGAACTAAAATATGAAGAATACCTATATTTTATTAATCTAATCATTATTTCTTTTATTGCTTGCTTTATATTAAAATTTTATTTTTTTCATATTTTCTTACTTGAATTTTTTTCTCTTGGCTTGTTTATGCATAGAGGACATTTTAGAGCAAATCAAAGGTTTCTTGCTCAAAAATCTAACAATGATCAATCCACAAAGATGGCCAACAAAGAAGAAAGAACAATGTTTAAATATACAAGACCATCGCTCACTAAAACTAAGTCTAACGTTGTTAGGCTAGCAGTTGTGGCTAACAACTTTGAAATCAAACTAAATATCATACAGATGGTCTGGTAGATCATTCAATTTGATAGGTTACAAGATGAAGACCTGAACGCACACATCACAAGTTTTTTTAGAAATTTGCAATACCTTTAAAATCAATGAGGCCACAAATGATGCCATCAAGTTAAGACTTTTCCCTTCTTCCTTAGAAACCATGCAAAATAGTGGTAGAACTCCCTTCTTAGAGATTCAATTACTACATGAGAGCAAATGGTAGAAAAAATCTTGGCAAAAGACTTCCTACTAGCTAAGATTGTGAAGCTTAGAAATGACCTTGCTATGACGATTATCTATTATGGGTTTGGTGGTTTTCCTTTTTTTTAATTGGTGGTATGAAGTCAACAAGGTTGATACTTCAATTATTTTTTTTTTCTTCTACTAATTTTGCAACTACATGTTCTCTTCTCTTCATTTTAGCTCTTAACACAACTTATTTCCCTATCTTTCAGATTTGTCTTCCTTTGATCTCGGTATTTTATTTTGTCAAATGGAAATACACCTTTGGTTTTCTTGGATTTATCTACCTTTCACATTAGTTCCTACTTATCATTCCTTGTTTATTACTTTATCTTTAGTATGGATTGGCATCTTGAGTTAGAGACAGCATAACTAAAAGATAGGAAAAGACATGTAAAGCTTAAGTATGGTTTGCAAAGTAAAAAGTAAAAAGTGTTTGTGGCTCGATGAATAAAGCTATTGAATCAAAACTAAGAAATGTAAAATATAAGAAAATAATTTTGCAAAAAAAAAATATTTTTCTATCATTGGTGTTTGTCATTACAATTTTCATGTATCGTATTATATCTCGAACACAAAAAGTATTAGATGGATTGTCCAATTCTAGCGTGATGTTATTTGATAAATGTATTGTGCAACACCTTTTATTTATCAATCTGTAATTACTTTTAGTAATTTTCAAATTTAGGAATGAACATATGAGATGTCCTGATCATTTTTAACTATAGATTGAATTTAACCATTAAGGTAAATACAAGCAAGCAAGACGTCCTTATGATTCATTAAACAAGTAATGAAATTCCATAAAGGAAACAATGAGGTTGTTCATAAACACTGTCATTAATGTATAGTAGCTTTAGGCTTCTTTAGTTCTTTATTGCTTTTAATTTACTAAAGGGATTACTCATAAGCAGCAGCAGCATTGTATAGTAGCTATGAAGAGGATGTGTTTTGCTTTAGTTCAATTTTTTTTTTTTTTAATTTATAGATGCTAACATGGCTAGTTTTTTCTCAATTCTACAAAACATAGGTCTCTAAAATGTTAAAAATAATATCACAAGTACTCAAAGTAAAAAGGCAACAAAACACAAGTACCATAAGTGTAATTTACCTTAAATAAAATGATGAAACTAATAATTATTGGGAGACTAGTTGAAATTTTCTATTTTTCCATGAGTGTTGTACACATTCATAATCATTAGCATTTGATATCCAATTAGCATCGCTAGATCAAATACACAAATATCTAACATAATGGAAGCCCTCCTTTATCATGTCCCTTAATGAGTAACTTAGTAATTCCATCCTACTAGGGTTCTATTCAGTATTAATGATAAACTCATCATTACTATAACCTTCTTTAACATACCATGTTAGATTGGATTTGCATATTAATGTAACTTACTAAACAAAAGGGTTCCTAAGGTATACGACTAAAACTAAGAAATTTGTACTTATATATGATGGTATAAAAATCTATTTTACAATATAAAATAATATATTTTCAAATTTTTAAAGTTAACTCTACCAAGTTTCTAAATCATTGATAGACCCTATTTGTCTCTCTATCTAATATAAAATAAATATATCTCAAAAATCCATTTCCAATATTGTATATACTAAACATGATACAAGAAAGTTATACTGTCTAATAGAAATCAAAATCCGTCAATACCTATCATTAGGGCAAGAGCTAAAGGATTTCAAATCTTGGCAATGAAGACCCATTTTAAGCAAATCGACCCTGGAATTATTTATAAATTAACCTCTTTTCTATTATTCTTGTATTGTGTTTTCCAATAGGCACACTTATTTGGCTTCACAAGGAGATGGATAAACTCACTAAGACTCAGCTTGTAGGTTATCCATGGACCGACCTAAAAACCAAAGATGAGTTGAACCGACGAATTCCATTGCAGAGCTAGCTTATTGAAGATTATTTTTGTATTTGTAATTTATTTTTGAACTATTTATTTTGTAAGCTTTGTGGGACATTTTATTTGGTTGTAATTTGTCCTTTTAGGACCAGCCACCTTAAAAGTGGCATAATTGTAATTTTGTGTACTTTTTAACCCTAAAGGGAGCAAGTATAAATACTTGCTTAAGAAGGTTTTTAGGAGGCCATTTTTCAAATTATACACTTCACTTTAACGTGAGAGAATTAAGGTTTCCTATTTTAAATTTCCTCTTATCAATTTCAATCCCAAGAGTTGAAATTGTAGCGAGTGCAACACTTGAAATTGTGGGTCATATCAATTTCATTTTGTTATGATTTCTTTTCTTCTCTAGTGTGTAATATCTAGGGTTGATTTAGAAGTTTCTTAGTCATATTTGATTGCATTTGTAATCAAATTATTATTACTTAGTTGATTGGTTCTCAGCATTTGTTATCACCATCAAATTTTGCTTCATCTTGTGGCGTAAATTGGCTCTTGTTGGAAAGGTTGATTTTTGGAGTTGTTCTTGTTGATCTTGTGTATTATTCACGTGATTGTCAAGTATATTTTATGATCTTCATTGAGGAATACATCATTGTGATATTCATTTTATGAAATATAACAATCGATTCACCTACTTGATTTAGGGTTCACGCAATTTTTGTACCCTTTGAATCAGTTTTGATCTTATGAATTGAAATTGTTCCTTTGGTTCCTTTACATGTGCTTAGGCCTTGGTTTTAGGCACATCATAATTTGGTATCAAAGCTATATCATATTTGGATTTAAGATTGAACACATCCTAATTGAAGAATTGGTTACATTCATTGGAAATTGACGCCATTGTTCATGTGATTGAGACTAGTTTGATTGACATTGTTTAATTGTCTTTCAAATTGGTTTTGCATGTGCTTAATCTTAGTTTTAGGCACATCACTGTCCTATCTCCTTATATAGTGTTATCTAAATATCGTTAAACCATTTTGTTCTATTAGTAAAAACATTACCCAATTGAGATATCAAAATAAATTTCATTACTACCTTACATCAACTATTTTCTTGATTTATTAAATAAAAAAATAAAAATGATAATTATTATGAGATTGGTTAAAATTTTTTATATTTGTCCATGAGTGTTACACATGTCCATAATCATTAACATTTGACAATTGGCACCATTATCATTGCATGAATGTTACACATGCTATTAAGGTTTTGTTCAGTTTAGACTATAAGCTCATCACTACTAAAACCCACTTTAACACATTATGTTAGACTAGACTTACATATTGACTTAAGTTATTAGACAAAAAGACTCCTAAAGTACATGACTAAAACTAAAAAATCTATACATATATTTCATGGTATAAAAATATATTTTATAGTACAAAATAAATATATTTTCAAAATTTTAAAGTTAACTCTACAATAAGTTTCTAAATCATCATTGATAGACTCTATATGTTCTATGTCTAATACAAAATAAATATATTGCAAAAATATTTATCTAATACTATACATACGGAATGCGGTATAAAAGAATTTTACTATGTTGTTCTCCTTGTATATTGTTATGTAGCTCTCCTTATACCATCTTGTTTTATCAGCCAAACACTACCTAATTAAGATATCAAATAAACTCCACTACTACTTTACATGAACTATTTTCTAAATATATTATATAAAAAGACAAAACTAATCATTATTGCGAGATTGGTTGAAATTTTTTTATATTTTTCCATGAGTGTTATACACATGCATATCATTAGTGTGTGATGTCCAATTGGTGCCATTAGATCAAATACACAAATGTCACTACTATGATTAATGGGATTCGAGGTTCAATCCAATGTAATCTAAACCAACGATGGAGCTAGGCTTGCAATAAGACAAAACAAAAGGAAGTGGATCAAAAAATTAAGGTGTAAAGAGGTACACAACCACCAATACAAGCATGCTAATGGACATGTTGACCAACATGAGCATGATATAACCATGTTGAGTGGGAAACTAAGAACCAAAGAGTTACATGATCATCAACACGAGCGTGTTGACAATTGTGTTAGCTACACATCTTTTATTTTATCCTATTTTTTCTCTTAATTATTAGTTCTATTTAATTATCGTATTGCCATTAGGGTTAAAAGACTATTTAAGCTTTTTCATTTTAGTCTAAGAGAGATTTGTCATCATCATTTTAATATCAAATATTATTATCAAATTGAGATTAAATCCTAGCAATTTGCTATTGACTCTTATCAATCAATTATAATAAATTTATTGTAGTAATTTAGCCCTTAATTAGAACTACTTATGAGTTATATTGGGTATTATTATTAACCAATTGATTTCAAAAGATCATATGTCATATCAATCAAGGAATTTAAATTTTCCAATTTAACTATTGAATCAATTGCAATAGTAGTTCATATCCCTAGTTGTTTTTATTTTATTATTTCCAACAAAATTCTTGAAAAATATAAAAAATACCAAAATTATACATACTCTGTCCTATTCCTACATTGCTATGACATGCTCCTAGAATTGCGCTTGGAATTAGACTAACTCTAAGCACATCATATTTAATTTGGTATTAGAGCATTGGAGTTCAACATGCCTTTAGTAAGTTCGCCTTTCCTTAACCATGTCAAAATTTGTTGTTGGCTAAAATCATGATATCTTACTATGATTAATTGGTGTGAAGTGTTTGAAGTGCTTGTATAAAGATTCATATTGGTTGAAAAGGATCATGACATATTTGCATAGGAGGTGTTTGATAAATTGATTAAGTGAGGAGTGTTGTTGGGATTGTGTTGTTGCTATTACATTTGTAACATGTGTGATAGTTAAAAATTGTCTGGAATTGGTGGAGATAAGAATACTAACATTAGAAACAATGATGTCAATAGTAGGAGAAGAGGATTGGATACCATTGGGATGATTTGAATCAACGGTTAACTAATATTATAGGAATTATGCACACGATGTTAATTGCACAAATCTAAATAATATAGACCTTAAAGATGAATGTCGCTGAAGGGAATGTTTATAGGGGTAGACATCATAAGGAGTGACATGAAGTTGATGGATTAGCTAAAGAAGGAGGAGATAATTTTAGTGGAAATTGTACGAGAGCTCGCAACCAGCAAGTGTGAGAATTTGATACTATTAAATTTTCTATTCCAAAGTTTAATAGATGGGAATTTTCAAATGATTACATCGATTAGGAAAGACAAATGGAGTAATAGTTTGAGTGATATGAATACAACGAACATACTAAAGTCAAGTTGGCATCCTTAGAGTTTACAAGATATGTCGTATTATGGTAGAGAAACCTCAATATTCAGAGAATAGATGACAACAAGGTTGGAGTTACAGTCATATGATACTCTATATGATATTATCAAATTAGCATTCAGGGTTAAGAGGAAAAAATAGAGAAATTGGACTAAGCCACATAACTCTTACCAAGATTGTTAAACTAGAGAGAAGTTTAAGAAAGAACCAAAATTCAAGGATTCAAACCTTAAGTGTAAGGAGTTCAAAAGTTATGACAAAGGTAATACAAGCAAATCCACTCCTATTCCACTCAAAATGAAGGAGAATGAACAAGTGACTCATAGGAAGCGATCAAGTGTCTAAATAAGAGGGTCATGGTAATTAAGATTAAACTGCTAGAGATTGAAGTGGTTAGTGAAGAGAGGAAAGAAGACCATCAAGCAAACATTGAACAATAGATGTAGGCTTATGACATAGATAAGGATGCTTATGTTGGAACCTAACATGATGGCAACTTAGAACAAATCATGTTATTCATTATTAGCCAATCCTAGGCACCAAAACAGCTAATAGATGTGGTTTAGAGAGAGAATATGTTTTCATGCAATGTCTTGTGAAGAATAAAACTTGTCGTATAGTGATTTACAGTAAGACTTACATTAATATTGTTTTTACATCTTTTGTTCATGCCTTGGGATTAAAGATGACATCACAACCACAACCATATACCTTACACTAGTTTGGAGAAAAAGGCAAGATTTATGTTAATAAATAAGTTAAGGTTCCATTGAAGATTAAGAAGTATGTGGAGGAATTACTATGTGATGTTGTTGTTATGAAAGCAACCCATCTTTATCAAAGATGAAGAGCAAATTATTCTAACTCCCATGACTCTAGAAGATGTTACAAGGGACTAAATGAAGAGTTTATTCATATGGAATCCAAATGTTAATTCTTGTAGGTCAAAGTAGTTAAGGGATTTTAGGGTAATTCAATTGCAACACTACGTAGATGATGGGAATCAAGGTTCAATTAACTGTATTCCAAGCCACAGATGGAATTAAAGTATTAAGGATTGAACTAATGGCTTGCAGCAAGACAAAAGAAGAGGGAACGGATAAAAAAAAGAGGTGTAGAGAAGTATACTACCACCAACACAAGCGTGTTGATGGGTATGTTAACCAATGCAAGCATGACATATTTATGTTGAGTGGGAAACCGGGGACTAGAGAGATCACGTTCACTAACATGGGTGTACTAACAACCTTGTTAGCTATGCATCTTTTGTTTTATTATGTTTTATCTCTTAATTATTATTTCTATTTAATTACCATATTGTCATTAGGGTTAAAAGACTATTTAAGCTCTTTTATTTTATTTTTTTCACTATATAAAATAAATATATTTTCAAAGTTAACTCTACACCAAGTAAGGTTAGGCATGGCTCGTTTCATTTGATTTTGCCTTCATAATAAACCATACTAAAAAGGTGGTTTGTTTTTTTATCACCTCAAACTTAACCATGCAATTTGATTTAGGAAAATTTTCAAATTATAAAATTTTAGTTTGGTTTGCAAATTGAACCATATTCTATTATCTAAGAAAATATATTTACTCAGCACATAATCTTATATGAGATGTACTAAATTTATTTTAATAATAACATGTGTTGATACTATATAAAAGATTAATAAAATTAATATTTAAATAACTAAAAAATTTCAAAACGTATATTAATAGTTAACTTTGTTCCTAAAATTAGTGTATAATACTATTGTTATGTTTTTATAAAAGAGTTTGGTTTGGTTTTGTGGAGCATTTAGTTTTTCCTTCCAAATCAATCATAATTTTTTTTTTTATTCTAATTGAGAATTTTTTAAGCCATACCGTAAAATAAACCATATTTTCAGTTTAGATCAATTTAGTTGTCTTTGTTGCCCATCTCTAATACCATGTTTCCAAATGCTATTTAACTATAACATCAAAACAAACTCCGTTGCCAACTTACATAATCTATTTTCTAGATAAATTAAATAAAAAAGATAAATCTAATAATTATTGGGAGATTTGCTAAAAAAATTTATTTTTTCATAAGTGTTGTACACATTTGCATAATCATTAACATTTGATATCCAATTGGCACCATTAGATCAAATACATAAATATCCAACATTCCTTTAGAGGGTAATTTAGTCATTTCGTGCCACTAGGGTTTTGTCAAGTTTAAATTATAAACTCATCAATATTATGACCCTCTTTGACACACCATATTTGATTGGATCTAAAAATTGACTTAAGTTACAAGACAAAAGGCTCATGAAGTATATGATTAACAATAAAAAATTCATGCATATATTTGGTGATACAAAATTCTATTTTATAAAATAAATTGAATATATTTTTGAAATTTCAAAGTCAATTTTACACCAAGTTCCTCAATCATTAATAGGATTTATTTGTTCTCTATGTAAAATAAAATAGATATATCATAAAAAAAAACTATTTCGAGTACTCTATACATTAAACGAAGTATAAGTTTTATTCTCATTATATACAGTTATCTAGTTTTCTTTATATTATTTAGTTCTACTAACCAAACACTACCTAATTAAGATATCAAAATAAACTCCATTGCTACCTTACATGAACTATTTTCTATATATATTATATAAAAAAGGTAAAATTATTAGGATATTGGTTGAAATTTTTTATTTTGGTAAATTATACAAATACCTTATGGAAAGTTTTGAAGTTGCGTAAACCTCCATTTTTTTAAAAGTGGACTCTTGAAAATAGTTGTGGCATTCACTTTTTTTTTTTATGTATTATCTGCTTATGTGTAATTTTTTGTTAGTGTAGACAATACATATAATATATTCAATTAACAAAACTAAAAATAATAATAAATTAAAAAAAAAAGAAAATTATGAGAAAATAAAAGAAAAAAGAAATTTAGAGGCCAATGAACAACATATTGTATGTTCTCTCTCTTCTTTTATTTATTTATTTATTTTTTCTTTTGATTCTTTTTTAAATTTTTTTTACAATCTTTGTTTATTTTTTATTTTTGTAATTTTATGAAGATTTTATTAATTAAATATATTACATATATTTTCCATATTAATTGAAAATTATATATAAGAAATTAGATTTTACAGCTATTTTAGGGTCAGGAGATGACTTTTAAATAAGCAGGTGGTCATAAAATTTCAAAAGTTTTCATAATGTTCCCTGTAATTTACTTTCTGTACCCATGTGTCTGATAGTTAGGTGTTTGATATCTAATCTGTACCGTTAGATTGACTACACAACAAATAAGCCCTCCTAGTCCTCTGTCATACCCTTTAAAGGTTAATTTAGTCATTCTGTGTCGCTAGGGTTCTGTCAAGTATAAATAAACCAATCACTCCTGTTACAGCCTCTTGGACACGCCTTGTTAGAGGACAAAGGGCTGCAGCCGCTGCATCTTCTTCTTCATCATCTACCTTAAAAACCCTACTAATGGACGCTCAGGTAAATCACGAAATCTCTCTCTTTGACAGCTCAGACATGATCAAGTAATCCTTGCGTTGTCTTACGTCGCTTTGTTGCAGACTGAGAAGGCATTCTTGAAGCAGCCTAAGGTATTCCTTTGGTAAGTTTATATAAATTTAGGGTTTAGTGACCAATGTTTTATTACAATTTTTTACCCTTCTTGTAATTGGACGCTGTCTAGAAAACTTTTGAAGCTGAATTGTTGGCGGATTACAGTGTTTCAATGTCATTTATTATAAATGAAACAGCTTAGTAGTAGTTGGTTTATTAGTTTTTCGATTATGTAGCTTGTTTTTGGCGTAATTGCAATTTGATCCACTAACTATTGGATATTTGCAATTATTACTCTTGCAATGTGCTCCGCTTAACTTCCCCAAAAGCGTTAATCCTTAATGGCCACACATTTTTAAGATTTCAGGGGATCGCTTGCGCATTTTGATGCCTTAATGGTAATATAATTCGGAAAATAATAGCAAGTGACTTGCGCACTTGCAGATAGGCCGAAAGGAGGAACTTTTTACCTTTTTGTGGACTAGTTTTCCCGTGAAATGTCTCGTTGACGTTGGAGAAGTGGAAAGTTTCTTCTTTTGCTTCTTAAGAAGTGCCTTGAAACGTGCTAATGAATAATGGAGTCAGAGTAAAAGTGTGAAATTGTAAGGGCACCTTGATTTTATCTCTTAGGAAGATATATAAAATCTTCATGTGTTTTGCTGTTTTATCCAGTTTAGGGGATATGGTTTGTTGTTGGAATTACTCCGATTTAATCTTTTATTATTTTGTTATGGAAAGAATTTTTAATGTTTGTGTACTTATGCAACGGTGTTGCATGGTTGAAATGTTTATCTGCATGGATCTTATGTAGCTCCAAGAAGTCTAGCAAAGGAAAGAGGCCTGGAAAGGGAGGCACTAGGTACTGGAAGAGTGTTGGATTGGGCTTCAAGACACCAAGAGATGCAATTGAAGGTGCAGTTGATGCTATTTCTGGGATTTTAGTTTTGTTTGTAAAAGAGCTATTTTAGGTTGACATGTAGTAGTTTTAAGATTACCATCATTTAAATTGCTTTTATCTTTCACGTATAGGATAAAAAGGTCATGTCTGTCTAGATTTCTCTTAATTTTATTGTTTGGGAGCAATTTGTGGGCTGGGACTTCTGCTTCTATCATTTGTGCATATCTTCAAAATTTGTTGAATTTCAATGGATGGATGATATTTATTGTATCATAGTGTAGTGTGAGTTCTGGGTCCAAGGACTTATTATAAATATATTTTGCATAAATAAATAATTTCCAAGAACTTGTATTTTCTACATGAATGTTCTATTGTTGTTGATTATGATAAAAGCATACGTGGATTTGCTATGCTTGGTGCTTTGACTTTGGGTACTTTTGTCCTTGCGATTATTTTTGGCAAATTGCAAATATGACTTTAATTATTAATTAGGCAAGGATAGATCACTAAACTCCTAAAGCATATTTTCACCTCCCTATAATTTTTGAAAATATGCATGTATCTCTCAAGCTGTTGCTAAATATCCTAATCCATCACTAAAGGGCTCATAAATAGTGATCATTATGGACTATGGTAGGATGAAGGCACACTTTAAGTGTTTAGGGAGTATATTCACACTTGAGCAACAGTTTTGGGGATACACTATTCCTTAGTTTTATTCAAGTTTCTGAATGTCCTTGTAATGGAGTCAAGCCAACTGAGTGGTTCTTTTTTTTTTTTAATGATAATGGCAGGCACATACATCGATAAGAAGTGCCCATTCACTGGTAATGTGTCAATCAGGGGTCGCATTCTGGCTGGTACTTGCCATAGCGCCAAGATGATGAGAACAATCATTGTCCGCCGAAACTACCTCCATTTTGTTAAAAAGTATCAGAGGTGAGAAACATTTAGCTTTGAAATGTCAGTAGAATTGTTAGTAATTTAAGGGTTTTATTGTAATTATCATTGTAGATATGAGAAGAGGCACTCCAACATTGCAGCGCACATATCTCCATGCTTTCGTGTGAAGGAGGGTGACCATGTCATTATTGGCCAATGCAGGTTAGTTCCTTTTGTTGTCTGTTCCTCTTTCCCTTCACACTGTTGTTGTCACACAATATATAGTTTTCTCAAATTGTATGGAAATTTGGATCCCAGGCCATTGTCAAAGACCGTGCGCTTTAATGTTTTGAAAGTTATTCCAGCTGGATCATCTGCTGGTGTTGGGAAGAAGGCTTTTACTGGAATATGAGTCTAGGGTTGCGGTTTCTCCTGAAAAAATTAGCTGAGAAAATGTCGTCACTGTTTACAATCTAGACACTTGTGGTTTTTCAAGTTCTTGATGTCAAATCAGTTTTTGTGTTGCCCCTTCTTTTGATATAGTAATCAGAAACCGATTAGTTTAAGTAGCTGACTTGTTTGTATCAGTTATTCTGTGGATGATGCTTATACTGTCAGCAGCGAGGTTGTGATTCATGAATGATGATCAAATGAGTGGCTCCTTCGAATATTATATATGTTTAGGAGGTCTTTTGGACGGACATAGCGTGAGAATAACTTCCCAACTACTCTACTGCGCTGTACTGATGAATCTGTAGAGCACATATGAACTTATATTATATCATTGAGCAATGAATAGAAATTTTCCAGTCTCGATTTTAGGATCGGATTCATGCATCTGGTTGAAGTAAAAAGTTTTTGCGACATTAAATGAAATTCAATTTTCAGGTATAATGAATATTCTCAGCAGTCAGCACGACTGCCGGCATGAAAATGCAACTTAAGGGAAGGTCCACCGTAGCATACTGATGCGTTCAGTAGTATATCGATGCCCTAGAGTAACCGTTGCTTACTCCGTCTTAAGTTGCAATTTTTAAGAAATGCTTCTTGTTCCCAATAGGATTTTAACTTCTATCATATGATTGAGATGACTATGTTTTGCATGTTTCGATTGTTTGAACTCCAAGTTGGCTTTCTTTGTAGCTACATTTTATCGTATATGTCAATTTTACGTTCAAACTTACAATGTTTGCCAATTTCAGGGGCAGTAGGGCAAATGTTCGAGGTCCCTTGGGCCCTTGTTTTGTACTGTATATTTTATTATGTGTGTCCTTATTTATTTGTTTCTTTTTTTTTGTTGGCCAGTTTCATGTCAAAGAACGCTTAAAGCCAATGTAATAATAGCTGGAGGTATTCTTTCCTTATATTAACGGGGTGAAAGTAAAATCCTTGGAAAAATATTAATGTTTCAAAATTTTAGACATGAACTTATAGGGTCAAATTACCCAGAAAGAACCATATAGTCGAGAGAATAGATAACGTGCCTATGAGGATCAATCATGAGATGATAGTGCTCAAGGAGCAAGCAGGACAAATAAAGCGCCTTCACAATATAAGGTCTCCTTATTTTCCCTTTCAAATATATATATATATTTTATGCTTTAAGGAAGAACTTGATATGTACAATACAAATAAAATTTTATTCTTACACAAAAGTGTGCTTTTTTTTTTTTTTAATTTTCCATCTCGAAATTGATTTATTGTGTTGCAATTTTAAATCTATAGAGAGGTAGCCGACTAAGACAAGGGATTTTAGCTGTTTACGAGAAGCGTTTGTTATGTATAAACGTTAAATTTATTCATGCCATCTGTGGATCGAAATGTCCTATTAATTCTTTTAAGTAAAGAATGAAAATTATAACATCAATTTATCCGATTGAAATGTCCTATTAATTCCACTCAAGAAGGGCATTAGTGTAAATGTCAAGAGAATGCCAAGGATGAGATTTTACATAAAATAGGATAGCACTAAAACCTCAACGCACTTGCTTATTCTAATTATAGCCTCTGTACTCCATTTTGGCGCAAACCTCAACTCAAAGGAAGAAGGAGGAAGGGAAATTAAGGGAAGGATCAAAATTTATCGGTCAAACATCACCCTTATGTTGGGGCTATCATCTTAAGAGATTATTTGAGATAGTAAACTTGGATAATTAACTCCGTTTAAGCATTTCTTAATGGATGGATTGAAGAAGGAAAAGAGAGACAATAAGTAGCCTACAATTCTTAAGGATCCATAAACCTCTAGGTAGCATTTGATTATTGATACTGGACAAGACAAAATAAGAAGAATTGGACAAAAAAATTTTTTTTACCACGTTTGGTTTGTTTAGTACTGGACAAAGATTTTTGTGTTATCCAGTGTTTGGAATTGCAAAGTATTGAACTGAATATAGTAAATTTGACAATTATACCCTTTTTAATTACATCATAGTTATTTATACATATTTGATATTATTATAAGAAAATACAATTTGAAGAGATTATAAATTATATAAAATAATTCGTGTAAATCCATTTATTGAAAAAAGTTTAATAATTCATATTATAAATTATAATAATTTATGTTATATTTAATAAAATAACAAATTACTTAGTTTTCTTTTATCTTAAAAATGATGTTCCGATATAGTATATATACATAATAAATAATATATAACATAAAAGAATCTTGACTTGAAATTAGCAATAAACATGGTTTAAAAAAAAAACTTATGTTATATTATTTTTCTCATGCTATGTAATTTTTTTTGTTCTTATCGTACTGGAAATCAAAACGTGAGTTTGGAATCAAGTTGGGACACATGATGATCTATTTATACAAGAAAGATTGATCCACCACAACCGTCCCATTTCAACAGACATCTAAACACATGGCAACAACCAAACGGAGAGCATGCGACGAAGATAGAAAAGCAAGCGAGGAAAATCTAAACGGACAACGACAACCACAGGTAGAGCATGCGGGGAACATAAAAAAGCAAGCAAGAATGTGAGAAAGAACGGAAGGATACGAACCTGATGGCGACTTCTGGCGTGACAACAGCAACGTTCGAATAGCAGTCGATTGCACAATGAATCTCGTTGTTGGAGTGGCGCCGATGGGTTTTCCTACTGCACTTAAAGGGCAAGCTAGTGCGGTACAAATGGGTTCAAATAAAAAGGGTTTGGGGAGGTAGGGTTTGTTTGTAAAGAGAAAAATATGAATGGCAAGTTGGAGATTTCGAAAAAAAATGAATTTTTATCCAGTATTAGATTTTTTGTACCTAATTACATGTGGTACAAAATTTTGCCATTTTGTCCAGTACCACATTAAATTTTTGTTCAGTACTTTTTTCATGAATGGCAACTAAATGCAGGACAAAAAAATTTGTCTTGTCTAATACCATATTTTTGTGGCAACCAAATGCTACCCTAAACTCTTAAACTAGGTGCTTGATTATGTTTTGTTTTTGGTTGTGAATTTGATGTAAAGAAGGATTTGAAGTAAAGTAAATTAATGGGTATTTTAGTTGAAGTTGTCTTAATGAGTTTTACGAATTTTTTATGAAGCCATATAATGGATTACCGGCAAAAAGGGGAAAAAAGAATAAGGAATATTGGTTTCAAGATATAAATATTGACAGTTTAGTGGGTAGCTTGTTCTATTTGATTGCATTTAGACTGGAACTAATATGTTAAGGAAATTATGACTTTGGCTAATCATAGTGATTAGGTTGGATGTCTTAATGATTATAATTATTAAAATTGTGATTTTACTTTTATAATCCTATGAATTTATGAGTTATGATATCTTTTTGAGTTAATTTAAGTATAAAATTATTTTCATATAAACTCGTGGTAGAATCATGAGTTTATACATAGAATCGATAGAGTCTTACATTTTAAACTAGATCTACCGATTTTACTTATAGAAGTCAAATGGGCTAAAGATTGGAAGATACAATTTGGTTTTTACAAGATATAAATATTATTGATTTTTGAAAGACTTTGAATTATAATATAAAGATTATTTATAGTAATACCAATAATGGTATTAGTATTGACGATAAAGATTGTAGTGATGATGGTTATGGTGAAGAGAGAGTTAGCGATATTTTTTTACTTTTAATAATGAAAAGGGAGTTGATGATTTTTTTTTAACTTTGCATTTTATTTTTATAATTTATATTGTAATACATTTCATATTGGCGCTATTATTTATATTGTAATTATGCATTAACACAATAAATTATGCTATTTTTTAGTGCTATAAGTATATAACTTTTATTATGAGTTATGATTAAAATTTATATTGAATTTATTTATTTAATTTCATCTTATATTTCATATTATTTCTATGATTATAATAAACATATTTACAGTTTCTTTAAGTTATTTTATATAGGTCATAAAAATTTACACTTCTACATTTCAATTCTACATTCTAATTATAGATTGAATCACGAGTTTGACAATCTTGTTGATGACTTGAAGAGTATAATTGGCTGTGTGTTTTCACTAGGCTCTGACATTTTCTCACAGGTGTTAAGGTAGTATGGTATGGTAAAATAGTCAATAGTAGGGACAAACTACATTGTGTTACTATTATAGTTAATTAGGCCATTTGACTTAAAAGAGTAATGGATAATCTTCATTGACCTAATTAGAGGCAATTTTCATTAATATAGCTAACCACTCTACTATAGCTACTACCAAGAATCCAATTTATCATGGGTGCATTAAGTATATCAATTTCAAGCATCATTCAATTAGGTAAGCTCAAAAAGAAGAAGTTGAACTTGTACATGGTAGGTCTAAGGACCAAATTGCTAATATCTAAGACCTTAACTAAGGGAAGACTTCAATTCATGAGGGCAACATCGAGAGTTCCAAAGAAAAATCTTAAAAAGGAATGTTGATATAACACTTTTTTGGATACTCCTAAGTTGTAAAGTGCTCTATGGTAGATATTTTTGAACTTTTGATTAATTAGGAATGATTGTCCTTACTTGTGTTGTTCACTATCAATAATTAGAAAGATTACATGATGTAGTAGTTTTGACTTTTCACAATTTTTGCAAAGTTGTCCGTTGTAACTTTTATATAGATTTTGATTAATGAAAGAATAACTTCAATATTTTAAAGGAAGTCATGTGTAGAAGAGTTCTCTCATTTAAGAAAATAACATAAAATTTTGGCAAGGGAAAATGATTCTTGGGTTATATCATTTAGTTTCCTATAATTGATGTAAATTCTTCATCATGCCACATTTTAGTTGGATTTGATCTCATTAGCCTAATTGGTAATATCAATCAGGCTACCCCTTTTTGGAGCCAATGGAACTAGATTCATCCATGCGTTATCAGTTAAAGGAAAATTATGCCTAAAGCAAGGAGCTTGAGTAATTCTTTGGAACACATCCTTTAAGAGTCAAGTTGACCCATTATGGTTGGACTGATAATTTGCTGTCCACATTATTATGATGCATTCAAACTGAAGGATAGATCCCTATAATGTCTAGGATGTTCTATCCCTACTACCTCCATGTGCTCTCTTATAGCTTCCAATAGATTCTCTTACTCATGTAGTTAAAGAAGAGAAATGTTGGTTGTTTATCTCATTAGTTTACCAATCAGCTTGTTTAAGATGAATAGTAATGTTTTCAGCTCATATTTAGGAGCTTTCTTCATATCATGAAGAAGAAGCTCATCACAAAATGTGATATTACTGCTGTAGTGCTAGAAGGTGGCAATGGTGGAGAAAATGCATACATAGTATGAGTGGATCAAAGAAGGTGGAGAGCATGCGGGTACTTTTGTCAACCAAAAAGAGGAACAGAAAAAGAATTTACACTGAATCTAATTAAGTAGCTTTTTGCCAATGTTGTTATGTTTTGGAAGTGAATCCCCCCCTTGTATCCTAGTACCGTTTGCTTGCTGGCATAGGCAAGAAATAAAGTGGTCAATCACTATAGACGGAATTCATCCACACGTCACTCGATTCAACGGAATATTTATTACAACGAGTATCGCTTATTACGATAATAAATGTTCCGACAGCTCGCATTAACGATTCCTATATATTTCGATATGCTTTCCCAAAAAAATAAATATGTATAGGCTGGGAGTACACGGTTTTGCTGACATGAAATACTAGAACGTCACGTGAGCGTAATACTCAAGTCAGCAAACCGAATTTGGGGACTGCAGAAAGGGCATTACTTTTTCTTTTGCAATTTAGGGCACACCCTTTTCACAGAAAAATGCATAATAGGACGTCTTGCGCGTGCAATAAAGAAACTGGCACTCCATGGACCGCAACCATATTGGAACCACCCGCCCCGCCCTACCTCTCTATAGCCATGACAATGAGTCAGCTTATTATTTATGTATAAATATTATATTTAGTATTTAAATTTTATTTATTTTTATAATTAATTATTTAGATTTTATACGTTTTTATAATCAACTATATAAGATTTATTTACTATAAAAAAATAAAATTAATGCTATTAAGTTGAAAAATAACTTACAATTAAGTAAAGACAAATGCACAAAATATGCGTCGAATATAATCATCATTAAAAAATGTTTGACATCTTGTAAGGAATAGATCTGAACCCGACTGCACAAAGGCAGTGTCTTACCGCAAATATCGACAGAACAGCTGTCGGTTGAACAATCCTGTTTCCTTATATTTACTTTTTGCCTAGGCTGTTACATCATTTACATTTACATTGCTCACTATATAAATCAAAGTGCTCATTTCATGTTTTAAACACCTTAAAACCATCCCGCATGGACACAGCCTGTTTTTCACCAACTCTTTGGTACAAAACTTAATATATGTCATTTCATTAATTACGCAAAAGAAATACATAATTAATGCTGCTTTGCCATGATGCCATGAGTAGACCCACTAGCCCACTCCACTACCCTTTTTTTTTTTTTAGTTGTAGGAGGCAAAATGATTTATTTGTGTACACTGTCAATGCTTGAGACCTTTATGGAAGTTGAAGTGGGACATTACATGGCTTTTTCTATCATTTTTTCCAACTCTTCCCATCAATTGCTGCCTGAAAACTCTCTTGAGCACCACATCCAAATCCCAAAAATCGAGAATGGAATAGTGTTCGAGATGAAACTAGAAAAGTGGGTACTTTTATTTCCCCATGAAGCTCTCCCTTTTCGGTTTATTCTTTCTATTTATCGTACATGGTTACTCCAAATCCGAGGTTTCCATCAACTACCGTGTTACACTGGCGGTTCCCATGGAGTACACAATAGGGTTTATAGGGCGAGCTTATTTGATGGAGAGTGATGACCAAGTAGTGCCATATTTTAGAGTTGCACTTGCCGTGGAAGCTATTAGTGAGAAGTATGCATGTTCAATTCAACTGTTTCTTGGAGAGGTACGGGTGTGGAGTTCTGGACATTACTCTAAGTTTTACGTAAGCGAGATATGTGCCCTCGAGCTCACTATGGACGGAGACTTGCAATTGAAGGGTCGTAAGGAGGAAATTGGATGGCGAGCAGGCACTTCTGGGCAGGGTGTGGAGGTAAGAAATTTGAAAGCACTAAAATCTCCTTGTTGGCTATTTTGGCGATTGTCAATTTCTTTCATTAGACAATCAATTTTCCCTAATAAAACTGTAATTATACTCCATTTAAGTATTGTTTATCTTTTAACTTATATTTTTTATTGATTTGATTTCAAAAATTAGAAAAAAAATTTATTATTATAAATGATATGCGATTAGTAGTGTGTTGAACTAGATGCATCTTTTATATATATTCTCTGGAATATACTTCCAAAACACTTAGTACAGCTGTTATTGCAGAAATTGAAGATACTGATGACAGGGAATTTAATTCTAGTTGACTCATTTAACAAGATTAAATGGCAGAGTTTCAATTTCCCGACAGACGTAATGGTATATGGACAAAGACTAGACGTGGCCACTCATTTGACTTCTTTCCCTAGCAACAGTACGGGTTTATTCTATTCTTTTGAAATTCAAGAAGACAAAATCGGCCTGTATGTAAATTCTGGTAAGTTGAAGTATTCGTACTGGGAATTTATGCCATCCAAGAACAGAAACATTACATTTCTTCAAATGGGTCCAAAAGGGCTAGTGTTGTTTAATGATAAAAATCGAAAAATTGCCCAGATTCCAGTTAAAAAATCTCAAGTGCCAAGGTTCCTAGCTCTGAATAATCGGACAGGAAATATGGGGCTATACTATTACTCAATTAGCAGGGCTAAATTCGAGCCATCATTTCAAGCACTCAACACAACGTGTGATCTTCCATTGTCGTGTAAGCCCTATGGCATATGCACATTTTCAAACTCATGTTCCTGCATTCGGGTAGTCGATAAAATGAGCTCGAGGTGCAGCGAGGGCGTCTCGGGTGGATTCTGCGGCCATGATAGGGTGGAGATGGTTGAATTAGGAGGTGTTAGTAGTGTACTAAAGGCTGCTACAAGTAGGGTCAATATTTCAAAAGGGGAATGCACAAACTTATGCTTGAAAGATTGCAATTGTACAGCTGCTCTTTATTCATCCGGCAAAGGAAATTCCGATGTACAGGAATGTAGTCTATATGGGCTTGCTATTGGTATCAAACAGGTTGATAGAGGAAGTGGGTTTCATTATATGGTGAAAGTGCCGAAAGAGGGTCATGATAGTCATGGTAAGTCCAATTTAAAGAAATGGGTTGTGATCCTAATAGGAGTGGCTGATGGGCTGGTCATTTTGCTTGTGATTGGTGGCTTCTTGTATTATTTGATCCGAAGGAGAAGAAAGCGTTTGGCCCATAATAGCAATAGTTAGCACTTTGGTTACGATGATAATATCACGACTTGATCATTTTTTTTATTCACAGTGCAATTTAATATGAATTGCTTCGGAATATTAATGTAAAAATTGAGCTTTAGATTCTTTTATTGACAGTGATTTTCTAAGATTAAGGAAACTGTAACCACATTTTATTATTATTATTATTATTTTTCTTTTTGGGGCCAGGCAGAAAAATGAAGCTCTTTGTACTATGTTGATTATTTTGCCTAATGAAATATATTTACAGAAGAATTCATATTTCTTATGGCATAACGATGAATTGGATAGGAATTTTGTTCAAAATTAGTTGTGATTTATTTAAAAATGCAAAATTAATTCAATCCTTTCTTAAACATGTCAGGGATAACTCTAAGTTTATCCCAAAATAGTTGAATATGTTTGGAAACTTTGTTTAAGGAATCCTTTGATTATGAAAAGGATAGAGTTTCAAACATAAGAAAAAGTTTTTGAATTAATTCCCTTGAGAAACTCCTTCAAAAAGAAACTTTCTAGATCACATTACTGGCAAATGTGCTTTCCATAGATAACTATATTTTTTAAAAACCAATTCAGCACACACTTTAACTTTCTTTAAAGGTACATTCTCATTTTTAAAAAGCCAAGCAATGTGTAGAAACTTAAAAAAAAAAAAAAAAACTTTTCCAGTTTGATAAACCTTTTGAAAAACTTTTCTATCAATTTATGGAAAAACCAATTATGAGCTAACCTTTGTCCCTAAATATCTTCCCATTAAAGCATTATTTTATTTTCCAAATTATTGAAGTATTTTAAGGTTAACTGTTGATACCAAGATCCATTTTAGGTCTCTTACACGATTAAATTACCTAAATGTACTCAACTGATAAGTGATGAGTCTTCTAATTTGGTTCTACCATATTCTCTCTATATGCTTTTGCCAACTTCTACCAACACTAAAAACACGTTATAATAATAATGTACTTCAACAAGAATTGCGTTACTCACATTCTCTACCTTTTGATGAAGGCAAAACATATAATTAGCAGGAAATAAACATGATCACATGAAATTTTAGACATAGCTTCTCCTCAAATTGTTATCACAAAGTAGATAGAAGACACAAAGTTATCTAGTCTATGTGACACCACAAATACAAAGTATTTAAAAAATTCTTCTCATTCTTTCACATATTCCTCTTCCAATTTCTATTCTTCATTGTTCATTTTGATAAAGCCTGGTTTAACAACACCCATCCTGAACCTTCCTTCTTTTGGCAAATGTCTATCACCAAAAGTTGAAACCTCACTTAACTTAGATGCCCCAACATTCGCAACACTTCCAATAGCAGTAGTAGCTTCTTCTTCTAAGAACAACTGAGTAACTAAAGTCTCTTTGCTAAGAGATTCACTTGCTTCTCCTCCTTTATTAGTATTTGAGCTTTTCTTTGTTGAGGTATTCTTCTCCCCCTTTTGGGTTCATCAAACTTAAAAGGGAAAGAGTGGCAAGTTTTAAGTACTGCTTAGGCTAAATCTTCTAAACATTTCTCCAAAGAAGACATATGATTGAATAATTGATGTAAAATTTCATCAATAGCATGGAAACTCTTTATCGCATTGTTAAGGTTTTCTTGCTAAACGTTGGTAACTATATCAACAAAATTATTGGTTTGTTATTATTGCTTTTATATCAAATAAGTCAATTTCGTCAATTGTTTTCCCATAGAGGTGAGAGTTTTCCACATTTCTCTATTACAAGAGGTAAAGCCAGTTTTTGTTGATGCAATTGCTTTGACTTGCCCTCATTGAGCTATTCTTCTAAGTTTCTCTTACTAGGCTTGTTGAGAGAATATAACAATTCCATCTATATCATACCAAACTTTATCTAGAATGTTGACGTGCATGCTCTTCAGTGTTGCAAGCAATTTCTTTTACTTCCCACACATCTTCAACAAAGGCACTTAAATCCATACCTTTATTATCCAAAATCCCTATTACTAGAGAACCAAAACCTAGACTTAACTACTTTTCCATTTTGGCCATGACATTTAGTAAAACATGAGGCATCTTGATGCTTTTCCTTTTAATGGTAGTAGTTAAAAGTTGAGCATCAAGCACAAAAATCGAAGTTTTTGAGCCTATGTAAGGTGAAATCATTTCATAAATTATGATGTAATAGCTTTATGTCAAAAGGAAATTGTGAGTTTAAGTGCTTTACTAAATTCAGGTTATTGAAAGAATCTAATAGAATCCAATAGGCTTCTTAAGGACTATCAAAGTTGTAGTTTAGAATTCTACTATTTTCTAAGTTCAAGCATCGAGCAATATCATTTCTTGTCACTATAACCTCCTAAATGCCTATTTTTGAGACTAAAACCTTGTCTCCATCGTTTGTCTTAACAACCAAGTTTCCAAAGAACATTCTTGTCAGAATTTGAAAAACTATTTTTTACATAACACATTAGCTCCCAACTGATATGTGAAAACTACATTGAAAAGTCTAATCTAATAGATTTAAAAACTTGAAATTGACATTGTAACTCTCTAATATAGGTCTTTTCTTTGAAATCTTCAAGAATAAGTGCAGATAGACTTAATGAAGTAATAGAGAGAATAGGACCAACTATTAATCGGGTTGGTTTTGTTGAGTTTGATAGTTTGGTTTCAACATTATCACTTGATGAATGGATTGATTCATCAATTATTTCAGTATCTGATGCTTTCCTTTTACCCTTTTCCAATATTTGAGCTAGAAAGTTTGCTTGGGGGTTAGGACAATTTTCTTCTCATTTTGTAATCTACAAAAATTCCTTGAAAACAAAGTGTGAGAGAGATAGTGGTACAATGTATGAGAAAAAAGAGAGAGAAAGAGATTTAATGTGAAGAGGTAGTATTGAAAGAAATATAAATATGATCAAGCAAATCAAGTGATTATTCTTGAGAACTTAAATGTTCTTCATTTACAAGAAAGCTTCTTTAATATCTATGGTGCCTTAAAAAAAATTAGAAGGTAGCCATTATTAATTTTTTTTTCAAATTTTTAATTAATTTCTTAACAAGAACGATCTTTCTTTTTTTAATGGTTGTGTAAAGATATTAGCTATTTGTTTAGTAGTTGGAATAAAATTCAAAGTGGTTTTTTCATTATACATGTGATTTTTGATAAAACAATGTCAAATCTCAATATGTTTAATTCTAGAAGTAAGAATAGAATTTTCAGATATGTTAATAACACTTTTGGTTACAAAAAAGGATTGGAATATTTTCAATTTTATAGTTATAATCACTTAATTGTTGTGATATCCATAAAATTTATGCTACGCAATTACTTAAGGAGATATCCATATTTTGCTTCTATCATTGACCAAGGCACTATACTTTGCTCCTTGAAAGACTAAGAGATCATCATATCTCTTAGGCATTGACAAGTACCTAATGTACTTTTCCTATTAATGTGACATCTTACATAATTAACATCTGAAAACCCTTTTAAATCAAAATCTAAATTTTTAGACTATCATAATCTTAAACTCTTTCTATGTAACAGATATTTAAAAATCCTTTTAATAGCACTCTTTGTAATGAACATTTTTCTTTGTAAGTTCCAATAATGAGCTACAATATAATAGTATTGAAGTTTCTAACAAACCTTCAGTAAAATGAGGCAAGTCCATGAAAACTTTAGACTTCAACTTTGACCTCAGAACTTGCATTTCTATAATTACCTTGACCTTTTCAATGTTAACCTCAATTCCTCCCTTCAATACAACAAATCTAAAAAATACTACTTCTAATTGACAAAAAGTGCATTTCTATAAATTATTATATAACTTTTCATCTCCCAACATAAGAAATATAGAATGTAGATGTTTTTGACAACTATCTATATCTTGACTATAAGTAAGCATGTCATTAGAGTATACTACAACAAACCTTTCAATAAAATCTCATGGAATATGGTTTATCAACCTCATAAAAATAAGTATTACATTAATCAAACCAAATAGCATGACCATCTATTCATAGTGACTATGCTTTGTCTTGAAAATAGTCTTCTACTCATCTTCTAGCCTCATACGAATTTGATGATAGCCATTCTTCATATCAATGCATTGCACCTAACATGTCATCAAGACGTGGGATCGGATGCCTATACTTGATATTGCTTCTTTTGATAGCATGACTATCTACACACATTTTCTATGATTTATCTCTCTTCAAAACTAAAAGTGTAAGCACAACAAAAGGGCTCATGCTTTCTTTGACATAGCTTTTATTAATCAAAAAATCTACTTGCCCCTTTAATTCTTTTGCTTTTTCTATATTCATTCGGTAAGTTGATTTATTATGTGACATACTTACTAGAATAAGGTAAGTATTGTATTCAATCACTCACATTAGAGGTAGTCCATTTGGTAGCTCTTTAGGAAATACATCTGCAAATTCCTCTAACAGCTTCCAAATGGCTTTGGAAATTGATAAGTGCAATATATATATGCGTGTGTGTGATTTAAAATATTTTTCCTTATTTTGATATATTTTTGAAGAATTTAAATTTTAACTGAGTAATATTTTGTTTTTAAAGCTTTGATGGATAATTGAATTAAAAAGAAAGAAAAGAAATCCAATTTTACTCAATTTGGAGCTAAATAGAAGAAGTTATGAAGTTTGAAAATAGACATGGCTTAGACATGACCATGTCTAAAAAGTGTTGACTTTGAAACATAAAATAGAGACTTACATGGGTCTAGAAATGATTGTGTTTGTTGGTCATGTATCTCTTGGAGGATATTAACTTTAAAGCACGATTTAGACATGACCTTTAGACACAACCATGTCTAAGCCATGTCTACTACAACATCCAAATTTTCAAGTTTTTGATCAAGATGAATTCGACTCGATTCAAAGCATGACCATGTTAGATAGCGTGTTGACCTAAAATACAGAGCTTTGATGCTCACTATATAAAGGAAAAAGGGGACTCTACTAAAAAAAAAAAAAAAAAAAGAAGAGAAGACATATTTTAGTTGTTCTAGGATTTTTACAAAGACTAGAAGGTTATTTTTCTATACTTAAAATATTTAAGGTTTTTCTTAGTTTTCTTTTATTTTCTTTATGATGAATGTTTATGCATCAATGAAGAATTCTACTTTCAACATGATGAGTCCTTGACTTTTCTTAGTAACTAGACTTGTGGATATTAAGATTATTATTATGTGATTAGAATTTCTATCATTCAATGAATTCTTATTTTTCTCGATTCATGCATGTGTTCTTGATTTTGATTAGATTAATATTTCTAGAATTTTATTCTATCCATTTGATATTATACGTTAGGATTGAGAAATCTAATGTGTAATTAGATCTAGCATGTTTGAAGAGAGTTAATGCAATCTCAAAGATAAGTTAAATAATTCTTCCAAATTAATTAATTTGTTTACATGAATTTATTGTTTTTAATGCGATCTTTGAATTATGCTATTATGAAGAGATTCAAATAGGTATTTTTAAGATTAAAATTAATAAGCTTGAGAAAGTTATTAAATTAAATTAGAAATTCTCTTGGTTAATGAAATTAAGAAGGATTCGAACAATTTTTATTAATGTCATATAATAATTTATAAGGGAAACAAAGTCTAGATACTAGTTTTACCATCATGAATTTAATTATAATATATTTTGCTCTTCTTTCTTTCAATTAAATTTTAGTTCATTAGTTAATACTCAGTTATAAGTTTTAGATCAATTAATCTATAGACTTTACCTATTAGATAATAGAGTGTAGGTTAGTGTTAGTATTCATAATCCCTATAGGATAATATTTGTATTTAATACACTATATTACAAAACTTGATAGTTATACATGCCTCCCATTAAGTTTTTGGCATCATTGTCGAGGATTTTGATATTAATTTAATCATTTTTTCTTCTTTTCTATTTATTTTTTATTTTTTTTATATTTTATTCTAGTAATGCATGACTAGAAATACCCCATCAGATGCATTGATTTTTGATCGAAAAATTGAAAGGATAGCCAGGCGTTTATGGAGAATAGTTTGGCAAATAGTGGAGGAATTAAATCAAGGGTCTACTATGAGAATTAAGGTAAAAGAAGAAGAGGACAAGTTAGAAATCATGGGTGATGAAAACTAGAACTAATAATGGACTATGTTTGATTACTCCAAACCCGTTTTAGTCAGAGCCGACTCAAGTATCATCAGGCCACCTATTGTTGCCAATAACTTTCAAATTTAACTTCATATCATACAAATAGCGTAACAATTTGTCCAATTTGATGGATTACAAGATGAGGACCTTAATGCTCACATATCTAACTTCTTGGAGATTTGCAATACCTTTAAGATCAATGGGGCTTTAGACGATGCAATCAAATTGCGACTCCTCCCCTTCTCGCTAAGAGGTCGAGTAAAAAAAGTGGCTGAATAAACTTCCAAGGGGATCTATCATTACCTAGGATGACATGGCTCAAAAGTTTCTAAGAAAATACTTTCCACCTACTAAAATTGCTAAACTCAGGAAAAACATATCATGCTCAATTAGAGGCCAAGACCTTATATGATGCTTGGGAGAGATATATCGAGCTGTTGAGGAGATGCCTGCATCATGTCCTACCCCTTTAGATGTGGATTTAAACTTTCCATAATGGTTTGAATCTATCAACCAAGCAAATGATAAATGTTACTATTGGAGGGACATTGAACACAAAGACACCTAAAGAGGTTCAATCCTTGATTGAGGACATGGCTATGAACAACTCTCAATGGAAAGGTGTTAGGGTGAGGAATAGAGTAGCAGGCATTTATGAATTAGATGAGATGACAACTTTAGCCAATAAGGTTGATGCTATTAGTGGAAAGTTGGATGCACTTTCCATTAACCCTAAATGTAACTTGGGAGAAGTTGATGTAGAGGGTTAGTTGGAATAAGCAGACTATTTAGGAAACTCCTCTAGGCCACAAAATAACCTATGTAGTAACATCTACAATCTGGGATAGAGAAATCATCTGAATTTTTCTTAGAGCAATAAGAATCAAAATCAATAGAGAATGAATTTGCCTTTACCAGGATTGCAGTAACCCCCACCATAAGAAAAGAAATCAAATTTGGAAGAACTTTTAACTAAATATGTTCAAACTAATGAGGTTAGAATGTAGAAAACAAAAACTTCTTTAAGGAATCAAGAAGCCTCCATCCATAACCTGGAAAATCAAGTGGGATAACTTGCAAAGATGATGGTTGAAAGACAGCAAGGGACACTATTAGGAAACACCAAGACAAATTCTATAGAGTATATGAGAGCAGTAACCTTTAGAAGTGGAAAGGAATTGCAAGTTGATCAAAGAACTAGTGGGGAATTAGAAAAGAAAGATGCGAAAGTCAAGGAAAAAGAGAGTGAGGAGCCACCAAAATTGAAGGAATATAAACCACCCATACCTTATCCTGAGTGCCTGAAGAAGGACTACTTTAGCGAACAATTCAGTAAGTTCCTTGAAATTTTTAAGTAGTTACATATTAACTTACCTTTTGTTGATGCCCTATCACAGATGCCCAAGTATGCCAAGTACTTGAAGGAACTACTCTTAAACAAGAGGAAGCTAGAAGAGGTATTAACTACTACATTAAGTGAAGAATGTTTGGTGCTGATGCAAAATAGATTGCCACCAAAATTAAAGTATCTAGAAGGTTTTACTCTACCTTGTTTTATTGGCAATTTACAATAAATGGAGTTCTAGTTGAATTAGGTGCAAGTATAAATTTAATGCCACATCATATGTTTAAAAAGTTAGGATTAGGAACCCTAAACCAACACATATAAGCATTTAATTAGCTAATAGCTCTGTTAAGTACCCCATTGGCATTATTGAAGATTTATTGGTTCAAGTAGATACATTTATTTTTCTCGTGGATTTTGTAATCCTAGGTACATATGAGGACATAGAAGCACCACTAATTTTAGGTCATCCTTTCCTACTTACTGCTAGAGCAGTTATAGATGTAGGAAATTAGATGTTAATTCTAAAAGTTAAGGATAAAGAAAGAACCATTTTAGATGTTTGATTTAACAAAACCTTAAGAGTAATGATACTTGTTATTTCCTAAATTTGTCTAACCTGCTTGGCTCCACTTATGTGTAAGATGGAATTTACACAAAACCAATTCAGTAATGTCTCATTTAAAGTAGGCAAAAATGTCTAGATAAATTCAAGCAACTTAAGCGTCATCGTCCACCTGATTAAGAAAAGAGAGAAGTGAGTTGAGCTAATGACGTTAAACAAAAGTGCTTCTTGGGAGGCGAATCAAGTTTAGTTTTCTAATTGAGTTTTCCTTAGTTTAATTTAATTTAATTAGATTTATTTTCATTTTTACACCTAGTTATTGAAAAAAAAAAAAAGCAAGCTAATTTTTTTGCGAGTTTGACATGCTCACTAAACATGGTCATGTCAAGGGCGTGTTCAATATAAGCCTTTCCCCAGATGTGACATGACTATCAGGAATGAGCATGTTGAAGTCGTGTTAAGACCATTTGTAGATTTTTTTTTTGAGAGTTACACAACTTTTTAACATAGTTGTGTTTTGATAGTGTCCAATAGAATTTTTAGATTTAATCTTTTTTGAGAGAAACATAACCTATAGACACAATCATGGCAAGGTTGTGTCACAACTTCCAAAGAATGTTGATTATTGCTGGGAGTTACACGAACTTTAGATATAATTGTGTCTAAGGTCATGTCAGCCATGCCTTGTTTTAATCTTTTAAAGAGATGCACAGTCTCTAGACATAACCATGTCTTGACCATGTTGACCTTGAATCCCCTATTTTTTGCACATAGATACAAAGAGATGATGAGATTCTGATTATGATTATAGTGATTAATTTCTTTTTTTTCTTTGATGTATTAATGAGACTCATGTAACTTGCTAAACTAGATTTTAATAAATTCTTTTAACTATTGTTTTATATTTCTATTCCTTTTTGCCTCTTTTTAGCCTTTACATGTTTCGAGTATTTAAGATCAACCACTTTATATGCTAAGCATGTTTTTCAATGGAATAGATGTCATATTCAAGGGAATATTAGTTCTTTTCCCCACTACCTTCCTCATTTTTTTTTTTGTTTTGTTTTCTATGATTCTTATTTTGTTAATTTTTCTTTCTATTCATACATTGAGGACGATGTATGATTTAAAGTGTGGGGAAGTGGGTTATAAAATTTGTGGTTATTTAAGAAATCAAATTTGTTTATTTAATCTAGAAATTATTAAGTTAACTTGCAATTTGGTATAAGATAACTCTTTGGGTGGTATAGAACACTTGATTAATGAGTGCTTTAATGAGTACTTATTATTTAGTTTTGAACTGGAAGTTGAATAACATTACTAGTTATGAATTAGTCATGGATTTCTTTTAACTTACTTTGATGTGTATTTTTCCCTTTTGATATTTTTAGAGCACTAAAATCCTTGATAAGTAAATAGTTGATACTTATTCTTTGAAAATTTCTTGAAAAATCAATCTAGTTAGAGATTAAATAAATTAATTGAATTGAAGTTTAGTTGTGGGCCTTGTTGACTTGAGTAATTAAGCCTGTAGGGTGCCTCATTTGAATGGAATAACACTTGTTAACTTAAGTGAAGAGCTCGGGATTATTAGTTGAAAGCTTGCTAAAATGGTTAAGAGAAAAATCTATGTTAAGGCTAAATGTAATTAAATAATCTCTATTAAGTAAAGGTAGTGGATGGTTGGAAGAGGAATCTCAAAACCTAGCAGCTTAAGATCGTTTGGTCTAAAACTTATTGATCGATGAAACTACCTAAAAAATAATATATATATATATATATATAGGTTTGGGACTTATTGACTAATGAAACTACATGAAAAATAAATAATATATACACATATATATATACTAAAGGAATGATCAAGGGATAAGTGGATATATTTATCTTGGATTATAGTGCTTAGTAAAATTAAAGAAGATGGTGTATACATTTTAGTAAAATTAGTAAAGCGTTTATGATTTCTTCTTAATTAAGGAGATGATAATTTAAATTTCAAATCTTTTGCATATTTAAGATAGTTGCTTAAGTGAAAAATATAAGAGTTATAGTTAATTTTCTTTTGAAACTGCAAGTTAGTTAAGAGTTTGTTCTTAAACTATTACAAGGTTAAATAAGAATTCTGTTGAATGGTTTCTTGAATAGTGGTAAGTTGATTAAGTCTTTCTTGTCCTACTATTTAATTTGATTAATTTGCTTGAGGACTAGTAAATGCTTAAGTGTAGAGAAGTTTGATAAGTGCTTATATATATATATATATATTAAGTAAGATTTAAAGTATTTTTTCTTTATTTTGATTTTTTTGAAGAATTTAAATTTAAATTTAGTAATATTTTATTTTTAGGGCTTTGATGGATAATTAAATTAAAAAGTAAGAAAAGAAATCCAATTTTACTTAATTTGGAGCTAAATAGAAGAAGTTATGAAGTTTTGAAAAGAGATACAACCTAGACATGACCATGCTTAGAATGTGTTGAATTTGAAGCATAAAGCAAAGAGTTACATAGGGGCTAGACATGACTGTGTTTGTTGGTTGTGTATCTCTTGGAGAAGATTAACTTTAAAGCATGATTTAGACACAGCCTTCAGACATGATCGTATCTAGGCTATGTCTGTTGCAATGTCCAATTTTTCAAGTTTTTGATTGACACAAATTTGACATGACCCAAAGCATGATCGTGTTAGACAATCTGTTGACCTAAAACATAGAGTTATTGATGCTCACTATGTAAAGGAAATGGGGGGCTCGATTAGAAAAAAGAAAAGAAGACATTTTAGTTATTCTAGGGTTTAGAGAGACTAGAAGGTTATTTTTTCTATACTTCAAGAATTTATGGTTTTTCTTAGGTTTTTTTCTTTTTTCTTTTTTGATTTTTTATTTCCTTGATGATGAATGCTTATGCATCATTGAATTTTTTTTTTCAACATAATTAGTACTTAAATTTTTTTAGTATCTAGACTTGTGGATCTTAGGATTATTATTATGTGATTAGAATTTCTATCATTCAATGAATTCTTATATTTTTTTGATTCATGCATGTGTTCTTGATTTCAATTAGATTATTATTTCTAAAATATTATTCTATCTATTTGATATTATACTTTAGGATTGAGAAATCTAATATGTAATTAGATATGATTGTATTTAGGTTGTGTCTATTGTAACGTCTAATTTGTCAAGTTTTTTATTGATGCAAATTTGGCACAACCTAAAGCATGACCGTGTTAGACAACGTGTTGACCTAAAACATAGAGTTTTTTATGCTCATTATATAAAGGAAAAGGGGGACTCGATCATAAAAGAAGAAGAAGAAGACATATTTCAGTTGTTATAGGGTTTTTAGAGAGACTAGAAGGTTATTTTTCTATATTTCAAGAATTTAGGATTTATCTTAGTTTTTTTTTTAATTTTTTATTTCCTTGATGATGAATGTTTATGCATCATTGAAGAATTTTGTTTTCAACATAATTAGTGCTTAAATTTTCTTAGTATCTAGACCTATGGATCCTAAGATTATTATTATGTGATCATAATTTCTATCATTCAATTAATTCTTATATTTCTTAATTCATGCATATGTTCTTGATTTCAATTAGATTAATATTTCTAAAATATTATTTTATATATTTGATATTATATGTTAGGATTGAGAAATCTAATATGTAATTAGATTAAGCATGTTTGAAGAGAGTTAATATAATCTTAGAGATAAGTTACATAATTATTTTAGAATTAATTAATTTGTTTATGGAAATTTATTATTTTTAATGCAGTATTTGAATTGTACTATTATGAAGAGATTCAAATAGATATTTTAAAGATTAGAGTTAATAAGTTTAAGAAATTTATTAAACTAAATTAGGAATTCCCTTGCTCAATGAAATTTAATAAGGATTTAAACAATTTTTGTTAATGTCATATAATAATTCTTAAGAGAAACAAAGTTTAGATATTAGTTTTACCATCTTGAAGTTAATTATGATCTATTTTGCTCTTCTTTCTTTTGATTAAATTTTAGTTCATTAGTTACTATTTAGTTACATGTTTTAGATAAATTAATCTCTATAATTTGCTGGTTAGATAATAAAGTGTAGGTTAGTATTAGTATTTGTAATCCCTGTGAGATGGTATCTATATTTAATACACTATATTATAAAATTTAATAGGTATAGTTACCTCCCATCAAAAATCAATCCTTATACTTTCAAGCTTAGTAGTTGCCTATGTATTGGATAGATATAGGAAGACCACTAAATTTAATAGCATTTAGAATCTTGCTTTGAGTCCTCAATAATGACTCCTTTCTACCCTTGATCAATATCATTTAAGTATTCCTTACTTCAAAAGGACTCATAGGTAACAACAAGATCTTCTTACCATCCATAGTGAATGTATTAGTGTTTTGATACCCATAATGTATAACCCTTTGATCAAACAACTAAGGTTTCCCTAGTAGAATAAGAGAAGTATTCACAGGAACAACATCACAGTTTATCTCATCTCAGTAATGGCTAAGAATTTAAATTGGAACCTTGACTTGTTTAGTAACATGTATAGCTCCTTTGTCACTAAGCCAATGAAGCTTATAAGGTTTAGGATGGTCAAAAGTAAGCAATTTTAATTTTTCCATTAAAGAAGAAGTCACTACATTGGTACAATTCCTCCCATCAATGATCACTACACATATGTGCTCCTTAATCGAATACTTAATGTGAAATAAGTTCTTCCTCTACTATGCTTCTAGCATAACATATGAACCTTGGACACACCTTATTACTAATGAAATTACATCACCCTCAACACCTGTAGTACCATCCACCTCATTATTATATTGTTTTAGAACCTCCTTAAGAACATACCCATCTTCCTCCTCACTTCATTTTAAACATTATCCCCTTTTTTCATCACCATTACCTATTTATTTGAACATTATGCAGCCATATGCCCAAATTTGAGACATTTAAAGAGTTTAAGTTAACTATTATGCCTCTTAGTCAACCTTTGATCTTATCCTTTGACTTCAAAATTAGAGGAAGCTTTACCTTTGACATCTTTCTTCTTCTCATGATGTTTTTCTTCATTCTTTTCCTTCTCACTTCTTCTCTCTTCACCCCTTCTTATTGGTGTGCCTAAACACACTTAAAAGCACATCCAAAAGACTTAAGAAAAACTATCTCAAGTCAAGGAAAAATCAGATCAAAAAATGGCACTTTTCAATTGAACCCTAATGATGAAATTCAAACAACCAATGATATAATTAGAATACCACAATGAAAATGCCTTCTAACAACACTCTAATTTCATGTAATCCACGCAAATGAATCCTCAATTTGACAAAAGAAAACTGTAACAAAACAATCCCTTTTCCAATAATGAAGAACACGTTATCAAGGAAATCCTCAAAGATGAATTGGATCAATTTGATAATTCCTTCAAATAAGCATAAGAATTCGTGAATAACAACAAGTAATTCTGACCAAGAATTATCTCAATTCAACCCTAGATATGACACACTAGAGAAGAAAAGAAATCACAACAAAATGAAATTGATATAACTCACAATTTCAAGATGTTGCACTCGCCACAATTTCAACTCTTGGGATTGAAATTGATAAGAGTTTGGAACCAAGGTATGAACCCTAATTCTCATGTGAAAGGAGGTGTTTAATCTGCAAAATGATAAGCCCCTCAAACCCTCTCTTAAGCAAGTATTTATACTTGCTACTCCTAGGGTTAAAAAGTGCTCAAAATTACAAGTTTGCCACTTTTAAGATGGCTAACCCTAAATGAAAGTTACAAAGAAATAAAAGTGTCCCAAAACCAAAATACAACCAAAATAGTTCAATAAACATTTACAAGATACAAAATAACATAAATCTTCATGATCCAATGCCTCAGAATAGAGAACAATCGCAGCGAGTCTTTGATTGTTATCCAGAAAAATGTTCCGTGTCCAACTGAAGTTGTAGGACATTTTGGCATCCCATGGAGATATATAATTGTACCTGTAAGATTATTCTCAAAGTTTATTAGAAATAAAGACATAAGATAAAATATGAGCAATTTGGTTAATCATCCAAATTGGGTTCTGAAGAGGTTGGTAGTGTCAGAAATTTTCCCATCACTTATCCTTCTACAACTTTCGAATTTTGACACAAAAGGTACCCTATAAGGGTTTTAGATCAACCGTTGCTTAACTAACATGGGTAAATGTATAGCCTCCTCCAAATTATTATTCTTTGGAAGCTCCACTACCTTTATAATATCAAAAATCAATCTCACTATAAAATTAAATATAGTGTGTTCCTTAAGCGCTACTATCTCACACCTTATCATGAATATCTCAAATTCCTTAATGTACCTTTTTTACATTAAGTCCACCCTATCTTAAAGTTTAAAGTCTTGTGTACAACTTTTACTTATAATACTCATGAATAAAGCATATATGCATAAGACACTTCATCTCTTCCTACATTTCTACATCTCCTACACCTCTCTTCATGCTTTAAACCTTCAAATTCTTCTACCACAAGGCAACATATCCATCAAACTCTAATACCATTAACCTTACATTTGTCTCAATCTTAATTGTCTCTATCCATCACATCTAACACTTTCCTCTATGACGCCTTTCCATATTGAAATTATTCCCATCAGTTTTGTCAAGATCTATTAACATCCTTCTTGCTTGTCCATATACTTCCTCTTTGTACCTCCAAGTTACCTAATTTGATATTCATAGCCCTAATAGATTCTATTAAATCTTGTAGAGAATCCTCAATAGTAACTTCTATAACTTCCTCTCCCCTTCTACACTCATTACCTTCTCTAACACATTAAACATCTCCTTCAACACCATCATGTAAGTTATTTTTAGACATCTTCAATTGCAATTACTCCACATACAATAACCAACATGTATTCGCTCTATTGAAATCTTTAGTCTAATACCAAAAATATGATGTACCTAAATTCAAAATATTTGGGTCTAGATACTATCACCCTTTTACATATATATGCTTAAGATAATTCAATCATTGATCTAATTCTAAATAAAAGCCAAACCTATGATTTGGGAAGGATTTAGTCATTAGACCATGGGATTAACAATATTTTTATAAATTTTTATCCAATGGTAGAACAACAAAATAAAACATGGATATTGAGTGATTCCTCCAATTGATATGATGTACTAAAGGAAGATTGAATTACATAAACTACTTGGTATGATGCATAATAGGTTGTATGGTTTGGTCACAATAATATAAGATGATTGATAAGAGCAGAAATATTAAGTAAGAAGAAACTCACACAATATGTAAAAGAGATAAGATCATTTACTTTCTTTCTAATGTAAGGTTACATAGGAATATTTATACTAGAGCAGTTACAACTGGGAAATAACTGATAAGGAAAGAAAATATAGTTTATAACAAGAAAGAAAATATTAACTAATATCCTATAAAATCAATTCCTTCATATTTGGTGTAATAAATGTAACTTCCATAACTATCTAAAGGAATATGCCTTCTTCAAAATTAGACTTTGGCACCTTCAATAAGTCATCAAGCTTTAGAAACACTATTCTTCAGGTTGGCTTCAGAAATAAGATTAGAACCAAAGCTCCCCTTACTATAAAATCGCCTTAGATCAAAGTCAACACTTGTATTAGAATTGGAACCACAATTATTCTTTGTTTAGGAAGTCTTCCCACTAGTCTTTCCTTCTTCTTTTAATAGCAACATGCTTCTTCCTAAGTACTGCCATGAACTATACACCCTTTGGAATAAGTTTGTTAATAACTCATTATAGTTCCTTTAAAACTCTTTTAGCAAGTGATTCAAACTCTTTGTCTTAGTTTAAGTCATTGGTCCTCCTTGTGTTAGAACCTAATTCAAGATTTGACTCCCATCAATTCTTCCTTTCTACTATGCCATTTTGTTAAAGCATGTAAGGTGTCAAAAAGTTATGTTTAATGCCATATTCATCATAGTAAGCCACAAATTTTGAATTCTCAAATTCCATATGATGATTTATGTGGATGGCTTTTATGCTTCACTCATTTTTTGTTTGCATTAGTTCAAAGAACGATTTGACCTATTTGTTTAAAACACAACTTTTGCAAAACATATTTTCCTATAAAGAAAAACATGGTAGCCTTCTTACCAATTGATTGTTTTTTAGACATTTAAGCTATGTGAAATTCACGTGTCCAAGCTTTTTATGTTAGCTTAGAGCAAAATGATTTATAGATAAAAATCAACTTTCATGATTGGGATTAAAAAATTTAAAAGAGATGATTATTTTTTGATCTTACGCCTTTGAAAATTTCTTTTTCATTTTTGTTAAAGCCAATGCATCAATCCTTTTTGAAGAGAATTTGGTATGACTTATACTGAGAAGATTATGCTTTGAATCACTAAATAATAGCACATTGTCTATGGAGGAGGAGGAACTTCCAACATTATAAATTCCAATGATTTTCCCTTTCTTGTCATCTCCAATGATTACCTAGCCTCTACCCAACTCCTTTAAGTTTATGAACCATGAGACATCATTAGTCATATGTCTAGAGCATCTACTATCTAGGACCATTTTCCTTTTACTTTTGTCTCAAGTTCTTGCAAAACAAATGAATTGATTTTTTTTTTTTTAGGAACTCAAATCTCTTTGGTTCCTTTAGAAAATAATTCATTCTAAATCTATGATTTCTTGAATAAAAAATATTTTTTTTTGCGCCAACAAATTGATGCAATATGTTTAAATATACCACAACAATTGCATCTTTTGTTTTTGAAAGGATTATATTTATAAGCTCTTCTTATGTTATGGTTCTACCAACTTCTTACATATTTTACTTTATTTGTTTTCTTAGATTCTTGAGTTTAAGCACTTCTACTAGACTTTCCTTTATATATTTTTCCTGGTACTTGAGGCTAAACACTTTTTTCAAATTCTCTTACCTTCTGCTTACCTTTTGGTTTATCCTTTGTATTCTCAGTTACAATAGATTTTTTTGTTTAATTGATTTACCTATTCTTTCAAAAATTGATTTTCTTCTTTAAGAGTTTTATTTTTAGCTTTTAATTTTTTCACCCCTTTTTTTTGTTTTTGATATTTTGATATTAAATCAAGCAATTCTCCATAGTCATTAAGAATTTCATCAATAAAGTTTTCAAAAAATATCTTTACATTTGCCATCAAACAAAAATTTGTAGTCTCCTCTGATTTCGCTTCAAATTCGGATTCTTTCAAGTCACTTCATGTTACCATCATCACTTTTTTCTTCTTTGAGTAGGACTTCTTGTATTATATATAATCATAGTTGTAATGTTTAGGTTTGTTGCATTCATGACAAACAAGTTCCTTTTTATCTTCTTTGGTTTTTTTATTTCTTAGAGGAACCTTTGAATTAGATTTGTTCTCCTTTTGAAATGTATTTTTTTTTTTACTCTTGTTTCTTTTGTAGAACTTTTGGAATTTTCTAGTGACTAGAGCAAGCTCATCATCATCCTCTTTAGATGTATTTGATTCTATTGATTTGAAAACTAGATTCTTTCTACTTCTTTCTTATGAGATTCTAATCTTTGTTCCATAAGACATTAAGGATGATAGCAGGTTGTTAAGAGGGAAGGTACTCAAGTACCTAGCCTCCTCTATTACTCTCCTCTTAGCATCCCATAATTGACATAGATATATAAGAATCTTTCTTATAAGCTTAGTATCTCTTATATTTTTTCCAAGAGATCTTAGCTCATCTACAATATTATTCAACCACTCATACATTTGTTCAACTTTTGGATACATCTAAAATAATCTATAACCTTTTAAAGAATATTTCTCTTGCTTTCTTTAACATGAGAATCTTCATGTTTTAATGAGTTCATTGTCTATCCCATATTTCCATTTTGCTTGTGCATATGGAGACTTTGTTTAATTCTAATGAGCTTAGAGCATTAAACAACATATTTGGCCTTAAAGTTGAGGGAGATCTTCTTATTATCATTTGTAGTATAAGTATTTACTTCTTTCATTCAAAAGTTGTCGGTTCTTGCAAACACCCCCATTCCTCCCCCACTAAGAAAAAATACAAAAAAAAAAAAGAAAAATTAGAAAATAAAAAATTCAAGATAAATGAAAAGCCTAAGAAATAAAAAAAAATGGAAAATAGGAAGAAAGAAAAAAAAAGAGACAAATAAAATCCCTAAAAATTGAAAAATAAAAAAAAAACCAAAAACAAGAAAATTAAAAAATATAATAAAATAGAAAGTGATAATAAAGATTTAAGCCTTATTGGGCCAAACATGAGTTTTCAAGTCTTAATATGTATGTTGATTTGATAAAAGCCGAGTTGTTTTTGTCTAAAGGGCTTTCATTTCATAAAAAGAACAAACTTTTCATTCCCATCAGTTTTTGTTAGTCTTAAGAGTACGATAGAGGACAACTAAACTGAAGTTTAGGTTCAAATTGAGCTTCATTTGGACTTAAATTGATCAAGACAGCCTAAAATGAAGTTTTGAATCAACTAAAGTGGCAATGAATTGAAGCTCAGATTTTATCAAATTTACTCATTTATGGAACTCTTGTTTGTTAAATATAAATGTTAGTCTCATTTTTGGGGGTTAATACACTAAGGTTAATCGTTAGCTTGAAATTTGCTTATAAGTTAATTGGCTTAATAGATATTGTTTAGGTGTTAATTTAATTTAGTTTCATTTAATATATAGGATAAGTTAATTGGTTTAGTGATAATGGCATTGACTTTAGGTGTGAGAGGTTAAAGGTTCAAACCTTCTTCTTGTCAGGGTAAGAATCTTAAATATTGTAGTTTTTTTTTTAAATTATGTAAATATTATACTTGAAATAATTACTCATAAAATAGGTTTCGAAGACATGGACACAGTTTGTGACTTTAGAGTTAAAAAGAAATTTAAAATTGAAGGCGTAGACCAAGTTTATGCCTTTAGTATAATTTGTATTGAAAGTGTAGATCTCATTCGTGCCTTCAAGCATTTTGCTAGAAGGCGCTAACGAGGTCTGCACCTTTAATGTAATCAATTTTTTTTTTTTATACATTTCAGCAGTCACATTGTATTGAAGGTGTGAACACCATTTATGCCTTAAAGCATATTGCTTGAAGGCATAGACATTGTCTATACCTTTAGTTTTTTTTTTTTTTTATTTACACTTCAACAGATAAAACATAGCAATTTGACACTTATAAAAATAACAAACGATAATGTGGTTTGGTCCTAGTTATAGTACACTCAAATAAGTCTTTTTTGATATATTATGAGCTCTGTAACTGTAAATGAGTAAAACATTATGACATTTCAAAGTTGGAAAAAAAAAAACTAAAACTAATGTAATTTTTTTTCTAACTTTAAAGCATCATAAATTTTGTTATGGAGCCCATAATATATAAAAAATGATTGATTTGAGTGTATTATAATTAGGATCAAACTGGGTTGCCGTTTGCTACTTTCATAAGTGTCAAATTATTATATTTTGATTTACCAAGTGTAAATTAAAAAAAAAAAAACTAAAGGCATAGAGCACTATGCTTGAAGGTGTAGATGGCGTCTGTGCCTTCGGTACAATATAATTGCTAAAATGTAAAAAAAAAAGAAAGATTACACTAAAGGCACATGCATGGTTCACGCTTTCAAGCAAATTACTTAAAGGTGTGAATGAGGTTTGCGCCTAGAGTATAATTGTATTGAAAGCACGGACCTCGTTTGTATCTTTAAGCAATTTTTTTTGAAGGTCTAAACAAGGTCCACACCTTTAGTTAGTTTTTTTTTTTTAACTCTAAAGTTACAAACAATATCCGAATATTTAAAATCTATTTTAAGAATAATTATTCTTGATATAATATTTATGTAATTTAAAAAAAAAACTGTAATATTTAAGAGCTAATCCCTTCTTGTCAAGTGGGGGCTTTAATATCTTTCATTTTAATATTAATTTAAAAAAAGAGAGAGAGAAGAAATAGTGCGTGTATCCTGTTCAAGTGCACACAAATAAGACATGGCTTCACGTGTTTGGTTGAATGACGACGTATACAGGACACCAACCTCTTGTGCTTGCCATGTCGTTTGTCATGGGAGAGCTTGGGGAGCTCAATTTTGAGCTCTGTTCTTCCATTTTTCTTTTTGGGGGAAATGAGCTCATAGAAGGTCAAACAACTCGATTCTAAAAGTAAATGCTTCTAAAATCGAATTAAAGGGTTAAAATTGCATATCAAAATCAATGCCAAATGCATCTCCATTCAAAGCTTCCAATCTCGACCTTCTGACTTCCATAACACTCAATCCTAAGTTTTCTATGAAAAGAGAGGTCCTTTGATTCATTTCCATCAACAAACAAGCTTCAATCTTCTACAAAAAAAAAAAAGAAAAAGAAAAAGAAAAAGAAAGCTTAAACACAGGCTTCCTCTCTCTAGGTCGAATTAAAAAAGAAACTACTTTTTCTCTTTTATTCGTTGGTCAATTCCATCAAACCTCAAGCTAATCCACCACCACAAATGGCTTCCCCATCCTCAAAACAACCTAAAGCCACCTCCCACTGCGAACCACCTTCATATGAAGACCCATACCGAGCTCTGGTGACCCACCTTAGAACTCCATCACCACCATGACCCGCTGTGTGACAATGACCATCGGTCGATAGAAAGCACCAAACCAGAGTGATCCCACACAGTCACTACCATTGACGGTGACTGGTGCATGTCCTGTGAACTCCTCCTCCCACTTGCGCGTCCTGGTCGTTCCATGTTGAAATTAATTTTTGTTTTGTTTTTCGATTATTTTTCTCTCTCTTCTTCTTGATGTTATTAATTATTGTTAATAATTATTGGCTGTTGAACATATAAAATAATATAGTTTTTTTTTTAGTGTTCTTATTTAATTAATAGTTAGCAGTTCATAGATAATATTATTTTCAGTAAAGAAAAAAAGTTAAAAGATATCAATACTAGCTCTCTTAGGAAACTGTGTTTGTTTTATTTTACTCTTAATTTTTTATCCCAATAATTGTGTCTGCTTTAAATTGTAGTTATTTATATTTGCTTGTCTTCATGTGTGTTCTTTGCTGGAAAAAAAAAAAAAAACCAAAAAGTACATTGCTTTAGGTTTAGGATTTTTATTTTTTATTTTTTACATTAATAGTCTTAATCCTTGGAGTTTTATTGAGTAACAATTTAAAAATTGGATATTAATAAGTTTTTACTAGAACCAGAGTTGAACTGATACAATTAGAGGGTTTTTACATAATTAAATAGAATTAATAATCTTAACTACGTAATTTTGTTAAAATTTGCGTGTCATGGTTTTCAATTTCATGTTTAGATGATCTGTGCATGTTTTAAGGATATTATTAAATGATTTTTATATATTATTAAATGTTTTAAAAGGATTGTTTTGATGTTGTCTCCACGTTTAATTGCACGAGAAAAAAAAAAAATTCTTCGGTTTTGTTATGATCTGCATGAATAGATTAAAAAAAAAGGCTTTTATATACTTTCTCATTAAATTACATTTTTTCATGCTTGGCGGGATAGCCACATATTGTTATTTAAAAATCAGTAAATATAAAAAGAATATTGCATTGTATAGTAGCGTGGCATCTTTCGTAACACTAGCATTCTTTTTTCACCTTTTCATAGCAATTTTATTTCTTGTATGGAAGTTGCAATTTCTAAAGAAAAATTTGAAAAAAAAAAAGAAAAAGATTTTTATTTGAAAAATCATGTTTTGTGCATATCGACATATTTGGATCCTTTTAAAATTTACATATTTTAAAACTATTTTTAATTGCACGACTTACTGATCTTACTAATTATTTATATGCTTTGTCTAGCTTGTTTCACCTTTAGGTTATCCGATTCAATGGATATATACGTAATTTTTCACACGTTGCTTTAATAAACATAATTTTTGTATTGCTTGTCACCCTTTGAATCAGGATTGGTTTTCTATCAGCATGTTTTAAAGTTTATCACTGTCTTTTTTGGAAAAAAATAATAAAATAAAAAGTGCAAATTGATGTTATCTAAAAAGTTTAGGATATTTTCTAGAATTTCCAAAAATAGACTTTTCAAATTAGGGCTTCTTAGGCAATTTATAGGAAAAAAAAATTAAGTAACTTAGAGTGAAAGATTTTGTTAAAACAAACGGAACAAACACCCTAAAGTTTTAGAACATGAAAAATGAACTATGATGGCTTAATTCTCAATACAGGTACATAGGCATCTTTGGAGTAGTCACCTAAAAAAATGGAAATTGTTTTCCCCATAAAATATTAAATAAAAAAAATAAAAAGGAAAATTGGTAAATTTTCATTTTTCCAAATCAATCCTTATGTGGTAATCATAGAAGTTTTAATAAGTTAACCTTCAAATTCACTCTTCTCCAGCTAATGTTAGGATTTTTCACCCAATTGTTCTTAACTCTTCCTTATTTTTTTTCAGCTTCTGTTGGTAGTGACTCCAAATTAAGGAAAATTAAAGAAAAACTAGACTTAACAGGATAAAAACTTTACTAGGGATTTAGTTCCTAAAAGTGGGCTAGCCGTATAAGGGTTTTTATGAAAAAATGAAAAATTTATCAATTCCCTTTCATAAAAAGATAAAACCTTTCTTATAAATATTCCTATAATTTTTTTTTGGATAATTATATTCCTATAAATGTTTTTAAATGTAGTATTTTGTAAATATACTAACCATTTGTTGATTTTGCAAAAAAAGAAAAACGAAGAAAAATAAGGTAAGTTTAGAATTATTTTTGAGGTTTTTATTTAGTAAGTTCTTAGTTTCTTGAAATATCAATGAGTGTTAGATATGGTTAGACTTAAGCCATCCCAAGACCAAAGAAGAGAACCATTGTATAAGTTTTGGGTGCAATGAAGTGATTAACACTTGAGGTCAATTAGGTTATTATCTCATTTAATGCTTTGATGTGGCTTAAAAACTATTTCTTTAAAAATGTATAAAGCTACAAAGATTAAGTACTTATAAAACCTATCTTGTTTGCATTCATGCTTATAGTTTCACTAGTGAATGGAAAGTAGTGCAACATTTGTGGAAACATGAAGAAAAACTTGTAGTCTTATTAATATTTCGGTATCTCGTAACATATTGTCATTGGTGTCTTGAAATATCCTAGTAAATCTTTCAATGCCCCTTGTAAATATATATTTGTATATTTTCCTTGTATATAGAATAGTTTATTTTTATTATTGTGTGTGATTCAAGAATTTATAATTTGGAGTCTTTAACTTATAATAAAATTGTCGCACTATTATCCAGTCACCAACTCTTGAATTTACATCCGTATCTCGTCATTCATCTCTTTACCTTGTGTTCATGTTTATAATGTTTATTAAATTATCTTTGCCTAATCATTCATTCACTCTTTTCTTACTTCGATAACATTATATGCGTGCAAATTATTTGCTAGCAAATTTCCAAAAAAAAAAAAAGAATGAAAAAAAAAAAGATAAGGAAAAAGTAAAAGAGAAGTTACGTTTGAAACTTGTAAATAATTTTCAGGTTGACACTTATAGGTTGTAAATATCTCCTTTCAATAATAGACATCTTTTTTTATTAACCCATCACCTTTCTTTCACCCCTACGAGTAATATATCCCCTTTTATGGTATAACTTGATATAGTATCACCAACTCCACCACCTTTTTTATGATAAAATTTGTAAATAGTGGTTATCTCTGATTATTAGTTATCACCTTGCTAATGTATCACTACCTTTGTAATAAAATTATCTTCGGGTGAATAAGATGTTAATTCTATAATAAGTCCCCCTAACTTTGTAGTAAAACCTCCTATCTATTGTAAATAGTTATCACATATTGTACCTAGTTCCTTTGTAGAAAGTGTTTTTCTAAAAAAAGAAAAAAAAAAAAGCAAACCCTAAAGTAAAGTTTAAGAGAATGATAGTTGATACCCTTTAAAAGTATAAATAGGTGTATGCTAGTGTGTTCTCATAAATATTAATGACATGTTTGGCGTATTTAATAAGAGTGGAATAGAATAATAATTTCTTTCATATAGATCTATGCTTGTATTTGATTGGCCAAATAGCAATTCCATAGAATTGCTATTATTACAAGGTGAGAAATTGGAATTCCTTTATAATATCAAGGAAATAGTCATTATTTGATTTTTTCTTGTATATTTTCATATTTATCCATAAATCTAAAAAAAAAAAGAAAAGAAAAGAAAAAGAGAACCATATAGAATAGGTATTCCTCTATATTATTCCTTAAGAGTTGCTATTTTATTTTTACCTTATTTTATTCCATAAACTGAAGGTATTCCTTTATGTTATTCCTTAAGAATTGCTATTTTATTCTTACCTTATTTCATTCCATAAACCGAACATACTATAAGTGTCATCTTTTGTAAAATAATCACTCTTCTTAGTTTTAGTTTTTGTGTATTATTATATTATATATATATATATATATATATATAATATATATTTCAATAATTTTTTTCAAAAATAAAACAATAAAAAAGATGAAGGAGGGAAAACAAAAAGAAGAAAGAAGAAAGAAGAAAAAAAAAATAGAAATGGGAAATTTAAAATATGGAAAATTTATTAGGCATGTATATGTTCATCACTTGTAAATGTTTAACAGCTTCTAAATATTTGTTACCCCATAAATATTAATGTTCCCTTATCACAAAATTAGGAGGCTACCTTTTTGTACATTATCACCCTTAGATTTGCCACCTTGTAAAATAATCATTAACCTTAGATTTCTCTTATACCTTGTAAAATATTGTTACAACTTATCATCTTTGTAATAAAATCCTCCGCTTCTATAGTAAGACCTCTTTTCTAACGAATTCCTAAGTTTATCTCCATGAAAATAATGTCACGGTCTATAAGATAAGGTCCTATAAATACAATAGTAAATAAAAGAAAAATTTTCAAAAATTTTAAATAAAAATTCTTAACCGTAAGTCGTGAATAATGCTCTCCCGTTAGGTTATAAATAGTTGCAACATTTCATTAGCGTTCATCATCCTTCAGGCTGTAAATAATTGTTTCTTTTTAATGATTGGTTACCTCTTGTAAATTTTCCTTAACTTGGTAGAAATAACTTATTCAACTAAATTTATCACCTTTGCAAATGGTTGTCATTCATAGTTAGTAACTATTATTATAATACCTTAGAACCTGAGATGTTACTACTTACCATGTGTCCTTATTAGGTAAAAACATGTTAAACCTCTTAACCTTACTTTATACCATTTAATCCTGTAATTCCTACAAACCACAATTATATGGATCCAATACCTTTAGCATGATACAAGTACATCCTACATAAAATTTCAACTCTTAAAGAAACAATCTTAATACAATAATATATATCAATTAACATGTTTAACTATTCTATCTTTCAAATTCTTAAATTCAATAATAACTCTCGTAATAGTTCATATGTTTCATCTAAAATTTCCTCACTTAATCCCTATAGTAATAATAGAAATCTTCATCCTCCCTCCTTTGCACATTCGACCCTAAATCCTCTTCATGATTAGTGTTTCCCTCTGTGTCTACAACTAAAAAAAATTATCCTTGAAGGGTGACCTAACATCTAGTACATATAATCGGAAAACACATATGCATGATCAGGCATGAATTGATTCACACACATTATGAAGAAACTATACATCATATAACAAGTTTATGTATTTCTTATGTCTACAAAACATTAATAGGGTACTCATGATCCCGTTAAACAAATATAAAAATACTTAATACATAATACGTTGTTGAGAATTGTCACTATGGGCCTCGACACCCATGAGTACTTAAACCTTGAACCTTAACTAACCTAGATCATTTCCAAACATAACTTCACTAGGGATAGCATTACACAAGAATTATTGGGGTGCCCCTTAGGGATTTGCTACTACAGGCTCCCAAGCTAAGCTAAGCATATACAACAAGCAACTTAACCACTTAAACCAGTTCATCTAAGTTAATCCAATTTACCACTATCTTAACAAGTACAAGAAACAATCAAAGTTACATGTACTTAGAGTCTTAGCCTTAAGCACGTCCGATCTTGAACTTAAGCTAGGCTTGTAATTGATAAAAATACTAGTAATATGCTATTAGTACTAATTTGGAATAATCTACATTTCCTAATTCTATTCACCTAATCATTATATGATTTTGTCTCTTACTTTACTAGATTTTCTAGGGTTTTACTAGATATCTAGGTTACATGGAAGTTCATTTAGTTAGAAAATAAATTAAGTAGTGAAATATCTTTACGGACATGGTTGTGCTTTAGGCCATGTACTTTGGCATGGTTGGATACGTGATCATGTATAGTGGCCATGTATCATTCTATGTGTTTTTACATTTTTAGCACACCTAGGTACACGGTTTTGCAGTTGGCTATGCACCTTTCTATGGATTTTAGCATTTTAGCATGCTTATGTATACGGTTGTGTAGTTGGTTGTATACCTTTCTATAGATTTCCATATTTTGACTTTCCCAAGTATACGAGCATATCATTCGTTTGTATACCTTTCTATACACAATGTTTGTTTCTACATGGACAAGTATACGAGCATGTACTTAACTATGTATCATGCTATTCTTCATGAACCCTTTTTCCTCTTTTTCAATTCTTTCCAAATTCTGAATTTTTGTGTTCCTAAGTCTAATTGAATCCTAATTTTAGTTCATTCTAATACGATGTGTGAATTGGTACACTTACTTGTCCCCACTAATGATTTGAACTCTTAGATTACTTGATTCCGTGCTCGTTTCGTCCCCTTTCCTTGATCCAAATGTTATAAATCCTGGTGTAATCGAATTTGGTCTTTGTTGTTGCTCCCTAAGTCATCTTAGGGTTCCCTAAAGTGTGATGTCCTAAAAATTTCAAAAAGACTATATGAAAATGTAAAGAAAATAAGCAAAATGAAAAATACTTTTAGGTCGAGATAGTGAGGATAACAATCTCGCTATATTAAAATTTTTGATAAATTTATGATAAAAATTCAAACATCGTGACACGTGAATATTATTTTAATAATTTGCCATAATAATAGGTTTTAAAAATAGAACAATTGGAAAGAACAACCACAATTTGAATTTTACGAAATATATTACTGAATAAATTTAGGAAGCAAAGTAATTGAAAAATATCCAAATATATATATATAAACAGATAAATAAAAATAATTATAAGTCCTAACTTTAGTTTGGATAATTTAAATTAAAAAAATAAATTTCCCGAAACATAATTTTAAACAATATTGAGTTAAATAATAAAATTAATTAAAATTATATATCTAGGAATTTTAAATAGAAATTTTAGAATAGAGATATTTATAATATAAAATATAATTAGAATATAATATAATATATATCATAACCGGAAAAGAAAAAAATCAAAATTAGATTTTTCAAATCGGCTGCAACATCCCATCCTTGTTCACGGCAGCAGCAGCAGGCAGCAGGTTTGAAACCGTCGCCCATCACGTTACCTGCAACCGACCCCGTCACCATCTTAGCTTCCCCGTCCCTTATTTCTTCTTCCTTTCTTTCTTTCCCTTCTCTTCTTCTTCCTCCCGGTCACGTCGTTTGCCCCTCCCCCGCTGTTCCCTCATCCCTCACTTCATCTTTCTTCCTTTTCTTTTTCTTTTTCTTCCTCTCCTTCTTCTTCTAGCCGCACTTCCTTCCCCGCCTGCTGATGCAACCCTTCTCCTTTCAACCTTCTTCGTCTTGTCTTTTTTCTCACCAGTCAGATTCCCACTCGCTCCACATGATCACACCATCCTGAACCCTCTCATTCCCAGTCCCTCTTCTCCCTGGGAAGTCCTCCCTGCGTTATTGTTTTTTCTGGTCTCTGTATGGATGTGGGCTTAGATTTGCTCGCTGACGGCTTTCTCAAATTGTTGTCTAGTGAAGTTCATGGGTTATCATCCACCACTATTACTTCTTCCAAGTATAGATTACATACCACGGAATTAAAAGCACCACATGGAGACTTATTGACTCGTATGGAAATGGCTAAGGTACCAAATTGCTCTTGCGTCGCCTAATGTTGGGTTGTAACTGATCTAATTGCATTCGTGGCATCCGCAAGTTTTGCAAGCGAAGACAATTTGTCTTACTGCATCGACTTGTTTGGAAATCAAGGCCTCTCAGTTTTTAGGTCCCTTGGTTTACCTAGTTCCGATGTCTTGATACGTGATCTGCCTGCTGAAATGAGAAAGAAAAATGATGCTAAGAAGATGAGCACTTCTAGCCTCACTCCTAAGCTTCCTGAGGACTACAAATTTTCCCTACAGATAATAATGATGAGTTACATAAGTTCTTGTGGCTTTTTAAGGACATAAGGTCTATCTCAACTTCATGATAATGTTCCTATAGCCAAGCACAGAAGCGTCGTAGATCAACTCTCTGTTTTGGATAGTGTATTTAACAAAGAGGAACAGAACAGTACGAGCCCTATTTCGGATAGAAGCCATTCGATTGATGGAGGACTCGTCTATGCATCACAACGAGGTGCCACTTATTCAAGTGATTCTAACAACGGAAACCGGTGCAACAACAATCTAGGAATTCTTAAATCTCCTTTCCAACCGGCATCACAGATGTAGAATATCACCTGAGCTCTATTCTTCGCCGATGGGAGGAGACACTCAAGCAAGTGGCTTGTGCGATACTATGGAGGAGCAATCTAAAGAGCATTATCCAAACCCATTCCAGTAGTGTTTGTAACAGAGAGATGGAGAGAGAGTAGATGTTGTTATTACAGAGTCAAGAGGAAACTCTGGGGTTGTTCTTGAGTGACGCCACGCCTTATTTAGTGGCTCCCCATGTGAGCACCCTTCGCAATGCTAACTAGAACATTATTTGGTATAAAGCCATGGAAAGCCTCCTAGAAAACAAAAGAGTGCCAATTTCATTCAGACCTTTAGCGATCTTTTCTTGGAACGTACAAAGAGCAAAATCAGACACTCGACAACAAGAAATAAAGGATGCTACTCTTCAATACCATCTTAATGTCTAGTGTTGGTTGAAATAGTATGAACCTTGAAGCAGCTTTTGAACCTTACCATGATTTACCATTTGGTAGGTTCATATGTAACAAAGCTTAAAGACAAAGTGGAATTATTCTGTTCAACTCGAATGTGTTGGAAGTGGAAGTGATGAACTAATCTGAACAAGAAATTCACACAACTATTAAGTGAAATGTAACAGGTGATGTGCCTCTACGCTTGTGCTAGAAGGATTATTTGGCAACCACCGAGGTGGTTGGGTTAGTGACATAGGAGATTTCGATGGTGTCAAAACTATCGCTGCCAAAGTCTCTAGTGAAATATTAAGGTAAAAGAATGGGAAGGAAGAAGTGGAAGAAGAGAAGTTAAAGTGGAGAAGTGGGAGCCAGTCGTGTTGCCGGAATGAAAGATGGAAGGGGAGGGAAAGATTGGAAATACATATACATAGACGTGGGGTGGAGAAACTAGACGTGGGCTAGAGAAGAGAGAATTGTGTGAAGGATAGTGAACGTGTGTGCAAGTGTGTATGTGAGGTGTATGTGTGGTGCAGAGTGTGTATGTGTATGGATAGGAGTGTGTTGGTGTATGTACGTAGTGTGTGTGGAATGTGCATGTATGTGTATGGATGGGAATAGCTGTTGTATGTATGGTGATGGAAGCGTGAGTGAGGATAAAAACCAGTAAAAAGGACGAGAAACCTTGTAGGTGGAGATGTCAACAAAGGAGAGAAGAAAGAATGGAGAGGCGAAACCAAAGAGGAAGAGGGAATTGCATGAAGGAGGTGAGTGTGTCTGTGTGTGGAATTAAACGGGAAGAAGAGGTGTTTATGTTGGTGTAGATGGTAAAGAAAATGATTTAAGCAACATCCAAGATGATGGCCTGGAGGAAATTTGGAATGAAATGAATTTTGTGATGGAATGTTCAAAGTATATTGAGGAAGATCATTTTTGGCCAAATACCCTAATGTAAGACCTTTAGTTGTCCTTTCCAAGGGTATCTTGCATACATAGAAGAAGGAATTCCGAATTTGGTAGGTCGAAGACATTCCATTGCTCGACTTCTACATAAGGAAAGTAGACAGTTGATCATAGCAACTTGAGGTGTTGGAAGTAATGATTCCTAGGAAGGTCGTTCTCTCTAGAATCCTGTATCAGAATCATGTTGAAGAAGTATTCAACGATTCGAATTTTGTTCACCTAAAGTTTCTTAAGGAGGAGACTTTACACCTTGCCATCAAACGTATAGCAAGTAGAGTACACATATCAGGTGCTAGGAAACTACTAAAGTCACGTGGAGATGTTGCTTTCTATGGTTTGGTTGAGAAAGCATTGCAGAAGGATACTGATTTCAAGAGGAAAGTAAAGAGGTTACTCGCTGGAATTGCTCGACTCCGATTAGGACTATGACGATCCTAAATAGGTGAGTAGGAAACTTAATGATATGTTACAATGTTGTGTTATGTGTTGATATGCTATGTATGTGAATTCATTTACTTGGTTGTAGTTACGAATTGGATGTGATTATTATTATTATTAAGTTATATAGTGGGGTTAGATGAGTTTAAGAAAGAAGTTACAAGAAATTAGCAATTAGATAAGTTATAGATGAATACTGTTTAATGATGTAGATGATATAATGGACTGAGTGTTTAGATATCTCTACTTTAACAATAGCACTTCACACCATCTTGCCAGTGCTATTACTATAGACCAATACCATAACTCAAAATTGTTTTCTTCAAACTAAACCAAAATATATAAACCTAACTTTTCCCTTTATAGCTACCGAGTAGGTATGCATAACTAAATAGATTATATAAATATCACTATGTACACATATCGGAATCTACTTCTGAATATGTATACATGCTTAAGCAAATTTATTTTCCTATTATATCTATAGAATATACTCATGCATATAATTATACATATCATAAGTGCAACTTTTTAAATTGCAACTTAACAATTATGTTTTCTTGCCCCTCTTAAGTACGTGAGGAGAGGTATCTACTAAATTGTCCTACAGTTAAAGCTATGTTTATAAAACTATATATATATATATTACATATAGGTATTTGAGGACTTGGGAGAGATATATATGTGGCTACCCTGAGTAACATTTGGGAATGCATAAAACTAAGCCCTTTAGGGGTGAAATGACATAGAGGTGTCATGAAATGATAATTTTAAATCAATCCCTCATGATTGATTCGACGTTTAAGTGAGAGGGCACAGAGGTGTCGAGAAATGAGAACTGTAGTTCAATCCCAAAGGTTTGATTTAACGTTTAAGTCAATGGCATAGATGTGTCAAGTTAACTAAAATCTTGTGTATAATGGGATTGTGTCCATTCACTTGGTTTGGTTTCCTTGCTTTACTGTGATGTGAAATGCATGGTCTCTTCTTGTTGTGTAAATGTGAATATGAGATGTAGTGGATTTGTTTATGGGACTTCATTGAGTTCCTATTGATTGTTCTTAGAGTAGTAGTCTTTAAATGCTTGGTAGTATACCTTATTGGTTTGAATTGGAAATTGGTTGCGACTATATATCGTTTGATCACCCCAAATCAATTAATTAAAGAAGTGGACTTGATTAAAATTTAACATGCATTTACACGAGACATTGCATAAGATTGAAGGCTATCACTACTACAGGATGCGCCAGAAGTGATCAAAGGATTGTTGTTCTGCTAAGTGCGAACTAAGTGATTAGGGGATTGTTGTGTCTTGACGGTTCCGAGTCTAGCCTGTCTCTTAAGGGTGTAATGCTTGGTGTATTGAAGCACCTGAGCCGAGATCATTAAAGCTAAGACATAAATATAATAAAGCAATAAGAGTAATTAAATTATGTGTAAGACCCGATCACTAATGGTGGCTTTGGAATCCCTAACCCAAGGTCAAGGGGGGTGTAAACCCTAGACTTCACGTTGGTTACCGGAAGACCACGTGAGATGTTGCATTCATGTGATTGTTCATGTATAGCATATGATTTGATAACTTGATTTGAAATTGCTTGTGTGTATGTAGCATTGAAAGTATTACCCTCCCATTCACTGAACCGTAGTATGCTCACCTCATTATAGACCATTTTTGTAGGTTACAAAAGCTCGGGATAGGATAAGATGTGAAGTGTTGAGAGTTTATAGAAGACATGGCCAATAAAGTAAGAATTGCAAAAGAGAGACTATTTAAATGAAATGCTAGGACTCCTATGTAAATAAAATTGAATTTATGAAATTTAGAACTCCATTCCATTTTATTAGTTGGTAGGGGATACCGATTCTCTGCGATTATGGTTGACCGTAGGATATGAGATTCATAGTTATATTTTATTATTTAATTATATGTACTATGATTAATCGAAAATCTAATTATTTACTTAGAGTCTTATGATCTTTGGCTTGTAAAACGAATATCATGTAATAGGTGCACACATGCTATGATGATTTTAGCAAAAACTTTTAGGCCTCCCTTTAGGGCGTGACATAGAGGGTTTCTCTTTAGTTTGTTACTACATAAATGGAAAAGAGAAGAGCACTAGGTCAAAATTAGGTTTATATACCTTGTTTGCCCTCATCTCTTATAATACTTACGCTTTTGACCTTAGCTCTATTTTATAATAAGTATTAAATAACTTTTTTTTTTAAGTATTTGAATTCTTCCCTCCATATAAAAACTTTTGTTCTAAAAAATACTTAATTCTGGATATTTCTTCCTCATCTCATTTTTTAATTCCCACATCTCTTCTTGTTTAGTTTAATTTATCCATTATACCTTGATGTAAGGAATCACTCTCCTTTCTAGCACTTGTTCCTTGACATCTACAATCCTAATTAGTTTTTCTATAAAGAATAAGTTTGGTTGTATATTCAAGGGCTCCAAAGCCACTATTTGATCTGTGTTTGGCACAAAGTTTGTTAGCATGGATACATGGAATACATCATGTACCCTAGCCAAACTTAGTGGGAGAGCCAACTTGTAAGCTACAGTATCCACTCTTTCCAAAATTTCAAATGGGCCTACATATCTTAGGTTTAGCTTCCCTCTTAACCTAAACCTAATCACCTATTTTGTTAGAGAAATTCTTAATAGTACTTTGTCTCCTACTTTGAATTCCAAAGGGCATTGTCTCTTGTCTACACAACTCTTTTGTTGAGACTGAGCTATCCGAATTCTCTGCCTTATCAATTTTACCTTATTTATAGCCTTTTTAGACCAATTACGATCCCAACATCTATCTTTCTCCCACTTCATCTCATTGTAATGGGGATTTGCATCTTCTTCCATATAGAGCCTCATAAGGAGCCATTTCGATGGTTACTTAATAACTGTTGTTATAAGCAAACTCAACTAAAGGTATGTGCTCATTCTAGTTACCTCTAAAATTTAGCGCACAGGCTTTAAGCAGATCTTCTAGAATTTGGATGGTCCTTTCAAATTGCCCATCCATTTAAAGGTGGAATGTAGTGTTGAATTGCAGTTTTGTACCTAAAGCTTTATGTAAGCTATTCCAAAATCTACTTACAAACATTGAATCACTATAAAAGGTTATGGTTACTGGCACTCTATGCAATCTTACTATTTCTTGAATATATGTTTAGGCTAGTTTCTCTAATTTATATCCCACTCTGATAGGTAGAAAGTGGGCAGAATCGGTTAGCTGGTCTACTATTACCTAAACTGCATCTTGCTTATCTTTAGTATTTGAAAGGACCATAACAAAATCTATTGTCACGTGTTCCCATTTCCACTTTGGTATTGGAAGAGGCTGTATTTTTTCAATTGGTTTCTGATGTTCAATTCTAATTTGTTGCAAGTAAGTCATCTTGCTACATATTTAACTATCTCCCTTTTCATGTTCTTCCACCAGTAGTGATTTTTCAAATCCTTGTACATTTTGGTGCTCTTAAGATGAATTGTTTAGGTTGAGTAGTGTGCCTTTGTCATTATTTCTTTCTTCAGTTCTACAACCCCTAACATGCATAATCTTGTTCCATTCTTTAAAACCCCTTCTAAGTTAACATTAATTTTAGGAGCCTTTCCCTACTCCATCTTATTCTTGATCTCTTAGATATCTTTATCCTCTACCTAAGCAGTCATAATTTTGTCCACTAATGTTGGTTGTACGCGTAAAGTGGCCATCTTTGCTCCCACTTCTTGAGTTAAAACATCCAATTCTAACTTACGCATATCATCCAACAACTCTAACTATAAAGTGATGAGAGTAGTAACATTACTTTGTTTCTTTTTGCTAAGGGCATTTAGCACCACATTGGCTTTTCCTAAATGGTACTAGATTTCCAAGTCATAGTCCTTGATTAATTCTAACTATCTCCTCTATCTTATGCTCAGCTCCTTTTATGTGAAGATGTATTTCTAGCTCATGTAATAAGTGAAAATCTTGCATTTCTCTCTATACAAATAATGCCTCCATAATTTTAGGACTAATACCACTATTGCCAACTCTAAGTTAGGAGTTGGGTAATTTTTCTTATATAGCTTCAGTTGGCAGGATGCATATGCTATAACTTATTTGCTTTGCATCAAAGCACATCCTAACTCTTGGTTTAAGGCATCACTATAAATAGTGAATTCTTCCCCACTCTTAGGTAATGCTAAAACTGGTGCTGATACAAAATTTTCCTTAAGTATCTAGAAACTAGCTTCACATCTATCATCCCACTCAAACTTCACATTCTTTTATGTTAACTTAGTGAGAGGAATTGCTATTTTGGTGAATCCCTCAATAAACCTTATATATTAGCTTACCAGACCTAAGAAGCCTCTTACATCTATTACTATCTTTAGTCTATGCTGATCTACTACAGCTTCACTTTTTCTGGGTTTATAGATATTCCATCCTTATTAACTACATGACCCAAGAAAACCGTCTACTCTAACTAGAATTCACATTTATTGAATTTGACATACAAGTTTTCTTCTTGTAATTTATCCAACACCAATTTCAAATGTTCTTCATTACTCCTGGAGTATATCAAAATATCGTCTATAAAGACGATTACAAATGTATCTAGAAAATCCCTGAACACCATATTCATTAAATCCATAAATGTTGCAAGTGCATTGGTTAACTTGAAAGGTATCACCAAAAATTCAAAGTGCTTATACCAGGTCTTGAAAGCTATCTTCTATATGTCATCCTCTTTAATTCTTAGCTAGTGGTATCCTGACAAATTGATCTTAGAAAACACCTGAGCTCCTTGTAGCTAGTTAAATGGGTCATTTATCTTAGGAAGAGGATACTTGCTTTTTATGGTGACCTAGTTTAGCTTTCTATAGTCAATGCGCAATCTCATACTTCTATCTTTCTTCTTGACAAAAAGAACTAGTGCACCATAGGGAGATACATTGGGTCTTATGAAAACCTTATCTTGTAGATCCTTTAACTGCTTCCTCAGCTCTTTTAATTTAATTAGTGTCATTTTGTATATTGGTTTTGATGTTGGTACAGTATCCTATACCAAATCAATGTTGAACTCTATTTTCCTGGCTGAAAGTAAACTAAGAAGGTCTTTTGGAATCACATTTAGGAATTCTCTCACTATAGGCACCATTTTCAGTTTTGTTTCTTTACTAGCTTTAGTAGTTATAACTGTCAATATATTCCTTCCCCACAACTTATAAGTAGGTAATCCTATTGGTCTCTAAGCTTCTAGCTTGTACTCAAAATAATCTTCCTCGGGTATGTTGAAATGTACCACCATGTTATGATAGTTAATGGTGGTATGGTATTTTGACAAGTAATTGACTCCCAATATAATGTCAAACTCCAACATCTCTAATATTAATAGATCTACTAGCATCATCCTGCCTTGTATCTCTACTCCTACTCTTTTGTAGGTTCTATCTATCTTTCCTCCAACTTCCAAACTATCATCCATATTCTTAACATCTAGTGCACATTAATATACAAAACTTTCAAACATATAGGAAATGGAGGCATTGGTATCAAATAATACATAAGTATTGTAGAAGCAATTAAAATAATATTAAAGTTATGCATGTTTTTCTATTTTTTCTTTCATATAAACACTTAGATTTATAAGTTAAAAGCATGATAATAAACAAGCCATAAAGTAAAATAAAATAAGGTAAAGTAAGAGAGAAGGAGAGAGATAAAGCCTAATATATAAAGATTCGGCCTCTTACTTATGTCATCTCCATCAACACTACCAGCTTAATTGCTAGGAATCCAATATCATTTTCCAAAAGCAAGTAAAAGTGAAGTTTGCAACTATGACAAGTCTAGTAACACCCAGTAGAAGCTATCATTCTTGTGTCCTTGGGATTCTCTCGGGTTGTATTGACTTTCACTAGTCCTAATGCTTAACCTTTATATAGAACACCTTTATTTTTCAAACTAAATATTTGAGTCTAAATGGATGCTCACCACACACTCTTACATGAGATACTTCTTTTGAAAAAAACAAACACACAATGTTTACATATAATTAAAAATTCCTTGAGCTATCTACTAGTCAAATATCTCACACGTTTTCAATCTCTCAAGAGAGCTTTTTGCTACAAATAATTAACTTTATGTGATATAATATAGTTCTCTATTAATCTCTCTATATCTCATCTAGTCTTCATCTTCTACTTAAATGTTGGTTGAGCTTATCCAAAAAATGAAATGATTCATATATATATAATGACTATGTATTGACTATTGCTCGAATCATAACATCTTTGAGTTAATTTGATCAATAGCTAATACCTTTGTTTAAGGAATCCTTTAATTATGAAAAAGATAGAGTTTTGAATATAAAGAAAAGTTTAGAATTCATTCATTGGGAAAATTTGTTTAAACGGAAACTCCTTAGATCACATATTTTGGCATATGTGTTTTCCGTAAGCAATTAGATTCTTTTGAAACCAAATGAGAGGACATCTATAATATTCTTTAATGATCTTTTCTCATTTATAAAAAGACAAGCAACTTCTAGAAACTTCAAAAAAAAAAAGTTTCTAGTTTGATGAACCAATTTAAAAACTTTCCCTTTGATTTATAAAGAAACCCATTATGAGCTAACCTTTGTACATGATTATTTTTCCCATTATAGCATTATTTATTTTCCAAATTATTGAAGAATCCTAAGGTTAACCGTTGGTAATAAGATTTATTTCAGATCTCTTATTCAAGTACATTACCTAAATTTATTCGATTGGTAAGTGCTGAGTTTTCTAAGTTGATTCTATTAGATTCTTCCTATGTGTTTCTACCATCTTCTACTATCTTATCTTCTATCAATACTCAAAATAGCATATTATAATAATGTGTTTCATAAAAAAAAAAAAATTGTTACTTAAGGGATAATGTCACTTGGTGGCAAAAACAAAGCTTTTGGGATGAGGTAATTTCACTTCCTAAAGTGTTACGCTATATGTGAAATTTCAATCCTAAAAATTTTTGATGAAAAATATATATGTATATGAGATTTCTATGTAGAAAATTATCATGCAAATGATGATAATGATAATCATCGTGATGAAACATTTTGTGAATGACTTCCATCTTGGTTTGTGATACTATTTTAATTAGCAAAGTATCCAAAGTTTATTATTTTGGAAGAAAAAAAAAAGTTAGAGTTTTCATATTTTGGTATTTTTAACACTATGGGGACATACTAGCGGAAAAATTCAAATAGTCCTAACATGTGCACACTTTTGCAAAAATGTAAGGCTTTTTGGCACATTTTCAAAAAAGAAAAGATTATCTACACATAAAATAAAAATAATGGGAGGTCAGGCCTAAAGAGTCATGCCCTCTAGCGCCCTAAAAAAAAAATAAAAAATAAAAAATTGAAGAAACAGTTTATAAGTGGATTATTTGGGCTTCTATTATCCTTCTTTTATTCCCCACACTGGCAACCTAGATGAATTCTGCTAGTTAGCAAATTCTTTATAAGGCCTGCGGCCCACAAACTTTCCATATGCCGAATTCAGTCTCTTTGGTGCAGCAAAGAAATTGGCAATAATCTATTTACTAAATATAAGATTTCAATTCACGTGGCATTGGTACTTGCCAGATTAATTGCGTGACTTTCCATTTTCTAATATTAGCAACAGTTTGTTTTTAAAATAATTTAAGCATTGGTTTTTATTCCGAGTTCGTAATATATATTTGTTAATTTCTCAACAATTTAAAATCTTAAAAATCATTTATTAATGCTAAAATATCTCCCATCAATTCTTGATTGTCCATTCAACTCTGATTATTAAAAGTAAAACTTACTATATCTATATCTTATAATAGAGATACAATCATCTACATTTAACTTTTTTTTTAGCAAGAAATCTTTTTTATTTATTTGTTATTTGCCTTCTTTTTCTTTTTTTTTCTTTTTTCATTTTTTTCCTTAAGAAAAGCAATCAATTATACATACTATTTACTATTCATATATACAAAAACATCTTGCAAGACTAAGAGCCACAATCAAAAGTTTTCTTATATTGGAATATAAACTTTCACCATCATTGTCATAGGCATAAAGGCATTACTAGCTATCAGTATCATTCTAATCTATAAGACTATGAGCATATTAGAAATCTTTACCGCGTATAATGTATTGTATCTTCATTTGCTTGTGACTTTTCTTTTTATTATATAATTTGTTTTATGGTATAATTATTGTTATGTTATTTTGTTTCTTTTTTCTTTTTAATCCTTTCTTTTATAAAGTTAATTTTTTTAATTTAGTTTTCCTTTATTGTCTTATTGTATTCTTTCACTTACCAATTATTTATAAACACTATACATAATAATACATTATATATACTATACAAGTAATAGTTATATTTTTCTAATAAGTTAATTTAATCTACATAGCAAACTATATTATAGACCACAAGTAAAGCTATATAAGTATGGTATATATAATAACTATATCATATATATTAATCTTATACGTATTTATCTATAACACGACCAGTGTTTTGCATTATATCATATATGTTGTAATTAAGGAATTTGGAAAATAAAAATATCATGTTGTTTTAATAAATTTATCTAATTAAAATATATATTGTGACTTAGTACATTATTTTCACTTATAATTATTTATTTATTTGTTATAGAAGACCAATATTAAAATTGAGTTATGAGAAAAATAGTCACAATTGATTCATTCTTCAAGCCAATAAGAACTTAAGATTTTGATTTGCCTCAATTGATGACTAGTACTAAGAATAAAGAACTAGAAGAAATACAAATAGAAGTAGCAAGATTTTGATAAAGAAAGCCATGACATCTTAAATATTAAATGTGATCTAAGATTGTGATGTCAAATAAGCGATTATCCTATCGATAAATGTGATGAGCTTTAAAGAGCATACTTTATAGCTGGACCGTTTCAACCTATTCTTCGTGAGTATCCATCTAATAATAAAAAACATGCTAGGTGTTTTCAACCTTCTTAGTTTAACAATTTTCCTACTTGGTTGGAATATTCACTTGAGAAAGATGTAGTATTTTGTCTTCATCGCTTTGTGTTTAGTGGGAGACTAAGTAATCCATCAGAAAATGCCTCCATTGAAAAGGGATTTAGAAATTGGAAGAAGGTTAATGATGGAAGAAATGGTGTACGTTTGACTCATATTGGATCATCTCCAAGCTCTCCTCATAACATTTGTGTGAAGTCACACATTAAGAAGGTTTTTCATAAGCAGAGTTTATAATCTATTATAAATAATTGTTTGAGGCTTACATCTTCAATTGATGCACTAGGGTGGCTCACCTTTCAAGGATATATTGAGAGGTCATGATGAGGATCATGATTTGCAAGATCGAGGAAATTTTATTGAATTGATTAAGCTTTTAGCATTTATGACCAAACAATTGCTAATGTTGTGCATGACAGTGCTTCTAGTAGTGCACAATATATTTCTCTAATGATATGAAAGGAGATTTTACACATATTGGCAAGAAAAGTACACATGAAAATTTGTGAGGAAATTGGTAATGCCAAATATTGTATTCTTGTAGATGGAGCACAAGATGAGTCAGGGAAAGAATAGATGGCAATTGTCTTGAGGTTTGTTGACACTATAGGGAATACAAAGGAAAGATTTTTTTGACCTTGTTGATGTTACTAACACGACAACTTCTAACTTAAAGAAAGAGATAAATTTTGTATCAAATAACTTGAATTTTCATGAAATCCAAGGGCAAGGGTATGATGGAGCAAGTAACATGTGAGGTGAATGGAAGGGATTACAAGCATTTATTTTAAGTGAATGTCATTTCACCATCTTGCTCATCAACTTCAATTAGCCTTAGTTGGAGCATCAAAAGAAATAAATTCCTTCTATTAGTTCTTTTCCAAGCTAAATTACAATATAAATGTCATATACTCATCTCCTAAGCGAAAAAATCAATTGCAAGCTGCTTTCACTTTTAATCTATTTGATTGAATTGCAAATGATGAGTTAGAAATAGGTAGTAGACTCAATCAAGTTAGCATGTTATAGCATGTCGGAGATACTTGTTGGGGTTCTCATTTTTCTTCTATTAAGAGTATGTTGAATATGTTTAAGGCTACTTATACTATTCTTGATAAAGTTGTTGAAGAAGGAAATTGTTCTCAACGAGGTGAAGCAAGTGCTGCTCTTGATGCTATGATGCATTTGAGTTTGTATTTATTTTGCATATGATGAGAAATATTATGGAAATCACTCAAGATCTTTGTCAAGCCTTATAGTGAAAATCTTAGGATATACAAAATCAATATCCTTAGTGTCAACAATAAAAGCTTTACTCTAAGAAATGAGACAAACTAGGTGGAATGATCTTATTGATCAGGTTATAACATTTTTTCCACAAGCATGATATTATTGTCCTTGAATTGAATTCTCAATTTACTACTCATGGGGGTTGTCTATGTTTGAGTAACAATTTATCAGTAGAAGAATATTACCAAATTAACGTGTTTTATATTACTTGTGACAACCAATGGCAGGAGCTTGATCACGGGTTTAGTGATAAGTCTTAACTTGCCTCTTGATTCAAGCTACAATTTCAAAAAGTTGAGTATTGACAAGATATGCAAGTTGGCTAATAAGTTTTACCCTTAAGGACTTTACTATGTAAGAAAAGATTCATATTAAAATACAAGCTTGACACTATGAAGCTAACATTTCTCATAATTCAGAATTTAAGAGCCTACTATCATTTTTGACTTATGTCATAAATTGGCGGAAATCGGAAAAGTATTGATGATTGGCTATCCAATTTGTTTAATTTTGACTCTTTATTGCAATAATTGTCTTTTCCACTATGAATATCGTGAAGAATAGGTTGTGAAATAAAATGGAGGATGGATTTTTCACCGATTGTCTTTTGATTTATATAAAAAGATATATTGCTGAAAATATTCATATGAATTCCATCATAGATGAATTTTACAACAATAAAGAGTGACGAGTTAGATTTCAATGATTTTTTTTTTTTAAGATTGTATTTTTCCCTTTTATATAATAATGTGTTGGACTAAGTGATTTTAAAGATCTTGTTTCTGGCCTCTTTTATGTTTTAATCTTGTGTCCGCCCGTGAGGAAGGTCTTTCTAAACCACCATAGAATTTAATATCTAACTTTACACGTAAGGTAATTTTCCGTTTTCTTCAAGAAGACATTTGCTCCGCCCCTAACCACACCAAACCAACCCTAACCCACCCCCCGCCAACCTCATAATGTTTTAGTTTTGAGCTGCTACGAGCAAGAATCACGCACTCCAGTGCTAGACTTTGACTAATTAAACAAATTAAGAAGTAATTATATAATATAAGTAGATTTTCTTTCATAATTCCTAATTTAATAATTTGAGGAACTTTTTGGATGGAAAATACATATATCTGTTGATAGAAAATGGAATCTTTCAATTTTTCCCGTTTTATAAATTTATGGTTGAGATTACTTAAAAATTTAAGAAATTTTATAATATTATAGTGATGTTATTTATTTTCTTATAATATTAACCAATAATTATATGTAATAGCATTTTGAGAAGATAAATTAAGAAAAAAGAGAAATTAAATAGGGAGGATCCAAATTCGTTTATTACGTTATTTGGCTTAAACTTAACATTTTATATTTAATTCCGTGAACCATGAGTACTGGGATTCACCAAATATGGAAAATTCTAGCTACGAAACTGACATTTTGGATTATACCTTGTAGAATTTACTGAGGAGTAGTAAATTCAAAGCTAGCTTGCGCAAGTGTCGGGGATCTGGAGCAAATGGAAAATGGTAATTGTTCCAAACGTATGGTATGAAACTTATTGTTAACAAGGTGTATTAGCTTCTCTATATGACAAAGGCTGCGACAAGTTGGGCTGCGACAAGTTGAGCCATAGTCCGACATGATGTTTGAAATGTTGTATAATTGAAAAAGATTCAAATTAGATATCGGTATTATATATAGTCTTTATTTCCATGAAAAGTGTTCAATCCAGTAATTCGTAAGTTAAAGTTCGATTTTTAGCAGCCGTAAGACTGGGTAAACATGATTGATAAGGTACGTTGACATTTCCCTTGTGGTAGGGATAGAGGTAATCAAAGTCACACTCCAACACGACACTTGGAGTGCTGTATGTAGAATTGACATTACCATCAGCACTTTTTTTGCGCTAACATTATTCCCATATTAAAAGTATGAATTTTGGGGTTATGATAATACATATAGATTTGGACATTTCCTCCGATCGTAGATGGCCAGCCTAGCCTTTATTTTGAGGCACTACTTTAACAAATCAAATAAGCGTCTAGGGAAGCAATAATATCGAAGGAAGTGAGGATGACAAGCTGGTCGTGACATGTTATTATGGATGGTCTAGCGTACATTGTTTGCTTTTGATGATTAAAGTTCGCACACGTGAATGCGTGGGTTCACCATCCTTTTGTATTCTATGGATAGAGACAACATCAAAATCCTTTGAATTGACGTTTGTTTTTAAATTTCAATTTGTTTTGCTTCCTTTTGTTGGACCTTTGTTACACACTCTGCGAATATGGTACAAATGAAAAGGAGTAAGGGCCATAGCTTGTTCTCAGTAACTCAAACAACCATAGAGTCCAGATTATCCGGGACCTCATAAGAGGTATCAAAATCGTGTTTACACACCGCCTGCTCCGTCCTACACACAAGTATGCAGCAGCTAGTGTTTTATACGCAAGAACAACGTCGTCCCTGTCGTATCCAAATACGTACTCTTAATATTTTGAAGGTCTGAACTATTATTATATCTCATCTAGATATCCTAGGCTTCCCATACTTGGAAGATAAAGATTAACTATATTTTTTTAATGAAAGAAGCCCCCATTTGAGTTTATCAATTAGAGCATCTCATGATGTTGTTTATAATATTCCTAACTTCTCAAACCTACACACGCATAGATCAGACATTTTTTATTGGACATTTGCTAGATATGCTTGGCCATTTGTATAATTAAATTATAAATATAATGATTAGAGGTAATGCTATACATACGTACGACCTGAACCTTCTTCACGAATTTAAACTTGAATTTCTAACTTGCTTAATGCTATTCCTAATTAAAGTTTATCTTGTTATTATCATTCAGTCGATTCAATTCTGATAGGAGTGATAGGACTTTTAAACATGCAATTTTTTTAAGCTAATGAAACATGAGGCATGCCATATTTACCTAAAAAAGTCTTCTAGGGCTATGTAAGAATCCAAGTAATAAAGCTGTATAATTAAACATAATTAAGGATACATGCTGCCATGAGGCGGCTAGTGGCATGCCACCGGCGCTTACATAATATGTGACATGGCAAGAAAAAAAAAGTTTCAAGAGTGACGATTGATATAAATGATTATTTAATGAAGTTAAAATTAAATCATACTGTTAATACATAAGAAAAAAGGAAAAAAAAACTTCCGTTTTAGTTTTTACAATATCTTAATTACATTCTTTAATTAATATGAATATCTACAATTAGAAATAAGTAAAATTTGAAAAAAAAAAAAAAGGAATCTTAGCACCGCCACCAGCAAAAATACTCCACCTTACCTTCCTACCCTAGGTCAGGCACACAACAACTCTGGTCGCTACCTGATAACCACCAAACTGACTGGTTGGCGTTGCCCTTATAAGCAACAATCTGATAACCCTCACCAACCTTTAGAGTGCATAATAATTCGATTAGTTTAGTGTAACAAATGTATCTAGCTATGGACTTATCACTTACACTATGCCATGTGTACCTCGCCATGGTAGCACAACCTTAACACCTCATGGGTTAGATGGTACCAACTACCAAAGTATTTCAACTGTAACAAAATATACAAGTACTGGGAAACGGTTGATTGAGAAGTCTAATTGAGATAACGATGCATAACAAAAGCAACTAGGGTAATAATGCTAACATGTTCGGTAACCTTCAATTAAGTATTATATTTAGTAATAGGAAAAGTTCAATATAAAATTAGTAAAAGAAGCCTCAAGTTCAGGAGGTAATTATGCCATTATCCCAATGGAATAATACTTCTTAATGTATACAGTAGGAGATTTTTTTTTTGGGTTACGCACTTAAATATTGTGTTTTAAAAAAAATTACATAAATATTGTACTTAGAATAATTATTCCTAAAATAGATTTAGAAGAAACGAACGTTGTTTGCGACTTTAGAGTTAAGAAAAAATTTTAATTGAAGGTGCAGACCTCGTTCGCACTTTTAGTACAATTGTAGTGAGAATATATATATATATTTTACTTGTGATGGCATCCTGCAAACTTATTCTGCAAATCTATAAATATTATAAAAAAAGTTTGCAAAGCTATAAAATTATTACAAAAGTAATATTACAAATTTATAAAAGTGATACAGTAAATTTACACACTATCATAACATGTGATTTCTAATGCATAGAAAAAAATTTACACTGACAGCTTGTAATATAAATATGAATCCTCACTTCATATGTTCATATTTACATCTTTCAATTTTCTTTGCAAATTTTATTCTATCTCATTGTTTGAAAATTTTTGTTTTCTTAATTTCTATTTCACGCAGGTTTTAGTTTATTAAAGTAAGTGTGTGGAAATATCTTCAGCATCTTGGTATGTTTTTTTTTGAAATAATTAATTTTTTTTGCTATTATACTATTTCGGATAAATACATAAAAAATAAGTGTAATTATATATACTCTACAATTTTTTTATTGAAATAGCAGTAGTTATTAATTAATTGCTAATTAGTAATTAATTAATTGTTAATATATCATTAATTAACACTAGTAAATGAATTTGTTAAAAAATTTAATATTTTTTAAATGAAAAATTTGAATTATTTGTTGTGAAAAATATTATAAAAGTAATCATTAATGATGAAGTAATTAGTCCTTAATTAGTCATTATTTAATCATTAGAAAAATAATTAGTAAAAAATTTCGTATTGATTATAATGAATTAGCTTTATGTGCTATTATAATGTAATGTTATAAAAGTAATTGTTAATTGAAGTAGTTGTTTATTAATATTATGTTAATTAGTAGTGATTGGTCATTCATATGTAAGTAATTAATTGTTAGAAAAATAATTAGTGAAAAATTTGGTGTTAATTGTAAATGTAAAATATTTGTAAGGTTTTGTACAATTAGTTATAAAATTAAGGAGTTATTAATGATCCGTTAATTACAGGTGATTAGTTGTTAATATGTCATTAATTAGTTGTTATAAAAATAATTAGTAAAAAATTTTGGGTTGGTTGTAAATGTAAAATATTTGTATGTTTTTGTACAATTGATTATAAAATTAAGTATTTATTAATGAGCATTCAATTAAAGGTGATTAGACGTTAATATGTGATTAATTAGTTGTTATAAAAATAATTAGTGCAAAATTTTGTGATGGTTGCAAATACAAAATATTTGTATGTTTTTATACAATTAGTTACAAAATTAAGTAGTTATTAATGATTTGTTAATTAAAGGTGATTAGTCGTTAATATGACATTAATTAGTTGTTATAAAATTAATTAGTAAAAAATTTTATGTTGGTTGCAAATGTAATATGTTTGTGTGTTTTTGATCAACGCAAAAAGAGATATAAAATAAGCGTGAATAAATACTGGCAAGTGCACCGGATCGGATCAAGCAATATAGTGAGAGAAGAGTGTCGAACCACGAAGATTGATTAAGTAATAGACCTATATCAATTTCTACTATTATTTAAGCAATGATATTTGATGAGAATAAAATGTGAACGAATTATACTAAATGTGTAAAAAGAGAATTGTGTTGAAAAAGGATGAATGGATGGTGGGAAAATAGAATCCACCCTAATTTTTACTAATCATATTGCCTTCATGTTATAATAACTTATAGCTATATGGATTTTCACAAGAAATTTGACAAAACCTTTATCCTTTTTCAAGTTTTAAAGTATCAAAACCCCAATTTAATTTAATAGCTCCTAGCAAATAAAATCAATGGAGGATTCTAATTTACGATCATAAATTTCTCAATTATATGATTGCCTAATATCTTTAAAATAATTTCTCCTAATCCCTTAGTGAAAAATTAAATAAAGAATATTGCATGAAACACTTAGGTCAATTTCTAATAAAATTCAATAACGTCGCTTCCGCATAAATTATTAAATCTTACTTGGGAATTCCTAATAAATCCTAAATTTCTCTTTTGAGTCATTTAAATTTCTATGCATTGATTTCAATTATAAAATACAATTTATAGTAGAAATTCTCATATGAAAATTCCACATATATATGTGTCCTATAACATGAATACAATGATCATTTTAGTTGAATTATGGCTTCATCATGTTTCATATAGAGATGATTTAGAACATTATGGTGTGGATTGCATAAAAACAAATCAAATGAATAGGTGCAATGGAATTCATATTGAATAATAAAAATAAACTGATAAATTACATAAAAGAAAATAAAATAAATGAAACAATTGCTATAATCTTCAAGAGTTTGTAGAACTTCAATCTTCCAAAATGATTCCTAGAATTCTTCAATTGAAAGCAAACTTTAGCAAGGTAACATTCTTTCTTTAAACTAAAATTTGGAATAACATGAAATGAAAAGGAATTAAAGAGAAGATAAAATCCTAGAAAACAAGAATGCCTCCATAGGTTCACGTAAGGGGTCTATTTATAGATCCAAAGAGGAGAAGGATAAGGTTGATCTGGTGAGAAATTGAGTCAGCAAATAAATCAAGATAAGGTTTTGGAGAGATTTTCGCATGGACATCCCATAAATAGTCAAGGCTAGCGGCCTTGAATGTAGGCCGGCCAAGAGCCGGCGACTTTGATGCGCTGGGATGATTTTTTTCTCTTAGGCCGGCCTTAAGGTCGGCAGCCTTCAGTAGTAGGCCGGTGGCCTTCAATGCAATTCTTCACTTGCTTCTTCAATTTTGTAAAAAACTCCTCTAATTAACTTGTATTTTACTTTTAGGTCCTCAAAACCTAAATTTTCACAATAAGCACCATTAAATACCATTTCTTTATATTTTCTTATAATATTGAAATAAGTTTAATATAAATCCCAAAAGAAAATATAAGTATAATGTGATCTTATCAACATCCCCACACTTGAACTTTTGCTTTTCCTCAAGCAAAATAATTGAGATGAACAAGAGAAATCTGTCATTGAACTTTTGGTGCCCATTGTTCTAACCATACTGAAACTTGTAACTAGAATAATCTAGTTGAAATTTAGTAGCTAATCTAAATAAAACAAATTTTTAATCCCAGTGTTTAACAATTGAATTCTCCTTCAAAAGAAAAATACTTAGTCCATAAGGAAAAACATTCATTTAAACTTCATTGGTTATTAGCAAGTATAATCTCCCTCAATTTCACTTCTCTAAATAAGATAACAAAAAGTGAAAGCATATGGTATCCATTTTTTTTTCTAGAGTTTCTCCCACTTCAATTTAGTCTTTATTTCACTTATTGCCCTATATTCAACATTTTCTTTTTAATTTGCCTTAATTGACAGTGAAGTCAGACTTCACTCTTCTGAGGGACCAAAGCCCGCCCATGTCAACTTGGCTTTCATTAAGGTACTAAAATTTTTGCCTTTCCGCCCTTCTCGTTATTGTGAGTTCATTGAGTCGGCACATCCCGGGCTCATCACCCAAGTGATCAGGTTTTAAAGGGACCCCTACGAACTCTTCCTCACACTAACATTTAAGATTGGATACTCTTAACTCACTTACTTGAGTCATTGGAGTAAAGGCTCTAATTGCCTTTTTTTTTTTTTTTGAATGAATGAATATTAGTTAAGACTGTTTTTATAAGGGATCACTAAGTCAAAGATTTCCTTTACCTCTTTCACTAGGTGTTAAGGTATTCTCAAAGAAATTTCAAGAGAAATTTATCCCAACCAATTTTTCCATGAAGTAAACCTGCTTGTTTTTTCAACTTAGGGACTCAATTTTTTCTCTCAAATCTAAAATTCAAAGGTTAAACATAAAGTAAATCCGTTCTCTAGAGATTTTACTATTAAATTTTAAGTATGTAAACTAGTCACAATAGTTGGCTAGTGGGGCACCAATCTAAGTCAATTTCAAGATTTCACTAATGATAAACACTTAAGGACATAAATAAAGCATGGGAATTGCAAGCTCATGATGTGTGCAATCAATCATTATACTTCTACATTTATAATCCCTTCCCCACAATTCAATTGGACAATGTCCTTATTGTTCCTATAATAGCACAAAATTAAGGCAAAGAATGTCAATGCAAAAAATTTGAAAAACTAGTACTTCCCTGGTATCAAGTTGTTCATCAGTAAGAAAATTCCTCCAAAATGTCTATCATCCCTGTTTCATAACCATGAAATAAAACATTGGAGTGTCTTGAATGCAAGAGGAGAGTGAGTGAGAGAGTGAAGAAGAAATAGGTCAAAGAGAGAGGAGAAGTGCGAGAGAGAGGGAGAGCAATCGAGAGAGAATAAGTGAGTAAGAGAGAGAAATAAGTGAGCAAATGAGAGAGAGAGAGAAGGGCCGACCAATGTCTAAAAACTAGACAAAGGCCGGCACCCTGTACCTGTACGTCGCCGGCCTTTTGAGCCGGCCTTTAATTGTATCGAGAGCTTAGGCCAAATGAAAGCCGGCGGCTCTTATCCGGCCTTAAATTCAAACTTTTTTTTTATATATTTTATTTTTATTTTATTTTATTTTATATATATATCAATGAAAATAAAACACTAGTGTATACAAATATTGAGCATGGGCTGCCTCCCATGAAGCGTTTAGTTTATAGTCGCTAGCTCGACTTTTCCAGTTCATGTCCTCAAATCTCCTAAATTCACAATTGTGGCATCTCTATCAACATTTTCCCCTTCACAGTAATGTTTGAGAAGTTAACCGTTTACTTTGAAAGTACGGTTGTCTTCTGCCTTCAACTCAACTGCACCATAAGGAAACACATTAACAATTTCAAAGGGTCCATAAGGAAACACATTAACAATCTTTCTTGGATGCATTGACAGTTTTCTCTAGAATTTGCTTAATTTCCCTATTGGATACCTCAACCTATCCACACGTTTATGGATGATAAGGGGTGGCAATTTTGTGAGCAACTCCATATTTTAATAACAATTTCTCAAATTGCCTGTTACAAAAATGTGTTCCCCCATCACTTATTATAGCTCTAGGTATCCTAAATCTTGAAAATATATTCTTTTTAAAAAATTTAATAACAACCCTGCTGTCATTAGTTTGTAGAGCAACTACCTCTACCCATTTCGAAACATAATCAACAGCTAAAAGAATGTATTTGTTTGAAAAAGATGAGGGAAAAGGACCCATAAAGTCGATTCCCCAAACGTCAAAATGCTCAATTACAAGTATATTGTTTTGTGGTAATTCATGTCTTCTAGAAATGTTGCCAGTCCTTTGACATTGAGCACAAGACATGATGTAGTTCCTGCAATCACTGAACAACCTGGGCTAATAAAATCCACATGATAAAATTTTAGCTGCCGTTCTTTCTACACCAAAGTGACCTCCTGCCTCCTTAGAATGACAATGCTGTATAATGCTAAGCTATTCACTTTCAGGTACGCATCGTCTAATTATTTGGTCAGTACAATTTTTAAAGAGATATGGTTCATCCCAAAAATAAAACTTCACATCATGTCAAAATTTCTTTTTCTATTGGTAAGATAAACCACATGGAGTGATTTTACTAACCAAATAATTAACAATATCAGCATACCAAGGTAATCCTTGGACTTCTACTGCATGTAATTGTTCATCAGGGAACTTTTCATTAATAGGAGAATCAAAACAATTAGATTCCAAACGGGATAAATGATCAGCCACCATATTTTCAGTTCCCTTCTTATCTTTAATTTCTAGGTTAAATTCTTGCAGTAGTAGAATCCATCGAATTAACCTAGGTTTAGCATCAACTTTAGCAAATAAATACTTACGGGCAGCATGGTCAGTATATACTATGATTTTAGAACCTATCAAATAAGGCCGAAATTTATCGCATGCAAATATGACTGCTAAAAGTTCTCTTTCAGTTGTGGCATAATTCCTTTAGGCCTCATTTAAGGTTCTACTTGCATAGTATATTACATGAAATGACTTATCTTTCCTTTGCCTAAGTACCTCTCCTACAGCATAGTTGCTAGCATCGCACATCAACTTAAATGGAAGCTCCCAATTAGGTGCAACAATCACTGGTGCAGTAGTGAGCTTCTCCTTCAATAGATTGAATGCCTACAAACAATTGTCATAAAAAACAAAGGCAGAATCTTTTTCTAATAAATTACAAAGAGGTCTTGAGATTTTAGAGAAGTCCTTGATAAATCTCCTGTAAAAGCCAGCATGTCCCAAGAAGCTTCTAATTCCTTTCACTGTAGTAGGTGGTGGTAGCTTCTCTATCACCTCTACTTTTGCCCTATCAACCTCAATTCCCTACTTAGATACTTTGTGCCCTAAGACTATTCGCTCTCTTACCATGAAATGGCATTTTTCCCAATTAAGAAGCAAATTAGTTTCCTTGCATCTCTTAAGCACACATCCTAAATTTGTCAGACATGTTTCGAATGACTTCTCAAAAACAGAAAAATCATCCATGAATATCTCAATAAAATTTTCTAACATGTCAAAAAATATGGACATCATGCATCTTTAAAATGTAGTAGGTGCATTACAAAGACCAAAGGGCATTCTACTAAAGGCAAATGTGCCATAAGGACAAGTAAAGGTGGTTTTCTCCTGGTCCTCAGGTGTTATATGGATTTAATTGTAACCAGAGTAACCATCTAAAAAGCAGTAATAATCATGCCCTGCAAGTTTTTCTAACATCTGATCTATGAAAGGGAGGGGGAAATGATCTTTGTGGGTAGCATCATTCAGTTTTTTATAGTCTATACAAACTCTCCAACCAGTTACAGTGTGAGTGGGAATTAATTCATTAGCCTCATTTTTTACTACAGTCATACCACCCTTTTTTGGTACAACTTGGACAGGACTAACCCATTTACTGTCAGAAATTGGAAAAATAATGCCTTCATCTAACAATTTAAGCACTTCTTTTTTCCTTAAGAGTTGGGTTAAGTCTTCTTTGTGGTTGTACTGTAGGTTTGCACTTAGCCTCAAGAAATATCCTATGAGTACAAATTGAAGGGCTAATTCCCTTAATATCAGCAATGGTCCACCTGATAGCTTCCTTATGCTCTCTTAGAACATCCAAAAGTTGTTGCTCTTGATCACCTATCAAAGAAGAAGAAATTATTATTGGCAAAGTATCATTTGTTCCAAGATATGCATATTTTAAATGACTAGGTAATGGTTTAAGCTCAAGCACCGGGGGTTGTGTCAATGATGGAACTGGCTTCTTCTCACTTGTTCCTAGCTCCTCATAGTAGTGAGCTCGAATTTCTAATGCTTCTTCCACACATTCTTCAATTGGTTCTTCATCATCGCTCCATTAATCTATATCCTTGAGAACTGATTCTATTGTTTCCATACTTGCATTCTCTTCAATATTCTCATAGGAAACTTCATCAATAACATCAATTGTGTAACAAGACTTACAATCATCAAATTTCCTAATGACCTCATAAACATTAAAAGTAACTTCATCCATAACTCTCAAGGTCAGCTTCTCTTGTTCCACATCTATCAATGCCTTACCTGTTGCAAGGAATGGTCTTCCTAAGATCATGGGTACCTCTCTATCTTCATCCATTTCCAAGACTATAAAGTCAACTGGAAAGATGAATTTGTCCACTTTTACTAGGACATTCTCCACTATACCCTTTGGGTACTTGACACTTCTATCAGCAAGTTGTAGGGTGACATGCGTCTCCTTACATTCTCCAAGTCCTAGTTTTCTGAAAACGGATAGAGGCATTAAGTTTATACTTGCACCAGAATCTATAAGGACTTTATCAAAATGAAAATTACCAATAGTGCAAGGAACAGTAAAACTTCCCTAATCTCTTTGTTTTCTTGGCAGATTGGATAAATTCTTCTATAGGATCATAGAACACTCCCTTGTAAGCATTACAGGTTCATTCCCATCTATCTTTCTCTTCTTGGTGAGCAAATCCTTCATGAATCTAGCATATGAAGGCATTTGCTGAAGTGCCTCTGCAAAAGGAATATTAATTTGTAATTTTTTAAAGACTTCTAAAAATTTAGCAAATTGTGAATCCAATTGTTGTTGCTTCAGCCTTCCTGGGAAAGGAATATGAGGAACATATGATTTCACCTTTGGTGAATTTTTCTTTGGTTCCTCTTCCTTTTGTTTCCCTTTATCTTTCTTTGGGTTAACCTCTTTTTCCTCAAATTTCTTATCAACTAATTCCTTACCACTTCTTAGCATAATAGCATTTACACCCTTAAGATTCTGCTTAGTATTGCTAGGTAAAGACCCAGATGGTCTATTACTCAACTGTTGAGACATCTGACTAAGCTGATTCTCAAGATTCCTAATGGTAGCTTGTTGATTCTGCAACATTGTGTTAGTCTTTTTCATATAACTTATTATGAGTTCTTCCATTTTAGACTGACTTTGCTGAGAAGAGGTATTATGATTAGAATATTATTGATGGGGGGTATTATGATTAGGACCTTGCTTTTGAAATCCAGGTGGTTTAAGTGCGTTGTTATCATTTCTCCATGAGAAATTTGGATGGTTAAGCCACCCTAGATTATAGGTGTTTGAATAAGGTCCTTGATTACCTCTTTGGAAATTGTTGACAAAATTTACTTGCTCTCCATGGGATGAGGAGGAAAAGTTTCTAGATGGGCACTCAAGAGTTGAGTGTGGTCTTGAGCATAACTCACAACAAGAAATTTGATTAACATTAAAAGAAGGTGCAGAGGTGAGTTTACTTACCTTGGCTATAAGAGCTGAAATCTAAGCTGTTAAGGTGTCCATGTCATTGACAGATGCCACTCTAGACTTACCTCTTTCATGTTGCCAATTATGTGCACTAGAGGCCATTTCATCAATCAAAGCACTAGCCTCATCATACGTCTTACCCATTAGTGCACCACCAGAAGCAGCATCTACTAGAGATCTCAATGTCTCATCTAAACTGAGATAGAAAATCTCAATAAGGAGATTATTTGGTAATCTATGATGGGGGCATTTTCTAATTGCCTTGAATCTTTCCCATGCTTCATAAAGTGATTCACCACTAAACTTAGTGAAGTTTGTGATGTCATTCCTTAACCTAGTAGTTCTAGCTGGTGGGAAAAATCTCCTTAAAAATTTAGATGAGAGATCAGCCCAAGTGGTTACAGAGTCTTGTGGCAGTGAATTATACCAAGCTCTAGCTTTATCTCTAAGTGAAAACGAAAAAAGTTGTAACCTAATTACATCATCAGATACATTATTCATTTTCACTGTATTACAATATTGAAGAAATACTGCAATATGCTCATTAGGACTCTCATTTGGATATCCTCCAAATTGATTTGATCGAACCATTTAAATGAATGCTGGTTTCAACTAAAACTTTTTAGCCTGGATCATAGGTCTTCAGATGGTAGGACTTAAAACAACAGGTATCGTATATTCCCGAAGTGCTCTACCAGCACCCTGAATCCTATTGTTGTTATCATCTGCCATGTCAACTTCTTTCCTTCTTCTTTGCTCTCTTCTAAGTTGTCGCAAGGTGCGTTCTATCTCAAGATTAATTGGTAGAAGTTCAGCATTTCTACTCTTGCGCATAAAAAACCTTTAAAGAGAACGAGAAACAATCACACAATGATAAAAAAAAACCATTGCGCCTAAATTAACAACAAAATCTGAAGATGGTCTAATATTAATCAATCCCGACAACGGCGCCAAAAACTTGATCCACGCAAAAAGAGATATAAAATAAGCGTGAATAAATACCGGTAAGTGCACTGGATCGGATCAAGCAATATAGTGAGAGAAGAGTGTCGAACCATGAAGATTGATTAAGTAATAGACCTATATCAATTTCTAGTATTATTTAGGCAATGATATTTGATGAGAATAAAATGTGAATGAATTATACTAAATGTGTAAAAAGAGAATTGTGTTGAAAAAGGATGAATGGATGGTGGGAAAATAGAATCCACCCTAATTTTTACTAATCATATTGCCTTCATGTTATAATAACTTATAGCTATATGGATTTTCACAAGAAATTTGACAAAACCTTTATCCTTTTTCAAGTTTTAAAGTATCAAAACCCCAATTTAATTTAATAGCTCCTAGCAAATAAAATCAATGGAGGATTCTAATTTATGATCATAAATTTCCCAATTATATGATTGCTTAATATCTTTAAAATAATTTCTCCTAATCCCTTAGTGAAAAATTAAATAAAGAATATTGTATAAAACACTTAGGTCAATTTCTAATAAATTCAATAACGCCGCTTCCGGATAAATTATTAAATCTTACTTGGGAATTCATAATAAATTCAATAACACCGCTTCCGCATAAATTATTAAATCTTACTTGGGAATTCCTAATAAATCCTAAATTTCTCTTTCGAGTCATTTAAATTTCTATGCATTGATTTCAATTATAAAATACAATTCATAGTAGAAATTCTCATATGAAAATTCCACATATCTATGTCCTATAACATGAATACAATGATCATTTTAGTTGAATTATGGCTTCATCATGTTTCCTATAGAGATGATTTAGAACATTATGGTGTGGATTGCATAAAAACAAGTTAAATGAATAGGTGCAATGGAATTAATATTGAATAATAAAAATAAAATGATAAATTGCATAAAAGAAAATAAAATAAATGAAACAATTGATATAATCTTCAAGAGTTTGTAGAACTTCAATCTTCCAAAATGATTCCTAGAATTCTTCAATTGAAAGCAAACTTCAGCAAGGTAACATTCTTTCTTCAAACTAAAATTTGGAATAACATGAAATGAAAAGGAATTAAAGAGAAGATAAAATCCTAGGAAACAAGAGTGCCTCCATAGGTTCACGCAAGGGGTCTATTTATAGATCCAAAGAGGAGGAGGATAAGGTTGATCTGATTAGGAATTGAGTCAGCAAATTAATCAAGATAAGGTTTTGGAGAGATTTTCGCATGGACATCCCATAAATAGTTAAGGCCGGCGGCTTTGAATGTAGGTCGGCCAAGAGCCAGCGACTTTGATGCGCTGGGATGATTTTTTTCTTTTAGGCCGGCCTTAAGGCCGGCAGCCTTCAGTAGTAGGCTGGCTTAAGGCCGGTGGCCTTCAATGCAATTCTTCACTTGCTTCTTCAATTTTGTGAAAAACTCCTCCAATTAACTTGTATTTTACTTTTAGGTCCTCAAAACCTGAATTTTCACAATAAACACCATTAAATACCATTTCTTTATATTTTCTTATAATATTGAAATAAGTTTAATATAAATCCCAAAAGAAAATATAAGTATAATGTGATCTTATCAGTTTTTGTACAAGTAGTTGCAAAATTACATTATTGTTAATTAATTGTTACTTAATAGTAATTAACAGAATTAGTCGTTAATGTGTCATTAATTATTCATCGTAAAATTAATTACTATAAATATTTGGTATTGATTCTATTGTAATATCCTTACATAATAGCTGGAGTTTAGATCATTTGATCTTTCAGTCTTGACATAATAGGAGAGACATCGATCACAGCCTGTTTGGGATGGGGAGATAAACGACCTTTCACGTGTTAATTATTTTATGTTGCATTAGGAATAGTAAAACATTTCACGTTTTATCATTATAGGGTCAAGCAATGCTCACTGATTGATAGTGTGAGTTGTCACTCCATTGTGATGAGCACACTATCCCCCTTGATCCTCGAATGGAGCTATATTTGCATTTGGTTAGATTTGAAGGTGTGAGCCGCTTACTATGCATACCACTGGATTGGCACACGATGACAGTATTGGTAGAGCGATGGTGGCTAGAGACACACATTCCACATGCCAACAGGGGAGTTTATTATCACCCTGTAGGATGTAGAGATCCAGTTAGGACTCCCCATTGATGGTTAAGTAGTTACAAGGACTGGGGTACGATATGCAGAGAACTGCTAGGGGTGAGGTCGGGGCCTAGTAGGAGAGGGGGCTACATTAGTATGATATGACTTTGTGATATGTTTTAGATAATCCCACTCGACACCGATGTTGAGCAAATCCATTGAGCTAATCGTACGTTGATCGTTGCCAATTGTAGTTTTAATAAATTGAATTCTTGTTCTTAATCTTACTACGAAGCAATAGGCAAGCGCACCTATCGTAGCGTAATATAGCGAGTAAGCACAAGGTCGTCCCTCAGAGATACATCAACTACTAGTACTAACTCCGTTCCTATTATCTAACCGCCGCTTAAATATGTTGGTTGAAACTTAATTACTCTAATCTTAAAACTAATAACTCACTAACAACAATGGTTCTGAAGATTTATCAATTAACAAAAGCAACCTAGATCTTATTCTATTCCTTATCTATCATGTAATTCATTAGATTTATGAAGATTGGCGTAATTGACTTCTTATAATGTCGAATTCTCTAGTCAAGTTAACTACTTTCTCAAGTATATTAACCTATCTGATCCTAGGTTTATCAAATAGGATCTCTCCTTAGTTAATAGCAACCTAGAATTGCATAAAGCACACGAATTTGCATCAAAATAATCGATGTAAACAGAAGACTCTTGTTTCTTATCTCTAGAAGAACAATCAAATCTCATTAATTGCATTAAATCTAATCATAAGAGCAATTTCTCAATTAACTAATATGATATCATGCATAAATTAATATTCCGGATCTATGAATCTAAGAAACAATTGAAGGGCATGCAATTAATCATAAGAAAGCCAACAACTTCGCATTAAAAACCAAATCTTCATCACATGACAGAGAAGTTTCAAATAAAATCTAGATTTAGGGTCTACTCCTCCATAAATTGGACAAAAGAAATGCAATTACTAGAAGAATAAATAAAATTCATAGTCACAACCCTTAAAGATAGAATCTTCTTCTTCGTGGGTCTTCAATCTCCTTTGGAATCGATAGAATCTTCTTTCCCTTGCTGTTATGAGAGTCAGAGCCAATAAAAAATTCGTAACCTCCTTTCTAGGGCAAACTAACGGTCTATTTATACATGTACCCCGGTTGAATATATACACGAGTAGTGTATCTCATTCATGTATCTCATGCTTGCTTCCAAGTGTCCTTATGTAAATATACACGAGCAAGTACATGGGAGTGTACATTGGTCGTGTATTTGAAACATCATTGAACAGAAGCAAAACTTAGATACACAAGTAAAGTACATGGGCGTGTACTTTCCAGACATCCGCTTCAATATACACAAGCAAAATACATGGGCGTGTATCTCGCTTGTGTACTTTCCAGAATTCTTTCTCTTCACATGTAATGTATCCAATTCCTTCCAAACTTGATCCGACTCTTCAAAACTCCTTCCCTTAGCTCCAAAATACTCTAGAAGATCCTGAAATTAACATTCATTCCATTAAGCATCCTTTTCTTCAACAAATCATCTAAAAATTCAATAATAAAGCACAATTTCATTACTCTAGATAAGGGTATTTTGCGACTTATCAAACTTCCCCACACTTAAGTCTTTGCTTGTCCTCAAGCAAAATAAAACATTAATCAAACTTCTCATTAATCATGATTGTCGTTACCAAATAATACTACTCACACATTAACATTTATGAATTTTAATCTTTAAAGCTCAATGCAATCCCTCAATCTAATGAGTGTGCTTCTCACCTTGTTGTGAAAGTGTTGTAACAAAGATACTTTAGTCGAATTTTTAGGATTAATGAGAGTAGACCAATCTTTACCCTTGTCATTTTAACAATGTCTTTCATGATCAAAATTAGACACAAGATCAATCAAAGCAAAAGGAAACTTGGTACATTTCAACCACCATTAAAAAGTCTAATATCTTCTCAATTATCTCTCTTAGTGAAGCAATCAATAATGAAAATACATTGCATCTATGTTTCCCCTGGATTCCTCCTCCTTTTTGGTTGATCTCTTCAAAGATTTTATTCTTTGTAATAGTTCACTGGTTTCATCCCTTTTTTTTTTTTTTCTGTTTAGAATCTTGCAACCCATGTAACGAGTTTTCAGCTGATAATCCTAGGCTCGTCACCCAAGTTAACGAACGTTATCCCCTCAATTGAGGGCGTTCCTATGGGCTTAATTACTCGAGTTACAAGACCCTCTCAACTTTTGCCTTTATGGTATTTCATTTTATTACGGTAATTTCCTCGGTCAGCCGATCCCAGGCCAGATAACCATAGGTGACCAGGTTTTAAAGGAACCCCATCGAACCTCTATTACCTTAACTTATTATTTTGACTAGTTAGTAGCGGAGTTAAACTTCGTTCTTCTAAGGGACCAAAGCCTGCCCATACTAACCAATCCTTTATTTTTCAAGTATAACATGCTTTCATTAAATTATTACTTTAAAGAGATCTTCTAAGAAGGATCACCAAGAGAATCATTTCATTTGCCCTTTCATGAAAGATTAAATGGCTCTCAAGATCTTTGAGTTTCACAACGATTTTATCCCATAACTTTGACTAAGTATCAATGTTCCAAAGAAGACAAAGGTGACATGCACAACACTCTTTTAGAGGAATTCATTCACTAAATGCTAAAATACTATGTAATTTGCAATCATGATTTCAAAATTCGATTATCAAGCAAAAAGAGAAAAAAAAAATTAGGGGAAATTTTTGAATGACTCATACAATTCAGCACAACCCTTATCAAATTTCTTTAGTATCCCCTTCCCCACACTTAGATTGAGACATTGTCCCCAATGTCTTTATCATTCAAGAACGTAATGAGAAATAAAGAGATAAAAAGAAAAAATAAAAAGAAAAGGAACTGAGACTTCCCGGGATTAAACAGGTGATGGACCAATTGCATAGCTAGCAGAATGTCGATCATCTATATCAATGAAGCTCGCCAAGGAAAGTTATGGGACCAGTTGCATTCGCAGGATAACACCTAGATCAGTAAAGTTCAACACAACAAAAACGAAAGGTAAAAGAGCAAATAGAGATCAGTCATTATTACAGTCATCCAGCAAGGAAGAGTCTAGCTCAAGAGAAAGAGCTCCTCAAATATGCAGAATAAAATAGTTTACTTAAAGTCATTCATCATTCCGAACTAGTCTCCTCATCTTCATCATCTTCATTCTCGTCTGTTTCATCCTCTTCATCATCACTTTCCTCACCCTTGTCAATGATTGGTTCCACTTCCTCAGTGGTTTCCTCAGTATCTTCTTCACTTTCTCCCTCACTTTCTCCCTCGTTTTCCTTGTCTTTATCACTGTTGGCCTCGACTTCCTCTTCAGCTTCAGAGGAAGAGGCATAAGTGGGCAAACTGGCTTGCCCCGTTGGGAAGCACTTAGCCAGTGACTGGAAAGCGTGAACTACAAATTTTCTAAATTTTTTTTCTTTCTTTTTCAACCCCTGTAGTTGAACTTTCATCTCACCTTGGGTCTTCTCAATGGATGCTAAGCGGTCAAGTACCCGCTCCAATGTGGGAATAGAAGAGTCACCAGGTGAAGACAAGGAAGGAGCAGCTTTAGAGGATTGTGCAGAAGGATGCGGCCTGCTAGAAGTGCGGGAAGTTCCAGTGATTTTTTTCACACCCCACTTGGCAAACGGCCCATCAGAGATTCTTTCCTGATTGCACTTGGCGGCCTCTGGCCCAGGGTCTTGGAAAATGTCCATGCTCTTTAGCAAATGAGTGATGAAGCTGCCACAGTAAATCCCCTTAGATCAAGAGTCATGTGCTTGTCTCCATATATAAAAGGCCAACTCCAACCCGATATTAATTTGATATCCGTGGGAGATGCTGTAAAGATAGAAGATTTCAAAGTTATTGACAACTCCCTTACTGCTTTTTCGGGCTCCAATTGTGTTTGTCAAGAGCCAATGACAAACTTTGAGGCAATCATCCTTAATTAGAGAGGCCTTGGAGCTAGATGGAAAGTACTCTTGATTCAGGTTTCCGGTCAACTCCTCCCAACATACCTGATTGTTAACGTTGGGAGGCCAACGGCAATGTAACCCTCGAAACTCAGGTGTCCGAGTAAAAGCTTCAGTGTAGAATCCCATTAGAGAACAGAATTAGCGGATAGTACAGTTGTGCTATTGCCCGTACACTTCAAAACTGAAAGAGTTGTCCCAACCTTTTTCAATTTCTGTCTTCTGTATTTGCATAGTGGATAAGAACTCAAGAGTAACATCCCTATACGCTGGTTCTTGAATGGTGAACAAGACCTCCCATGGTCCGGTGGCAAGGATCTCCTTGATTGGTTGAACTAATCCATACCCTTCCAGCATGCCCCAATCCAAATATTGATGTGCACCAAACGGTTTCTGCGAGAGAATTTCAAACCGCTTCTTGCTCCATGGCTCCTCCGCAACTCTTCGGGGGGGTGGAGCAGAGGATGAACTAGCACCATCCCGCTTCCTCTTAGCAAGGGTGGTCTTCTTCTTCTTTGTAAACTTCGGTTTAACTGCACAAGTCTTTTTGCCCATCTGAATCAATCACAATGGTCTCAAAATAGGTTAGGTTTGTTAATTACACAAAGAAAATGATAGGACTTGCATTGGGTTTCCGAAATAAGGAGGAAGATAGCACAGTTGAGATACACAACCAAGGTACACGATCGTGTACCTAGTTGTGTATCTACCCATCTAATACATGCACAAATTACCATAGGAACGCTCAGAATCAGGTCTTGTGGCTTTGGTATATCATCAATTTACCTTCCTGAAGGCAAAAAATGTAACTACAACACACCCAAAGCATCATCAAAAGATAAAGTTCGAATCTTGATTCTAAGAAGCTAGGTGTGATAGTTTAGTCATCGTAAAAAAAAAAATGGCCTCATAACTTGGTTTTTAAGAAGATGATCGGAAAAGAAACACAACAACATTGTTCCAGAAACCCACAAAATCAAAGTCCCAAATATTCATGTTCAAACCCTAACTGTCGATTCACTTGTTTGGCAGCCACTCATGACATCAATCATACATGCATTCACGTGAGTTCAAAATGTCTACAGATCTATCAACAATCGACTTCCAAAATGCGAAATCACTCATCATACCATCATCATAGATGTAAGCATGTATGGTAGTCGTAAAAGAAAACCGAGCAACAACCGTATTGCAATAAGTATTGAAGAAGAAGAAGAGAAAACTTACTTACCTTGAGTCCTTGAAACGGAAGAAATTTATGGTGTGGAAAGAACAACCATAGTATGGAGGAGTAGAGTGGGAGTGAGTAGGTCAAATACACGAATAGAGAATGGGTCGTGTAAATGGTAGAGTAAAGTGAGGAGTCCTTTTATAGTACGAGAAGAAAAATTAGATACACGACCAAGTACACGGTCGTGTACTTTGGATTCCTTTTTGTGGGTTAGATACACGAGCGTGTACCTTGTTCGTGTATCATAGGAGAGCATTCTGTGGGTTAGATACATGACCAGGTACACGAGCGTGTACCTTATTTGTGTATCATGGGAGAGCATTCTGTGGGTTAGATACACGACCAGGTATACGAGCGTGTACCTTGTTCGTGTATCGTGGGAGAGCATTCTGTGGGTTAGATACATGACCAGGTATACGAGCATGTACCTTGTTCATGTATCATGGGAGAGCATTCTATGAGTCAAATACACGACTAGGTACACGAGCGTGTACCTTGTTCGTGTATCATGGGAGAGCATTCTGTGAGTCAAATACACGACTAGGTACACGAGCATGTACCTTGTTCGTGTATATAGAGGGGGTGTTCTGTAGGTCAGATACACGACCAGGTACACGAGCATGTACCTTGTTCGTGTATCGAATTGTGCCTTCTATGGGCCAGATACACGACTAGGTACATGAGCGTGTACCTTATTCGTGTATCTCTGATATGTACACAATGAGCATATTTTGAAGTGCACGGGAGGGCACACCATGACGTATTCTCCTTTTTTATTGCAAAGTCAATTTAGACACCCTCTGGCATGTGTGAGAAATCGGATACACCACTAGTTTACCTGGTTGTGCAAATCAAAGTACATACCTGTCATCACTTCATCTTGCACTCCCTTAAAAAGGTCTCCCATCCTGAATTTTCCACACTTAGAGCTTAAAAGAAGCTCTATTAAGGTGACTTTCATAGAATCCAAACTTGGTTAGCCCCTCTATAGCTTGCTGTCCTGCAAAAGTTACTCCAAAACAACGGATGATAATAAAGAAAAAAAGAAGAAGAAAAACTTACCTAAGCAACATGGGTTGCCTCCCAAGAAGCACTGTTGTTTAACGTCGTTAGCTCAACGTAATGAACTGGTGGAGCTCAAATGGAGATGAGAATGAGGTTTAGCTCTTCCTTTTCTTCCAAAACTGTTTTGTCCCCAAAGTAATGCTTAAGCCTTTGGCCATTCACCTTGAAAATGCCTTTCTCCGGGTGTTCTAACTCAACTGTGTCGTAGGGAAAAACCTTTTTTACCTGGAATGGACTGGACCATCTTGATTTAAGCTTCCCAGGGAACAATTTCAACCTAGAGTTGAAAAGTAATACAAAGTCCCCTTCATTAAACTGTCCATTCCGTGGTAGCCGAGCATCATGAAACTTCTTGGCTTTCTCTTTGTATATATATGAATTGTCATATGCCATGAGCCTCCATTCATCTAGCTCATTAAGTTGCATCCTTCGATGTGCTCCAGACCGGCTGAGATCTAAATTGGTAGATTTGATCACCTAAAATGCCTTGTGCTGAATCTCAACTGGTAAATGGCAAGCTTTCCCGTAGACCAATCGATATGGAGTAGTATCAAGGGGGGTTTTGTAAGCTGTCCGATATGCCCACAAAGCATCATCTAACTTCTCGGCCCAATCTCGTCTATGGTGAGACACGGACTTCATTAAGATACGCTTTAGGTCCCTATTTGAAACCTCCACTCGCCCACTAGTTTGGGGGTGATATGGCATAGCAAGACGGTGAGTCACCCCATATCGCTTAAGAATCTTTTCAACTTGCGAATTACAGAAGTGTGTACCTCTGTCACTTATGAGTGCCCATGGGACCCCGAATCTATAGAAGAGCTTCTTCAAGAATTTAACAACCACCCGGGAGTCATTAGTCGACAAGGCTTGTGCTTCTACCCATTTAGAGACGTAATCCACAGCTACCAATATGTATTTATTTCCGAAGGAAGGAGGAAAGGGCCCCATAAAGTTGATGCCCCATACATCGAATACTTCACACTCTAATATGTAGTGTTGTGGCATTTCATTCCTTTTTGATATGTTACCATCCCTCTGGTATCGGTCACATCCAGCTATATATCTCTGAGCATCCCTAAACAATGACGGCCAGTAAAATCCTGCTTCCAATACTTTGTGCGCCGTCTTATTAGCACTATGATGTCCTCCCGTTGGCCCACTGTGACAGTGGAATAAGATTTTCCATCCTTCTTCATGGGAAACACACTTTCGAGTCATCTGATCAGCACACATTCTAAATAAATGTGGATCCTCCCAGTAGTAGTGCTTCAATTCGGTGAAAGAATTCTTCTTCTGCTACTTGTTCATATCCCTAGGAAGGGCCCTTGCCACTAGGTAATTGGCAATATCAGCAAACCATAGGATGATATCATCTTCAACGGTCATGATGGCATACAATCATTCCTCAGGGAACTCATCGTTGATCTCAACTTCGTTCGGTCTTTCTAAACAGGGATTCTCCAAACGTGACAGGTGGTCGGCTGTTAGATTTTTGGCACCCTTTTTATCTCTTATCTCAAGATTAAACTCTTGAAGAAGTAAAATCCACCGAATGAGGCGTGGCTTTGCATACTGTTTTGTCAGCAAGAATTTCAAGGCGGAATGATCTGTGTATACGATGACCTTAGATAAGATGAGATATGATCTGAACTTGTCAAAGGTAAAGACAACTGCCAGCAACTCCTTCTCAGTGGTTGTGTAGTTTTCTTGTGCAGGAGTGAGTGTTTTGCTAGCATAATGAATGGGTTGAAAGTATTTGTCCTTTCGCTGACCTAGAACAGCTCCCACAGCCGAGTCACTAGCATCACACATAATCTCAAAGGGAACGTCCCATGTTGTTGTGACCATGATAGGTGCAGTGATGAGTTTTTGCTTGAGGAGTTCAAATGCATCAATGCATTCCTGGTTGAAGTTAAAGGAGGTATCCTTCTCCAAGAGTTTTGTCATTAGCCTAGCAATTTTTGAAAAATCTTTAATAAATCGTCAATAGAACCTTGCATGGCCAAGAAAACTTTGTATTGCCTTAACTAAAGATGGTGGGGGCAATTTAGAAATTGCTTCAATCTTTGCCTCATCCACTTCTATGCCTTTCTTGCAGATTTTATGGCCCAAAACAATACCTTCTTTTGCCATAAAATGACACTTCTCCCAATTTAGGACCAGGTTAGTGTCTTCACAATGTTGCAACACTAACTCAAGATGGTGTAGACACTCATCAAAAGAATTCCCGAAAACAGAAAAATCATCCATGTATACTTCCATCTTGTCTCCTACCATATCCTCAAAAATAGCCATCATGCATCGCTGAAAGGTGGCTGGAGCGTTGCATAATCCGAAAGGCATGCGTCGATAAGTGAAGGTTCCAAAAGGGCATGTGAATGTCGTCTTTTCCTGGTCTTCGGGTGCGATAGGAATATGAAAATATCCAGACATCCCATCGAGGAAACAGTAATATGCATGTCCAGCTAACCTTTCAAGCATTTGGTCCACAAATGGAAGAGGAAAATGATCCTTTTGAGTTGCGTCATTTAGCTTGCGGTAATCTATACAAACTCTCCATCCAGTGATAGTTCTCATCGGGATGAGTTCATTTTTTTCATTCGGTAGCACTGTCATACTGCCTTTCTTCGGAACTACTTGAATGGGGCTTACCCATGAGCTATCAGAAATCGGGTAGATCATTCCTGCATCAAGCAATTTGATGACTTCCTTTTTTACAACATATCTCATATTTGGATTAAGTCGGCGCTGCGGTTGTACCACTGGCTTGACACAATCTTCCATCAAAATTTTGTGTGTACAAAACGATAGGCTAATCCCCTTTATATCTGCAATTTTCCATGCAATTGCTTTCTTGTGTTGCCCTAGGACATGCAATAACCTTTCCTGCTGATCTTGATCCAGATTTGACGCAATTATGACTGGAAGTTTAGAATCTTCTTCCAAAAATGCATATTGAAGGTAGTTTGGCAGTTGTTTCAATTCTAGCTTAGGTGGTTCCTTAATTGAAGGTTTCGATCTCTGAAGGGTGGATCTATTCATACCTTCAAAGCTTCTTTCTTCTCTCAACTCAGGATTATTATTAAGCTGATTGACAACTGCTCTAATCGCCATATTTTCAGGTTACTCTTTCTCCCCATTCATCAAACACAATTCCAATGCATCACCAATCAACAGGTCTTGCAATGAATCCGAAACTGCGAAGTCGAGGTAGTCGATTGCATAGCATGTATCATCATGGTGCAGGCTTTGTTTAAGGAAGTCAGGCATTTTCACTATGACCTCTTCATTTCCCACTCTCAACACTAACTTCCCATCCCCAACATTAATTATGGCTCTAGTAGTAGCCAAAAATGGCTTCCCCAATATAAGAGGGACCTCCACATCTGCTTCTATGTCAAGGATGACGAAATCCGTCGGGAAGATGAAGTCCTGCACCTTCATTAATACATCTTCAACTACTCCTCTCGGGAATTTGACTGATTGATCAGCTAACTGAAGACTCATTTTGGTTGGTTTCGGCTCTCCAATACCCAATTTCTAGAACATCTTGTATGGCATCAAATTAATGCTGGCTCCCAAATCAGCCAATGCCCGTTCTTCAGATAAATTCCCTATCAGGCAAGGGATGGTAAAGCTCCCAGGATCTTTTAACTTCTTTGGGAGTTTGTTCTGAATTACCACAGAGCATTCTCATCCTAAATTTATAGTGGAGAACTCTTCAAGTTTCCTTTTGTTCGATAGCAACTCTTTCAAAAATTTTGCATATCGTGGCATTTGTGATAATGCCTCAACCAGTGGAAGGTTGATATGCAATTGCTTGAATATCTCTAAAAATCTGCCATAGTGCTCATCTGTTTTGTCCTTCTTGAGTCGTGCTGGATAAGGAACATTGGGCTTGTATTCTGGGATTAATGGAAGTGATGATTTCTCTTTAGGTGATTTTTTTGAATGCTTCCCCCCTTCTTTGAGAACTACTTGTTCTTTTGCTGGTTCAGTCACCCGACTCTCTTCTTCTTAAACCTTTGGTTGTAGTTCCTTACCACTTCGTAATGTGACAGCTTTAACATGTTCTCTAGGGTTGGTTTCCGTGTTTCCCGATAGTGAACCTTGAGATCTCTCTGACAGAAGCTTAGCTATCTGACCGACCTGGTTTTCAAGATTGTGTATTGATGCCTCATGATTCCTCAGAGCCGAGTCTTGATTTTTCAGAATCAAATATGAGGACTTCTGTCTGTCTTCTGAATCCTTGATGAATTTTGTGAGGAGATCTTCAAGTGGCGGTTTGGAACTCTGGACCATTAGCCTCTGATAACCTGGTGGAGGATTCAGATTGCCCTTTTGAATATTACTGTTGTTGGTCCAAGAAAAATTTGGGTGATTTCTCCATCCTGGGTTATAAGTATTGCTGTATGGATTGTTCTGGGGCCGAATTGGGTTTCCCAAATAATCCACTTGCTCTGTTTGCCCTTCCTCACCACCTGATGGTTCCACAATAGCCAGCTGATGTTGTGAGACAGCCAACCCGTCGATCTTTCTAGATAAAGCCTCAACTTTGGACATGATAGAAGTAGCCACATCCACTTCAAGAATGCCTGCCACCTTCTTTTCTCTGCCCCTACCATGTGACCATTCATAATTATTCGTGGCCATGTCTTCAAAAAGAGTCAAACTTTCTTCAGGAGTTTTATGGTTCAAGGTGCCACCAGCTGCGGCATCTACTATTTGTCTCGTTTGATAGTTCAACCCATTATAAAATATCTGAAATTGAAGCCACTCTAGGATCCAATGGTGTGGGCATTTCCGCATTGAGTCCTTGAATCTCTCCCAGGTTTCATACAACGTCTCCATGTCATACTGATGATAAGATTGAATCTCAGCTCGAAGTTTAGTGGTCTTTGAAGGAGGGAAGAATTTGTCCATAAACTTCTTAATCAGACCTTGCTATGTAGTAATGGAGTTCCTCGGTAAAGAATTCAACCACTACTTAGCCTTGCCTTTCAAAGAGAATGGGAAGAGCCTGAGGCAGATCGCATCATCACTAACTCCATTAAATTTGAAAGTATCGCATATCTCCAGAAAGAGTTGGATATGCGCATTTGGATCTTCATCTTGCAAACCATCAAATTGAGTATATTGCTGCACCATCTGAATCACGGCAGGCTTAAGTTCAAAATTATTTGCCTCCACTCGAGGACGGACTATGCTAGAGCTAACGCCTATCAAGTTTGGCATGGCAAAATCAGAATTGGTTCTAGGTGGCTCATTAACTCGACCATCTCTATTATCAACCAGTTGATGATTCGGGGGATCCACAACAACATTTCCTTGATTCAGCTCTTAAGCACGATTATTGACTTGATTGGCCATTTCTTGCTTCAGTGATTCTCCTTGAATACCAAATGATGTTGACTCAGTCGAGCGTTGCTTTTTCAGATAATGACGAATAATTTTCTTTGGCTCAGGATTAAAAACAACAAGTTCCTTGGAGCGACTTCTGGTCATGTACTGTAAACGTAATACAAATCAATTATGAGCTCCAAATTCTCAGGAAGAAAAGGGAAAAAAGATAAGAAAGAAATAAATTGGTTAAATTAATAAGTAAAAAGTGTTTCTAATATTGGCGTATCCTTGGCAATGGTGCTAAAAACTTGATCGTTGCCAATCGTAGTTTTAATAAATTGAATTCTTGTTCTTAATCTTACTACGAAGCAATAAGCAAGCACACCTATCGTAGTGTAATATAGCGAGTAAGCACAAGGTCGTCCCTCAGAGATACACCAACTACTAGTACTAACTCCGTTCCTATTATCTAACCGCCGCTTAAATATGTTGGTTGAAACTTAATTACTCTAATCTTAAAACTAATAACTCACTAACAACAATGGTTCTGAAGATTTATCAATTAAAAAAAGCAACCTAGATCTTATTCTATTCCTTCTCTACCATGTAATTCATTAGATTTATGAAGATTGGCGTAATTGACTTCTTATACTGTCGAATTCTCTAGTCAAGTTAACTACTTTCTCAAGTATATTAACCTATATAATCCTAGGTTTATCAAATAGGATCTCTCCTTAGTTAATAGCAACCTAGAATTGCATAAAGCACATGAATTTGCATCAAAATAATCGATGTAAATAGAAGACTCTTGTTTCCTATCTCTAGAAGAACAATCAAATCTCATTAATTGCATTAAATCTAATCATAAGAGCAATTTCTCAATTAACTAATATGATATCATGCATAAATTCGTATTCCGGATCTATGAATCTAAGAAACAATTGAAGGGCATGCAATTAATCATAAGAAAGCCAACAACTTCGCATTAAAAACCAAATCTTCATCACATGATAGAGAAGTTTCAAATAAAATCTAGATTTAGGGTCTACTCCTCCATAAATTGGACAAAAGAAATGCAATTACTGGAAGAATAAATAAAATTCATAGTCACAACCCTTAAAGATAGAATCTTCTTCTTCGTGGGTCTTCAATCTTCTTTGGAATCGATAGAATCTTCTTTCCCTTGCTGTTATGAGAGTCAGAGCCAATAAAAAAATTCGTAACCTCCTTTTTAGGGCAAACTAATGGTCTATTTATACATGTACCCCGGTTGAATATATACACGAGTAGTGTATCTCATGCTTGCTTCTAAGTGTCCTTATGTGAATATACACGAGCAAGTACATGGAAGTGTACATTGGTCGTGCATTTGAAACATCATTGAACAGAAGCAAAACTTAGATACACAAGCAAAGTACATGAGCGTGTACTTTGCTCGTATACTTTCCAGACATCCGCTTCAATATACACAAGCAAAGTACATGGGCGTGTATCTCGCTTGTGTACTTTCCAGAATTCTTTCTCTTCACATGTAATGTATCCAATTCCTTCCAAACTTGATCGGACTCTTCAAAACTCCTTCCCTTAGCTCCAAAATACTTTAGAAGATCCTGAAATTAACATTCATTCCATTAAGCATCCTTTTCTTCAACAAATCATCTAAAAATTCAATAATAAAACACAATTTCATTACTCTAGATAAGGGTATTTTGTGACTTATCATACGTGCATAATGTAGTTGTTGGGGGATTTATCTTTGCCAATAAATCCAGCGCCCTTGTCTATGTGATGTGGTTACCTTCGTTGGAGTAGTTTGACATTGCTGAGACGTTTAGTGAGGGGTCTACATGTTTGGCGTGGTTGTATCACTAACTTTGTGTTGCGTCATTATCGGGGGCACATGAGATTGGTGGGGTCACCATTTTGCTACAAGTGTGGGCTTGGAATAGATTTCCCTACATCGTATCCCTTAGCCAACACAAACTATATATGGAAGCTGGATGTCCACTTGTGGCACATTGGAACACAAGAGGGACACTCAGCATCACCCCACCCATGTTATCAGCACATATCAGGATGTATTGGATAGGCAAAACATGTGATAGGTACTTTAGTAGCCTATTTTTTTTTTCCTTGCAATTCATTATATTGATCATTTATAGTGAATATAATTTCTTATTTTTTAGGTGGAATTAAAGTCAATGGGGATATAATTAGTCTCTTGCCTGATTTTTGCAAAGCTGGCATGTTCATTTGGATTGCTCGAGTGCCACTAATTTGTTTCCACATTGTTGACTAGCATTTCTTAGATCGAGTAGCAAGGCGGTTTGGGGGGGTTCCAATATATCCTATAACCAGTGAACACATGGTTGGAGCTCCTTGAAATTGACTTGTAAGGGCGGATTGATGTTGATTGGCCGATCCACTATGTAGTGTATATAAACATGTGGGAACAGTAGGTTAATCGAGTGTTTCATATGGAGGGCCTTAGTGGTGTACATGATAATTACCTATAATGGTATGGATCAATCAGCCGATGATATATTGGATGCACAAGGGCTGTTCTTGGATTTCTGGTAAGTATGATTTATATAAACAATTCGCAGTTAAGTAAATAATTGCATCACCATTTCAAATTTAATTTACGTTTTGTTCATACTTGTAGGGTAACACGTTACGACAAGTTTGCTTGTCGCCGGATGTTGACACGACCGTGAGAATAGTTGCTCAAGGTCTTCAGTTCATGCTTCACCATTGGGGGGGGGGGGGGGGGGGTGAACATTATATCTACAACCGCAATAGTTGAATACTTAGGAGGCAAGGCACAACCAATTCCTACTAGGTGATGAATGAGGGGATGACAACGACTCTGAAACCAAGGTGAGACTTAGAAAAATCCAATACAAGACTAATAGATGCTTATTGATTATGATGCGATGTATACTAGCTCAAGGTCGATTTTTAGCTAATACGAGACACCACATCAATATTCTATAAGTGGTCTTATCCTAACACTATCGACTCCACTAAAGAAACGCTTTGGAAAACAACCTATGTATCGGGGTGAATCATTAACTCAGCTTACAGAGTGGAGTCCCATGCCTCTGCAAGTGTTCGACAATACTCTCAAGCAGCATCCAACACAGGAGTCTGAAGCTCCTCTAACTCCACATCAAAGGCTAACTAATGCCTTCGCTCAGCTAGCTAGACAATTCATTAGGGGAAGGAGATAAGATAATTTGTTATTCAATTCATAACTATATATATTTTTACATTTTGTAATGAATTACTATACACTCTGTGTAATAGATAATGTTATCATTTGCATGTGAAAACAAATTTACAAATTTACAACTTCAAATATGTGAAAACAAATTAACAAATGTCTAAAGAAATTAACATTTAATATAACTTGTTAATAAATTACAAAATTGCAAATATATATGAAGAAGATCAAGCTTCCCCCTTTTGCTACATCAAAACAAACTCGATGAAGTGGTCGAGGATTCACTTAAGCTACAAAGGGAAAAAGGTAATGTTAGCATTACAAATGCAATGTTGAACATGATAAAATGTGTATTGGTATCCATCATTTACCATTATCATGTTGACGTGAGTACTCTCTTCTATTATGCCCCCTTGTTTTGCAAAGTCCACATGTGATTTGATCTAAGCGCTCTCTAATGTCCATCTCCATGTGGTATCTTTTTCACCTCGATTTTCCCTTCTTCCACGTTAGGTCTCCCCTTGGGCAGAGTGATGGCAAGTGTACTAGCTCTCAATCCAACTCATCACCTATAGGCATGAAGTGTGTCCTATATATGTGCTTTTGATGCATCCATCTATACCAATCGGGTATAGAGTATATCATATCAAGCCTAAGTGAGGCAGCTACTGTATATGCGTGAGAGCATGGAATTTTGTATATTTGCCACTTCTAGCAATTGCATGTGTTGTGGGCAAAGTCAACAATGGACATTCGACCCCCTACCCTTAACCTGCTGGCGACACCACAACTATTGGTGAGGACTTCAAAAACTGTGTCGTACTTACTATAGTCGATGACCCTATGGTTGCTAGCTCATGAGCTCTATCTATTGATTTTTTTGGTTGTATAGTTGGTGAAAATTTTACCATTCGCCAGATTCTTCAATGCCTTTGTATGCTTCTAGATGAAGTACCCCACATAGTTGTGGAACGTCTTCTTCACAAAAGTAGTCACAGGTAACTCCTGAGCCCCCTTTAACACGGAATTGTAGCTTTTAACAACATTAGAGGTCATATACCTAAACCAATAGCAACCGTCATGAGCTAGAGTCCACATATCCAACAGCATGTCCTCAAACTAGTCCAATGCATCGGGCTTAATAATCCTCACTTACTCCATCACATAGTTCAACTTGTGAGACTATGTTTGCAACTTGGCGTATGTGACCAACTTCTTGCATTGCATGTTTTTATGTGCTGAGTAGAAGTTGCTTACAAGGTGTCATAGACAGAACCGCCACACGACAAATGGAGGCTGCCATCCATTCGCTTCTTCTTCAACTGTTGACCTAATGCTTACGTGTCTATTTGATATAAGGCAAATGGTTTCGCAACTTGCATGGTCGCCAATAACTTATTCCTTCAGTTTCCTAAAAAACTAGCCCCATGTCTCAATCGATTCCTAATTAGTTAGAGTGAATGCTAGTGGAAGTATATGCTTGTTGCCATCAACACCATAAGCAACTAGCAACTTGTGAGAGTATTTCCTATATAGAAAAAGCAGTGTTAATGGTAACCACTGGTCTAAGGAATCTCCATGTTGTAATGCACAACCCAAATGCCCAAAATACGCACTTGAAAGTGGACACACCGGGGGGAGTCAATTTGCTTTACCCCCAATCAATTCGTGTTCCAGGATTTGTATTCTTTATCGCATTGAGAAGTTTCAACAGTTCATTGCAAGACTTCTCCCAATTTCCATACACATGCTCGATTGCTTGTTTCTTCCCCTCCTAAACCCATCTCCTACTAATCCTGTAGCTAAATTTCTGTTCGATAACATAAGCTAGCTCAGTTACCTTCATATTAGGATTATCTCTAAGAAGATTTGCAAATCGGTTAGCAAGGAGATTATAATCCAACCATAGGTGATCCTAACTAATTAGTGGGTTATAGCATGTCTGTGGAACCTCGAATCTTGTCATTACGAACATGCCCTCTAACTTCTTCTTTTAAGCTCAAAGTCTCCATTTACAATCGTCGTCCTTTCTCAAACAATAAATAGACCACAACAATGGTCTAGACTCTATAATAGTAAAGTTACAATGGTTCTTCACATGATAAGCCTTCACTGCTTAAATCACATCTATTTTTGTTCCGAATCTAATGCCCCTATAGAAATCCTCACTGTTGCTTAAGCCATTGCAAATATTAGTTTGCTCATGCTCAAAATTAATGTAACTACCATCACCCCTAACGTTATAGTATAAAAAAGATCTCCAAATTTTATGCTAGGTGGTTCAGCCTACTTTAATTGATATATTGACAGTCTCAAGTAGGTATGTATGGTTGGAGAGTCTTCTTTAGATATTTCATCTCCCTCGTTTTCACTTTCTCCATTTTCCTTATTAAAACTCTCCTCATTATCGGTACTCTCCTCCTCAATACCCATTCCTACATCGGTGTCAGTTGCAGCCTCCACTCCTAAATGAACCATATATGGATCATATGTGTTTGGTCGTTGTAATATTGGAGTAACTACTTTATCTATTTCATCTTCATCATCAACTTCCATTGGGGTTGGAATTGAGGCTTAAAATGTCAACAGCTCGAGCTGCATTTCTATAATGTCATGTGATGACTGTGGCTGATTGCTTGTATCGAATGTTTGCTTTATGGAGAGGCCTCCTAAATCGTCAAAAATTTTGATGTACAATTGTTGTATGCTACGATCACCATATGATTCAACAATTTCAATAAAATTTTCAACATCTTCATCATTTCTAATTGCCATCAACGCATAACATGTATTCCCCCCATGGAACATAGGATACTTGTGAATTATCTGAACCTCCACTTTGATTGGATCGACTCCAATGCTACGGCATATTTTGTATAAGAATTCGTTGTAGTTAACATTTTTCTTCATTTTCAACTTCTTCACTGAATCCTTATCGTATTCTGAGCCCCAATTACTAAGCACAATATTCTTAAATGTATAGATCTTCAATTTCATAGTTAGCCATTGTTTTTCTATCCATAATATACATAAATTATGAGATTTAAAAAAAATATGATAATTTCCAGTAACAACATTATAAAAATTGGCACAATTTTTTTTTTTTGTATTATTTCCAAACAATTTTTTCCTAAAAAATTTAATTTATAATTTTAAAAAAAATTTCTATATTATTTCTAGAAAAAAAATTTCCGTATTATTTCCAAACAAATTTTAATTTTAATTTTTTCCCAATATTTTCCTCTAGTTTTTTTTCTAAAAATTTTACACATTATTTTTTTTATAATATTTAGGCTGCTAAAAATTTATATAATTTTTGTATCATTTTACAACACTATCAAAATTATTTCATATTCTAGATATTACAAATTTTCATCACAATCTTTTTTTTTATAACAATGCAGATAATATTTTCAATTTAATATTTACAAATAATATCAAAATTTTTGTCATAACAAATATTCTCATACTAACAAAAAAATTAATATCACATGTTATGTATTACATGATTTACATAAATTATATCTAGCATATTACGAACTAATAATAATCAGTAACATTTTCTATAAAATATAACATTACAACAATATTTTTCTCAAATAATAACATCAAACACAAAGAAAAAAAAACTTCAACTTTTTCAACAAAAACATACTACAATCGATTAATTGTTAAGGAAATGCTTAGATATTGCTATATTACTTCAAATCTCTCCTTTGCTCTGTAGAATCAGTTCTTTTTTCTTCCTGTGTGTGAACGAGAGAAAAAAAAATAGATCTACTTTCACGATATGGAAAATTGTAGTAAATTCTTCTATTATGTATTTATATTTTTTATTTTATCTATTGTTCTCATGTAATTTACTTTTTACATCTATGGTGGATATTAAACTAAAAAGAAATGGATGGTGGGATTGGGAGAACTAAAGGCACGGATTGGGTATACGCCTTTAGTTTAAATTTTTTTTCTAACCCTAAAGTTGTAATCCTCGTCCACATCTTCGAAACTTACTTTATGAATAATTATTTTGAGTACAATATTTACGTAATTTTTTTTTTCAAAACCGCAATATTTAAGAGTGTAACCCTTTTCTTTTGGTTATACTAATAACGACAGAAAAAAAAAATGCATATTGCTATAGTATAAAAGTAGACTACTCATCCCAATGGAAGAGTGCTGATATGTTATAGGACTTTGAAGCTCTTGATCAAAGTAAATAAATTAAATCTTAAGAAACTTCAACTTCATAAATTGAATGACAAATTAAATTGGCAAAAAAAAAAAAAGAAGATCTACTTTCAGTGTAATTTCACTCATTCAGACCTTGGTATTTGACGTCTTTAGGCCCTGAGGTTGCAGAGTGAGACTTATACTTGGCCGCATGAATAATTTTGATGTGCGTAGAAAAATTCTTGTAGAGATCTGCTCTTCGTGAATGGATCGTTAAGGTAACATATCTGTCTAAGGTATCCATATTTTATTTTCAACTATTTAGAGAGATTAAATTTACTCTAATGTCTTCCTTGTTGAAGTGAAAAACTTATTCGAAATAATACATATCATGAATTGCTTAAATTTACACTAATCTTTTCAATTGATCAATATTACTAAGTATTCCTTAACCACCTCAGCCGTTTATACAGCCTGGCCTAGTTGTAAAAAATAATACATATCATGAATTGCTCAAGAAGGATTTTGGTTCCTAATCATGATTGGACAGTCCCATGTTGGAATTTGCTCTTGCAAAATGAGCAATTCAAGCTCTTATGATTTTTCTCTTTTTGGTAAGAACTTATATGATTTGTTACGCTTAACTTGGCATAATAAATGACTTAATAGTTAAATACCCTTGTTCGAGTAAATGTTTTCTAACATATTTATTTTAGAGTACAACTCATTTAGAGGTAGTGTAGAAGATCTTCGAGCATGAACAAAGTAAAACAATAGAGCTTGAGTAAGGGGAGCTCCAATATAAGAATTAGCAGGAATGCTATTCATTTTACTATAAGAGAAAATTCTACTAAAGAGGGAGAGTAATAGAAGGTACCAAGATTTGTTGACCAATCAGATATAGAGATTAAAGTAAAAAGCAAAGTGCATTACCTTGATTTTCCTAAATAGCTAAATTCAGGGCTATTAGGAAAAAATATCGGTTTATGATCAAAACTTATGACAAAGCAAGGAAAAAATTAGATGAAGTGGCTTTGTAAAGTTAATTTTCCAAAATTTGAAGTATAAGAAATTAAATTTGATGAAATATGCGATTTCAATAATTTAAGGCTTATTACTGTAGTTGACAACCTGATATTCAAGCTCCAAAACTTAAAAAATGTTAGAGATGGCCTAAGAAAATTGTGTAGAGGTTTATAATTAGAGATCTAAGGGATACTAAATAAGGGTGAGAATAGCCCAATCAATCAGATAGGTCTCTAGACGAGATGAATGACTTAAATGGACTAAAATAGGCAAGATATCAACTAATCTCAACCTCTACTTAGACAAGTTAATGAAGTCAAAGCCAAATCTAATTCTTTCTAATAAGTATTATAAAATACTTATTGATTTGTAACATTTACAATATATTCTTTGGTTTAATTTTCTTATATTTTAGATAGATATTATAATTAATTGGACTTTATTTTGATTTTAGAGTTTTGAAATGTAATTTTTTATCAAATGGAAGAAATACATGAAATTTGGAGCAAAGATATCAAAGTTATAAGATTGGAAAGTATGGCATGGAGCACAACATGACCATGTTTGAAGTTGTGTTGAATAGAGCAAGAAAAGGTTCTGATAGAGTGCAAGAGGCCATGCAAAGTTACACGATTAAGTACATGTCCATGTCAAAAGGCGAGTTGAAGGCAAATTTTGGGAAATTTTTGAGAAGAAGAGTACACGGGAGTTAGCATGACCATTCCATACCCATGCCAACTGGAGATTTAACTTTCCAAATTAATTTTCCAAGTTTAGTTTTACTTTCCTAAAGAACTATTCATCTTGAAGATTTAATTTCCTTCTACGAGAAGATAAGTTTCCTACTTCTTAGAGAAACCACTCCTACCTATTGAAGCAATATTTTCCGATCTATGAAGATTTTGATTTTATTGTAGGAAACTATAACTTTCCTAGATGGGAGATGTTTGATTAATATAAAAGGGGTATAGATTTCTAGCTATAAGAGGAGATAGATATAGAGTTTTAGAATAGCAATTGTATAGTTATAGATTTTACTGTTATTTTTTACTTATTAATATTCTTCTTTATGCATCATATTTATATTTTTGCTTTTAATTTCAATATTATGTTAGTTTAATTTTCTTTTGTACTCAAGTATGATAAATCCTAAATGAACATGTGATTTTATAATCTATTATTCAATGATGTTATTGATATTGTTGTGATCCAATTATGTCTTTTTTGTTTCTTTAAAATTAATATTACTGATATATTAGTTTGAAGTTTAATTTCATTCATGGAGATTGAGACATCCTATCCACCTTTTTTATATTTTGTCTTTTAATTTTAATATTATGCTAGTTTAATTTTCTTTTGTACTTGGATATGATAAACCTTAGAATGAATATATGATTTTTTAATCTATTATTTAGTGAAGTTATTGATATTGTTATGATTCAATTATGTGTTCTTTATTATTTTCAAATTAAAATTGTTGGCTTATTAGTTTAAAGTTTGATATCATTCATGAAGAATGAGATATCTTATATTTGAATAAATCTAGCATAATTGGAAAGAGCTATACAGAATTCTAGAGATAGGATGACATAAATCTTTTGAATTAGGGTCAAACCTAATAGTAGAATTCATAAAGCGAAGGCAATACAATTCTAGGGGTTTTAATTAAAAAGTGATTTGATTAATCAACTTGGAATTAGGAATTAGTAGACTCGAGAGAGCTATTAGTTTAATATAGGAATTCCCATGATCTAAGCATATAATAATGGAATTGAATAATATTTGTTTAATGACATTAGTAATTCTATGAAGATTTAATATCTGGGCACACTTTGATAAATTTTTGTTTTCATAAAATTACTTATTGATAGGAATAAAAATCCGACAAGACTTATCATTAGGGCAAGAATTAAAGGAATTCGAATTTTGGCGATGAGGGCCCATTTTGAGCAGATTGACCCCAGAATTATTTATAACTTAACCTCTTTTCTATTATTCTTGTATTGCATTTTCCAGCAGGCACACTTATCATATTTCATAAGGCAATGGACAAACTCCCTCAAACTCAAATTGTGGGTTATCCATGGACCGACCTGAATCGGCGATGAGCTGGGCCGATGGATCCTATAGAAGACCGGCATCTTGAAGACCATTTCTTTTATATATTTATTCTTTTATGAACTATTTTGGTTGTATTTTGGTTTTGGGACACTTTTATTTCCTTGTAATTTTCATTTAGGGATAGCCACCTTAAAAGTGGCAAACTTGTAATTTTGAGCACTTTTTAACACTAGGAGTAGCTGATACGAACCACGCCAACCTGTGACGAAACCCAATACCAATACGTTCGGAATTCGTTGCCTAAGACGCCCAAACACTTAAAGTGGAAACCGCGACCCGTTGTCTATAAGCGAGATAAGAACCTTGGTATAAAATGAAGACGCCACAATCGGGATGAAAGACCGATTGATAAGTCGGGATGAACACCACGGAAATTAATCCGATAAGTTCGATTTAGTTCTTGAAGAACCAAGAGAGGTGCCTCTCAAAAGTGTTTAATGTTCAAAGATGTAAATTTCCTGTTGTTCTAAACCCCAGGAGCTTTTATACTAGGGTTACAATTCGTGAAAAACAAGTCCAAAACGACGTAGCTTAGATAAGTTGCGTAAAAAACACGAAACAGGAAAAAGTTGGCCGGCAGGGATACACGGCCGTGTACACGCCCGTGTACTTTGGCCGTGTACCTTTCTGTGCAACTTTTGGCAACATACACGCCCGTGTACTTTGGCCGTGTATCTTTCTGTGCAACTTCTAGCGACATACACGCTCGTGTACTTTGGCCGTATATCTTTCTGTGGATTTGCTTGACTCCATACACGGTCGTGCCTTGAAAGTACACACCCTCTTCAACCCGTGTCCGGTGTGACTTGTATAAGAGCAAGGGTCTTCCCATGGTTGTTCCAATCCGTTCCAACTTCATGATTGCTCCAATCCTTTCCGGCTTCATGGACATCCTTTATCAACCCGTTAAGTGCTTCCTTGAGTCGTTTCGCTTGACTTCTTGTGATCGGTCCAGGCGGCACTTCAAGAGGATCCACATTCCTTCTTCCGACTTGACTCTCATCAAGGATCTCATCATTCCCCTCCTCTTGAAAAGGATTTGTCCTTAAATCGTCACCTACATCAAAAGGACTAAGATTAGTAACATTAAATGTGGCACTTGATACTCACCAGGCAAATCTATCTTGTATGCATTGTCGTTGATGCGCTCAAGAACTTGAAATGGTCCATCGCCTCTAGGAAGTAGTTTAGATCGATGCTGCATGGGAAACCGCTCTTTGCGCATGTGAACCCAAACCCAATCTCCAGGTTCAAAAACAGCTTGTCGACGACCCTTGTTGGCTTGTTTCACATACTACTCTGTTCGTCGTTCAATGTTTAGCCTTACCTTCTCATGGATCTGTTGAACAAATTCGGCCTTCTTCTTGCCATCTAAATTAACATACTCAGAAATAGGCAAAGGTGATAAATCCAAAGGAGTTAGTGGATTAAAACCATACACAATTTCAAAAGGAGAAAATTTAGTAGCAGAATGCTCTGTACGGTTATAGGCAAATTCAACATGCGGCAAACAATCCTCCCAACTTTTAATATTCTTTTTAATTACAGCCCTCAACAAAGTAGATAAAGTTCGATTCACTACCTCAGTTTGACCATCAGTCTGTGGATGACAAGTAGTAGAAAACAATAACTTAGTTCCTAACTTAGCCCATAAAGTCTTCCAAAAGTAGCTTAAGAACTTAGCATCCCTATCTGATACAATTGTTCTAGGCATACCATGCAATTGCACAACTTCCCTAAAGAATAAATTAGCAATATTACAAGCATTATCCGTTTTGTGACAAGGACTGAAATGTGCCATTTTAGAAAACCTATCAACAACTACAAAAACAGAATCCCGACCATGTCTAGACCTGGGTAATCCTAACACAAAATCCATAGAAATATCTACCCAAGGCTCATGAGGAATGGGAAGTGGGGTGTAAAGCCCTTGAGGTTGGACTCTAGATTTCGCTTGCTTACATGTGACACATCGCTCACAAATCTTCTCAACATCTCGTTTCATGTGAGGCCAATAGAAGTGTTCCCGCAATACCCCTAATGTTTTAGCTACTCCAAAGTGTCCCATTAAACCTCCTCCATGAGACTCCCTCATAAGTAATTCTCTTAGAGAACAAATTGGAATGCACAGTTTACTCTCCCTAAACAAGAATCCGTCATGTTTATAAAATTTTCCATGCCCACTCTTCTCACATTGCACATACTCCTCACAGAAATCTCGATCAGCAGCATATAACTCCTTAAGGTGCTTAAAACCAAGAAGTCTAGAACTAAGAGTAGAGATAAGAGTATACCTTCTAGAAAGTGCATCAGCAACTACATTCTCTTTACCTTGCTTGTAGTGGATGACATATGGAAATGTTTCGATGAACTCCACCCAACGAGCATGCCTTTTGTTCAGCTTGTGTTTCCCCTTCAAATACTTCAAAGATTCATGATCAGTGTAGATCACAAACTCTTTTGGCCAAAGGTAGTGTTACTACGTCTTCAGGGCTCGAACCAATGCATATAGCTCCTTGTCGTAAGTAGGGTAATTTAAGGTTGCCCCACTTAGCTTCTCGCTAAAGAATGCAATCGGTCTTCTCTCCTGCATAAGCACTGCTCTAATACCTAATCCTGAAGCATCACTCTCAATTTCAAACGTTTTAGCAAAGTTAGGTAAAGCAAGTAACAACGCTTAAGTCAACTTATTTTTAAGTGTCTGAAAGGCCTTCTGTTGTTGCTCTCCCCAGCTGAACCCTAAGTTCTTCTTAATTACCTCAGTAAGTGGTGCTGCAATGGTGCTGAAATCCTTCACAAATCTCCTATAAAAGCTCGCTAGTCCATGGAAACTCCGCACATTACTTACATTGGTTGGACTAGGCCATTCTTGGATCGCACGAACCTTTTCTTCATCAACCTGTATTCCTTGCGCACTAACAACAAAACCAAGAAACACAAGTTTGTCTGTGCAAAAAGTGCACTTCTTGAGGTTAGCATATAATTGTTCCTTTCGAAGCACTTCTAAAACATCCCTTAAGTGTGACATATGATCTTCCAAACTTTTGCTGTAAATAAGAATGTCATCAAAATAGACAACCACAAATTTTCCAATAAATGTCCTCAAAACATGGTTCATAAGTCTCATAAAAGTACTAGGTGCATTAGTTAACCCGAAAGGCATTACTAACCACTCATACAATCCATATTTTGTCTTAAATGCAGTTTTCCATTCATCACCTTCTTTCATTCTAATTTGGTGATATCCACTTTTCAGATCAATTTTAGAAAAGACACTAGACCCATGTAACTCATCTAATATGTCATCTAAGCGAGGAATGGGATGACGATACTTTATCGTAATGTTGTTGATGGCGCGGTAGTCAACACACATCCTCCATGTCCCATCCTTCTTAGGCACCAAAATCACAGGCACTGCACATGGACTCATTCTCTCTCTCACGTACCCCTTCTCCATTAATTCATCGACCTGCCTTTGGAGTTTCTTTGTCTCCTCCGGATTGCTCCTGTAAGCTGGCTTGTTTGGAATCGATGCTTCGGGTACAAGATCAATCTGGTGCTCAATACCACGAATAGGTGGTAATCCCTTTGGAATCTCCTCAGGAAAGACATCTTCAAAGTCCTGCACAAGAGACACAACCACACTAGGCAAAGAGTTAGATAATTCGTTAGTAGTCAAACATGTTTCCTTAAAAACCAGCAACAACATAGGTTGCTTCATCACTAAGGCTCTCCTCACTACACTCGCTCTTGCCACACAACTCTCCTTTTGTAAGGCTGCCCTCTCCTTTTCACTCACCACCAAAGTTGATTCCCCTTCAACTTGGCCTCTCACACTCTTTCCAGCCTTCCTCTCCTTTTCCTTTTGATCTTGACTTTTATATTCCTTTTTCTTCTCATTGTCTTTTGCTCTCTCAGTCTCACTCTGCTTTTCACTCACCTTATGTTTTGCAAAAGACTGTTGTAGCTGCAACTGATCCTCATACACTTGTTTAGGTGTTAACGGTTTAAGATTAAAGCTTTTCCCTTGGTGAACAAGCGTATACTTGTTAGAAAAGCCATCATGAACAGCCTTCCTATCAAATTGCCATGGCCTCCCCAACTACACATGACATACTTGCATTGGCACTACATCGCATAACACCTCATCCTCATATCTACCAATGCGAAAACCAATCAAGGCTTGCTTACTCACCTTAGTCTCACCACAATCATTCAACCACTGCAATTTATATGGACTAGGGTGTCTAATAGTTTTGAGCCCCAGCCTCTCAACAATAAAATTGCTCACTACATTGGTGCAACTTCCCCCATCAATAATCAAACTACAAATGTCATCTCCGAGATAACATCTAGTATGAAATATATTCTCTCTTTTCCTATCTCCTCTATCTTTCCAATCCCTAGTTCCTCTATTTCGACCACTATATCCTCTATAACTCCCGCCAGAAGGCTCATCAAAGTCATCATCCGACATTTCATCTCCACCCCTCGGTACTCTCTTAGAACGACTCTCCTTCTTACACCCTTGGAATACATTTGTGGATTGCTCTAGTCTTTGCTCTACCGTCTCATGAATTTGTTCCATTCCCTCTTGGAACATCCTCTTCATTTCTCCCCTCAATGCCTCAATTACTAACCTAGCATCAAACCTTCCCCTCTCACCTTCAGGAGAATGTTGTCTCGACATAGTCCCTGCAGAAAAGATTAGTACTAACACAAATATATATAAAATTAAATCTCACGATACACTCCCTTACGTGTTTCACTCAAATGATGATATCACACAGTCACTCGTGTATTCTCACAAATAATGATGATATCAACTCGCCAATTTCCTATTCGCAATTCTCTTGGAACTAACCCGAACTATACCAATTTCCTTCCGTAGAATTCAAAACAACTTTAGAGTTCGTAAATTTTCCTCTATTTTTCTATCTGAATTTTTTTTTTGTCTCTGTTTTGCTTTGATCACGTTTCTCTTTTCTTTTCTTTTCTCTTCTTCTTTTTTTTTTGTCGTGATTTTTACTCTTTTTTTTTTTAACAATTACCTAGGCGATATTACACTATCAAAAGACAATCAATACTATGAAATTGAATATGATAATTGATATGAACGATTGGAGTTAGGGTTTTTGATATTACCTTCCTCAACCGAACTTGATGTTTTGACAAACCTAAGCTCTGATACCAAGCTGATACGAACCACACCAACCCGTGACGAAACCCAATACCAATACGTTTGGAATTCGTTGCCTAAGACGCCCAAGCACCTAAAGTGGAAACCGCGACCCGTTGTCTATAAGCGAGACAAGAACCTTGGTATAAAATGAAGACGCCACAATCGGGATGAAAGACCGATTGATAAGTTGGGATGAACGCCACGGAAATTAATCTGATAAGTTCGATTTAGTTCTTGAAGAACCAAGAGAGGTGCCTCTCAAAAGTGTTTAATGTTCAAAGATGTAAATTTCCTGTTGTTCTAAACCCTAGGAGCTTTTATACTAGGGTTACAATTCGTGAAAAACAAGTCCAAAACGACGTAGCTTAGATAAGTTGCGTAAAAAACACGAAATAGGAAAAAGCTAGTCGGCAGGGGATACACAGCCGTGTACATGCCTGTATACTTTGGCTGTGTACCTTTCTGTGCAACTTTTGGCAACATACACGCTCGTGTACTTTGGCTGTGTATCTTTCTGTGCAACTTTTGGCGACATACACGCCCGTGTACTTTGGCTGTGTATCTTTCTGTGGATTTTCTTGACTCCATACACGGCCGTGCCTTGAAAGTACACACCCTCTTCAACCCGTGTCCCGTGTGACTTGTATAAGAGCAAGGGTCTTCCCATGGTTGTTCCAATCCATTCCAACTTCATGATTGCTCTAATCCTTTTCGGCTTCATGGACATCCTTTATCAACCCGTTAAGTGCTTCCTTGAGTCGTTTCGCTCGACTTCTTGTGATCGGTCCAGGCGGCACTTCAAGAGGATCCACATTCCTTCTTCCGACTTGACTCTCATCGAGGATCTCATCAGTAGCAAGTATAAATACTTGCTTAAGAGAGGGTTTGAGGAGGAGCTTATTATTTTTGCAGATTATACACTTCCTTTCACGTGAGAATTAGGGTTCATACCTTGGTTCCAAACTCTTATCAATTTCAATCCCAAGAGTTAAAATTGTGGCGAGTGCAACATCTTGAAATTGTGAGTTATATCAATTTCATTTTGTTGTGATTTCTTTTCTTCTCTAGTGTGTCATATTTAGGGTTGAATTGAGATATTTCTTGGTCAAAAATGCTTCTTATTTTTCACGAATTCTTGTGCTTATTTGAAGTATTTATCAATTATATTTGGTTCATCATTGAAAATTTCCCTAGGAAACGTGTTCTTCACTATTTGAGAGGGATTATTTTTGTTACGGTTTTTCTTTTGTCATTTGAGGTTTATTTGCATGGATTATATGAAATTAAGAGGTTGTTAGAAGGTATTATCAGTGTGGTATTCTAATTATATCATTGGACATTTGGAATTCATCATATCTTCACTTGGTTCACGTTATTTTGCCCTTATTTTTGGATCCGATTTTGCCTTGACTTGAGATAGTTTTTCTTAAGTCTTTTGAATGTGCTTTTAAGTGTGTTTAGGCACATCATCTTTTTGGTATCAGAGCTCTTGTTGAGAGAAGGGAATTGGTTGTATTTGATTTCGTGGAATTGATCATCAATTAGGGTTGATCAAGTGAAAACCGCAATTGTGTTGTTGTTGTTGTTCTTTGAGATTGGGAAATTACCTTGGTTGGGATTTGATTTGCTGATTGTTGGAGTTGGTTTGGGAAGGTTATTATATCACTTTGTGATCACTTATTAACGTGGAAGAGCAGAAGTACAAAGTAAAGTTTACTTTAGCAATTTTTTGAACTTGCAAAACTTACCAATTCTTGCTGTGAATAGCTTGTGGCGTGAGGAGGTTGTGTTGTTTGTTGTCTTTGATTTCCATTGTGTAATTCTAAATTGGTGGAGTACAATTTGCAGATTACATTAAGTTTGATTAGTAAGGAATTATTTGAATTCAAAAACATATGCAATTAAGTTGTGGGAGTTAATGATTGATATTTGAATTTGAATTCATTTTTACCAATTGAGGAAGGCTTGCAATAAGTGAAGTTATTTGAATTTCAAATTGAAAGTTGCTGCCTATAGTGGGATTCGGAATTCATTTTGGGAAAGCTACTTATTAATCTTTTGTTTTCATTATTTTCCGTGGAAGTTGAAGTCTACTTGTAATTAATATTCACCTTGTTGTTGCCGTGGAAGTGACACATCTTAATTGTTGTTGTTGCTTGTGTGTTGCCGTGGAGTGAATTTTTGGAAATTAAAGTTTGTTGCACCGTGATCTTAAAAGAAGTGGGGAACATTGTTCACGTGTGGATTGAGTTGAATTCCACAATGTCTAGTGAAATGCTTCAATATGCTAATGTATTGCAACGCTCATTAAGTACATTTGCTAGTAAGGAGGAAGAACAAAGGGAAAATTTGTTCCACACTTCTTGTAGGATACAAGGAAATTTGTGTGTCCTTATAATAGATGGTGGTAGTAGTACTAATGTAGTAGCAGCATCGTTGGTATCGAAGCTAAAGCTTTCAACTATTCCACATCCTAAACCTTATAAACTACATTGGCTTAATGATCAAGGAAGTCTGTATGTTACCCAAAGAGCTAGGTTACCCTTCAGTATAGGGGACAAGTATTGTGATGAAATTGAGTGTGATATCTTGCCCATGTGTGCATCTCATATTTTTCTTGGTAGACCTTGGTTATATGACAGGAGGGTCTTACATGATGGCTTCAGAAATACATATTTGTTCCAAAAGGAGGGCAAGCGACCTATGCAACCTTCAGAGGTCCATAATGTCCAGCAACAGATTAATCGACCATCCGAGGCTAAGAAGGCTTTGATTCAAAATAACGTCTCTAAGGGGAAAAAGGTATTGTTGATGGAACAGAGTCAGATGAGTCCATCATTAGAGGACCAAACTGTTCAGAGACAGTTATGTTCACCTTTAGAGGTTTCAGAGGGTAATGACCAGTTGGGCTAACCATTAGAAGACCATGAGGATCAGCATCATATAGATGAGTTAGAAAAAGAGGAAACATCAATGGAATGGGTTGAGACAGGGGAGACATCAGTAGATAATGAGTCCTTGTTTATGTTGCAGATGAGATACATCCTAGAAATGGAGGAGAGAAAACAATCACCACCAGTAGTATTTCAGATATTGGGATTCTGCAGAGATACTTCTTCAAATGGATTACTAAGAGAGAACAAAGTCTCTATTGCATTTGACCTGCCAGATTTGAGGACAAATCTTTTTGAGGCCCGAGGAGATGATAGGAATAAAAATCCGATAAGACTTATCATTAGGGCAAGAACTAAAGGAATTCGAATTTTGGCGATGAGGGCCCATTTTGAGTAGATCGACCCCAGAATTATTTATAACTTAACCTCTTTTCTATTATTCTTGTATTGTATTTTCCAACAGGCACACTTATCATATTTTATAAGGCAATGGACAAACTCTCTCAGACTCAGATTGTGGGTTATCCATGGATCGACCTGAACCGGCGATGAGCTGGGCCGATGGATCCTATAGAAGACCGGCATCTTGAAGACCATTTCTTTTATATATTTATTCTTTTATGAACTATTTTGGTTGTATTTTGGTTTTGGGATACTTTTATTTCCTTTTAATTTTCATTTAGGGATAGCCACCTTAAAAGTGGCAAACTTGTAATTTTGAGCACTTTTTAACCCTAGGAGTAGCAAGTATAAATACTTGCTTAAGAGAGGGTTTGAGGAGGAGCTTATTATTTTTGCAGATTATACACTTCCTTTCATGTGAGAATTAGGGTTCATACCTTGGTTCCAAACTCTTATCAATTTCAATCCCAAGAGTTGAAATTGTGGCGAGTGCAACATCTTGCAATTGTGAGTTATATCAATTTCATTTTGTTGTGATTTCTTTTCTTCTCTAGTGTGTCTTATCTAGGGTTGAATTGAGATATTTCTTGGTTAGAAATACTTCTTATTGTTCACGAATGCTTGTGCTTATTTGAAGTATTTATCAATTATATTTGGTTCATCATTGAAAATTTCCCTAAGAAATGTGTTCTTCACTATTTGAGAGGGATTATTTTTGTTACGGTTTTTCTTTTGTCATTTGAGGTTTATTTGCGTGGATTATATGAAATTAAGAGGTTTTTAGAAGGTATTATCAGTGTGGTATTCTAATTATATCATTGGACATTTGGAATTCATCATATCTTCACTTGGTTCACGTCATTTTGCCCTTATTTTTGGATCCGATTTTGCCTTGACTTGAGATAGTTTTTCTTAAGTCTTTTGAATGTGCTTTCAAGTGTGTTTAGGCACATCACTTATTGCTTTCCTTAATTTTCTTAATAAATTTCTCATTGGATTTTGCATATCACATAATAAGAGAAAGGTTAATACTATTAATTATAGTTCCTGTGGGATTGACACTCGATATTAATATCTACTATATTATAGTATTGATAAGTACACTTGCCTATAGGTCTAGGATAGAGGATAGAGTGATGCTAAGTTTTTAGTGCCATTATCGAGGACTAAGATATTAGGAACAACTATATCTTATTAGTTTAATCATTATTTCTTTTATTGCTTACTTTCCATTAATTTCTAGTTTTCATAGTTTTTGATTTTATTCTTTTGTATATGCCAAGGGGATGTCATAGAGGAAATCAAAGGTTTTAGGTTTTAGCTTAAGAATTTGACAATAATCTATTTACCAACATGGCCTACAATTGCAGCTAACAATTTTGAAGTTAAACTTAACATCATAGAAATGGTCCAATAGTTTGTTTAATTTAATGGTTTGTAGGACGAAGATCCAAACGCACATATTGCTAGTTTCTTAGAGATCTATGATACTTTCAAAATCAATGGGGCCACATATGATGCCATTAGGTTAAGACTTTTCTCTTTTTCTTTAAGAAATAAAGCAAAACAGTGGTTGGACTCTTCCTAGAAGTTCAATTACTATATGAGACTAGATGGTAAAATTTTTTTCAGCAAAGTATTTTCCATCAGTCAAGACTACGAAACTACAAAATGATATCTCCTCCTATGATTAAATAGAGTTAAAAGGTACTATATGATACATGATAGAGATACAAAGATCTACTTAGGAGATGTCCACACTATGGTCTTTTATTGTGGATGCAAATCCAAACTTTTTATGGTGGATTAAACCAGACTGCTATGCAAATGATTGATGCAGCCACTATAGGAACACTAAATAACAAAACACCTAGAAAGACCAAGAATTTGATTGAAATTATAGCCATGAACATCTATAAATGGAATGCTACAAGGGCAAGACAACAAAGAGTAGTAAGAGTTTATGATATGGATGTTGTTATTATCTTAGTAGCATAGGTTGAAGCACTAAGCTAGAAAATTGATGGGATATCTATGGCATAGCAATCAGGTTAGCTAGATTTTGTTAATAATCTTAATGAGAATGTTGATTTTATAGGACTCTCAAATAGGTAGCAGAATAACCTTTACAACAATACCTATAATCTGGGATGGGAAATTAACAAAGAAATATTTGCCTAGATTTCAATCACTACCACCATTAGAAAAGAGTCTGAATTTGGAGAATATGCCAACAAAATTTATTCACACCACTAAAACTCATTTCTAAGCTACAAATGCATCATTGAAAAGTCAAGAAGCTTCTATTCATAACTTGGGAAACTAAGTGGGGTAGATTGTAATGATGATTTTGAAAAGACCCTAGGAACTTTACCTTGAAACATGAAACCCAAACTTAGGGAATAGGTTAAGGCGGTTTTCCTAAGAAATGAAAAAGAAGTGTAATTAGAAGGGAAAGGTAAGAAAGCATGAGAAAAAGGAGTAGCCACCAAAGGTTAGAGAATATGTTCCACACATTCCTTATGTAGACTGATTGAGGGAAGAACCCTCTAAGGAGTGATCAAGTAAGTTTCTTGAAGTTTTTAAACAACTACACATTAACTTACCCCTTGTTGATGCCCTATTATAGATGCTCAAGTATGCTAAGTACTTGAAGGAACTACTCTTGAATAAGAAAAAGTTGGAAGAGATATCAACTATAACATTAAGTGAGAAATGCTTGCCACGAAAATTGAAAGATCCAAGAAGTTTCACTCTACCTTTTTTTTTTATTGGCAATTTATCAACTGGTACCACATTATTTGTTTAAAAAGTTAGTATTAAGGAAATGTAAACCAATACATATGAGCATTCAATTAGTTAATAGATTTGTTAAGCACCCTATTAGCATCATTGAAGATGTGTTAGTTAAGGTAGAAACATTCATTTTTCTAGTGGATTTCATAATCTTAGATATGGATGAGGATATTGAGGCACCACTGATTTTAGGCTACCCCTTCCTAGCCATTGCCAAGGCAGTTATCAAGTTAACTCCAAAAATTAGGGATGAAAAAAGAATCTTCAAGACATCTGATATGATTTAACATCCCCTTAAGAGTAATGATACCTATCATTTCTTGAATACATCTAACTTGCTTAGTTCCACTTGTACATAGGACGACATTTATGCAAACCTAGTATGGCAATGTTTGATTCATGGCAAGTAAGAAGGTCTAGGTAAATTCAAGCAATTCTAACATTAGAAATTTAATGGCCATTCCCTTGACTAGGAAAAGAAAAGAATATTGAGCTAACAATGTTAAACAAAAGTTCTCCTTAGGAGTTAATCCAAGTTTAGTTTAGTTTTTAGATTAGTCTTCCTTAGTGTAGTCTAGTTTAGTTAAATTTATTTATTTATTTTTATCATTATTTTTTTACAACTAGTTACTCAAAAAAAAAAAAGAAAAAGAAATTAAACTTGATCTTTGTGTTAAGGAAGTATGTGTAGGATAATGTTTAAAGCAATTAAGAAAAAGATAACAAAGGGAGAAAATAGAGATACATGGTCACTAGTATGGCGATGTCTAAGGGCATGTAGCATTGCACGACCTAAAGTATAACCTAATGTATGACCCAATGTATGAACGTGCTTATGGAAATAAGGTTGGCACACCCTATAGCACAACTGTGCTCTTAACCATGTCAATAAACATGCTTGGTCACATGACCTAGGCATGATCATGTAAGAGGAAAAGAGAAGAAATAAAATTTCAAGAGGGACAATCCCAAGTACATGGCTATAGACCTGGTCGTGTTGAGTAGGCGAAAATTAGATAGAAAAATACACGTGCATAGATATGCCTGTATCAATGCATGTGTTAAGTAAGCATGAAAATGCATAAAAAGGTACATGGTAAATCAACACGCCTGTACCAACTATCGTGCTCAACACAAGTCTTATTGACATACCCTGTGGCATAGCCGTGTTAGTGGCCATATCAACCCACTAAACACAACCTAGGTTATATTGAAGGGTGAAATGCCCTAGTACACCGCTATGTTAAGGGTTGTGTTATCTTTCATGCACTTTAAAATTAAACATCTATCTTTCCTTCGTCTGCATTCCAATGAGTTCTAATGTACACACACACTCCCTCATACATATATAGTACTTCTTAAGCTATTTCCGCATTTCTTACAGCTTCCTTACCTAGATCAAGTATGTTTTTTCTTCTTTCTCTCTCTAGAACTAAGGATTATTGTTGTTACTATTTATATTTGATTGTTACTAGCTATTCTTGTTGATTTTACTCATACAAGTTGATAAAAATGAGATTTCTCTTGTAGCAATAACCTATTGCTTAGATAGAAGATCTAGTGTTATCATGTTAGATTTGTTATATTAGAGTAGTTTTTCGTGTAATAAGTTGTTGTAGTGCCATTTTTTTTTTTGCCTGTTCTTAGTATGGCATGTTTTTTATGAAAACATTCTTGTAGTAAATGTTAGTCATGCATGTGCAATGTAACAAAGCTATCTTGTTTAGTTGATATTATTGTATGAAGGGAAATGTTCCTATTCCATGTCATTTAAAGCTATATTTTTCATTCAAGAACCATGCCACTCAAATGCATACAAAAGAAACAATGCATTGAGACTAGTGGCATGAGCTCATAGCAGGTGGCTTGTACTATTGCACTATCCATGTTATGGTTGCATAGCTCAACCTATAAGAAGTGATATGAGTTAATTAAGAATAGACACTTCTGGAGCAAGCTGGCTTAGCAGACCAAGTTAGGGTTTTGATCAACATAGGGGAGTGGGATTGACTTTTTAGTATCCATTTTTTTTAATAATGAACTCTATTTCTTAAAATCAGGAACTTTCCTTCAAGTTTTTCATCATTTTTTTTCTTTTAAGTCTTCCAATAATCTGGGAAATATTTATTTTCCTTATTTCTTTCCCTCTTGAGTTTTTTTTTTTTTTTTTGTGTTTTACTTGGTGCATTGAGGACAATATACAATTTTAAGTGTTAGGGAGATGAATAATATAAAAAAAGCCTCAAGTTCCTACGAAAGAATTACTATATGATAATTTATTGCTTTTAGTAGTATTAATTAAATAAATTGCATTCACAATCTGGTAGATTATTGAGATTTATTTTCAAACCCTTGATATATATTATACCTTCATTAGTGAACTTATAACACTTGATTAGAGTTGAATTATGACATCTTCATAAATCAGAATTATGTGTTACTTAGGCTTAGAATTTAGAAACATTAGATTGGAATAATATTACTACTTAAGGGTTGGGAATTCGGGTTTTTAAACTTACTTTGATATATACTTGTTTCTTATAAACTTTAAGGAGTATTATGACATTGAATAACTAAATTAACTAAATTTGCTTTTTGAAGGCTCTTCTATAAATTAAAAGCTGGGAAATAAAATAAATTAAATTAGATAAAGTTCAATAATGAGCTTTGTTGATTCGAGCAATTAAGCCTACAGGGTGCCTTTTGAGGGATAACACCTATTCACTTGAGTAATGAGCTTGGGATCATTGGCTTAAAGCTTGTTACATGGGTTAAGAGAAAAGTCTGAGAAAATTAAACTAATTAAAACTAAGTAATGGAATTAATAGAGGTTCAAAGAGGTGTCTTAAAACCTAATAGCCTAAGGTCATTTAGTCTAAGACTTATTAACCAATGAAATTGCTCCATGTTGCTTGAAGAAAACAAGAAAATAATAATAATAAGCTCCGAATTAATAAAAAAATTAGGAGGGATTTTCACGGGAAAGATGGAGTAAGCTTTTGTTTGACGTCATGGTGCTCAGAGAAACGAAAAAGGGGAAGTATTCATCTTAGCTAAGTGATGTGCTTGAAAATCCAATTACAAGTACACGAAGCCAATTGAAGAATCAACTAAACAAATTCCACAAAGTGGCATGATTCCAATTGCCACATGAACTCTAATTGTATGAAATAACTTGCTTTGATACCAAATTATGATGTGCCTTGATTCCAAATCACAAGCACACAATATAAACGAATAATCAACGACACAAATTGGACTAAAAAATGGCGTGATGATCTTGATTCCAATTAAGAAAAATACCAAATGGAACTATGATAAAATAAGTACGTGATTTTCAATGGAAAATCACGCAATTACACTAGGATTCAATTTTAAATTGAAAAGATCAAATCTGAAATTATAACCCTAATCCATGTGAATGAACAAGTAACCACAAATTGTACCTAGATATTACTTACTAAACACAATTTGTAATAACAAAAAGGAAGATTGATATTACTCACAATCTATCTTTATTGATTCTTGCCACAATTTTACAAGAAATTGATAAGAGATCTTTGATTGCAAGGATGAAACCTCATGGCATAAAGTGTTTGTTTTCTCAAAATTATCAAAAGCTCCCTAAAAACCTTAGTTAGCAAGTATTTATACTTGCTCCAATTAGGGTAAAAATGTATTAAAAATTACAAGGATGCTACTAAATGGTTGGTTCCTATAAGCAACTATTACATAGATAAATGGTTTTCAAGTGGCCGGTTCTTCACTTCAATTGAACAATTTGTTGGACTGGTTCTTCTTTGGTTTATGTAGGTCCATGAATAACCCACAAGCTGAGCTTTAGCGAGTTTATCCATCGCCCCGTAAAAATCAACAAGTATATCTGCTGGAATGCACAACAAATAAGTAATAGAAAAGAAGTTATTATACAAATATTTTTGGGGTCGGATTATTCAAAGAGGACTCTCATCGCCAAATTTTGTAACCCTTTGGCTCTTGCCTTAGTGATCGGTTTTGTAGGATTTTGATTCCTATCACTAAGTGGAAAAACTTTTGAAAATAGTTTCCTAACTAGATAATGTTTAGTATGATTTTGAGTTTATAAATTTTTATCTAAAAGGCATGACAAACTTTGATATTATATAGATTAGCTTTTGAACTCTATCATTTAGTATTTGTAGTACATTCAATATGATTGGGTAAAAGACATGCTGAGGGTAAATAATTTTTATGATGAATGCAATTTGTTTAAGTACAAATTTAGTAATTATTATCTAAGGTAAATGGTAAAAGAAAAATTATTCCTTGATCTTAAATTTTTACTTTTGCTTGAGGACAAGCAAAGGCTTAAGTGTGGGGGAATTAGATAAGTGTTATAAAATACTTATTGATTTGTAACATTTACAATAGTCTTTGATTTAATTTTCTTATATTTTGCATGGATATTACACTTAATTGGCCTTTATTTTTATTTTAGAGCTTTGAAATGTAAATTTTGCTGAAATGGAAGAAAGATGTGAAATTTAGAGTAAAAATATCAATATTATAAGATTGGGAAGTATGACACAAAACACAATATGACCATGTTTGAAAACATGTTGAATAGATCAAGAAAAGGTATGACACAAAACACAACATGACCGTATTTGAAACCATGTTGAATAGATCAAGAAAAGGTCTTGATGGAGTAGCCGTGCAAAGCTACACAGCCAAGTACATGCCCGTGTTAAAGTGCATGTTGAATGCAAACTTTAGGAAATTTTGAAGTTGAAGAGTGTATGGGAATCAGCACAACCGTGCCATACCCATGCTAAGCAGAGATTTAACTTTCCAAATTAATTTTCCAAGTTCCGTTTTACTTTTCTAAAGAGCTATTCATCCTAAAGATTCAATTTCTTTCCATAAGAAGATAAGTTTCCTACTTCTTGGAGAAACCATTCCTATCTATTGAAGCGATATTTCATCATCTATAAAAATTTCGATTTTATTCTAGGAAAGTTTAACTTTCCTAGATGGGAGACTGTAGACACTCCCTTTTTGCCCCATTTTTTTTTTTAATAAAAAAAGCTAAAGTTGATTTACATTTTGCATGCATAACATGACAAGAAAAAAGCTTGGCCCAACTGGCTGAGCTCTTGACCACACATGCGAGAGGTATAGGGTTCGAATCACAGGGGATGCAATTTGCGTCCCAAATTGTTTTTAGCCAGGCGTGTGCAGCACACACGCATCTTTGAATTCGCAGGTCACCATAAAAAGAAAGGAAATAATATTTTTTTCTCCTATTTTGGACCCGATTTCATCCTTTTTTTGGCCAAATAAAATCAAACAAAAAATGGAAATCAATAGAGGGCATGGAATAGAATTGAAAAGAAATCAAATTTGAATAAATTGATAAAGGAAGTGCATAAAAAATATACTTAAAGTTCGGCTAAAATAAGGAAATACACATATGGGTTCGATTTTTTTTGGACAAAATCTTGTGTGTAATATTCTATTTAATGGCACATTTAGGGTAAGTGCAACTCTTGAAACACAAATATATCTTTCAATACTTCAATTATCACGAATTCGTGTTCAATTTTGGCAAAAAATATTCAAGAACCTTAAATAGCCATGAAGTTAATTTCGGTAAATATAAGTTTTGTCATTCAAAATTGATGCCATAAAGTTATAAATAGGACCATGGGGAAACGTTTAGAGGAGGCCTTCAGAAAGAAAAAACACAAATTTCAGTCAAAATTGCTCAAATTGCAACTCGCGAGTTCCCATTCTCTCTCTTCGATTTCTCTCAAACAAGAGAAAATTGAAACAAATCAAGACTACCAAACACTTTCCCATTACTTGAGGAGTGAAACCCAGTAGTCAATTAGGTGTAATATTCCCGGATTCGCTTCAATTAAATTGAAGAACAAGATATACGGTTCATGTCGTTTAAGCTTCGGTTTGCTTTAAATTGGGAAGGTTAGGAAGTTCGGATCGAGAAATTCGTTGAGGGATTTTATTTTCCACGTTGCCAAGAGTTGTTCTGACTGATCAATTTGCACCGTTGTTGGCCGGAGCTGCTTGAACTACCACCAACTGAACCACCGTTGGCCGAAAGCCCATAAGGTAAGCCTCCAAATCTTTCTCTAATTATTATTTTTTTTGTGAAATAATACATTAAATAATGATATTTTTTATTTAGAAATAATTAAATAATTAAATATTATTTATTACATTTGATTATCAAAAATAAAAAATATTAAAATAATAATAATAACAATGTACATATTCGTGTTTGTGTTTTATTACTCATCTAGAAAAATATTCTTTTTGAAAAATAAAGATTTTTAAATGGTTTTTTTTTCTAAAATTTAGGATTTTGTTTTAAAAAGACAAAAAATATAGGGTTTTAGAATTCTTTTCAAAATAAATAAATAAACGGTTAATAACGTAAAGTGAAAATTTATTTTCTATAAAATAAACCAAAAAATTAAATTTTTATAAAAAAAGTGAACTACGACTTGTCTGATCCTAAATAACGGATACGTAGGCACCTACAGGGTGACTTCAAATAATAATTTTTTTTTAATTAAACAATTTTTTTAAAAATAAAGTTTAATTTTGGAATGTTAAAGTGATAACCGTAAGGTTTTAATAGGATGGCCTCTAACTCCAAATCTTTGGTTTTATTCAAAATATTCTATATGGACTAGTAGCTAAATTAAGACTAATATGCTCAATTAGTCTTAATTTGATAATTTTCTCGATCTTGATCGAGTGGCGACTCCTTTTTCTCTATGTTAGATAAAAAATAAAATTTTTCCTAATTTTAGTTAAGGATTTACATTAAATGGGCAAAAGGTTTAATGTAAATCAAATTAGGAAAAATGAATAAAAAATTAAACTCAACAGGATGGCGACTCCACTGGGGATCCAAGTGGGCTAGCCACTCAAACCTTCCAAAAATAAATTTTATTTATTTATTTATTCATTAGAATTATTTATTGAAGTTTTATTATTATTCTTTATTATATTTTGTACTAACTTTTGTTTATGCAAGATTAGGATTTATTTATTTCCAATGTGTGTTAAATATGGTCAAACCCAGACCGTCTTAGGACCTTAGGAGGGGAGCCATTATGTAAGTTTCGAGCATAGTGGAATGACCACCGTTCATGGTCGAATAGACTACCCCACTCAAACTTCGATGTAACCCATGATCCGTTTCTTCGAAAACGTGAGAGGATACAAAGTTTGGGAACTTTTAGAACCTACCTTGTGCATACATGAAGTCAGAAATTGGCAAGTAAATGCTAAAGTGATGTAAAACAAAGTTGTAAATGCAAGTTTTGAAGTATTTTCCCTATAAAAGTAATATTGTAATTAGAGATGTAATTTTTATTTTTAGTTTTAGAAAAATGTAAAGTAGGAACTTTTGTAACAAAAGATTGTTAGTTGTAATTTCCTCTTGTAATTTTCTAGATGGCTAGCATTGAGAAACCATTAAACCTAATGCTCATACTAAATTTTTGGTTCACCCTCTACCATCCTGAAGAACGGGCTTACTTCAATAAGAAGATTAGGCCAATTCTATCTCTCATGAAGATTGAGGCAAACATTTCCCTGATCCGGGCCATGGTACATTTTTGGAAATCAGAATCGGTAGCATTTTTCCTTGGTCCACATGAAATCACACCAACAATAGAGCAATATACTCAACTTCTCTAAGCCCCTCCATTGGCAAATAGAGTATATGTACCAAATCTAGAATCAAGGCCAGCTAGCATTTTCAGCAAGCTATTAGTAATCCGTAAATCAGTAATTAATGAAACACTAGGAAAGTTTAATGGACATTGCATCCGTCTAACAGACTTGCAAACATGGTTTGGAGCTCAATATGATGCTAAAGATCGGAAAGATGTCCTATGTGGAGACCCAAAAAATTTCAACAAAACAGAGTTCATGCTTATATATTATCAACATTTGGAACTCTCTTATTTCCTACTAGGGTCTTTTACATTCATTATAGGGTAGTTGAGCTAGTGGCCTCATTTCTAGAAGGAAAATCTTGTATTCCCGCTCTCTTAGTTGAATAAATTCATAACTTGAACTTTGTAAAGAGAAAAAGGAATGCCATTTTCAGAAGCAACATCAACCTTCTCCTAATTTGGTTTGTAAGCCACATCAAATGCTTTGAGCTGAACATGATTAGACGGTTATTGGCCTATCAGATTGATCTCATTGAATCTTGTGGAGAAAGAATGAAATTACCTGATGACATCCCTAGCTACTCTTGGGTTGAGATACTTGAAATTTTCACTATGGATGACATCCTATAGACTGCCAAATGGAGAAATTGCAACAAAATCATCCTAAAGTGCAAAGATTTTCAAGTAGTTCCATTAATTGGGCTTAATTGGTGCACAGGCTACCATCCACATTTAGTGGTGCATCAATTTGGCACTATTCAAGATATAGTCCATAAGCCATCACTACAATCAATTACATTTGAATATCAAAGCCCTAGCATGATAATTGTTGATAAGGTAGCTAAGTTGTTGGGAATAAAGGCTTTGTAGGAATCCTAAATTGAAAGCCCTAATATTGATTTAGGCGAATTTAAAGGCGAAGTTGGAAAACATCGGGCCACTAGGGATTTCATCATCAATCAACTGTACAAAACCGGCAAGAGAATCTACCAAGCTCCTGATATCAGACATCCTGCACCAAGTAATCCTTGCCTAGAGATGAAAACCTATATAAAACAGGTGCAAGCTTGAAGGGAGGTTCACTTTGATTGCTTGGAAGTTGAGGTAGATACTTGGAAGAACAGATTCAAAGAGTTATAAAAAAAAAAAAAAAGCTTTAGAACCCTAACTAAGGATGGCTCATCAGAAGATCAAAGAGTTAGAAGCCTTAACCAGTCAAGTAAAGGGACACAAAAGGAAGCCATTACAGGAACCAGAAGCTAAAAAAATTAAACGTTAGGTTTTTTTTTTTTTTTTTTTCACAATGTAATCAAAACTTTGAGATTTGTAGTAATAATAAAATTTCAATAAATCTTTAATGATTACTTACCAGTTTCCATACTTGCATCTGCTTGAATCATGCATGCATACTAATAAATATTTTTTCACTAAAAAAAACCTGCAAGTGTTAATTTGAAGAGGTTTCAAGATAGTGCCTAAACAGTAGAACCCCATAAGAAGTCTATATAACACTCGTTCCAGAGTTAAGATGTCAAGCAACAACAACATTGGTGACACTGTTGCTAATCAAAGAATGATTTCATTGGAACAAACAGTGCAGAATCTCAATGATCAGGTTAAATTTCTGGTAGAGAGTCTTACTCTCTTGCGATCCACTCAATTGAATCAGGGAGGCAATTCGCACGGGGGGGGGGGGGGGTTGGGTGTGGGGTGCAGAAAGGAAAAAATGTTGAAATTCCACCTCTTGAAAATGAAGAAATCAATTCTATGAACAATCCTACATTTGATGTGGAACCTAAACCAAAGGGTTAAATTTTGTATCATCCTGAAAAACTACAAAGGCAAATGGAGGAAAGGCAGAAAGAGATGGAGAGGAAAGTTTACCAACAATTTGCTAACAAAATAAGAACCGTAGAAGGACTAGATGGATATAAGCCAATCGACATATCTGACTTGACAGTTTTTGATATGCTGCCTATCCTGAAAAGTTTAAAGTACCAGAATTTGAGAAATACGATGGTACTGGATGCCCAAAGATGCATACCGGATTATATGTCCGAAAAATGGGCAAGTATGTGCAGTATGATCAATTAATGGTACAAACTTTTTAGGACAGTCTTATTGGACCTGCCCTAACTTGGTATGCGCAATTGGACCTCAACTAAATCAACACTTGGGAAAGGTTAGCTTAGGCATTCTACGGATAGTATAAATTTAACATTGAGGTTACTCCTTCAGTGTGGGATTTAGGAAGTATTCGTAAGAAACATAATGAGTCCTTTAAAGAATATGCTCAGTGTTGGTGAGCTTAAGCTGTAAGGGTCAGTACCCTAATCTCTAAGAAGGAATTGACATCTATCTTCATCAATACATTGGAGAAACCTTATTTCACTCACCTGATTAGGCAAACCTCTTCAAGCTTCGCAGAAGTAGTAGCAGCAAGATGTAGGATCGAAAATGCTATCACTTTTGGAAAATTGCCTGAAACATCCAGAGCAACCTCATTTAAACCTTTGAATCACATCAAAGGAAAAGAAACCACCATTGGCATGGTTAATTCTAGTAGGAATAATCGACCAACCTCTCACCTTTCCTTCCAAACACTAAACACTCCAATCTAACTACAACCAAACAACCAACCTCAAATGAACAAACCTCCTAGACAATTCACCCGTATCCTAATTCCATTAAGCCAAGTTTTCACTAGCCTCAAAGTTGATAATCTAATCAGCTTCGAAATCCCCAATGAGAGATACAGGCTTAGAAACTATGACCCCAACCTCAAATGTGAAGACCATGTGAGGTAGGTAGGACATTCAACAGATAGGTGCTGGAGACTCAAAAATAAAATCCAGGATCTAATTGATGCAAGAGTAGTGCAATTAGACTTCATTGAGTCACCTACGCCTAATGTCAACAATAACCCACTTCCCAATCATGGCCTTACCATTAACATGATCACCTTAAAAACACCTAAGCTAGAAATTGAATTAGATAAGTTGCCAATAGAATAGATAACGTGGAACTTGCAACAAGCTGGCTTACCACTATTAGTCAATCCAAGCAACATAATACAAGCCAAGTTAGTCATTTCTCAATTGTTATTGGAAGGCAAAATTCAGTCAGCAGACATTTGGGAAATGCTAATTCCCAAGCCTGATAGATTAATAACTAAAAAATAATTAAAAAGAAGATGTCATGCAGGTGATCCTATGGTTAGTTTGTAAGGACAACCTTTAAGGAAGTTTAATTATTTTGTTGACTATTCTATCCAATCACCGATTTATGAAGAGCTTACTCCAAGTGGTTGGGGTTCAGATTTTGAAAAGGAAGACAGCTCCTAAAATGAAAAGAAGAATGATCAAACAATTAACATGATAGGACCTGACTTTAAACTAGTGCTCTTAAAATGTTACAAAAAGCTAGAGCAAGAGCAAAATATCCCAAAAGTTAAGAAGTATACTTTCCATATTCCCTTAGCACCTGAAACTTATAAGGCTGCCCCATTTAATTATGAGGTGATGAATAAAGAAAAATCTCCAAGTTTTATCATTGGAGGGATTGCTATGTCAGGAAAGGTCTATAATCCTGAAGAAAAGACCACAAAAAAGGCTGAAACTAATGATGAAGTCATAAAACCAGAAGTAGAAGAAGAAAAGATAACAGCCTTTTCAAAGATGATTAAGTCCAGTGAATACAAAATCATGAACCAATTATCAAAAACCCCAGCTCAGATATCCCTTATGGATCTTCTACTCTCTTTTGAACCTCATAAAGAAGCCTTGTTTAAGACTTTGAAGGAGGTCAAAGTGCCATAGGGAATGTCTAACAACTTTTGAGAAACTTTGGCTGAATGCCTTTCATAATTCATGTTCAAGTATATCTATACATTAGGAGGATATCTTTCTAAGCAACTATATCTTACAAACTAGGAAAATAAATCTTCCTCTACCAAAATATACAATACAAAATATACAATACAAAATATACATGCCATATTTACAAACTAAGTCATGAAACAAATATCTAAGTATTCACGGCCGTGTTATACGGCCATGCCTTCTAGCCATGTATTAGGTCGTGTATGCTTCTGGTAGCTACCTGACACAATATACGGCCGTGTCTTCTGACCGTGTATCCGGCCGTGTATGTTTCTAGGAAGTACCTGACACAACACACGGTCGTGCTTATATTTGTGTATCCGGCCATGTATGTTTCTGGGAGGTTCCTGACACAACACATGGCCGTGTCTTCTAACCGTGTATCCGGCCGTGTATGTTTCTGTGCTTCCAAACCTTCTTGATTGATATCCCCCCTCAAATTGATGCAGACTGATCAAGAAGCATCAATTTTCCAACAAGAAATTGATGATGTTGCCGAGAAAGAGCCTTAGTAAATATATCAGCCGTTTGAAGATCCGAAGATATATGCGGAAGAGAAATAACACCATTATCATAAGCTTCTTGAATAGAATGACAATCCACTTCAATATATTTCATACGCTCATGAAAAACAGGATTAGCAGTAATCTGAACAGCACTAGTATTATCGACATGAAGAGAGGTAGACCCAAGTTGAGGAAAACCAACCTTAGCCAACAAACCGCGAAGCCAAATAATCTCAGAGCAAGCAGACGACGTAGCACGATATTCGGACTCAGTAGAAGACTTAGACACATGATCTTGTTTCTTACTCTTCCAAGAAATTAAAGAGTTACCAAGAAACATACACCAACTAGTAATAAAGCGACGTGTATCAGAACAACCAGCCCAATCAGCATCACTATATGTGGTTAAGTGAATGGGAGACTCTGCAGAAAAGAACAAACCCCGATGAGAAGTCCCTTTTAAATACCGAACAATACGGCGAACTACTGCTAAATGAAGATGTGTAGGTGCCTGCATAAATTGACTAACTTGTTGTACAGCAAATGAAATATCAGGACGTGTAATAGTTAGATAATTGAGACTTCCAACAAGTTGTCGATATAGAGATGGATCAGATAGAAAGTCACCATCATGTCGTTGATATTTAACATTCACTTCCAAAGGAGTATCGACAGAATGTCCCTCTTTGAGACCAGCTAAAGCAATAAGTTCCTTAGTATATTTATGTTGATGAAGAAAAATACCAGCAGAAGAAGAATGAACCTCAAGACCTAAGAAATAAGTTAACGAGCCCAAATCCTTCATATGAAATGAACCTTGAAGGCGTTCTTGTAACTGAGACATTAATTGAGTATGAGATCCTGTGATAACAATATCATCAACATAGACTAACAACAAGACAATTCCCTTGTCAGTCTTGCACAGGAATAATGAAGAATCATACTGACTTTGAATAAAAGAGAAGCTAAGAAGAGTATTACGAAACTTCTCAAACCAGGCCCGTGGAGCCTGTTTCAAACCGTATAGAGACCGTTTGAGCTTACAAACATCATGTGAGGGTGTGGAAAACAATCCTGGAGGAGGAGTCATATAGATATCTTCCTTGAGGTCTCTATGCAAAAATGCATTCTTAACATCCATCTATCATAAGAACCATCCTTTAGATGCAGCAATAGATAGAATAAGCTGGATAGTTGTCATCTTAGCCACAGGTGCAAAGGTCTCTTCATAATCAATGCCATATTCCTGTCGATTGCCAAGAGCTACCAACCTTGCCTTATATCTGTCGAGGGAACCATCGGATCGAATCTTAAGAGAATAAACCCATTTACAACCAATGGGTTTAACACCAGCAGGATAGGAAACAATATCCCAAGTGTGATTCTCTTGAAGTGCTTAAAGTTCCTCTTACATGGCTTTTATCTAGTAAGGTTGTTTAGTAGCCTGAGAATAAGAGGTAGGAATGGTAGTATTAGTTACAATTGCAGAATAGCCATATCTATCTGGAGGACGAGTGTGCCGAGTTGATCATCGAAGAATCATTGAAGCATTTTCAGGAGCAGGGCCAGAAAGGACAAGTCCAGGCTTGAACTGTTTATCAAAATAAGAATTATCAAAGTGAGGAAGCACAACAGTATCAGATGTCGAAAAATGTTGCTAAAAATAGTATTCATGTTCAAAGAAAATCACACCCCGAGAGATATGCCATCTATTATTAATCGAATCATAACACACAAAACCTTTATGATTAGGACTGTAACCCATAAAGCCACATCGAACAGATTGGGCTGACAACTTATGACGTTCATGGGTAGGTAAATGAACGAAACAAACACATCCAAAAGTATGTAGCATATGATAATTAGGATGTTTACCAAACACTCGTTGATAGGGAGAATCAAACTTCAATTGTTGAGATGGTAAGCAATTAATCAGATAAACGGCAGTAGATAAAGCTTTGGTCTAAAACTTAGCTGGAACAAAAGATTCTAACAACAATGTGCGCACCACATCTAACAAATGTCGATTTTTTCATTCGGCAACTCCATTCTACTGAGGTGTATAAGGACATGAGTGTTGTGAAACAATACCCTTGTTATGAAGAAATGCTTGAAACTCATGAGAAATATATTCACCACCATTATCAGACTGTAAGATTTTAATAAGTGGAAAACTGAGTCTCAATATATGTCACAAAGGTTTGAAACACAGTAAACACGTCTGTTTTGGAATGCAAAAAATAAATCCATGTAAATCGACTGTAATCGTCAATAAATGTCACAAAATATTTATACTGATCATGTGAAATAATTGGTGTAATTCCCCAAACATCACTATGAATAATGTCAAAATATTTATTGGCATGACTACCCAAAACAGGAAAAGGCAATGTCTTACTTTTGCCTAGTTTACAAGAAGAACAATCAACTAATAAGTTCTTATTTATGGAACCGAGGACACCGCTTTGCAACAAATGATTCAAAACAACATTATTTGGATGACCTAAGCGTCTATGCCAGATGCCAACCTTATTGTTAACAACTAAAGAAGCTAATGACAAAGTCCGAGGAACGGTAAATTGTAATGGAAATAACCTGCCCACTTTAGGCCCCTTCGCTATCACCTTCCTTGACACTTGATCCTGCACAGTACAACCATCACGAGAAAAGTGGACATCACAGTTATTATCCACCATTTGCCCAACAAAAAGTAAGTTAGTAGATAATTTAGGAGAAACCAAGACATGTCGAAAGGAGGAGCTAATATCACCAACTGTCATAATAGGAATATTATTTCCATCAGCAACCTGAATGTGTTGAGTACTAGTATATGGATGTTGATTATGCAGTAAATCAAATGTGCCAGTCATATGATTTGTGGCGCCAGAATCAACAAACCAAGGAACATAATTACTAGTCTTACCTTTCCCTTGAAGACCAAGAGCAGAGAAGGCAGAGAGGATCATCTGTTCAACCATATCTGGTGTGAGAACAGATTGCTTGTTGCTAGCAATTATGGATGTCGAACCAAGATTGCAAGAGTCGGATACCGTAGCATGAAAAGCTTGTGGCGTTCTGTTTTGAGGCCTTGTAGGACACTCCTTAATAATATGTCCTTTTTTCTTGCAATAATTACAGAACTTCTTACTACAATGCCGAGCAATATGACCAAATTCTTTGCAGCTGTAACACTGCATTGTTCCCTTTCCTCGGGTCTGAGCAACATATGCAACATTAACTATTCCAGATGATCCACCAGTTGCACCAATAGCAGCTTGTGTCGCCAATCTTTGTTCCTTGCACAGCAATTCCCCAAAACATACATCCAAACAAGGTACTGGATCTCTATTCAGTAACCCAGCCCGAGCGGTTTCAAATTCAAGTCTGAGCTTCATCAAAAACTGATCACGATGACTCACTTCATGAACAGCCTGAAGACTAGCCAAACTCTCATTTGACACCTTAGCATAGATAATACCAGAATATTTGCTCCATAAATTAAGGAATCCAGAATAATATTGTTCAATTGAGAGATTACATTGACTATAATTACTCATATCAAGTTCCAATTGGAAACGTCTTGCTGTATTATCTTGATTGTAGACGCGCTCAAGTATTCCCACATTTCTTTTGCTGTGCCAAAGGATCATAAGTTGTTCACCATGTGAGCCTCAATAGATTCCAAAATCCAAGAAACAATCTATGCATCTTTTGCCTCCCATTGACCACGATCTTTTGACTCTGTAGGAGCTGGAGAAGACCCGTGAATATGACCTCAAAGCTCCTTCCCTTTCAAAAACATCTTGAACTAAAATTCCCATGCAGCATAATTCTTTTCCGTAAATCTAATAGCTAAGATCTCATGTGTTTTCTCAGAAGACATTCTAAACCAAATTGTCACTCACAACTTGATTATCAAAAATTGTTGATTGGAATGAATCAACCTAAAGCCAAAAACAACTAAGAACAAACCAGCAATTCCAAGACTAAAAAGAGAACTATGGATTCAGCGCAATACTCAGTTGTGTGGCTCTGATACCATAACAACTTTTGAGAAACTTTGGCTGAATGCCTTTCATAATTCATGTTTAAGTATATATATACATTAGGAGGATATCTTTTCAAGCAACTATATCTTACAAATTAGGAAAATAAATCTTCCTCTACCAAAATATACATGCCATATTTACAAACTAAGTCACGAAACAAATATCTAAGTATTCACGGCCGTGTTACACGGCCGTGCCTTCTAGCCGTGTATGCTTCTGGTAGCTACCTAACACAATACACGGTCGTGTCTTCTAACCGTGTATCCGGCCGTGTATGTTTCTGGGAAGTACCTGACACAACACATGGCTGTGCCTTCTGTCCGTATATTCGGCCGTGTATGTTTCTGGGAGGTTCCTGACATAACACACGACCGTGTCTTTTGATCGTGTATCCGGCCGCGTATGTTTCTGTGCTTCCAGACCTTATTGATTGATAATGTCTATTGAAAAATTAGGGTATATTGTCAATTCTATTTTTGCCATTGATCAGATATCCTTTTCAATAGAAGAACTGGGAGAAGAAGGTAATCAACATGATAGTTTCTAGAGTCCTCATTGATAATGGGTCATCCCTCAACGTATGCCCTCTAGCTACTCTTAAATTACTGGGTATTGATGCAGCTAACATCAAACTAAGTTTTACCACAATGAGGGCTTTTGATGGATCGAAAAGAAGAATTGCAGGGGAAATTGAATTAATGGTGGAAATTGGCCCACAAATATTTGGAATTCCTTTCCAAGTCTTAAACATTCTAAGGTCCTTCAAGATTACGCCATTTATAAAGAAAGACCATACCCTACATAGGAGAAGAAAACCCAGATGACCTTGGGCTCTAGATCTTTAATGAGGTTTACATGATTGCTAGTTCCAGAAGATAGGGAAGTAAAAATGTGTTATTCAAAGAGGGTCAAACAGGGACATTCGGTCTTGGATATGTCCCTACTCCAGAAGAAGAATTTCAAATGAGATTCAAGCAGCGAAGAAAGGGTGATAGACTGTACAATACCCCAATGAGTTTTCCACTAATCCAGACAACATTCACCCACCCGGCTACTGCTGAGACACCGATACTAGCAAAAGAAGACAAGTCCAATAAGCTTACCAAGAGGCAACAGTAAGAATCGATGGGCATATCTCGCGACTCCCAATTACTTCAAAATTGGTTCTCTTTCCCTTTAAATAGCAATAAAACTGCTTTAGAGTAAGAATGAATCATGGTTCAGTATTCATTAAGTTTTCATTTCAATAAATGTAACTCACATGAATGAAAGCAATAAAATTTTGAATTCATTTCTTCTACTCATTCATTTTTTTTTTCTCTCTTACACTTATCCAGATCTAATGATGAAAATCGGGGATATCTCGCACACATAGAGAATAAAAATGATATCACCTCTAACTCTACGGGTTTAGATGAGGTCAATGACCACAAAGTGATTCAAGAAAACTGGCAACAACATGAGCAAAGTAGCATTTCATTTGATGAGTTGATTGAAACGGTCAACCTAGGAAACCAAGATAATCCTAAGAACCCTAAAATTGGAGGCAATCTTAATAATGAACAACAAAGAAGGTTGACCTAGCTATTATTCAAATACCTTGATGTATTCACATGGTCTTATGAAGATATGCCGGGACTTGACCCATCGATTATAGTTCATAAGCTACCTACACAAGAAGATATCAAACCCAAGAAACAAAAATTAAGACGATTTCGACTTGATATTTTATTGAAAATTAAGGAAGAAGTCAAGAAATTATTGGAGGTTGGGTTTATTGAACTATCGGATTATCCTGAATGGGTAGCTAACATAGTCCTTGTAATAAGGAAAAATGGGAAAGTCTATGTAAGCGTAGATTTTTCAGATCTAAATCAAGCTACACCAAAAGACAATTTCCCTTTACCTCACGTAGATGTCCTGGTAGATAATATTACTGGAAATAGTCTTTTTTCGTTCATGGATGGCTTTTCAGGGTATAACAAAATCAAGATGTTAGAGGAACATAAAATCAAGACAACCTTCATGACAACCTGAGGCACCTTTTGTTATAAGGTTATGCCCATTAGTCTCAAGAATGCTGGGGCAACATATTAAAGAGCAATGGTTTCGTTATTTCATGACATGATACACCAAGAAATTGAGGTGTATGTTGATGATTTAATTGCTAAATCCAAAGAAGGGGAAGACTACATAGATACTCTGAAAAAGTTGTTTGAATGGTTAAGAAAATACTAGTTGAAACTTAACTCGGAAAATGTACTTTTGGAGTTACCTTTGGGAAGCTATTAGGTTTTATGGTCAGTCAAAAGGGCATCAAACTGGATCCAGATAAGGTTAAAGCAATATTGGAAATGCCACCTCCGCGTACACTCAAAGAAGTTAGGGGACTACTTAAACGCCTGAATTACATTACTCGGTTCATTTCTCAACTCACAGAAAAATGCCGCCCTTTATTCAAACCACTCAAGAAGAATGCCGCCACCAAGTGGAATGAAGAATGTGAAACAACTTTCATAGAAATCAAGTAGTATCTCATGAATTCTCCAGTACTAGTAGCCCCTAAAATTGGGAAACCATTATTCTTATACTTGACAATACTACCTGAATCTATGGGGTTCATGCTTGGTCAAAAGGACGAAGAAGGAAGAGAACAAACCATTTACTACTTGAGTAAGAAATTCACTGAGGGGGAACAAAAATATTTGGAAATAGAGAGAACATGTTGTGCATTAGTTTAGGTCATGCATCGACTCAGATAATATATGCTCTACTATTTAATTGAACTGTTAACAAGACATGATCACTTGAAGTATTTAGCAAACAAACTAACCTTAATTGGTAGGATTTCTAAATGGCAAATGTTGTTGTCTAAATTCGACATCAGCTATATAAACCAGAGTTCAGTCAAAGGTTAGGTTATAGCAGATCAATTGGCTAGACATCCACTTGAATAAAGTTCTTAAGAACCGCAAGCACAATTTCCAGATGAAGAAGTATTGATAACTGAATCTGATCTTAACACCAAAGAAGAAAAACTTCTCAAATGGAAATTGTATTTTGATGGAGCCGCTAGTGTATATGGTTGTGGAACAGGGGTAGTGCTGGTTTCGCCTAAAGGCAACCAATTCCCTGTAATGACGAGACTCACGTTCCCATATACTAACAACATTACTGAATATGAAGCATGCATTATCGGTCTTAAAATGGCCTTGAATATGGGAATTCATAAATTGGAAGTGTATGGGGACTCCTCACTCATCATTTGTCAAACCCGAGGAGAATATAAGACCAAGGATCCAAAATTGGTACCCTATCACCAACATTTGTTAAGGTTAATGGAGAATTTTGAAAAGATCACGTTCACCTACATACTAAGGATGCAAAATCAATTTGCCGATACTCTAGCTACATTAGCATCTTTGATCCAAATATCAGGAGAGGTAGAAATCTAACCTTTCAAGATTGAGATTGAAGACAAACCAACTTTTTGTCTAGCCATCGAAGAAACACATGATGATAAGCCTTGGTATTATGATATTAATAACTTCCTTCAAGAAGGAAAATATCCCAAAAAGGCCGATCGAAAAGTGTTCAAAAGGTTGGCAAGTCATTTTCTGCTGAGTGGGTCCACAATATATAAATGATCTTTTGACAACACATTATTGAGATGTGTAGATGGGAAAGAAGCAAACACTCTCATAAAAGAGATACGTGAGGGAATATGTGGACCGCATATGAATGGTCACATGTTAGCTAGGAAAATCATGAGATTGGGTTATTACTGGTTGACTATAGAAATTGACTACATCAAACATGTGAGACATTGTCATCCCTGTTAAATTTATGCTAATAGAATAAATGCTCCACCTTAGGAACTTCATATACTTTCTTCACCATGGCCATTCTCAATGTAGGGTCTAGACATAATTGGACCAATCAACCCGAAAGCTTCCAATGGTCATCGGTTCATATTGGTGGCTATTAATTATTTCACCAAATGAATTGAAGCTTCCTCATATACTAACGTCACAAAAGGAGTAGTTGTCAAATTCATCAAGAGGGACATTATTGCTCAGTAGCGATCTCTTGAGTCGATTATTACAGATAGTGGCACAAACCTAAAAAACAAGCTCATAACAGAATTGTGCCAATATTTTGGAATCAATCATAGGAATTCTACTCTATATCGACCACAAATGAATGGAGTTATTGAAGCGGCTAATAAAAACATCAAACGGATTATTGAGAAAATGGCTATTACTTATAAAGACTGGAATGAGATGTAATCATTCGCACTCATGGCATATTGAACCTCTGATACGAACCATGCCAACCCGTGACGAAACCCAATACCAATACGTTCGGAATTCGTTGCCTAAGACGCCCAAACACCTAAAGTGGAAACCGCGACCCGTTGTCTATAAGCGAGACAAGAACCTTGGTATAAGAATGAAGACGCCACAATCGGGATGGAAGACTGATTGATAAGTCGGGATGAACGCCACGGAAATCAATCTGATAAGTTTGATTTAGTTCTTGAAGAACCAAGAGAGGTGCCTCTCAAAAGTGTTTAATGTTCAAAGATGAAAAATCTTTTTTGTTCTAAACCCTAGGAGCTTTTATACTAAGGTTATAATTCGTAAAAAACAAGTCCAAAACGACATAGCTTAGATAAATTGCGTAAAAACACGAAACAGAAAAAGCTGGCCGGCAGGGGATACACGGCCGTGTACATGGCCGTGTACCTTTCTGTACAACTTCTGGGAACATACACGGCCATATACACGACCGTATACTTTGACTGTGTACTTTTTTGTGCACATTCCGGTCACATACACGTTCGTGTACTTCTGGTCATGTATCTTTCTGTGGATTTGCTTGTCTCCATACACGGCTGTGCCTTTTAGCTGTGTATGATTCTGTGCAATCTTGGAATTCCTACACGGCCGTGCCTTGAAAGTACACGCCCTCTTCAACCCGTGTCTAGTGTGACTTGTATAAAAGCAAGGGTCTTCCCATGGTTGTTCCAATCCGTTCCAACTTCATGATTGCTCCAATCCTTTCCGACTTCATGGATAACCTTTATCAACCCGTTAAGTGCTTCCTTAAATCGTTTCACTTGATTTCTTGTGATCGGTCCAAGCGGCACTTTAAGAGGATCGACATTTCTTCTTACGGCTTGGCTCTCATCATGGATGTCATCATTCCCTTCCTCTTGAAAAGGATTTGTCCTCAAATCATTGCCTGCATCAAATGGACTCAGATCAGTAACATAAAATGTGGCACTTACTGGATACTTACCTGGTAAAGTTTTCTTGTAGGCATTATCATTGATTTTCTCAAGCATCGGAAATGGACCGTCCCCCCTAGGGTTCAACTTGGATCTCCTCTGCAATGGAAAACTCTCCTTGCGAAAATGCACCCAAACCCAATTTCCAGGCTGAAAAATCTTGGTTCTCCTGTCCTTGTTCACCCTTAAAGCGACCTTGGCATTTTGTTTTACAATCCTAATCTTTACCTGTGCATGTAGCTTTCTCACGAAATCTACCTTAGAATCAGCAACAAAACTCACAGACTTGTTAAGTGGCAATGGCAATAAATAAATAGGAACCAATGGGTTAAAACCATACACAATCTTAAATGGTGAACAATGAGTAGTGCTATATAAAGCCCTGTTATATGCAAACTCCACAAATGGTAGACAGTCTTTCCAAGTTCTAATGTTCTTCTCTATGATTGCCCCTAACAATTGAATTAAAGTCCTGTTAACCACATCAATTTTCCCATCAGTTTGTGGGTGACGGATAGTCGAAAACATTAGTTTAGTTCTCCACTTTTCCCACAATACTCTCCAACAATGACTTGAAATCTTTACATCCCGATCACTAACAATGCTACTAGGTATACCATACGGACGCACTACCTCTCTAAAGGACAAATCAACAATGTGTATAGCATCATCAGTTTTATGACAAGGAATGAAATGAACCATTTTAGAAAACCTATCCACAACCACAAAAATAGAATCTCGTTCATGCCTAGGCCTAGATAATCTTAACACAAAATCTATGGAAGTGTCTATCCAAGGCTCATGAGGAATGACACTATACTCATATAACCAATCTAAGAAGTCATCTAAATAAGGAATGGGATGACGATACTTTACCGTAAGGTTGTTGATGGCACGGCAGTCAACACACATTCTCCATGTCCCATCCTTCTTAGGCACCAAAATCACAGGCACTGCCCATGGACCCATGCCTTCTCTCACGTATCCCTTCTCCATTAACTCATCTACCTGCCTTTGGAGTTCCTTCGGAAAGACATTTTCAAAATCCTGCACAAGAGACACAACCACACTAGGCAAAGCAATAGATAATTCGTTAGTAGTCAAACATGTTTCTTTAAAAACCAGCAACAACATAGGTTGCCTCATCACTAACACTCTCCTTACTACACTCACTATTGCCACACAACTCTCCTTTTGCAAGGCTGCCCTCTCCTTTTCACTCACCACCAAAGTTGATCCCCCTTCAACTTGGCCTCTCACACTCTTTCCAGCCTTCCTCTCCTTTTCCTTTTGATCTTGACTCTTATATTCCTTTTTCTTCTCATTGTCTTTTGCTCTCTTACTCTCACTCTGCTTTTCACTCACCTTATGTTTTGCAAACGACTGTTGTAGCTGCAACTGATCCTCATACACTTGTTTAGGTGTTAAAGGTTTAAGGTTAAAACTTTTCCCTTAGTGAACAAGCGTATACTTGTTAGAAAAGCCATCATGAACAACCTTCCTATCAAATTGCCATGGCCTCCCCAACAACACATGACATGCTTGCATTGGCACTACATCACATAACACCTCATCCTCATACCTTCCAATGCGAAAACCAATCAAGGCTTGCTTACTCACCTTAGTCTCACCACTATCATTCAACCACTGCAATTTATATGGACTAGGGTGTCTAACAATTTTGAGCCCCAGCCTCTCAACAATAAAGTTACTCACTACATTGGTGCAACTCCCTCCATCAATGATTAAACTACAAATGTGATCTCCTAGATAACGTCTAGTATGAAATATATTCTCTCTTTGCACCTCCTCTTCTTCCTTCACCTGCACATTCAAAGCTCGCTTCACTAATGCCACTAACCTTCCCATTGCAGGCTCCTCATCATCACTAGCATCCTCTAATGGAGGCATATCATCTTCTTCACTATCCCCCTTAGTCTCATACTCTCCATCATCACGCAAAATCATCACACGCCTATTTGGACATTGACTAGCAATATGGCCTCTACCTTGGCATTTAAAGCATCTAATGTCACGATTTCTAGAAGTAGAAGATTCAGGGTTACCTTGATTACCAGGAGTAGAACCCGCTTGCCTCAGCTCTCCTTTTGGTTTGGTGGGTAAAGGCTTTTCTTCTTTCTTCCATTGGTTGGTCTTCCAAGCGGATGAACCATGACCCTGTGGAAACCGTGCATTACTACTACGTTTCCTCTTGTGCTGGTTCTCAACCTTTATAGCCATGTGAACCATATCCTCCAATTCTACATAATGTTGCAATTCAACCACATTTTGGATTTCTCTATTCAACCCATCAAGAAACCTAGCCATTGTAGCCTTTCTATCCTCCTCTACATTCGCCCTAATCATAGTGACTTCCATCTCCTTGAAATACTCATCTACACTTCGGCTTCCCTGCCTCAGAGTTTGCAACTTGTTGTGCAATTCACAATAGTAATACGCAGGCACAAACCGCTTCTTCATCACTCTTTTCATCTCTTCCCAAGACTCAATAGGTGGCTCGCCACCCCTTCTCCTATTCAACATTAGTTGATCCCACCACACTATAGCATAATCTGAAAACTCAATGGCAGCAAGTTTTACTTTCTTTCTCCCACTATAGTTGTGACAATCAAACACCATCTCTACCTTTTTCTCCCACTCTAAGTACGCCTCGGAATCATTCTTCCCTTGGAAAGGAGGAATCTTCATCTTTATGCTACTTGATTGATCAACCTCTCTATTCCTATCTCCTCTATCTTCCCAATCTCTAGTTCCTCTATTCCGACCACTATAGTCTCTATAACTCCCAACAGAAGGCTCATCAAAGTCATCATCCGTCATTTCTTCTCCACCCCTCGGTACTCTCCTAGAACGACTCTCCCTCTTATGCCCTTGGAATATGTTTGTAGATTACTCGAGTCTTTGATCTACCGTCTCATGAATTTGTTCCATTCCCTCTTGGGACATCCTCTTCATTTCACCCCTCAACGCCTCAATTACTAACCTAGCATCAAACCTTCCCCTCTCACCTTCAGGAGAATGTTGTCTCGACATTGTCCCTGTAGAAAAGATTAGTACTAACACAAATATATATATAATTAAACCTCACGATACATTCCCTTACGTGTTTCGCTCAAATGATGATATCACATAGTCACTCGTGTATTCTCACAAACAATGATGATATCAACTCGCCAATTCCTCTTCTCAATTCTCTTGGAACTAACCCGAACTACACAAATTTCCTTCCATAGAATTCAAAAAAACAAATTTAGGGTTCGTAAATTTTCCTCTATTTTTCTATCCGATTTTTTTTTTCTCTTGGTTGTTGCTCTTGATCAACGTTTTTCTTTTCTTTTCTTTTCTCTTCTTTTTTTTTTGTCGTGATTTTTACTCTTTTTTTTTTAAATTTTTTTTAACAATCGCCTAGGCGATATTACACTATCAAAAGACAATCAATACTACGAAATTGAATACGATAATTGATATGAATGATTGGAGTTAGGGTTTTTGATATTACCTTCCTCAACCGAACTTGATGTTTTAACAAACCTAAGCTCTGATACCAAACTGATGCGAACCATGCCAACCCGTGATAAAACCCAATACCAATACGTTCGGAATTCGTTGCCTAAGATGCCCAAACACCTAAAGTGGAAACCGCGACCCGTTGTCTATAAGCGAGACAAGAACCTTGGTATAAGAATGAAGACGCCACAATCGGGATGGAAGACCGATTGATAAGTCGGGATGAACGCTACAGAAATCAATCCGATAAGTTCGATTTAGTTCTTGAAGAACCAAGAGAGGTGCCTCTCAAAAGTGTTTAATGTTCAAAGATGTAAAATCTTTTTTGTTCTAAACCCTAGGAGCTTTTATACTAGGGTTACAATTCGTAAAAAACAAGTCCAAAACGACGTAGCTTAGATAAATTGCGTAAAAACACGAAACAGAAAAAGCTGGCTGGTAGGGGATACACGGCCGTGTACTTTGGCCGTGTACCTTTCTGTACAACTTCTGGCAACATACACGGCCGTGTACACGATCGTGTACTTTGACCATGTACTTTTCTGTGCAGATTCTGGTCACATACACGACCGTGTACTTCTGGTCGTGTATCTTTCTGTGGATTTGCTTGTCTCCATACACGGCCGTGCCTTTTAGCCGTGTATGATTCTGTGCAATCTTGGAATTCCTACACGACCGTGCCTTGAAAGTACACGCCCTCTTCAACCCGTGTCCAGTGTGACTTGTATAAAAGCAAGGGTCTTCCCATGGTTGTTCCAATCCGTTCCAACTTCATGATTGCTCCAATCCTTTCCGGCTTCATGGACAACCTTTATCAACCCGTTAAGTGCTTCCTTAAATCGTTTCGCTTGATTTCTTGTGATCGGTCTAGGCGGCACTTCAAGAGGATTGACATTTCTTCTTCCGGCTTGGCTCTCATCATGGATCTCATCAACCTCCATCAGAACATCAATAGGTGCTACACCTTATTCTTTGGTATATGGCATTGAGGCAGTATTAGCAATCGAACTTGAGATTCCATCACTTAGAATGTTTTCAAAAACTCAATTAGATGAAGCTGATTAGGTGAAGAAGTGAGTTGATCAATTGAACTTAATCGATGAAAAGAGGTTAGCAGCACTGTGCCATGGTCAATGCTACCAATAAAGAATGGTTAAGGCTTTTAATAAAAGAGTGCGACCTCGAAGTTTTCATGAGGGAGACTTAGTTCTGAAGAAAATTTTCCCAAATGTACAAGATCCTAGAGGAAAGTTTACGCCCAATTATGAGGGAACATATTTTGTGAAGAAAGTATTATCGAGAGGAGCATTGATTTTATCATGAATGGATGGTTCGAATTTGAAAGACCTTGTAAATTTTGATGTAGTCAAAATGTACTATCCTTAATGAACCATTGAAATCTTACTAAAGTTTAATGAAAACGCTGGCAATTATGGGTCTCTTGATGGTTTAATTTTTATCATCTATATGTGAAGTTGATATCCCCAATGGATGTTTGCGTTGGATTGATCATCCATCCCATCATTGATAAACTTCTTCTTCTTGTATTCCTATACACATTCAAAAACGAGAGAAGTTGTGAGGAATAAAAATAAATGTTGAAAACTCTTCAAATACTATGTCATGATTTCATTTTTTCTCGAAAAGAAGTTTTTTGCTATTTCAGGTGAAAGTGGAGATAAAAAATGAGCAAAACAAATTGGATTGGTGGAAACTCTAGAATGAAAATGAAGCATGATTTATCTAATGAGGAAAGAGCTAATGAACGGGTGTTTGTAAACTTCGACAAAAGGGTTCATTGTTTGGGTGCTATTTGTGAAACCAGGTAAGATCTTTCATTACACATAAGTAGCAGAATAGTTAGCTCACAAGGGTATTACTCCAAAAATTCATCATTCTTTAGGATTGTCAGTCTGTAATAGATACTTTCCTATGTAAGTTGGTTAGCCCGCAGGGGCACTTTTCTAAAGTTCACCATTTCTTAAGATTGTTAGTCTATAATAGATACTTTCCTATGCAAGTTAGTTAGCTCACAAGGGAACTTTTCTAAAATTCACCATTTCTTAAGATTGCTAGTCTGTAATAGACGCTTTCTTATGCAATTTGGTTAGCTCACAGGGGCACTTTTCTAAAACTCACCATTTCTTAAGATTGCTAGTCTGTAATAGACACTTTCTTATGCAAGTTGGTTAGCTCACAAGGGCACTTTTCTAAAATTCACCATTTCTTTGGATCGCCAGTCTGTAATAGACGCTTTCCCATAAAAGATAGTCAGCCTACAGGGGTGTCACTATGAGTTGCTACTATAATGTTCATTCCTAGTATCGGTTAGTTAGCCCATGACGGGAAACTTTCTTAGATATCCTCCTTTTATAGTAATTAGTCTGGTGAGACGCATCACACTATTAGAGGCACTTTCCTAGACATTCTCTCTTAGGGATGCTGATACGAACCACGCCAACCCGTGACGAAACCCAATACCAATACGTTCGGAAATTCGTTGCCTAAGACGCCCAAACACCTAAAGTGGAAAACCGCGACCCGTTGTCTATAAGCGAGATAAGAACCTTGGTATAAAAGTGAAGACGCCACAATTGAGGTGGAAGACCGATTGATTAGTCGGGATGAACGCCACGAAAATCAATCCGATAAGTTCGATTTAGTTCTTGAAGAACCAAGAGAGGTGCCTCTCAAAAGTGTTTAATGTTCAAAGATGTATATTCTAAGTTGTTCTAAACCCTAGGAGCTTTCATACTAGGGTTCAATTCGTGTAAAAACAAGTCCAAAACGACGTAGTTTAGTTAAGTGACATAAAAACGCGAAACAGAACAAGCTGGCCGATAGGGGATACACGGCTGTGTACACAACCGTGTACTTTGGCCGTGTACTTTTCTGTGTAACTTCTGGCAACATACACGCCCATGTACTTTGGCCGTGTATCTTTCTGTGAAACTTCTGGCAACATACACGCCTGTGTACTTTGGTCGTGTATCTTTCTATGCAACTTCTGGTAACATACACGCCCGTGTACTTTAGCCGTGTATCTGTCTGTGGATTTGCTTGACTCCATATACGGCCGTGCCTTGAAAATACATGCCCTCTTCACCCCGTGTCCAGTATAACTTGTACAAAAGCAAGGGTCTTCCAATGGTTGTTCCAATCCGTTCCAACTTCATGATTGCTCCAATCCTTTCCGGCTTCATGGATAACCTTTATCAACTCGTTAAGTGCTTCCTTGAATCGTTTTGCTCGATTTCTTATGATCGGTCCAAGCGGCACTTCAAGAGGATCCACATTTCTTCTTCCGGCTTAGCTCTCATCCCGGATCTCATCAGATGCAAGTTTAAAGAGATACTTTTCACTGTTGGTTAGTCAGCTCACAAAGAACTTCCCCAAATGTTTCACCTTTTAGGGTTACTAGAAGTGCTTCCTGCTCTTAGATAAATCAATTAACCATAACATTGTTTCTTTTATGCAAAAAGGGTGTCTCCTTGTATCTTTGTGACAAAGTTTTCCTCAAACTTTACCACGAAGAAGGGCAATTGTAGACTCTCCCTTTTTGCGCCATTTTTTTTTTAATAAAAAAATAGCTAAAGTTGATTTACATTTTGCATGCATAACATGATAAGAAAAAAGCTTGGCTCAACTGGGTGAGCTCTTGACCAAACATGCGAGAGGTACAGGGTTTGAATCACAGGGGATGCAATTTGCATTCCAAATTGTTTTCAACCAGGCTCGTGCAGCATACACGTGTGTTCATCATCTCCCTCCTTTCGAATTCGCAGGTCACTAGAAAAAGAAAGGAAATAATATTTTTTTTCTCCTATTTTGGACCCGATTTCATCCATTTTTTGGCCAAATAAAATCAAACAAAAAATGGAAATCAATAGAGGGCATGGAGTAGAATCGGGAAGACATCAAATTTGAATAAATCGATAAAGGGAAGTGCATAAAAAAATATACTCAAAGTTCGGCCAAAATAAGGAAATACACATATGGGTTCGATTTTTTTTTACAAAAGCTTGTGTAATATTCTATTTAATGGCACGTTTAGGGAAAGTGAAGTTCCTAAAACATGAATATATCTTTCAATACTTCAATTATCACAAATTCATGTTCAATTTTGGCAAAAAATATTCAAGAACATTAAATAACCATGAAGCTAATTACGGTAAATATAAGTTTCCTCGTTCAAAATTGAGGCCATAAAGCTATAAATAGGACCATGGGGAAACGTTTAGAGGAGGCCTTCAGAAAGAAAAAACATAAATTTCGGTCGAAATTTCTCAAATTGCAATCCGCGAGTTCCCATCTCTTCGATTTCTCTCAAACAAGAGAAAATTGAAACAAATCAAGATTACCAAACACTTTCCCATCACTTGAGGAGTGAAACCCAGTAGTCAATTAGGTGTAATCTTCCTAGATTCACTTCAATTGAACTGAAGAACAAGATACACGGTTCATGTCGTTTGAGCTTCGGTTTGCTTCAAATTGGGAAGGTTAGGAAGTTTGGATCGAGAAATTGATTGAGGGGTTTTGTTTTCCACGTCACCGGGAGTTGTTCTAACCAATCAATTTGCACCATCGTTAGCGGGAGCCGCTTGAATCGCCACCGACCGAACCACCATTGGTCGAATTGCCCACAAGGTAACCTTCCAAATCTTTCTCTATTTTTTTTTTTTTTGTGAAATAATACATTAAATAATAATATTTTTTAGAAATAATTAAATATCATTTGTTGCATTTGATTATCAAAGATAAAAAAATAATAAAAAATATTAATAATAATAATAACAATGTAAATATTCATGTTTGTGTTTTATTACTCATCTAGTAAAATATTTTTTTTTGAAAAATAAAAATTTTTAAATGGTTTTTTTTCTAAAATTTAGGATTTTTTTTAAAAAGAAAAAAAAAAAGGGTTTTAGAATTCTTTTCAAAATAACTAAATAAATAAATGGTTATTAATGTAAAGTGAAATTTTATTTTTTATAAAATAAACCAAAAAATTAAATTTTTATAAAAAAAGTGAACTACGACTTTGTCTGATTCTGAATAGCGGGTATGTAGATAATTTATTTTTTTAGTTAAACACTTTTTTAGAAAAATAAAATTTAATTTTGGAAGGTTAAAGTGGTAACCGTAAGGTTTTAATAGGATAGCCTCTGACTCCAAATCTCTAAATTAAGACTAATATGCTCAATTAGCCTTAATTTAATAGTTTTCCCGATCTTGATTGGGTGGCGACTCCTTTTTCTCTAAGTTAGATAAAAAATAAAATTTTTCCTAATTTTTGTTGAGGATTTACATTAAATGGGCATAAGGTTTAATGTAAATCAAATTTGGAAAAATGAATAAAAAATTAGGTTCGATAGAGACGTTTGATAAGTGTTAGAAGACCTTTAATTCTAGTGCTATTAGTTATAATTTTATATGAATTCATGTGATTTGTGAAGAAAAGGGTACTTATATGATTAACTTTTACTTTCAAGCGTTAATGGAGACAAAAGAAAGGTTTAAGGATGATATGAGCAACAACAAGGTGAAATTTGGCAAAAACTGAAGAAAATTGATTTTTAGTTCTGCACAACCTTTAGCACAACCCATGCAGACACCAATGCTGATGTGCCTAAAACCAAGTTTAAGCACATCCAAAACCAACTTGAAAGACAATCAAACAATGTTAATCAAACTAGCTTCCAAATGGCGTCAAATCTCAATACTTGTAACCAATTCTTCAACTAGAACGTGATCAACCTTAAGTATCCAAATGTGATTGCTGTAAAACCAAAAGATGATGTGCCTAAAAGGAGGTTTAAGCACATGCAAATGAACCAATTAAACAACTCTTAAGTGATAAGATCAAACTGGTTTAAATTGGAGCAAAATGGCATGAATCTTAAACTTCCAAGATGATCCGATTAATAAGAACAATGTTGATTAAAAACCACAAGGATGATATTGATCAAATGAATCATGAATTCAACTCAATTTCCAATAAAATCCCAATTAAAACATCAACACATAAACTGTAAAAATCCTCCTTAACTTTAAGAAATTACACGCAAACAATATGAAGTAAATTGAAAGGCAATATCAAGAGATAAAACCAATCAATTAGAAAATAATACAAGAAAGGATTTTGGATCACAAGTGATGCCAAAATCAGATCAAGAACTAACCTAATCAACCTTAGATATGACTCACTAGTGATGAAAAGGAAACACAACAAAAGGGAATTGATATTACTCACAATTCTCTTTGTTGCCACTCGCTACAATTCCAATTTTTGGATTAAAATTGATAAGAGCTAATGGATTTAGGATGAACCCTAACCCTCACACAAAAAGTGTATTTGCTGCAAATTTCAAAAGTTTCCTCAAAACCCTACTTAAGCAAGTATTTATACTTGCTCCCTTTAAGGTTAAAATGTTTACAAAATTACAACTATGCTACTTTAAGGTAGCTGGTCCTAAAAGCACCTATTATAACCAAATAAAAGTGTCAAAAAAACTTACAACATAAATGATTCAAATAAATAAATTACAAGTGAAAATAGTCTTCAACGTGTTAATTCTTCAATAGGATTCGTCAGCCCAGCTTATCGCCGGTTTAAGTCGGTCTATGGATAACCCACAAGCTGAGTTTTAGTAAGTTTGTCCATCGCCCTATAAAGCCTAATAAGTGTGCCTGTTGAAATATACAATACATGAGTAATAGAAAAGAGGTTAGTAAACAAATAATTCCGTGGTTGATTTTCTCAAAATAGGCTCTCATCACTAAGATTTAAAATCCTTTGGCTCTTGCTCTAATGATAGGTCTTGTTGGATTTTGATTCCTATCATCTCTTCGGGCCTCAAAAAGATTTATCCTCAAATCTGACAGATCAAGTGCTATAGAGACTCTGTTTTCTCCTAGCAAACCACCTGAAGAAGTATCACTGCAGAATCCCAATATCTGAAATACCACAGGGAGTGATTGCTTTATCTCATCCATTTCTAAGATGTATCTCATCTGAATGCCCCATTATCCACTAAAGTGTCCCCTATCTCAACCCGTTCCACTGATATTGTTTCCTCCTTTTCTAACTCATCTGTATGTCGCTAACCCTTATTGCCCTCTAATGGTTGGCTCAAACGCTCATGAGCCTCTAGTACCTCCGAAGGTGAACACAACTACCCTTGAATAGTTTCATCCTCTAGTAGTCTGCTCATCTGACTCTGATCATCAAGATCCTCTAAAGGTTGGCACATTTGTGTCTGACAAGTTTTGTGCTCTATAGGTTGGCTCGTGTAACTAGAAACCTCAAGAACCTCTGAAGATTTGATTATGTGGCTATGAGCTTTAGGAATCTATGATGGTTATCTTATCTGTCTTTGCATCTTTTGGACCTCTGATGGGGATATAGGGTTCAATACTATACGTTTACCATTTTGTTGGAACATATAAGTATTTCTATACCCATCATGTAATACCATCCTGTCATACAACCATGGTCTGCTAAGCAATATATGGGATGTATACATAGGAATAATATCACATTCAAGTTCATCACAGTACTTGTCCCCTATACTAAAAGGTACCCTAGTCCTTTGGGTCACACAAAGACTATCCTGATCACTAAGCCAATGCAATTTATATGGTTTAAGATGTGGATTAGTGGCAAGTTTTAGTTTCAATACTAACGATGTTGCTACCACATTGGTATAACTACCGCCATCAACTATAAGGACACATAGGTTTCCTTGTACCCTACAAGAAGTATGGAACAAATTTTCCCTTTTTTCATCGTCCTTAGTAGTAAAAGTAGTCATCATCTGGCACAATACATTAGTAAAATGAAACATTTCAATACACATGATTGTGTTTAAATCCAACAACATAATAATTACCCTTACATTTCCACGGTTCAAGTATATAACCAAGCTATAAATGAATTACACAATCACTTTCAAGTAGTCAAGAATTAAATTCAACTACAAGTGTTTAAGTAATTGGTTCAATTACTTTCACACTTTAATTACTTATTTGAATTCAAATTCTATTAGTCAACTTTCCTTTTCTTGTCTTGGCTTCACACTAATTAATTTCACAATGGGTAGCACTTAAACACAATAACAAATGCACAACTCACCTCTACACAACTCCCCTTTTGCTTACGGTTCCACACTATTCACGCCACCACCAACAATTATCTATACAACACACATAACAACCAATGCTAAATATACACACCTTTCACTAAATTTACAAAAAAACAACAACACACACACACCTCTTCAAGTCACGGTGCACTTTCCCGACTTCCACACAAGTATCAAACCGCAACTACAACAACAAAAGGCAACAAAAATTTCAAATTCAAAATGACTTCAATAATTGCAAGATTCCACAAATGGTAAGGAGCTATTTCACATTTAAATGAACACACAATTAATCAATCACTTAATGTGTGTTTTGAAATTCAAATTGCCTCGTTAACGCACACCTCAATTCTGAAAATTCAAATCTAAAAATCACATCTACTACTCTTCACTTCCAAAAATACAACATGACAATTCATACTTTTTCAATTGATCACAAAGGATCAACACTTCTTACTCCCCATGGTCCACTTCAAGACACTACACACTCACGGCCAATGATCAATGGAAGCCGAGAATGTTACAAGTCTCCAAGTGTACAATAACTAAACAACAAGATAGCAATTTAACAAACACAATTGAAAAAAGATCAAGCTTTACATCAACAAATTCAGATCAATGTGCTACTCAATAATCCCCCAATTTCTGAATTCCAAATTGCAAAATCCCTTCTCTTAAACCTCAAGCTCTGATACCAAAAGATGATGTGCCTAAAACCAAGTTTAAGCACATGCAAAACCTATTTTAAAGACAATCAAACAATATCAATCAAACTAGCTTCTAAATGGTGTCAAATCTCAATGCTTATAATCAATTCTTCAACTAGAACATGATCAACCTTAAGTATCCAAATGTCATTGCTATGAAACCAAAAGATGATGTGCCTAAAAGGAGGTTTCAGCACATACAAATGAACCAATTAAACAGCTCTTAAGTGACAAGATCAAACTGATTCAAATTGGAGCAAAATGGCGTGAACCCTAAACTTCCAAGATGATCTGATTAATAAGAACAATGTTGATTAAAAACCATAAGGATGATATTGATCAAATGAATCATGAATTCAACTCAATTTCCAATAAAATCCCAATCAAAACATCAACTCATAAATTGTAAAAATCCTCCTTAACTCTAAGGAATTCCACGCAAACAATATGAAGTAAATTGAAAGGTAATGTTAAGAGATAAAACCAATCAATTGGAAAACAATACAAGAAAGGATTTTGGATTACAAGTGAAGCTAAAATCAGATCAAGAACTAACCTAATCAACCCTAGATATGACTCACTAGTGATGAAAAGGAATCATAACAAAAAAGAATTGATATTACTCACAATTCTCTTTGTTGCCACTTGCTACAATTTCAATTTTTTGATTGAAATTGATAAGAGCTAATTGATTTAGGATGAACCCTAACCCTCATACGAAAAGTGTATTTGCTGCAAATTTCAAAAGCTTCCTCAAAACCCTACTTAAGCAAGTATTTATACAACTATTACAACTATGTCCACAAAATTACAACTATGCCACTTTAGGGTGGTCGGTCTTAAAAGCACCTATTACTATCAAATAAAAGTGTCCCAAAAACTTATAACATAAATGATTCAAATAAATAAATTACAAGTGAAAATAGTCTTCAACATACTAGTTCTTCAATAGGATTTGTTGGTCCAACTTATCGTTAGTTCAAGTCGGTCCATGGATAACCCACAAGCTGAGTCTTAGTAAGTTTGTCCATCACCCTGTAAAGCCTGATAAGTGTGCCTGTTGGAATATACAATACATGAGTAATAGAAAAGAGGTTAGTAAACAAATAATTCCGAGGTCGATTTGCTCAAAATGGGCCCTCATCGCTAAGATTTGAAATGCTTTAGCTCTTGCTCTAATGATAGGTCTTGTTGGATTTTGATTCCTATCAAGTGCTAGATGAAAAAAAATGACCAGTAGCTAATTCTTTTCAACCCTACCCCAAGCACGGTTGTGTTAGAGACCGTACTGAATTGGGTAGTGAAAATAACGTGTTTTGAAGTTAGCATAGCCTCGAGCACGACCGTACCGATGCCTATGCTGAACACTGTTTTAACAGAACTATAAATAAATGCCTTGTTTTATTTTTAAAGAGACATTTTCCTTTTAGCTTTGTTCAAAAAACCTTAGGGCCATATTCCGAAGCTGAAATAAGACGTCAAGAATCAGCGTCCATAGGAGAAGAACGGAAGTAAGAAATCAAAAAGAAAGGAAAGAAAGAAGACATCACGAATTGAATCTATGGGAGGAGATGAAACATCATCAATAATAATTCGACTCTTATCCTTAGAGGGTTTTATTCACATGGGTCTTTTTATTCCATTGATTTTAATTTTGAAAACCATGTATTGCTAGTTTATTTCATACTTGAACCTTATGAAACCTTAATTATCATATGACATTGGATTGATTGTGCAATTCATGAATGGTTAATTTCTTTGAATTTATTCATATTGTTTATCATGTTTTGTGATTTAATGTACGACCAACATTGAATTTACATTGATTTCTTCTAAGTTGATTGGAAAATCTCTTATTGGAAAAGATTATATATGGATAAAGAGACTTGAATGCAATCTAGGGATAAAGAGCATGAGTTTTCCATATTAAGTTGAATCGATATATTCCGACCTAATTGAGGGTCGTAAGGTTTTAATTCAATTCTAATAACATTAATGAAAGAGGAATCTTTATTAATGTAATTAGAGTTAGGAATTAATAATTTCGTGAGGAAAATTGATTTTGTATTAGATACTCTGTGGTTCAGAGATAATTGTCATTTGTTATTTGAAACTTTGAGGATGAAGTCATATGATAATTAGAGGAGTAGTAAGGGTAGGGCTTGTCTTTGATTATTGAATTTACTAAATTTTAATTTTGTGTTTAGTTTAAGTGTTAAATTTCTTTGTTAAGTGATTTAATTTAATCGAATTCACTCAAAATTGTTTGGTTGGATAGTGGGTTTATAGTCAGTGTTAGTACTCACAGATCCCTGAGGGAACGGTATCCGTCGTTGAACTCTATACTACTGAACTCAATAGATATGCTTACCTAATTGATTGTGGGGAAGAGTTCAGGTAAAAATGATTTTTAATTTGTGTGATTACAATCATTAACAATGTTTTGTTAATATAAAAGGGTTATAGAGTTCTAGCTACAAGAGGAGATAAATTGATGTGCCTAAAACTATGATCAAATCAAGTGATTCCAATTCCTAGGCAACAATCAACGATAATCAAATCTAATAATCTATTTAACGAATGATAACGAACAAGAACACAATAAAATCCCTAAACTCTTACCGGATATGACGCATTAGTAAGAGAGTAGTCCTAGTACGGATTTGTGGATATGACGCACAACAATCCAATACAGTCACTTGCTACAATCCCACGGATTGGTAAGAGTAAATTGAGAGGAAAAACCTTAAAGAGTTAAATTCTATATCTCAAGTCTAATGTCCATTGCATGCCAAACACAAATATAAAGTACAAGGAAAAATCAATATTGTTTGGTCAAGAAAGCTGTTGGCTTTGAATTCAACACCGCTAGCTTTGAAGAATTAAAGGCCATCAGACTAAATGGTCGGCCTAAGCGGCCAAAGCTGTTGCTGCACCATTGGTCTAAATGATCAAAGCTGCTGGCCTTGAAGGCTAGCCTTGGAGGCTAAGCCGCTGGCCTTTATGGTTGGCCTAAGGGTGTCTACCTTTAGTTCTTGTGCTTTGCGTCCCGCGTTGAATAACTTTGTAAGAACTATGATTTGATTCCCATCATCTCCTCGGACCTGTGAAAGATTTGTCCTCAAAGTTGATGGTTCCTCTATTTTTGTTGCAAACTTCTGAGAATCCCGTGGACTCAAAATCTTAGTCTGCAAGTGTCTATTGTTCTAAAGTCGTGGTTGTCTTGAAGGCTTCTAAATCACACGTATTTGATTCACTCTATTCAGGTCGTCCCCCAATCCATTCCTCTTTACTATAAAGGACTTCTTGTTGGTGGTTTTATTGATTTGCTCTTGGGCTTCTTGTACCTCAATTAGTGACATAGGATTTAAAATAACCCGTTTACCATCCTTTTGAAACACGTAGGTGTTTCTAAACCCATCATGCAGCACCCCCTATCAGATAACCAAGGTTTACCCAGTAATATATGTGATACCCACAGAGGGAGAACATCGTAATCAATTACATCCTAGTACTTTTTCCCTATGTTGATTGGAACCTTAAACCTTTGAGTGACATGCAAACTGTCTCACTTACTCAACCAATGTAATTCATAGGACCTAAGATGAGGTGTAGTGACTAGTTGTAATTTATTCACTAATGCAACAGCTATAACATTGGTGCAACTACCACCATCAATAAAAAGGGTGCAAAGATTACCTTGGAACATGCAAAGAATATGGAATAGGTTTTCCCTCTATATGTCCTCAATATCTGGAGATGTAGTCATTACCCTACGCAGTACATTAATAGCTAGATATTGATCATTACACTTGTCCTCTTGTACGTCAGCGTTTGGATCCTCATAGCACTCCTTTAGCACAGCTAATAAATCTATAGGCTCAAGTATGTCTTCCTTGTTACCCTCATTTTCCACCTCCATAGCAGTCATCACCCTTTTGTTGGGACACTAAGCAGCCATGTGTCCAAAGCCCATGCATTTGAAACATTAGGTTTGACGAATCTTTCCACTTGATGACTTTAATACTATTTGTCGGATATCAGCCCTTGCAACCGCTTTACCTTTTCCAAAACTATCCCTCTCCCTATTAGTAACAATTGCATTTGATTCCACAGTGCTATCAATTTCCCCCTTTCTAACCTGCTGATTATTTGATCCATATAACTGAGTAGTTGATCCACACATGTTACTTGATGATTTATATGGATTGGAGTGCCTTTGCTTCTCAATTTTTGAAGACAACTAGATGGCCTCATCAAGAGTGTCATACCTCTATAGCTCGACAATACATGCTATCTCATATTTTAACTTGGACACAAATCGCGCCATGGTCTGTTCAGGAGGTTCAACTGTCCCACATCGGATCCTTAGTGTCTCAAACTCTTGGACATACTCACCCACTGTTTTGCTTCCCTGTCTTAATGTTTGGAGACGCATGAATAACTCCTACCTGTAGTGTTCTGGTATAAATGTCTTCCTCAGCACCCTTTTCACTTCTTGCCAAGTATGAATCTCAACATCACCATCTCTCCTCCTGTTGGCCTAAAGGTTCTTCCACCACAACGTAGCATACCTTGTAAATTCAACTGCTGCTAAATGAACTCTCGTATGGTCATTAATCTCGTAGCACTCAAAGAGTCCTTCTACCTTATCCTCCCAGTCAAGGTACTCCTCTACAGGTCCCTTTTGAGCGAATGAAGGCATATGCAATTTTACATACTCTAGACCCCCAGGCGGTTAGAACTCATGATTAGGATAAAGTTTATCCCCAAAAATTGTCATCCCTCTCCTCTCTGTAAGTATGGTACTATCTTCCAACCTATCTGCCCCTGTTTCTGCCTACTACTCCTTTTCTACCCACAGCATTAAGGGCTACCCTAAGTGGGGGTACCTATGGATTTGCTACTGGTTGTTGGGGTAAGGTCATCTGATCGACCCTTGTTGCTAGATTAGCAACAATGGTAGTCAGGTCCTGCAATTACTCTTTTACTGTTCTTCTTCTACCTGCAGCACGACAACCCTATACTCCTCCTTTAACCTGGTTGTTGGCCTCATTCCCGAATCCTCCATTAACACTGTCGTTCCACATACTCATCATAGGAATTTCATAGTCACAATCATACACTAACAATCCCCAATCGGCACAATCCCAATTACCACGTTCGTTCAATCCTCAACTCAAACTCAATATAGAATTCATGAGTCACAATAGTAATTTAATTACAAACTACAATAGTATGCAATTGGCACAATTCCCAATTTCAATCTCTGATCACTCTCCAATTTAGTTCCAATAAGAAACAAACATAGCAGACAATACAAACCCTAACTTCAATACATACAAAACAACAACAACTAGTCTGAATTCAATCACAAACCACAACAACAACAACGAAGAACCATAATTTCAATTGGATATAAATTCCACGAACAAACCCAATTTAAATTGCTTAGTAACAACACAACCTAATTTGATAGTCCACATACAATCTCAATTCAATAATAACCAAATCATAACACAATTCCACAATATCAAAACCCTAATTACAAAATTGGAAATCAACAGTCACAATCCCTTTCTCGATCTAAGCTTTGATACTAAAAGATGATGTGCCAAAAACTATGATCGGATCAAGTGATTCTAATTCCTAGGTAACAATCAATGATAATTGAATCTAACAATCCAATTAACGAATGATAACGAACAAGAACACAATAAATTCCCTAAACCTTTACCGGATATGATGTACCAGCAAGAGAGCAGTCCTAGTACGGATTTGTTAATATGACACACAACAATCCAATATCGTCACTCACCACAATCCCACGGATTGATAAGAGTAAATTGAGAGGAAAAACCCTAAAGAGTCAAATTCTATTTCTCAAGTCTAATGTCCATTGAGTTCCAAACACCAATATAAAGTATAAGGAAAAATCAACACTATTCGGTCAAGAAAGCTGCTGGCCTTGAACTAGATAAGCTGTTGGCTTTGAATTCAACACCATCGGCTTTAAAGAATTAAAGGTTGTTGGCCTTTATGGGCTACGTCGCCGGCCTAAATGGCCGGCTTAAGTGGCTAAAGCTGGTGTTGCACCGTCGATCTAAATGATCAAAGATGCTGACCTTAAAGGCCGACCTTAGAGGTTAAGCCGCCGACTTTTATGGTTGGCCTATCTCCATGCTGCCGGCCTTGAATGGCCAGTCTAAGAGGAAAGTCATTAGCCTTTATTGCCAGGTTAAGGGTGTCTACCTTCGGTTCTTGCGCTTTGCGTCCAGCGATGAATAACTTTGTAAGAACCATGATTTGATTCCCATAATAAATATAGAGTTTTAGAATAGCAATAGCATAGTTATAGATTTTATTGTTATTTTTGTCTTATTGATATTCTTCTTTATGCACTATTTTTATATTTTCACTTTTAATTTGAATATTATTCTAATCTTCTTTATGCACTATTTTTATATTTTCACTTTTAATTTGAATATTATTCTAACTTAATTTTCTTTTGTACTTGGGTATGATGAACTTTAGAATGAAAATATGATTTTCGGATCTATTATTCAATGAAGTTGTTGATGTTCTTATGATCAAATTATGTGTTCTTTATTATTATCAAATTAATATTGTTGATGTATTAGTTTGTAGTTTGATTTCATTCATGGAGATCAAAAGATTCTATGTTTGAATGGATCTAACATAATTAGAAGGAGTTGCACATAATTTTAGAGATTGGATGACGTAAATATTCTGGATTAAGATTAAATCTAATAGTGGAATTTACAGAGTGAAGGTAATGCAATTTTACGGGTTTTAATTATGAAGAGATTTCGATTAATCAACCTAGACTTAGGAATTAGTAGACTCAAGAGAGCTATTAGTTCAATATAGGAATTCTTATGGTCTAAGAATACAATAATGGAATTGAATAATAATTAGTTAATTACATTAGTAGTTCTAGGAGGATTCGATATCCAAGTAAGCTTTTATAGATTGTTAAATTCTTAAAATTACTTGTTATTTTCCTTAATTTTCTTAATAATTTTCTCATTCAATTTTATAGATTAGATAATAGAAGAAATACTAATACTAGTAATCATAATCCATTTAAGATTAGCACTTGATATTAATATATATTATACTATAGTATTGACAGGTGCACTTGCTTATAGGTTTAGGATAGAGGATGGACTGATACTACTTTCCCTTAAGCCCTATGTAAATATGCATTAGCAGGTTTAAATGCATAAAGATCCCATTTAGATCTCACAAAATCAATCAAAATCTAAACTAGATCTCACAAGTACAACAAATTCCCCCTAAATTGAGGAAAATCTTCACTAAATCCCTTAAAATCTAATCAAGAATAAAATATCTCTCTCTTCCTCTCCTATTCTCTTCCACCATACAACCCCCCTTTCTCATTTCCTCCATTTCTTCCTCTCATTTCAATCTTAACAAAATCCTCAAAAGATCTCAGATATCACATATGATCCATCCACTTCTCCTAGCTTTTACTAGCACTCAAGAACTTTAATGGAAGCACTGGAGTTCATATAAGTCCCCTTGATTTTGTGTATGTGCAAAGTAGTCATAAAGGAAAATGGCCACTTGTGAGTTTCTAAGTATCTTGAGCATAGTTGTTAAAATCATGAGTTAATTATACGATTTTATGAATTTACAATTTTATGAGTTTTTTTAGCTAAAATGAACACAAAACCCTTTAGGTGCAGACCCTTAATAGGATAATGAATTTTGATGTACGGTTATATAAGTTTCCAATTCTACTAGTTTTATATGATTCTATTAATTATATAACTTTTAATAGTACATAAAATCGTGATTTTGATAACCATGGTTGGGTAGTTCACTTACGTGTTTATATAACATGATATGATATTTGAATACTGAAGATGAGTGAGTCTATGCTAAAATGTCATTGTTGTGAGTACTCCCCTTGCTTTCATGATTGATGATAGTGGTTAGACATGTATGACCACTCACTTGCAAGAATCAATTGGGTTCCAAGTTAACCGAATTGCATGAATTGATTGATTGAGTGATGAAGTGATATGTTGCTTGAGCATTGATCGATGAATCCTTGATATTATGTGTTAACTAACACATGGTTGTTAGATATACCTATATACTTTTGGTTTTGTGCTAAATGGCTACAAGATATACAACCATTAACTTGTTAGTTTGGAGTTGTTGCGACTTTACATAAGTAAATCACCCAATTTGATGAGTAAATAAATGGTTATATTGATGATACTCTATGTGGTGTTTGATGATTTATTGTTGATTATTATGAACATTCTTTCAATTATATATATGACTTCTCAATTATAGTTACTGATATATTTGCATGTTCAATATGAATAATTGACTGGCTTAACTGTATGTCATAGCTCGTGCCTATTGAATATATGCTCAGTTGTAGTTAACTTTTTGATGTGCCTAAAACCACTTAGAAGCACAATCAAAAGACTTAAGAAAAACAATCTTAAGTCAAGGCATAACCGGATCCACAAAGGGCAATTTCACGTGAACCCTAATGAAGATATAAGGAAATCCAAAAGTTCAAAGATATAATTATAATACCACAAAGATAATATCTTCTAACAACACTCTAATCTCATATAATCCACGCAAATAATCCACAAATTCAAAGAAAAACCTCAATTCCAAGAATTCCTTTCCAATAAAGAAGAACACGTTTTCAAGTGGATTCTTCAATGATGATCCGAATACAATTGCTAAGTACTTCAAATAAACTCAAGAACTCGTGAACAATAAGATGTATTTCTGACCAAGAACTATCTCAATTCAACCCTAGATATGACACACTAGAGAAGAAAAGAAATCACAACAAAATGAAATTGATATAACTCACAATTTCAAGATGTTACACTCGCCACAATTTCAACTCTTGGGATTGAAATTGATAAGAGTTTAGATGACAATTAGGAACCCTAATTCTCACGTGAAAAGAAGTGTTTGTTCTACAAAATTAAGCCTCAAATCCTCTCTTAAGCAAGTATTTATACTTGCTACTCCTAGGGTTAAAAAAGTGCTCAAAATTACAAGTTTGCCACTTTTAAGGTGGTTAACCCTAAATGAAAATTACAAGGAAATAAGTGTCCTAAAACCAAATACAACAAAAAATAGTTCATAAAAGAATATATATATAAAAGAAATGGTCTTCAAGATGCTGGTCTTCTATAGGATCCATTGGCCCAACTCATCGCTGGTTCAGGTCGGTCCATAGATAACCCACAAGCTGAGTTTGAGTGAGTTTGTCCATTGCCCTGTAAAGCATGATAAGTATTCCTGTTGGAATATAAAATACATGAATAAGATAAAAGAGGTTAGTAAACGAATAATTCTAGGGTCGATTTGCTCAAAATGGGTCCTCATCGCCAAGATTCGAAATCCTTTAGTTCTTGCCCTAATGATAAGTCTTGTCGGATTTTGATTCCTATCATCTCCTCGGGCCTCAAAAAGATTTGTCCTCAAATCTAGCAAATCAAATGCAGTAGAGACTCTATTTTCTAAAAGTAATCCATCTGAAGAAGTATCTCTACAGAATCCCAATATCTAAAATACCATAGTAGGTGATTGTTTTCTCTCCTCCATTTCTAGGATGTATCTCATTTGCAACACAAACAAGGACTCATTATCCACTGAGGTGTCCCCTATCTCAACCCATTTCACCAATATTGTATCCTCCTTTTCTAACTCATCTGTATGTCGTTGATCTTCATGGTCTTCTAATGGTTGGCCCAACTGCTCATTGTCCTTTGAGACCTCTGAAGGTGAACACAACTGTCCCTGTACATTTTGGCCCTCTAATGGTAGACTCATCTGACTCTGACCCCCAGAATACTCCAATGGTGCACTCAACTGCTCATGAACCTCTGGTATCTCTAAAGGAGAACATAACTGACCCTGAACAGTTTGGTTCCCTGGTAGTCTGCTCCTAGTATCCTGGAATGAATAGGATTGTCTCTGTCTTTCCACTTTCAAGGCTAACTGTATAACCTCATCAAGTGTACTATATCTCTGAAGCTTAACTACACAAGCTATCTCATACTTCAACCCAGATACAAAACGTGCTAGGGTTTGTTCAGGAGGTTCAATTGATCCACATCTTATCACTAGTGTCTCAAACTCCTGTACATAATCATCCACTGTTTTACCCCCCTGCCTCAGTGTCTGGAGACGCATAAATAACTCATGCCTGTAGTGTTTCGGTACAAACCTATTCCTCAAAACTCATTTCATGTCTCTCCAAGTGTATATTTCGGTCTCTCCATCCATTCGCCTACTGATCACCATATTTCTCCACCACAAAGCGGCATACCTTATGAACTCTACAGCTGCAAGGCGTACCGTGGAGTCTTCATCAATCTCATAACACTTGAAAAGACCCTCAACTTGGTCTTCCTAGTCTAGGTAATCATTGGCGGAACCTCTACTACCATCAAATGAAGGCATTTGTAGCTTCGCACACTCTAGTCCTCGAGGTGGTCTAAATTCCCTGTCCGGGTATGGATTAACCCCAAAATTATCATCTCTGTCTTCCCTAAGAGCATGATAATCTCCTTCTACTCGAGGTGGTGCCTGAAGGTTTACCACAGGTGGTGGTGGCAATGTCATCCTATCAATCCTTGTTGCTAATGTAGCAACAATTGTGGTAAGGTCCCGAAGTTGTTCATCTAGAGTTCTTCCATTTGTATTTCGACGACTTGGTCTGCTACCCACTTGGCTATTGGCCTCATTGCCAATGCCCCCATTCACACTATCATTTGACATGTTTGTGGATGTGATTTATTCGAAGTACAAATGTAATCTTAAATAATTGTAGTACACTCCCTTCACTTCACCACGTCATAATAATAAGTTTAGATAACAACACACACACTTGTACACCCACGGTGCAACAAGTCACCAATGCAACAAATACTTCTTGTCACTTCAAGTATAGTAGAATAATTGAAGCACAAATAAATACTTCCAAGTAGTTAAGATATTGAATTCAACTAAGTAAGTGTTTAAGTAATAATACTCAATAACTTTCACACTTAAATGCTTATATTTGAATTTCAAACTTCACTACTTAACTTTCCTTTCTTGCTAAAGTTTTACACCCACAATGAGTCTTAATGTGCAACACCTTACACTACACAAAACTCCACAAATTTGCACCACCACACACACCTCAATCACAGTGCACTCACTTCAACACAACTCCACGGCGACAACACAAATACTACACTCCACTTCTATGACAACAATAAGAAAAGGAAACAACAACAAATATACTTCCACCTCCACGGCAAATAATGACTAACAAAGGACTAATAAGTGACATTCCACAAATGAATTCCGAATTCCACAATAGGCAGCAACTTTCAATTTGAAATTCAAACAACTTCACTTATTGCAAGCATTCCTCAATTGGTAACAATGAATTCAAATTCAAATAGCAACCATTAACTCCCACAACTTAATTGCATATGTTTGAATTCAAATAATTCCTTACTAATCAAAACTCAATGCAATCTACAAATTGTACTCCACCAATTTAGAATTACACAATGGAAATAAAAAACAACAAACAACACATCCTCCTCCACGCCACAACAAGCTACGGCAAGGATTTTGGTAAGTTTTGCAAGTTCCAAAAAAATTGTTGAAGTAACAACACCTTATACTTTTTCTCTTCCACGTAAATTAGTGACCACAAAATGATGCAACAACCTTCCCAAACCAACTCCAACAAACAGCAAAATAATCTCCAAAACATGGTAATTTCACAAACTCAAAACCACAACAATCAATATAATTGCGGTTTCCACTAAATCAATCCTAATGGATGATTGACTCCATGAAATCAAATGAAACCAATTCCCTTCTCTCAACAAGAGCTCTGATACCAAAAAGATGATGTGCCTAAAACCACTTAGAAGCACAATCAAAAGACTTAAGAAAAACAATCTTAAGTCAAGGCATAACCGGATCCACAAAGGGCAATTTCACATGAACCCTAATGAAGATATAAGGAAATCCAAAAGTTCAAAGATATAATTATAATACCACAAAGATAATATCTTCTAACAACACTCTAATCTCATATAATCCACGCAAATAATCCACAAATTCAAAGAAAAACCTCAATTCCAAGAATTCCTTTCCAATAAAGAAGAACACGTTTTCAAGTGGATTCTTCAATGATGATCCGAATCCAATTGCTAAGTACTTCAAATAAACTCAAGAACTCGTGAACAATAAGATGTATTTCTGACCAAGAACTATCTCAATTCAACCATAGATATGACACACTAGAGAAGAAAAGAAATCACAACAAAATGAAATTCTTATAACTCACAATTTCAAGATGTTGCACTCGTCCACAATTTCAACTCTTGGGATTGAAATTGATAAGGGTTTAGATGACAATTGGGAACCTTAATTCTCACGTGAAAAGAAGTGTTTGTTCTGCAAAATTAAGCCTCAAACCCTCTCTTAAGCAAGTATTTATACTTGCTACTCCTAGGGTTAAAAAAGTGCTCAAAATTACAAGTTTGCCACTTTTAAGGTGGCTAACCCTAAATGAAAATTACAAGGAAATAAAAGTGTCCCAAAACCAAATACAACCAAAAATAGTTCATAAAAGAAGAAATATATAAAAGAAATGGTCTTCTAGATGCCGGTCTTCTATAGGATCCATCGGCCCAACTCATCGCCAGTTCAAGTCTGTCCATGGATAACCCACAAGCTGAGTTTGAGTGAGTTTGTCCATTGCCCTGTAAAGCATGATAAGTATTCCTGTTGGAATATAAAATACATGAATAAGATAAAAGAGGTTAGTAAACGAATAATTCCAAGGTCGATTTGCTCAAAATGGGTCATCGTCGCCAAGATTCGAAATCCTTTACTTCTTGCCCTAATGATAAGTCTTGTTGGATTTTGATTCCTATCACTTTTGTAATTGTATCATTACATTTATAGGATAGCACAAAAAGGGTCTAAGGGTTACATTTTCATAAACAAGTTTTCTAGTGATAGGACTAATGGTTTCTTTTAATAAGCTCGAAGAGTCCAAGTTTAAAAGAAATCGAACCTAATGGTAATTTTTCATAAAAGCTCGGGATCCATTTGTTAAAAAAGCATACTAGACCCAAGCATTAATGTTGTATAAGCATGGTTTTGTTGAGAAAGTAAGAGCAGATTTCTATCTAGGTTTTTATGGCACATAAGTTTCTCAAGTCTTCTATGACTCTTTTATTTTATGTTTTTCATGATTCTTTTAGTATAAAGTTTTGAATGAGTCTTTCACAATCTTTTTAGTATACATTTTTAAATGTGCCTTTTGCAATTCTTTTGATATGAGTTTCTCACAACTCTATTGAGATATATTTTTTATGAGTCTTTATGACTCTTTCAATAAATGCTTTCAAATGAGTCTTTTGTGACTCTTTAAGTATGAATCTCTCTTGACTTTTTTGGTATATATTTTTAAATAAGTCTTTCACGACTCTTTTGATATATAGTTTTAGATGAGCCTTCCTTGACTCTTTGGTATGGGTTTTTTGCAACTCTTTTGGTATATAATTTTAAATGACTCTTTCTCAAATTTCTTGATATACATTTTTAAACAAGTCTTTTATGACACTTTGAGTACAAGTTTTTAATGAGTCCTTTGACTCTTTTGGTAGATGGTTTAAATGAGACTTCCACAACTCTCTTGGTATGTGTTTTCAATAAAAAGGATTTTTTAACGAGTCTTCATGAATCTCTTGTAATTGTGTTACCATGTGCTACTCACTTAATGTGTGGTACTAGTGCATTTGCCATGTATGTTAGCATGGCATATCATTGCATAAGAAATTGCAAATTTGACAATTTATCTTATATGTTTCTAAATATGCTTGAGTTATTGCATTCTTTATTTAACACATATTATGGATATGTCTGCATTGTTATTTGTACTTTTTGTTGTTTGTTTTTTTATACTCACTTAGCTTGAATATGAGTTGAAGGGCTAGTGTTTTCTAACCTCAAGAACAAAAGGCATGGCTCAGAGTTAAGACTCGAACTTTGGGAATGGAATGACAATGAGCAAAGTCTATCTACTTCATTATATATATATATATATATATATATATAAAGAGAAAAGAGACCAAGTATTTCTGTATTTATTTATAAACAAAAGCATCATGACACCTTATAGGATTAGTTTTTAAAAGATTCTTTTGCTAAAATAGTATAAATTATGGTTTTAGTTTTATGCTTGATTCCAATTAGCCTTATCCTCAACTTAAGGATGGCATAGCTACACTGCCTCTTAAGCATCAATTGAATGAAAAAGATAAGCCCTAGAGGCAAGGTGCTACAACTACACTTGTAGACTAAGTAAACAAAATCATGTTAAGTTAAATAGACATTCAAGTAAATCCATTCATACAGAAGAAATTCAATTCCATAAAAAAAGGTTCAAGTAATGAGGCCCTTAAAAATTATTTTCTTGCTTCATGAACTCTCTTCCATGTAATTATTTATACTTTTTATTTTTCTCATTTCCTCATCTTTTTGTGTTTTTTCACTTTTTTTTGAAATTTTTTTACTCTTCAAATCATAATTTTTTATTTTATTTTTATTTTTTTTTGCTATCTTCCATTTTTTAAAAGGCTAATCTAAGGTAAAAAGAAAAACAAATAGTTCAAAATGGGGGTGTCTTCATTTGCTAAGCGACATATTCAAAAACTAGCTTTTGTGAATTATAGTTAAGGATTAGGCTCCTTTCATCATCACTTTTCTTACATCTCCTTTCTAGCTCTAGTTAGCCTTTTTGTTTAAGTAGATGCTTCACTAAATCTTCACATCATCATTCAAAGGCTTAGAGTTTGCACTTTCATGTATCCTATCTTTATTCCATGTTGTATGCAAGTTGACTTCTATGATGACTTGTCTATTGATGGCTTTTATGATGAACTTGGTTATGAACTCTATGTTGGCAATTGAGATGATGCTAACTAGAGTGTCGAGGATGCTCAACCATTTCCACTACAATTCATTTAGCTATCGAACCCTTTTACCTTTATATAGACATGATAGACTGATCCTTACAATTGAATTTTACTCTATTAGGTTGTATTTAGACAATTGAACTATTAGACCTTTATTTCTTTTGAAATGTAGTTAAACATTGGACTTTTGGGTCTTATGAGCCTTAAATGATGTGATACATATTTTATGGACTATTTGTAAATGGTTTCTTTATAAAAAAACTAATGAATAATTTTGAAATGTTAAATTTGATGAAAATAATTAACATGATTTAATGAGTTTTAATGCCTTAGCGTGTTTTACTTAAATAGGATATGTGATGGAATGTTATTCCCCTTTAGGTTTTAGGGTAAGACACTCATCATTAGAGGAATTTGATTCCATTGTTTTAAGCGCAATGCTCTTTTTCTTATGATCCTTTAAGTCTTTTATCTTAGTTTCGTAGGTAATTAATGAAGAAAACATACTTTCAAAAGTAAAATTATTTAAACCCCTTGCCTCTTCAATCCCTATCTCTTATCATCCCATGATTGAGGAAGAGATCTAAGAATCTTTTTCACAACTTCAACATCATTTTTATTTTCTAAAGATTTTAGTTCACTAATGATGTCATTTAATTTGCCATAATCAGCTAGAGATATGGTTCCATTGCCCTAATTAGCTTTTCCATCTTATATATATTTTAGGTATTATTATTTCCATCAAATAGTGGGAGACATGCAATAGATTGTATCTCTGGTAAGAAAACACTATTGGTTGCCAAGATCATTGCTTAAAGTATAAACACATTTTATGAAAACATAAAATAAAATAGAATAAAATAAAAGAGCTTAGGCTTTTATATCAATTGTAGGTCCTAAAGATGTAACCAAGAGAAGGAGGTATGAATTGGTTATTTGTTTAAGTTTAGTTTCCACAAGCCCTATTTAAATTTATTTATAAAAACACTTTAATATTAAGGTAAAGCATGGAAGATCAAATTCTTTGATACGTAAATATTATAAAAATAATAAGTAAGCAAATATAAATAAAGTAATTTAAAGAGTAAGAAAGAGTGAAAGAAAATAAGTCAAAAATATGTAATCTTTATAAACATCGATTCTTAGAGTCAAAGATAGAAGCTTGTCTAGTTGTTGCATCTTCATGGTTCTACTGAGTAGTTCCTTATTCTCCTTAACTTAACCCCTAATACACTTTTTCCACACAAGTCTACTAACTTCTCAAACTTATTACTAGAATAACAAACAACATTTGCATAGAAATCACCCCATAAAAGCCAACTCTCCCAAAAGAGACATTCAAATTTAAAACAAAATGCCTCATGCTTTTGTTAAAATTTTCAAATCATACACACTAGCTTTTGCTAGCTCTATCTTGAAAACTCAAGTGTATCAATATCAACCACATAACATAATTATTTACATACACAACTTATGCTATTTTATCTCAAATTGAACTCCAATTTATACATATGGTTAAGCTTGTCAAAAGGAGTAAGTTTTTCTTTCTAGTTTAATAGTCAGGAATATGATGTGCCTAAAACTATGATCGGATCAAATGATTCCAATTCCAAGGTGACAATTAATAGCAATCGAATCCCAAGATTCAAATAATGAATGATAACATAAAATAAACCTTAAACCTTTACCGGATATGACCCACTAGCAAGAGAGTAGTCCTAATACAGATTTGTTGATATGATGCACAACAATCCAATACCGCCACTCGCTATAATCCCATGGATTGATAAGAGTAAATTGAAGAATAAACTTCATAAAGTGTTTTCTCAAATGTTCAAAAGTCCCCAAATGCTTAGAAAACAACATATATATAGCAAAGGAAAAACAACATTCGAAAAGCTACAATTTAACCCATTTAAAGACATAGGCCGCCGGCTAAAGAAAAGAAGGCCATCGGCCTAGATGGCTGGCTTTGGAGGCAAAGCCGTCGGCTTAGGAAAAGAAGGCCGCCGACTTAGAGAGAGGAAGGTCGTCGGCCTTGGAGGTTAAGCCGCCAGCCTTTATGGCCGGCCTAAGGGCATCTACCTGTGATTCTTGTGCTTTAATTACCGCGTTGAACAACGTTATAAGAATTGTGATTTGATTCCCATCATCTCGGACTTGTGAAAGATTTGTCCTCAAATCTTATGGTTCCTCTATTCTTGTTATACATTTCTAAGAATCCCTTGGACTGAAAATTTTGGTTTGCAAGTTTCTGTTATCCTAAAGTTGTGGTTGTCTTAAATGTTTCTAAATTACCTATATCTGATTTACTCTATTCAGGTCGTCCCCCAGTCCCTTCCTCTTTACTATTAAAGACTTCTTGTTGGTGGTTTTATTGATCTGCACTTGGGCTTCATGCACCTTAGTTGGTGAAATGGGACTTAAAACAACCTGTTTACCATCTTTCTAAAACATATAGATGTTTCTAAACCCATCATGAAATACTCTCTTGTCAGATAACCTAGGTCTACCCAATAATATATGTGATGCGCACATACGGAGAACATTGCAATCAATTACATCTTGGTACTTTTTCCCTATGTTGATTGGAACCTTAACCCTTTGAGTGTCTTGTAGATTGTCTTGCTTACTTAACCAATGTAATTCATAGAGCCTAAGATGAGGTGTAGTGACTAGTTGCAATTTATTCACTAACATAGTAGCTATAACATTGGTATAACTACTACCATTAATAAGAAGGGTACAAAGATTACCTTGGACCCTGCAGAGAATATGGAATAGGTCTTTGCATTGTATATCCTCAATATCTAGAGATGTAGTCATTATCCTACGTAGTACATTAATAGCCAGATATTGATCAATGCCCTTGTCCTCAAGTACCTTAGTGTTTGGATCCTCATAGTATTCCTTTAGCACTGTAGGCTCAAGTACGTCTTTGTTATCACCCCCTTTTTCCACGTCCATAGCAGTCATCACCCTTTTGTTGGGATACTGAGCAGTCATGTGTCCAAAGCCCATGTATTTAAAGCATTGGGTTTAACGAATCTTTCCACTTGATGACCCCGATAATGTTTGTCGGATATCAACCCCTATAATCGCTTTACCTTTTCTAGAACTATCCCTCTCCCTATCAGTAACATTTGCATTTAATTCTACAGTCCTATCAGTTTCCCCCTTTCTAACCTGCTGATTATCTGATCCATATAATTGAGTAGTGGATCTATACCTGTTACTCAATGCTCTATATGGATTGAAGCACCTTTGCCTCTCAATTTTTAAAGCCAACTGGATGGCCTCATCAAAAGTGTCATACCTCTGTAACTCGATAATACATGCTATCTCAAATTTTAATTGAGACACAAATCACACCATGGTCTGTTCAGGAGGTTCAACTGTCCCACATTGGATCCTTAGTGTCTTAAACTCCTAGACATACTCATCCACTGTTTTGCCTCCCTATTTCAATGTTTGGAGACACATGAATAACTCCTACCTGTAGTGTTCTGGTATAAACCTCTTCCTCATCTCCCTTTTCGTTTCCTACCAAGTATGAATCTCAACATCACCATCTCTCCTCTTGTTGGCTATAAGTTTCTTCCACGATAAGGTGGAATACCCTGTAAATTCAACTACTACTAGACGAACTCTTGTATGGTCATTAATCTCATAGCACTTGAAGAGTTCTTCTACCTTATCTTCCCAGTCAAGGTACTCCTCTACAAGTCCCTTTCTAGCAAATGAAGGCTTCTACAATTTTACATACTCTAGACCCTTAGGCGGTTTAAACTCATGGTTAGGATAAAGTTCATCCCCAAAATTGTCATCCCTCTCCTCTTTATAAGCATGGTACTGTCTTCCAACCTGTCTACCTCTGTTTCCACCTCCTACTCCTTCTCTACCCACAGCATTAAGGGCTACCCTAGGTAGGTGTGCCTATAGATTTGCCACCGGTTGTTACGGTAAGGTATCTAATCGACCTGTGTTGCTAGATTAGCAACAATGGTAATCAAGTCTTGCAATTGCTCTTCTACTATTCTTCTTCCACCTACAGCACGACAACCCTGTACTTCTCCTCCAACCTGGCTATTAGCCTCATTCCCGAATCCTCCATTGACACTATTGTTCGACATACTCAACATAATTGCCACTCAACACAGGAATTTTATAGTCACAATCATACACTACAACAATCCCCAATCGGCACAATCCTAATCATCACCTTTGTTCAATCCTAAACTCAAACCTAGCACAACAATAATACCACAAGGATACTCAACAACAACAACAACCCTGATTCTATAATTCAATATAACAATGAAATTCACAACCTACGACAACAACAATGAAGAACCCTAATTTCAATTGATACGAATTCCACAAACAATTCCGAATTGAATTACACAGTAACAACACAACCCAATTGACAATTAATGTTTAACCCCAATTCAATAAGAATCGATCACAACACAAACTCACAATCTCAAGAACCCTAATTTGTCAAAGGAATTCCAATAGTCACAATCCCTAATCTCAGTCTAAGCTCTAATACTAAAAGATGATGTGCCTAAAACTATGATTTAATCGGGTGATTCCAATTTCGAGGCAACATTCAATAGCAATTGAATCCCAATATTCAAATAACAAACAATAACATAAAATAAACCCTAAACCCTTACTAGATATGACGCACTAGAAAGAGAGTAGTCCTAGTATGGATTTGTTGATATTACGCACAACAATCTAATACCGTCACTCGCCACAATCAAAGATTGATAAGAGTTTAGGAGGAAAAACCTCAAAGATTCAAATTATATATCTCAAGTCTAATGTCCATTTGAGTTCCAAAAACAAATATAAAGTACAAGGAAAATTTGAAACAAACCAACTCAAGAAAGCAATCGGCCTTGAAATGAAAAGTTGCCGGATTTAACAATATACATCACTGACTTAGAACATGTACGTCACCGGCCTATGTGGCCGGCTTAAGTAGATAGGCCGCTAGCCCTAAAACTGGTCTAAGAGGCAAGCTATGTCCATCTCCGGTTCTTACGCTTCGATTCCCACATTGAAGAACGTTGTAAGAATCGTGATTTGATTCCCATCAGAATAATTCTACTCTGTTTTGTTTATGTTTTTTTTTTTTAATACAATTGGGTAAATGAATATTTAATTAGAAATATTTGAAGTAAGCTTTGTAAAGTAATATGAGACTTCCATATAAAAAAATTTAAACTAAGTTTGAGATCATATAGAAGGAAGGATCATAAAGATAAAACTTAAATCAAATATTAGATTTTACCCTTAAAATTCCAGTTACAATTCCTTTCTTAACTTTCTAAACAAAATTATCTTTGATTAGAACGTTAATTAAAAGGGAGAACTTTTATGACCAATTAAATAAGAAGTGAATACTTAACTAATCCTTTTACTTTGAGTATATTACCCATATTCTCTTCATGTTTGCATTTAGCATACAAGTTAAACAAATAACGAGCTCCATGAAGAGAAAGGGATACTAACATTTTATTCTAACTTTTGTATCTTTTTATTATTTTATCTTGAACACATTTTTCAAAGATATAGAGTCTAAGCACTTAATTTAAGAAATAAGCGTGTTAAGGGCACAAGAAATAAATATAAAGGCGATGTATTTGTAATTTATCCTAAAAATTAATACTTTAAAGTTAAACTAATTCACTTTGTGGGTTAGAAAAAAAATAAATTTATTATGTTGAATAGTTATGTGCTTTTATTTATTTGTTTTTTTTTTAATTTAGTCCTCAATCATCCATATTATGTTTTTATAAGTCTAATGGTGTCGAAAAGGGCTATGTACATAACTTAAAATTAGAATAAACAATATGAATCAATGAAAGCATTTTGTAAAAATTAACTCATTAAAGTTTATTTTTATTTAATATAGCTCCTAAAAAGTGAACTCATTCTATTGCCCCTTAAAATCTAATTTATTTATGATGAAGATCGCATTAGGAAGATTGCTCCAAGGACGATCAAGGACAAGATAAGGAGTTAGGAACAAAGAGTATGGGCATATTCAAAGTGCAGATCACGAGGACGTAAGTTGAGGATGGAACCAAAGGCCGATAGCTTCAAAAGTGTTGAAGACCGCCTACCTAGTGCATAGAAAGTCGACTTGAAAGCCACTAGCCTAAGTAGCTGACTTACTCCAATAAAGGTCGGTTTAACCTTGAATGTAAGTTGTCGGCCTAGGTACCGACTTGTATCCAATTTAGGCCACCGACGTATATTGTATCTCCTTAGTCGCAACTAGCGTTTTTGTGATGTTTTGTGTACTTTTGTTGTGAGACTATAAATAGTCATCACACATTCCTTTGTAAACAATCTTTGAACATTTTTACTCATCAATTGAGAGAGATTTCTCTTTGGTTCTCTAAAGAACTATCGAACTTATTAGATTCTTGAATCCGTGGCGTTCATCCCTTAACTTATTAATTGATCCTACCATAATTGACTGTGGTGTTATCATGTATACCAAGGTTCATGTCTCGTTTATAGACAAAGGGTCATGGTGTCCATCGTTCTTGAGAGATCCTAGTTCGTGAGGTTAGAGAATCGATCGTTGGGTTTCGTCTCGAGTTAGCGAGGTTCGCGTCATTTGGTATCGGACCAATCTGGTTTGTTAGGATCACCTATCCTTTTGTTATTTTAATTACCTATTCTTAGATCTAGGGTTAAGATAAAAAAAAAGGGTTTATTTCGTTGAATTCGTTCTACAAGTTTTAGAATTGTTCAATTGATTTGGTAGATTACTGGTGTTTGTTCGTGATAGTGTGTTCAAGAGTTAAAAAAAAAAAGGAAGAAGAAGAAGTAGAAGAAAAGAACATTCGTATAAAAAAAAAAAGAGAGAAGAGGAAAAAGAAAAAAGGAAATTGCTGTCAATTGGGTTTTGTTGAGTTGGAATAAAAAATTATAGAGACTATTGTTACTGTTTGTGATTTAGAGTTTATTTTGGTGATCTTTAATTGAATTCTTAGCATAATGTGAATCTTATTAAATCATGATACAAAATTGATGTTGGGAAAGTTGGGTAGATTTCTACAGGAACAAATTTAATTAGGTTGTTAGTTCCAAAAGAACCGAAAAGAGGAATTGTTGAGTGGATATGGATTGGTGAGAACAGTAGAGCGATTTGAGTAAAACACATGAGCGAGTGAATTTGAGTGATTATATTTTATTACTCCTATCATTGTTTTATGCAACAATATGTCTTAGAGAAATTCTCCTGAAAGTGTGATGGGGGGAATTGATACAAAATTGATCATGGAAACTTTAACAACAAAGATGAGGAGAATGTTGAAAGCGGAAATGGATCAATTTCATGAGCATATGGAGCAGAATTTTGAGAAGTCTTGGATTGCTTCTATTGGGCATAGGGGGGATAAAATTCTAAGAACGACAGTGCACATTGAGGAAGATGAGTGGGGGTAGAGAATGGTCTACAACTGAATCTAATCAGGACTCTTTTATGAGTTATAAGAGAAATATAGGGAGAAGTAGAGGAGCTAGGCATGAAGAAGATAGCAGTCTAGGGAACATAAAGACGAAAATCCCTTCCTTCTAAGAGAAAAATGACCTTGAGGTATGTCTAGAGTGGGAGAAGAAGGTGGATATCATTTTTGAATGCCATAACTACACTGAGACCATAAAGGTAAAACTTGCTGCCATTGAATTTTCTAATTATGCAATTGTTTGGTAGGATCAACTTTTGTTGAATAGGAGGAGGAATAGGGAACCACCAGTAGGCACATGGGATGAGATGAAGAGGATCATGAGGAAACAATTTGTAACTACATACTATTATAGGGAATTGTATAACAAATTACAACCCTTAAGTAAGGCAATAGTAGTGTAGAGGAATATCATAAGGAGATGGAGTTTATCATGATTAGGGCAAATATTGAGGAGGACCGCGAGGCAACTATGGCTAGATTTCTAGTGAGATTGAATAGGGAGATTCAGCATGTGGTGGAGTTGCAGCATTATGTGGAACTGGAGGATATGGTTCATATGGCCATTAAAGTTGAAAAACAACTTAAGAGGAAGAGTAGTAGCACCACACGTGCCATACTAAGTTCTGCTACTTGGAGAACTAACATAGGGGAGAAGGAGGAGAAACAGCTACATTCCAAACCAATGCTAGAACAAAAATTAGACTTGGTATCTCATGGGACTAGAGGAAAATCTGATCCTTCTACTTCTAGGAATCGAGATATTAAATGTTTTAAATGCTAGGGTAGAGAACACGTAACTAGTCAATGTCCTAATAGACGAGTTACGGTGCTGAGGGATAATGGTGAGATTGAGATTAACAGTGACACGGATGATGAGTCTATGCCACCATTAGAGGATGGTGATGGAGAGGAGTATGTTGTGCAAGGGGAGTTGTTAGTAGCTAGGAGATTTTTTACTGTGCAGGTTATAAGAGAGGAAAATGTGCAACGGGAGAATATCTTTCATACTAGATGCCTAGTTCAAAATAAGGTATGTAGTGTGATTATAGATGGTGAAAGTTGTACAAATGCTGCTAGCACAACCATGGTGGAAAAGTTGGGGCTTCTTATAATTAAACATCCTTGTCTTTACAAATTGCAATAGCTGAACAGTAGTGGTGAAGTTAGAGTGATGGGAATCTATCCTAAGGTTTCAGTAGTGGGGAAACCTAAATTAGATGCATGAGCCCAAAAATCCACATATTACCATGTTTCATCTAATAATGCTTTATCTTTGCATTTAGTAGGTACATTTATCGGTTTTTACAAGATAGCCAAATAACATGCTCTAAGGATCAAATTATGGGACATTCTTAGAATCACATCCAACGGTCCACAATATATTCAATTGAAGTGAAGAACCGACCACTTAAAGATCATTTGTATTTGTAATTTGTTGCTTTTTGAATCGGCCACTTAAGTGGCTTATTTGTAATTTTGTGCTATTTTTACCCTAATTGGAGCAAGTATAAATACTTGCTAACTAAGGTTTTGAGGGAGCTTTTTGAACATTTTGAAATTAGAAACTTTCTTTGCTGTGAGGGAGATCTTTACTTGCAAAAGTCTCTTATCAATTTCACAAGTGAAATTATGGCGAGATCAACTTGAGTAAATTGTGAGTAATATCAATCTTTCTCTTGTTGTTTTCAAATTGTATTTAGTGCGTCATATCTAGGTGCAATTTATTGGTTACTTGTTATCCACGTGAATTAAGGTTCATCTAATTCATATTTGAATCACTTCAATTTGAGTGGAATTCTAGTTCATTTCTTTTGTTATCCATTGCTACTTTTACAATTGCTTTGTTCCTCGTTTCAATTTAGCATCAAGCCTTTGAAATCACTTGAATTAGGGATCATTGGTGAAGTTAGTGATCATGCTTATTATTGATTAGATTTTGTTAATCAGCCCATTTGTGGATGTGTTTACAATTCAATTGGTAAGGCACATCATAGAGTTACAAAACAGGTGCTGATTTCTTTTAGCATTAGGAAGTATAGGGATGAAATACTGTATGATGTAATTCTAATGCAAGCTACAAACTTGTTACTAGGAAGGCCATGACAATTTGATAGATAGGTGAAACATGATGGATTCACTAATAAGTATTCATTTGTACATGATAAGAAGTTTGTTACTCTCTATCCTTTGAAACCTAGTGAGGTTTATGAAGATCAAATGAGAATACTGAAAGAGAGAGAGAGAAAGAAAGTGAGTGTTAAAAATAAAATGAGTACTATTGCAGAAGAAAAAGAGGGAGAACATACTAGAGTGAATGGTAAAAATAAGTTGAGTGATATTATAGTGGAAAAAGATTAAGTGTTGAGAGAAGAATAGAGTGGAAAGAAAATCCTGATGAGAGACTTAGTGAGGTTAAGAATGCTCTATTTGCAAGAATAAAGAAATCTATTGAGACTCATGAAAAGGCTAAGCTCAATATTGAGCGGCAGAAGAAGCAGAGTGCTAATAGAACCGGCAAAGGGCATCATCAAGTTCTATTTAAACCTAGAGATTGGGTTTGGGCATGCATAAGTCACAAGTAGTTCCCAACACAAGAGCGATCAAAGTGGCTTCTAAGAGACGAGGGTCCATTTCGAGTCCTTGAGTGCATAAATGATCACTTTTACTTATTGGAATTGCCAGGTATTGATACGAACCACGCCCATGTGTGACGAAACCCTATACCAATACGTTTGGAATTGCAACCGAAGATGCCAAATAATCAAAGTGGAAACCGCGACCCGTTGCTTATAGATGAGGCAAGAACCTTGGTATATTCTGTTGATGCCACAATTCGGATGAAAGACCGATTGATAAGTCAGATTTGAACGCCACAGAAGGAATCCGATAAGTTCAAGAGAAGTTCTTTGGGGAACCAAGAGAGGAATACTCTCAAATTGTGTTATTCAATGTTGTATGTAAGTTCTATCTTGTGTTTTCCAACCCTAGCAGCTATTAATAGGGTTTACAGCTTATAAGGAAAAAGCCTAAAACGACATAACATAATAAAGTTGCGAAAAAATAACAAATAGGCAATGTACGCTGGGTATATACGTCGGCGGCGTAGAAGGCAACGTAGCAGCTGGTGTAGGATGTACGCCGGGTATATATGCCGACGGCGTAGTCCCTCTGCCGTGCTCTGATTGCAACGCCGGTTCAAGGCCGGCAGCGTTTAAGCTAGCGTTGTCAAGGCTAGTAGCTTTGACCTCCTATGCCTTGATCTCCTTGAATGACTTGTACAAATGCAAGTTCATTCTTATGGTTGCTCTAATCTTTCCCGGCTTCTTGGATATCCTGTATCAACCCGTTAAGTGCTTCCTTGAATTGTTTCGCTTGAGTTCTTGTGATCGGTCCAGGTGGCACTTCAAGAGGATCCACATTCCATCTTCTAGCTTGACTCCCATCATGGCTTTCATCATTCCCCTTCTCTTGAAAAAGATTTGTCCTCAAATCATCGCCTACATCAAAAGGACTCAAATCAATAACGTTGAAAGTAGCACCTACTTGATACTCACCTAGCAAATTTAACTTGTAGGCATTATCATTGATGCACTCAAGAATTTGAAATGGTCCATTGCTTCTAGGAAGTAATTTTGATCGACGTTGCATGGGAAACCGCTCTTTGCACATGTGAACCCAAACCCAGTCTCTAGGTTCAAAGACAGCTTGTCGACGACCCTTATTAGCTTGTTTCACATACTGTTCTGTCCTCCACTCAATGTTGAGCCTTGCCTTCTCATGGAGCTGTTTAACAACTTCTACTTTCTTCTTACCATCTAAATTAACATACTCTTCACAAAATTCTTGATCAACAACATACAATTCTTTAATTTGCTTAAAACCAAGCAGTCTAGAACTAAGAGTAGAGATAAGAGCATACCTTCTAGAAAGTGCATCAGTAACAACATTTTCTTTACCTTGCTTGTAGTGGATGACATAGGGAAATGTTTCGATAAACTCCACCCAACGAGCATGCCTTTTGTTCAGCTTATGTTGTCCCTTCAAGTACTTCAAGGATTCATGATCACTGTAGATCACAAACTCTTTTAGCCAGAGACAGTGTTGCCAAGTCTCCAAAGCTCGAACCAATGCATATAACTCCTTGTCATAAGTAGGGTAGTTCAAGGTTACCCCACTTAGCTTCTCATTAAAGAATGCAATTGGTCTCCTCTCTTACATGAGAACTGCTCTAATACCTATTCCTGAACCATCACACTCAATTTCAAAAGTTTTAGAGAAATCAGGTAAAGCAAGTAGTGGCACATGAGTCAACTTATTTTTAAGCGTCTGAAAGGCCTTCTCTTGTTGCTCTCCCTAATTGAACCCCACATTCTTCTTGATTACTTCAGTAAGTGGTGCTGCAATGGTGCTGAAATCCTTCATTAACCTCCTATAAAAGCTTGCTAGTCCATGGAAACTCCGAACATTACTTACATTAGTTGGACTAGGCCATTCTTGGATCGCACGAATCTTCTCTTCATCAACCTGTATTCCCTAGGCACTAACAATAAAACCATGAAACACAAGTTTGTCTATGCAAAAAGTGCTCTTTTTTAGGTTAGCATATAATTGCTCCTTTTGAAGCACTTCCAAAACAACCCTCAAATGAATGATATGGTCTTCCAAACTCTTACTGTAAATGAGGATATCATCAAAATAAACTACCACAAATTTGCTAATAAAAGTCCTCAAAACATGGTTCATAAGTCTCATGAAAGTAATAGGTGCGTTAGTTAAACCGAAAGGCATTACTAACCACTCATATAATCCATATTTTGTCTTAAATGCGGTTTTCCATTCATCACCTTCTTTCATTCTAATTTGGTGATATCCACTTTTCAAATCAATTTTGGAAAAGACACTAGACCCATATAACTCATCTAACATATCATCTAAGCGAGGAATGGGATGACAATACTTTACCGTGATGTTGTTGATAGCTCGACAATCAACACACATTCTCTATGACCCATCCTTCTTAACTACCAAAATCACAGGCACTGCACATGGGCTCATGCTTTCTCTCACATACCCCTTCTCCATCAAGTCATTCACCTGCCTTTGAAGTTCCTTTGTCTCCTCTGGATTACTCCTATAAGCTGGCTTGTTTGGAATAGATGCTCCGGGTACAAGGTCAATCTGGTGCTCAATACCATGAATAGGTGGTAACTGATAAGAATCAAAATCCGACAAGACCTATCATTAGGGAAAAAACTAAAGGAATTCGAATTTTAGCGATGAGGTCCCATTTTGAGCAAATCGACCCCAGAATTATTTATATATTAACCTCTTTTCTATTATTCTTATATTGTGTTTTCCAATAGGCACACTTATCATATTTTATAAGGCAATGGATTAGGGTTTCCTAATTGTCATTAGACTCTTATCAATTTCAATCCCAAGAGTTGAAATTGTGGCGAGTGCAACACCTTAAAATTGTGAGTAATATCAATTTCATTTTGTTGTGATTTCTTTTCTTCTCTAGCGTGTCATATCTAGGGGTGAATTGAGATAGTTCTTGGACAGATTTGCCTCCTATTATTTTCGAATTCTTGTGCTTAATTGAGATACTTTGCATTTGAATTCAGTTCTTCCTTTAAGATTACTTCTTGAAACTTGATTATCACTTATGGAAAGGGGTTCTTAGAATTGAAGAATTATTTGAGATTTTGAATTACTCACGTGGGATTATATGTGATTAGTGTGATGTTAGAAGAGATTATTATTGTGTTATCATAATTGCATCATTGAGTATTTGGATTTCATTGCACCTTCACTGGGGATCACGCAATTTTACCCTTTTGGAACCGGTTTTGTGATTGCTTTGAGATTGTTTTCTTGAGCTTTTCATTGTGCTTCCAAGTGGGTTTAGGCACATTAGTAACCCTTTTGGAATCTCCTCAAGGAAGACATCTTCAAAGTCCTGCACAATAGACACAACCACGCTAGGCAAAGAGTTAAGAAGTTCGTTAGTATTCAAACAAGTTTCTTTAAAAACCAGCAACAACATGGGTTGCTTCATCACTAACGATCTCCTCACTACACTCGCTCTTGCCACACAACTCTCCTTTTGCAAGGCTGCACTCTCCTTTTCACTCACCACCAAAGTTGATCCCCCCTCAACTTGGCCTCTCACACTCTTTCCAGCCTTCCTCTCTTTTTCCTTTTGATATTGACTTTTGTGTTCCTTTTCTTTTTCTATGTCTTTTACTCTCTCAATCTCCTCTGTTTTTCACACACCTTATATTTTGCAAAAGATTGTTGTAGCTGCAACTGATCCTCATACACGTGTTTAGGTGTTAAGGGTTTAAGATTATAGCTTTTACCATGGTGAACAAGTGTATACTTGTTAGAAAAGCCATCATGAACAACCTTCCTGTCAAACTGCCATGGCCTCCCCAACAACACATGACAAGCCTGCATCGGCACTACATCGCATAATACCTCATCCTCATACCGACCGATGCGAAAAGCAATTAAGGCTTGCTTACTCACCTTAGTCTTTCCATTATCATTCAGCCACTGCAATTTATATGGGTTAGGGTGTTTAGTGGTCTTGAGCCCCAACCTCTCAACAATGAAAGTACTCACTACATTAGTGCAACTCCCCCCATCAATGATCAAACTACAAATATGGTCACCTAGATAACATCTAGTATGAAAAATATTCTCTTATTGCACCTCCTCTTCTTCCTTCACTTACACATTCAAAGCTCGCTTCACTACTGCTACTAACTTCCCTGCTGTAGGCTCCTCGTCATCACTAGCATCCTCCAATGGAGGCATATCATCATCTTCACTATCCCCTTCAGTCTCATACTCACCATCATCGCGTTGAATCATAACACGTCTATTTGGACAATGACTAGCAATATGGCCTCTGCATTGGCATTAAAAGCATTTAGTGTCACGATTTCTAGGAGTAGAAGAATCAGGTTTACCTTGATTACCAGGAGTAGACCCCCTTTGTTTCTGCTCTCCTTTTGGCTTGGTAGGTAAAGACTTTTCTTCCTTCCTCCAATGGTTAGTCTTCCAAGTAGATAAACCAGCACCCTGTTGAAATCGTGTAGTACTACTACCTTTCCTCTTGTGTTGGTTCTCAAACTTTATAGCCATGTGAACCATATCTTCCAGTTCCACATAATGCTGTAATTCTACCACATTTTGAATCTCTCTATTTAACCCAACAAGAAACCTCGCCATGGTAGCCTCTCTATCCTCCTCAACATTTGCTCGAATCATAGTAACCTCCATCTCCTTGAAATACCCATCCACACTTCGGCTTCCCTGCTTAAGAGTTTGCAATTTGTTGTGCAATTCACGATAGTGATAAGCAGGAACAAACCGCTTCTTCATCACCCTCTTCATCTCTTCCCAAGACTCAATGGGTAGTTTGCCATTCCTTCTCCTATTCAACATCTGTTGATCCCACCACACTATGGCATAATTTGAAAACTCAATGGCAGCAAGCTTCACTTTCTTTCTCCCACTATAATTGTGACAATCAAACACCATCTTTGCTTTCTTCTCCCATTCTAAGTATGCCTCGAGATCATTCTTCCCTTGGAAAGGAGGAATCTTCATCTTTATACTACTCAATTGATCATCCTCTCTATTCTTATCTCCTCTATCTTCCCAATCCTTAGTTCCTCTATTCCTACCACCATAACCTCCATAACTCCCGATAGAAGGTTCATCAAACTCATCATCAGAATTTTCATCTCCACCCTTTTGTCCTCTCTTAGAACAACTCTCCCTCATATGCCCTTGAAAGACGTTTTTAGATTGCTCTAGTTTCTGCTCCACCGTTTCATGAATTTGTTCCATTCCCTCATGAAACATTCTCTTCATCTCACTCCTCAACGCCTCAATCACTAACCTAGTATCAAATCTCCCCCTCTCACCTTCAGGAGAATTTTGCCTCGACATAGTTTCTGCAATAAAAGGTTAGTACTAACACAAATATATATAGAATTAAACCTCACGATTCGCTCCTTCATGTGTTTCACTCAAAGAAGGATTTCCTGTAATCACTCATGTATTCTCACAACAGAGATGATATCAACTCACCAATCCCTCTTCTCAGTTCTCTTGGAACTAATCTAAACTACACCAAATTCTTTCGTAGAATTCAAGCACAAACTCTTCGGGCTTGAATTTTCCTTTTTCTTTTCTTTTGTTTTTTTTTTTTTTTTTTCTGTTCTTCTCTTCTTCTTTTTTGTAACAAGATTGATAGAATGAAACTACACTACTCAAGAGACAGTTAACACTATGGACTTGAGTATAAAGCGATGGTAATATGAAACTTGATATGAACGTTTGGAGTTAGGGTTTTGATGTTACCTTTCTCAAACCGAACTGATGTTTAACAAACCTAGGCTCTGATACCAAACTGATACGAACCATGCCCACGTGTGACAAAACCCTATACCAATACGTTTGGAATTGCAACCGAAGATGTCAAATAATTGAAGTGGAAACTGCGACCCGTTGCTTATAGATGAGGCAAGAACCTTGGTATATTCTATTGACGCCATAATCGGGATGAAAGACCGATTGATAAGTCGGATTTGAATGCCACAGAAGGAATCCGATAAGTTCAAGAGAAGTTCTTTGGAGAACCATGAGAGGAATACTCTCAAATCGTGTTATTCAATGTTGTATGTAAGTTCTATCTTATGTTTTCCAACCCTAGCAGCTATTAATAGGGTTTACAGCTTGTAAGGAAAAAGCCCAAAACGACATAACATAATAAAGTTGCGGAAAAATAACAAACAGGCAATGTACGTCAGGTATATACGCCGGTGGTGTAGAAGGCGGCGTAGTAGCTGGCGTAGGATATACGCTGGGTATATATGCCGGTGGCGTAGTGGACGGCGTAGTCCCTCTATCGCGCTCTGATTGCAACGCCGGTTCAAGGTCAGCAGCGTTTAAGCCAGCGTTGTTAAGGCCAACAGCTTTGGCCTCCTATTCATTGATCTCCTTGAATGATTTGTACAAATGCAAGTTCATTCTTATGGTTGCTCCAATCTTTCTCGGCTTCTTGGATATCCTTTATCAACCCGTTAAGGGCTTCCTTGAATCATTTCACTCGAGTTCTTGTGATCGGTCCAGGTGCCACTTCAAGAGGATCCACATTCCATCTTCTAGCTTGACTCCCATCATGGCTTTCATCAGGTATGTATCTAACTAGTACTAATTTTAATATTATTGATTTGATTTGGTTTAATGCAGGTGACAATTTGAGGACAAATCATTTTCAAGAGGAAGGGAATGATGAAGATCACATTAGGAGGATTGGTCCAAAGATGATCAAAGATAAGATAAAGAGTTGAGAACAAAGAGTATGGGCATTTTCAAAGTGCATATTACGAGGACATAAGTCAAGGATAGAACTAAAGGCTGACAACTTCAAAAGTGTTGAAGACTGTCGGCCTTGGAGGCTTAGGTCGCTGGCCTAAAATGGCTGGCGTAGAAGTGTATGGAAAGCCTGCTTAAAAGCCACCGGCCTAAGTGGCCAGCTTACTCCAATAAAGGCCGGTTCAACCTTGAATGTAACCTGCCGACTTAGATGGAAATTGTAGGCCAACTTGTGTCCAATTTAGGCCGCTAGCGTATATTGTTTCTCCTTAGTCGCAAGTAGGGTTTTTGTGATGTTTTGTGTACTTTTGTTATGAGACTATAAATAGTCGTTACACATCTTTGAACATTTTTACTCATCAATTGAGAGAGATTTCTCTTTGGTTCTTTGAAGAACTATCGAACTTATTGGATTCTTGAATCTATGGCGTTCATCCCTTAACTTATCAATCAATCCTACCATAATTGATCGTGGCGTTATCGCATATACCAAGGTCTTGTCTCATTTATAGACAAAGGGTTACGGTGTCCATTGTTCTTGAGAGATCCTACGTTATGAGGTTAGTGAATCGATCATCGGGTTTCGTCTTGGGTTGGTGGGCTTCGCATCAATTTATTTATTTATTTTCAATTCATTCCTTTAAAATCTCAACATTATCCATGGGTTGTTATGGTAAAAAAAAAAGATGTCTAAATTGAACAAAAGAAAATGTTTAAGTGTTAAGTGAAATGCACATTTATTGTTAAGGGTTAGATGATGTAACAATAGACAAATTTTTTAGGGTTTATATCTTGAATCTGGCTACTAAAAAGATGCTTCGATAATAATAGTATGCTTAAGACTGTCTTTCCTTTATTATCTCTCGTTTCCTACCCCTTTGTCCATATGAACTAAACATCAAATATACCATTATTTAACTTGAGCAAACTCTTTATATGATTTTTCAAACCACTATTTATTACAACTATTAATAAGAGGAAATCAAACCTGATTAATCTTATTAGAAGATTAGTGTTTAAACCACTAATTACAGAAGTTTTAGTTACCTCTCTATTTGATTGAATTTTAAAATATGATTTGAATCAACCATTGCACAAAGTACTAAATAGCATGATCATGAATGGCTTTAAATGGACCTTTGTGTACTACCTAAAGGAAACTTAAGTGAAGTAAGTATCATTTACTACCTAGTAAGTTTATAATATGATGTAATACATGGTTCTAAATAATTTATATACGAATTTAAATGATTGTAATTATTAAATAAACAAATAAATAAATAATATAAGTACAAGGACAATGGGATAGGGGTAACTTCGTATTTTCCTAGCAAGACTATATATAAGAAAATTGACCTAAGGTTCATCTCTTTTGCATATTTGACAAGAGTGACACAAAAAGAGAGACAGAGCTTCTTCAAGAAAACCTAGAGCAATCCAAAGAGATAGCTTAGCGCAATGAAAAGGTAATGAGTTGGAGTTATTATAAGACCTATTTTAACAACGATGACCCAATCACGGAACAGTTTTATTTGTATATAGGGATTTAATTGAAGAGCGGGTTTAAGGGAGGATTGAATAAGCGCGAAAGCTATTGAATTTGGAGTTTCAAGAAAAATTTGAATCAAGTAAGGAATTCTAATTCATCTTTTTGGATTTACTTAAGCTTAGGAATAGAAAATGAGGGGATTAAATGAATTAGTGTAGAAAAATTTAGGGTTTGTAGATTTGGCCGAGAGATACACGACCTCCCAACACGGTCGTGTTACGACCATGTTGAATTTGAATGTATACTGGGAGATATATAGTCCCTAACATGGTCGTATTTTTACCATGTTGAATTACCAAGACGTACCGAGAGATACATGGCTTTCCAATAGGGTCGTGTTTTGACCATGTTGAATCAAGAAGAACAAAACCTCCCAACACACTCGTATTTTGATCGTGTTGAATTAAGAGAAACACGGTCTCCCAATACGATCGTGTTTCAACCGTATTGAAGCCAAATCTCACTGAGAGATTCACGATCTTTAACACAGCCGTGTATAAGCCCGTGTTAGGCAACACGGCCTCCAACATGGGCATGTTAAGTGATGAACATTATCAATATATATCAAATTATCTTCTTAATTTACTAAGTTTTACACAACTGAGGCAATTAGTGATAGGAATCAAAATCCGTCAAGACCTATCATTAGGGCAAGAGCCAAAGGATTTCAAATCTTGGCGATGAGCGCCCATTTTGAGCACATTAACCCCGAAATTATTTGTTTACTAACCTCTTTTCTCCTATTCATGTATTGTATATTCTAACAGGCACACTTATCATGCTTTACAGGGCGATGGACAAACTCACTAAGACTCAACTTGTAGGTTATCTATGGATCGACCTAAATCGACGATGAGTTGGGCCGACGAATCTTATGGAAGAGCTAGTATGATGAAGACTATTTTTATTTATAATTATTTTTTTAAACTATTTATGTTGTAATCTTTTTTTTTAGGACACTTCTATTTACTTGTAATTGTCTTTTAGGACCGGCCATCCTAAAAGTGGCATAGTTGTAATTTTGTAAACTTTTTAACCCCTAAAGGGAGCAAGTATAAATACTTGCTTAAGTAGAGTTTTGAGGGGAGAATTTTTTAGAATATAACTTCACTTTTACGTGAGAGGGTTAGGGTTTATTCCTAATTCAATTGCTCTTATCGATTTCAAATCTCAAGAATTGGAATTGTAGCGAGTGCAACAAGGAGAAATTGTGAGTTATATCAATTTCTATTTGTTGTGTTTCTTTTCTTCTCTAGTAAGTCATATCTAGGGTTGGATTGAAGTTTTCTAGGTCAGATTTGATTGCATTTGTAATCAAATTATTATTACTTAATTGATTGGTTTTTAGCATTTGTTATTTACCATCAATATTTGCTTCATTTGAACCATGGTTTACATTGTTAGGAAAGGGGATCTTGGAAGTGGTTCTTGTTGATTTTGTGTGTTATTTCACGTGATTTTCATAAGAATATTAGTGATCTTCATTGAGGAATACAACATTGTGTAATTCATTTCATGGAATATAGCATTTGGATCATCTATTGCAAACAGGGTTCATGCAACAATTTGCTCCACCTTGAACCGAATTGACCTTGTCTTTTGGGGTTGTTATTTGGTTCATTTGTATGTGCTTAATCTTGGTTTTAGGCACATCATAATTTGGTATCAAAGCATCATCATACTTGGAATTAAGATTGATCACGCCATTGTAGGAATAATTGGTTACAAGTAGTGAAGATTTGACGCCATTGTTCATGTGATTGAAACTAGTTTGATTGACATTTGCTAATTGTCTTTCAAATTGGTTTTGCATGTGCTTAATCTTGGTTTTAGGCACATCATAATTTGGTATCGGAGCTTGAGGTTGTGAGAAGGTTTGTTTGATTTTGAGTTTTGGAAATTTAGGGTTCATGTTCTTACATCTTCAATTCTGAAATTGGGAGTAAATTGAAATTGTTGTTGTAATTTCTTGAAGTGGCATGATTTGTCTTGAGTAGAAGTTGAACTTGCTGCTTGTTGGAGTGATTTTTGAGTACTTGTTGAAGCTTCTATGTTGTGGACTTCACCGTGAAGGAAGAGGAAAGCTAGTGCATTTTGAATGCAATTTCAGAAGTGCAATTGTGTAGGGAGAAAAATTGTGATCCTTACATTGTTTGTTTTTGGAAAATTAGGGAGTAATTGAGCATTTTCATATTTGAGTAGTGTGGAAGATTTGGAAATTATTTGATTTAAAAAAAAAACATTAAGATTGAAGGAGTTAATGTGTGTTTGTTTGCATTTGAAAATTACTTCTTACCAATTGTGGAAGGGTTGTAATTAATGAAATGGTTTGATTTTCAAATTTGAATTGTTGTTATTTTTGTGTATAAGTCGTGGTTTGCTTTAGTGTTTGTAGTGGTGAAACTTGTATGTTTAGGAGTGTGAATCGTGGAGTATGTGTAGAGTAGTGATTACAAAAAAAAAATAAAATGTGGAGGTTGTGCACCATGGCTGTTTTTGTGTAGAATTGTGTTTGTAAAAATTTTGTGAAGTTTTGTGTGTTTAGTGTGAGTGGCGGTGTGAATTTCTAGAAGTTGTGTGGAGTAAGGTGCTGCATGTTGAGGCTAAAGTGTGAGAGTGTAGTGCATAGATAGTAAATCGTAAAAGGGAAGAGTGGTGCTTCAATTGTGAAGTGGAATTGTTTAGTGTGTGTTTTTGGAAAAAGTGGAGGAATTACAATTGTCATTTTTAGATTTGAAATTAGAATTGAAAGTGTACATTAAGAGGTCAATTTGAAATTTCAAATACACATTAAGTCATAGTTAATTGTGTATCATTTGAATTTGAAAAAGTCTCTTAGCATTTGTGGAGTTGTGCACTTATTGAACTTCTTTTGAATTTGAAAGTGGGCTGCCTTTTTATGTTGAAGTTGCAATTTGATGTTTGTGTGAAAGTGAGGAAAGTGCACCGTGGCTTGAAGTAATGTGTATGTAGTGTTGTATTTTTTTGTAAATTTAGTAAAGGGTGTTAACACTTAGTGTTGGTTGTTGTATGTGTTGTCACGCTACTTATTGTTGGTGGCGTGAACATTGTTAAACCGTGACCAAAGGGAAAGTTGTGTGGTGGTGAATGGTGTGTTGTGTATGTGTTTAAATGCTACCAATTGTGTATTTAAGTGGCGAGAAGTTAAGGCAAAAAAAAGGAAAGTTGAGTAGTAGAATTTGAAATTCAAACAAGTCATTAAAGTGTGAAAGTAATTGAACTAATTACTTAAACACTTGTAATTGAATTTAATTCTATCTACTTAAGAGTAGTTATGTGTGAGTACTTCATTTGTGGTTTAGTTGTGTACTTGAGCCATGGAGGTGTAAGGATTATTATTGTGTTATTGGATTTAAAACACAATAATGTGTAGTGAGATGTTTCATTATGCTAATGTGTTACACCGAACATTCACTACATTTGCTACTAAAGATGAAGAACAAAGGGAAAACTTATTCCATACCTCTTTATAGTTGATGGTGGTAGTTGTACCAATGTAGTAGCCATATCGTTAGTATCGAAGCTAAAACTTGTTACTACTCTACATCCTAAACCATATAAATTGCATTAGCTTAGTGATCAAGGGAGTTTGCATGTGACCCAAAGAGTTAGGGTACCATTTAGTGTAAGGGATAAATACTTTAATGAGATTGAGTGTGATATTTTGCCATTGTGTGCATCCCATATATTGCTTGGCAGGCCTTAGTTATATGACATGAGGGTCTTACATGATGGCTTCATGAATACTTTTGTATTCCAGAAGGAGGGAAAACAAATTATTCTGAATCCGATGTCACCTTCAGAAGCTCAAAGGGTTCAGCAACAAATCAGTAGACCATCAAAGGGCCATGAGCAGTTGAGCCAACCCTTAGAGCACAAAATTTATCAGACACAGATGTGCCAACCTTTAGAGGATCCTGATGATCATAGTCAGATGAGCAGACTACTAGAGAACTAAACTATTCAGGGACAGTTGTGTTCACCTTTAGAGGTACTAGAGGCTCATGAGCAGTTGAGTAAACCATTGGAGGATTCTGAGGGTCGAAGTCAGATGAGCCTATCATTAGAGAGCCAAATTGTTTAAAGACAGTTGTGTTCACCTTCAGAGGTTTCAGAGGGCAGTGAGCAATTGGGCCAACCATTAGAGGGTTATGAAGATCAACGCCATATAGATGAGTTAGAAAAGGAGAAAACAATATTAGTGGAACGGGTTGAGATAGGGGAGACCTCAACGAATAATGGAACATTATTTGTGTTGCAGATGAGATACATCCTTGAAATGGAGGAGAGAAAATAATCAGCCCCTATGGTATTTCAGATATTGGGATTTTATAGTGATACTTCTTCAGGTGGCTTGCTAAGAGGAAATAGAGTCTCTACTGCATTTGATCTGTTAGATTTGAGGAAAAATCTTTTTGAGGCCCGAGGAGATGATAGGAATCAAAATCCATCAAGACCTATCATTAGGGCAAGAGCCAAAGGATTTTAAATCTTGGTGATGAGGGCCCATTTTGAGCACATCGACCTCGGAATTATTTGTTTACTAACCTCTTTTCTCTTATTCATGTATTGTATATTCCAATAGGCACACTTATCATGCTTTACAGGGCGATGGACAGACTCACTAAAACTCAGCTTATGGGTTATCCATGGACTAACCTAAACCGGCGATGAGCTGGGCTGATGAATCTTATAGAAGAGCTAGCACGATGAAGACTTTTTATTTACATTATTTCTTTAGACTATTTATGTTGTAATCTTTCTTTTGGGAAACTTTTATTTGCTTGTAATTATCTTTTAGGACCGGCCACCTTAAAAGTGGCATAGTTGTAATTTTATGAATTTTTTAACCCTAAAGGAAGAAAGTATAAATACTTGCTTAAGTAGGGTTTTAAGGGTAGAATTTTTCATAATAGAACTTCACTTTTACGTGAGAGGGTTAGGGTTTATTCCTAATTCAATTGCTCTTATCGATTTCAAATCTCAAGAATTGGAATTATGGCGAGTGTAACAAGAAGAAATTGTGAATTATATCAATTTCTATTTGTTGTGTTTCTTTTCTTCTCTAGTGAGTCATATCTAAGGTTGGATTGAAGTTTTCTAGGTCAAATTTGATTGCATTTGTAATCAAATTATTATTGCTTAACTGATTGGTTTTTAGCACTTGTTATTTACCATCAATATTTGCTTCATTTAAACCGTGGTTTACATTGTTTGGAAAGGGGATCTCGGAAGTGGTTCTTATTGATTTTGTGTGTTATTTCACGTGATTTTCATAAGAATATTAGTAATCTTCATTGAGGAATACAACATTGTGTAATTCATTTCATGGAATATAGCATTCGGATCATCTATTGCAAATAGGGTTCATGCAACAATTTGCTCCACCTTGAACCGAATTAAACTTGTCTTTTGGGGTTGTTATTTGGTTCATTTGTATGTGCTTAATCTTGGTTTTAGGCATATCATCATTTGGTATCAGAGCATCATCATACTTGGAATTAAGATTGATCACGCCATTGTAGGAATAATTGGTTACAAGTAGTGAAGATTTGACGCCATTGTTCATGTGATTGAAACTAGTTTGATTGACATTTGCTAATTGTCTTTCAAATTGGTTTTGCATGTGCTTAATCTTGATTTTAGGCACATCAATTAGTATAACCATAGATAACCTAATAGATTAAGAGGAATTAGGAGAAATATACTATAATTCAATTAGTATTAAGAGTGATGTGTTGCTGATTACACAATATCAATTTAGCTTAAGTTTAGGACATGAAGTATTTAAGGCTAGGATACCAGGTACGTGTTTACTTTGTTTGTTGTATTTGACTGTTAGGAAGCTATCTAATGAGTTATATGTTGAATAATGAAATACTAAGATGTAATATGAATTATGTGGTACTATGAAGTAATACAGTATTACGTGAATGAAATGAGATATGTTGCTTGTGCTTAGCTCGACCTAGGGGCCCACAGTGGCAAATCCCTAAGGGGCACCTCAATGATCGGTATGCTGCATTGTCCCTAGTGAAGCCGTGCATTGAAATGATTTGAGGTAGATTAGGGTTAGAGGGGGCCTGCAGTGGCAGTTCCCATTAAGGTTGGACAGAGCCTGCTGAGGTAGTTCCTACTAAGACAAATGTTGTGTATACCGAGATCATGAGTACCCCTATGTGTGAAAATTCATTTTGGTATTGATGTGTCAACTAAATTGTGAATGAGTTATGGATAAATTTTGCATATATGCATGTGATATTAATGTGGTGTGTCATGCGCATGTAGGTGTGGTACTCACGTACTGAGTTTAGGCACACCCCCCTTCTTTTTTTTTTTTTTTAGCTGCAGGCAAAAATGATGAACAACTAGAGTATGATGTGAACGAGAACTTGGTAGGACATTACATGGATGAAACGGAAAGAGAACACTATTACTATGTAGGGAAAGAGTGATAAGAATTATGAATATTTGTAAATGGATGTTTTATTGTTAAATTGAAGTTGTGGAGATAAATTGTAGCTTGAGATGTTATTGTGCTTAAATAATAAAATTTGGACTGAATCATCTATTAGTCATTCATTTGATTATAGTTATAGTAGCATGATGGATAATATATATGATATGGTTTTGAAGTGTGATGGAGTTTAGAGCCTTAACGTGTCACTTAGTAGTAGTGACACATGGCAGACTATGATGTTCCAGGTTCTAGGGTGTTACAGCTTAAATGGTATCAGGGCTTAGGTTGATGATCCCTAGGAGCTTAGGTTTTGTTCAAAAGAAAATAAGTAAGTAGTATCAAAATTCTAGGTTTTGATGATCTTTAGAATTTAAGATGTGATCAAACAGAGATTTAGTTGATGACTTCTACAATTAAGTTAATGATCCAATAGAGGCTGAATATTGGATCATTGAGACTAAAAGGACCTTTGAAGCCTTCATGGTCCTAGAAGATAGATAAGTGAGATATGCTGAAGGGAGCAGTTGCAGATTGGTGGACTAGTATGTCTAAATTAACAGGAGCTCCTAACCAATGGCAGTGGTTTAAGAAACTCTTTTATGAAAATTATTTCCCTAGTAGCATCAGGGACTAAATGGAGGCAGATTATTATAATTTCCAACAGGGTAGTAGATCTGTAGAGGCATATGAAGCGGGGCTAAATCGCTTAAGCAAGTTCTTGCTAAAGGTGGTGAGAGGAGATGATGCCTCTTGAGCTAGAAGATTCTTGAGAGGACTAGAGCCTACCCTACAACATGAAGTGGGGGCTTTTCAATTGACTACTTATGTAGGAGTAGTTAACAAAGCCAAATATTTGGAGCAGAGCAAAAAGAGAACAGAGGAACAACTATCCCATACATTAGGATTAGTTTTGAGAAAAGGGCCTGTTTCCAACATACCTTTATGCAGATAAAGAGAAGAGGCTAGTTGTATATCTAACTAAACCTATGTCATATGCACCTAGACATCTTCAAACTAGGCCTACACCTCTAGCATTGCCTCCCCTACCACAGGTGACGCGCTCAAAACAAGTTCAAGCACAATCAAATGACTAAAAGAAAACAATCCTCAAGTCATAATCAAACCGGTTCAATCAACTAGGAAATTGCGTAACCCTAATGGAACTTTAATGAAATCCAATGGTTCAAAGATTCAATTAACTTTCACTAATGATCAATTTCACTAATCAACAATAAGATCAAGTGAATTTCACGTGAAATGGATGAAAAGAAAAGCACAAAACCGTGAAGTACCCTCTTCCCACGCAAGCTCAAATTCACGCCACCACTAAAGAGCATTCAATGTCAAATGAACAATCAACCTTTACAAGATTGTTGTCCACGAAATACAATCACAAATAATTCCAAGAAAGATTCAAATCTACCCTAGATATGACTTACTAAAGGAGAAATGAACAAACAACAAAGATGAAATCGATATGACTCACAATTCCCCTTTGTCGCACTCGCCACAATTCCAATTCTTGGGTTGAAATTGATAAGAGGTTTGAACTAAGGATGAACCCTAATTCCACACGTGAAAGTGCTAAGTTTGTTCTGCAAAATATGGCCTACTTAAACCCTCTTCTAAGCAAGTATTTATACTTGCTACTCTTAGGGTTAGAAAGTGGTCAAAATTACAAGTTTGCCACTTTTAAGGTGGCTAGTCCTAAATGAAAATTACAAAGAAATGAAGGTGTCCCAAAACCAAATACAACCAAAAATAGTTCATAAAACAATTACAAAGTATAAAATATCATAAGTCTTCATGAACCAATGCCTTGGAATGGAAAACAATCATAGCGGGTCTTTGATTGTCACCCTGAAAATGTTCTGTGTCCATCAACTGTTATAGGATATATTGGCATCCCATGGAGAATTATCATTGTATCTATAAGATTATTTCTCAAATATTTATTAGAATAAAAGACATAAAGTAAAGTATGAGTGATTTGGATCATCATCCAAATCGAGTTCTGAAAGTGTCGAAGGTGTCGAAACTTTTCCCATCATCTCCTCAGGCTTCTGAAAGATTTGCCCTCAAATCTAGAGGGTCTTTCCTTGTACTGATACCCGATGTTTGGAATGGCTTGTTGGCTAAAAATCTGGAAGAACTATATGTTCTTCTGACTAGTTCCTGGAAAGGTCGAACCTTAAACGGAGACAAAGGAGTAAATAAAACCTGAAGACCATCCTTTTGAAACATGTAAGTGTTTCTGAACCCATCATGTAACACCTTTCTATCAAATAGTCATGGTCGACCCAGTAGTAAATGAAATGCATACATAGGAAGCACATCACAAATAATCTCATCACTATACTGATCTCCTATACTGATTGGTACCATTGCTCACTGTGTAACATGTAAACTACCTCGGTTGTCTAACCAATGCACTTTATACGGGTTAGGATGAGAGCTAGTGGTTAATTGTAAGTTCTCTACCAATGCAGTAGATATGAAATTAGTATAACTACCACTATCAATGAAAAGCATACATAGGTTACCTCGAATCTGACAAGGTGTGTGGAATAGATTCTCCCTCTATATGTCCCTAGTATATGGAGAAATAGTTATATCCCGATGTAACACATTAATGGGTGAGTGTTTTCCTCCCTTTTTATCCTTATATGTTTCGGCATGTTCATCATCATAATACTCCTGTAAGGCTAAGGATAAATTTGTAGGCTCGACAGTCTCTTCCTCATTATCTTCCCTGTTACCCTCCATGATGATCATCACCCTTTTATTGGGACACTGCGTAGCTATATGTCCAAATCCCATGCATTTGAAACATTTAATCTGGCGCATCTTCCCACTGGTTGACCCTTGTGCCATCTGCCCCAAATCAGATCCAACTACCTCTTTGCCTTTCCCAGAAACATTGTTCTCCTTTTCTGTAGTAGGGATAATTCCGTCTACAACCCTGAAATGCTTACCTGCTCCCTTTGACCCATCCAACTGACCAACAAACCCCATGGGCTTTCAATTAGTGCTGGCCCTGCTCCTAGTAACTTGGAATGAATAGGATTGCCTCTGTCTTTCCACTTTCAAGGCTAACTGTATAGCCTCATCAAGTGTACTATATCTTTGAAGCTCAACTATACAAGCTATCTCATAGTTCAACCCAAATACAAAACATACTAGGGTTTGTTTAGGAGGTTCAACTGACCCACATCTGATCACTAGTGTCTCAAACTCCTATACGTAGTCATCCAATGTTTTACCCCCCTGTCTCGGTGTCTAGAGACGCATAAATAACTCATGCCTGTAGCGTTTCAGTACAAACCTCTTCCTCAAAACTCGTTTCATGTCTCTCCAAGTGTGTATTTCAGTCTCTCCATCCCTTTGCCTGCTGATTACCATATTTTTCCACCACAAAGCGGCATACCCTGTGAACTCTACAGCTGCAAGACGTATCCTGGAGTCATCAACAATCTCATAACACTCAAAAAGACCCTCAACTTGGTCTTCCTAGTCTAGGTAATCATTGGCGGAACCCCTACCATCAAATGAAGGCATCTGTAGCTTCACATACTCTAATCCCCAAGGTGGTCTAAATTCCGTGTCTGGGTATGGATTAACCCCAAAATTATTATCTTTGTCTTCCCCAAGAGCATGATAATCTCTTTCTACTCTTCTCCCCAAATTTCCTCTAACTGCCCCTTCTCTCTGGACATTCTAAGGAGCTACTCTAGGTGGTACCTGAAGGTTTACCACAGGTGGTGGTGGCAATGTCATCCTATCAATCCTTGTTACTAATGTAGCAACAATTGTGGTAAGGTCCTGAAGTTGTTCATCTAGAGTTCTTACACTTGTATTTTGACGACCCCGTCTGCCACCCACTTGGCTATTGGCCTCATTGCTAATGCCCCCATTCACACTATCATTTGACATGTTTGTGGATGAGATTTATTTGAAGTACAAATGTAATCTCAAATAATTGTAGCACACTCCCTTCACTTCACTACGTCACAATAACATGTTTGGATAACAACAAACACACTTGTACACCCATGGCGCAACAAGTCACACACACAACTTTTCTATACACGGTGCTTAACAAATTCAATCACCACAACAATATTTCCCACTTCTTTCAAAATCACGGTGCAACAATTTTTTTTTTTTTTTAAAGTTCCACAAATCACTCCTTCACAAACAACTACTATGGCAACAACACAAGTGGCAACAACAACAATTATGCTTCCACTTCTACGGCAACAATAACAAATATACTTCCACTTCCACGGCAAAGATATCAACACAACAAATATACCACTTTCCACAAATGTAATCCAAAACTTAACAATAGGCAGCAACTTCAATTTGAATTTCAACCTCTTCGCTAATTGCAAGCCTTCTTCAATTGGTAAGAAATGAATTTCAAATTCAAATAACACTCATTAACTCCCATAACTTAATGGATGTGTTTGAATTCAAATAGATTCCTTGCTAATCAACACAATGCAAATCTATAAAATACACTTCCCAATTCAGAATTTGCACAATGGAATTACAACAACAAGCTTCACAACCTCCTCCACGCAATAAGCTAGTTATGGCAAGAAAATGGTAAGTTTTCAAGTTCAAAAAATTGTTGAATTAACAACACTTCTATTCTTCTTCCCTTCCATGAAATTAATCAATCACAAGAAGCTACAACAATCTTCCCAATCCAACTCCAACAAGCAGCAAATCAGATTTCAACCAAGGCAATTTCCGCAACTCAAAGCTACAACAACACAATTTCGGTTCATAAATGAATAACCCTAATTGAAGATGATAATCACGAAATGAATCAACACTTATTCCCTTCTCTCAACTTGTGCTCTGATACCAAAAGATGATGCGCTCAAAACCAAGTTCAAGCACAATCAAATGACTAAAAGAAAATAATCCTCAAGTCACAATCAAACCAGTTCAATCAACTAGGAAATTACGTGACCCTAATGGAACTTTGATGAAATCCAATGGTTCAAATATTCAATTAACTTCCACTAATGATCAATTTCACTAATCAACAATAAGATCAAGTCAATTTCACGTGAAATTGATGAAAAGAAAAGCACAAAATCGTGAAGTACCCTCTTTCCACACAAGCTCAAATTCACACCACCACTAAAGAGCATTTAATATCAAATGAAAAATCAACCTTTACAAGATTGTTGTCCATGAAATAAAATCACAAATAATTCCAAGAAAGATTCAAATCTACCCTAGATATGACTCACTAGAGGATAAATGAACAAACAACAAAGATGAACTCGATATGACTCACAATTCCCCTTTGTTGCACTCGCCACAATTCCAACTCTTGGGTTGAAATTGATAAGAGGTTTGAACTAAGGATGAACCCTAATTCCACACGTGAAAGTGATAAGTTTGTTTTGCAAAATATGACCTCCTCAAACCCTCTTCTAAGCAAGTATTTATACTTACTACTTCTAGGGTTAGAAAGTGGTCAAAATTACAAGTTTGCCACTTTTAAGGTGATTAGTCCTAAATGAAAATTACAAGAAAATGAAGGTGTCCCAAAACCAAATACAACAAAAAATAGTTCATAAAACAATTACAAAGTACAAAATATCATAAGTCTTCATGAACCAATGCCTCGGAATGGAAAACAATCGCAGCGAGTCTTTGATTGTCACCCTGAAAATGTTCTGTGTCCATCAACTGTTGTAGGACATATTAGCATCCCATGGAGAATTATCATTGTACCTGTAAGATTATTTCTCAAATATTTATTAGAATAAAAGACGTAAAGTAAAATATGAGCGATTTGGATCATCATCCAAATCGAGTTCTAAAGGTGTCGAAGGTGCCGAAAATTTTCCCATCAATAGGCAAGTCAAGGTGTGAGATATCCTAGATGTTTAGGATTGCATGATTTGCAACAGTGTAATTGGCTAGAAGGAGCATGCTTTTCTTATGGCAAAACAGGACACACCAGTAGGAGTTGAGCTAAAAGGACCGTCCCTCAAACCTTTTGCTATACTTGTAAATAGAGAGAGCATAGATCATTTAAGTGTGTTGCTCAACACACTTAGGCAACTACACCCCCACAAGCCCAACAGTCTATAAGACCTACACCTAGAGGACTATTGGGCAAAAATTAGAATGGAGGACCAAGACAGAGGGTACCTGGTAGGGTGTTTGCATTACAATAGTAGTAGCAATAGGGTACCCATGATTATGATACCATAGCAGGTACATTGCTCATAAACTCGAATACTGTCTATATATTATTTGACACGAGCGCAACCCATTCATGCATATCTCTTGTGTTTATGAATGTATGTGGATTAAAACTTGTTATATTAGAGAATTCTATGATTGTAAATGCACCATTTGGAGTAGGGGGGAAATTAGATCAAATGTGTAAAGATGTAGAGATTGTAATATATGGCAAGAAAATATCGGTTGAATTGTTTGTATTAAAGATGATAGAGTTTGATATAATTTTAGGGGTGAATTGGTTGTATAAGTATCATGCCACTATAGATTGTCATAATCTAGTGGTTAAGTTTGATTTTCTTGATGAGAAGCAAATTGTATACAAGTTAGATCCATAGAGACCTATGACTTTTCCAACATATGAGTTGTGGAATAAAGGAAGATCGTTAGCCTTATCTGTAAAGACAGGATAGGTTAAGGAATTGAGAACTGTATATGTAGTAAATGAGTATGCAGATGTTTTTCTTGAGAATTTGCTGGGTTTACCACCAGCTAGAGAGATAGAGTTATGTATTGATCTCGTATTAGGAACGACACCCATATTTAAAGCACCATTCAAGATGGCACCTAACGAACTATCTGAACTAAAGACTCAACTTCAAGAGCTTCAAGATAGTGGGTTTATTAGACCAAGTGTGTCACCATAGGGTGCTCTAGTGCTATTTTTCAAGAAGAAGGATGGGAGTATGAGGCTGTGTATAGATTATAGGGAGCTAAACCGAGTTACAATCAAGAACAACTACCCTCTCCTTAGGATTGATGATCTATTTGATCAATTACAAGGAGCTCAAGTCATCTCCTAAATTGACTTGAGATTGAGGTACCATCAGTTAAGAATTAAGGAGGAAGACATACAGAAAACTGCTTTTAGGACTCAGTATGGGCATTATGAGTTTTAGGTGATGCCTTTTGGTTTGACAAATGCTCCAGCAGCCTTCATAGACCACATGAATAGAGTGCTCAAAGACTAGTTAGATTGGTTTGTAGTGGTTTTTATAGATGATATCCTCCTCTATTCCAAGAGCAAAGAAGAACATGAAGCACATCTCAGAACTATACTGGAAAGACTCAAGGAAGAAAAGCTTTATGCAAAATTTAGTAAGTGCGAATTTTGTTTAGAACAAGTATCATTCTTAGGACATGTGATGAATAAGAATAGCATATCAGTAGACCTTAAGAAGGTAAAGGCAATAAGTGACTGGCTAAAACTGAGAACTATAACAGAAGTAAGGAATTTTCTAAGATTAGCTAGGTACTATAGAAGCTTCGTAGAAGGATTCTCCCGGTTAGCCACTCCCTTGACTCAACTAACAAAGAAAAAGGCCAAGTTTGTATAGAGTGAGGAATGTGAGAGTAGCTTCACAACATTGAAAAATAAATTAATGACAACTTCAGTGTTAGCTCTACAAAAGACAAGAGAAGAATTTGAAGTATTTAGCGATGCATGAAATCAAGGTTTAGTGTGTATGCTTATGCAAAATGGGAAAGTCATTGCATATGCTTCCCGCCAGCTAAAACAATATAAGAATTACCCTAGCCATGACCTGGAATTAGCTGTTGTGATCTTAGCACTGAAATTGTAGAGACACTATCTTTATGGGGAGAAGTGTAAAATCTTTACAGATCATAAAAGTTTGAAGTATTTGTTTACCTAGAAGGAGTTGAGTATGAGGCAAAAAAGGTGGCTAAAACTGATAAATGATTATGATGTGAAAATTCATTATCACCCTAGAAAAGCAAATGTGGTTGTAGATGCTTTAAGCAAGAGGAAACACATAAATATTGTAAGATTAATCACATCTTAGAACAAGATATTAAAAGATATGGATAAGTTGAAATTGGAAGTGGTGACACAAGATGATGAGATCCATGATGAGAGTCAAGCCGGAAGAAGGAATGTAGATCCTCTTGAAGTGCCGCTTGGACCGATCACAAGAAGTCGAGCGAAACGACTCAAGGAAGCACTTAACGGGTTGATAAAGGATGTCCATGAAGCCGGGAAGGATTGGGGCAATCATGAAGTTGGAATGGATTGGAACAACCATAGGAAGACCCTTGCTCTTATACAAGTCACACCGGACACGGGTTGAAGAGGGCGTGTACTTTCAAGGCACGGCCGTGTAGGACTCTCAAGATTGCCTAGAATCATACACGGCTAGATACACGGTTAAAAGGCACGGCCGTGTATGGAGTCAAGCAAATCCACAGAAAGATACACGGCTAAAGTACACGGGCGTGTATGTTGCCAGAAGTTGTACAGACAGATACACAGTCAAAGTACACGGGCGTGTATGTTGCCAGAAGTTGCACAGACAAGTACACGGCCAAAGTACACGGGCGTGTACACAGGCCATGTATCCCCTGTCGGCCAGCTTGTTCTGTTTCGCGTTTTTATGTCACTTAACTAAACTACGTCGTTTTGGACTTGTTTTTACACGAATTGTAACCCTAGTATAAAAGCTCCTAGGGTTTAGAACATTAGAGATTAGACATCATTGAACATTAAACACTTTTTGAGAGGCACCTCTCTTGGTTCTTCAAGAACTTAATTCGAACTTATCGGATTGATTTCCGTGGCGTTCATCCCGACTTATCAATCGGTTTTCCATCCCGATTGTGGCGTCTTCACTTTTATACCAAGGTTCTTGTCTCGCTTATAGACAACGGGTCGCGGTTTTCCACTTTAGGTGTTTGGGTGTCTTAGGCAACGAATTTCCGAACGTATTGGTATTGGGTTTCGTCACGGGTTGGCGTGGTTCATATCAGTTTGGTATCAAAGCTTAGGTTTGTCAAAACATCAAGTTCGGTTGAGGAAGGTAATATCAAAAACCCTAACTCCAATCGTTCATATCAATTATCGTGTTCAATTCCGCAATATTAATTGTCTTTTGATAGTGTAGTATTTACTAGTCGATTGTAAAAAAAAAAAAAAAAAAAAAGAGTAAAAATCACGACCAAAAAAAAAAGAAGGGAAAAGAAAAGAAAAGAGAAACGTGATCAAAAGCCAAAAAAAAAAAAAAAAACAGAGACAAAAAAAAATCGGATAGAAAAATAGAGGAAAATTTTACGAACCCTTGAGTTGGTTTTGAATTCTACGGAAGGAAATTGATGTAGTTTGGGTTAGCTCCAAGAGAATTGAGAAGAGGAAATTGGTGAGTGATATCATCGTTGTTTGTGAGAATACACGAGTGACTGTGTGATATCATCATTTGAGTGAAACACGTAAGGGAGTGTACTGTGAGGTTTGATCATATATATATTTGTGTTGTACTAATCTTTTCTGCAGGAACTATGTCGAGACAACATTCTCCGGAAGGTGAGAGGGGAAGGTTTGATGCTATGTTAGTAATTGAGGCATTGAGGGGAGAAATGAAGAGGATGTTCCAAGAAGGAATGGAACAAATTCATGAGACGGTGGAGCAAAGACTAGAGCAATCCACAAACGTATTCCAAGGGCATAAGAGGGAGAGTCGTTCTAGGAGAGTACCGAGGGGTGGAGATGAAATGTCGGGTGATGACTTTGATGAGCCTTCTGTTGGGAGTTATAGAGGTTATAGTGGTCGGAATAGAGGGACTAGAGATTGGGAAGATAGAGGAGATAGGAATAGAGAGGATGATCAATTGAGTAGCATAAAGATGAAGATTCCTCCTTTCCAAGGGAAGAATGATCCCGAGGCGTATTTAGAATGGGAGAAAAAGGTGGAGATGGTGTTTGATTGTCACAACTATAGTGGGAGAAAGAAGGTGAAACTTGCTGCCATTGAATTTTCAGATTATGCTATAGTGTGGTGGGATCAATTAATGTTGAATAGAGAAGGAGTGGCGAGCCACCTATTGAGTCTTGGGAAGAGATGAAAAGAGTGATGAGAAAGCGGTTTATACCTGCGTATTACTATCGTGAATTGCACAACAAGTTGCAAACTCTGAGGCAGGGAAGCCGAAGTGTAGATGAGTACTTCAAGGAGATGGAAGTCACTATGATTAGGGCGAATGTAGAAGAGGATAGAGAGGCTACAATGGCTAGATTCCTTGCTGGGTTGAATAGAGAAATCCAAAATGTGGTTGAATTGCAGCATTATGTAGAATTGGAGGATATGGTTCACATGGCTATAAAGGTTGAGAACCAGCACAAGCGGAAGGGTAGTAGTAGTGCACGATTTCAACAGGGTAATGGTTTATCCACTTGGAAGACTAATCAATGGAAGAAGGAAGAAAAGCCTTTACCTACCAAACCAAAAGGGGAGCTGAGGCAAGCGGGTTCTACTCCTGGTAATCAAGGTAACCCTGAATCTTCTACTTCTAGAAATCGTGACATTAGATGCTTTAAATGTCAAGGTAGAGGCCATATTGCTAGTCAATGTCCAAATAGGCGTGTGATGATTTTGCGTGATGATGGTGAGTATGAGACTGAGGGGGATAGTGAAGAAGATGATATGCTACCATTAGAGGATGTTAGTGATGATGAGGAGCCTGCAATGGGAAGGCTAGTGGCAGTAGTGAAGCGAGCGCTGAATGTGCAGGTGAAGGAAGAAGAGGAGGTGCAAAGAGAAAATATATTTCATACTAGATGTTATTTAGGAGATCACATTTGTAGTTTGATCATTGATGGAGGGAGTTGCACCAATGTAGTGAGCAATTTTATTGTTGAGAGGCTGGGGCTCAAAACTGTTAGACACCCTAGTCCATATAAATTGCAGTGGTTGAATGATAGTGGTGAGACTAAGGTGAGTAAGCAAGCCTTGATTGGTTTTCGCATGGGTAGGTATGAGGATGAGGTGTTATGTGATGTAGTGCCAATGCAAGCATGTCATGTGTTGTTGGGGAGGCCATGGCAATTTGATAGGAAGGTTGTTCATGATGGCTTTTCTAACAAGTATACGCTTGTTCACCAAGGAAAAACTTTTAACCTTAAACCTTTAACACCTAAACAAGTGTATGAGGACCAATTGCAGCTACAACAGTCTTTTGCAAAACATAAGGTGAGTGAAAAACAGAGTGAGAGTGAGAGAGCAAAAGATAATGAGAAGAAAAAAAAATATAAGAGTCAAGATCAAAAGGAAAAGGAGAGGAAGGCTGGAAAGAGTGTGAGAGGCCAAGTTGAAGGGGAATCAACTTTGGTGGTGAGTGAAAAGGAGAGGGCAGCCTTGCAAAAGGAGAGTTGTGTGGCAAGAGCGAGTGTAGTAAGAAGAGCGTTAGTGATGAGGCAACCTATGTTGTTGCTGGTTTTTAAGGAAACATGTTCGACTACTAACGACTTATCTAACTCTTTGCCTAGTGTGGTTGTGTCTCTTGTGCAGGACTTTGAAGATGTCTTTCCTGAGGAGATTCCAAAGGGATTACCACCTGTTCAAGGTATTGAGCACCAGATTGACCTTGTACTCAGAGCATCAATTCCAAACCAGCCAGCTTACAGGAGCAATCCGGAGGAGACAAAGGAACTCCAAAGGCAGGTCGATGAATTAATGGAGAAGGGGTACGTGAGAGAGAGCATGAGTCCATGTGCAGTGCCGGTGATTTTGGTGCCTAAGAAGGATGGGACATGGAGAATGTGTGTTGACTGTCGCACCATCAACAACATCACGGTAAAGTATCGTCATCCCATTCCTCGCTTAGATGATATGTTAGATGAGTTACATGGGTCTAGTGTCTTTTCTAAAATTGATCTGAAAAGTGGATATCACCAAATTAGAATGAAAGAAGGTGATGAATGGAAGACTGCATTTAAGACAAAATATGGATTGTATGAGTGGTTAGTAATGCCTTTCGGGTTAACTAATGCACCTAGTACGTTTATGAGACTTATGAACCATGTTCTGAGGACATTTATTGGAAAATTTGTGGTTGTCTATTTTGATGACATTCTTATTTACAGCAAAAATTTGGAAGATCATATTTCACACTTGAGGGATGTTTTAGAAGTGCTTCGACAGGAACAATTATATGCTAACCTCAAGAAGTGCACTTTTTGCACAGACAAACTTGTGTTTCTTGGTTTTGTTGTTAGTGCGCAGGGAATACAGGTTGATGAAGAAAAGGTGCGTGCGATCAAGAATGGCCTAGTCTAACCAATGTAAGTAATGTGTGGAGTTTCCATGGACTAGCGAGCTTTTACAGGAGATTTGTGAAGGATTTTAGCACCATTGCAACACCACTTACTGAGGTGATTAAGAAGAACGTGGGGTTCAGTTGGGGAGAGCAACAAGAGAAGGCCTTTCAGACGTTTAAAAATAAGTTGACTCAAGCACCATTACTTGCTTTACCTAACTTTACTAAAACGTTTGAAATTGAATGTGATGCTTCAGGATTAGGTATTGGGGCAGTGTTTATGCAGGAGAGAAGACCGATTGCATTCTTTAGTGAGAAGCTAAGTGGGGCAACCTTGAATTACCTTACTTACGACAAAGAGCTATATGCATTGGTTCGAGCCTTGGAGACATGGCAACACTACCTTTGGCCAAAAGAGTTTGTGATCCACACTGATCATGAATCCTTGAAGTATTTGAAGGGGCAACACAAGCTGAACAAAAGGCATGCTCGTTGGGTAGAGTTTATTGAAACATTTCCATATGTCATCCACTACAAGCAAGGTAAAGAGAATGTAGTTGCTGATGCACTTTCAAGAAGGTATACTCTTATCTCTACTCTTAGTTCTAGACTGCTTGGTTTTGAGCACATTAAGGAATTATATGCTGCTGATCGAGATTTTTGTGAGGAGTATGTGCAATGTGAGAAGAGTGGGCATGGAAAATTTTATAAACATGATGGATTCTTGTTTAGGGAGAGTAAACTGTGCATTCCAATGTGTTCTTTAAGAGAATTACTTGTCAGGGAGTCTCATGGAGGAGGTTTAATGGGACACTTTGGAGTAGCAAAAACATTAGGGATATTGCAAGAACACTTCTATTGGCCTCACATGAAACGAGATGTTGAGAGAATTTGTGAGCGATGTGTCACATGTAAGCAAGCGAAATCTAGAGTCCAACCTCAAGGACTTTACACCCCACTTCCCATTCCTCATGAGCCTTGGGTAGATATTTCTATGGATTTTGTGTTAGGATTACTCAGGTCTAGACATGGCCGGGATTCTGTTTTTGTAGTTGTTGATAGGTTTTCTAAAATGGCACATTTCATTCCTTGTCACAAAACGGATGATGCTTGTAATATTGCTAATTTATTCTTTAGGGAAGTTGTGCGGTTGCATGGTATGCCTAGAACAATTGTATCAGATAGGGATGCTAAGTTCTTAAGCTACTTTTGGAAGACTTTGTGGGCTAAGTTAGGAACTAAGTTATTATTTTCTACTACTTGTCATCCACAGACTGATGGTCAAACTGAGGTAGTGAATCGAACTTTATCTACTTTGTTGAGGGCTGTAATTAAAAAGAATATTAAAAGTTGGGAGGATTGTTTGCCGCATGTTGAATTTGCTTATAACCGTACAGTGCATTCTGCTACTAAATTTTCTCCTTTCGAAATTGTGTATGGTTTTAATCCACTAACTCCTTTAGATTTATCACCTTTGCCTATTTTTGAGTATGTTAATTTAGATGGCAAGAAGAAGGCTGAATTTGTTCAACAGATCCATGAAAAGGCAAGGCTGAACATTGAGCGACGAACAGAGCAGTATGTGAAACAAGCCAACAAGGGTCGTCGACAAGCTGTTTTTGAACCTGGCGATTGGGTTTGGGTGCACATGCGTAAAGAGCGGTTTCCCATGCAGCGTCGATCTAAACTACTTCCTAGAGGCGATGGACCATTTCAAGTTCTTGAGCGCATCAACGACAATGCATACAAGATAGATTTGCCTGGTGAGTATCAAGTAAGTGCCACATTTAATGTTACTGATCTGAGTCCTTTTGATGTAGGTGACGATTTGAGGACAAATCCTTTTCAAGAGGAGGGGAATGATGAGATCCATGATGAGAGTCAAGCCGGAAGAAGGAATGTAGATCCTCTTGAAGTGCCGCCTGGAATGATCACAAGAAGTCGAGCGAAACGACTCAAGGAAGCACTTAACGGGTTGATAAAGGATGTCCATGAAGCCGGGAAGGATTGGGGCAATCATGAAGTTGGAATGGATTGGAACAACCATGGGAAGACCCTTGCTCTTATACAAGTCACACCGGACACGGGTTGAAGAGGGCGTGTACTTTCAAGGCACGGCCGTGTAGGACTCTCAAGATTGCCTAGAATCATACACGGCTAGATACACGGTTAAAAGGCACGGCCGTGTATGGAGTTGATAGAGCCATTTTATACTCAATCTTTATAGTATAAATTGTGTTAAATTATTATTGATTTTATAGAAATCATAAGGAAATGGTACTTAATTCTAATCATGGTGATAAATCAGGTAAAATGGAGTCAAGGATGTTAATTCAAGTAAATTAGAGAAGTCATCTACAACTTGGATCAAGACAAGGAATTACACCTCTAGAATGAGACACGGTTGGAGATTTGGCCATGTTGTAAACCGTGCTACACACTGCATGAAGAGAAGGAGTGACACGGCCTAGGGCACGACCGTGGTGTAAGCCGTGGACCAAACCCTGCTTGAAGCCATGGTGGAAGCAAGACGTGCCAATGAGAAGAACTTGTGGAACTTTTGCAGAGTATAGCACGGCTTGAAGTCTAGCCGTGGTTGTAGCCATGGTACATGCTGGGCTTGGATGAAGACTTGTAGATTATTCACAGAGGAAGGCACGGTTGGAAATCTAGCCGTGGTATAGGGCATGGTATACACTGGATAAGGAAGATGATACGAGAATTATGCACAAAGGAAGGCACGGTTTGACCCACGGCCGTGTGGTAGGGCGTGCCAAGCGGACGAATCTTCACTTCTCGAAATCTACTTGGAAAAGGAAAGATATCTTCGTATCTTGCTAGTAAAAGATCACATGCCATCCCTCAAACATTATAAATAGAACCAACCCTAGAGGGTTAAGACAATCTTTAATCTTTCTTTCAAACATTTTACCTTTGATCTGGGAAACAAGAAGGAAGGCCGGAGGCAGAGCAAGCTATCCGGGTTCATTATGTCTTTACTTTTTATTTTCGTTTTTCTTATGAACATGAGTGGCTAAGCTACTTTTCTAGCCAAAGGGTCATAGATGTTTAATTCTACACGAATTGTGAGGTCTAATTGACTTGTATTTATTCTATTCTTTGTCTTTGGGTATTCATATATCTTCTGATTGTTTTGTCATTATTATTTTGTTGATTGGTATGAATAGAGCTCTTCTACTTAATTAGCAAGATAATATATTGTCAACTAGCACGTCAAATCCGTAATTATTTGATTGTTCTAGTCTTAGTGACACGATAACATGTTCGGTTATAAGAATAGATGATCGAATTCATGTTATGGAGGTGTATGATCATGTTTAAATAGGTTATCTTATAATCTACTGGCATGAATTGGTGGTCTCTCTAGATTTTAATGCTATTTGCAGATTAAATCCTAAGCGCTTGTCTGGGGTTGTCTAATCAATAAGGGAAATAATTCGAAGTGCTTGTTGGAGGTTATCGAGAAAGTAAGGAGAGATAGGTTGTTAGAGCTTGTTAATAACCATAACCAATTTATCTAGAACTAAGAATAGGTGATATTTGCATCGATGATCAATTCTTTGAATTAAACTATCTTGATTCCTTTGGCTAGGCTTTTACCAATATCTGATTTTCTTACCTTGTTTTACTTTATTTGATTCACAAACAAAACCCCCCCATTTTCCTTTTTCTTATTGTTCTCTTTGAATAGAAATATCTTTACCAATCCCTGTGAATTCGACCCTACTCACCACTATATGCAAATCATATAATTTTCTAGGAGTAGGTTTTATTTTTGTTGGATTCGACACCCATCAGGAGTCAAGCAAATCCACAGAAAGATACACGGCTAAAGTACACGGGCGTGTATGTTGCCAGAAGTTGCACAGACAGATACACGGTCAAAGTACACGGGCGTGTATGTTGCTAGAAGTTGCAAAGACAAGTACACGGCCAAAGTACACGGGCGTGTACACAGGCCGTGTATCCCCTGTCGGCCAGCTTGTTCTGTTTCGCGTTTTTATGTCACTTAACTAAACTACGTCGTTTTGGACTTGTTTTTACACGAATTGTAACCCTAGTATAAAAGCTCCTAGGGTTTAGAACATTAGAGATTAGACATCATTGAACATTAAACACTTTTGAGAGGCACCTCTCTTGGTTCTTCAAGAACTTAATTCGAACTTATCGGATTGATTTCCATGGCGTTCATCCCGACTTATCAATCGGTTTTCCATCCCGATTGTGGCGTCTTCACTTTTATACCAAGGTTCTTGTCTCGCTTATAGACAACGGGTCGCGGTTTTCCACTTTAGGTGTTTGGGCGTCTTGGTATTAGGTTTCGTCACGGGTTGGCGTGGTTCGTATCACAAGAAGTGGGAAATAGGTTTGCTACACTTAGTATCCAACCCAATCTTCTAGATCATATTAAAATAGCATAAATGGAAGATCTTGAAATTCAGAAGATAAGGAACAAAGTAGAGTAAGGTGAAGCCACAAAATTTGTGTTAAACATTGAAGGGGTAGTCAAGCATGGTAATAGATGGTGTGTTCCAAATAACATATAAGTAAAGAAGAAGATTATGAAGGAAGCCCATTACTCAGGATATACGATACACCCAGGACATACTAAGATGTACAAGGATCTCAAGAATATGTACTGGTGGAAAAATATGAAACGGGAGATAGCCAAATATGTGTCCAGGTGTCTCACCTATCAACAAATAAGGATTGAACACCAAAGACTAGCTGGTGAGTTACAACCTCTTCCCGTACTTGAATAGAAGTGGGAACATGTAATTATGGATTTCATCACAGCACTCCCAATAACAAGGGAGAAATATGATGCAATTTGGGTGATAGTAGACAAATTAACCAAGTTCACACATTTCTTACCAATTAAGGTAGACTACAGATTAAAAAAACTTGCTCAATTATATATTAAAGAGATTGTTAGATTATACGAGGTACCAACTACAATTACAATTGATAGGGATATCCATTTTGTGAGCAAATTCTGGAAAAGTCTACATCAAGCTTTGGGAACCAAATTATAATTTAGTACAGCATTTCATCTTCAGAAAAATGGGCAATCTGAAAGAACTATTAAAATTCTAGAAGATTTACTACTAGCTTATACATTGGATCAAGGGGGTAACTAGAGTGATCATTTATCTATAGTAGAATTTACTTATAACAATAGTGATAGGAATCAAACTTTTCTAGGACCTATCACCAGGGCCCGAGCTAAGGGTCTCCAGAATCTAGTTATGAGGGTTTTGCTAGAGAAACCTAACCTTGAGAAGTCTAACTCACTTTCTACATCTTTGCACTATAAGTTTGATGCATTTCAGCAGGTTCATTTGTCAGTCTTACAGGATGCAAAAACACCCTTATTACTGAGTGAATCAGGGTTGTCAACTGAAACTGATTCAAAAGCTTCTTGAAGACCGGCATCATGAAGGACCATTTCTTTATATATTTACTCTTTTATGAACTATTTTGGTTGTATTTTGGTTTTGGGACACTTTTATTTCTTTGTAACTTTCATTTAGGGTTAGCCACCTTAAAAGTGGCAAACTTGTAATTTTGAGCACTTTTTAACCCTAGAAGTAGCAAGTATAAATACTTGCTTAAGAGAGGGTTTGGGGGAGATTATTTTTTCAAAATATACACCTCTTTTCACGTGTGAATTAGGGTTCATACCTTGGTTCCAACTCTTATCAATTTCAATTCCAAGACTTGAAATTGTGGCGAGTGCAACATCTTGAAATTGTGAGTTATATCAATTTCATTTTGTTGTGATTTCTTTTCTTCTCTAGTGTGTTGTATCTAGGGTTGATTTGAGATTGTTCTTGGTCAGATTTACATGTTATTATTCATGAATTCTTGTGATTATTTGAAGGAAATTATCAAATTGATTCCATTCATCTTTAAGGTTTTCCTTGAAAACGTGATTTTCACCATTGGGAAAGGGATCTTACTTTACTGTTTTCTTTGTCAAATTGAGGCTTCATTTGCATGGATTATATGAAATTAGAGTGTTGTTAGAAGGCATTTTCTTTGGGTTATTCTGATTATATTATTGGTTTATTGAATTTCATCATTTCAACATTAGGGTTCATTTGAAAAGTGCCATTTTTGATCCGATTTTGCCTAGACTTGAGATAGTTGATCTTAAGTCTTTTGGATGTGCTTTAAAGTGTGATTAGGCACATCAAATAGTTACCAAGCTACTATACAGATGGCTTCTTGTAAAGCGTTATATGGTAGGAAGTGTAGATCTCCCTTACATTGGGATGAAGTGGGAGAAAGACGGGTATTAGGGCTCCAGATAGTACAAGAAACAGTAGATAAAGTTAAAATCATAAGGCAACGGATCCTATTAGTCTAGAGTTGTCAAAAATGTTATGCAGATAAACGGCGACGGCCTCTAGAGTTTCAAGTGGGAGATAAAGTCTTACTGAAGATATCTCCAACTAAAGGGATAATCGGGTTTGGACTGTGAGGTAAGCTGAATCCATGATATGTATTTCCATTCGAAATTGTAGAAATAATCAAAATAATTGCATACAAGTTGGCCCTGTCGCCAAGTCTGGTTGGAGTACATGATGTATTTTATGTATCGATGTTAAGAAAGTTAGTACCAAACCCAGATCAAGTGATCCCCTCATTTTCAACCAAGTTGGATTACCAAGACGTACCAAGAGATACATGGCCTTCCAACACGGTAGTGTTTCGACCATGTTGAATCAAGAAGAACACGACCTCCCAACACAGTTGTGTTTCAACCATGTTGAATTAAGAGAATCATGGTCTCCCAACATAGTCGTGTTCCAATCATGCTGAAGCCAAATCTCACCGAGAGATACGTAACCTTTAACACGATCGTATACTAGCCTGTGTTGGGCAACACGGCCTCCAACATGACCGTGTTAAGCGATGAACATTATCAATATAAATCAAATTATCTTCTTAATTAACTAAGCTCCACACAACTGAGGCGATTAGTATAACCATAGATAACCTAATAAATTAAGAGGAATTACGAGAAATATACTATAAGTTGATTAGTACTAAGATTGATGTGTTCGTGATTATACAGATATCAGTTTAGCTTAAATTTAGGACAAGAAGTGCTTAAGGCTAGGATATCGGGTGCGTGTTTACTTTATTTGTTGTATGTGATTGTTAGGAAGCTATCTAATGATTTGTATGTGGAATAATGAAATACAAAGATGTAATGTGAATTATGTGGTATCATAAAGTAAAACAATGTTATGTAAATAAATGAGATATGTTGCTTGTGCTTAGCTCGGCCTAGGGGCCTGTAGTGGCAGATCCCTAAGGGGCACCTCGATGATCGATATGCCGCATTGTCCCTAGTGGAGCCATGTATCGAAATGATTTGAGGTAGATTAGAGTTAAACGGGGCCCATAGTGATAGTTTTCATTAGGGTTAGACGAAGCTCGCAAAGGTAGTTCCCACTAGAATAAATGTTAAGTGTATTGAGGTCATGAGTACCCCTATGTGTGAAAATTCATTTTGGTATTGATGTGTGAACTAAATTGTGAATGAGTTGTGGATAAATGTTGCATATATGCATGTGATATTAATGTGGTGTGTTTTGCGCATGTGGGTGTGGTACTCACGTACTAAGCTTAGGCTTACCCCTCTTCCTATTTATTTTTTTTAGTTGCAAGCAAAAATGATGAAGAACTAGAGTATGATGAAAACGGGAACTTGGTGGGACGTTACATGGATGAGATGGGAAGAGAACACTATTACTATGTGAAGGAATAGTGACAAGAATTATGAATATTTGTAAATAGATGTTTTATTGTTAAATTGATGTTATGGAGATAAATTGTAGCTTGAGATTTTATTGTGGTTAAATAATGAAATTTGGAATGACTCATCTATGAGTCATTCGTTTGATTATAGTTATAGTAGCATGATAGATAATATATATGATCAGGTTTTGAAGTGTGATAGAGTTTAGAGCCTTAGCGTGTCACTTGGTAGTGGAAACATGTGATGGGCTATGATGTTCCAGATTTTAGGGCGTTACATATGATCGCTAAATCAACTCTCTTTGTTTATGGCACAATTGATGAATAGCATGTATTAGTGACAACCCATTTGTTTGTAGCGAATGAAAGGTGTGCTGAAATGTGACTTAACATGAATGTGAAAGTTTATGAAGGCAATAGTTTACCAAGTATTTGCTAAGCTTATGACATGATGTGTAAAGGTAAGGTTCCTGCTAGAAGCTAGATCAACTTATGATAACTTGTTATAGATGATGATGGGAAACATGGATTGAGTAAAATGTTGAGAAGCTATGGTAAAGTATCTACTAGTCTTTGTGTTTGCACTTTAAGCTTATCGTACCATTATTTCATGTTTAAGGAATTATTAATTGGGTTGTACTATTGTGTCACTATCTTCTTCTTTTTTTCCCCTATTAGGTACTCACTTTACTTCTTAAGAAGCTAAGGGGTTGGTGTTCTATTGACCTTAGGTACATGTGCAAAAGACTAAAATGGCATCTAGGATTTAAGGAAAACTTTTTTAGAGTAATAGGAAAATAGGAAGAAAACTTAGGCTTTTGACTTGTTTTTTAGTAAATCATAGTATTACACTATATAAAATTTTGTAAATCATGTGTAAATATTGAGATTATGTATTAGCCTAGCTATGGGTTTGTAATCTTAATAATGGTGATATTCTCAACATAGTGGTTAGAAAATCAAGTAAGCTAGGTGTCTAATCTTCCAAGCTATTCATTAGGACTTTTATTGTATTATATGACAATTGTAGATTCACTTGATAGATGTAAACTTTTGGTGTATATATACTATAGGTTGATCTCTCAAGACATGTCATGTTATGTAGGTGGTCCTAGTTGATATATAATAATAGCATCGTAATTAATAGGTGTAGGTTTTAAACATGAATTGCCTTATCTCTACTTTAGGAATGGCATAATGATGCCACTTTTAGGTGTCAAGTTGATAAGTTTTTATTGGTTTATAGATTTAGTTAAGACCTAGAAGGTAAGTTTAAGGTTGTTAAACTTGCAATTTTACATAAAATCGCTGGGGGTTTGTAGAATCGGAATGTAGAATTGAAATGTAGAAATGTAAGATCTTATGATCTTTGTAAAATAACTTCCAAATATTATAAATTAACTTACAGTAGTTATACAAATTTATAATGGATAATAGAAATAAAGAAATTCTACATTTTGGTCATAAGTCATAATAAAAGTAATAATATAGATAATCAAGTATAAGTTGTAGACTCATGTACAGTATAGTTAATTAACCATAAAGATAATTAACCATAAGTCCCAATAAAAGTTATGAATTCATAATACAAAATAACAACTAAAACAAATCATCAATTGTCTTATTATCATCACAATTGCCACCATCTCTCCCATCAACATCACCATCATCATCTGCATCTTCATCATCAATGACAACATCATTATGAGGGGTACTACTACCAATGATTTCCATATCTTCTAATTCTAAATCTTTTAAAGTTCCCATTTGTATTTCAGCTTTAATAGCATTAATACCATGAATTTCTAAATCATCTAAGGACTTACTTCCATGACTCTCCAAATTCACATAGGCACAAAATTTCCTTTACATCATCATCTTCATCTTTTTCTTCACTACTTACACTTGAAAGGATATTCAACTCACCCTCATCCTCACTTAATGAGTTAAACATATTTTCTTCCTCAACTATCTATTCATTACCAGACGTGAGATCTTCAACAGTGAAACTAGAAGTGTCATCAATGTATCTTTCTTTCCTATTTCTTAATTTCAAGTTATATATTACAAATACTAAATCATTCTTCTTTTGTTTATGTAACCTATTCCTCTTTTTCGTGTGAACATGAAAATTAAAAAGGTTATATATAGGATTGATAATCTTAATAACATATAAAAATCAACTAAAAGAACTATTTGTACTATACCATTTCAAATACACTCCAATTATGCTCATAACTTAAAGAACTACAAGTCGAACTTAGAACATGAATAGCAAACTTTTGCAGTTCTGGGCATTCATCTCCATATGAGTCCCACCATTTCGCTAGAGCTTTTTTGTCTTGCTAACCTTACAACTTTAATACAAAATAGTCCTTTAGCATCCTTAAATCTTTCAAGTTGTATATTAATCCTACACCTTTCAACTAGATTAGAAACCATACACTCTATGTAACGATGTAATCCAATTTTGACATTAGCATTAACTTTAAAATTAGGACTATAATGGTACTAAGGGTTCAAATAATAAGTTACAGCATGCAATGGTCTATGAAGTTGAAACTCCCATCTTAGTCAATAATCTTGAAGATGGGTCCATAACTTCATCAAATAAATATGATATCAATTTACAAATGTAACTTTAAAATGAACACTAAAGCAAAGTATATAGCTAATAAGTTGAGATATTAACTTTTCTTTACATTATTGAAATTTGCTTTAATTTTCTCCTTAGCACAATTCATTTCTGAATAGATGAAACCCATAGCTGGTTGATCATTTGAATACACCAATCTAAGAACTTTAATAAGGAGAAATGCAACTTTAAGGTAAATGATAATATTATTCTAAAACCTACTATCAAAAACCAACTGTTGAATCTACTTTTCATTACTTGTGCTCACTTATATGCTTTCTAGTGATTAGAAGTTAACATCACCATCAGTGCACCCTTTAACTCACTAAAGCAACCTAATGTCAAATAAGAAGTGGCAAAATGAGTTGCATTGGGCTTAATCAAGTCTCTCCCTTAAGTATATCTCCTCAAGATTAAGATAAGTACAGTTTTGGAATAAATATATGTCGTAATTAGCCTCCCTTTTGCAATTGTTTCATGTTGGATCTTCAAATTCTTCTCAAAGTTCTCTAAGATCAAATCAATGCTACGTGCTACACAATGTGTTCAATATAAAAAATTTCTTTTCTTGATCAATTTTTCTCTTGTTGCTTTATAATTCGCAATACTATCTATGATTACTTATACAACATTCTTCTTTCCAACCTTCTCCTAAATATCATCTAACATGGCAAAAACTTTGTTAGTTGTCTTAGATGTATCAAAATCATCTGCAAACGATAAAAGACCACTCCTTTAAGGCTATTCACTAAGAAATTGCATATGGAACACTTCTTTCTATCACTCCATACATCTAACATAATGGAGCAACCTATTTTTTTCCATTCAGCTTTATAGTTTTTTAAGTAATTCCATTATTTGAGCTACTTCTTTTTTCAAACAAGTCACCTTTAGCTCATGATAGGAAGGAGGTTTAACCTACAAGCATATCGACCAACCACCTCAAGCATCTTAGCAAACTCTAGACTTTTTATACAATTAAATAGAAAAAATGAGCAATTTGTTGGCAACATTTTTCTCTCAACTCTTTCTTTTTAAATTAGTTAATTGTTCATTGGTTTGCCCGTGTTCCACTTCCACCAACTTTTCTTTCTTTCTTTAATAGAAATTCATGAAATTCTTTCTTTTTCCATTTAGGATATCTTCTTTACCTCATCATCATCATCATCATCAGAATCTTTGATCCCATGAATTTTCTTTCTTTTCTTTTCCAATATTTTTACCACTTTCAGCAAAATTATTAACATTTCATTTTTTTTTACATCATTTGGGACATTGGTACATGGCTCCATAACTTTACGTGTATAACTTAAGTGATTCTTGAATTTGTAAATGCTTCCACTAATAACTTTATTATAGTACTTGCATTTTACCTTTTTCCCATTGTTATCTACATCAATTTCATGCTCCCAACTAACATTGGATCTATTTCCACATGCATTTTTCCTTTTAGAGCTCTCTTTAGATGATTTAGAAGATGACATTGTGATATACACAACATAACCCAACCACTACTCAATAGTCAAGTCCCTAGCCAAAGTTAGGAATTTAGGCCTTATTTATAATATAAAAAATATAACTTTTAAACACCAAACATAAGCTAAATGGACAACCTTAGCAAATTAGTTCACTAATAGCTAAATGGACCATCTCATCTCAAAGTTGCATTCGACACCATATTAATAAGCTTCAACCTTTGAATAAGATAATTATGGTGCTAGACTACTAGTCATAAAAAATGATAGTGTAAAAGAAATCCTCTACTAACCATATTCTATCCGATCCTGTAACTGCATTTAGTTGGCTGTTACACTCACATGGATGGATGTTTGTTAATTGCTTCTAGTTTCTACAACTACAAGGATGTGGTGTCCCTATACTCTCTATTTTTTCTTACTTTTGAACATAACAATGGGCAATATAACATGCATTTTTGAACACTAAAGGTAAACACAATGTAACAGGAAAGTTAATTAAAAAAAAAGTTACTCCTAAAGTTGTAAAGCACAAACGAAAAAAGACAAGCATCAAGCAAAGCAAGAGCAACGACAGCCCATTACTCAACCATACCTTAAGGCTTAATGTAACAAACAATGTAGCAAATAGGAACATCCTGTAACAGAGCAACAAGAAGAACTTAGGCAGATTGGATCATGAATCATGAATTAGCATGCAGTGGCACGTTGTAGAAGAGCAACAGGAAGCACTTGGATAGGCTAGATCACGAATCAAGAATCAATAAGCAACATCATGCTGTAGCAAAGTAGTAGGAAGCACTAAAATAGATTGGACATGAATCACCATCAACTATCAAATGTTAATGGCAATGCAACAAGCATAAAGATGGTAGCAAATGAAGTTATGAAGGTTGAAGCTATCATGAAAGTGAAGAAATAGACTAACTCATTAATAAACTACACTACTACAGAGTAAAAGAAAAGAGACAAAACAGGATTAAGATTCAAGATCAAATCACCTCATTGTAGGTCCATCCGTAGCAACCAAGCACGTAATGTAGTAGTAGTAGCCAGTAGGTAGCAATAACAATGACCATGTAGCAGTAGCACACTCACACTTCAAAGCAGCAAGGTAAGTAGTAGTAGCATGTACACGAAGATAGAACACAAAATAGTGAAACAGAAGAAGCAGAAAGCTAAAAATCCTAAGCCTAATTGTGATTTCTAAGTTCTAAACTTTGTTTTTCTAACAATTTATTGGCTTAAAGGAGTGTCTAGGCTAGCTCAAGTTGAGGAAAAAGTAGAAAGCCCATTCAGTTTTTACCTTACATTAAATAGAAGCAAACTTAGTGGAAACGTTATCACACATGTGATTCAAATGATTTTACCAACTTAAGTCATGATTCTACTACGATTTTGAACCAAATAGTGTTTGAAAATGAGTTAACTAGGGAGAGCGAAGTAGAATCATAAAATCACATAATTTCACACTTTGACTTGCAATTTTGACAACATTGGGTAGGTTGTTACAAAAAAAAAATAATAATAATGGACACACAATAGAACTCGCTTATTTTAAATACTATTGGCAAATATTATTTGCTTGATCTCCACAATTAATGTGCTTAAAAACCAAGTATAAGCACATAAAACAAATTGATGGACCAATTACACAAATCTCAAAATGGCGTGAAGATCAAATTGCCAAGTGACCCTAATTTGCATGGAATAAATTGGTTTGATACCAAAAGATGATGTGCTTAAATGATCAAAGGATCCAAGCACATACACGTAACCAATTGAAACAAATTTAATAACTAAATCCAAGTCCTCAAGAGGCGTGATCCACTAAATCTTATGAATCCAAATTTGTAAAATAAGTTGCTCTGATACCAAAAGATGATATGCCTTAATTTGACTAAAGCATATACATACAAACAATTGAAACAACTTCAATCAAATCCGGACAACAACCCTCTAAATGGCGTGAACCCTAAACCCTTTTGGAATCCAATTTGTAAATCAAACAACCTTAACACCAAATGATGATGTGCTCAATTGGATTAAGCACATAACACAATAACAAATGTAAATCCAATCACCAACAACACTAAAAATTGGCGTGAACTTCTTATGCAATAAGCTTCCACGCAAATGAAGAATTGCAATTAACATGACAATATAGGAACCAATTTTCACTAAATTGTAAACAATATAATGATAAAATTGATCCTACAATTGACGTGAATTCAAGAACCAAAGAACAAAATCTTAATTAAAACTAGATATTACACACTAGCATGAAAAGGGAATTAACCAAGGAAATGATATGACTCACAATTCCTTTAGTTGCTACTCGCCACAATTCCTTGAAGAATTGATAAGAGTCTTATGAAAATTGGGTAAGAACCCTAACTCTCACAAAAATGGGCAGTAAAATGTGTATACTCTCAGCCTCTTCCTTAAACCCTACTTAAGCAAGTATTTATACTTACTCCCTTTAGGGTTAAAATGACTAACCAATCACAACTATGCCACTAAAGAGTGGCCGGTCCTCAATCCTCAAAATACAACCAAATAAAATGTCCCAAAAAGCTTACAAAATAAATGGTTCAAAGAAAAATAACAAATGCAAAAATAGTCTTCACAAGCCAGCTGTTTAATGGAATTTGTTAGTCCAGCTCATCTTCGGTTTAGGTCAGTCCATAGATAACCCACAAGCTGAGTCTTAGTGAGTTTGTCTATCGCCCTATAAAGCTCGATAAGTATGCCTACTGGAATATACAATACATAAGTAATAGAAAAGAGGTCAGTATATAAATAATTCTGGGGTCGGTTTGTTCAAAGAGGACCCTCATCGCCAAGATTAGAAATCCTTTGGCTCTTGCCCTAATGATAGGTCTTATAGGATTTTGATTCCTATCTTCTCCTCAAGCCTCAAAAAGATTTGTCCTCAAATTTGATAAATCAAATGCAGTAGAGACTCTGTATCCTCCTAGCAAGCCATCTAAAGAAGTATCGTAGAATCCCAATATTTGAAATACCACAGGGGGTGATTGCTTTCTCTCCTCCATTTCTAGGGCATACCTCATCTGCAACACATATAATGGTCCATTATCCACTAAGACCTCCCCTGCCTCCAACCGTTCCACTGATGTTGTTGTCCTCTTTCCTGATTCAACTATATGTTTTTGACCCTCTTGGTCCTCCAATGGTTTGCTCAACTACTCATGAATCTTTGGAACCTCTGAAGGTGAACACAATTGCCTCTGAATAGTTTGGTCCTCTAGTGATTGGCTCATCTGACTATGACCCTCAGGAACCTCTGAAGGTTGGCACATTTGTGTCTAACAAGTGTTGTCCTCTGTATGTTGGCTCATGTAACTAGGAACCTCAAGAACCCCTGAAGGTGGGCATATCTACTTCTGCACAATTTAGTCCCCTGAAGGTTAGTTCATGTGGTTATGATTCTCAAGAATCTCTAATGGTCTACGGATCTGTTGCTAAACCTTTTGGACCTCTAAAGGTGACATCAGATTCAGAATGATGTGTTTACCCTCTTGCTAGAATACATAGGTATTCTTGAAGCCATCATGTAAGACCCTCCTATCATATAACCATAGCCTGCCAAGTAATATATGGGATGTACACATAGGAAGAATGTCAGATTCAATTTCATCATAGTATTTATCTCCTATACTAAAAGGTATCCTAGCTTTTTGGGTCACATGTAAACTTCCCTAATCACTTAGCTAATGTAATTTATAAGGCTTAGGATGTAGGGTAATGGCAAGTTTCAATTTTGATACTAACGATGCTGCTACCACATTTGTACAACTACCACCACCAACTATAATGACACATAAGTTACCTTGTATTCTACAAGAAGTATGGAATAAATTTTTCCTTTGCTTATCATCTTTAGTAGTAAAAGTAGTCAATGTCCAGCGTAATACATTAGTAGAAAGAAACATTTCACTTGACATGATTGTGTTTAATTCCAACAACACAAAAATATAACCTTACACTCTACGGTTCAAGTAAGCAACCAAGTCAATAAATGAGTCTTGCCACTTCAAGTAAAGTCAAGTAAATGAAGCACACATAATCACTTCTAAGTAGTTAAGAAATTAAATTCAACCAACAAGTGTTTAAGTAATGAGTTCAACTACTTTCGCACTTTAATATTTGTTTTTGAATTCAAATTCTACTACTCAAACCTTCCTTTCTTGCCACGGTTTCACACTACAATAAATCAAAAAGTGCAGCACCTCACCACACACACAAATGGACAATTCACAACGTCACACACTTCCCTTACTCACGGTGCAAACACTTACCACCATTACATACACCACTTGCAATCCCCTTTACTTCAACACACATAAACATAACGCCACACACACACACCCTTCACTAAATACACAAGCAAAATGCCACACACACACACCTTCTACTCACGGTGTACTCCTCCACTTCAAACACACTTTTCAAATCGCAACTTAACAAGGCAGCACAATTCAAATTCAAATGATTTCAATTATTGCAACCTTTCCACAATTGGTAAGAAGCCACTTTCAAATTCAAATGAACACATAATAACTTCTATCACTTAATGTGTGTTTTGAAAATCAAATAACTTCCATATAATCCACACAATTCAATTCTGAAAAATTGTACAACTATACTCTTATTTCTAAAAGCAACATGCAATGGATTACACTTCCACTCCCTATACAAATGAGGTAATTTCCAAATTCTGAATTTTGAATCAATAATTTACTTCTACTCCTCTTCTCTTTCACGAAAATTATCAACCACAAGGAGCAGCAACAAGTCCTTTAATTCAACTTCAATAAGCAACAAATTCACTTCTCAATTAAGACAATTATGCAACCTCAATTTTGCAACACACAATTTCGAATCACAAATTGAAGAACCCTAATTGATAATGTAGATCAAGAAATCAACCAATAATACTCCCTTCTCTAAAGTTGAGCTCTGATACCAAATTATGTTGTGCTTAAAAACCAAGTATAAGTATACAAAACCAATTGAAGGACCAATTACACAAATCTCAAAATGGCGTGAAGATCAAATTACCAAGTGACCCTAATTTGCATGGAACAAATTGGTCTGATACCAAAAGATGATGTGCTTAAATGATCAAAGGATCTAAGCACATACATGTAACCAATTGAAACAAATTTAATAACTAAATCCAAGTCCTCAAGAGGCGTGATCCACTAAATCTTATGAATCCAAATTTGTAAAATAAGTTGCTCTGATACCAAAAGATGATATGCCTTAATTTGACTAAAGCATATACATACAAACAATTGAAACAACTTCAATCAAATCCGGATAACAACCCTCTAAATGGCGTGAACCTTAAACCCTTTTGGAATCCAATTTGTAAATCAAACAACATTAACACCAAATGATGATGTGCTCAATTGGATTAAGCACATAACACAATAACAAATGTAAATCCAATCACCAACAACACTAAAAATTGGCGTGAACTTCTTATGCAATAAGCTTCTACGCAAATGAAGAATTGCAATTAACATGACAATATAGGAACCAATTTTCACTAAATTGTAAACAATATAATGATAAAATTGATCCTACAATTAACGTGAATTCAAGAACCAAAGAAAAAAATCCTAATCAAAACTAGATATTACACACTAGCATGAAAAGGGAATCAACTAAGGAAATGATATGACTCAAAATTCCTTTAGTTGCTACTCGCCACAATTCCTTAAAGAATTGATAAGAGTCTTGTGAAAATTGGGTAGGAACCCTAACTCTCACAAAAATGGGCAGTAAAATGTGTATACTCTCAACCTCTTTCCTAAACCCTACTTAAGCAAGTATTTATACTTACTCCCTTTAGGGTTAAAGTGACTAGACAATTACAACTGTGCCACTAAAGGGTGGCCGGTCCTAAATCCTAAAAATACAACCAAATAAAATTTCTCAAAAAGCTTACAAAATAAATGGTTAAAAAAATAACAAATACAAAAATAGTCTTCACAAGCCAGCTCTTCAATAGAATTCGTCGGTCCAGCTCATCTTCGATTTAGGTCGATTCATGGATAACCCACAAGCTGAGTCTTAGTGAGTTTGTCCATCGCTCTATAAAGCCCGATAAGTGTGCCTGCTGGAATACACAATACATAAGTAATAGAAAAGAAGTTAGTATACAAATAATTCTAAGGTCGGCTTGTTCAAATAGGATCCTCATCGCCAAGATAGGTCTTATAGGATTTTGATTCCTATCAACAATCTTCAAATTAATAAGTAGATGTAATGTGTGAAAGTGGAAATATAATATGAATAGATTGGTGGTGATGAGAATGGAAGAATATACCTAAATCTAAAGTAGTAATAGTAGATCTAGAGATATTAAACTGAGTAGTGATGGATTTGTGGTTTTAAGGAGGAAAACAATGGAAAGAAATTTGGAAAGACCACCCCTTTGCACTAGGATTTGTTAATAAGCATTAAGAGAGGGAGTAATGCAAGTTAAGATATCGAAGGTTTACTTTAATTTATTTAAAAAAATAATCTTTAAGTTTGTACAAACATTCATTACTTTTGGAAATAATAGAAAAATTATATTGTAAGTATTCTCAATTATTGTAACTATTCAAAAAAGTAGTAATGTTGCAAAATTTTCTAAATTTGCACAAAAATTCCTAAATTTATCTAAAAATTCATAAAAGCATATAATGCCTAATTTTGGTTGTAATAATTATATTCTACAACAAATGTAAAATGTGTTTACATGATGGAAAACATCTCGCTAATTTGCAAATTGATTTAGTCATTTGACACTCAATTTCTCCATAAAATGAATTTAGATTTTGTTGTTTGTTGATTTATGAGAGGTGTTGTAACTAGTGATACACAAGGAAGCAATAAGCTATGGGGATACTGGGGTTGTTTGGTATTTTAACGCTTAAGTTTGAGTTTGTAAGTGTATTGAGAAAGGAAGTTTAAAGAGAGCAAGAGATCTTGAGATTTTGAATCCCTTCACTTGATGGTCTTTAATATTTATAGAAGGAGATATTTGATGATTGGAAGTGGAGAATGTTGGACATGACTCCTAGAGCATGTTTGAAGTATCTGGATAATGGAGAAGTGGGCAATTATGATTGATAATGGCTTGTCTCGAGCCTTATTCAATGTTGATTGAGTCAAAAGGCTAGTTGGAAAAAGAGACTAGGTCATCATCTAGGCTAATGAGTTCGTCATGATATTAAGCTGAGCTCAAGTAGGGCTTTGATCATATGATAGGCTTTAGCTTGAGCTATACTTGGGCACAAGTCTGAATTGACCTATTAACGGATTTGTAATTCTATAATAGTTTATACATCTATATAAAATTGCTTAATAATCCTTAAAATTAGTAATTCCCATCAAAAGTTCATAAATTATTCTGTATTCATGACAAATATTGTAAGTGTGTATGATTCATCAGAATTTCTAATTTCATCATAAAGTTCATGGTGGTCAAATTCATAATTATTCCTATATTTGTAAAAACAATGTTCTCCATGGGTCTATATTACAGATGTCGTAGATCTGCATACATTCATGAGTATCCATTGATTTTGATAATTTGCTTCTAAGTAGTGTAAGGTAGTCAAAATATGTGTATGAAATAACTCAACTTAAAGTTCATAATATTGATTCTGGTATGAAAATTGATGTTATTTTAATTTGTAAGATTATTTGGAACTTTGTAATTATAATTATCTTAGTGACTTCATTATAGCATCACAATTCTTTTTTTATTTTTTTTTAAGTTTGTAAATTCTAATAAAAATTCGTAAAATAGGTTCATAAATTCAATTATCATTAGTAAAAAAAGCAGGAAATCTTTGTAAATCCCTTTAATTGCTCGTAATAATATGAACGCCAAATCTAGATATATATGAAGCTTACTTCTTCCCTGTTTTATTATTTGTCCCCACTAATATAATGATGTTTTTGACAACTGTGTCTGTGTGTGTATCATGTTGAGTAGTACTACTTTTGGCCTTGATCCCATATATATAAGCATCCAGAAACTTTTGAGAGGGAATCTACATAACATCTGAGACAAATTGACGAAAATGATGACTTTGGAACAGTAATAAAGCAAGTGTAATTATAACAAGTATCTCGGTCTCTTAAAGTGTTCAAACACCCAACACAAATCAGTGTCTCGGTGCGGTTGGTTAACGCGTTTTCATGGAAGAATCTGCCCGTGAAGCAAGACATACAAGGGGCAAAATGAAAGCAGCAAAGGTAGCGTCAAATGTTGTCTAGCTGTCAATCCCTCCAAACACTTTTCACGGGCTTATCTCAGTCTCTCTGTCTCTCTCCTTCTCTCTCTTCTCTGATGTAACAACCCATGCAAAATGGCACTTTTCACACAATTCATTAATCAAAAAATGCCCAATTCTTGGAATGCTTATTATTTCACTTATATCCCTGTATACATGTTTGTTTAGACTATAATCGTTGTTCATATTCGTGGGACGTTTATCTATTATTCTTGGGTTGTGGAATCAATTACTGTATGATACCACTTGGTGATTTTTCTTTAATCCCACAATGGAGGGTTCTCTTAAAAAATTTACCCTCTCCCCACTCTATTTCTTTTTACCAAACAGCAAAGGACAAGTCTTCAGGGTTATTAAGATTTTAACTCCTCATTTAATAGCATATGGTGTTTGCGTTCCAAATCTTACTTCATGGATACTTGAATAATGAAGAGCCAATTTCTATTATAAGCAAAAATTAATCATATCTAATCAGAAAATATTAATGAATATCTAGAAATACTTGTTAAGAAATTAAATAAAAAAGATTTTTGTATTCTTATAAAATTACTTTTTCCATAAAATATATAATGTCTATTAAAAAATGAAAAACGTAATTTTTTCTTCCTTTTAAGGGTTTTTAACAAATGTATAGAATATTATCAACTGGATCATACATAAATAACTATTAACTTGATCCCGCATAAAAATGCATATTGTCATAGAATCATTTGTTATGTGATATTGACATTAGTTGTTTTCTTTTAATTAACTTTGGCTAATTATCTAGTAACCTTATTCTACTGTTAACTGAATCTTCTCACTTGTAAAAATATTTGCTAGCAACTTATTTCCAGATGTTGTGACGAAGCTGAAGTATATAACTATATATGTATAGTTAATTGTTGGTGGTGCAATAATAGTTAATAATCAAACCAACGTGTTTAATGGGTCTCTTTATCCATTTTGTCCAAAAGCCGCGTCATCCTTTCTAAGAGCTGCTCATGTCCAATCCTTGTCCTGCCTCGAGTATTAGTCTCATCGGTTCAAGATTATTGAACACCCAACAACCTTTACCTTCGTTCGTCCCCAGATTATAACCGAGTGGCAGTGGTAGGCTTGGTATCATTTGTTACATGTCTAAACCAACAATGTTAATACTTAAAGACACATGTACCTTCAAGATAAATTCGAATTATCTTGAATTTATTACAAGCGACACGAGTTTAAAGCATGTAGAGAAAGATGCAGATAGAGAACAAATATCTAGCGTCGGTCCAGGAGCCGATTGATCGACCAATGCTTGTTAGCCGACCAATATATATCATACCTAATCATTAAGGATCATAGTTAAACCACTATGCATGTGATATAGGGCGAAGCAATAATAGAAAATACATAAGAGAAAACTACTTGTAATTTTTAATAAGTACCAATAATGATCTTTGTTTATACTGTATAACATATATTTATAAGCTAAAAATCCTAAAATTATTAATGAAACTGAATAAAATATAATAAAAAATAAATCAACCAAAATAATTTTTTTAATCTAGATAATTTTTTTTATGCTTTAGCATAGAATGAAAACTCAAGAATTTGACATTAGAAATGGACCTAAATGGTGAAATGGTTTAAACTAGTTCAAAATAAATCTTTATCGACATATTATGAGCTTTCTATTTTTTATAAACAAAAGTTATGAGGTTTTAAAGTTGAGTTTTAAAAACTAAGTTTTCACTATTGATTTAGGAGTTTCTAATATTTTCCGATAGTTTTGTATAGTTTCTTATTTATTCAGAACTTGACTAGTACTATTTCTAAATGACTTTTAGCTCCTAACTTCCTATTCTGGTTGCTTTTTTCGATGTTTTTTATTCTTCTATTTCTAATGCTTTTAATGATTATATTACTCCACAACTTGAATTTATAACTTGTCCATGTCAGCATGTATATCCTATTATCATTTTTTTTCTTGTTTTATCTTCTTCTTCTTCTTTAACAAAAAAATGAATCTTCTTTATATTGTATATTAGAGTTTTAACCTTGCAAATTCCATAAATATATTACTAAGTGCATCAGTGAGTGCAAGAGAGAACCGTGTAAATCTTAGGAACTTGACTATGGACAATTTGCTCTAAGAGATTGTGATGACCATGTACTTTTTATGTTAGTGAATTTGTACAGTAATATCCGGGTTTTTCAGCCTATTATTTGGGGTTTCTTTGTGATAAATTCATATACTAAAATTTTCTCTTTACTTTTACATGTTAACCTCTTATTATAGTGCACTCTATTGATTGCTAACCTAAACTTGGTTACGACCCTAACATATTGTTTCATCTACTAGAGTCAAAAGACATTATTTGTTAGTTAACTTGATATTTATTATAATCAAATAATAAACTCATATCTTTTTTTTTTTATGCCCAAATCAATATGCATGGGATTACCCTTTAAATACCGATTTCCAAGCCACTGGAATTTGACAACATATTATAGAGTGTTGGTACATGTTTTGTTCGATGAAACATACAGTGTCGGTACATGTTATAGACACCGTCGATACATTTTGGGTAATTGGAATAGTGGCATACGTTCCGACATGGGCTATTTTTCCCAATTCGGAAATTGAACTATAATTACGTACATTAGAGTCTCATTTCAGATACTCAACAATAATCACGTACATTATTAGACTCTCAAACAATTTGAAAGAGCTTCAAATTGCAAAGTAATATTGTAGGCGGCTGAAAAGACACTCATGAAAGCATTCAGCTAGGACGTTGGATTATTTACTATTAGTGATAATAATGGACATGTAACAACCGATAAGCAGCCGTGACGTGTAGAGTTTGGAGGCTTAAATTCCTTCCGTGTAAACGAGGGTATGGTTAGTCTACCTAATGCTAATGTTTTATTATCTAATTGATGTCGGAAATTTGATAATGACTTTCGAACGTTTGTTTCTTCGAAGAAGGTCTGATATTTACTAGCTTTGAATGAAAACGGGCTCCTGTTTCATGGAATTGTTAAAATAATCCAAAAGAAGAGAAATTGGAATTCATGTGGTCCTCATGAAAGTGATGAGTTTTCATTTAAGCAAAGCTAAATCGCAAAGTCGAATGTAGACAAGCGTCCATGCATGTCATAAATAAATCCCATGGGTTAAATTGGATGGGAGGTGTTGAGGTCATATCAATCACAAGACCAACAAATTGAGCTTTGAAACCAGCTTAATGGGTCAGGCTGAAATTGATTGCAGATTAAAAAAACACAATTAGCACTTAACAGGCATTAATTAAATGGAAAAGGAGAAAGATATTGATACACATATAATCGTCATAGAACAGAAATAGCCGGCTTTTATGTAATTTCCACAATTGGCTGAAATAGTACGAGTATAGAATTAAATATAATAGAAAATAACTTGAGTTACAACGATTTCAAAAAGAAAAGGAAAACTACTTTATAAATTGAAGAACTGCTTTAACAATTACTGTAACTTTGTTCCAAAAGGAAAATATATACATTAGGAGAGAGAGAGACTTGAATAACGCTAATTATCTGAATAGGCTAGGTAAATCTGGAATTCTTATGTATGAAATTTCCCATTGAAAGAGAATGCTAATTAAATTTCTGTACCTTAAGCAGAGATACAATAGGACTACAGTTCCATCGATTACAAATATGAACCACCATTATCACATGCGATTGGTCGCCCTGCAAGTGGAAAGGGATGTGTTTTGACCCCCTACCGAAGACCTATCCGAAAATCTATGTGGTTTAAATTTAGGTAATGACGCATTGGTGATTTCCAATGATGAAATATCTCGATAGGATTCCATGGGTTGCATTTATCAAAAAATATATCTGAACTCATTCTCACCCAGAATTCATCTGCTAAACAATAGAAAAGGAAATAAATTCACTATAAGAATAACAAATAATTAGATGATATACATTATATATATGCTTGAATGTGAAGGCTATGATATGGTTGAATTTCGATTGAGGCATTTACTGTATAGGAATATCTACAGTGCTCCAGAGTATGTAGTTTCACTGCATATCGTATGAATATTATTGGCCGGCGGCTGATCAGGTTTGCGGTTTGTCATGTACCTTATAGACAATAAAACTCGAAATCCTGCTGTCTCCGGCTATTGTGCAGGAAAAAGTACCCTAATAATTTTCAATTCACTGCTCTAGAAATATTATATCACTATTATTACTAAAAGGTAATGAAAAATCACCTTCTTTCGGTCAATAAAAAAGAATTTCTTTCAACTAAGAAAAGTTTAGGTGATTTGGAACAGTTGATACAAAGAGAGCTCATAAATGAAGTTTGCCAAAAAGAAAATGAACTTATATATGAAGAGTTGGGGTTCAAAAACCCACAAAGAGAGATAGATTATGATACTCTTTAAATAAAAGGTGATGGAATTCTAATTGTTCAGACATTTTTTAGTGGAATAACTTGAAGACCAATAAAATTTGAAAATTAAGCAAACTGAATTGGTATTGGGGAATAGTGAGTAATCTCCTCAAAAGTTAAAATTATAAGACGTTTCACGTCAAAGCGAACAATACTTTGGTCTCAAGAGTTCTTATTGGAGCATTATAGGTGATATCTGAGCAGTTAACCAACTAAAAGTAGAGGAGTTAAGTGTTATATAAGGCAAAGTGTCACAATATGATAAGCTCTCTTAAGCTTGTAAGGAAGAATTTTTAAATTTCTCTCTACTTGGTATAATCTTGAGCCTATGCAAGGATGTTAATTTTATAAATAGGAACATTATGATATCTCTCAAATAGAAGATAATAAAAATCTAATTATTAAAGCTTTTTTTCGATGTATTGATAAACTCCAAGGTTAAGTATGTTCAATGGGAGCTATGGGTGATCTCTTGGTAAATAGCTACACTAAAAGATAAAATTGTGACATTCTACCCCAAAGAAATTACCTTGGTGTGAAAAGTTCTAACCGGGTTTTTACATGGAATATAATTCTTTATAGCTGATATATAGAGGACCATAAACAAAGAGTTAAGCATTCAAAAACCCAGTTGAAAAAATTATTTATACATTTCTTTAAGAGTCAATATATTATTCCACATAGGGATTATTTTGTCTTCTAAGGGCATAAAATCTACCCGACTTGGTGGACGTGGATACAAATATGGCCATATAATGACTATTTAGCATTGGCATTTACAATCATTCAAAATTGACTTGATTTAACCTACCCAGCGTTTTCTACCATGCTTTTATACGTCTAAAGGACAATGGAAAAAACCATACGCAATGACAAAATAGAGTGAAATTCTTTCTTGATAGCCAATAATGCCCAATTGCATGCATGGGGTTGGTGTTTTCGTCAAGCACTCAAAAGTGGTGCCAGCACGGCTCACATAATTGCCAGACGACACTAACATCCGGTTAATAATATGTTTGTAATCATTATAAACTACTAAAAATGCCAACTCTTTCGTGGTGGAAGCAGTACCTGCTTTTGGCAACCATTGAATATGCATAAATTTATGATCATATAGTTTGGTTGTGCTGTGAATCAAAAACGCGTAGGGGAAGCGGCATTGCACGTGTCACAGCTAAACATAAGCATCACGAGATATCGTTTGTATTGCTAGATATCCTTATCCATTCACACACAATAATGCGACACACTATTTAGAGCCACGCCGTACTATAGATATTGGTCAAGACAAAGTCCAAGTTGTAGTATTATTCTCGTTTGGGTGAAAACCGGTGAGTCCTTTCCTTGCTTAAGCAAGAATGAAAGAGACATGTTAAAATAATGTAGAACATTTGAGATTATAGTGCTTAGAAGTAATCGAATCCACTATATTAATTTCATATAGATTTTCATCTACAACTAGGACAAGTCACATGTATTGCGAGGACTTCGCGACGGAGACGTTCTCTTTGGGCTTTCAATTTGTGGAAGGGCGATTTCTAATTAAATGGTTTAATATGTAGAGGTTATAACTACGTAGAAGTAAACGAATTATGGTATTGATTATGGACGATACTTTCTCAAAATTCATTTAGTAATGCTATCTCATAAATTCCAAATACATAATTAAAACTTGAATCTTCTTTGAAGCAATATCTTTGTAGTAATTTCCTTTTGTCTTTCAAGTTAATTTTTATCCTTGACTATGTCCATGAGGATGTCTTTAGGGTGTTTGATCAGAAACTTAAGAAAAATTCTTATCATGAGTCTCTTGTCATCTCTCAAAACTTTTATAAGTTTCATATTATTATTGCTTTTATATGATTACAAGTGTGTAGGCACTTGTGCCAGGTATACGTCCTTCGTTGAAGGTCATACTTAACTAAATCGTTTATTCACAGGGGACTTCTATGAGAATGGTCTCCTTAGCTTAGGTACTAAGGACTCAAGATAAAAATTGCCCCAGATAAAAATGAAGAGCTCTGGTATAAGTTGAAGGTCCTTAGTGGATAGAGTGTACTCTTTAATTTAGTATCGCTCCTCAGTTATTGATTTGTATTTAGAACAAGTACGTATATACTTAAACTTATATAGGTGTAAAGTAATTATTATAGACCAACAAAAATTTTTAAAATTGCCAATTAACTCTTTACAAGAGTTTATGGGTAAAACAGAGTTGTTATATTGATATGACACCTAAACAAACTTCTAAATTACAGTTTGAATTTCAAAGCCCATTGAAATACTTGCAAATGTTTGAACTTGTATTCGACTTATATATACCACAAAAACTTTTCGGAAAAGCGATAGCACTTTCTCGAATTAAGATGATATGGTCTCCTCGGAGATCAACAAAGGGCCGTATTGGGCATAATTTGTACCCGACGTGGCGAAGATTTTGGGAAGCTTTTGAAGTCTGGACTCTAGATAACTCGACCAACATTCCACTATTTCGAGCTTTTATTTTTACTATATTTTTCTGGCAACTATTTCTATCTTTTTATTGGATTTACGAATTCTTTAAATACTTTTACGAATAAATGGAAAATTATAAACTATAGTTACGAATATTTGCCTTGAATTATGAACAACTTGAAAAAATGCAAAGTAAAGAGAAATTATGAAGCTCAAAATATAGTTAACAAGTCATCAATTCCATTTACATTTCATAAGAAGTGCACGTTACAAACTTCAAGAAAAATTGGTTTTACAAAAGATTTGGCTCAAAATCATCTAATTTTCCTAACTTGATTTGTGAATGTAATGACCTCTTTATTTGTTAAAATGCCCTACTCCATGAAAACGTTGTAAACAAAATGAGTTTTTCTTTTTTCTTTCTTTCTTTAACTATTTAATAGAAATTACTTTGTCAGAAAAATGTATACTTCGTAAAGTCTTTCTTAATTTGATTATATTATTATTTGTTTATAATTCTTCAAATAAATGTCTAAAACACTATGAGGTTCGTTTCGTCATTTTATTGACATTTGTAAATTTTCTCGTGTTAGCAATTTTAATCATCAGTTGATGCAAACACAAAGATTTCTAAAAACCCTTGGACAAACCCAAAATCATCCGTCTTCTTTAGTTTAGACTCAAATTAATTGACTTCTTAAAAGAGAAAATGGTGATAATGATTGGGGAACAAGGGATTTTTACAATATTTTGCATCCTAAAAGTATAGTGAATGAGTGCTTTAGTTAGGTCTGTTTGCGATTATTTTTCAGTCCTCTAAGTGCACGTTATGTATTAAAACCATGGGAAAGTCATGTAATTTCATGACAAGGGATTACACATGTTATTTAAATAACAAAAGATAAAAAATTACTGGTTTGAATCATATACAAAGAGAATATGGATTATCATATTGTTAAGTTTCTTCTACGTCTATAACTCTTGTGCTCAAATTTCAATTACCCAAGTGACCCATTCACATTAGCTATACGCACGTGAAAGAAATTTGAACGGAAAATACAAAAAAAAAATTCTTCAATTAGAAAATTATATAAATAAATAAACAAAAATTAAAGGAAATGTACATGACAAGCATATAACTACAGATTATTTTCGTTTTAAATGTTTGGATTACTCTTACATAACTAATCCTCCTTCTAAATAAACATTCAGTCCCGCCATAGGCAATATATATAATCATGACATGGGGTGGAGTGGACATATGTTTGGTGGCTATGACATAATTATATATTTTTAATAGGAAGGGAGCCCCTCGTGCAAAAAACAAGTTAATTGATCATATAATTTAAGGTTTCATGAACTCACCATCCAACTATTTTCTTTTTTCTTTACTTTTATTTTCTTATTTGGGCCATTATCGTCTTACTATTTAACACGCTTTTGTGAATCTACAATTGATTGGATAAGAGACCAGAAGAATAGCTCCCAAAGTAGACTCAAGGAGAGGTATTAAAAGATTGCTTTCGCTCCATTTTATGGCATCTCGGGAGGAAAAGAGAGCAACTCTTTACGAGAAATTGCAGCAACTTCGTGCCGTCACTGACTCTTCTGCGGTAAATTTTGTTTTTCCTTCCCTGATTAACTTAGCAAAAGTATGAGACGAGGTTATGTCTTGGAAGGCATTTCATGATATTAGATCCTGTATCCTAGGTTGACGTGCACAAACATTAACCCTCAGCTTTTCACTTGAGCAAAGCACCCTAAGTAAGGGTAACGATTTGTATCAGTAGTTCGAGTTTATATTTTATTGGATATCAATTCTTGCTGTTGTGTTAATTTTGTACCGTGTCTCTGTAGTCGCGATTCCAAGTGACTCAGGTTCTTTTTCATGTTATCATGTCGTATTGGAAATTGCCAAGTCTAACCACAAGTTCAGTTCCTTTTAGAGGAGACAGAATATAATTTAGTAATAAGGCTTTCATGATTCGACTGATTTAAGCAACTTGGTTTCCAGCTAATGATATCTCTTGCTGCAACTACTTTTAGGTAAACCCTCACCTAATCTTCATTCGTTGAAGTGTGATTCATTTGTTTTTATCGTGCAGGTGAATAAAACATCAATCATAGTGGATGCTTCCAAGTACATAGAGGGGTTGAAGCAAAAAGTGGAAACATTGAGCCAAGAAATTGAAACCTCAGGAACTTCAGAGCAAAATCTACCCATGGTATGTTACCATAAATCACATACCTTGAATTTAGATAAGAGAAAAAAGATTACGTTGGCCCTATATGAATTTAATCGTTATTTGAATTTAACTGGTCATTTCATTTTTTCCCAGGAGGTTACAGTGGAAACCCTAGAGAGAGGACTTAGAATCAACGTGTATTCGGAGAGAAACTGTCCTGGTTTGCTTGTTTCGATACTTGAGGCATTTGAAGAGCTTGGGCTCGACATCCTGGACGCTAGGGTTTCTTGTTCAGACAACTTCCACCTTCAAGCAGAAGGAGGAGATGTAAGAAAAATCCTCTACCTTATTCACTTATGTTCTTCTTTATGACCATTAGTTCTAATTAAATTATACCACAGTAGAGTTTTACGGTAACTATATGAATTAGGATGTCTTTAATTTGAATTTCTTTATTACATCATCCGACAGTAAAGTCTTACTATAGGGTCGCATTGCATGCGTGTAGACGGCCTTGAAATTTATAAAAAATTTACATGTTCTTACCTTTTAAAAAACAAGGTAATTTCCATGTAAAATCTAGCGTGGCCTTCCCTAGCTTTCTTCAATTATTTGGGTCTTTCTTGTAGCCAAAAATTATTGTACTTTTCATAAACTACAAGCTAAACATTTAAGACATGTGACGAAGGCGTACTGATTTTTACAACTCGATCTTTTCGTATGTTAGTAAGTTAGGATGTTGTCTGAAATATAGACATTCCTTGTTCGTTCTACAACTACCATCACAAAGTCGGAAAAATGCCTTCCGTCACAAAGTCGGAAAATTGCTCAACGGCTGAGTATTACATCAAAGTTGGATCCACAAAGGATGAAAGGAACATCATTTGCGCTTATATTATCGTGTCCTATCAAGGTTATGGCAAGCTGACGTATCATATTGAGATGGAATCCAAGGATATATAGATCTTGTTTGTTTCTTGAGAATAGGATTCCCATTCCTTCAAAACTTGATTCCATAATTTGTTGACAAGAAAATGTTAAATTCCTCAAGCGCATGAAACTCATTCCTTAATTCATTCCTCTTTCAAGTATATCATTAGAATTTCATTTTCTAAATACAAATTGCCACTAAAAGCACGATGATTTACTCTTTCTCTACGGTTCTCTCCCTAACTCACGCTTGGGATCTCTCTCTCTCTCTCTCTCGATTAGGGCCTTCCTTACATACGCTCTCTCTATTATGTGTCTCTCCTATTCTTCATCTCCATTTTCTTCTTCACATCAATCACTTCTTCAGGTAGGAGGTTTTTCCCCCTCTTTTTTCCAAACATACACCTAGTAATGTTTGAGAAAGAATAAGATTCCCTTATAAATATAGAAATTACCAATTGCCGACAGTGGGATGAAATCTAGTTCCTTTGAATTTAGTTCTTTCGAGCTCTATTGCATTCTAAAAACCAATTTATTATCCAAATGGCAGCTCTCAAGATACGACTATCAGAGTGTCTCCAGATGGACTCTTACTTTTTCGTTCGCATGGTCTACCTCAATAGCAAAGACAACGAATAAAAGTCCATCAAATTCCCTTATTTCTAGTATTATATGCGATTTTCTTGCTCACTAGCAAGCTTGCCAAGGATATTAGAGGCTTCCTGATCTAATCCCGAAAGTTGTTAAGTGGCACATCCCAGAAATTGATAAGAATTGAAAGTAAAAATGCTGTAAAAACAGAAAACATGGCAACCTTAGAAATTGAATTGCTCATTTTGACAAAGAAAATCATTTGTTCATTTTTCATTGATAATTGTTGGCATCGACTAAAAATGTTGTAACACTCCAAACCATGGAACTCTATAACCTGTCATGTCTTACTATTGGGTAGCAACATACTAAAACTCTTTGTCATCCATGCAACTTCAAACCTATTTAACTTTACTATACATAAAATATTTGTAACTCCAATAATATGCATAAATAACATACACACGAGTCATTTCAGCCACTGTTAATTAAAAATAACCACAGTCTCCAATTCAATATTTTTTAAACTTTCGTTATGAAAAAAAAGGTAGTCAAGAGTGAAAGTGTCTAAATAGACTCTAGACTCTCAATCCAACATCTAGAAAATTTTCAAAATCCTTTAGATACTCTTTCACTCCTTATCTCCATAATAATAATGGTAATCTCTCTCATTTTCTTCTTGGGAATAATAACATACATTTTCATACCCATCACACTTAACATATTCATCATACACACTTATGGTTGAAAAAGAAATAGGATGAGCCTAAGCCTAGTATGTGAGTACCAGACAGACATGCGAGTGTTACATTAACCATAATATAAACATAAATAAATGCAACGAATATATATAACACAATTAATGAATTATTTGTCTTTGATTTAGCAATCAAATAATATGGGAGTACTCATAACCCTATTACATCATATAATATTTATATATATGTATATTCCTAGGTTGAGAATTTCCACTGCAAGCCCCATTTAACCTTAAATCTACTTTAGATAATTTTAGTATAGGACTCCATTAAGAACAACATCGTATACCAATCATCAAGGTGCCTCTTAGGGATCCGCCATTGTAGGCCCCTAGGTCAAGCCAAGCACAAGCAATATATGCATTTCAGTTAAATAACCTTTAAATTCCTTAAATAAACTATACTATCAAACATAATCAACAAACAAGATAAACACTTATGTGGAGGAGTGGTCCCACAACTACCTTTTATGTAACTATCGAAGGTATAATAACCCGTCAAGTATTAAAGACTAAGTTCAGTACTACTTTATGACATAATCTATGTTTACTAAATGGTTAATCATATCTTAGTTGTATATTTCCCTTTCCTATTGTGTTATTGGGCATGAATTTTGGCTTAGGATTGCAAAAAAATGAAATAAAGGTAAAATATGCATGTTCTAAAATAATATGACCGTATATATAGTCATGTCAACAAACATGGGAAAGAACACAACTATGTGGATGGTTGTGTACCTTTCTATGCACAAAGTCCTTCTAACATGCCTCAGTACATGGTTGTGTATTAGGCCTTATACTTAAACACGTGCAAGTACATGCCTGTGTACCGTGCTATATACCCCTTGTAACTTTCCCCTTGTAACATCAAAGTTCCATCTCTACTTAACACAGTAAAGGAACACGTCCGTATACCTTTATGTTTCAAAAATCCTCCTCTTCCTCTTTTCCATTTAACTTCTCAATCCTAATTTCTATGAATCCAAATCAAATTAACTCAATTAAATTGTAGGTTCTATAATGTTATATGAAATATGAACACTTACTTGCTTCGATTTGTGATTGGGATCCCCAGATTGCTTGACGTGTACCTGACCATGTACCTTTACGTTTCAAAAAGCCTCTTCTTCCTCTTTTCCAATTAACTTCCCAACCTTAATTTCTACGAATCCAAATCAAATTAACTCAATTAAATTGTAAATTCTACAACGTTATATGCAATATGAACACTTACTTACTTTGATTTGTGATTAGGATCCCCAGATTGCTTGATCCCACTTCTATGCTTCTTTCATCTCACCCCCACTTTGAATTCTAACAGCATATCACAAAAATTATTTAAACTTATGAATCTAGAATATGGAATATATATCTTAATGATCAAAGCCCTTACTTGATGAAAGCAGGTTGATCTTGTAGAATTTAGTTAAGCTACCTTGCATGTATCTGTGACCAATTTTATGTTCTCAACTACATAAATGAGAAAAGAGAAGTCCGTAGGTGAATTGGGGACTTAAAATACTTTTACCATAAAAAGACTAATTTGCCTTCATACTTAAGCCTTATTACTTTTCTTGCCCTATTACATAAATTATTTATTTTGTATATATTTTTACATCGTACCCCACCCCCCCCCCCCCCCCCCCCCCCCCTCATATCTCTCCTTATAGAAACTTTCATCCTAGAAAGTTACCTGTGTTTGGAAAAAGCTCTAGATACTTCCTTCCAATATCTTCTTCAAGTTCCCACGTTGCTTTATGTTATGCTTGATTTGTCCATTTTACTTTGACATAAGGAATCACTTTTCTCCTCAATACTTATTCCTTAGTGTCCACAACTTTTATAAGTCTTTAAATAGAGGATAAATCCAAGCATACATTTAAAGGTTCTAAAGCTACTACTTAATCTAGATTTAGCATAAATCTCCTCAACATAGATACATCATGTATTCCTTCCAAACTTAATGGTAAAGCTAACTTATAATCTACATTGTTGATTCTTTCCAAAATTTTAAATGGACTCACATACCTTAGGTTTAACTTTTCTCTCAAACTAAATCTAATTATTATTTTTTTTTGGAGAAACCTTTAATAGAACCTTACCTCCCACTTGGAATTCCAAAGGGTGTCGCCTTCTATTTGCATAATTTTTCTAGCGACTTTGGGCTAAATGAATTCCCTATCTTATCAACTGCACTTTATCTATAGCTTACTATATTATCTCTGGTTCTATTATACGTCTTTTAACAACCTCATCTCGATGTAAGGGAGATCTGCACTTCTTACCATAAAGTGCTTCATATGGAGCCATTTAAATAGTTGTCTAGTAACTGTTGTTGTATGTAAATTCTACCATGTGTAGGTGATCATTCCAATTACCTACATAGTCTAAAACATATGCTCGTAATAGGTTCTCCAAAATTTGAATAGTCATTTTAGACTGTCCATCTATCTGAGAATGTAAAGTAGTGCTAAACTGTAAGTTGGTACCTAAGGCTTGATGTAAACTCTTCCATATTCTACTAATTAACCGTTTATCCCTATCAAAAGTTATAGTAGTTGGCACACTATATATGATAATTTCCTTAATATACAGCTAAGCAAGTCTCTCTAACTTATATTTTAATTTAATTAGGTTGAAATGGGCTGATTTGGTTAATATATTAATAATTACCTACATTGCATCATTTTCTCCTTAGGTCTCAAGAAAGTTGTAATAAAATGTATAGTTACATGTTCCCACTTCCATTCAGGTATAGGATGCGTTTGTAACTCACCAATTGGTCTTTCATGTTCAATTCTAATTTGCTGGCATGTCATGCATCTAGATACAAATTCTGCTATCCCCCATTTCATATTTCCCCATCAATAATGATTCTTCAAATATTTGTATGTCTTGGTTCTTATAGGATATATTGTATATCCTAAATAATGAGCTTTCATAATTTCTTTCTTCAATTTAGTATCATCTAGTACACACAATCTCATACCATATTTTATTACACCTCTAGCATCCTCCTTAAACTCAGTTGTTTCTTGCCCGTTCTATTTTCTTCCTGATATTTTGAATTCTAGAATTGTCCATTAGCGTTATTTTAATTCAATTAAGAAGGGTTGGTTGAATACAAGAACTAACTAATTTGGTTCCCACTTCACATGTCACCATCTCTAACTCTAGCTGAATAGATATTTTAGACTTTTGTAGTCTGTGAAGATTTTGCACTTCTCACCATATAGATAGTCTCTATAGTTTCAGTGCTAAGATCATTGTAGCTAACTCTAAGTCATGAGGGGTAGTTCCTCTCGTATGATTTCAACTAAAGAGAGGCATATGTAATGATTCTCCCATTCTGCATGAGTACACATCCTAAACCTTGAGTCAATGCGTTACTAAAATTCCCAAACTCTTCCCCTATCCTAAGTAGTGTTGATACTAGAGCTATTACCAATTTCTCCATTAATGTTATGAAACTACTTTCACACCCATCATCTTACACGAATCTCATCTTCTTTTGTGTTAGTTGGATTAAAGAAGTCATTAAATGAGAGAATCATTCCACAAAATGCCTATAGTAGCTAGTTACTCCTAGAAAGCTTCTAACCTCTATCACTGTCCATGGACTAGACCGGTCAACCACCACTTTTGATGTGCCTAAAACCAAGGTCTAAGCACATGAAAATGAATCAAAGAAACAACTTTAATTCACAAGATCAAACCGGTTCAGTCGAGTCAAAACTTGTGTGAACCCTAATGGAGATGTAATGAAATCCGAATACTCAAAGTTGTAATGAACAATCCAACAACGATAATTTTCTCCAATATAACAATAATCACAAGTAATTCCATGTGAATTACACACAAGAACAACAAGATCCAATTCCGTGATTCACTTTCCCAACAAAATGATCCACGGTTCAAAATGATGCTAAATTGAAGGTTAAAACTAAGGCTAAAACCAATCAATTAAGCAACAAGAATTTGATTACAGATACAATCAAATTCGGTCAATAAAACATCCAATTCAACACTAGATACTACTCACTAGAGAGGAAAAGAAAATTGCAATAAAGTAAATTTGATATTACTCACAAATTAACCTTGAAGCCACTTGCCATAACCTCAAATTGGGATTTGAAATTGATAAGAGCAATTAAATTAGGAATAAGCCCTAACCCTCTCACGTAAAAGTGAAGTTCTATTATGAAAAATGGCCTCCTCAAACCCTAAATACTTACTACCTTTAAAGTTAGAAAATGCATAAAATTACAACTACGCCACTTTTAAGGTGGTCGGTCCTAAATGAAGATTACAATCAAAATGATAGTGTCCCAAAAAAAAATACAACATAAAATAGTCCATAGAATAATTACAAAGTACAAAATATCATAAATCTTCATGAGTCAATACTTCGAAATGGAAACAATCGTAGTGGGCCTTTGAATGCAAATCTGATGATGTCCCATAGCTATCAAGTAGTGTAAGACATGTTGGAATCCTATAGAGAATTATTATTGTACCTGTAAGATTATTTCTCAAATACTTATTAGATAAAAGAAATTAAGTAAAATATGAGCGATTTAGATCATCATCCAAATCCAGTTCCGAAAGCATAGACGGTGCCCGAAAATTTCCCATCAACTTTTATCTTCTCAGGATCTACTAAGATACCATCCTTATTTACTACATGTCCTAAAAAAGATACCTATTCCAACAAAAACTCACATTTATTGAACTTTACATATAATCTCTCCTCTTACAATCTTTCTAAAACTAATCTCAAATGTTATTCATGTTCCTCTTTACTCTTAAAATAAATGACAATATCATTTATGAGCACTACTACAATCTAGTCTAGAAAATCCCTAAGCATTTTGTTCATAAGATCCATAAAAGCAGCTGAAGCATTTGTCAACCTAAAAGACATTATTAGGAATTCATAATGCCTATACCTAGTTCTAAATGCACTCTTTGAATGTCTTCTTCCTTGATCCTTAGTTGGTGATACCTTGATCTCAAGTCATTCTTGCAGAAAACTTGAGCTCCCTATAATTGGTCAAATAAATAATCTATTCTAGGGAGATGGTATTTATTCTTGATTATGACTCAAATTAGCTCCCTATAATCAATACAGAGCCTCATGCTCCCATCTTTCTTCTTAAGAAAGAGTATTGGAGCACCCTATGGTGAAATGTTTGGTCTAACAAACACTTTGTCTTATAACTCTTGAAGTTGGGTCTTTAACTCTAATAGTTTAATGTGTTCCATTCTATAAGGTTCTTTAGATATTGGTACTATTCTCAACACCAAATCAATAAAAAATTCCATTTCCTTGACTGGGCATAAGCTTGGTAGGTTTTTCTGGAAAAACATCTATAAATTCATTCACAACCTGTATATCTTCTAGTTTCATGACTTGTTTGGCCTCTACCAATAGTGTTGATATCCTACAGTTATCCCATAACTCATAAGTAGGAAGAGTCATAAACCATTGTGTTTCTAAACCAAGTATAACTAAATCTTCATTAGGAATGTTGAAATAGACCACCAAGTTATGACAATTGATGGTGACATAGTATTTAGATAACTAGTTTACTCTTAAAATTATGTCAAAATCCATCATCACTAATACAAATAAATTACTTGGCACGACTTTTCCATGTTATTCGATTTCAGCATCTTTACACATTTGATCTAACCTTTCTTCCACACCTAAAGGAGTACTCACAATCATGGAACCATTCAGTAACACAAGTTTCAAACCACATACGTGTAAAGTTAGATGATATGCAAGAATGAGTCAAACTCGTATCAAATAATACATATGTAATAGTTGAGTGGATGAGTAGCATACTTGCAATAGTATCTTGATCTTGAGTATCTTGATGTTCTAGCTATTGTGAGGCAAAAACATGACTTGGTGCTCTTTCCTTCGATTTTGTGTTTTGGAGTCTACTTGCCGGTACTCTAGGTGGAGGTCCTACTAGCTATAACATTGGAATTTATTGTGGCATTGCAATCATCTGATTCATGGTAGCACCACAATCAAAAGATCTATGACCTCTCTACTTACCATAGCAAAATGCCTATAGTATAGCTTTCTCAATACATGTTCTGTTGTTGTGTCCTTTTTTACCATAGGAGACACAAGCTCCTTCAAGTCAACTACAATGACTTAATTCATGTGGTCCTATACACTGGGGACATCTCCACCCTAATCCTACTAGTAGAGGTGGAGACGAGGTAGGTGGTATAAGTTTTGCTTGAATAGGCCTAAGTGTAAAGGCTACAAGTCTAGCTTGGTATGCCATAGGTCTCCTCCCTTTATCTGAATAAGTTGTACTAGGGGTTGGCCTCTTCCCTAATACTACTATAGCCCTACAAGATAACTACTCTTTTGTCCTTCTCTTACTTTATTCCATAAACTTTGCTTTGTCTACTACCTCTACATAAGTGGGCAATCAGAAAGGTCCCACCCCATCTTGAAGGATGGGTTCTAAACCCCTTACAAACCTCCTAAACCTTAAAGCATCATCAGCGCAAATAGTTTTAGGCAAGAATTTGATCAAGTGGATTAACTTTTCTTCATACCCTTCTATAGTTCAGTTACCTTGCTAACAATTATAATATACTACCTTCATCTTGTCCCTAATGCTACTAGTGAAGTATTTGTCATAAAATAGTTTTCTAAATCTTTGCTAACCCATAGGTGCTCTTGCTAGCCTAGAAATGCTATCTTACCAATTTATAGCCGACCCTTTCAGCATGAAGGTTACATAATCCACCATCCTATCCTCTGGCACCCTAAACATACCAAAGTTCTTTTCAGTCTCTATTACCTAGTGTTCAACTTCCATTGAGTCATCAACTCTTTGATGGAATTTTTTTGCCAGCCTGACAAACTTATCCAGCCTGAATTGGTCATTTACAGGCATAATAGGTCTCATGACCTATTACTACTACTATTGTGTTATCATATGCACTAAAGCGGTCATAGTCTCCAAAAGTTAGGCAATTTGGTCTGCAACTTGACCTTATCCTCCTTGTGGTTGTTGACCATGGGGATAACCCTCCTCTAGGTTGTCACGCCTAGCATCTTTCGATGATCTTGGCCCAGTAATTCTTCTTGGAGGCATTCTACTTAAGGTGTGGAATGAGAGCAAACTAAACAATTAAGTAAAAATAATGAATAATTGACATAATAGTTATATATGTATACATATATATATATATATTGAAAAGGAACTTAAAGTACTCTTTTAATGGAAATAACAAGAGAAACTACAAAATAGGTAAATAACATAAAACATAATTGGACCCAAGCATCTACCTACCCTCTTCACAATCTCGCCATCATACACATTCAATGCCTAATTCATCTAGAAATCACAATCTATTTTCTACTGATTGAAGCCTATACATATTGATTATCACCCTGGTTTCTATGGATCTTTAAACCTAAGCTCTATGAATCATAACCTAAACTACATTGATCAAAACCTAAGATTTAATACCACTTAAGCTGTAATGCTCCAGAACCTGGAACACTACAATCTGCCACGTGTCAATATTGGGTAGCGATATGCTAAAACTCTCTATTGCCTTTGTAACTTCAAACCTATTTAATTCCATTGTACATAAAATATTTGTTGCTCCAATAATATACATGAATGACTCACAGGCAAGTAATTTCAACCACTATTAATTAAAGATAACTACAATCTCCAATTCAGTTACACTTTTTAAACTTTTGTTATTTAAAAAAAATGTAGTTAAGAGTGAAAGTATCTAAACAGACTTGAGACTCCCAATTCAACATCTCCAAGTTTTTAAAAATCCTTCAGATACTCTTCTTCATTTTCCTCTTGGTAATAATAACATATGTTCCATACTCATTATCCTCAGCATATTTGTCATACACACTTAGAGTTGACAAAGAAAAAGAATGAGCTTAAGCCCAATACGTTACTACCACACATATATGCGAGTGCTACATTAACCACGATACAAACATACATAAATGCAGTGAATATACATATCACAATCATTGAATTATTTATCTTCAATTTTTCCAATAGACAACATAGGTGTATTCATAACCTCGCCACACCATATAATATATATATATATATATATATATTCTTAGGTTAGGAACTATCACTATGGGCCCCATCTAATCTTAAATCTACTCTAGATCGTTTCGATATAGGACTCCACTAGAGACAATGTCATATATTGATCATCATAGTATCTCATAAGGATTTGTCATTGTAGACCCCTAGACTGAGCCAAGCACAAGTAACATATGCATTTTGGTCATATATCTTTTAACCTCCTTAAACAAATTACACCATCAAACACAATTAACAAACAAGGTAAACATGTCCCTACAAACAAGGTAAACATGTACCTAAAGGAGCAGTTTCACAACTAGTGTTTATGTAACTATCAAAGGTATAATAACTTGTCAAGTATCAAAGATTAAGTTTAATACTACCCTATGACATAATCTAAGTTTACTAAATGGTTAATCATATCCTAATTGCATATTACCCTTCCCAACTGTATTATTGGGCATGAATCTTAGCTTAGAATTGTAGAAAAATGAAATAAAAGTAAAATATGGGTCTTCTAGAACATCACAATTGTGTATGTAGTCGTGTAGAAGAACATGGAAAGGAACACGACCATGTGAATGGCCATGTACCTTTCTATGCATAAAACTCTTCTAACATGCCTAAGTACATGACTATGTACTTAGTCATGTACTTAAAAACGGACAGGTACACACTCGTGTACTGTGTTGTGTATCCCTTATAACACTAAAGTCCCATCTCCACTCAATATAGTAAAGGTACACGTGTATGTACCGGAATGTGTACCCTCTTGTTTCAAAAATCTTCCTCTACCACTTTTCCAATAAACTTCCTAACCCTAATTTCTATGAATCCAAATTAGATTGACTCAATTAAATTGTAAATTGTACAAAGTTATACAAAATATGAACACTTACTTGCTTCAATTAGCGATTGGGATCCCTAGATTGCTTGATCCCACGTCTATTCTTGTTTCATCTCACTCCTTATTCTAAATTCTAACAACACATCACCAAAATTACTTAGACTTACAATTTTAGAATTAGGAATACATATCTTAATAATGAAAGCCCTTACCTAGTGAAAGCGAGTTAATCTTATAGAGTTCCATTAAACTAACCTGCATTTGTCTAAGAGCGTTTCTGTGTTCTCAACTATGTAAATAGAAAAAGAGGAGTCCATAGTTCAATTGGGGGTTTAAATACCTTTACCGTAAAAAGGCTAATTTACCCTCATACTTAAACCATATTACTTTACATGCCCTTTTGCATAAATTATTTATTTTGTACATAGTTTTACAAATATATTTTAGTTTCTTATCTTTGCAAATCAAACCATGCGATTCGATTTTGAAGCTATTTCAAATCATAAAATTTTTTTTTGGTTTGATTTACAGATTAAAGGATATTTTGTTATCTAAGAAAATATATTTACTTAACATGTAATCTAAAATGAGAAGTACTAAATTCATTTATATAATAATAATACGTATTGATACCATATCTAAGATTAATAAAATTAATATTCAAGGAATTAAAAAGTTTTGAATCTATATTAACACCTAATTTTATTCCTCAAACTAATATACGGCATCAATTTTAAATTAACCTATATATATATTTGTTAAATTATGGTAATAAAAATTAAATACATATACATTTCAATAATTATAAACTAAAAATCCTTTTAAATGTTATGTTATAACAATAATTTTTTAGTTACGAATAAAATATTATTATAAAAATTGCTAATGGTTTAGTTTGGCCTAATAATTTAATTCTGTTTATTTCTTTAAACCAATTATAAATTTTTTATTTGGCTTTAATTGGGATTTTTCCAAACCTTTGAAAAAAAAAAGTATTTTTAGTTTCATTTGTTTAGTTTGCATATTAGTTCAATTTGATCGGTTTTTTTCTTCACCCCTAGATACTAGCAGTTAAAGCTCTAACATGTGTAAATCACTAGTGTTGAGTTTGAATCTCCTTAGTAGGAACCGTCCAACCTAGCAACCACTAAATTCAAACTTTTTGTGACAAAAAAGATAACATTATGTTCAACCATTACCCAATTATCCACATACACATGTTATAGAGTTGAAATGGCATGCACTAGAGACCACTACAAACTGTAATATGTGTAATCTCAAATTTGGCCATATAAACTCACTAGAGCATGCCTAAAAGTTACTAGATTAGGCATATTTTAGTGAAATAATTTGTCATAAGTTTCATTGATTAATTCTTGCATTTGTAGCCCTATGGAAAGTTATTTCATTGATTAAACTCATTGCGGCAAAAAGTTCCCCCACATTAGATGTGGCTACAATGGCAAAATTTCTCACCACAATATTTTATTTTATTTTCAGTTTTTGTATATTACGATTTTCCTATTTTTAAATAGTAATGTAAATAATAATTTACTTTTAATGAAATGTATACTATGAAATTCAAAAATGGATAAAAATGATAATATAAATGATAATATGAAATTTGAACAAAATACAATTTGTCAATCATGAATCATGAATGCATTATGTATAGCAAACAATTTTACTACTTTTACTACTCAAACAAAGGTATACTTGACATAACTATCAAGATAACTAGCCTAAATGATTTGAATGTGGACTAGCAAAGGTTCCCAAATCTCCAAATTTAGCATTGCAACTACCATTGCTACCATGAACTTGAGATGAGGATTATTCATATGAAGCTAGGTGGTAATATGGCTCAAGTGGGTGGTAATAGGGATAATTTGGCATCTTATAAGTTATTTCACAAATCCCATCCTTTAAAAACCATAGAGGACAATTAGTAGCTTTTAAAGTAAAATATGTCAATCATAATTCTCTAGACCCATAAGAGTTGTCTCAATTGACCCAAACATATCATTTAATAGTTTCACATCCTTGATTAAGCTACATACTTTTCTCACATAATTAGGAATAATGAATAATGTTGGAGATTTAGTGCTCTAACCACCCCAAATCTATGATGTAACTTTGACTGAATTCCAATCTCATAAAGTGTTAATCTCACATTTATTTGTATCATTGGATTTGCCATCGATATTCAAAATCATTCTACCAGGCTATCACATATATTCTTTTGATTGCATATATTATCAAATTTGTGTCCGATGATTAACCCTTCCATTATAGTAATTTGAATAGAATGCATTTCCTGTACCGGTTTGTATCATCTTTCTTTTGCTTTCTCCATAAACCATCTAAAGTCTATTCAAGAAATACATTCTCATATCGAGTCAATTGCATTTTAAGTTCTTCATTGCTAATTTGTCCGGCGGTCAGTTTTACTCTCGACTATTCCATCAAACTTTATAGTGCCATGGTGCCATCAATGCTTCTTGAGGAGGAATCACCTTTGACCCATATACTAAACTTTGCTTTGGGCATGTCCATTTGTAACATTTACGTTGCATATGGGACAAGTCGCGTATCCCTATATGGCCTACATTGATATATTACCATATACCAAATTGCATACAGATAGAATGACCGACCAACAATGACATCAAAAGTTTTCACCTTATCTATCCATATTTCCTTTAACCCTTCGAAAAGAGGATCTAGATAAATATCTGTATCTTTTCCCGGCGATCTTAGTTCCAAAACAAGTAGTTGCATAAGTGTATGCGACTTATTTCCAAAGTCGAGCATTATAGCCAGACGTAGCTACTGACCACAAACCATACATGTTACTCAAGTTCCCAACAGGGTTAAACCTAACTATAGTAGTACCAAGTCTCATGTTTGGATGCTTGAAACCAAATGACAAAAAGTTAACATCTGAGGTTTTCTATAGCTCACACTTAAAATGGGAGCCTCAGCATTCCTTCGTCGGTATTATTAACCACCTTATGTCATCTCATGTTCTTCTACGTCGTATTGTTAATGAAAAATGCCACAAAAATTTCACCAGTCTTCTGCTTCCTTCTTCATGTTTATACCTTCCAACCCTCTTCATTTCACATCAAGTATTTTTCGAAGCTCGATACTCATTCTTAAATCATATGCTATCATTCTTACATGCATGGAGTAAATTTAAATCTATTCCTACGAACCTCATTATCTTCCGCACCTTGAAATGGGATGAGGGCAACCTTTTCCCCCCTAATAGCATGTTGCAAACAAAAGCGTGCCAGTTAATAAAGCTTTTAACGAATTGCTAACCATTATTCTTAAGGTTCATCTTTTGTATCACAACCGAGAAAAATAAAACTTTAAATGCCTTGGATAAACCCGGCCTTTTGCATCTTTAAATAAGCCACTTCACTTATTCATAGCAATATCTCTTTTCTCATCATCATGCCCTCAAGGTCACTGCCATTATTTGCCATGGCTTCATCCACGGCTGTATAATCTTCTGTAGTTAAATTGTTAGAGACATATAGATTCTCATTGCGCATGTCCTTGTTGTATAAGTCCAAGTCATTCCCCTTAGTAGTTAATATGTCTCGAGTACTTAAATGGGATTTCTAAAACCTTATGGCCTATTTACTTTTAAAATGTAATAAATACATAATAGAAAAATTATTTCTTGTGAATAGCTTTTAAGAGTAATAAACTGAATTATTTGTTGCAAATTTTATTATAAGAAATACTTATTCCAATATTTACACCAACTCATTAATTATAGTATTAAAGTTGAAATATGACCAAAAATACCAAAATGTTCCTATTTAGTCATAATTAAATATAACCAACAGTTATTTATTAAGAATATGATTATTCATTGTTTAAACTTTTTATTCTTTGTGGAGTGAGAATAAAATATATCATCCTATAAATCGTAATTACTATTCCTTGTGGAGGAGAAATACAAAAGTTAGAATAAAATTTCCAAATCAATTTACAAATAAACGTTAATAACAAGTATTTAGAGAATAATTATTATATTCTCTGTCTATTACCTTTAAATAAATAGGCCCTTATAATCTAGGGAAATCAATGACAAATAACCATGAATAATTAAATACTAATTTCGCATTCACTTGGTGAAAATTGTTAGATGATTTCCCCCTTAATCCTAACATATTAGCTATTATTATATTCAATTGCATTTTTTATGTTTAGTGGTCATCTAGTGATAAAAACTTATTACATGAAATGTCAAATACGGTTCCATGACCACAAACCCCACATATATATATATATATATGGCTATTTATGGGCACATTCCATGATTGCCCTTGGAAGGCAAACCACACCTTTTATAGTAAAGCTACCACTGAATTGAGCCTCCACCATAGTGAAACTCATTGCCGCTATAGTTAGCACTAAGCCCACCACCTCCATGACAATACAAATAATAATATTATAGACATTAATAGATATAACTTATTAGGGGTATATTGGTATAGGGTAGGTAACGTATAAGGCTTTATTTGTATCATATATTATTAAATACAGGTTCTCAAATTTTATAACTAAAACCTATCTAGTAGCATCCTAAAATCTAATAATTTCTAATTTCAAGTTGATTAATCAGAATCTTTTCTTAATTAATTAAACCCCTAGAATTACATTACCTTAGTTCTGTGAATTCCGCTATTATTTTTTATCTTAATCTAGAAGATTTACATTGTCCTCTCTAGAATTACATGTAACTCCTTTTAATTATACTAGATCTATTCATATATAGGATCTCTTGATCTCTATATGAGAAATCATACTTCAGACTAATATGCCGACAATGTTAATTTGAAAATAATAAAGCACACATAATTGATTCACAAGAATGTCAATAATTTCTTTGAATAGTAAATTAGAAAACCATATGTTTATTTTAAGGTTCACTATATTTGAGTACAAAAAGAAAATTTAGTATCATGTTGAAATTAAAAATGAAAATATAAAAAAAATCAATAAGACAAGAATAACAATAAAATCTATAACTAATTGCTAGTTTAAAACTCTCTATCTATTGCTTCAACTAGAACTCTATACCCCTTTTATATTAAACAAACTCTTTCCATCTACAAACGTTATGGTTTCCTAGAATAAATTGGAATCTTGATAGATGAGGAAATATCACTTCAATAGGTAAGAATGACTTTTCTAGGAAATAGGAAACTTAGCTTCTTATGGAGGGAAATTGAGTCTTCAAGATGAATTACATTTTGAGAAAGTGAAATCGAGGTTGGAAAATTAATTTGAAAGTTAAATTTCTGCTTAGCATGAGTATGTTACGATGATGCTAGCTAAGTCCCATATACTCTTTTGTTTTGAAAACCTCCAAACTTTGCCTTCAACTCACCCTCTGACATGGGCGTGTACTTAACCATGTAACTTTGTACGGCCTCTAGCATGGCTACTCTATCAAGCTAATTTCTTGCTCTATTCAACACAGCCTCAAACATGGCCATATAGTGCTCCATGTCATGCATCCAAATCTTGTAACTTTTAAATTTTTGCTAAAAAATTCACATATTTCTTCTTTTTCATGAAATATTATGTTTCAAGGCTTTGAAATCAAAATAAATATTGATTAAGTATAATATCCATCCAAAATATAAGAAAATTAAACAAAATAGTATTATAAATGTTATAAATCAATAAGTGTTTTATAACAATTATTAGGGAGTAGCTTTTGGAAAATCTATACCCGGAACCTATCTTATGACCCTAATACCCACTTGGAATATATCTAGTTCAATAAGGTATGGATGGGTATCATGTATAATAGGGTTACCTATTCACTCTTATAACTTTCTCTAAACTAAAATTATGATATTATTTTTATGGCATATATTTATAATATACCGATGTAATATTTAACTTATAATTGCATATCTATTTATAATGTAACCATGATAGTAAAATATTATGTTAGGTTATGTAATTATTTTATATATAAGATTCTTCCAAGCAACCTTATTGACATAGGCTCCCTATGTACGTAATCATTTGAACAATTAATTATATATCCAAACAAAGTTTAATCAATTCGAATGGACCCAATCAAAGTTTCTCTAACCTATAGCACTTTTAGGTTCAATCTCAAAACTCTTGATATTGTATATGATCCTCTATGTCCCCTTTACGTTATCTAAGCAACAATTAGGCATAGACTTATTGGAACACCCAGCAATGTTCATCAATTGACTTGATACTACTAGGAAGATTTTTATTATCACAACTATGAATCTACAAATGTGACTCTATCTTGCCTTTTGATACTCCTAGCAACCTTATTGCGATTTCTTATTTATTTATTTGGTTTTAAGAGCAACCTAAACTTGGGTCTTGTTATAGCCATAGGCTTCTAATCTCTTATTTCTAGCCAAGAGGCCCAAGATATGCAATGTCCAAATTGATGATAAATGAATCACATCTAGATTCATCCTTATCCCTCTCAAGCATTTTCGATCATGCCTAATAACTAACTTGATAACAAATTTTGGAGGAGTCACATTTAACCAACATTACGGCATGAGAAGTGCATAAAGTACAAAATGATCTCAACTCTAAAGAATTATCATCCTAATTGACTATGTATAGAACTATAATCAAGCATGAATGTTTTGTCCTTAAATATATAGATTGTGTCTAGTAACCTATTAACTTGGGCTTCCTACGTGTATCTTTTGTAAACATAGATCATTGATAAATAAGTATAGCCTTGGATCAACATACAAGATGATCTCATTGTCCATGTCCTCTCAATGACCTACCATTCTAAAATTGATAGAATATCAACAAACTCTCAAGAACAACTGACTTGAACTAAATGCTGATGTCATATATTAATCTTATGAGACTTTTTTATGGATTAGTGCAAAGGAAAAAGATACTAAAAAAAATAACAAATATGCTTGTTAATGATTGAATACTTATTGAATCTTTGCCCAATGTCTCCACATTATGTTCACATACTAACAACAAGTAATAAAAAGCTTTCTTAAGACATAAACATAAGTGCAAAGTCCTATGTAAGACTTGGAACTAGAAAGCTAGTTGTTGCTAAAGGCACTATTATTTTAAGGATAAGACAAGGTATACGAATCATCAATGGCATTGTGCTAGTACTTTTTTATGATAATTTTCTTATTATTAGATAAATGATGGAGAAAGGACACTCTTTGCTATATGAAGGAAAGTCTTTCATTATCTAAATTTAGGGAGATAATGGCTTGTTAGAAGCCTAAGTGAGGATGCAATGACTAACAAATTTCTATTAAATAAAAAAATTATGCAAAACTTACTACATAAGAGGATTGAGAATGGTATTTTAACACAAATTACTTGGCAATCTCAACTTTCATGATTCGGAGATGCCTAAGTAGAAGAATAAAAAGATTAATTTACCTATTATAGAAGAGGTCATAGAAGTCTTCAAGCAATTGATACATGGAAACAACAATGGAAATCATATTTCTCAAGCTAAGCATTGGTTGCTATAACAGAGGTCATCCAATTGCAATGGTCACATGCATGCAATGTGTATCTCATGCTACACATGACCTTAGAGGAATGATATATGATGACATGTGAAGGATGACTAAGAGTGAAAGGTAGAGAAGATGAATAGACAATCGTAGGATTCTCAAACGAAATAGTGACAAGTGAAGGAGCTATATAGCATCAATCCCATAGTCTTTAAAGAAAGACATTGTGTTCTTCATTCTGAGTTCTATTAATCTTTTGTGGAGGCAATGTGAGAATATGACAATGTTTGTATAAAATTCTAACCCTGTCAAATGAGGAGAATCTAAGTATTCATAGAGTTTAACTATTGACATTATCCATTGAATCATACTAATGGTTGACGGTTAGGATGAGTCCTTTTACTAATGGATCCTCTCACAAGCTCCTCTTGAGTCTAGATGAACAAAGAGTCTCTTTGAGTGCATAAGCTTCCTTGAGAAAGGTTGTGAGCAAACAAACTAATCCAATATTATCTACTTCTAACCTACTATGCCAAATCTCCCTTAACCATCCTAAAACCCATTAACTTGACTCATTGAGCCTTGTCACTTAACCTGGAAAGTCAAACCTAGATTATCATTAAGCCTCTACAAGTGCTAAAGTACTATGTAAGTTCATGAGAACGCCTATTATTTGAAAAATAAATCTATCTTATTTCCTTAATGTAAAATTATAAATGAATAGCATGCATTTACTTTATGCTTGAAGGATTACTAAAAAATTTTAACATTTAAGAATTTTGTTAAAATTAAAACAAACAAAAAATTACAATACTATAACACTAGAAATAGATGGGGGCGAGCAAACTAGTAACTCTACCTAGACTTGAAAAACATAGAGAATTGATAGAATCATATAGAACCAATGAAATCATACACTTGTAGAGTCATACACCTAAGTTCACACTTTACCAAGAGGTCATACCTAAATGATTTTGCATCTATTATAACTCAAAAAAGTCTCATAAAATTGTAAACTTATAAAATCATACAAGTTAACTCATAATTTTAATAGATATGGATAAGGTTAAAAATTATATCTGAAGGCACTCCAATTCTACTAATATAGGGAGTTAAATACTTGCTTACCATTAGATATACCCTTGAGCATATAGGCGTGGTGAAAGAAAATTACAGGCTAAAGGAGATTTCTAGATTTATTGCAAAAAGAGAAATGATAGATATGTTCTAGATGGAAGCATTAAACACTAAAATTTACTAACTCAATACATGACCATCCTAGAATATGTTTTTGTATACATATTTGACCAATAAAAAGGAATATGATGGAGATGAGTTTAAAGAAAATGTAAAAAGTGATTGGGAATAAGAAAAACATAGAAAAGTATAGATCTAAGTTACAATAACAAAGGTGCAACATAAGCTAATATTTCATAGCTATAGAGCTAAAAAAATTTAAGACTGCTAAAAACCAAGATGTATTAGTGAAACCATGGAAAATGTGGGTAGGGACAATCAAGAAGAATGGAATGTGAGACTTTATAGACCATCTAAGTGGTGAAACATTCATTAAATTCAAACATAATAGAAAAACATAAAGCTATATAATTAGATAATGGTTGTGCATAGTCTCTATAATAATTGTAATTTGACATTTGCACGGGTACTTATTTGAACTGTATTTCAGCCTTAGTAGCCCTTGTTACATAATTAATGTAGAATAAAGCATTAGTGTGAAATTATATTATACCTAAATGACTCATGGGGAGAGAAATCTATAGGGAATAGTGGCTGGGATACGTGGATCAAATAGAATTACTAAAGTAAAAAGAAAAAAATAGACAAAGTACTTTAATGCTACAACAAATTCCTTGAGCATAATAAAATAAGGTTGATAATATAAGTATGAGGAAGAGTTATGGTGAGTCTACCCACTATATTAAGATTGAAGGTAATATATACAAGTATCATGTGTTTATTTCATTGATCATAGGGAACAAAACAACCATTCCTGTCCTATTCCCTAATCCCTATAGAACTATTGTATGGGCTTTGAATGAGCAAGAGATGAACTTACAACCTTTAATAGAATCCAAATATAGCCACTCTAGCCATTTAAGCAATATTGCTTAGACAAATTATGGAAAGCATCAAAAGAATCTTTAGGAATTCCTACTATTATACCATGTGACAACATTTAAGCTTTAGCAATGATGTGAAAGCCAATATATCATGGTAAGGAAGTATATGCTATCAAGTAACACTTCTTACAAGAGGCTTATGGCAAATAAGGAATTGAAATAATGTAGTAAGATGGAAATGCTCCCACACATCCATTCTTTTCACCAATTCACTAGCATTTATCCAATGACTCCTCCCTCTAATAGTTACACTCACTACATATCATCTCATTGCATACTAACAATACTTTTTTTCCCATTTATGTAAAGTTTTCATTGTTGCATCTTTCAAATGGTCATAAGTGTATAGTATATATTTTTAGCATAACGTAGGATATAAGAAGCATTGAGGAATGCATTAAGAAATTTTTCTTCCTATTGTTTTGTTGCATCAATTTTATTTTATTAACGTGTTCATTGGTGTAAATTTTAATTTCTCTTGTTTTGTTTGGTTCTTCATAGGATCAAGATGCCCAAGTCGTTAAACAAGCGGTGTTGAAAGCGATTAAGAACTGGAGTGAATGTAATAAACAAGAATAATTTCAAAACATCTTATAATCTTCTTTTTTCTTTGTAGCATATAAGATGATAAAAGTACTCTATAAGCTTTTATAGGTAGAAAGCAATAATGTCACATGATTATATTCACCTAAAGTTGGTAGATGTATCATTTTGACTCTAAAATCAGCATGATCTTCAAGGTAACTGAAGATTTAATGTAAGTTTCTTGCAATATGGGAAAGTTTGATGTATCTTGCTATTAATTCTTACACCAATGAGAAATCATGATAGGTAAATTTAGTTATCACATCTTGAAGCTATTATGGAGCAAGCATAACAATAAAAGTAGTGCAAATATGTCAAACAAGCAAACCTAACTTGGTTTGCCATTTTCATAGTTAGGTGGATTAGACCATTTTAACCCATTAATAAATAGATTGAGTCTATACAAACCCACCTATCTTATCACATCTTAGTGGTTTAAACAATCCAATTCACCAATAAAACTTGTTTGATTTGTGCACATTCCATACGTTGTACTTAGATTCCTAATGGTATTAATCTCATCAACTCCAAGACTTAATTTCACAATTTAAGGCTTTGAAACAAATGCTAAAAATTTAACATCAAAAGTTTTCCATGCTTGAGACTATGATGGATGCCTTAGCACTCTTTCCTCATTAGCATAGCTCCCCACATGTCATATCATTTGTAGTTGGTTTTCTTACACATAATATCTACTAGAGCCACGATATTGGCAGATAATGTCATGAAACCTTAGCTAGAATCCTTTATTTCTTTCTTCCGCTCTAGGCCTTAAACCTTGATTCATTACAAATTAGGAAATTGTCTATGTCATGATACTCATTCCTAAAAAGCATGTAATTAATCCTTCATGCAAGAATTAAATTAGCATCCATTTTTTAAGCCCTAAATTTTTTAAGCCTCATAATAGGATGAGCTTAAAGGCAACCTTTTACCATCTAGTAATAAGCTCTTAAAAAATGTAACACAATTACTAGAGCTCTTAAAGCATTGTTGACCATTTGATTTCAAAATAAATTAATTTTATTACAACTAATAAAAGTGAAAACTTAGAGAACCACTAATAGACCTCGTGTTTTGCCTTCGAATAAGCTACTCCATTTATTCCTCTCAACAACATCATCTATATTATCACTCATATCATCTCCCTCTAAATCATTATCAATATTCACTATTTCTTTTAAGAGTTGATGGTTATCTACTTCATTGTCAAATGTTGATGCTCCATCATGAATGACTTTATCCGTAGTTTTAGGAACTTGAAACTAAATTGTAAGAGACACTTAGAATGTTGTGGTGGTTCATCCATGTGCTATAGGTCAAAGCCATATCCTTAATAATAAATGTGCCTCAGTTACATTAATAAGATGCTAGTATATATAAAGGTAGTGTAGATAGTAAATAAACCTATCATTTTCTAAATATGCTACAATGCAACTTGCAAGAGAACCTTAACCCCTCAAATGTGCTCTCTCATTGGCTAATTATATATCATATGCCATGTTCGCTCCAACATCATATCCATAAACATTGTGTTGCCTCAAACTTTTTCAAACTCCCAATAGTTCTCAATAAAAAGGTACTTTAAAAGTTAACCTTAGTTGATTCAATTGAATGCCAATTTATATTATAGTTATTTAAAGTTGACATTTTCTATAACTCCTTCGAGTATTTCTTAAAGAGATATATCAATTATTTCTAGTATTTCTAACATTTTGTTATTATTTATCAAAATGAACCACAAAATTATAATTTATAATTCCTTGATCTATGTATTCATTCCTTTGTTAATATTAAGTACACCAACTAAAAAACCCTAAATTAATAAATAAGTTCAATGATTTAAAAAGAAAAATTTTGAATTTAATTAAGAAGGAAATAGTAATGTTTAGGGTTAATTTTTTCCAAAATGATTTTTTGCCTTTAGACTTGGTTTTATTGAAACTAACTCTAAAATAGACTTATGTCCCTAAATAAATTACTAAAACCTCAATTAGGTAAATAAAATTATTATGAAATTATTTCGAGTCAATTAGAAAAGATTAATTGAAGTTAGGTGGTCAATTTTGCAAAATGGCAAAAATGCTCTTAAACTCAGTTTTATCGAGAGATAACTAAAGTTTAAGGTGGAAAATTTAATTTGGGAATTAAGATTTTACAAGCCTAGAAAAAAATGACATGGAAAAATAAGAAATAGAAACGAATTTCTTACATGCCAAAATAAGGACACTTAACATCATGTGATAATTTAGCATTATACAATTGGTCACCTCCTTATACTCTTAAATCCTTAGGGGTTTAGAATAACCTTTGAAACCCATCCTTGCCGCTAGCTTTGAGTAGCACCCACTCTTTCTTCTTTTTCATTTTCACTAAAGTAAAATCATAAATACTCTTCTAAAACCTTAATCGCTTAGCTTAAGCCTTAATGACCCTTTAATCTAGTTACTAACTTAGTACTTTCTTGATTGTTTTAGGTCTTGATCATGGTGAAAGGACCATCAAAGTAAGGTTCATAAGTTAGGACAAGCCATGATCAAGGTGAGTAAATGATTATTTTAACTTAAGTAAGTTTAAGCATAATAATCCTAAGTTTAGGTACTAGTTAGTGTCATTAATCAAGGAACTTGTAACAAGCTCATTGGGGATTGAAGAAAACCCATCTTGGAGGTTTAATAAGCGTGACCAGGAAGTAATCAAAGGCTATGCTTGATCTCTAAGAAGGAGAGATATACAATCCTTAGCAAATAATGCTTAGAGACATGTAGATGTGATTCTAAGTTTTGAGGAATGTTGAAAATGCCCTAACTAAATTCCCACCTTTAAGGAATGATTTGAGTGAATTTTGATTATTTCAAAAGCTAATCAATGTTTTTACATGCTAAGATGAATGCTAGACATATGGATGATTGGAATTGAGTTTAATAGGCAAAATTGCATGTTTGGGTATTGGTCATTGATGTCACCACCCCTAGTGGAAATTTAAGATACTTATAAGTTGGTTGTAATGATAATTTGATGATTTGGATGCCAATTTATATGATAGACAATGATTTAGGTGATAATTGATGAGGGGGAAATGTTGTAGATGATGGTTTTGATGTAAATTGGAGTCTTGATATTAAAATTGATTCTTGGGTTCTATATTAGGGAATTTCCAGCATAGTGATGTGTTTTTTAGAATGGGATTTTATGTTGGATTGATGTTTAATTGACAAATTAATGTTTAGACAATGTTAAGTAGGTTAATGATGAAATTAGAAATAGAAATATGACACTTTGAAACCCCCTTAAGTGTGACACTATGTGGTTGGATGAAATTATGTTAATTAAATTTGAGTTTATTAGTGCTACAACATGTTAAATCAATGATTAGGTGTTGTTTAGATGTTAAATGATGCTTAAAAATCAAATTGGAGTTAAATTAATCAAATGTTGGATGTGAGTTTCTATAACTAGACATCTAGGCTATTTGAGCTATTTATGGCACTTTTTTTAACTTAAATTAGGAATTAGAAATGGTTAGGAAGAAATTGGTTTTGGTTTCAATTTATTTGGAGTTGAAATGACTAAGTTATGACCATTTAAAGAAAAATTCATAACTGGACTATTCTACTATTTTTTGGAAGGCCTAAAATGACTAAATCTAGATTTTTATGACAAATGAGGAAAGGAAAGTGATTAAAAGTAACTTGGCTTTGGTTTAACCCAAGTTGAGTTAAAATGAGAAAGTTATGGACATTTTAAGTTGATGGGATTTTAGATGTTTTGATTTAGTAATTTGGCATAATAATTTGATGATTTAAGGGCCTTAGGCTAAGGCTAGCCCAATCTTAAGCTAGCTGACTCTAAGGGGCCCATGAACCAACCCAATACCCTCTCCATACGTAGTTCACAAGAATTATCATAAATTGTCTAATTTGGCCTGGGTAGTAATATAGATCAAATTAGAATTTAATTTGAAAATTGTGTTAAGAAACTTAGATTAATTAGTCAAAATGGACTCAAATAAACCTAGTGGCATCAAATCCTAAAATTAATCTGACCCATTTCTTCTTTAAGTTCAAAACCTTAATTGGGGTTTTAGTAGAAGACACATAATAATGGATTTAATCAATAGAAGAAACTTAAGGAGTTTATAAACAATAGGCTTAACCTTAAGAAATAAAGGAAGTAAAGCTCAATTGAATAATTATATTAATAATTGGCAATTATAATGACTTAAATTGACTTAATTAATAAACACTAAGTCATATAGGCCAAATTTAGCTAAAAGCTTATTAAGCCTTTTCACATTTTGTTGAGCTTATAATTAGTATGAGCCTTAGTAAGTTTTGATTAAACCTAGTTCAATGACCAAATTAATTAAGACAACTTATAGACTTAACTTTCTCTCTTAATGCATAAAAATCAAACAATCTTGCCTAACAAGAGTTAACCTTCAACTTAAAATTCTTCAACCTTCCAAGTATGCAGTAACATGTATGTTGTTTGTTAAGATAGAAATAATAACCAAACTATAATCAAACTTAGCTAAATAATTGAGTGTTTCTTGTATAAGGTCATCTCAAGCCAACAAGAGGTGCCTTGGGCTTGAACTAAGGCTACGATCTTAGTTTAGTAACCTTGGTAATTAAGAGCATAAACCATCAAGGAATGACTTAGTGGATAGCTGATGGGTGGAATTGCATCAAATAACGAGCATTATAAACAAAGAGAAAATATATCAAGAGTTTTCCAAGATTGTGGGTCTAGATGGACGATATGGTATAGCTAGATCGTAATCAATGATGATTGCATAACGATGATAACACTTATATGAAACTACTTAGGTTTGGCTTTTGTAATGTGAAGTCTAACTATTCTCATCAATCTTCGATTACTGTTGTGGTGGTATTGAACCCTAAGTGTCCCATCATGTTGTCTAGAATCATGAGTATTGATGTGTTGATTATTTACGTTAATAAAGATAATTATAAACTGGATGATTGTTTGTTGTATTAGTATGCATGCTTACTTGACATCTACTTGTGTTTACGTTACTGTTGTACTGGTCTTCTTAGCTCACTTTTTCATTTTTAGGTGATAATTTACTTATAGATCCATTGTACAATTTCATAAGGTATGACTCTAAGGAGGAGTTGTGGGGATTTGAGGAGGACCTAGAGGACAATGGCTTTTAGATTTCTATTTCCCTTTATTATGCCATTTATCGAACTATATTTGGATATCTTTAAGAGTCGTCTATAGCTCTAATGCTTGTTTACCTTATATTTGTAAACTTATTTTAGGCTCCTTTGGCCCTAAGGCTTAGCTATCTTATATAGTACTAACTATCATATTTTCCAACTCAATTGAATCATCAAGCACTTTCAAAATCTAATTAATGATTTCAATGTCTTAAAATTAGTTTAGAAATTCATTTAGAAATTTTGACCCTTACGTATTCTACTTAAATAGGTTACGTGATGAATTGTTATCACTACAAAGAATTAGGGACATGACATCAACAATTTTAATTGATGTATATGTAGGTAGTCATCTACTTGTTAGCATATTTTACAAATTAAATATATATATTATGCTATGAAACGTCAAAATAAACATTTTGAAAATTACGAAATTTCCCATAAAAAATTTTGATCATTCAATAAAAGTAAAAAATTTTGGAAAATGATGAACAATCCTTCAAAAACTTCTTTAATTATTTTTGTAATAAAAAATTCAAACACAATGAATTTTTATTAAAATAATTATTTTTAATATTTGAAAGTTCAATGAAAGAAAATATTATATTTTATTTAAAGGCCATTGTAGGTAAACCACATGAATGCCTTTTTTTTTTGTAGGCATTTCGAGTTCTTTTCCTATAAAAAAATAAAAAAAATTATTATTTTTCTAAAATTTAACAAGAATAATAAAGATCATTGAAGAAGAAGAAGAAGTAGAAGAATAGTAGAGTGAATTGATAAATAAGAGTGGGAGATAGATATCATATGCTAAAGTGAAAAGAAAGAAATGGGGTAGAAGGAGAAAATTCAGCAAATATTTAATACAAATTTATTATCAAATAAATAAATATATATATATATATAAAGAGTAGCAATGTTGTAAATAGGACAATGAGATGGGATAGTTTCATCTTTTCCTAGCGAGACTATATATAAGCAAACTAACTTAGGGTTCTCCTTTTTCTACACACTTTTACAATAGCCACCTAAAGAAATAGAGTGACACAAAAAGAGAGAGAGCTTCTTTAGGAAAACCTAAAGCAATCCAAGGAGATAACTTAACGTAGAAAAAGGTAATGGTTTGAGAATTATTGTAAGAATTATTCTAACAAGTGAAGACTGATCACGAAATGATTTTTTGTTGTGTACAGGGAACATAAAGACAAAAGAATTCCAGGATCAAGGAGTCGATACGCGAGAAGTTCGATGTAAGTATTCTAACTTACATTAATTGAGGAGTATTTACATATTTTAAAGGTTTACTGAGTCTAGGGATAGAGAGGAATGAATTTGGGAGAAATTGGAGTAAAATAATTAGGGTTTGTGGGTTTGGCCAAGAGATACACGACCTCCTGATACGGTCGTATTACAACTGTATTGAATTCAAAAGTATACCGAGAGATATACAGTCCCCAACATGGGCGCATATTGACCGTGTTGAATTACCAAGACGTATCGAAAGATACATGGCCTTCCAACATGGTCATGTTTCGACCGTGTTGAATCAAGAAGAACACGCCCTCCCAATACGATCATGTTTTGAACATGTTGAATTAAAAGGAACACAGCCAGTCGTGTTCCAACTGTGTTGAAGCCAAATCTCACTGAAAGATACACAACCTTTAACACAGTCATGTACTGGCTTGTGTTGGGCAACATGACCTCCAACATGGCCATGTTAAGTGATGAACATTATCAATATATATCAAATTATCTTCTTAACTAACAAAGCTTCACACAACCAAGGCAATTAGTATAACTATAGATAACCTAATAGATTAAGAGAGATTAGGAGAAATATACTATAATTAGATTATTACTAAGAGTGATGTCTTGATGATCATACAAATATTAACTTAGCTTAAGTTTGGGACAAAAAGTGCGTAAGGCTAGGATTTTAAGTACGTGTTTACTTTGTTTGTTATATGTGATTGGTAGGAAGCTATCTAATAAGTTGTATGTGAATTAAGTTGTATCATGAAGTAATACAGTGGTATTGGTTGAATGAGATATGTTGCTTGTGCTTAGCTCGACCTAGGAGCCCGTAGTCGTAGATCCCTAGAGGGCACTTCGGTGATCGATATGCCGTGTTGTTCTTAGTGGAGCTATGTATTGAAATGATCTGAGGTAGATTAGGGTTAGATGGGGCCCGTAGTGGCAGTTTCCAATAGGGTTAGATGAGGCCTGTAAAGGTAGTTCCCATTAGGACAAAACTTGTGTGTATCAATGTGTAAACCGAATTGTGAATGTGTTGTGGATAAATGTTACACATATGCAAGTGATATTAATGTGACGTGTCATGTGCATGTGGGTGTGGTACTCACATACTAAGCTTAAGCTTACCCCCCTTCCTATATTTTTTTTTTAGCTGCAAGCGAAAACGATAAACAACTAAGGTATGATGAGAACGAAAACTTAGTGGGACATTACATGGATGAGATGAGAAGAAAACACTATTATTATATGGAGAAAGAGTGACAATGATGAGAGTCATGATGGGAGCCAAGCCAGAAGATAGAATGTGGATCCTCTTGAAGTGCCACTTGGACCGATCACAAGAACTCGAGTGAAACGATTAAAGGAAGCACTTAACGGGTTGATAAAGGATGTCCATGAAGTCGGAAAGAATTGGAGCAATCATGAAGTTGGAAAGGATTGGAACAACCATGGGAATGCCCTTGCTCTTGTACAAGTCATAACGGATACGGGTTGAAGAGGGTGTGTCTTTACAAGGCACGGCCGTGTAGGAGTCTAGAGGTTACACAGAATCATATACGGTCCTATACACGGTTCAAAGGCACGGCCATGTATGGTGTCAAGAATTTCCACAGAAAGATACACGACTAGAAGTATACGGTCGTATATGTTGTCAAGATTTCCACAGAAAGATACACGACTAGAAGTACACGGTCGTGTACATCTCCAATGCCGGCTCAAGGCCGCCAGCCTTCATTCCTACGCTGCCGACCTTTAAGTTATTGTTTTGTTATTTTACGCAACTTATTGAAGCTATGTCATTTTGGGGCATCATTGTTACGAATTATAAACCCTAATATAAAGCTCCTAGGGTTTAGATACAACATAGAATATAGAATATACAACATTAAAGTTTGAAAAAACACTTTTGAGAGAATTCCTCTCTTGGTTTTTTAAAGAACTAATCTAGAACTTATCGGATTTTTCTTCCGTGGTGTTCATCCCGACTTATCAATCGGTCTTTCATCCCGATTGTGGCGTCTTCATATTATACTAAGGTTCTTATCTCGCTTATAAACAATGGGTCGTGGTTTCCACTTGAGTGTGTTTGGCATCTTAGGTAGCGAATTTCGAACGTATTGGTATTGGGTTTCGTCACACGTTGGCGTGGTTCGTATCAGTTAGGAATCCAAGCAAACCGATTTCGTATCAGTTTGGTATCAAAGCCTAGGTTTGTTAAACATCAGTTCGGTTTGAGGAAGGTAACATCAAAACCCTAACTCCAATCGTTCATATCAATTGTTCATATCAATTTCATAGTGTTAATTGTCTATTGAAAGTGTAGTACCTACTATTCAATTTTGTTACGACAAAAAAAAAGGAAGAATCACAACAAAAAAAAAGGAACGTGATCAAGAGCAACAAAACAAAGGCAACAAAAAAAATCTGAAAGAAAAAGAGGAAAAAATTCGAGCCGAGAGTTGTTTTGAATTCTACGGAAGGGAATTGGTGTAGTTTAGGTTAGTTCCAAGAGAATTGAGAAGAGGAATTGGTGAGTTGATATCATCATTGCTTATGAGAATACATGAGTGACTGTGTGACATCATCCTTTAAGCGAAACATGTAAGGGAGTGTATCGTGAGGCTTAATTATATATATTTGTGTTAGTACTAATCTTTTCTGCAGGAATTATGTCGAGGAAACATTCTCCTGAAGGTGAGAGGGGAAGGTTTGATGCTAAGTTAGTGATTAAGGCGTTGAGGGGTGAGATGAAGAGGATGTTTTAGGAGGGGATGGAACAAATTCATGAGACGGTGGAACAAAGACTAGAGTAATCTCAAAACGTCTTCTAAGGGCGTAAGAGGGAGAGTTGTTCTAGGAGAATACAAAGAGGTGGAGATGGAATGTCTGATGATGAATTTGATGAACCTTCTGTCGGGAGTTATAGAGGTTATAGTGGTAGGAATAGAGAGGATAATCAACTGAGTAGTATAAAGATGAAGATTTCTCCTTTCCAAGGGAAGAATGATCCCGAGGCGTACTTAGAGTGGGAGAAGAAGGTAGAGATGGTATTTCATTGTCACAACTATAGTGGGAGAAAGAAAGTGAAACTTGCTGCCATTGAATTTTTGGATTATGCCATAGTGTAGTGGGATCAACTAATGTTGAATCAAAGAAGGAATGGCGAACCACCCATTGAGTCGTGGGAAGAGATGAAGAGGGTAATGAAGAAGCGGTTTGTGCCTACGTATTACTATCGTGAGTTACACAACAAATTGCAAACTCTTAGGCAAGGAAGCCGAAGTGTAGATGAGTATTTTAAGGAGATGGAAGTTACTATGATTAGGGCGAATGTAGAGGAGGATAAAGAGGCTACCATGGCTAGGTTTCTTGCTGGATTGAATAGAGAAATTCAAAATGTCATGGAATTGTAACATTATGTAGAATTGGAAGATATGGTTCATATGGCTATAATGGTTGTGAACCAACACAGGAGAAAAGGTAGTAGTGCCGTACGGTTTCAACAGGGTACTGGTTCATCCGCCTGGAAGACTAACCAATGGAAGAAGGAAGAAAAGCCTTTACCCACCAAACCAAAAGGAGAGCAGAGGCAAGCGGGTTCTACTCCTGGTGATCAAGGTAAACTTGATTCTTCTACTCCTAGAAATCGTGACATTAGATGTTTTAAATGCCAAGGTAGAGGGCATATTGCTAGTCAATGTCCGAATAGGCGTGTTATGATTCTGCATGATGATGGTGAGTATGAGACTGAGGGGGATAGTGAAGAGGATGATATGCCTCCATTAGATGACGCTAGTGATGACGAGGAGCTTGCAGTAGGGAAGTTAGTGGCAGTAGTGAAGAGAGCTTTAAATGTGCAGGTGAAGGAAGAAGAGGAGGTGCAACGAGAGAATATCTTTCATACTAGATGTTATCTACGTGATCATATTTGCAGTTTGATCATTGATGGAGGAAGTTGCACTAATGTGGTGAGTAACTTTATTGTTAAGAGGCTGGGACTCAAGACTACTAAACACCCTAGTCCATATAAATTGCAGTGGTTAAATGATAGTGGCGAGACTAAGGTGAGTAAGCAAGCCTTGATTGCTTTTCGCATTGGTAGGTATGAGGATGAGGTGTTATGCGATGTAGTGCCAATGCAAGCGTGTCATGTGTTGTTGGGGAGGCCATGGCAATTTGATAGGAAGGTTGTTCATGATGGATTTTCTAACAAGTATACGCTTGTTCACCAAGGGAAAAGCTTTAATCTTAAACCTTTAACACCTAAACAAGTGTATGAGGATCAGTTGCAGCTACAACAGTCTTTTGCAAAATATAAGGTGAGTGAAAAACAGAGGGAGAGTGAGAGAGCAAAAGACAACGAGAAAGAAAAGGAACACAAAAGTCTATATCAAAAGGAAAAAGAGAGGAAAGCTAGAAAGAGTGTGAGAGACCAAGTTGAAGGGGGATCAACTTTGGTGGTGAGTGAAAAGGAGAGTGTAGCCTTGCAAAAGGAGAGTTGTGTGGCAAGAGCGAGTGTAGTGAGGAGAGCATTAGTGATGAAGTAACCTATGTTGTTGCTGGTTTTTAAGGAAACTTGTTTAAATACTAACGAACTATTTAACTCTTTGCCTAGTGTGGTTGTGTCTATTGTGCAGGACTTTGAAGATGTCTTCCCTGAGGAGATTCCATAGGGATTACCACCTATTCGTGGTATTGAGCACCAAATTGACCTTGTACTCGAAGCATCGATTCCAAACAAACCGGCTTATAGGAGCAATCCAGAAGAGATAAAGGAACTCCAAAGGCAGGTCGATCAATTAATGGAGAAGGGGTACGTGAGAGAAAGCATGAGCCTATGTATAGTTGATAAGATCACATTATACTTATATTTTCTTTTGGACTTATATTAAATTTATTTCAATATTATAAGAAAATATAAAGAAATGATACTTAATGGTGTTTATTGTGAAAATACAGGTTTTGAGGACCCAAAAGTAAATTACAATTTAATTGGAGGAGTTTTTCACAAAATTGAAGAAGCAAGCGGAGGATTGCAATAAAGGCCGCCGGCCTTGGGCCGGCCTACGTTCAAGGCCGCCGGCTTTGAGCCGGCCTTGAGCCGGCCTATATTAAACCAGCCTTAAAAAGCATTAAAGCCGCCGGCCTTAAAGCCGGCCTACATTTAAGGCCGCCGGCCTTGAACCGGCCTTGAGCCGGCCTTCATTACTTCCCGGATATCCATTGCGAAAATCTCTCCAAATTCGTATCTTAATTAATTTGCTGACTCAAATCCTCATCAGATCAACCTTATCCCCCTCCTCTTTGGATCTATAAATAGGCCCCTTGTGTGATCCTTGGAAGCATCCCCTTTTGTTTAGAATCCCCTTTTGTTTTGAGAATCCTTTTGTTTTGATTCTTTGTTTAGCATCCTTTGTCTTTCTTTGAAATCATTAGAATTCCCTTACGAACTTTAGGATTTTATGTTTTCTTTAATTCCTTTACATTTCATGTTATTCCAAATTTTAGTTTGAAGAAAGAAAGTTATTTTGCTGAAGTTCTTGAAGATTATAGCTATTGTTTCAATTACTTTATTTTCTTTTATGCCATTTATTAGTTTATTCTTGTTGTTCAATATGGATTCCATTGCACCTATTTATTTCAATTGTTTTCATGCAATTCATACTATAATGTTCTAAATCATCCTTATGGGAAATATGATGAAGCCATAATTCAAACTAAAATGATCATTGTATTCATGTTATAGGAAATGTAGATATGCGGAATTTTCATATAAGAAGTCCTGCTATGAATTGTATTTTGTAATTGAAATCAATGCATAGAAATGTAAATGACTCGAAAGAGAAATTTAGGTTTTATCAGGAATTCCTAAGTAAGATTTAATAATTCATGTGGAAGCAGCGTTATTGAATTTTATTAGAAATTGACCTAAGTGTTTCATGCAATATTTTTATTAAATTTTTCACTAAGGGATTAGGAGAAATTATTTTAAAGATATTAGGCAATCATATAATTGGGAAATTTATGATTGTGAATTAGAATCCTCATTTGATTTGAATTAGTGGGAGCTATTAAATTAAATTGAGGTAACATTACTTTAACACTTAATAAAGGATTAAGGTTTTGTTAATTTCTTGTGAAAATCCATATAGCTATGAGTTATTATAACATGAAGGCAATATGATTAGTAGAATTAGGGTGGATTCTATTTCCCATCATCAATTCATCATTTTTCAAACACAATTCTCTTTTTGAGCATTTAGTATAATCCATTCAATTCTCATCAAACATCATTGCCTAAATAATAGTAGAAATTGATATAGGTTTATTACTTAATCAATCTTCGTGGTTCGACACTCTTCTCTCACTATATTACTTGATCCGATCCGGTACACTTGCCGGTATTTATTCGCGCTTATTTTATATCTCTTTTTGCGTGGATCAAGTTTTTGGCGCCGTTGCCAGGGATTGATTAATATTAGACCATCTTCAGATTCTATTGTTAATTTAGGCGCAATTATTTTGTTATTTTATTTTTTTCATTGTGTGATCGTTTCCTGTTCTCTTTGAGGTTCTTTTTATGCGCAAGAGTAGAAGTGCTGAACTTCTACCAATTAATCTTGAGATAGAACGCACCTTGCGACAACTTAGAAGAGAGCAGAGAAGAAAGGAAGAAGAGAACATGGCAGATGAGAACAACAATCGGATTCAAGGTGTTGGTAGAGCACTTCGGGAATACACGATACCTGTTGTTTCAGGTCCTGCAATAAGAAGACCAACAATTTAGGCTAACAATTTTGAATTAAAACCAGCACTCGTTCAAATGGTTCAATCTAATCAATTTGGAGGATATCCAAATGAGAGTCATGATGAGCATATTGCAGATTTCTTCAATATTGTAATACAGTGAAAATGAATAATGTATCTGATGATGTAATTAGGCTACAACTTTTTCCATTTTCACTTAGAGAAAAAGCTAGGGCTTGGTACAATTCATTGCCACAAGACTCTATAACCACTTGGGTTGATCTCTCATCTAAATTTTTAAGGAGATTTTTTCCACCTGCTAGAACTGCTAGGTTAAGAAATGACATCACAAACTTCACTAAGTTTAGTGGTGAATCACTGTATGAAGCATGGGAAAGATTCAATGAGGCAATTAGAAAATGCCCCCATCATAGATTACCAGATAATCTCCTTATTGAGATATTCTATCTCAGTTTAGATGATACATTGAGATCTCTAGTAGATGCTGCTTCTGGTGGTGCACTAATGAGTAAGACATATGAAGAGGCTAGTGCTTTGATAGATGAAATGGCCTCTAGTGCACATAATTGGCAACATGAAAGAGGTAAGTCTAGAGTAGCATCTGTCAATGACATGGACACCTTAACAGCTCAGATTTCTGCTCTTACCGCTCAGGTAAGTAAACTCACCTCTACACCATCTTTTAATGTTAATCAAATTTCTTGTTGTGAGTTATGCTCAGGACCACACTCAACTCTTGAGTGCCCATCTGGAAACTTTTCCTCCTCGTCCCATGGAGAGCAAGTAAATTTTGTCAATAATTTCCAAAGAGGAAATCAAGGACCTTATTCAAACACCTACAATCCAGGGTGGCGTAATCATCCAAATTTCTCATGGAGAAATGATAACAATGCACTTAAACCCCCTGGATTTCAAAAGCAAGGTCCTAATCATAATACTCCCCATCAACAATATCCTAATCATAATACCTCTTCTCAGCAAGGTCAGTCTAAAATGGAAGAACTCATGATAAGTTATATGCAGAAGACTGACACAATGTTGCAAAATCAACAAGCCACCATTAGGAATCTTGAAAATCAGCTTAGTCAAATGTCTCAACAGTTGAGTAATAGACCATCTGGGTCTTTACCTAGTAATACTGAGCAGAATCCTAAGGGTGTAAATGCTATTATGCTAAGAAGTGGTAAGGAATTGGTTGATAAGAAACGTGAGGAAGAGGAGGTTAACCTAGAGAAAGATAAAGGGAAACAAAAGGAAGAGGAACCAAAGCAAAATTCACCAAAAGTGCAAGCATATGTTCCTTCTATTCCTTTCCCAGGAAGGCTGAAGCAACAGCAATTGGATTCACAATTTGCTAAATTTTTAGAAGTCTTTAAAAAATTGCAAATTAACATTCCTTTTGCAGAGGCACTTCAGCAGATGCCATCATATGCTAGGTTCATGAAGGATTTACTCACAAAGAAGAGGAAGATTGAAGGGAATGAACCAGTGATGCTTACAGGGGAATGTTCTATGATCTTACAAAAGAATTTATCCAATTTTCCAAGAAAACAAAGAGATCAGGGAAGTTTTACTGTTCCTTGCACTATTGGTAATTTTCATTTTGATAAAGTACTTATAGATTCTGGTGCAAGTATTCCATTTTCAGAAAACTAGGACTTGGAGAATGTAAGGAGACGCACGTCACCTTACAACATGCGGATAGAAGTGTCAAGTACCCAAAGGGTATAGTGGAGAATGTCCTAGTAAAAGTGGACAAATTCATCTTTCCAGTTGACTTTATAGTCTTGGAAATGGAAGAAGATAGAGAGGTACCCATGATCTTAGGAAGACCATTCCTGGCAATAGGTAAGGCATTGATTGATGTGGAACAAGGTAAGCTTACTTTAAGAGTTATGGATGAACAAGTCACGTTTAATGTGTATGAGGCTACAAAGAAATTTGATGACTGTAAATCCTGTTACACTATTGATAGTGTTGATGAGCTTTCCTTTGAGTTCATGGAAGAGAATGTAGGTGTGGACACGATGGAGTCAGTCCTTAGGGATTTAGATAATTGGAGTGATGATGAGGATGAACCCCAAGCAGAACATACTGAACAAGTTTATGAATTCAAGACTCGACACTATGAGGAGCTGGGCACCACTGAGAAGAAACCGATGCCGTCATTGACACAACCCCCGGTGCTTGAACTTAAACCTTTGCCTGGTCATTTAAAGTATGCTTATCTTGGAACAAATGATACTTTGCCAATAATCATTTCTTCTTCTTTGACAGGTGATCAAGAGCAATAACTTTTGGCTGTTCTAAGAGAACATAAGGAAGCTATCGGGTGGACCATTGCTAATATTAAGGGAATTAACCCTTCAATTTGTACTCATAGGATATTTCTTGAAGCTGAGTGTAAACCTACAGTACAACCACAAAGAAGACTTAACCCAACTCTTAAGGAAGTTGTAAAAAAAGTACTTAAATTGTTAGATGCTGGCATTATTTTTCCAATTTCTGATAGTAAATGGGTTAGTCCTGTCCAAGTTGTACCAAAAAAAGGTGGTATGACTGTAGTACAAAATGAGGCTAATGAATTAATTCCTACTCGCACTGTAACTGGTTGGAGAGTCTGTATAGACTATAGAAAACTGAATGATGCTACCCGCAAATATCATTTCCCCCTCCCTTTTATAGATCAGATGTTAGAAAAACTTGCAGGGCATGATTATTACTGCTTTTTAGATGGTTATTCTGGTTACAATCAAATCCATATAGCACCCGAGGACCAGGAGAAAACCACCTTTACTTGTCCCTATGGCACATTTGCTTTTAGGAGAATGCCCTTTGGTCTTTGTAATGCACCCGCTACATTTCAAAGATGCATGATGTCCATATTTTCTGACATGATAGAAAATTTCATTGAAATATTCATGGATGATTTTTCTGTTTTTGGGAAGTCATTCGAAACATGTCTAACAAATTTAGGATGTGTGCTTAAGAGATGCAAGGAAACTAATCTACTTCTTAATTGGGAAAAATGCCATTTCATGGTAAGAGAGGGAATAGTCTTAGGGCACAAAGTATCTAAGCAGGGAATTGAGGTTGACAGGGCAAAAGTAGAGGTGATAGAGAAGCTACCACCACCTACTACAGTGAAAGGAATCAGAAGCTTCTTGGGACATGCTGGCTTCTATAGGAGATTTATCAGGGACTTCTCTAAAATCTCAAGACCTCTTTGTAATTTACTAGAAAAAGATTCTGCCTTTATTTTTTATGATAATTGTTTGCAGGCATTTAATCTATTGAAGGAGAAGCTCACTACTGCACCAGTGATTGTTGCACCTGATTGGGAGCTTCCCTTCGAGTTGATGTGCGATGCCAGCGACTATGCTGTTGGAGCGGTACTTGGGCAAAGAAAAGATAAGTCATTTCATGTAATATACTATGCGAGTAGAACCTTAAATGAGGCCCAAAGGAATTATGCCACAACTGAAAAAGAACTTTTAGCAGTTATATTTGCATGCGATAAATTCCGGCCTTACCTAATAGGTTCTAAAATCATAGTATATACTGACCATGCTGCCCTTAAGTATTTATTTGCTAAAGCTGATGCTAAACCTAGGTTAATTCGATGGATTCTACTACTGCAAGAATTTAACCTGGAAATTAAAGATAAGAAGGGAACTGAAAATGTGGTGGCCGATCATTTATCCCGTCTGGAATCTAATTTTTTTTATTCACCTATTAATGAAAAGTTCCCTGATGAACAATTGCATGTAGTAGAAGTTCAAGGATTACCTTGGTATGCTGATATCGTTAATTATTTGGTTAGCAAAATCACTCCATATGGTTTATCCTACCAACAGAAAAAGAAATTTTTACATGATGTGAAGTTTTATTTTTAGGATGAACCATATCTCTTTAAAAATTGTGCTGACCAAATAATTAGACGATGCGTATCTGAAAGTGAACAGCTTAGCATTATACAGCATTGTCATTCTAGAGAGGTAGGTCACTTTGGTATGGAAAAAAAGGCAGCAAAAATTTTATCTTGCGGATTTTATTGGCCCGGTTTGTTTCATGATTGCAGGAACTTCATTATGACTTGTGCTCAATGCCAAAGGACTGGCAATATTTCAAGAAGACATGAATTACCACAAAATAATATACTTGTAATTGAACTTTTTGACGTTTGGGGAATCGACTTTATGGGTCCTTTTCCCTCATCTTTTTCAAACAAATATATTCTTTTAGCTGTTGATTATGTTTCGAAATGGGTAGAGGCAGTTACTCTACAAACTAATGACAGCAGGGTTGTCATTAAAGTTTTGAAAAAGAATATATTTTCAAGATTTGGGGTACCTAGAGCTATAATAAGTGATGGGGGAACACATTTTTGTAACAGGCAATTTGAGAAATTATTATTAAAATATGGAGTTACTCACAAAATTGCCACCCCTTATCATCCACAAACGTGTGGACAGGTTGAGGTATCCAATATGGAAATTAAGCGAATCTTAGAGAAAACTGTCAATGCATCCCGAAAGGATTGGTCTTTAAAACTTGATGATGCATTGTGGGCTTATAGAACAGCTTTTAAAACACCTATTGGAATGTCCCCCTACAAGATTTTTTTTGGTAAATCATGTCACCTACCCGTAGAGCTTGAGCACAAGGCATACTGGGCCATAAAATACCTTAACTTTGAGTTGCAAGCTACAGGTGAAAAGAGGTTGCTCCAATTGAATCAAATGGCCGAGATGAGAGAGGAAGCATATGAAAATGCGAGAATTTACAAGGAGAGAGCAAAGCGATGGCACGATAAGAACATCTTACAGCAAGAGTTCTTGCCTGGTCAAAGAGTCTTATTGTACAACTCGCGATTGAAGCTATTCCCAGGTAAGTTGAAATCATGATGGTCTGGACCATTTGAAATTGTTAATGTGTTTCCTTATGGTGCAGTTGAGTTGAAGGCAGAAGACAACCGTACTTTCAAGGTAAACGGTTATCTTCTCAAACATTACTATGAGGGGGAACATGTTGATAGAAATGCCACAACTGTGGATTTAGGAGATTCAAGAACTTGAACTGGAAAAGTCGAGCTAACGACTATAAACTAAGCGCTTCATGGGAGGCAACCCATGCTCAATAAGTATATACACTAGTGTTTTAATTTCGTTACAAAAAAAAAAAAAAGAAGAAGAAACTAATTCAAGGCTGGATAAGAGCCGCCGGTGCATTCAAGACACTCCAAGGATGACAGACATTTTGGGAGGAATTTTCTTCCTGATGAACAATTTTACACCAGGGAAGTACCAGTATTTCAATTTCTGCATTGACATTTTTTTCCTTAATTTTGTGATATATTAGGAACAATGAGGACATTATCCAATTTAAGTGTGGGGAAGGGATTATAAATGTAGAAGTATAATGATTGCACACATCATGAGCTTACAAATCCCATGCTTTATTTATGTCCTTAAATTGAAATCCTGAAATTGACTTAGATTGATGCCCTACTCGCCAACTATTGTGACTAGTTTACATAGTTAAAATTTAATAGTAAAATCTCTAGAGAACGGGGTTTACCCTATGTTTAGCCTTTGAACTTGAGATTGAGTCCTTAAGTTAAAAAAAAAAAAAAAAGCAAGTTTACTTCAAGGAAAAATTGGTTAGGATAAATCTCTCTTGAAATTTCTTTGAGAATACCTTAACACCTAGTGAAAGAGGTAAATGAAATATTTTACTTAGTGATCCCTTATAAAAAAAAAAAAAAAAAAAAAAAGAGCCTTTACTCCAATAACTCAGGAAAGTGAGTTAAGAGTATCCAATCTTAAATGTTAGTGTGAGGAAGAGTTCGTAGGGGTCCCTTTAAAACCTGGTCACTTAGGCGATGAGCCTAGGATGTGCCGACTCAATGAACTCACAATAACGAGAAGGGCGGAAAGGCAAAAATTTAGTACCTTAATGAAAACCAGGTTGACATAGGCGAGCTTTGGTCCCTCAGAAGAGTGAAGTCTCACTCCGCTGTCAATTAAGGCAAAAAAAAAAAAAAAGGGAGAAATTCTAGGAAAAAATGGATACCATATGCTTTCACTCCTTGTTATCTTGTTTAGAGAAGTAAAATTGAGGGAGATAATACTTGCTAATAACCAATGAAGTTTAAATGAATGTTTTTCCTTAGGGACTAAGTATTGTTTTCTATTGTTAAACACTGGGATTAAAAATCTGTTGTATTTAGATTAACTACTAAATTTCAACTAGATATACTAGTTACAAACTTCAGTATGGTCAGAACAATGGGCACCAGAAGTTCAATGATGGATTTCTCTTGTTTAAATCAATTATTTTGCTTGAGGACAAGCAAAAGTTCAAGTGTGGGGATGTTGATAAGATCACATTATACTTATATTTTCTTTTGGACTTATATTAAATTTATTTCAATATTATAAGAAAATATAAAGAAATGATACTTAATGGTGTTTATTGTGAAAATACAGGTTTTGAGGACCCAAAAGTAAATTACAATTTAATTGGAGGAGTTTTTCACAAAATTGAAGAAGCGAGCGGAGGATTGCAATAAAGGCCGCCGGCCTTGGGCCGGCCTACATTCAAGGCCGCCGGCTTTGAGCCGGCCTATATTAAACCGGCCTTAAAAAGCATTAAAGTCGGCCTACATTTAAGGCCGCCGGCCTTGAACCGGCCTTGAGCCGGCCTTCATTACTTCCCGGATATCCATTGCGAAAATCTCTCCAAATTCGTATCTTAATTAATTTGCTGACTCAAATCCTCATCAGATCAACCTTATCCCCCTCCTCTTTGGATCTATAAATAGGCCCCTTGTGTGAACCTTGGAAGCATCCCCTTTTGTTTGGAATCCCCTTTTGTTTTGAGAATCCTTTTGTTTTGATTCTTTGTTTAGCATCCTTTGTCTTTCTTTGAAATCATTAGAATTCCCTTACGAACTTTAGGATTTTATGTTTTCTTTAATTCCTTTACATTTCATGTTATTCCAAATTTTAGTTTGAAGAAAGAAAGTTATTTTGCTGAAGTTCTTGAAGATTATAGCTATTGTTTCAATTACTTTATTTTCTTTTATGCCATTTATTAGTTTATTCTTGTTGTTCAATATGAATTCCATTGCACCTATTTATTTCAATTGTTTTTATGCAATTCATACTATAATGTTCTAAATCATCCTTGTGGGAAATATGATGAAGCCATAATTCAAACTAAAATGATCATTGTATTCATGTTATAGGAAATGTAGATATGCGGAATTTTCATATAAGAAGTCCTGCTATGAATTGTATTTTGTAATTGAAATCAATGCATAGAAATGTAAATGACTCGAAAGAGAAATTTAGGTTTTATCAGGAATTCCTAAGTAAGATTTAATAATTCATGTGGAAGCAGCGTTATTGAATTTTATTAGAAATTGACCTAAGTGTTTCATGCAATATTTTTATTAAATTTTTCACTAAGGGATTAGGAGAAATTATTTTAAAGATATTAGGCAATCATATAATTGGGAAATTTATTATTGTGAATTAGAATCCTCATTTGATTTGAATTAGCGGGAGCTATTAAATTAAATTGAGGTAGCATTACTTTAACACTTAATAAAGGATTAAGGTTTTGTTAATTTCTTGTGAAAATCCATATAGCTATGAGTTATTATAACATGAAGGCAATATGATTAGTAGAATTAGGGTGGATTCTATTTCCCATCATCAATTCATCATTTTTCAAACACAATTCTCTTTTTGAGCATTTAGTATAATTCATTCAATTCTCATCAAACATCATTGCCTAAATAATAGTAGAAATTGATATAGATTTATTACTTAATCAATCTTCGTGGTTCGACACTCTTCTCTCACTATATTACTTGATCCGATCCGGTACACTTGCCGGTATTTATTCACGCTCATTTTATATCTCTTTTTGCGTGGATCAGTAGTGCCTGTGATTTTGGTGCCTAAGAAGGATAGGTCATGGAAAATGTGTGTTGACTGCCGCACCATCAACAACATCACGGTAAAGTATCGTCATCCCATTCCTCGCTTAGATGACATATTAGATGAGTTATATGGGTCTAGTGTCATTCCTCATGAGCCTTGGATATATATTTCCATGGATTTTGTGTTAGGATTACCCAGGTCTAGACATGGCCGAGATTCTATTTTTGTAGTCGTGGATAGATTCTCTAAAATGACACATTTCATTCCTTGTCACAAAACAGATGATGCTTGCAATATTGCTAATTTGTTCTTTAGGGAAGTTGTGAGATTACATGATATGCTTAGAACAATCGTATCGGATAGAGATGCTAATTTATTGAGCTACTTCTGGAAGACATTGTAGGCTAAGTTAGGAACTAAGTTATTGTTTTCTACTACTTGTCATCCACAGACTGATGGTCAAACTAAGGTAGTAAATCGAACTTTATCTACTTTGTTGAGGGTTGTCATTAAAAAGAACATTTAAAGTTGAGAGGATTGTTTACCGCATGTTGAATTTTCCTATAATCGCACAATGCATTCTGCTACTAAGTTTACTCCTTTTGAAATTGTATATGGTTTTAATCCACTAACTCCTTTCGATTTATCACCTCTGCCTATTTCTGAGTATGTTAATCTAAATGGCAAGAAGAAAGCAGAATTTGTTAAATAGATCCATGAGAAGGCAAGGCTAAACATTGAGCGAAGAACAGAGCAGTATGTGAAACAAGCCAACAAGGGTCGTCAACAAGCTGTCTTTGAACCTAGAGACTGGGTTTGGGTTCACATGCACAAAGAGCGGTTTCCTGTGCAGTGTTGATCTAAACTACTTCCTAGAGGCGATGGGCCATTTCAAATTCTTGAGCGCATCAATGATAATGCATACAAGATAGATTTACCTGGTGAGTATCAAGTAAGTGCTACAATTAATGTTACTGATTTGAGTCCTTTTGATGCAGGCGATGATTTGAGGACAAATCCTTTTCAAGAGGAGGGGAATGATGAGAGCCATGATGGGAGCCAAGCCAGAAGATGGAATGTGGATCCTCTTGAAGTGCCACCTGGACCGATCACAAGAACTCGAGCGAAACGATTAAAGGAAGCACTTAACGAGTTGATAAAGGATGTCCATGAAGTTGGAAAGGATTGGAGCAATCATGAAATTGGAAAAGATTGGAACAACCATGGGAATGCCCTTGCTATTGTACAAGTCATAACGGATACGGGTTGAAGAGGGCGTGTCTTTACAAGGCATGGCCGTGTAGGAGTCTGGAGGTTACACAGAATCATACACGGTCGTATATACGGTTCAAAGGCACGGTCGTGTATGGTGTCAAGAATTTCCACAGAAAGATACACGACTAGAAGTACACGGTCATATATGTTGTCAAGATATCCACAGAAAGATACACGACTAGAAGTACACGGTCATGTACATTGTCAAGATTTCCATAGAAAGATACATGACTAGAAGTACACGGTCGTGTACATCTCCAATGCCGGCTCAAGGCCGCCAGCCTTCATTCCCACGCTGTCGGCCTTTAAGTTATTGTTTTGTTATTTTACGCAAATTATTGAAGTTATGTCGTTTTGGGGCATCATTGTTACGAATTGTAAACCCTAATATAAAGCTCCTAGGGTTTAGATACAACATAGAATATAGAATATACAACATCAAAGTTTGAAAAAACACTTTTGAGAGAATTCCTCTCTTAGTTCTTTAAAGAACTAATCTAGAACTTATCGGATTTTTCTTCTGTGGCGTTCATCCCGACTTATCAATCGGTCTTTCATCCCAATTGTGGCGTCTTCATATTATACCAAGGTTCTTGTCTCGCTTATAGACAACGGGTCGCGGTTTCCACTTGAGTGTGTTTGGCATCTTAGGTAGCGAATTCCGAACGTATTGGTATTGGGTTTTGTCATACGTTGGTGTGGTTAGTATCAGTTAGGAATCCAAGCAAACCGATTTCGTATCAGATAAGAATTATGAATATTTGTAAAAGGATGTTTTATTATTAAATTGAAGTTATGAAAATAAATTGTAGCTTGAGATTTTGTTATTAAATAATGAAATCTGGAATGACTCATCTATGAGTCATTCATTTGATTATAGTTATAGTAGTATGATGGATAATGTATATGAGTAGGTTTTGAAGTATGATGGAGTTTTAGAGCCTTAACATATCGCTTGTTAGTAGTGATACATGGCGGGTTGTGATGCTCTAGGTTTTGGGGCGTTATAAAATATATATTTGCAATTACAACAAATATTTTGCCTTTATTGTTTAAGATACTTTATGATAAGTTAGAGACTTTAGCAAGCAAAAGCATGCTAATTGCAACACCATGTGGCACTACTTATGCAGTAAATATTCTACTACTTAACATAGAAAATTAATATAGAACATTTTTCCGATAAAAGGGAACTTATTAGTAAATGGTCATTAGTATAGATGAAAAACAATATATTGACAACTTGAAACTAACCCTGGTTAAACTACCTAACTATAACCATCAAACCTACATGACAAGAAACACCTAACCACATTGAACCCTCACTAAATCACATGACCATGACCATTGAACTATTGGGACCTTAACCACTTAACCCCATTGATTCCCCTCCATAGCCCATGACCATTAGACTCATGCTAACTAAATCACATTAGCTATATGAAATCCCCACCAACTGCCTAAACCACTTGCCCATGTGGTAGTCATCACAAGTTATTGGGGCTTTAAAAAGCAACCACCTATTAGTATTTTTAAATACTTTCATAATATATTATTTGTGCCATTTTCAAGACAACTAAATAAAATAATAACTATTATCTCTCTATCTTTATTATTAGGACTTCAATTCTCCTCTTACTTTATTCTATTTCACAAACCAAATATGCAATAAGCGTTTCTCCCAATAAGTTTAGTTTTATGAAGTTGTTCATTTTCCTTTAATGAAAATAGCATGTGACTTGCTATCTCAATTTTGTTCCCTAGGTTAAATATAATCATCTTAAAGCTACAAATTACTAAATTTGATCATAGATCATAAGTTTCAAGTATTTGATGGATGTACCTAATTTAATATAACAAAGTATATAAATTGAACTTTTACTACAAATTTCAATTTAAATAGTCAAAATAATTTAGAGAAATAAAAAATGCATAATCTATATAAGGATAAGCAAAAGAAAAAAAATACATAAAATGAATAGTTTGAGACTGTATATGTATCCAATGCTAAAACGAAAAGGTTAGAGAAAGCTTTATGGTGTAATTGACAAAATGAAATGAAATGAGGTGATGATTATTATCTTCTAATCAAAATTTTAACCTAGAGATTAAGGGGCTTGAACTAATAATCTTACATAATATGTAGTTTCAAGATAATTTGAGTCATAAATTGTACTTTTATATACCTATGTTTTCAATATTTTTACTTTGTATACCTATGTTTTTGTTTTTTTACATTTTGTATACCTATACTTTATAAGTCTAAGTAAATATTAGTTAAAGAATGCATGTTAGTTTTGGTTGGTCTACAATTAATAAATGATTTAATAAATCATCATTAAATATTTTTAATTAATTAATATAAAAATTAATAGAACATTTATAAAAGTAAAAAAAAAAAAAAAAAACAGATAATTTGGTAGAAAAAAGGAGAAAGAAATATAGAAAGCCCATCTCGAAGAAGTTTTGAGTAGACGATACATAAAGGGTGTTATAGGATGAGGCATGGAAGGAAGAATAGGGAAATGCAATATCTTTGATGCGCACATGTGACAATAGGTAAAACTCGTGTTCTTGATCATTCATGGGTCGTGTTTGAGAGATTTGTTTATTTGATCTACTATAGAGCTATTCTAGCAAAGCTTTTGTGAAACCCTAGAAAAGTAGGTCATTTCTAATGATAAAATTATTTTTATCTCAATAAAAGTAGAAAATAGTACCCTAATTTTTTTTTTTAGACTTTCAAATAATTATGATTCCTATCTATATTTTACAATTAAGCCTCAAATATTAATAGTTACATAAAGTTAGTCTTCAAATTTTATGTAACAAGAATTTTTTTTAGTCAATTTAAGATTCCTTTAGAAATCTATATACAATTTTCTTTTTTTCAAAGATGTAAATAATTAGCTTGTCTAAAGAACATTTCTAACTAACTTTCCAAGAAAGCCACCTTAAAGTTAACTTCTTAAATAAGGATATTTCACTAACTTCTTAAGAAAGTTTACTTGATAAACTTCTCAAGTAATACATCAAAAGAAACTTAGCTAAGAAGTATAGCTTCTCATGGAGTCATCTTGATAAACTTGATGACAAAGTTTGTCACAGAAAACTAAAGCTTCTACCAGTTAGTACTAACTCCTTATGTTTCCATTCAATCTTAAACTAAGCTATTAGATGATAGTAAGATCCTTATTCCAGCTAAAATATCTTATGGAAAATAAAAACAAGTATGAATACCTAATAGATTTGGCCTAGAAATCAAAATCAAAGATTAAATATTCTAACCTAAATGTCATCTATAATTCCTAAGGATTTTTTAAGGTAGGATTTTTAGAAATTTTATTGATAAAGTAATATACTTGTAATTTAACTCTAAATGAACCCAAGTAAGGTCTAGGAGCTCGAGAAGACTCGATATTATATTAGTTGACTAAAGTCAACTTGGTCAAATTAAAAATCGACTTGAGTCAATTGACTCTATCCGACTTACTAATCTAGGTCTTCCATTCAACCTTTGGAAAGACTTGAGTAGACTTAAAGCATTAGAGTTAGCACCCGGGTTGACTTAGGGAAGACTTGGTAAATAAGACACCAAGGATTCATATGTTACTCTTTTCTAATGGAATTAATGAGTTTAGCTTAGTAAAAGTTCAGTTGAAAACCATCAACTACACTAATTTTCACTAAACTCCTTACTTGAGAGTTTAGACTTATTCTCGACATTTCACCTAGTAGACTAAACTTGAATTTTGTCAAATTTCATATGTAGGACTAGTACTTAGCCCTAAATATTCCTTGAGTATTAGATTTAAAAACCTAAACTTAGTTGACTAAAGTTTATTCTAGTTTGACTTAAGTCAACTTTTGATAAACAATTAGACAACTCAAGAAGACTTGCATTGACTTGAGTCTAATCTTTTCCAAATCTATCCTACCTCATCCTAACCATAAGGATTAATACCCTAAAACATAGAACAGAAAAAATAAACACAAATTAATAACAAACCAAATTGAAAAATCAAATCGAAATCGGAAGTACCTTAAACCTTATCTTTAAGCTTTCTAAGTGGCTAAGCCTGAAACCACCCTCAAATCTTAATCTATTTTAACCAAAATTTTCCTAATTCAATATTACATCTATAATCATGTAATAACACTAACAATATCATAAAATCTAAGTAAAACTCCACCAGCTATGTCCCTTCTTCAAGATGCCACCAAGAGAAGTCGAATTTCTCTATCAAGTTTTGAAAATTCAACTCTTGTTTTATCTTATCATGATCAAAATTATTATACCTAATCTTATCTCAATCTTGCCCTATCTTATCTTGTCTAACCTAAGAAAAGGATATGAAATAGTTTAAAAATAGGCATATGAAAATCAAATCCAAACTAGATGCACTAAATATGTGATTTTTTCAATTTTTGCTAAGGTTTACTTACCTTAATCTGTCTTAACCTATACTTATCAAATCTTACCCAAATTTTACTCTATTATACATTAAATATACCTTAATTACTCAGTAAAATATCATAGAAAAATTCAAAGAGATGAGCCCCCAAAAATATATTAGAAACCCCTTCTTCACGTGAAGCACTCCCATATAAATCCACCTAGCTTGTCACTATTCAATTCACCCCTTCCTATCTTAATTTAATTTAATCTAAAATAACCTAAATTACCATGATTAAATTAGGTTGAGGACCTAGAAATATCATGGAAAAATTATAATTTTAGGGTCTTATAAACAAAAGGAAAATTATATCTAAATCTCATCTCTAAAAATACTTTGTTACTTAACCTTATTTCATCCCATATTTGAGGCCATCTTACCTAATCTTAACCTAATCAAATTAGCCCAAAATTTTTCATGACTAAGCTAAGGAAGTTAACTAAAAATAAATAAAAAGATGTAGCCGATGAAACCACCTAAAAGCTACCAAAGGCTACCCTCCTCTTTTGATCATGTCAACACCAAGTGATCTTATCCATATGACATCATTTACTTTATCTAATCCTATATCATTAATACCCTAACTTAACTTATAAGATATTAGGCAAATTATGACCTTAAAACCTGCCAAATCGTGTCTCCTTAAGCATGGAAAATCAGCACCAAAATTAATTACAAAGCAACAAAACTTAAATACTATAAAGGAGATGTAAGGAGGCTAACCTGCCTAAGTAAAACCCTCCATTTCCTACACTACTTTGAGCCCCCTATTATTTGATTTTTCCCTCATCTAAATCTCCACCAAACACACCTAATAATTCTCTAATAAGTTAGAAATATTCATCCATAATTAGTTCCGTTTACACCTCCAAAACCGACAAGAGTTTCGAAACCACCAACAACTTACATTAAGGTAAGAACTTCCAAGAAGATTGAGTTATTTTTAACTCTCTTAAGGAAGCTACTAATCTTACCTATTTTTTATATTATAGGACCATTATTTTAGGTATTCAAGGGATGTTCATCAAATTAAGGTAATCCCCGATTAACCTAAGTTGCTTTCATAGCATACTCTTCATTTACGTACACTAATATCACCTATTTATGAAAGTTGAAAGTTCCAATCGTAATTCCACTTCTAGCAAACTTTATCCTCATAAGACTACTCTATTTCTCTTTCATTTAGATTATTTTTTAGTGTTTAGATATATTTCAAACCCCTAATAAGGACAAAAGTTCAAAGAAAGAATGTTAAAGACTTAATTTCGAATCTTGAAGATTTATGATCATCTATGACTATTTTTAACCTATTAGATATCCAAGGACATATTCTTGACATATTTTGGATATATTATGGACATCTTGGACATTTATGAACATATTCTTGGATATGTTTATGAACATACTCATGGATATATATCTTAGACATATATTTGCCCTATTATGGCATCATTTGAAAACAAGACTTACCATGACAAGGACCTAAGTGCGGACCTTGATAGCGAACTGATTTCTAAATGAAGGACCATGAACTTAGACTTGAGACCTTGAACCTGAACTATTAAGAACCTAAATAATTAAAAGATGCCCTAAAAGACTTTAAAATACTCTAATAAGACTTGGGATCTAGATCGGGATATTAGAATAGTATATTTTAGTAGTAGTTATTCTTATATGTATTTTCTTTTTTGTCTAATTATTTAGGTTTTTCAGAAATTCCTAGTCTCTACCCAAGGAGTATTACAATCCTTAAGTTAAGCCTAAGTGAGGGAGTTCAAATGAACTACTATCTGCTTACTGTTAGCTAATTGCGTGATGTTTTGTCCATTGCTATTGATTGTTTGGAATGACTAATTATCTTGCATGCTTTCATCCATGTGGTCACCTTATTAATTGGTAAACATAAATTCTTGTCCAAAATAATCAAATTACTCATCGCATAACTATGATTCAACAATTATGCATAAATGAATGAAAAGTGTTCATCCTTTACCAAACTTTTTTTAAACATGTTAAAGCTTTTTGAAATCTATTAAGTCCTTTTAAAAATTTTTTCGTAAAAGTTATATTAAAAGTCTAGCACGTGCTCTTAGAGGCTGCTATTTAAAAAACTTCGATGTTACCGATGGTAATTTTATCAAAACTGATTTTGTTGGAGGCAAAGCAATTAGGATAACTCTTGTTTAAGGCTTGTGAGGCATTGATTAACAGATTGATTACAAGATGATGCCTTGAAAATGGATCACCTGATTTGGCCATGGAGGTATTATTGAGTATTTGATTGATGGTGAATGGCTCGGCATGGAATTCACCAAGACTGGCCCTTGGGCATTTTTATTCTCGGCGATGGGTAAGTACCGAGTTTGTTTGGGGGACCGTGCCCTCAGACAACCTCTTGAGTAAGGTGAGGTGCTCCATGCGGATAAGTATAGAAGTCAATCGAAGTATAGACGACGCAAATTTATACCTTTCATGGTTTTAGACTCCTATGAACGTGTTGCTTACATTCATCACTAATAAGTGTCAGAAGACCCTTAATTTTAGTTCTTATTAGTTATAATTTTATATGGATTTTATGTGATTTGTGAAGAAAAGGTTACTTATATGATTAAATTTTAATTCCAGGCGTTAGTGGAGACAAAAGAAAGGTTTAAGGATGATATGAGCAAAGGTGAGTTGAAATTTGGTGAAAAAAAAAGAAAATTGATTTTCAGTTCAGCACAACCCATGCAAACACTAGTGCTAGATGAAAAAACTGACCAGTAGCTAATTCTTTTTAGCCCTGCCCTAAGCATGGCCGTGCTGAATTGGGCAGTGAAAATAACGTGTTTTGAAATCAGCGTGGCTCGAGCACGGCCGTGCTGACACCCATGTTGAACCCTGTTTTCATAAAACTATAAATAGATACCTTGTTTTATTTTTATTTTAAAAAAAAAAAAAACTTTTTTCTTCTAGCTTCATTCTGGAAAAGAGGGGTAGCATTCCGAATCAGAAGAGGAGCCATATTCCGAAGCTAAATGAAGACGTCAAGAACCAGCGTCCGTAGGAGAAGAACAAAATCGAGAAATCAAAATGAAAAGAAAGAAAGAAGACATCACAAATTGAATCAGTGGGAAGAGACGAAACATCATCAACAGTAATTCTACTCTTATCTTCAGAGGGTTTTATTCACATGGGTCTTTTTATTCCATTAATTTTAATTTTGAAAACCATGTGTTGCTAATTTATTTCATACTTAAACCTTACGAAACCCTAATTATCATATGCCATTAGATTGATTGTGCAATTCATGAATGGTTAATTTTCTCTAAATTTATTCATATTTTTTATCATGTTTTGTGATTTAATGTTCGGCTAGCATTGAATTTACATTTATTTCTTCTAAGTTGATTGGGAAATCTCTTATTGGAATAGATCATATATGGATAAAGAGACTTGTATGCAATCTAGGGATAGAGAGCATGAGTTTTCCATATTAGGTTGAATTGATATATTCCGACCTAATTGAGGGTCCTAAGGTGTTAATGCAATTTTAATAACATTAATGAAAGAGGAATCTTTGTTAATATAATTAGAGTTAGGAATTAATGAATCTGGGAGGAACATTGATTTTGTATTAGATACTCTGCAGTTCAAAAATAATTGTCATTTGTTATTTGAAACTTTGAGGATGAAGTCATATGATAATTAGAGGAGTAATGAGGGTGGGGTATGTCTTTGATTATTGAATTTATTAAATTTTAATTATGTGTTTAGTTTAAGTGTTACATTTCTTTGTTAAGTGATTTAATTTAATCGAATTCACTTGGAATTGTGCGGTTGGATAGTGGGTTCATAGTCAGTATTAGTACTCGCAGATCCTTAAGGTAACGATATCCGTGCTTGAACTCTATACTACTAAACTCGATAGGTATGCTTGCCAAATTGATTATAAGGAAGAGTTAAGATAAAAAGGATTTTTAATTTGTGTGATTACAATCATCAACAATCACGCATGCATTCATTTTGTATGTAGATAGATTTCATGGTGTGCTAATTAATGCTTGATAACTTGCTTGAATAGTAGTAGTGATAAGCGAACTCACTGAGCCACAGTTTGATCACCCCCTAACAGTTGGTCTTATAGGGTATTCTAAAGTTAAGAAATGGGCTAAGGTTAAAGTGATGAGTACTTGAGCCTGATGGATAGCTGAAGAATTAGAAAATAGTTGAAAGTCTAGGATGAGTGAATAAGAATTTGTAATGCTATTTTTTTTTTGAAACTTTGCCATTTTCCAATACTTTTTCAAACTAATGTTCTTAAATGTTGAGATTATCTGGTTTTACTATTTAGTAGGAGATACTGATTCTTTAAAATTCTGGAAAACTATAATAATCAGTTTCTATAGTTATTTTCATAATAACTAATTATATATAATATTAATTATGGTGAGAAATGATTATTAAATTAGAGTCTTGCAACTTCTGACTTGCAAGGCAGTTTTCATACTATTGGTGCACATGTGATATGATAACTTTTAGGAAATTCTATTAAGTCCCCTATAGGGTCATTACAGCTTTAGCACTTATCTTAGCTAACCAATGCTCATAATCAATGGGATGAGAGGAGGAGCCTCTTATATATAGAATTTGAAGGCTTATCCTAATTGTTAGATGGCTTCAAGGTAAACGGCTTAGATCAAGCATTACGGGTGACTGTTGGATCATACTTAAGGATCTAACGGTTGTCATTAATACCTCCTCTTCCCCCTTTAGCTTTGTGGGCTTGAATAAGTCCAAAGCTTATGAGAAATAAAAGAAGCTCAATTCTATTATAAATAAGCATAAAGTTTATTTAAGTCCTCTTAAGGCCAATTAAAGTCAAATGAAGCCTAATTGAGCTTAAGAAAGCCTTTTTCATGTCTTCATTTTGCCTATGAAATAACTGAGTAAGGCTAAGAGTGAAAAATTAGGTGCAATGATCTATGTTTCGATCCTATCAAGCCATATCTTTCTAAGACATCCCTAAATTAGATATGGTTTCATGGCCCTATTACTAACCCATTAAATCAGTTCGTGTCATTAAATTAATTGGACATTCATGGCATGATATTGGGAATCCAAATCTTCTTAGTTATTTCTTTATTCATATATTTTTATAGTGAAATATAGAATTGTTTTAGCATTTGTAGAAATTTAGGGCTTTCGTGTATATATATATACATATTTGTTTTCTTGACAGATGTTGGATGATGAATTTGATGGATTCCATTTTGCTTTGGCTTGTTGAATTTTCAATGAGGTATGTTGGATTCATAAATTATCCCAAAAGTGCGGGTATTGATTACTTGGAAGATTCACAAGAATGTCCTCATCCTGGGGATTGCGAGTGGAAATAATATTCACTGTTTTGCCCTTGATCAAAACTCCGCCGACAAAGTCTAGAGATTCTGAGCATTAAATGCATCTTTCGAATAGTCAAGACACTACTTAATGCATGAACGCTATAGAATGGCCATGCTGTTTCGGGGCGTGATGACATAGCTTAAAACTTTTTTTTCTCCTCTTCTTCTTCAACATTTATTTATTTTTATTATTCTTTTTAAGTGTGCAAGTTCAAGGCAACATTTAATTTACTTCGGACTATATGCTCTGTTGGATTGATTCTCCATAATTACAGTTAAACTCCGAATCAATGTCTTATAGATAAATGTTCCAACACGGAGATCCTCGGTAACTTGTATGTGTCAAATACCATTGAGAAAGGCCACCTTGTATGAATATTGCACGCACTACAACGTAACGCTGCATAATATATCATTTAGTGAAAGCCTTGGACTAAGGAAGGTAATGTCAAGGCTTCGGGTCTTGCTCCACCTTTCATTGTAGTCAAGTAGATCGCATGATGATGTGTTCTGATGTTATTTGGTTAGGGCATAAGAGCTGAATATTAGGCTCAATATCCACTTTCTTCCGATCTGCCGAGTAAGAGATGAACTGAGAATGTCTTTCAACTTGCGTATCATAATATGAAAGAAAAATATCCATCTTTGCAAGAAATAGAAATCACAGGAAGTGAAATCTCTTCTTTCCCATTTATTATTTTATTTTACTTTATTTTATTCTTCCCTTCTTATCTCTTCTATTATTCTTTCATACCTTCATATCAAACTGAAAAAGGGCAATTGAATATTCTCTTAGCCTTAGCTGGTATTTCAAGGAGACACAAAATCACTTTATTTTCCAATACTACTGTCGAATCAAATCCTTCCCCTGAAGGCGTTAAGCTCATAATATATATATTTTTTTACTCGCCAAGTTTTGCGCTGATCCTTTAAGTTTATTAATAGGGATGTTCTGACACAGCGCGGAAGCTAAAACGAAACAAATCCGAAATTGAATTGGTTCCCACAACAAAGACACACGCTTTGATGCAAATTAGGTTGCGCACAACCTGAAAATTGGAGAAAAACTCTCTCTCAAAGTGTATTCAAATTTATATTAAAACGTAACCCTAATCTATCTGACAAAAGAGTATTTATATGGCCCCGTAAAATATCTAAAAGGGAAAAATCTAAGCATACACATGGAAATAGATAATAAAATACACGTCTATAACTTGTCGCATACACGGCCGTGCCTCCAGGCCGTGTATGTTTCTGGGCAAGTGACAAGCCTAGTACACGGTCTCATACACGGCCGTGCCTCAAAGCCGTGTATGATTCTGTGAAAGTTCTGCAAGCCATGTCCCAAGCCGTGCCCGAAACTGTGTCAGCCTCTATGGGATACTCTGATCGGATACACGGCCACGATACACGGCCGTGTGTGGGGGCCGTGTATACTTCTGTGGACATCTGACTGAGGACACGGTCGCGAAGCACGGTTGTCTCCTAGCCGTGTAAGGAAGCCGTGTATACGTCTGTGGCTCTGAATTGGATACACGGTCTACATGCACGACCATGTGTTCAGGCCGTGTGTCTCCTGTCTCCGTCATTTATAGCACGGTCGTGTGTTCAGGCCGTGTGTCCCCTGTCTCCATCATTCTCCCCCACCAATGGAGAACTCGACCCCGAGTTCTCATCTGGATATAGAGGAGTATCATCGGCATGAAAAGGTGACAAGTCCGCTACATTGAAAGTGCAAGATATATTCATATCTTTCGGGAGTTGTACAACATATGCGTTGTCATTGATCTTGCGTACAACTTCATAGGGACCGTACTTCCTGGGTTGAAGATTCCCATACTTCCCTACAGGGAATCGCTCCTTCCGAAGGTAAACCATTACCTGATCGCCAACTGCAAAGAGCTTCTGCCGTCTATGCTTATCTGCATCCCCTTTGTACCATGTGTTGGATTCCTCTATCTTTCACTTAACTTCTTCAGTAGTGGCTTGGTGTTGCTCCGCCATATGTTTAGCTGCTACATCGCCCACCATGTCCTTGGGTAATTTGAGCAAGTCTAGCGCATGTTGTGGTGTTTTTGTGTATACCACCGAGAATGGAGACCTTCCAATAGTTCGGTGGACAGAACTGTTGTAAGCGAATTCGGCTTGAGCCAATGCTTGATCCCACTGTCCCGGTTTCTCACCGCAGATGCTTCTAATGAGGTTTCCGAGGGTTCTGTTAGTCACCTCGGTCTGTCCGTCGGTTTGAGGATGAGCGGTGCTGCTATAATTCAGGGAGGAGTCAAACATAAACCAGAGGGTCTTCCAAAAGTGACTAAGGAATTTGCTATCCCTATTTGATGTGATAGACTTTGGGACTCCATGCAGCCGCACCACTTCCTTGAAGAACAACCGTGCAATAGCCCGTGCGTCGGCGGTCTTCCTACATGGGATGAAATGAGCCATCTTGGAAAACCTGTCAACTACAACAAACACAGAGTCAGCACCTCGTTGGGTACGAGGCAAACCCAGTATGAAGTCCATCGACAAATCCTCCCAAATGTTTGAAGGCACGGGGAGAGGAGTGTATAGACCAGTGTTTTGAGATTGCCCCTTAGACACTTGACAAATGTAGCACCTTTCCACAATCCGATACACATCCCTCCTCAACCGAGGCCAAAAGTATCTGGCGGTAACTGCAGCTAATGTCTTATCTCTACCCATATGTCCCACCAATCCTCCACCATGCAAGTCCCTGATAAGCTTTTCCCGCAAAGAAGATTTGAGAATGCACAACTGGTTCCCTTTCATCAAATATCCCTCATGTATATGGTAGTCGTCACACGGTTCCCTGTTGGCACACTTAATCCAAGTGTCCTTAAAGTCGCCATCGTTCTCGTACAGTTCCTTTAGCTTTTCAAAGCCGACAATGTCTGTACTTAAAGTAAGCAGGACATTCGCTCTTCTACTCAAGGCGTCCGCAACTTTGTTTTGCATACCTGACTTGTGCATCAACCTGAAAGGAAACCTCTGCAAAAACTCAATCCACCTGGCGTGCATATCCTTACTAATTCGGGTCTGACCACTCAAATGTTTAAGAGCCCCACAATCCGAATACAAAACGAACTCTTTCCCGACCAGGTAGTGTTCCCACACTTTAAGGGCCCTTACCACGGCGTAGAACTCCTTATCATAGGTAGACCAAGTCCTCCTTGCTTCGCACAGCTTCTCACTGTAAAAGGTTATTGGTCTCTTCTCCTGTGATAGTACTGCACCTACTCCGACCCCACTAGCATCGCAATCCACTTCGAACAATTTTTCAAAGTCTGGTAGAGCTAGTACAGGCGCGCTACACAATCTCTGCTTCAGGTTCATGAAGCTCAAGTTAGATTCTTCGCCCCATTGGAACTTTCCCTTCTTTAGGCATTCGGTCAAGGGTGCAGCAATAGTACTAAAATGCCTAATGAACCTTCTGTAGAAACTGGCTAAGCCGAGGAAGCTTCTCAATTCCGTTACGGTTCTTGGAACAGGCCATTCCCTAATTGCTTTTACCTTCTCGTCATCTACCATCACTCCCTCACTACTAACAACAAACCCCAGGAACAATAGTCGTCTTGACATAAAGGTGCACTTTTTAAGATTAGCGAACAACTTATTCGCCTTTAATGTAGATAACACACACCTTAGATGTTCTAAGTGTTCTTCTTCGAATTTACTGTATATCAGAATATCGTCAAAGTACACAACAAGAAAACGACCATTGAAAGGTTTCAATACCTGGTTCATTACTCTCATGAAGGTGCTCGGTGCGTTACTCAGCCCAAATGGCATCACTAGCCACTCATACAGCCCCTCCTTGGTCTTAAATGCCGTTTTCCACTCGTCTCCAGGACGGATTCGAATCTGGTGATATCCCACTCCGCAAGTCTATCTTGGAGAAAATAGTAGCGCCACTCAAACGGTCCAACATATCCTCAATGCGGGGTATAGGGAATTTATACCCTATGGTAATCTTGTTAATAGCTCGGCTATCAACACACATCCTCCAACTCCCATCTTTCTTGGGAGTTAACAATGCCGGAACCGCACATGGGCTTAGGCTATCCCAAATGAAACCTTTGTCCAAAAGCTCTTGGACCTTCTCCTGGAGAATCCCGGCTTCCTTAGGACTCATTCTGTAATGCGAGAGGCTTGGGAGACTAGCCCCGGGCACTAGGTCAATCTGGTGTTGAATATCCCTCAGAGGAGGTAGCCCCTCGGGTAGGTCGTCTGGGATCACTTCCTTGAACTCTTCAAGAAGATCCTTCACCACCCCTGGCACTTCTCTATCAAGTTCCTCCCCTCCTTCGGTCACTCCTTTCACGATGAGGGCGTGTACTACTCGCGATTCCTTCAAGTCGTCCATCACTTCCTTCTCGGATTGAGTGACAGTTAAGAATGAGCGACTCTCAACCTGCTTCCCTTTAACACGTCCTTCCCTCTTCAATGGTAATAAGGTGTACTTCACACCCTCCTTCTCCAACCGGTAGACATTTTGTTTGCCCGCATGTTGCGCGTTCACGTCAAACTGCCATGGCCTCCCAAACAAGATGTGGCAAGCATCCATGTCTACAATGTCGCAGAATGCTTCATCCCGGTACTTCCCTATTGAGAAAGGTACCTTGCATCTCTCCTTAACTTCAATTTTCTCGGCGGCCTTGATCCAGCCAATAGTATAAGGATTCGGGTGCTTCTCAATGGGCAGCTGCAGTTGTGTTACAACCTCCCTTCCTATGATGTTCTCGCAACTGCCGCTGTCTACTATCAACTCAAATAGCTTCCCCATGATCGTACACCGTGTACGAAACAATTGGTGCCTCTGTGTGAACTCTTCCTGCTTTGGAGTGAGCATCATACGCCGAATTACATATGATGGCTCCGCTGCTTCTTCTTCTTCCTCATAGTACTCTCCCTCTCCATCGGGCTCACAGCAAATTTCCTCATCATCTTCCCTATCGAGGATGTTGACGCTCTTCCTCGTTGAGCATTCGTTTCATCGATGACCCGGTTGGTTGCATCGAAAACACTTGCCCAATATGGGTTTGGCATAGGGATTGTTCTATCTTTGAACTCCTTTCGGCTCCATTGGCTTCTTCCCCTCACTTTTCTCCTCCCTCCTAAACATGTCCTCCGTTGGTTTGTATGGTGTAACTCGACTTTTCTCAAGTATCGGTCGACTACCACCACCTATAGCTTCGCCTACATACCCTTTCTGTCCTCCCCCGTATCTACTCCCTTGCTCCTGCAACACAAGCTCGGCTCGGAGAGCCAAGTTCTTTGCTTCAATGAGGGTTCTCACCATCGTCACCCCAATCTTATCTTTGATTTGTAATTTTAGCCCTTCTACATACCTCGCAACTTGCTAACCCTCGCTCTCCCTCAAATCATTCCATTCTGCCAGCCTCATGAACTCCGCCGTATACTCATGCACGGAACGTTGTCCTTGGCGGCACCGCTGATATTGTTGGAACAATATCTGCTCGTAATCCGGCGGGAGGAAGTCATGTTGCAGCAGCTGCTTCATGCGATACCATGACCTTACCGGGTGCCTTCCTTCCCGCTGCCTCCTACTTTGCAATCTCTCCCACCATGCCGAAGCACCACTCTTCAACCTGCACGCCACCAGCCTTACCCGACGGTCCTCGGGAATTTCCATGTAGTCGAAGAACCGGTCCACTTCCGCCAACCAATCCAGGACGCCTTCGATGTTGAGACTACCATCGAACCAAGGAATATCAACCTTCAACTGGTAGTCTCTGCCATCCCCGTGATCATAACCTCCACGGTTCCTCCTGTGATCAACTTCTCTAGGATAGTTTCCATGAGGAGCCATCCGATGACCACCGCCTCTTCCACCACGTCCTCGCCGCGGTCTACTTCCGTACGGATCATCACTCTCTTAGCTGGACTCTTCACTCTCCACACGCCCCACCTGTTCTCAACGACAGGTCGGATCACGTGTCCACCGAATTCCTCCACCGCACGTGGTGGATTTCTGCCAGCGCCCCCAACCCTATTGGGGTCAACCACCAGAGCATCGAAACGCTCGATCAGTTCATCAAGGCGCCGTTCCATACGCCCGACCGTCTGATGCATTGCGTCGTACTCTGCCCTAGGAACCCATTGATGGTTCCCTTGAAACCTCGCATCTTGAACACCGTCAAGAACACGACCGCCATCAACACCATTGTTAGCCGACATCTCCGCAGGAAATAACCTTGCTCTGATACCAACTGATGCAGCGCGGAAGCTAAAACGAAACAAATCCGAAATTGGATTGGTTTCCCACAACAAAGACACAAGCTTTGATGCAAATTAGGTTGCGCACAACCCGAAAATTGGAGAAAAACTCTCTCTCAAAGTGTATTCAAATGTATATTAAAACGTAACCCTAATCTATCTGACAAAAGAGTATTTATATGGCCCCGTAAAATATCTAAAAGGGGAAAATCTAAGCGTACACGTGGAAATAGATAATAAAATACACGTCTATAACTTGTCGCATACACGGCCGTGCCTCCAGGCCGTGTATGTTTCTGGGCAAGTGACAAGCCTAGTATACGGTCTCATACACGGCCGTGCCTCGAAGCCGTGTATGATTCTATGAAAGTTCTGCAAGCCGTGTCCCAAGCCGTGCCCGGAACCGTGTCAGCCTCTGTGGGATACTCTGATCGGATACACGGCCACGATACACGGCCGTGTGTGGGGGCCGTGTATACTTCTGTGGACATCTGACTGAGGACACGGTCGCGAAGCACGGTTGTCTCCTAGCCGTGTAAGGAAGCCGTGTATACGTCTGTGGCTCTGAATTGGATACACGGTCTACATGCACGGCCGTGTGTTCAGGCCATGTGTCTCCTGTCTCCATCATTTATAACACGGCCGTGTGTCCCCTGTCTCCATCATGTTCACAACCCTTAGAGATGACACCATCCATCTAGAGGAAAAAGAAAAAAAAACAGGACGTATGCCAACATCAGAATGTTGCTGTCATGTTCCCAAGTGACAGCCGGCATCAAGAGCACTCGGAAGGGCAGTTCAACTCTCATGGTCCTTTTTTTTTTCGTACAGACTTCATGTTTTTGCTTCTCATAGCCTCTCTTTTCTTTTTCTTTTTTTTTTTTCATTGCAGATGGAACCGCTCCAGGATTACTGACGGCTCGCATTGGAACAAGAATGGTGCTCGGTGAAATCTCAGGAAGTCCTCAAACTCTTTCCTTATTTTCTTTACCGCTACGATCCGCGATGTATATACTCAAGCAATGCGTTTCTTTTCTTTTTGAAATAGCGTCCGTATCTGTAGACTTCTGATGTTTAGACAGAGACATTCTAGCATATATTGATTCCCTGCTAATCTCTGGTCCCAGTATTTACGATTTTTTTTTTTTTTTAAGAAATAGTTTTATCTGCGATGTCGCGTTCGTATCCATTAGATTTTGGTGTGCTTCCAATGCTTTAAAGAAATTCCACAAGGCAAGTTGAATCATTTTTTGTGGATCGTGGCTTCTTAATGTAGCCCAAACCTTCTCAATTAAAAAAAGGAAAAAGAAAAGGAATAGTACTTAATTCTTTACTTGGCCCCATTATAAAATGAAGAGGACCTCCCCTGCTCATGTGAAGAAAATGCTTGGCATTTATCCCCCTTTCTTTTTAGTCATTGCTTCTGGCGTTTCTTCATTACCAGTGTTTTTCTTTTTCTTTTCTCCGATCACCGTTGCTCAGTTATAATTGAATTTTTTGTAGCGTGCACCACTGGCATAAATGGGCTTTCTTATCCTCTCCTCTCGCACGTCAATCAATCGGGTATAAGCTTCAGGTTCCTAGTGTCACTCATATCAGCCATCGTGCGTGTGTTGAAATATTTTGTTTTGCTGCTGATATTTACTCCTTTGAAGTTTGCATGTGTCTCAAGTCCTTGTACTGATGTGGACTTGATGGCTGTTTGCAATATATGGGCTAGACATGAAGTTGAAATGGTCATACCTTTAAAGCGTTTCTGTTAGCCATGCATGAATTGAAGTCCCCGGAGTGTGCACCGTCTAGCGTCCTTGTAACAATGATATCATTCTCGACAACAAATAAAGGTAGTTTCAGATATGTATTACTTGCCCGTTCCTTTGAAAAAAGAAAAAAGAAAATGCTTCTGCTTTTTTCCTTGTTTTAAATAAGTATTGAACTCTGGTAATGTGTATTTTTTTATGTAATTTATGTAATTTGACCCCGAATTTTTTTATTTTCATCTAAGGGTCTTTGCCGACGTGGAAAGAATTTTTGCTTCATCCTTCACATATTATATATATATATATATATATATTTAATATGCCGCAGGTCTTCTCATGAGCTAATAATTCTTCAAATGAAATGTCAAAGGGATTCTGAATTCCTTAGTTTTGATCACTTTGCTGAATTTGGCATTCAGCTCCATGCAGGAACTAATTGCAAGCATCTATATAAATATAATAGAGATCATCATATCACTGTGATGTTATTTGGTCACATGATGACCTTTTTGGACCGACTATTTCTCTTCTTGGATTTTGTGACATGAGAAATGCAAGAGCTGGACTTTAACACTGGAACTCAAAAAAAAAAAACAAAAAAAAAAAGAGGTGGAGCTCTATTCTTTTGCATTTGAAGGGCGGCAGGCCCTAGATTATTGGGCCATCTATATAATAAGGAAGGATCCAAAATTTATCTTTCTCCATCCTCATTCAGTTAACAGATGGAAGCATCAAATTCTTCATTTTTCAATTGTCTTAGCAAAATTCTTTATAGTTTGATGAGGACGTTGAGAGATATTACTTCCATTCGTCATTTTCTAGATCCCCATATATATATATATATATATATATATATATATTTTCATTCCCGTAGGCCATCTCCATATTTGATCTCGAGCTACTTGTTTATGGCTTACAATCAATGCGATGAGAGGAGAAGGTACTTATTTATAGAATTTGAAGGCTCATCCTAGTCATTAGATGGCTTCAAGGTGGATAGCTTAAATTAAGTGTTTAAGTGTTGTGGGTGGCTATTAGATCATTCCTAAGTATCCAATAGTTGTCATTAGTCACTCCTTTTCTCCCTTTAGCTTCATGGGCTTGGTTGTGGACTTGGATAAGCTCAAAGGTTCATGAGAAATAAAAGAAACCTAATTCTATTATAAATAAATTAAAGCTAAACTAAACTCAACTGCACTCGAGAAGGTTATTTTCAAGTCTACTTTTTGCATACGACATAATTGAGTAGGGTTGAGAATAGAAAATTTGGTCCAGCAATTCTTCTTCTAATCTTACTAAGCTAGAGCTTCGTAAAATATCCCTAAATTAGCTATGGTTTCATAGGCACTATCACTAACCCATTAAATCAATCAATGGTATTAAATTGGGCTAAAAGCCCAATTACCAAAGTAGCCCTCTATAGTCCATAAATAAATTATTTAATAAAACATCATTAAATACTTTAATTAATTAATGTAAAAATTAATAAAAGATTTACAAAATTAAAAAGAAAAAAGAGAGAATTTGTTAGAAAAAGGAAAAAAAATAAAGAAAGGTCGTTCAAGCTCCACAAACCCTCTTCCTTTCTCTTAATTGGCAACCAGTAATTGTGTTTTTTATTTTTATTTTTTTGTTAATTTTTCTACTTTCTTATTCTACTAATTTTTTATTAATTTTTATTTAATGATATATTAAACCAAATTATTTTACTGATTTAATTATTTATGGGTGAATTAATAGCAAATTGTGTCTCATAACTAAAATTTATAAGGACCTATAAAACACAAGTATACAAAATATAAAAAAGGGAAAAATAGTTTTTTATTCTTCATTATTTACTTAATTTTTTATTTGATCCTTTAACCTTTTTTTTCTTCTATTTGAATCCTTAATATTTTAAAAATCTTATAAAAAAAGGACTCCTGCCTAACCTATTAAGTTTTTAATCAATCCACAATACATATCAGTTTTAAATTGGTCTATAATAATGAAATTAATAAAATGATAATATTACATAGTATAATGAAAATTAATATTAAATATATTTAATGTTATAATATACAAAAAACACAAAAATAATAATTAAAATTAAGAAAAAAAGATTGAAAATTTTATATGTACTCTTACCAGCTCAAGCAATTAGCCTAAGGCTAATCAAAAGCCAATACTTGCTTAATATGAATAGAAAAGTTAACGTATTTAGTAAATTCCTATTTTTGTAAGCTTTTAAAAACATTAAGTATTAAAATAGAAAAAAAAAATGTTGATGACTCAAATGGAAATGTAGTTAAATATTAGGGACTAAAATTGTACTTTTCCCTAAAAAAAATGAAGACATAGGTTTACATAACAAGAAAGGGTGATAATACAATAAGCAAAAGTGTAATTTATCCAAATTTGAAACATATGAATTTGGACCATTTATTAATATATTTATTGAAGGTTCTATTTAGTTTAATGGGTTTGATTTTGTTCACATAGCTTAACAAACTTGTAAATTGCTTGTCCCTTCCAAACCAAACCCTAAAACAAAATGTTTTTTTTTTTGAAAAAACACAATAAACCTTTTCGTTGGTTTAGTATTCACTAATATTTTGGCTCATATTGATATGATTTTATGCCAACCCTTAGAGGATCATGCTAAATGGCATTTTACTTGTGTTTAATAATGTTTTTACTTGATCCTATAAAAGGTACATGTAACCTGTACAAGACAAAGAAAAAGAGCTATGGGGGGTGCCGAAGTTGATTCCAATGTGATCATTCAAATGCTCAAGTTAGTTAGGTGTAGGATCAAAGTAAAAAGGGAGCTTTTGAGTAACAAAAGTGTGGATTCTTTACCTAGAGGCCTAACCTAATATTTGTAAAAGGATGAATAGGCTAGATGAAGAAGGTAATTAATTTCTACAATCTCCTCTTTGACTACAGGATTTGTGGAGAAGAATAAAAAAAGTAATGGGGTTGTTAAATTGCCTTATCCATCCAAGCTCTTTCCACCTATAACAATTTAAATAGTGGGTTGGGGCAATCAATCTAGGCCTTATTAAGCTGACTTGAGCCTAAAAGCTTAAGTTTTTTATAACTTTTAAATAGATTAGTTTGAGCATGGAGGTTTATATTCAAAATAGTCTCGACAAATAATTAAATTGATATTTTTGTACATAAAAAGTATATACATTAAATTAGTTAATTCATAAAAAGCATGCTTTTATTTCAATAAAACCTGATGATTGTGAATACATATTATTTATAATGCTAATTTTTTTTTTTATAGAAAAACTTTAAAAATTTATGAAACTATTATTGCTATAAGCATCCATGCTATCACTACCATTATTGATTTATATCTTATTGTGATTTGATACCATGTTTTCAAACATTTTAGGCCATCTTTATCCCAAGAATCTAGACTAAAGACTTTAATGGGGATGTACTTAAGTGATGATGGGGAATCTTTAAAAAAGGACATGTCCCTATTAAAGGATTAGTGTCTTAAGTTATTTTTCTTTTTTCTTTTTTTGTTTTTTTCATTTCTTTAATAACGTTGCGTTTCTCTGACTTGCATTGGCAATTGAGCTGCTGCTTGCTACAGGTTGATTTTTCTTTTTTCATTTATTTAGTTTTTCTTATATAAATATATATTTAATTTTCATTATTTTTATTTGATTTCTTATTGTTAGCACCAAAAATGAAAAATCTTGAAAATTTATTGAAAGCATCCGTATAAAAATAATGATAATAATAAAATAAATGGTGGAAAGGTATCAAAAAAGTAAATTTCCTTGTGATGTCAGGGATAGCATCCTATGGACCTCGGGGGGGAAAAAGTAACTCAGATTTTTCTCCATAAAACTGCCAATATTGTTGCCATTCCCATACCGTATCCATACGGTGTGTTTTTACTTATATGACTTTGTAGTCTAAGCCCTAAGCCCGCCACCTTAAAATGTGTGTCTAAAACATCATTGGGCCTACTCATTGTTTACTGGATAGTCTTCCCGTCGATCGCTTCTACCATGCAAGCGATGGACTGTCAAATGCTGCAGGAGATAAGAGTAAGGCCATGAAGCCCATAGTTCAACAGTTGAAGTTGGCATTAGACTTTTGACGGCACAAGCATTCTATTTTCTACGAATGCAAACGTTTAATTGTTTTGTTCCTTTCACCTGGTATCTCATTTTTTATTGGATATGAGAATTTTCAATTTGAAAAATGTTTTATATTTGATTAATTTTCTAAATATTTATGGAACAAAAAAAAAAAAACGATTTGTGTGAGTATTAATTCTATAGAATGTATACCTATTGTGCTAAGATTTTGGTAGGTGATTGAGGTTACCTACAAGACAAAAGAAAAAGGCTAAGAAGGTACTCCAACATGACCACTTTGATACTTAAGCTAGCACTAGTGTAATGAAGAATAAGCATGAATAAAATGGAGAGAATTGAAATTCTTTACTAGATAGTCTCATCTCATATTTATATGAGGTGTGACTAAACTATTTTAGAAAGGAGATTAATTATCCCGAGATTTGCTCCAAATACAGTGGGATGGGAATCTTTGACTGTGATCATTCCTTATCTATTGGGTGACTTTTGTCCCATGAGGTTTGAGTAGCATAAGTCTTGCTGCACTCTCCCTATGAGTGGATGAACCATCATTGTAAAGAGTCCACACAAGTTTGCCACCTTAGTCCAATGTTTCTTCTTTTACAATGTATTCAACAACAAAGAATATCAAGACTTGTGCTTTGGTTGCTTCGCAAGGTTAGTACTAGACTTTGTATGTGCTAAGCTCTAGTGAATACTTCACCATTCATCTTGATGCATCTGGCTTTTGTAGGATGTTATGTAATGGTTACTCAATCAAGACTATGACTTAGTAAGCTTCAAAGTATAATTGAAGCCTTTGGACTGATATCACCACTGCTAAGCCAATTTTTCCATCTTTGAATATCTTGTCTCTGGTCTTTAGAGAATGTGGTTGATGTAGTTGATAGGTTAGTGCTCCCTCCTCTTAACCCAAAGCAAAACGGAGGAGATGACCCATCTACTAACCGAAAGATAAATATAAAGATATAACTCTTCTCTAGGGATAAGCTTAGAAAGCATGGGTAGGCTAGTCAAGAATAGCTTTAGCTTGTCAAAAACTATTTGACACTAGAAGATCCATTAAAAGTTTGAGGGTTTCTTTAGGATTTTGAAGAGCTCGGAGCATTTGTCAGTAGTTTTGGACACGAACTTGTTCATTGAGGCAATTCACCTTATGATCCATTGGACATCCTTTATTGTCTTCAAAGGCCACAGGTATAGTATGGCTCGAATCTTCTTGGGGTTCACGTCTATGCTATGTTGGGTGACCATGTATCTAAGAAACTTATCTAAAACTACCCCAAAGATGCACTTTTTGGTATTAAGCTTCAAGTTGTACTATCTCAGTGTGTTAAAGGTATTGCATAAGTCCTAGAGATGGTCCCCAAGTTCTCTACTATTCACAATCATGTCATCCTCGTATACTTTGACATTTTACCTGAGTTGGGATTTAAACATCTTCATCATCGATCTTTGGTAAGTTTTCTTAGCATTCTTAAGGCCAAAGGGCATCACATTATAGCGGTATATTCTGACATTGGTGATAAAGGAGGTATGCACCTCATCCTCCAACTCCATTCTTATCTAGTTTTATCTTGAAAAGGCATCCATAAGGCTAGGCAATGTGTGGCTAGAGGTAAAATTGATGAGTTGATTCATCTTTAGGAAAGGAAAGCAATTCTTTAGGCAAACTTTGTTTAGTATAGTGTAGTCTATAAACATCCACAACTTCTTGTTAGATTTTTTATTAGCATGCAATTGGTTAGCCGTTTCAAATAATGCTCCTCCCTAATGAACCTTGGTTTCAGTAGCTTTTGCATCTTTTCTTCAATAGCCACTTGTTTCTCCATAGTAAAATACTAGTTCTCCTATTTAACGACCTTGGTGTTTTTTTCAATGTTGAGGCAGTGCATCATCTGCTCTAAGGAAATGCATAGCATGTTGGAAGACAACTAGGAAAATATGTTGTTATTGGACTAGAGGAAGGAGATGAGCTGTTTTTGAGATTCCTACTTGTGTGCTCTACTTGAGGCTACTTTTCAAGTGAAATTCTTTAGTCTCCTTAGCTAGTTTTTCCCTAGAACCTAGCTTCTCTTCTAGTTTATTCTTTACAATGAAGATCTCTTCCCTTTTTAAGACGCATAAATATAGCGCCCTTGACAGTTCTTAATCTCCTTAGCAAATACCAACTCCCTTTAAGTAAGGAATTTGGCCTTTAAGTGTATGGTGGAGGACATCATCCTAAAAGAGTTCTAGTTTGGTAAACCCAAAATGATGTTGTAAGATAACTAACAGTTCACTACTCAAAAATTGATAAGTTGTTAATCAACCACTCTATCATCACTAATCTCCATTGGAAGAGATATGATGCCCACTATCCATATTGGTTGGTTGTTTAACCCCTATAAGTTATACTCATAAGACTTTAGCTTATTGCTCAACTTAGGCTTCATTTAGTTGTAGGAGTGCTTGAAGATTATATCTCTTAAGTTGCTAGTATTAATTAGGATCTCTCATACTTCAAATTTTACTATCTTTGCACTGATCACGTGACATCATCATGGGGAGTTTGTACTCCCTCTAGCCCTTTATTTGAGAGTGAGATGGAAGTGTCTATTCTTGGTTTTTTCATGTGCAGGCTCTTGACTTACTAGCTTCTGTGGGCATTAGTTAAGCTTAAAGAGCTTTATTGACCTTCAAATTGCATGCTCCTAACAATCATGTTAATGATGCCATTAGGGGCTTAGATCTAATGGTTCTTATTTCTGTGATCATTAGTTTAACCTACTTCAACTCGCTTTCTTTAGGTAAGTTGCTTAACAAAATTGTTAGAGTCAACAATATATTCCCAAAGGTATCGTGTTGGACAAGATCTTCATAGGTATTCTTCAATTGATAGCACTCATCAATATTATGACTCTTGTCATGTGTAAGCCGCAATATTTATTAGAGTTTTGTCTATTTAGATTACCCTTTGCCCGATCCAACTTAGGTAATATGCCCACTAATGGATTCATTGGGACCCTACTTGATCGGGCTAAGTGTGGATGAATCTTTTATAGGTAATTTGCTCACCAAGTGTTGTTGAAATTGATGGGTGAGTTTGGTGAAGGAGTGGATGGTTTTTGGTGACATGTTGTTATAGCATATTCAATCAGCCTTATACAAGATGTTAGGGGACACTTTATAAGTGATTGCATTACTGAGACCATGCAAGTTCATCATGGTCTAAAAATGATGTAAGTGGATATCCTGATTAACCATCCCATTGTAGGTGTCAAGTTAGGGCAAGCAAATGTTGGGTGCAAGGACTTTATCTTAGATGTCTTAGGTAAATAGAGTCTTACATGAAGAAATGTGTAGAGGGTCAGCCTTCTTGCTTTCCTTAAGCTTGGAAAGCCTCTTAATGTAGTTGTGAATCTAGTTAATATCCATATTGCTAGCTGGGTGGTGTGCTTTTGTCTGAGCAACGAAAGGTTTAGAGCAGTTGCTATAAGTAACTAAATTATTATGGCTACATGTTGCAGTTAGTGAAATTGATGGTAAATGAATGTGACCTTCAGACTCAACTAGTAATATTTGCTCAATAGGAGCTTGATTGTAGGTATCTACAAATTGACATTGTTGATTTTGACAAGAAACTTCTACAATTAATGGTGGTAATGGTGACAACGAGTTGTTTTGCTTGTAGTCTAAAGAATGTGTGGACAGATTCTCTTGCTCTTACATGTTATTCAATTGCTCAATTTTAGCCACTCGAGCATGAAGTTTTATGTTATTTGCCCTGATTACTTCATTTTGTGTAGCTTGTATCTTGCATCGATTTTCTAGATAAAAAAAAACATTGTGGATCGATGGTTTATGTGTTTTTGTTTTACAGGTTGATCTACGGTGGGTGGATCAATAGTGTCCTTAGATTTGTTTGTTAGCAACTTCAAAGCCATTGTGGTGTTAAGCAAGTCATAGAGATGGTAGTAAATTTTGTGATGAGATTTTGGTATAGAGGGTATTCTGGTGTAACCACTTTGATGCCTATGTCAGTATAAGTATATTGGAGAATCAGTGTGTATAAAATGGAAAGCGTTTGTATCCTTTACCAAACCATCTCATTCACTATTTATGGGGTGTGAGATCAAGTTATTTTAAGAAGTTGATTAATAACCCTAAGATCCACTTTCAATATAGTGGAATGGAATTTTTTTACTATGATTTTTCTTTATATGTTTGGCAATTTTTGTACATTTTTTATTTGAAGTTATGGTTGGATCTAACCAACCTGAGCTTAAAGCTCAGTTCTCTATGTGATTGAAAACTTCCTATTGTAAGAGCTTGGTGAAGGATATAGGAGCTTGGATTCGGCCTTTAGAGGTTGGTCGCAGGCTTGTGCATGTCAAATTGGACCTGAAAGGCCCAAGTCCAAAAAGGCTCATCAATAAAAGTAATGTTGTACATTTACATAATTCAATAATTTTCCATAACTTATTTAAGTTTCTAAAATGATGAATGTAGTTATAGAGTGCGGTTACAGAAGAAATTGCATTCAACTAGTCTTTCCCTCCATGGATTAAACAACGTAAAGGAAACAAATAGGGATGCTACATACATTACAACAATTATCACAAATAGTGGCAAGATTTTTTCAACGCCAAAGGTTAAAAGTTGTTGCAAAAAAGTATCTCAAGAATTAACATTGACATAAAAAAGTTCTTGCAATAGGCTTGCCAACTTTGGCCTATTACGAGAAATGATATCTTGCATAGTATATGTGAGAATCGCACAATTCTTGTAGTTGACAAGGCATTAGCAAGAAATACAATCTCACTTTCTTAATGACAACTAGCATACTACAAACCATTTGTGAGAAATACAATCTTGCTTTTTTTGGTGATAGTTGAAATGTTGTAGCACCATTTGCAAGAATTTGATTCTCGCTATATGTGATAATTTTTTTTACATGACACTCAATTTATAAATAAATAATAATGGTAAAATGTCTATAAAGCTAGAAACTAATGACATTAGTGCATATCTAGTGAGAAATTGATAAAGGAAATGATTAAGACATGCCACCCTGTTGTATTAAAACATGTTCATTAATCTCCATTTTGTTGTTCTATTGATCACTGCTTATAATAATATACACATTTAAACATATCGATAAGATAGTCTATACTTAGCCAAATTATAGATTGCATATAATGAAATAAACAACATAATGATGATTAATATAACCAAAATAATTTACAACAACATTTAAATCCACATAATAACCCAAAAACACCTAATCAAACATCTTTTCAAAATTATTCAACAAAATACAAAAATTTAAACTAATCACGTGATAAATGCAAAAGCTTGCTAATCTAAAACAAAAATTCACATAGATTGTGCACTAGATGATGAATCTATCACTAAAGTCAATCCACCAGAGGATGTGGTTGATGCTACAGGACATTAAGGAAAGGGTAAAATGAAATCAAAAGGAAAGGTTGCGGATACCTAACTTGCGGTTGCACTAAGGGTTAGGGGTGTGATGGTTGATTTGAGGATCTAACCAGTTTGTTCAAATGTCCCTATCTTGACAATCCTTAATACATTGTAATAAAACATGTTAACAAATTCATCTCCTATATAGTCTAATTAGTAAATATGAGTAGGACTCATTATATATTAGGATTTAGATATAACATTTAACAATTACCTCATCATTAGTAAGTGCACAATTCCTACTGCTTATCAAGAAAAAAGAAGCCACTTCCTAAGTTTCACTTTCATCTAAAACAAAAACATTTTCATAGATATCACAACACCCCAACTGGAGATTATATTAAAAACAATTTTATTTTCTAGGTATCATTTAATTAACAAACTTTAATTTTAACTCATAGCTGATATGAACTTCGTTAACCTGTGCCGAAACTTGAGATCAATTTGAACCTCGAACAGTCGTCAATCGATCACGAATGAAGTGAAATTACAACCCATTGCTTATAGAGAAGCAAGAAACGTGGTATGATGTATACACCACAATCAAGATGGAATACCTATTGATAAGTATTGGTATGAATGCCACAAAATAATTCTGATGAGTTTAAATTCTTCAAAAATCAGAAGAAGAGTATTATATTTCTCAATCAATCAAAAAGTTCTTTACAATGGAGTCCTTGATGGCTTTTTATATTCTCACCACAAAACATAACAAAAGCGTACAAAACCTTACTTGTGACTACGAAATACAATATACGCCAGTGGCCTAAATCCACGTTTCAACTAGCCTATCCTCTCAACACCGGCCACCTAAGCTGGTGGCTTTGATTTTCTATGCCAGGATATACATCCTCCAAGACCCATCTTTCTTAGGGACTAAAATCATAGGAATTACACATGGGCTCAATCTTTCTCACACATACCCTTCGTCCATCAGCTCACTAACCTGTTTTTTTAGTTCCTTTATTTCCTCAAGATTACTCCTATAAGTGGGTCGGTTTGGAATGGTCACACCGGGTATAAAATCGATCTAATGGTCAATTCCTTGGATGGGAGGTAATCCTTTTGGGATTTCATCTGTAAAAACACCTTCAAATTCCTGCAATAGAGAGACAACAAAACTTAGCAAAGAAGTGTCAAGTTGGTCAGAGCTAAAAAGTACCTCTTTGTATAAGAGTACTGTCATAGGTCTCTTTGTTCCTAAGAATAAAGCCTTCTTAACATCACTAGCCATGCATAAAAATTTGCTTTTCTCTCCGTTTCACTCTCATTCTTTTCTTCTTCTCTTTTCTCATACTCTCTCTTTTTTTCTTTTGCAGAAGCACTCACTCTTTTCTTTTCACTAGCTCTTTTTTGCTCACTCTCTCTCTATAACCTCACTTGATCCTCATATATTCACTAAGAGTTAGAGGACAAAGAGTAACAGGCCTCTGACCGTGTACAAAAGAGTATTTATTTGTGAATCTATCATGTTTCACTTGTCTGTCAAACTGCCATGGCTTACCCAGCAACAAGTTGTAGCTTGCATAGGAATTACATCACAAAGAACTTCATCCCCATACTTTCCTATGCTAAAAGAAACTAATACTTGTTTTGTAACCCTCACTTCACCACTATCATTTAACCATTGCAGTTTATAAGGGCGATGATGCTTAATTGTGGGAAGCCCTAATTTCTCAACCATGGTCGTGCTGACAACATTAGTACAATTCCCACCATCTACAATCACACCACATACCTTATCTTTAACAAGACACCTAGTATGAAATACGTTCTCCCATTGCACATTCTTGTCTTCCTTTATCTACACACTCAAAGCCCTCTTGGTTACTAACATCTCTCCATGTACAGCATATTCTTTCCCCTCATCAACATCTTCCAGTGATGCCATGGATTCATGTTCTGACTTACTATCTGTCTCAATTTCTCCATCATCCCTCATCACCATAATTCTCTTATTCGGACATTGACTCGCTATATGTTCCCGGCCCTAGCATTTAAAACATTTAATATCACGATTCCTATTAGGAAAAGAATCGGGTTTACCTTTATTCCCATGAGATGCCATTTCTGCTTTTTGTTATGGCATTGATTTGGAGTAGAACTGCTTCTCCTCCTTCTTCCCTACATTAGTCCTCCAGTTGGAAGAACTTAATGCCACATGTGTGGAACTACTACCTTACCACTTGAATTTCCATGTGAACCATATCTTCTAGTTCTATAGAATTTTGCAACTCCACCACATTCTATATATCCCGATTCAAACCTGCTAAAAACCTAGCCATAGTTGATACGAACCACGCCAACCCGTGACGAAACCCAATACCAATACGTTGGGAAATTCGTTGCCTAAGACACCCAAACACTTAAAGTGGAAAACCGCGACCCGTTGTCTATAAGCGAGACAAGAACCTTGGTATAAAAGTGAAGACGCCACAATCGGGATGGAAAACCGATTGATAAGTCGGGATAAACGCCACGGAAATCAATCCGATAAGTTCGAATTAAGTTCTTGAAGAACCAAGAGAGGTGCCTCTCAAAAGTGTTTAATGTTCAATGATGTCTTATCTCTAATGTTCTAAACCCTAGGAGCTTTTATACTAGGGTTACAATTCGTGTAAAAACAAGTCCAAAACGACGTAGTTTAGTTAAGTGACATAAAAACGCGAAACAGAACAAGCTGGCCGACAGAGGATACACGGCCTGTGTACACGCCCGTGTACTTTGGCCGTGTACTTGTCTGTGCAACTTCTGGCAACATACACGCCCGTGTACTTTGACCGTGTATCTGTCTGTGCAACTTCTAGCAACATACACGCCCGTGTACTTTAGCCGTGTATCTTTCTGTGGATTTGCTTGACTCCATACACAGCCGTGCCTTTTAACCGTATATCTAGCCGTGTATGATTCTAGGCAATCTTGAGAGTCCTACACGGCCGTGCCTTAAAAGTACACGCCCTCTTCAACCCGTGTCCGGTGTGACTTGTATAAGAGCAAGGGTCTTCCTATGGTTGTTCCAATCCATTCCAACTTCATGATTTCCCCAATCCTTCCCGGCTTCATGGACATCCTTTATCAACCCGTTAAGTGCTTCCTTGAGTCGTTTCGCTCGACTTCTTGTGATCGGTCTAGGCGGCACTTCAAGAGGATCTACATTCCTTCTTCCGGCTTGACTCTCATCATGGATCTCATCATTCCCCTCCTCTTGAAAAGGATTTGTCCTCAAATCGTCACCTACATCAAAAGGACTCAGATCAGTAACATTAAATGTGGCACTTACTTGATACTCACCAGGCAAATCTATCTTGTATGCATTGTCGTTGATGCGCTCAAGAACTTGAAATGGTCCATCGCCTCTAGGAAGTAGTTTAGATCGACGCTGCATGGGAAACCGCTCTTTGCGCATGTGCACCCAAACCCAATCGTCAGGTTCAAAAACAGCTTGTCGACGACCCTTGTTGGCTTGTTTCACATCCTGCTCTCTTCGTCGCTCAATGTTCAGCCTTGCCTTTTCATGGATCTGTTGAACAAATTCAGCCTTCTTCTTGCCATCTAAATTAACATACTCAGAAATAGGCAAAGGTGATAAATCTAAAGGAGTTAGTGGATTAAAACCATACACAATTTCGAAAGGAGAAAATTTAGTAGCAGAATGCACTGTACGGTTATAAGTAAATTCAACATGCGGCAAACAATCCTCCCAACTTTTAATATTCTTTTTAATTACAGCCCTCAACAAAGTAGATAAAGTTCGATTCACTACCTCAGTTTGACCATCAGTCTGTGGATGACAAGTAGTAGAAAACAATAACTTAGTTCCTAACTTAGCCCACAAAGTCTTCCAAAAGTAGCTTAAGAACTTAGCATCCCTATCTGATACAATTGTTCTAGGCATACCATGCAACCGCACAACTTCCCTAAAGAATAAATTAGCAATATTACAAGCATCATCCGTTTTGTGACAAGGAATGAAATGAACCATTTTAGAAATCCTATTCACAACCACAAATTTAGAATCTCGACCATGCTTAGGCCTAGATAATCCTAACACAAAATCTATGGAAATATCTATCCAAGGCTCATGAGGAATGACACTATACTCATATAACCAATCTAAGAAATCATCTAAACAAGGAATAGTATGACGATACTTTACCGTGATGTTGTTGCTGGCGTGGCAGTCAACACACATTCTCCATGTCCCATCCTTCTTAGGCACCAAAATCACAAGCACTGCACATGGACTCATGCTCTCCCTCACGTACCCCTTCTCCATTAATTCTTCAACCTGCCTTTGGAGTTCCATTGCTTCCTCCGGGGTGTTCCTGTAAGCTGACTTGTTTGGAATCGATACTTCGGGTACAAGGTCAATCTGGTGCTCAATACCATGAACAGGTGGTAACCCCTTTGGAATCTCCTCAAGAAAGACATCTTTAAAGTCCTGCACAAAAGACACAACCACACTAGGCAAAGAGTTAGATAATTCGTTAGTAGTTAAACATGTTTCCTTAAAAACCAGAAACAACATAGGTTGCTTCATCACTAACGCTCTGCTCACTACACTCGCTCTTGCCACATAACTCTCCTTTTGCAAGGTTACCCTCTCCTTTTCACTCACCACCAAAGTTGATTCCCCTTCAACTTGGCCTCTCACACACTTTCCAGCCTTCCTCTCCTTTTCCTTTTGATCTTAACTTTTATATTCCTTTTTCTTCTCATTGTCTTTTGCTCTCTCACCCTCACTCTGCTTTTCACTCACCTTGTGTTTTGCAAATGATTGTTGCAGCTGCAACTGATCCTCATACACTTGTTTAGGTGTTAAAGGTTTAAGATTAAAGCTTTTCCCTTGGTGAACAAGTGTATACTTATTAGAAAAGCCATCATGAACAACCTTCCTATCAAATTGCCATGGCCTCCCCAACAACACATGACATGCTTGCATTGGCACTACATCGCATAACACCTCATCCTCATACCTACTAATGCGAAAACCAATCAAGGCTTGCTTACTCACCTTAGTCTCACCACTATCATTCAACAACTGTAATTTATATGGACTAGGGTGTCTAACAGTTTTGAGCCCCAGCCTCTCAACAATAAAATTACTCACTACATTGGTGCAACTTCCCCCATCAATGATCAAACTACAAATGTGATCTCCTAAATAACATCTAGTATGAAATATATTTTCTCTTTGTACCTCCTCTTCTTCCTTCACCTGCACATTCAGCGCTCGCTTCACTACTGCCACTAGCCTTCCCATTGCAGGCTCCTCATCATCACTAACATCCTCTAATGGTGGCATATCATCTTCTTCACTATCCCCCTCAGTCTCATACTCACCATCATCACGCAAAATCATCACACGCCTATTTGGACATTGACTAGCAATATGGCCTCTACCTTGACATTTAAAGCATCTAATGTCACGATTTCTAGAAGTAGAAGATTCAGGGTTACCTTGATTACCAGGAGTAGAACCCACTTGCCTCAGCTCCCCTTTTGGTTTGGTAGGTAAAGGCTTTTCTTCCTTCTTCCATTGATTAGTCTTCTAAGTGGATGAACCATTACCCTGTTGAAATCGTGCACTACTACTACCCTTCCGCTTGTGCTGGTTCTCAACCTTTATAGCCATGTGAACCATATCCTCCAATTCTACATAATGCTGCAATTCAACCACATTTTGGATTTCTCTATTCAACCCAGCAAAGAATCTAGCCATTGTAGCCTCTCTATCCTCTTCTACATTCGCCCTAATCATAGTGACTTCCATCTCCTTGAAGTACTCATCTACACTTCGGCTTCCCTACCTCAGAGTTTGCAACTTGTTGTGCAATTCACGATAGTAATACGCAGGTATAAACCGCTTTCTCATCACTCTTTTCATCTCTTCCCAAGACTCAATAGGTGGCTCGCCACTCCTTCTTCTATTCAACATTAATTAATCCCACCACACTATAGCATAATCTGAAAATTCAATGGCAGCAAGTTTCACCTTCTTTCTCCCACTATAGTTGTGACAATCAAACACCATCTCCACCTTTTTCTCCCATTCTAAATACGCCTCGGGATCATTCTTCCCTTAGAAAGGAGGAATCTTCATCTTTATGCTACTCAATTGATCATCCTCTCTATTCCTATCTCCTCTATCTTCCCAATCTCTAGTCCCTCTATTCCGACCACTATAACCTCTATAACTCCCAACAGAAGGCTCATTAAAGTCATCACTCGACATTTCATCTCCACCCCTCGGTACTCTCCTAGAACGACTCTCCCTCTTATGCCCTTGGAATACGTTTGTGGATTGCTCTAGTCTTTGCTCCACCGTCTCATGAATTTGTTCCATTCCTTCTTGGAAAATCCTCTTCATTTCTCCCCTCAACGCCTCAATTACTAACCTAGCATCAAACCTTCCCCTCTCACCGTCCGGGGAATGTTGTCACGACATAGTTCCTGCAGAAAAGATTAGTACAACACAAATATATATATGATCAAACCTCACGATACACTCCCTTACGTGTTTCGCTCAAATGATGATATCACACAGTCATTCGTGTATTCTCACAAACAACGATGATATCACTCACCAATTTCCTCTTCTCAATTCTCTTGGAACTAACCCGAACTACATCAATTTCCTTCCGTAGAATTCAAAACCAACTCTAGGGTTCGTAAAATTTCCCTCTATTTTTCTATCCGAATTTTTTTTTTCTCTTTTTTTTTTTTTGGCTTTTGATCACGTTTCTCTTTTCTTTTCTTTTCCCTTCTTTTTTTTTTTGGTCGTGATTTTTACTCTTTTTTTTTTTTTTTACAATCGACTAGTAAATACTACACTATCAAAAGACAATTAATATTGCGGAATTGAACACGATAATTGATATGAACGATTGGAGTTAGGGTTTTTGATATTACCTTCCTCAACCGAACTTGATGTTTTGACAAACCTAAGCTCTGATACCAAACTGATACGAACCACGCCAACCCGTGACGAAACCCAATACCAATACGTTCGGAAATTCGTTGCCTAAGACGCCCAAACACCTAAAGTGGAAAACCGCGACCCGTTGTCTATAAGCGAGACAAGAACCTTGGTATAAAAGTGAAGACGCCACAATCGAGATGGAAAACCGATTGATAAGTCGGGATGAACGCCACGGAAATCAATCCGATAAGTTCGAATTAAGTTCTTGAAGAACCAAGAGAGGTGCCTCTCAAAAGTGTTTAATGTTCAATGATGTCTTATCTCTAATGTTCTAAACCCTAGGAGCTTCTATACTAGGGTTACAATTCGTGTAAAAACAAGTCCAAAACGACGTAGTTTAGTTAAGTGACATAAAAACGCGAAACAGAACAAGCTGGCCGACAGGGGATACACGGCCTGTGTACACGCCCGTGTACTTTGGCCGTGTACTTGTCTGTGCAACTTCTGGCAACATACACGCCCATGTACTTTGACCGTGTATCTGTTTGTGCAACTTCTGGCAACATACACGCCCGTGTACTTTAGCCGTGTATCTTTCTGTGGATTTGCTTGACTCCATATACGGCCGTGCCTTTTAACCGTGTATCTAGCCGTGTATGATTCTAGGCAATCTTGAGAGTCTTACACGGCCGTGCCTTGAAAGTACACGCCCTCTTCAACCCGTGTCCGGTGTGACTTGTATAAGAGCAAGGGTCTTCCTATGGTTGTTCCGATCCATTCCAACTTCATGATTGCCCCAATCCTTCCCGGCTTCATGGACATCCTTTATCAACCCGTTAAGTGCTTCCTTGAGTCGTTTCGCTCGACTTCTTGTGATCGGTCCAGGCAACACTTCAAGAGGATCTACATTCCTTCTTCCGGCTTGACTCTCATCATGGATCTCATCAATAGTACCTTCCCGATCCTCCTTAACATTCACCTTGATCATAGCAACCTCCATCTCCTTATGATATTCCTCCACACTCCTATTATCCTGTCTCAGATTTTGTAGTTTATTATATAAATCCCTGTAGTAATAAGTGGGAATAAATTGCTTCCTCATCATCCTCTTCATCTCTTCCCAAGTCTCTATTTGTGGCTCTCTATTCCTCCTCCTACTTGATAACAATTGGTCCCACCAAACTATAACATAGTTAGAAAATTCTATGGCAGCCAATTTCACCTTCTTAACTTCAAAGTAATTATGACAGTAAACACGAGTTCCACCTTCTTCTCCCACTCAAGATAGACATCAGGATCATTCTTCCCTTGGAAGGAAGGTATTTTCATTTTGATATTTCCTAGATTGCTATCTTCTTCTTTCCTAACTCCTCTACTTCTCCCAATATTTCTCCTATAACCCATGAAGGAGCCTTGGTCGGATTTAGCTGTAGACCCTTCTCTACCCACTCATCTTCCTCCATGTACACTACCTTTCTAGGCATTTTATCCCTCCTATGTCCAACAAAAGCAATCCGAGACTACTTAAAATTCTACTCCATTTGCTCATGAAATTGATCCATCTCTACTTTAAACACCTTCCTCATCTTAACAGTCAAAGTCTCCATGAAAAATTTCATGTCAATACTACCTATCACACTATTAGGAGAATTTCTATTAGACATGCTTTTCTACAACAAAAACAAAGATGACAATAGAAAATAAAGATCCTGACTAAATCACTCCCTTATGGGTTTTGCTACTCAGTCACTAAATGTCTCTCTAATCACTTGTGTTTTATTTCTCACAAGATTCAATTGGCTTTTGTGCACTCTAATGTTCTGACCACTCTTTCCTCTTACCACTCATAACTTCTTCCTCAATTCTTTTAGAATTCAATAACAAATCAAAAGTCGTTCGGCAGATTTCAATAGATTCCTTTGTTATTGGAATCAACAATTTAACAAGTCACAACTATTTCCCCAACACTTCAATCAACTCAATTATAGACTTCAACACAACTATTGCCAATAATCCAAAATTTTTTTATATGAATTTTCCTCTCCTTTTTTTTTTTTTGACTATCCAGTAAGAAATTAAATGTGAATCAATTGAACACATATAGTGATTGCTATAACAAGTCTAATAAAATTAACAGGTATATAAAGATTCTAACTTTTCTTTCTTTTCTTTTCTTTATATGAATTTTTGAAACCTAGATGTATAAAGAACAAAAATTGGATTCAAGATAAGCAATTCCTAACCAACCTGATTACTCTGATACCAAATGATATGAACTCCGTCAACTAGTGCTGAAACTCGAGATCAATTTGAACCTCGAACAGTCGTTGATCAATCATAAACAAAGGGAAACCGTGACCTGTTGCTTATAGAGAAGCAAGAACCTTGGTATGATGTATACACCATAATCGGGATGGAATACCAATTGATAAGTACTGGTATGAATGCCACAGAACAATTCTGTTGAGTTCAAATTCTTTAAGAATTAGAAGAAGAGTATTGTATTTCTCAGTCAATGAAAAAGTTCTTTACAATAGAGTCCTTGATGACCTTTTATATTCTCACCACAAAACATAACAAAAACGTACAAAACCCTACTTGTGACTACGAAATACAATATACGCCGATGGCCTAAATCTACGTTTCAACAAACCTATCCTCTCAATGTTGGCGGCTTAGCTTCTCTAACGCCGGTGGCTTAACTTCCTCAACGCCGACGACTTTAGTTCTTCAACACTAGCGGATTTGGTTCTTAATAGACATCTTCAAGTCGTCTTTGTTCTGGGACATCCTGGACTCCAATGACTTGGATTACTCTTGGTTCATTATTGGATTGACACAAGCATTGCTCCTCATCTTGAATTTCTTTGATTAGCCCGCTAAGTGCGTCCTTAAGTCGTTTAGCTCGAAGTTGGGTCGTAGGTCCAACTGGCATCTCAAGAGGATCTGCTATCCATTTCCTAGCTCGATTGTCATCAATAGCTTCCTTTGACCTTAGCATAAACCAATCAACTCTTTTAGAAAATAACACCAATCTTCAAGACACTTAAATTAAGCCACTACAAACTAATATCGCATCAGCCCTATGTTTAAGATCTAATTTCAAATCAAACTCTATCACCAAGATCGAATTTCAAAATTCCAAGAGTTGCATAGAAGACATTTGCAAATAAAAGCAAAGTTAAATAAACAAACAACAAAGACTACATACATTTCCACAGTAAACACAACCATATTCCAGGCAACTTTCATAGTAACTCGATATAACTATTGCATTGCCACTCGACACCAATACACTTTGTAAAATCTTTAACTTCATATAACATGGTTCATAGCTTCTTTTCCATAGAATGGTGAGAATTAAAATTGGGACAAAAAAAGAAATGAATCTTTTGTACCTTACCTAGCTAAATGTTCATTAATGACTTTGTGCCGATAATGTGGTGATGTTTCATCATTCCTTGGTTTAGAATGTTGATTGAAGAATGATCATGCATCATATATTACCTCCTTCTACTCATTTGAAATGTTCAATAGAGTTGTTGTGTTCATTTTAGTAGAATTCTCAACATTCAACTAAATCATCTAATCTAGGCTTCCTAATGAATCCTTTAACTTTTCTTGACTTTAGTTTTAAGAGTTTGTACTATATGTTCATAAAAATTGGTGTTCATTTTAAATATATTTTTTTCCTTCAAACTATAGAGTGGGAATACTATAGGAATCAATATAATGAGTTGGTATTTCATTTTCCATTATTACCTTCCATGATAGTACTTTTTCATCTCCTATAAATACAAGCTCATTGTATAATGTCATTGTAAAATGATCCTATAGTTGAGATAACTTTAATAAAAAAAAAACTCCGTACAACTATTTCTAATTGCTAACAAGAAACCAAAATAAAGCAAAACAAAAGCGATTGTCTAGAAAAAACAATTCAATAAGGTCAATCACATCATGTTAAGTGTAAAAGCTGAAAAGCATCTTTGATGATCTCATCTCAAAACACATTATATCTTTAATTGGTCTATTAGCTTTTCTAAAGTTAGAGATAAGATTGCAGCAACAAGAAATCTATCAATCTTCAAAGATGCATAATATGGTACGATAATCCCCAAAAGAAAAAAAAAAAAGTGTTCTTATAAAAAATAAACATAGAATTGCATACATGAAAAAGAGAGATAAAAAAGGTGGAACTTACCGGTAAAAAGTAGAACCAAGCTAAGATAACAATGAGATGGAAGATATGACACTGAAAAAATGAAGAAAAAAGAAGGATAAGCCTTTTATTATATAAAACTTATCATTATGAAATAACAATCAGTATGCTTACTAATTGATTGAATTTACCAATAATCTAGAATACAACTTCTCCTTTCAAACAAATTTAGATCTAACATACACAAAAATAAATAAATGAACAAAAAATTAAATTACATAACAATAGGTTCATGATAAAATTATAGAGGTATATGTCTAAAAGAAAAAAAAGAATAAAACTGAAAAAGCACTAGAAACATAACCCAAGTTAATTAATTTTTGAACAAAAATTTTTAAAAAGAAAGGTAAGTGACTCATAAAAGATTAGCTATAGATAGAAGATTTGTGCACCTATATTAATAATTAAAATATAGACAATTAAAACACAAATGATTAAATAATTTTATAATTACGTTGGTTCAAGTCACAATTAAATAATATTTTGATCACTAGTGTCATTATATATTCAAGTCCTTTTTAACATATTTTATTTTTTTCTTTATTCAACACATACTTTTGATTCATTTCACCAATAATGTTGTGCTTATATTTTGATTTTCATGAAGATATTAGTTAACATTAACTATAAGAAATTCATATGAGTAAGCATATTTCTAGCATAGCTATTATACTATCAACAATTAAGGTAAATTCCACGTGCGGCTATGTCAGCAAGAGATTCAAAACCAAACCATTGGCAAATGTAGAGTGTGAGTACCTTAGGCAACTAATCACTAAAGTATAAAACACATGTTCTAACTACATGCATGTCTTTACCTTTACAATTGGCAGTTTTGATAACTTAGCCCATGAAATTAGAATTATTCTTTTCCAAAGGGGGTGTTATAATAATTAAAGGCATTAGTTAGGGGCAATCTAATTGGCTAGAGAAGAGAACACATAGCTTTAAGTTCCTTGTAGCTTATAAAACAAGAAAAATGCATAACTAATGTGCTCATTTTATGATAATGCAAAAATTAAAAGCAATAAGGCTAGTATAAAATAATTGTTTTACACTGAAATGTCACACATATATCAAGGAAACCCATAATACCATCTACATGTCTAGTTGCCAAATATTTAATCGATCTTTATGCTCACATTAGGAGAATCACTTTAACTATTTGGTAGGTAGTGTGCCTTAAAAGGGAGAGCCCTATTCCAAAAGTTACAAATGAAAGCTCTGGCAAAATATTATAGGGAGATATTTACTTCATACAGATGCTTAAGAACATCTACAAATGTTAATGGGATTCACTACACATCCATGAAACATAACCAAAATCCTCCCACTAATAATAGAATCAAGATAACATTAGGAAAGGAAGAGGTTTCCAACATCACTTTAATGATTGACCTAAAGCAATAACATCCTAAATAAACTCAAAGCTTCTTGATTTTGCATATCAAAGTTTAGAATTAGAGATGAACTTTTATACATATATTTTTTAAGCATAATTTGGAAGGCTAGTTATATCCAAGTTCAAAATGCTATTGATTTATAAGGCACAATACCAATAGAATTTTAGCTTACCTAAGTAGTCGTGTAAGACAAGACAAGCATTCAAACCAAGAGGACCTCTTAGACCAACCCCTAACAATCTTCTACCACCACTAGCACCAAAAGCTAGCTTGACCTATCCACAACCATGATGGATCCTACCTCTCCCTCTAGATCTATCACTACTTTTCCAGCTCTTGAAAATATCAAGTGACATGTCTACATGAGCAACCATTATAACTAAGGCAAATAAAGATCTCTCCCACTGAATTTGTCACTATTTTTTTATTTATAAAAATAATAATAATTGTTTTAATAACATTTACATCACTTAAGATTGAATTATGAACTCGAACTAGAATTACTCAAAAAACATTCAGTTCATAACATAATAGAATCTATAGAAACTACCCATTTTCATATGATCAAGCATTTGCTAAAAGCATTGGGAAATTAGATTCCAATACTTTGTTCCATGCAATGAAGCAAATGAGCGAGGAATTCATTAGAGGCAACAAATTTAGAAGGTAATAAAAGAAAATTACTCTTTATAAATCAACATTAAAATTCAAAATAGCACCATTCATATTGGTGATTTAAGTTTCAATATTAAAATTTGTAATTTTCAATCATCAAACATGAATTCTACTCTTAATATTTAGTATAAATGTGTAATTCCTAAGCTAAACTAATTTTATTTTACTCTAATTTCAATCTATAGTAAAACCCCTAAATTCCTAAACTAACTGTGTTTAACCTAAATTTCAATCTATAGTAAAAACCTTAAATTCTATAGATAAAGATGGTTCATTCATAACACATAAGCCACATTTAGCCAAGGGGGAGAGAGAGAGAGTGTGTGTGTGTGTACCTTATTGGATGATTGTACACATGAGAATGCCACACCAAAGGTTGCAACTTTTATAGTTCATCCTTTACACATGACAATGAATCAAACATGGTGGTTAGTGTTTTGGAAAAACAAAATCTCAAAGAGGAGGAGAGAGAGAGAGAGAGAGAGCGATTACATACCTAACCTTCTACATATGAAGGAGAGTGTTTTGATGGTTGTTGTGGGTGGTGTTTTTCTTACTATAACGTTAGGAGTAAAAAGGACAAAAATAAGAGAGTGAGACTCTTAGCATGAACACTAGAATAAAGAATAAAAGAAAATTTTGAGGGAAAAATATGGTGAGCCTCTTTTTACTATTTGTGAGAATTACTTTTACACATAAGCTCTTCTTTTACCATTTGCAAGAAATACGTGACGGCTCGTAGCGTATGTGAGAATTTAAGGAATTTTGTTGTAATTAAATCCTTGCAAATTCCTTTTTGCATTTGGGACAATTTCCTTTCTCACACATTAATTTGTGTTTATTCCTATTTCTGTTGTAGTGATAGTTACAAGGCTCGGGATAAAAAATTAAAGAATGTAAAGGAAACAAGAGGGGATGCTACGCAATTATTATAGGTGCGTATATAAAGAGAAAACGAACGCTGAGGATAAAATTTAGGTGGAATGCTGAACAGTGTACATGATACCAAACTATAAACTTAAATTGCGATTACACCTCTATATTTGGTTTACATGCATTTAATCATGACAACTTTAAAATTGAGCATTTATTTGCAATTGAGAGTGGTGGGGTTCTCTCAATTTTAATTTTTAGCCCCCCTTTTTATATTTTTTTGTTATACTTAATGTCATTTAACTTTACTTTGTTATTTTAACATTGGCAAAATTGTTATATAGTGTTTAATAATATTTTTTTCTTTTTTTAAAGATTTGAAGGTGTAAATACTTAATACCACTAAACATAAAGTAAAACATAAGAGGGCTTAATTTACTTGAATAATTTCTTAGCCTAATATTAGTCTTTCCACGTGATTGACGATAAAGAATTTCTTGATGAGATAAGGATAATTCATCAGTCTAACATCTATAATACAGTGGATTTTTGCATGCATGCTGAATATCTAGAAAGGGAATCTCCACCGCCGTAGACGACGAACTATCTACGCATAAAACCATGAAGACCAGAAAAGTGCTTGCTTGCTTTTGTCTAATCATGTGGGAGTGGAATCGCGCAAAAAAGTAGGGGGAGGAATTCCTCCTAACCCTACCAAAATAAAAAACTTGAATAATCTAAAGCAAGCGTGTGGGGACTTATCGCGTGGCTGTGGAAAATTTCGACCTGCTTTTTCATGCATGGAAATGTGTACGCTATGTTTAATTTCCATCTCACTTTTACATTGTCCAGACAGAAATGTCAAATAATTACGCTAAGGACACAATATTGAAAGTAGAACAAAACACCCAGATCACACCAAACCCCCCCCCCCCCCCCCCCCCACCCCCACATGCATACTTGGTTAATGTTGTATTGTATTTTTGTGTCGGCTGTTGCTATCTGTGTGAAGTGCGGGTAGCTTGTCATTTGACTTGAAAAAAATGAACAGTGATCTTCCACCTACTTCTTATGTATATATGTATAGATGACTATTCCAATATTCTTATCTTACATTGTAATTTACTTTATCATCTCATTGGTTTTTTGTTAAAATTTTGGTTCATGCTCCTTTCAATGGAGTCTTCACTACCAGCTGCTGGTTAAAGGAAATGCTCCTATTAGCGATAAACCCGGAGTTATTTTGTATAGCTATCGTTTGTCAAAAGCTGAGTCATGCCGAAATAGCATAAGGCCTTACCCTTGCACAAGCGCGACCATTTATATAATTATATCGCGGATTGAATGCGATCCGATTCATATAAACATTATATAAATTCAGCCGGTCATTATAAAATGATCCGAATAAATAAAAAAAAAATTCATTAAGTATTACATGCTATTTAAATTGTTCAATGGTATATAATAATTATGATATTTTGACATATTGCATTTTATTAGGAAGGATAATATAACATATATAGGTGTTACTTTTTGCTTAAAGGAGCAAAAATTGTCTCTTTCAGCCTTTCAATCTTTAGTTGGGAACTTTAGAGCACAAAAAACAAGTACAATTTCCAATTATTTTTCTTCATTATTGTTTTCCCTCCTTTGTGAATGCATATATTTAACAATGAAGGAAGAAACTTATTCAACTTTCTTATTTGTTGTCATACGGAGAAATGAAAGGCTACCATAAATGTTTATGTTTTTGCTTAATTCATTGTATATATCTCGCAATGGTCGTGCGGTCTACTTTGTGTTATTCATTTTTTCGTAACTATAATTCTAATGAAATGGATTAGTTTATGGGCATCACAGAGAATTGCAATGTTGATATTGTCAAAATATATTCATTTGACGGTATGGAAATATATTGAAATTTAGTTTTAATAAATGGAATGGTTATGACTTTTTAACATCAATTTTCCTTTGATTATGGCTTTATATTTTAAAACATAAACTAGAGGCGTTCTTTCCATTGGTCGTAGTAGTCAATTTTTTCGCTGTGTTATCACTAGCTCATCAACTCTCAATTTGTGTTTTCTCGTCCCTTTACGGCTATCGCTTACTCATAAATCATACAAATACAATATGATGACATAGATCTTTTCCTAATATATGCAGACGTGACTGTACTTTTTTGCATGTCAGATGACGGTCAAATCCTATATTTTACTCGCGAAAATTCCATAATTTCTCTTCAACTCACTTATTTAAAATCATCAAGACCATATCACGTACATTCCAACTAAATCATTTAGCTTTCAAGGGTATATAAGAATTACCATGGCCACATCATTACTCATGAAAGCATGCTACGCCATTTTGCTTCTAATCGTGATTCAAAACAAATTTCTAGGGCTTTTTTTGCTCTCTCTAAACTCTAAAATGCTTTAACTCTCTTCGGATCATTACCTTAGAATTCATACGAATTTTCATTGTAAATGTCATTTGTAGCAAATCACCGCCATTAATGCATTCAACAAAGAGGGAGAACAAATAAAGAGAAAACAAATATAAATACTACTTTTTCTTTTTTCCTTTTGCGCTCTAAATTCTCTATCAAAGATTTCTAATTTAAAAAGGAGGTTAATTTTTGCTTCATTAAGAAAATAATAAAACTTATATATGTCATATTATCTTTCCTAATAAGCTGCAATATGTTGAAATAATGCTGGTCATTGTGCACCATTGGACAAGCCAAAGTGGCATGCAATACCCAATGATTGAAATAAACATTATACAAATTCAATCATTTGTTAATGGCATTAAAAAAAAAAAAAATCCCAAAATGAGATTAAATGGCTCATGTTTCATACCTAAACGGTCATTTGTTTAAAGATGAACATCATTCTAATTTTGTTGTACCATGAATGTATTGTCCAATTATTCATTACAAGGAACGAATTGGGACAGTTGAAGCGAATTACTACAACTACTACTCCTAGGCAATTTTTCTGAGCCGTATCTGAGGACCAAATGCAGAAACAGGCATCACTTCAACATATGGTGTGCTTCTCACTTCCACAGGAGGTGAGATCTCGTCAAAAGCTATGCAGGTTCAATTCATAACCAGGCATGCTGCTCCTCTCTCCCTTTGCAGAAGCAAATCTCTCTTTCTTTCTCTTTCTCCCTCCGCTTGGTCTTATTCTTCTCCTTCTCCCTCACCTTCAATATTATCCTTTCATTTTTTTCCTCGATTTCAATTTTACTTTTCATAAAGATTCTGTTGATGCATTCATCTGAGCACTTTAAAGGCATGTTTTGCCTCTTGTTTTTCTTTATTTATTTATTTATTTTTTGTTTTGCAAAAATTAGAAGACAGGTTGATGTTCGCAATTACATTAATGAGGTTTATTTTTTATATAGATATACAAACATACTTGATTAATGTTGTTTTATATTTTTGTGTCAACTGTTGCTATTTGTGTGTAGTGTGGCCAGCTTGTTTTTTTTTTACTTGAATAAAATGAACAGTGATCTTCCACCTACTTCTTACTTTAATGAAAATGATACATTCTATATATGTATGGATGACAAAGAATATTCTTATTTTACGTATCGTAACTTACTTTGTCATCTCATTGGTTTTCCTTTAAAATTTTGGTTCAAGTTCCTTTCAATGTATTAAAGGAAATGCTACTATTAGCGATAAAACCGATTTTATTTTGTATAGCTATCTTTTATCATAAGCCGAGTCATCTCGAAGTACCCTAGCACGACCATTTATATAATTATATTGTGGGTTGAATGCGGTGCGATTCAAATATACATTATATATATATATCCATTTAAAAATGGCTATTATAAAATGATCTTAATAAATGGAGAAAGGATTTATTGAATATTATACCTATTTAGATTATTAGTGATGTCTAACGATTAATAATATTTTAATATACTACATCTTATTAAAAAAATAATAAACCATATATAGGTGTTATTTTTTCCTTAACAGAGCCTCTTTTGGGCATTCAATCTTTAATTTGGAACTTTAGAGAACAAAAGACAAGTGCGATTTCCAAATATTTTTCTTTATTATTGTTTTCCCTCCTTTGTAAGTACATATATTTAACAATGAAAGGGAGAAACCTATTCAACTTTCTTATTTGTTGCAATCCGGAGGAATGAAAGGATACCATAAACGTTTAAGTTTTTGCTTAATCCGTTGTGTATGTACTTATCTTGCAATGGTCATGCGGTCTACTTGTATTGCTCATTATTTTTTTTAAACTATAATTCTAATGAAACGGACTAGTTAATGGACGTGACAGAGGATCGCAATGTTAATATTGTCAAAATATGTTCATTTGATGGTATGGAAATATATTGAAATTTAATTTTTAATAAATGGAATGGTTGAGATGTTTTAACATCAATTTTCCTTTACAAGATTATGACTTTATATTATAAAAGATGAACTAGTGTCTTTTCCCTTTCTTTACTGTTAGGTCGTCAATTAAATCGTTAAGCTTTCACCTTGGCAACATCATTACTAAAGAAAGCATGGTACACTATTTTGGTTTTAGTTGTGATTGAAAACACATATCTAGGGCCTTTTGGACTCTCCCTAAACTCTAAAATGCTTTTACTTTCTTCGGATCATTAACTTGGAATTCATAAGATTTTTCTTTGAAAATATCAATTATAGCACATCATCACCATTATGCATTCAACTAAGAGGGAGAACAAAAGAGAAAAAAAAAAAAATAGAAATAGTACTTTCTTTTATTATTTTTTTTTGGTGGGGGGGGCGGTGGCGGGGGGGCTCTAAATTCCCAATCAAAGATTTATAATTTGAAAAAGGAGATTAATTTTGCATCATTAACGAAATGATAAAACCTATTTATATTATATTATCATTCCTAATAAGCTAAAATATGTCGAAATATCGCTTTTCTTTGTGCAACACTGAACAAGCCTAAGTAGCATAATATCCAACGATTGATACAAACATTATACAAATTCATTCATTTATTAATGGTATTATGAGAAAAGAAAATAAAAAAGGGCTCATTTTTCACACTAAACAGTTATTTATTCAAAGATGAACGTTGTTATAATTTTGTTATACCATTAATGTATTGTCTAATTATTCATTACAAGGAATTGGGACATTTAAAGCGAATTATTACTAGGCATTTTTCTGTACTGTATCTTGGGACCAAATGCAGCAACGGGCATGCTGAAATCGATCCACTTACAGCAAGCATCTCACTGCCGCACGTGGTAAGCTTCTCATTACAATAGGTGGTGAGATCTCGTCGGAAGCCATGCAGATTTAATTCAATTTTTTTTTTTTTGTTCTTAACGTCAGATATCACATGCCTCTACTCGATAGCGACATACTAAACCTCTAAATTCTTCGGTACACATTTAAACCTATTTATCTTCTCTAGACATTCGTACTAATATAACTTTAATCATAAAAATGAATAACCCTCAAATGAGTCATTTCAACTCTCATTACTTTAAATAAATATATTGAACTCCAACCTTAAAACTAGAGTAAAAATCTCTCATCATATAATGGTCAATATAAATACAAGTCTAACAACTATTTTCCACTTTCTCAAATCACTAACTTAAAATTCTATCAAAAAGTTCTTAATTTATTTTCTATCTTTCCTCATCAACATAATAATAACGCTCTTTTCCATAGTCATCCATTTAATGACACACTAAGTTCCTATGCTCATCATAATCAATGTGTTTATCATTCTTACGTACAACTAAATAATAAAAAGGAATGAGCTTAAGCGCAGTAGGTGAGTATCACATAGACATATGTGTGCTATACAAAAACAATATCGTATACATATATGCAACATTAATACTCAACATATCAAGTCATTAAATTAATTATATTCACTTAATCCACAATCAACACAAGAATACTCATGACCCAATTACACGTAGAATATTTACATATATATGATCATAAATGAGAATTGCCACAGCGAGCCCCATCTAACCCTAATCTATCCTAAATCATTTCGATACATAGATTCATTAAGGACAATGCAACATATCGATCATTGAGGTACCCCTTAGGGATCTGCTATTGCAAGCTCTTAGGTTGAGCTAAGCACAAGCAACATTCACAATTTACTAATTGATTAGGTATATTCTAATTGTATATTTTCCTTCCTTGAGGTCTTATCGTACATCTATCTTAGTTTAGAATTATAGAAATACAAAATAGAATTAAAGTATGAGTGTTTCAAAAAAACACAGCCATGTGAAAGGCCATATAGAGGAACACAGGCTAAAGTAGGGTCATGCTATTAGCTATGTATCTTTCTAGGTAATTTTGTCATTTCAACATGCATAGATATACGGTCATGTATCTGGCCATGTAACTTTCTATAGATTTTTGCAATTTGACACCCTTAAGTACACGGGTGTATCTATTGTCCATGTATCCTTCTATACACATTCATGTTTTTACATAGACAAGTATACAAGTGTGTATCTGACTATGTACAATACTATTCATTACAAACCCTTATTCCCTTTCTCCAATTTTGTTCTTAAGCTTCATTATATGATTTTAAGCCTAATTGATCAATTTATCTACTAATTCCAATGCATAATTTGGTTTTGAACACTTATTTGAATTAGAATTGTGATTAGAATGCTCTATGTATTTAATCCTAGACTCGTTCCAACACATCTCTTATTCTGATTTCTATTAACATACCACTAATCAATTCATATTCATGTGTTTATCATCAAAATAAAACTATTTTATGATTAAAATTCTTACTTGTTAGAAAGGTCTTGATCTCATTGTGATCCTTTAGGTTGCCTATAGGTCTTTGGAGTGTTTCTTAGGTTATAACTATGCAAATGAGGGAAAGATTACATTAAACAAGCTTATATATCCTATTTACGGAAAGACTTAACTATCCTCATCTTTTTATTTTATTTATCTTTATTCTTGTTTTATGCTAATTATTTAATAATTATAAATACACACACACACACACATATATATCGTGTATTTACATTCGCCACCCCTTATAAAAACTTTCATCCTTGAAAATTACTTAGGATTGGAAAGAGTTTTGAATACTTCCTTCTCATGTCTTCTTCTAATTCCTAAGTCACTTCCCATTTTGTTTGATTTGTCCATTGCACCTTGACATATGAAATTTCTCTCCTTAATACTTGCTCCTTAGTGTCAATTATTCTTACAGGCCTTTCAATGGATGATAAATTTGGCTGTGCCTTCAAATGTTCTATAGCCACTACTTGGTTTGGGTTTAGTACAAATTTCCTTAACATAAATATATCAAATACATTATTTACCCCAACTAGACTTGGTGATAAAGCCAACCCGTAAGTAATAGTACCAACTCTTTCTAGAGTCTTAAATGAACCTACGTATCTTGGATTTAGTTTCCCTCTTAAGTCAAATTTGATTATGCCTTTAGTTGGAGATATCTTCAACAAAACCTTCTCCTTCACTTGAAATTCCAAGGGGCATTGCTGTTTGTCAACATAACTTTTCTAGCAACTTTAAGCAGATAGAACTCACTATCTTATCACCCTTACCTTATTCATTGCTTCTTGTATTATCTCCAGCTCCATTATTTATCTTTCACTAACTTCATCCTAATGTAAGGGAGATTTATATTTCCTACCATATAGTACTTCGTATGAAGCCATCTGAATAGTAGCCTAATAGCTGTTGTTATATACTAATTCTACCACGGGTAAGTGATCACTTTAATTACCCCCATAATCTAAAGCACATGCTCATAATAAGTCTTCAAGAATTTGAATGGTTCTCTCAAACTACCCATCTATTTGAGAGTGGAATTTAGTGCTAAATTGTAATTTAGTACCTAAAGCTTGACATAGACTTTACCAAAACTTATTTACAAATTGAGTAAACTTGTCAAAAGTAATAGTGGCTAGCACACTATGTAATCTAACAATCTCCTTGATGTACAAGCTTCTTTAATCTACAGTCTACCATAATTAGTAAGAAATAGGCGAGCTTAGTTAATCAGTCTATAATTACCCAAATTGTATCATATTTCTTCTTTGATCTTGAAAAGGATGTCACAAAGTTCATAGTTACATGTTCCCACTTCCATTTAAGTATAAGAAGTGGTTGCAACTCAACGGCTGGTCTTTGGTGTTCAATCCTGATTTGTTGGCATGTTAAGCATCTGGATATAAATTCAACTATCTTTTATTTCATATTTCTCCACTAATAATGATTCTTCAAATCTTTACACATTTTGGTGCTTTCGGGATGTATAGTGTATTTTGAATTATAGGCTTTTTTCATAATCTTTTTCTTTAGTTGCATGTCTTCTTGAACATAACATCTCATGCCATATTTAACTATTCCTCCAGCATCTACATTAAATTTTGTGGTTTCAACTTATTCTATCTTGCTCTTGATCTTCGAATTCCAGAATCTCCAATTTGTGCTACTTTAATTCTATCAATGAGGGTTAGTTGAATATAAAGAGCAACCAACCTATTTCCCACTTCATGTGTCACTAAATTCTAACTTACACATATCTTCTAATATTTTCCTCTAGGAGGTGATTAGAGTTGCAATGTTGATTTGCTTCCTATTACTGAGGGCATTTGCTATATGAGCCTCCCTAAGGTGGTAATGAATCTCTACATCTTAGTTGTTTATTAATTCTAATCACCTTCTTTGCCTTATGTTTAGGTTGTTCTATGTGAATAAATATTTTAAGCTCTTGTAGTCTGTGAAAATTTTGCATTTCTCACCATACAAGTAATGTCACCACAATTTCAGCGTTAAGATCATAGCTACTAATTTTAAGTCATGTGTAGGGTATTTCTTCTCATAAGGTTTTAGCTAGTGAGGGGCATATACAATGACTCTGCCATTTTATATGAGCACACATCCCAAGCCTTAAGTTGATGTATCATTGAATAGTTCAAATTCTTACCTTGTCTTCGATAGGTCTAACACAAGAGCTATCAATAATTTCTCCTTCAATGTTATAAAACTATTTTCACATTCACCACTCTATATAAAGTTGGCATTCTTCTTTGTTAATTATGTTAAAGGAGTTGCTAGCCAAGAGAACCCTTCCACAAAATCTCTTTAGTAGCCAACTAGTCTTAGAAAGCTCTTAACCTCTATGAAAATTCTCAGTCTTAGTCAATCAATCACTGCCTTTACCTTCTTAGGATCTACTGATATGTCATCTTTATTTACCACATGTCTTAGGAAGGATACTTGTTCTAGCTAGAACACACACTTGCTGAACTTGGCATATAATTTCTCCTCCCATAGTCTTTTTAAAACTATTCTTAGATGTGTCTCATGTTCTTCCCTGCTTTTAGAATAAATGAGGATATCATCTATGAATACCGTTGCAACTAATGATACCTTGATCTCAAGTCAATTATGGAGAAGACTTGAGCTCTTTGTAATTAGTCAAATAGGTCATCAATTCTAGAGAAGGGTACTTACTCTTGATATTGACTTGGTTCAACTCCTTATAGTTTATACATAGTCTTATGCTCCCATCCTTCTTCAGAATAAACAATACTGGAGCACCCTATAACAAGTGACTTGTCCTGATAAACCCATTATCTTGTAGTTCTTGAAGTTGGATCTTCAACTTAAACAATTCAATGGGTGCCATTCTATAAAATGCCTTAGATATTGGTGCCATTCTCGGTACCAAATCAATGTAGAACTCTATCTTTCTAACTGATGGTAAGCTTGGTAAATTTTATAGAAAGACATCTGCATGCTCTTTTGCAACATAGACCTCTTCTAATTTCATAGTTTGTCTTATCTCTATTAACAATGCCGATAATTTACCTTTACCCCACAATTTAAATGTAGGAAGAGTTATAGGTCTCTATGCATTCAACTTGAACACTATTAGGTCTTCATTGGGGAAGTTAAAATGAACCACTAGATTGCGATAATTTATAATGGCATAACACTTAGACAACTAATTAACCCCTGAAATCATATCAAATTCTATCATCTTTAACACAAACATATCTACTGGCATTTTCTTTCCTTGTATTATAATTTCCACATCCTTACACATCTGATCTAATCTTCCTCTTGCTCTAAAAGGAGTATTTACAATCATAGCATCACCTAATAGCATAGGTTTCAATCTACACATATGGATAAAGACAAGTGATATGCATGAATGTATGGCACCCATATCAAATGACATATAAGCTATATTTGAGTTAATAAGCAATGTACCTACAATGGTATCCTGGTTTGGAGCATTTTACTATTGCTATTGTTGTAAGGTAAATACATGACCAAGTGCTTTCTATCTTAATCTTGAGTATTGAGGTCCACCTATTGGTCCTCAATAGGAAATTGTTGTGCTAGAAATTGTTAGGGTGCAGCCGTCTGATTATGAGAGGCATCACATTTAAAGGATCTGTGCCCCCTTTACTTACAAGTATAGCAGAAGGTTTGAGGGATGAATTCCTCTATATAATTTTTGCTAGGATGTCCTATCTTACCATGTACATTACTGTAATTCATGTGATCCCAAACACTTAGGACATCTCCTTACTAGTCTTACTTGTGGTAGTAGATGTAGTGCTAAAGGTGCGAACCTAGTTTAAAGAGGTGTAGGCACAAAAAATATAAGTTTGGGTTGATATACTACAAGCCATTCCCACCTATGGGACAGTTATTCCTCTATTATCCTCTTACTCTACTCCAAGAAATTCGCCTTGTCAACTACCTCTACATAAATAGTTAATTGAAAGGCTCCTATTTCATGCTAGAGGTTAGGCTATAAGTCTCTCACAAATCTTCTTGCCCTTGAAGCATTATCAATTCTAACAGCTTTAAGTAAGAACTTGATTAAGCGATTTAGCTCCACTTCATATGCCTCTATAGTTTAATTGCCCTACAAGTAGTTATAGTACTTAGCCTCCATCCTATTCTTGATATTGCTGGGAAAGTACTTCTCACATAATAGCTCCTTAAATCCCTACTACTAGATAGGAGCTCCTATTAACTTGGATATACTAGTTAACCAGTCTATAGCTGGTCCCTTTAACATAAATGCTACAAATTTGACTTTCCTATCCTATGGCACCATGAATGCCTCAAACGTCTTCACTATTTCATTGATTTAATGTTCTGCCTTTATTGAGTCATCAGTCGTAGATGAAACTCCTTTGCTAGCTAGAAAAATTTGTCTAGTCCACATGGTTCTTCTACAAACCTAGTAGGTCTCATGGCCTATTGTTATTGCTATGCTAACATCCCCACTAGAGCATTCACAATCTCTAGCAGTTGAGCAATCATGACGTTAGCTTCATTTAGATCTCCTTACTAAGGTGGTATTGGAGGATACCATTCCTCTAGAGTATCTCCACCTCATTTAGCACTAGATGAGCCCAACTTGGTGTTTCTTCTAGGAGGAATTTTGTTTGAGACGAGGCAATGGAATGGTTCCAAAAGTTAGAGTCAGTATGGCGAGTTAGTGATAGTATACATCTATGTATACTCATCTCTAAACATACATACATACATATATAACTAAAGCAAAAATTTAAAAGAAAGTACAACTATATAAAATAATTGAAATAAAAGAAAATAAATTAAACAATCATCTCGCAATTTACCTACTCTCTTTATTTCTTATTGTTCTTTAGATTAAGTGTTTAACCCTTCTAATGACCTCAACTTACTTTCTACTGATTGAAACCTATACTTATTGATTATCACCTAATTCTAAGGATCATTAAACCTAAGCTCTAGGGATTACAAATCTATATTCTACTGATCAAAATCTAAGATTTGATACCACCTAAGTTATAATGGCCTAGAACCTGGGACGTCACAACTTACCATGTGTCACTACTTAGTAGTGACATGCTAAGGCTCTAATTCTTCACAACACATTTGAACTTACTCATCTTCACTATACATTTATATGAATACAACTTCAATAATAGAAACAAATGACCCTCAAGTGAGTCATTCCAATCCTCATTATTTTAAATAAGTATATTGAACTCTAAACTTAAAACCAAAGTAAATAATTATCATCATATAATGGTTAATATAAATAAAAGTCTAACAACTATTTTCTAAATTCTCAAATCACTGACTTAAAACTCTATCAAGGAGTTCTTCATTGATTTTCTATAATTCCTTATCAACATAATAATATTGCTCTCTTCCACATTCATCCATGTAATGAACCACTAAGTTCTCATGCTTATCATAATCAATGTGTTCGTTATTCTCACCTTCAACTAAATAATAAAAAGGAATAAATTCAAGCCCAATATATGATTACCACATAAAATGGACATGCCATATAGTAATAATATCACATATTTATATATGCAACATTAATACTTAACATATCCAGTCATTAGAGTAATTATATTCACTTAATCCATAATCAACATAGGAGTATTCATGACCCTGTTTCACGTAGAATATTTACATATATATGATCCTAAATGGGAACTGCCATCATAGGCTCTGTCTAACCCTAATCTACCTTAGATCACTTTCATACATAGCTTCACTAGGGACAATGCAGCATACTGATGATTATGGTGCCCCTTAGGGATCTACAACTGTGAGCCCTTAGGCCAAGCCAAGCATAAGCAAAACTCATAATTGATTTCAATTTTCATTAAATTCATTAAAAAAAGTATGCTAGCAATCACAAGCAGCAGTATAAGGAAAACACGTACTTGGAATAGTGTTCTCATTGTAGTCTCTTACGTCTCTAAGAACATGACGTAGACTTATTCAAGTATAAAGAGCTAAACTTAGTTCTATTCTACAAGCAATCTAGGTTTACTAATTGATTAGGTATATTCTAATTGTATAATTCCCTTTCTCCAGGTCTGATCGTACATCTATCTTAGTTTAGAATCATCGAAGCATAAAATAAAATTAAAATATGAGTATTCTAAGACAACATGGTCATGTGAGAGGCCTTGTAGAGGAACATGGGCTAGAACACGATGATGCTAATGGCCATGTATGTTTCTTTATGATTTCATTATTTCAGCACTCTTAGGTACATGATAGTGTATCCAGTTGTATACCTTTTTGTGAATTTTTGCAATTTGACATGCTTAAGCACATAGGTGTATACTTTGTTTATGTACCCTTCTATACACATTCGTGTTTTTACATGAGAAGGTATATAAGCATGTATCTAACCTTGTATAACACTATTCATCACGAATCTTTATTTCCTCTCTCTAATTTTGTTCCTAAGCCTCATTTATATGACTCTAAGCCTAATTGATCAATGTATCTACTAATTCTAATGCATAGTTTAGGTCTTGTACACTAATTTGATTCAGAATTGTGCTCAAAATCCTCTAAGTATTTGATCCTATGCTCGTTCCAACACGTCCCATGTTTTGATCTCTATTAACATACCACCAATCAATTCATATTCATGTGTCTATCATTAGAATAAAACTTTTTGATGATTAAAACCTTTACCTATTGGAAAAGGGTCAATCTCATCATGATCCTTTAGGTTGCTGATAAGTCTCTAGAGTGTTTCTTATGTTGTAACTACGTAAATGAGGGAAAAGGAGGGAAACACTAGGTTTAATAAGCTTAGAAAAAGACCTAATTGTTCACGTCTTTCTATCTTATTTATTTATTTACCCTTAGTCTTATTTTATGTTAATTATTTAATAATTATAAATATAGATAAACCGTGTATTTGCATTTTTTTTCATGAAGCCAATTTTATTTTTCATAAATATTAAGCTAAAGCATTTATCTGAGCATATAAATACTCATAGGTAACCCTAATCACACATTCTCATTTAGGGAAACCTTATCTACATACACAAAAATTCCATCAAAATTGTACATCTAATCTAAAAATATATGGTAAGTGGACACAACCCATCTCTTTTCCATTGATTCTCTTTTAATGATGGTGAAGCAGTGATAGGAATCAAAATTCGACAAGGCATATCATTTAGGCAAGAACTAAAGGATTTCGAATCTTGGCGATGAGGGGCTATTTTGAGCAAATCGACCCTGGAATTATTCATTTACTAACCTCTTTTATCTTATTCATATATTATATATTCTAATAGGCACACTTATCATATTTTATAGGGCGATGGACAAACTCACTCAAACTTAGCTTGTGGGTTATCCATGAACCGACCTAAACCGGTGATGAGTTGGGCTGACGAATCCTATGGAAGAGCTTGCATGATGAAGACTATTTTCTTTTATTTTGTAATTGTTATTTGGACTATTTTATGTTTTATTTTCTTTTAGGAAACTTTCATTTTGATTGTAATTTCCATTTAAGACCGGCTACCTTAAAAGTGGCAAAGTTGTAATTTTTGTGCATTTTCTAACCCTAAAGGGAGCAAGTATAAATACTTACTCAAAGTAGGGTTTGAGGAGGCCAAAATTTTCAAAATTCACTTCACATTTTCGTGAGAGGGCTTAGGATTTCCTTAGATCCAATTTCTCTTATCAATTTCAATTTCCAAGAGTTGAAATTGTAGTGAGTGCAATAAAGGGCAATTGTGAGTAATATCAATTCCTTCTTTGTTGTGTTTCCTTTTCATCACTAGTGAGTCATATCTAGGGTTGATTTAGATGTTCTTGGTCAGATTTTTTATTGCAATTGTGATCAATTATCATGTTATAAGATTGAATGTTTTAATATTTGTTATCATCATCAATATTAGAATCATTTATGACGTGAATGGTTATTGTTGGAAGAGGAAAAAAATCACGGCATTAGATCTAGTCTTCTTGGTGTAATTCACGTGGATTTCACTTTTTTCTATTGTTATTTGGAGAAGATTAACCTTGTTGGATTGTTGATTGCATCTTTGGACATTTGGATTTCATCAAAATTCCATTAGGGTTCACGCAATTTCCTAGTCCAATTGAACCGGTTCATATGTGTGAGTTGAGGCTGTTTCTTTGAATCATTTGCATGTGCTTGGGCTTGGTTTTGAACACATCATCTTTTGGTATTAGAGCTATATCTAATTTGGATACTTAAGATTGATCACCTCTCGTTGGAAGAATTGGTTACAAACATTGAGATTTGACACCATTGTTCATGTGATTAAGACTAGTTTGATTGACATTGCTTGTTTGTCTTTCGAATTGGTTTTGTATGTGCTTAATCTTGGTTTTAGGCACATCAAGCAAAGGCTTTAGTGGTTGTGGCATAGAAAAAACATAAAGTGCTAGTAGGAGCGAATGCAAGGTTCAATTGTTAGAGCAATTCGAACAAGTCATGCAATTCTTGTAGGATACATGTGTTTTTGCTCCAATTTAGGAGGATTGAGGCTTTGAAGTGTTAATCTTGGATTTAGTGTTGTTAAATGATCAAATTTGGAGAATTAAAATGGAGAAATGAAGGAGAAATTTCCTATTGAAATGTGATAACTTGGATTAGGTATCAAGGGGGTGAATTCAGTATCAATGTGATAACCATAGATGTTGTTTAATTGTAAATTCAAGAGTTGTAATCTCACTAAAAAATGAAAAATTAGTTAAAATTATGGGAACTTCTATTGTTTGGTTCAATTATGTCAAAGAGGCTATACGTTTTCCTAGAAGAAAATAATTTTAGGTGATTGTGTGACAAACTAAAGAGCAACTAGAGTTATAGTCAAAGTTGCAACTAGAGTTGTGACCAAGATTCAAACCAAAGAGCAACTAAAATTGCAACCAATGGCAATCAGACTTGTAACCAAAGTTATAACTAAAGAGCAACTAAAGTTGAAATAAGAGTTGTAGCCAAAGTTGTCACCAGTAGCAATTAGAGTTATAGCCAGTGGCAACTAAAGTTGTAACCAAAGTTGCAACCAGATAGCAACCAAAGTGTAACCAAACTTGTAACAAATTAACAACCAGTCTCGTTTTGAAGAAAAAAAATAATAATAGTAAATAAATTAATACAAAATAAAATAAAATAAAAAATGATTTATTTTTAATGTAATATTTATAAACAACATTGCTTATTAAACCAACACCTACTTCATGTACATAAATTATTTTCTTTTACAACTTAATTATTGGTTAGTTTATTATATATAATTACATGAGTATAATAAAATAAATAAAAATGTTAATAACAACAACTTGATGAATATAGAAAATTGTAAATAAAGAATAAGCATGCAATAGGAATTAAGTTAGCAAATTCTAGGAAATGCAATAAATAGTTAAGTTTAGTTATAATAATCGTTGATTATCATGTACTATGTTGTTATTAAGACTTAAGGTTCTAGAGTTTTAGTTAACCATTAAAAACCTGTTTCCGGTACTTGTTTACTATATTTGCTACTTGTAATTGTTAGCATAATAAAATAAATGAACATAGCTAATATTAGACTTAAATATGTGTGTTGCGTAAAGTTGGCTTGACCTAAAGGCCCTAATGATTGATATACAACATTATCCCTGATGAAATTCTACATCAAAATGAATTGGGATAAATTTTATGAGTTTTGAGGCCAAAGGTGGAAATTCCCAATATTATTTATAAAGTTGGGGCCAAAGGTTGCAATTCTCAACCTAAGATTATATATATGTATTATATGGTGTGGTGGGGTCATGGGTATCCCCTATGATGTTTATTGGCTAATATAAAGATAATAAATGAATTGGTTGCATTTTATTACTGTGCATTCTTGTGTGCTTGTATGTTGTGAATTGAGTGACATGCATATGAGCTTGTGGTACTTACATATTAGGTATTAGCTCACCAAGTGTAGAGATTTTTTATTTTTTAAAAGTATTATATGAGCTTATATGTGGTGATCATAACCTCAATTTTGGGAGTTGGTTCAATGCTAGAGTATTGAGACATGCAATGAAATAGGTTTTTATAGGTTCCTTTCAATTAAATTAGATTAGATTTTAGATAATATAGGAAATTTTAGAATTTTGCATATTACCAAGTAAATAGAAGATATGGCTATGTAATATTGATGATTTTATTTTATATTATGAAGATATACAAATACTTGTGGTTTAAAACTGGTTAAAAGTCTTAGTGTGTCATTAGTTAATAATGATACATGATAGGTTGTGATATCTTGAGTTTTGAGATATTATATTGAGGAAAAGTATGAAAAATACGGAAATATGATAAAATAGTTACTTTTTTATTTATTTCATAATGAAAGAAAAACCTAAATAAAATGATACATCTAGTAGCCTCGCACTACTTGATTTAGATGATGTGTAGTGGAATCACACCATTAAATAGAAAAGAAAAGGCAGCATACTGATTCAAAAATAATTTTATTCAATATCATGTAAATCTCTCTTTAATTGATTCCAATTTTTGTCTATTTATAAGCATAATAAAGCCTAATATCCTACATAACTAATTTTTGAGACAATTAGAAGATAGAAGAATTAGTATCTCAAAAATAAAATACAACTTTACCTAAATCTTAACAATAAGAAATTAAATTTAATCAAATAAAAGATAAGATTAATATTATACCTAGCTTAGATAGCAAAAAATAAAATTAGATCTACTTTCTTTTCTTGTTCTGCATTATTGAAACCTTAACTTATTTAATGAAATCCTAACACTTGGTAAAAGAAAACATAGAGGCTCCCCCTCCTTCCTTTTGGCATCGCTAGTGTCCTTATATTTCCATCATCACTTAAGTTTTTCCACAAACTCTGAACTAAGGAAATTCTAAATACGAATAAATTCATGGTGAAAAGATTTAAACTCACATTAATATGACATTCTACTCAAGGAAAATAAAAAGGAAGAAAATGTTTGGTATAGAAGAAATCAAGAAACAAAGTTTTATGGTTAGGAGAATTCCATGAGTTATCATGCTTCCTAGTGAGATAAGAATCTTAAACCTTTAACCTTGATAGAGATATTATGAGAAAATTAGGGTCAAACAATCACTTAGGTTTGTAATCATAAATTCTAAGAAGACAAAAATATGAAATTAAAATTTGAATTATACTAATGTTGATTTCAAAGTTATTAATGTAAAATTCATAAGGATTATAGAAATTTAGAATGAATCAAAGAATAGGGTGACATTATTAAAGTAGGTGTAAGTGGAATTATGATATTTTGTAATTAATGGTATTTTGAAGATTATAGGATTGAAAAAGTGATGGAAGGCAAATTTCAAGGTATGAAACTCAACACATGTTGCTTTAGATCAAGTCTCTAATAAGAGGAGTTAATAAAATGGGTATAAAAGGTAAAAGTGTCTGACCAAATTAAGAAGTGGTTGATCATGTAGTAAATTCAAACAACCAAATTTGTGAATCAATCAACAAGACTTGAAAAGTAGTTAACCATTTTGTGCTTTATAAGCATCCAGTCAACTTAATTTGATCTGCAACTGATTGATTTAGACTATTTTTAGAATTTAGAGTTAGAATTATGATCTATTACTACAATTAATGTATTAATTGATTATTTTGTGCATAATTATATGGTTTTCATTAGAGTTTAATTATTTATAAGTAGGTGAATTAAATCTAGGTGCAAAGGTTATTATTATTGGTTACTTGTGCACATAGGATTAAGCAAACAATATGATAACTTCCAATTGTTAAAGTTTTACTATTTGTTATCATAGCTAATTAATTGGAGAAGCGAATCATGAACTAAGTATTCATTTTGTCTTAAGGTTTGGACATTGGGAAAGTAGTGGTAGATGCTTTAGGTATTAAGCCACCACATGTGGGTGGATAGGTCGTTGATATATGGTTAATTACTCTAACACAATTTAAAAATTCTAGAGGGAATTTATATCAAGTTACATTAGACACAACTATGGATAGCTATAGTGGATTGATTGACTAGTAGCTAGTATGAGTATTGCACCTCTTATGAGACAATTTTACTTTTGAACTTTAAAAATTAAATGTTCTAATTTGACTCATAAACTATAAAGATCTATACATTTTGGTCTGGGATGGCAAAGTTGCTTGTGCTTATTATCCTCTAACTAAACTAAGAAGACTAACTAAGCCTTTTGTATTCGACTTGAATTACATGTGCATTAGTATATATATATTATATATATATATATATATATATAGTAAACAACTGGTTTGTTATATGTATGCATTTGCATGTAGTTTTTTACTATTAAGCTTTGTAGTTCCGCTATGTTTGAGATATTAAATTTAAGGTACAAGCCATTTATAAAAAATCTAACAAGCATGATTATCTTTGACATTACCAATGCTGCTAGTACACCATATGACTTCAAACGATAGAAGAATTTAATTTAGAGTTATGTAAAATAAGAATTTTCTAGTTAAATAACATTTTGGGCACTATCTTAAAGGTTAAAAAATATTGCATTCCCTTCAATCTTATACTTTATGATAATTTTTTAATTTTGAGATAATTAATTACTTGTGAGAATTTAAATGGGAATTATACATTTATATTTTCTAGACAGTAGTGACTAGTTATGAGCATTACGTTTTCTTGTGTGAGTACTTTGTTAAGTATTCTAAAATAAGTTTTAATAAAAACAAAAAGGTCATAAGATATCTAATGAATTTGTTATAAGTGTGTCAAATATAGTATTAATTCTCATAGATACCTAGGCAAATAATAGGTTGTAAACACTCTATCTAATAGTTAGCAAGGCAATTTATTAGACATTTTAGTAGATAGTTTGATACTAATAATCTATTATACGTTTCAGTAGACACTTAAATAAATAGTTTGATGCTTTGATTTGGTTTTTCAATATGTATTCTCATATAATTATTATCTATCTTCAATATAAGTTTAATTTATTTGAAGCCCTAGTTCAAATAATTAAGTGTGTTTGGGTGCTACACTTAAGGTGGATTAATAATTTATTGAAATTTTCCTTGAAGTCCGTTTCACGAGTTTACAAAGTAGTTTTTAATAAATAATAATACAATACTATTTTTTATTTTATAAAAGCTGATTGATGAAGACATTTAAAGATTTATCTCGACATAAATATCAATAAATGAAAAACAAGATAGTGATAAATATAACAATTATGGTTATCAACTCAAGCTTATCTGGATAAAGAGGGATCTTTTGTTTTCAAACTGAAACTCATTTGTATAATGTTTAGATGAAGATATCTATGGATAACAAGGAAAACTAGGAGTTCAAAATTTGAACTCATTTATACAAGGTTTAGATGATGATATCTATGAATAACTAAGAAAATTAGGAGTTCAAAATTTGAAAAAAAGGTTAAATTTTCAAACTCCACAAATACATGGATATTAATCTTATCTATGCAACAAAGAAGCCGTTAGAAGACTCTATGCACAATGGAAGGCTTCTATCGACAAAGAAGCAAATATATAAACTAAAGATTTTGAGTTCAAAAGAGGACACAAAAAGAAACAAAAAATAGAATAGAATAAAAAAAATTACAATTATTTGTTTTTTTAGGCTTAAACTAAACAATTGATATTTTCTCATTCTTGTATAAACCGTCTTTACTTTTTCATGTAAAATTAGCTTAAAAAGTGAGGTTACAAAAGTTTTTTAGTTTATGTTTAATCGAGTGGTAGGCTAGAAAGATAGAGCTAGAGCTATTAGTGTTTGTAACACTCCTTAGCTATTGGAATAGTAGGACAACTGATGTGGAAGACTGGATCCCCAACATTAAAGTTGGAAGAGAAGATGTACTTAATAAGAGAAACCTCTATACATCATCGTCTTCTTTATTTTCATTGCATATTATTTTCTATCATTTTCTTTTTGCACATCACGTACATTCTTTATAGCTATTGGAATAGTAGAACAACTGATGTGGAAGACTAGATCCCCAACATTAAAGTTGGAAGAGAAGATGTACTTAATAGGAGAAACCTCTATACATCATCGTCTTCTTTATTTTCATTGCATATTATTTTCTATCATTTTCTTTTTGCACATCACGTACATTCTTTATTAGAAAACAGAATTTGAAAAGTGATGATTTAATTAATTAAAATCTAGTGAATTTTTTAATAAAAAATCCCCCCCCCCCACCTCCCCCCTCTTGTTTGCCGTTTCTGGACCTACATACCACTATTAGTTTACTAGCCATTTGAAAGTTCTGGACATAGTACAGTAGCAACACAATTTTGGCATAGTATTTCTCGAGCAAAATGTGAAAGTTCACAAGTTTAGCACAATCTAATTTTTGAAATTTACTTTTAAAGTGTTGCTACAGTCCACTAGATAATTCTAATTTTTTGTGCTTGATAACTTTTTGTAATTACTATATTTATATAAATTTATCAAAATATAATGATAAGGGAAAACAAGTGATTTTTACAAAGGTATGGGGTGATTTGGTCATTTCCTCGACAGGGTATATAAACCCAAGTTGACCTAGCACTCCTCCCTTTTACCATTTGCACTACAGCAACCTAAAGGAACACTTTCTAGAATACAAAGGCGATCTAGCAAACCATAAGAATGACCAACTAAATTATATCAGCTAAGAATTTCAATGGTCAAATTAGTATATTTGATGTTAGAATTGAGGAATTTAACAAAATCTATTATGTGATTTCATTAGAGTTGGGATTGATGAAAAGGGCAAAATGAGTGTAGAAGCAAGCGATTAAGGGTTCAATTTATGGAAATTGACATGTAAGTTTACTAATTTGCTTAATGCATTAGGAAATTACAAAATTTAGGGTTTAATTAGAATTAACAATAATAAAAATATTAGATTTAAGAATGAATTGGAAAAGTGGAAATAGGGTTTGTGAAAAATAGCGTGATACACGAGCAAGTACACATCCATGTATTTGCTCATGTAGAAACACACAATGTGTATAGAAAGGTACACGAGCAAATTGTACGCTTGTGTACTTCGACATGTTGAAATATGGAAACCTATAGAAAGATACACAACCATCTACATGACCATGTACCTAGGCATTCTAAAATGCCAAAATATATAGAAAGGTACACAACCAATTATACGACTATATGTCCCAACCATGTCAAAGTACCTTTCTATACACATTGAGCTAGTCATCTTCGATAGGTTCATTAAGGTAGCAAAGGAGTTTAACTTTAAGATGGTTGACCCAATTAAGGTTGAGGATTTAGTGCAGGAGATTGAAAATACATTTACTGTTTTCCAAATACCAAAAGATAGAAAGGTAAACTATGCTGCATTTATGCTAAAGGGGACTACAGTAAAATGGTAGGCATCAGTTCCTAGACAGGTAGGAAACTGTATAAATTGGACGGTGTTTAAAGAGTTGTTTTGTTAGAGGTACTTCCATAGTAGTTCTAGAGATAGAATAGAGAATAAATACTATAATTGTGAACAAAGAAATAAGACAGTGGAACAATATAAGACGGAATTGAATCACTTAATTTAGCTTCTACCCAAGAATGTCCGTGTTGAGGACAAATTCAAGGCCAAAAGATTTTTAAGGAGATTAGAGCTAGATCTCCAACATGAGGTGTGGGCCTTTCAACTGAACACGCATGCTAAAGTTGTCGATTGATCCACGCAAAAAGAGATATAAAATAAGCATGAATAAATATCGGCAAGTGTACCGGATCGAATCAAGCAATATAGTGAGAGAAGAGTGTCGAACCACGAAGATTGATTAAGTAATAGACCTATATCAATTTCTACTATTATTTAGGCAATGATATTTGATGAGAATCAAATGTGAATGAATTATACTAAATGCGCAAAAAGAGAATTGTGTTGAAAAATGATGAATTGATGGTGGGAAAATAGAATCCACCCTAATTCTACTAATCATATTGCCTTCAAGTTATAATAAATTATAGCTATATGGATTTTCACAAGAAATTGACAAAACCTTAATCCTTTTTTAAGTTTTAAAGTATCATAACCCCAATTAAATTTAAAAGCTCCTGCTAATTAAAATCAATGGAGGATTTTAATTTACGATCATAAATTTCCCAATTATATGATTGCCTAATATCTTTAAAATAATTTCTCCTAATCCCTTAGTGAAAAATTAAATAAAAATATTGCATGAAACATTTAGGTCAATTTCTAATAAAATTCAATAACACCACTTCCGCATAAATTATTAAATCTTACTTGGGAATTCCTAATAAATCTTAAATTTCTCTTTCGAGTCATTTAAATTCCTATGCATTGATTTCAATTGCAAAATACAATTCATAGTAGGACTTCTCATATGAAAATTCCGCATATCTATATGTCCTATAACATGAATACAATAATCATTTTAGTTGAATTATGGCTTCATCATGTTTCCCACAAAGATGATTTAGAACATTATGGTGTGGATTGCATAAAAACAATTGAAATAAATAGGTGCAATGGAATTCATATTGAATAATAAAAATAAACTAGTAAATGGCATAAAAGAAAATAAAGTAAATGAAACAATTGCTATAATCTTCAAGAGTTTATAAAACTTCAATCTTCCGAAATGATTCCTAAAATTCTTTAATTGAAAGCAAACTTCAACAAAGTAACATTCTTTCTTCAAACTAAAATTTAGAATAACATGAAATGTAAAAGAATTAAAGAGAAGATAAAATCCTAAAGTTCCTAAGGGAATTCTAATGATTCAAAAGATCAAAACAAGTATGCCTCCCAAGGTTCACACAAGGGGTCTATTTATAGATCCAAAGAGGAGGAGGATAAGGCTAATCTGTTGAGGAATTGAGTCAGCAAATCAATCAAGATAAGATTTTGGAGAGATTTTCGCATGAACATCCGAGAAACAGTCATGGTCGGCAGCCTTGAATGCAATTCTTCACTTGCTTCTTCAATTTTGTGAAAAACTCCTCCAATTAACTTGTATTTTACTTTTAGGTCCTCAAAACCTGAATTTTCACAATAAACACCATTAAATACCGTTTCTTTATATTTTCTTCTAATATTGAAATAAATTTAATATAAATCCCAAAAGAAAATATAAGTATAATGTGATCTTATCAACATCCTCACACTTGAACTTTTGCTTGTCCTCAAGCAAAATAATTGAAATGAATAAGAGAAATCTGTCATTGAACTTCTGGTGCCCATTGTTCTAACCATACTAAAACTTGTAACTAGAATAATCTAGTTGAAATTTAGTAATTAATCTAAATAAAACAGATTTTTAATCCTAGTGTTTAACAATTGAATTCTTCTTCAAAAGAAAAATACTTAGTCCATAAGAAAAAACATTCATTTAAACTTCATTGGTTATTTGAAAGTATAATCTCCCTCAATTTTACTTCTCTAAACAAGATAACACAAAGTGAAAGCATATGGTATCCATTTTTTTTCCTAAAATTTCTCTCTCTTAAATTTAGACTTTATTTCACTTATTACCCTGTATTCAACATTTTCTTTTTTATTTGCCTTAATTGACAGCGGAGTCAGACTTCACTCTTCTGAGGGACCAAAGCCTGCCCATGTCAACCTGGCTTTCATTAAGGTACTAAATTTTTTGCTTTTTCGCCCTTCTCGTTATTGTGAGTTCATTGAGTCGGCACATCCCGAGCTCATCACCTAAGTGACTAGGTTTTAAAGGGACCCCTACGAACTCTTCCTCACACTAACATTTAAGATTGGATACTCTTAACTCACTTTCCTGAGTCATTGGAGTAAAGGCTCTAATTGCTTTTTTTTTTTTTTTTTTTCGAATGAATGAATATTAGTTAAGACTATTTTTATAAGGGATCACTAAGTAAAAGATTTCCTTTACCTCTTTCACTAGGTGTTAAGGTATTCTCAAAGAAATTTCAATAGAAATTTATCCCAACCAATTTTTCCATGAAGTAAACCTGCTTGTTTTTTCAACTTAAGGACTCAATTTTTTTTTCTCTCAAATATGAAATTCAAAGGCTAAACATAGGGTAAATCCGTTCTCTAGAGATTTTACTATTATATTTTAACTATGTAAACCAGTCACAACAGTTGGCGAGTGGGGCACCAATCTAAGTCAATTTCAAGATTTCATTGATGATAAACACTTAAGGACATAAATAAAGCATGAGAATTGCAAGTTCATGATGTGTGCAATCAATCATTATACTTCTACATTTATAATCCCTTCCCCACACTTAAATTGGACAATATCCTCATTGTTCCTATAATAGCACAAAATTAAGGAAAAGAATGTCAATGTAAAAAATTTGAAAAACTGGTACTTCCCTAGTGTCAAGTTGTTCATTAGCAAGAAAATTCCTCCAAAATGTTTATCATCCCTTGAGAGTCTGTACTCCGCTATCCTTTTGAGCCGGCCTTTAATTGTATTGAGAGCTTAGGCCGGATGAAAGCTGGCGGCTCTTATCCGGTCTTGAATTCGAACTTTTTTTTCTAAATTTTATTCTATATTTTATATTTTTTTACTTTCTTTCTTTTATGTATATATATATATATATATATATCAACGAAAATAAAACACTAGTGCATACAAATATTGAGCATGGGCTGCCTCCCATGAAGCGCTTAGTTTATAGTCGCTAGCCCAACTTTTCCAGTTCATGTCCTCAAATATCCTAAATCCATAGCTGTGGCATTTCTATCAACATTTTCCCCTTCATAGTAATGTTTGAGAAGATAATCGTTTACTTTGAAAATACGGTTGTCTTCTGCCTTCAACTCAACTGCACCATAAGGAAACATATTAACAATTTCAAAGGGTCCAGGCCATCATGACTTCAACTTACCTGGGAATAGCTTCAAGCGGGAGTTGTATAGTAAGACCTTCTAACCAGGGAAGAATTCTTGCCTCACAATGTTCTTATCATGGCATCGCTTTGTTCGTTCTTTGTAAATTTTGGCATTTTCATATGCTTCTTCTCTCATTTTAGCCATCTGATTTAGTTGAAGCAATCTGTTTTTACCTGCAGCTTTCTTATCAAAGTTAAGGTATTTAATAGCTCAGTATGCCTTGTGCTCGAGCTCTACTGGTAAGTGACCCGATTTACCAAAAACAATCTTGTAGGGGGACATTCCTATAGGGGTTTTAAATGTTGTTTTATAAGCCCATAATGCATCATCGATTTTTAAAGACCAATATTTCCTGGATGCATTGACAGTCTTCTCTAGAATTCACTTAATTTCCCTATTAGATACCTCAACCTGTCCACATGTTTGTGGATGATAAGGGGTGGCAATTTTGTGAGTAACTCCATATTTTAATAACAATTTCTCAAATTGCCTGTTACAAAAATGTGTTCCCCCATTACTTATTATAGCTCTAGGTATCCCAAATCTTGAAAATATATTCTTTTTCAAAAATTCAATAACAACCCTACTGTCATTAGTTTGTAGAGCAACTGCCTCTACCCATTTCGAAACATAATCAATAGCTAAAAGAATGTATTTGTTTGAAAAGGATGAGGGAAAAGGACTCATAAAGTCAATTCCCCAAACGTCAAAAAGCTCAATTACAAGTATATTGTTTTGTGGTAATTCATGTCTTCTAGAAATGTTGCCAGTCCTTTGACATTGAGCACAAGACATGATGTAGTTCCTGCAATCACTGAACAATCTGGGCCAATAAAATCCACATGATAAAATTTTAGCTGCCATTCTTTCTACGCCAAAGTGACCTCCTGCCTCCCTAGAATGACAATGCTGTATAATGCTAAGCTGTTCACTTTTAGGTACGCACCATCTAATTATTTGGTCAACACAATTTTTAAAGAGATATGGTTCATCCCAAAAATAAAACTTCACACCATGTAAAAATTTCTTTTTCTGTTGATATGATAAACCATATGGAGTGATTTTGCCAACTAAATAATTAACGATATCAGCATACCAAGGTAATCCTTGGACTTCTACTGCATGCAATTGTTCATCAGGGAACTTTTCATTAATAGGTGAATCAAAACAATTAGATTCCAGATGGGATAAATGATCAGCCACCACATTTTCAATTCCCTTCTTATCTTTAATTTCCAAGTTAAATTCTTGTAGTAGTAGAATCCATCGAATTAACCTAGGTTTAGCATCAGCTTTAGCAAATAAATACTTAAGGGCAGCATGGTCAGTATATACTATGATTTTAGAACCTATCAGATAAGGCCGGAATTTATCGCATGCAAATATGGCTGCTAAAAGTTCTTTTTCAGTTATGGCATAATTCCTTTGGGCCTCATTTAAGGTTTTACTTGCATAGTATATTACATGAAATGACTTATCTTTCCTTTACCTAAGTACCACTCCTATAGTATAGTTGCTAGCATCGCACATCAACTCAAATGGAAGCTCCCAATCAGGTGGAACAATCACTGGTGCAGTAGTGAGATTCTCCTTCGATAGATTGAATGCCTACAAAAAATTGTCATAAAAAACAAAGGCAAAATCTTTTTCTAATAAATTACAAAGAGGTCTTGAGATTTTAGAGAATTCCTTGATAAATCTCCTGTAAAAGCCAGCATGTCCCAAGAAGCTACTGATTCCTTTCACTGTAGTAGGTAGTGGTAGCTTCTCTATCACCTCTACTTTTGCCCTGTCAACCTCAATTCCCTGCTTAGATACTTTGTGCCCTAAGACTATTCCCTCTCTTACCATGAAATGGCATTTTTCCCAATTAAGAAGCAGATTAGTTTCCTTGCATCTCTTAATCACACATCCTAAATTTGTCAGACATGTTTCGAATGACTTCCCAAAAACAGAAAAATCATCCATGAATATTTCAATAAAATTTTCTAACATGTCAGAAAATATGGACATCATGCATCTTTGAAATGTAGCGGGTGCATTAAAAAGACCAAAGGGCATTCTCCTAAAGGCAAATGTGACATAAGGACAAGTAAAGGTGGTTTTCTCCTAGTCCTCAGGTGCTATATGGATTTGATTGTAACCAGAGTAACCATCTAAAAAGTAGTAATAATCATGCCCTATAAGTTTTTCTAACATTTGATCTATGAAAGGGAGGGGGAAATGATCTTTGCGGGTAGCATCATTCAATTTTCTATAGTCTATACAGACTCTCCAACTAGTTACAGTGCGGTGGGAATTAATTCATTAGCCTCATTTTTTACTACAGTCATATCACCTTTTTTTGGTACAACTTGGACAGGACTAACCCATTTACTATCAGAAATTGGAAAAATAATGCCTACATCTAACAATTTAAGCACTTCTTTTTCTACAACTTCCTTAAGAGTTAGGTTAAGTCTTCTTTGTGGTTGTACTGTAGGTTTGCACTCAGCCTCAAGAAATATCTTATGAGTACAAATTGAAGGGCTAATTCCCTTAATATCCGCAATGGTCCACCCGATAGCTTCCTTATGCTCTCTTAGAACATCCAAAAGTTGTTGCTCTTGATCACCTGTCAAAGAAGAAGAAATGATTATTAGCAAAGTATAATCTGTTCCAATATATGCATATTTTAAATGACTAGGTAATGGTTTAAGCTCATGCACCGGGGGTTGTGTCAATGATGGAACTAGCTTCTTCTCACTTGTTCTTAGCTCCTCATAGTAGTGAGCTCGAATTTCTAATGCTTCTTCCACACATTCTTCAATTGGTTCTTAATCATCACTCCATTTATCTATATCCTTGAGAATTGATTCTATTGTCTCCATACCTACATTCTCTTCAATATTCTCATAGGAAACTTCATCAATAACATCAATTGTGTAACAAGACTTATAATCATCAAATTTCCTAATGGCCTCATAAACATTAAAAGTAACTTCTTCATCCATAACTCTCAAGGTCAGCTTACCTTGTTCCACATCTATCAATGCCTTACCTGTTGCAAGGAATGGTCTTCCTAAGATCATGGGTACCTCTCTATCTTCTTCCATTTCCAGGACTATAAAGTCAACTGGAAAGATGAATTTGTCCACTTTTACTAGGACAATCTCTACTATACCCTTTGGGTACTTGAAACTTCTATCAGCAAGTTATAGGGTGACATGCGTCTCCTTACATTCTCCAAGTCTTAGTTTTCTAAAAATGGACAAAGGCATTAAGTTTATACTTGCACCAGAATCTATAAGTACTTTATCAAAATGAAAATTACCAATAGTAAAACTTCCCTGATCTCTTTGTTTTCTTAGCAGATTGAATAAATTCTTCTGTAGGATCATAGAACACTCCCCTGTAAGCATTACAGGTTCATTCCCATCTATCTTTCTCTTCTTGGTGAGCAAATCCTTCATGAATCTAGCATATGAAGGCATTTGCTGAAGTGCCTCTACAAAAGGAATGTTAATTTGCGATTTTTTAAAGACTTCTAAAAATTTAGCAAATTGTGAATCCAATTGTTGTTGCTTCAGCCTTCCTGGGAAAGGAATAGGAGGAACATATGCTTTCACCTTTGGTGAATTTTTCTTTGGTTCCTCTTCCTTTTGTTTCCCTTTATCTTTCTTTAGGTTAACCTCATTTTCCTCAAGTTTCTTATCAACTAATTCCTTACCACTTCTTAGCATAATAACATTTACACCCTTAGGATTCAGCTCAGTATTGCTAGGTAAAGACCCAGATGGTCTATTACTCAACTGTTGAGACATCTGACTAAGCTGATTCTCAAGATTCCTAATGGTAGCTTGTTGATTCTGCAACAATGTGTCAGTTTTTTACATATAACTTATCATGAGTTCTTCCATTTTAGACTGACTTTGGTGAGAAGAGGTATTATGATTAGCATATTGTTGATGGGGGGTATTATGATTAGGACCTTGCTTTTGAAATCCAAGTGGTTTAAGTGCGTTGTTATCATTTCTCTATGAAAAATTTAGATGGTTACACCACCCTGGATTGTAGGTGTTTGAAGAAGGTCCTTGATTACCTCTTTGGAAATTGTTGACAAAAGTTACTTGCTCTCCATGGGATGAGGAGGAAAAGTTTCCAGATGTGCACTCAAGAGTTGAGTGTGGTCCTAAGCATAACTCACAACAAGAAATTTGGTTAACATTAAAAGAAGGTGCAAAGGTGAGTTTACTTACTTGGGCGGTAAGAGCTGAAATCTGAGCTGTTAAGGTGTCCATGTCATTGACAGATGCCACTCTAGACTTACCTCTTTCATGTTGCCGATTATGTGCACTAGAGGCCATTTCATCAATCAAAGCACTAGCCTCATCATATGTCTTACTCATTAGTGCACCACTAGAAGCAGCATCTACTAGAGACCTCAATGTCTCATCTAAACTGAGATAGAAAATCTCAATGAGATTATCTGGTAATCTATGATGGGGGCATTTTCTAATTGCCTCCTTGAATCTTTCCCATGCTTCATAAAGTGATTCACCACTAAACTTAGTGAAGTTTGTGATGTCATTTCTTAACCTAGCAGTTCTAGCTGGTGGAAAAAATCTCCTTAAAAATTTAGATGAGAGATCAGCCCAAGTGGTTACAGAGTCCTGTGGTAGTGAATTATACCAAGCCTTAGCTTTTTCTCTAAGTGAAAACGGAAAAAGTTGTAACCTAATTACATCATCAAATACATTATTCATTTTCACTATATTAAAATATTGAAGAAATACTGCAATATGCTCATTAGGACTCTCATTTGGATATCCTCCAAATTGATTTGATTGAACCATTTGAACGAGTGCTAGTTTCAACTCAAAATTGTTAGCTTAGATCGTAGGTCTTCTAATTGCAAGACCTGAAACAACAAGTACCGTATATTCCTGAAGTGCTCTACTAGCCCCCTGAATCCGATTGTTGTTCTCATCTGCCATGTCCACTTCTTTCTTTCTTCTTTGCTCTCTTCTAAGTTGTCGCAAGGTGCGTTCTATCTTAAGATTAATTCGTAGAAGTTCAGCACTTTTACTCTTGCGCATAAAAAACCTTCAAAGAGAACAGGAAACGATCACACAATGATAAGAAAAAAAAAAAAACAATTGCGCCTAAATTAACAATAGAATCTAAAAATGGTCTAATATTAATCAATCCCTCGCAACGGGGCCAAAAACTTGATCCATGCAAAAAGAGATATAAAATAAGCGTAAATAAATACCGGCAAGTGTACCGGATCGGATCAAGCAATATAGTGAGAGAAGAGTGTCGAACCATGAAGATTGATTAAGTAATAGACCTATATCAATTTCTACTATTATTTATGCTATGATATTTGATGAGAATCAAATGTGAATGAATTATACTAAATGCGCAAAAAGAGAATTGTGTTGAAAAAGGATGAATTGATGGTGGGAAAATAGAATTCACCCTAATTCTATTAATCATATAGCCTTCATGTTATAATAACTTATAGCTATATGGATTTTCATAAGAAATTGACAAAACCTTAATCCTTTTTTAAGTTTTAAAGTATCATAACCCTAATTAAATTTAATAGCTCCTGCTAATTAAAATCAATGGAGGATTTTAATTTACGATCATAAATTTTCCAATTATATGATTGCCTAATATCTTTAAAATAATTTCTCCTAATCCCTTAGTGAAAAATTAAATAAAAATATTGCATGAAACACTTAGGTCAATTTCTAATAAATTTCAATAACGGCGCTTTCGCATAAATTATTAAATCTTACTTGGGAATTCCAAATAAATCCTAAATTTCTCTTTCGAGTCATTTAAATTCCTATGCATTGATTTCAATTACAAAATACAATTCATGGTAGGACTTCTCATATGAAAATTCCGCATATCTATATGTCCTATAACATGAATACAATGATCATTTTAGTTGAATTATGGCTTCATCATGTTTCCCACAAAGATGATTTAGAACATTATGGTGTGGATTGCATAAAAACAATTGAAATAAATAGGTGCAATGGAATTCATATTGAATAATAAAAATAAACTAGTAAATGGCATAAAAGAAAATAAAGTAAATGAAACAATTGCTATAATCTTCAAGAGTTTGTAGAACTTCAATCTTCCGAAATGATTCCTAGAATTCTTCAATTGAAAGCAAACTTCAGCAAAGTAACATTCTTTCTTCAAACTAAAATTTGGAATAACATGAAATGTAAAAGAATTAAAGAGAAGATAAAATCCTAAAGTTCCTAAGGGAATTCTAATGATTCAAAAGATCAAAACAAGAATGTCTCCCAAGGTTCACATAAGGGGTCTATTTGTAGATCTAAAGAGGAGGAGGATAAGGCTGATCTGATGAGGAATTGAGTCAGCAAATCAATCAAGATAAGATTTTGGAGAGATTTTCGCATGAACATCCAAGAAACAGTCAAGGGTGGCTCAAGGCCGGCAGCCTTGAATGCAATTCTTCACTTGCTTCTTCAATTTTGTGAAAAATGCCCCCAATTAACTTGTGTTTTACTTTTAGGTCCTCAAAACTTAAATTTTCACAATAAATACCATTTCTTTATATTTTCTTCTAATAATGAAATAAATTTAATATAAATCCCAAAAGAAAATATAAGTATAATGTGATCTTATTGTCAATAAGGCCAAATACCCAGAATAAAGTAGGAAAATGATAGAAGAAAAGAGGAACCGTACAGTAAGGATTACTTTAAGTAAGAGAACCACCTCAAACATGATGGTACAAGGTAAGGGCAAGAGGCCCCAAACATTTTAGAATAAATCACAGAGTATTATAGCCCCTCTTCTACATATCAGACTAGTGCCTTTGGCACTTTCTATAGTAGCACCTACTATCAAATGCACCAAGTGCTATGGACCCCATAAACTAAGGGAATGCAGGTGGCCAGAAGGTGTGTGTTTATCCTCTAGGAAGATAGGATACATCAATAGACATCACAATGAGAGGTCAATCCCACTAGTATTCTATCATGTGTGTAAGTAAAGGAGACATAAAACAATTGACTATCCTTAGGGGTAAATAAGAAATTAAACAACCCTTGCTACATAGGTAGCAAGACCTCCAACAAGGACAAAGACTAGTAGTCCATAAGGAGGGGGCCCTAGATAAAGACTTCCCACCAAAGTATTTACTATTCAACAGTAACAGCACTAGGACATTTCAAACATGGACACCATTGCAAGTGTACTTTGGGTACACGCCGATAATACTTATGTACTATTTGATATTGACACATCTATTTCTTAGGTGCCTAAAAACTTTGTAAGTGAATGTGCATAAGATGTTAAAGGTATGGATGATAGTTTTGGCTATTAGCACTCCTTTAGGAGTTAGAGGGAAGATAAATAGAATCTACAAAAGAGTAGGAATAGAGATATAAGGCAATGTGATGCTAGTAGATCTCTTGATTCTAGTGATGGTGGAGTTTGACATTATATTAGAAGTCAATTGGTTGTTAGAATACCATGGCACCATTGAATATCATAACATAGTAGCATAATTCAACATACTTAAGGCAGATTACTTTAAGTATAAGTTAGAACTCTAAAGACTAATAGCATTACCCACTTAAGAGTTGTGGGAAAAGAATATGGTGGTAGCTGTAACTACTAAAGCTAGTGAAGAAACAAAATCGGAAATGATGATTTTAGTGAGAGAATTTCCATTTTTTTTCCAAAAGACCTTCTTAATTTACCGTTAGCCAGGGAGATAAAGTTTAGCATTAATTTAGTATAGGATACTGTACCAATATCAAAACTAGTATATAGAATGGTGCCAATCGAATTAGAAGAGTTGAGGAAGTAGTTACAGGATCTACAAGAAAAGGTTTTCATAAGACTTAGTGTATCTCCCTAGGGTGCACCAATCCTTTTTGTCAAAAGGAAAGATGGAAGTAAGAAACTATGCATCAATTAAAGAGAGTTAAATTGGGTTGCTATCAAGAATAGGTATCCTCTTCCAAAGAAAGATGACTTGTTTGACTAGCTACACCAAGCTCAAGTGTTCTCTAAAGTAGACTAGAGATTAGGGCACCACCAACGAGGAATTAAAGAAGAGGACATACAGAAGATGGCCTTCAAGACCCAATATAGGCACTTTGAATTTTTGGTGATGCCTTTCAAGTCAATTAAAGTGCCTGCAACATTTATAAACCTAATGAACAAAGTATTCAAGGATTTCTTACATAAATTTGTAATCATTTTCATAGATGATATCTTGATATACTAAAAAAGTAATAAAGACCATGAAGAACACTTGAGATTGGTGTTGGACAAGTCACAAGAAGAAAAACTATATGCCAAATTCAATAAATTTGAATTTTAGCTAAAGTAGGTAGTTTTCTTAGGTCATGAAGTTAACAAAGATGAAATATTTGTAGACCTAAAAAATGTAAGAGCTATAGTAGAGTGGCATAAACCGATGATAGTAACAAATATAAGAAGCTTCTTAGGTCCGACAAGCTACTACAAGAAGATTATTAAGGGATTCTATAAGATGGCAATTCCTTTCACTAGGTTGACATAGAAGAAAGTGAAGTTTGAGTGGGATGATAGATGTGAAGCCATTTTCCAGGCTCTTAAGGAGAAGTTTGTGTCAGCACCAATTTTAACACTACCCAAGAGCGGGGAAGAATTTACTATATATAGTGATGCCTTAGCCCAAGGGTTAAGATGTGTATTAATGCAAAGTGGGAAAGTTATAGCATATGCAATCCACTGATTGAAGCCTTATGAGAAGAATTACTTAACTCATGACTTGGAGTTGGTGGTTGTAGTACTAGCCCTAAAATTATGGAGGCACTACTTGTATGGAGAAAGATGCAAGATATTCACTAATCATAGGAGCTTGAAATATATCTTCACACAAAGGGAGCTAAACATGAAGCAAAGGAGATGGTTGGAATTGATAAAAAATTATGACTTGGAAATCCAGTACCATTCAAGAAAAGCTAATGTGGTAGCAGATACCTTTAGTAAGAAGAAATAGGGTAATGTTGTTACTCATCACTTTATAGTGGGAGCTATTGGATAACATGCATAAGTTGGATTTCGATATTTTGACTCAAGAAGTGGGAGCAAAAATGGCTACCTTACACATACAACCAACTAAAATGCATAGAATCAAGACTACTTAAATAAATGATAAAGATATCCAAGAGATTAAGGATAGGATGGAATAGGGTAAGGCTCTTGAATTCAATATGGACATGGAGAGGATCTTAAGATATGGAATAAGATTATGCATGCTAGGGGATGTGGAACTGAAGAAGGAAATAATGAAAGAGGTACATTGCTCAGCCTATACAATCCATTTTGGGAGCATTAAAATGTATAAAGACCTGAAGAGTCATTATTGGTAAAAGAACATGAAAAGGGAGATAGTTGAGTATGTAGTAAGATGTCTTACTTGCTAGCAAATCAAAATTGAGTGTTACAGGCCAATTGGAGAATTACAACCTCTTTTAGTACAATAATGGAAATGGGAGCACGTGATAATGGACCTTATTACGACCCTACCAAATACTAAAGAGAAGTAGGATGTGGTTTAGGTAATAGTAGACTGGTTAACTAAGCCTACCTACTTTCTACCCATTAATGTGTAATATAAACTGGAGAAACTAACCTAGATATATATTCAAGAAATAGTAAGATTACATGGAGTGCTAATAACCATAACCTTTGATAAAGATACAAGGTTTGTAAGCAGAATTTGGAATAGCTTACATAAAGCTTTAGGCACAAAAGTGCAGCTCATCATTGCATTCTACCCTTAGATAGATAGGCAATCTTAGAGGATCATTCAAATTTTAGAAGATTTGCTTAGAGCCTATGAGAAAGATTTTAGAGGTAAATGAAATAAGCACATACCATTGGTTGATTTTGCCTATAACAATAGCTATTAACCAACCGCTCAAATGGCTCCTTATAAAGCTCTATATGGAGGAAGATGTAGATCCCCATGACATTGCGATGAAGTAGGAGAAATGTAGATGCTAGGACCAAAATTGGTCTAAGATGCTATGGATAAGGTGAAATCGATAAAGTTGAGAATACAAACATCTCAGCTCTATTAAAAGAGCTATAGAGATAAGAGAAGACATCCCTTGGAATTCCAAGTAGGAGACAAAGTTTTGTTGAGAGTTTCTCCAACGAAAAAGGTGATTTAGTTTAGGTTGAGAGGAAAACTAAACCCGAGATATGTAAGCCTATTTGAAATCTTGGAAAAAATGGGTACTGTAGCTTACAAGTTAGCTCTTTCACTAAGTTTGGTTATGGTACATGATGTATTCTATGTATTCATGTTTAGGAAGCTTGTATCCAATTCGGATTAAATTGTAGCTTTGGAGCCTTTGAATTTGTAGCTAAACATGTCCTTTGTGGAAAGACCAATCAGAATTATGGATGTTAAGGAACAAGTGCTAAGACAAAGATTCCTTATGTCAAGATACAATTGACCGATCAGACTAAATGTGAAGTGACATGAGAATTCGAAGATTAGATGAGGAAGAAATATGATAACTCTTCTAAAATCAAGTAACTTCCGAGAACAAAAATCTTTAAAGGTGAGGAGGGGGGGCATAAAGAATGTAATTATCCAAAATTAGTATAGTTATATAAATTTATCAAAATATAATGACAAGGGTAAATATGTGATTTTTACAAAGGCAAGGGGTAATTTGGTCATTTCCTAGATGGGTATATAAACCCAAGTTAACCTAATGCTCCTCCTTTTTACCATTTGTGCAAGAACAACTTAAAGGAACACTCTTAGGAATACAAAGGTAATATAGCAAACCACAAAGATCAACTCGATTCCATCATGCAAGAATTTCAATGGTTAAACTATTATATCTAATGTTAGAACTAAAGAATTTAATGAATTTCATTACATGATTCCATCATAGCACGGATCGAGGAAAAGGGCAAAAACGAGTATAGAAGTAAGCAATTAAGGGTTTCATTTATTGAATTTGATAAGTAAGTTTACAAATCCACTTAATGCATTAAAAAATTAAAGATTTTAGGGTCCAATTAGAATTAGGAACATAAACATCAAATTTAAGAATGAATTGGAAAAGAGAAAATAGGGTTCATGAAGAATAACATAGTACATGGTCAAGTAAACACCTGTGTACTTGCTTATATAGAAACACGCATTATGTAAACAAAAAGGTACATAGACAAATGATATGCCCATATACTTAGGCAAGTCGAAATATGGAAACCTACAGAAAGATACATGGCCATCTACACGCCAAAATGCTAAAATCTACAAAAAGGTATACGACCAAATACACAACCATGTACCTAGGCATGCCAAAAGTGCAAAACACACACAAAAAGATACATGGCCACTATACATGACCGTGTATTGTAACTATACCAAAGTACATGGCCTAAAGCATGATCGTGTACTTGAAAATATTCTACTACTTGATTTATTTTCTAACTAAACAAACATCCATGCAACCTAGACATCTAGTAAAACCCTAAACACTCCATTAGAGTAAGAGAAGAAATCATACAATGATTAAGTGAATGGAATTAAGAAATGTTGATTATTCTTAGACTAATGCTAAGAAGAAATCACTAGTGTTTTAACCGATTATAGATTTACTTTAAGCTCAAGACTAGTTATGCTTAAGACTACGATTCCAGGTACATGTAACTTTAGTTGTTTCTTGTGCTTGTTAAGTTAGTATTATATTTGATTATGTTGGATAAATTGGTTTAGCTGGTTAAGTTGCTTGTTGATTATGCTTAGATCGGCCTAAAGGCCTGTAGTGGCAGATCCCTATAGGGCACCCTAATGATCCTTGTGTGACATTGTCCTCAGTGGAGTCGTATTTGGAAATGACCTAGGTTGGTTTAAGGTTTAAGGAATCATGGGTATTAGGGCCCGTAGTGGCAGTTTCCAACATCGTATTAAATTTTAAGTATGGTAAAAGTTTAAGGACTCATGAGTGTTGAGGCCTGTAGTGGCAGTTCCTAATACTATATTGAGTATTAAGTATTTTCTTATGTGTTTAATGGGGTCATGACTACTCCATTGATGTTTTGTAGACTTAAGTGAAACAAAAATTTGTTGTATGATGTTTAATGTGTGCATAGATATATGTGATTTAAGTTCTTACTTGTTCATGCATAAGTGTTTGTTAATTATACATACTAGGCGTTAGCTCACCCTTAGAAGATTATTTCTTTAGATGCATGTATAAAGGGATATGTTACTCATAAAGAGGCATTAGGATTGAATGTATAGGAGAGGGAGGAGCAATATTTCCATTATTATTATGGAGATTAATTGAGGATTGATTAGCTAAAGCATAGGAATTGTATTGAGACTTGTTATTGAATTTGAGAATTTTGGGAGTTAGAATAGTTAAATATTTTAAGTGATTTGGATTGACTTATTAAGACTGTTTTTCTTAAAAGTTGAAAGTTTATACAAGATGTATTTATATCATGTTGGAAGTATTAGATGCATATGATTGTGGTTTATAGAAATTACAAGATTAAATGGCATTAGAGTAAGGTAAGAGCCTTAACATGCTCTTGCCTGATAAGGGCACATGGTAAGTAATAGCTTCCTAGGTTTCAGGGCATTATACTTTTATTTGTTTATTAATTTTATATATTCATAATTTTTACATAAAAATTGGTAAATTTAATTTACAAATTTTAGTTTTATTACTATAATGTAAAAGTATTATGTATTTAAATTTTCATGAAATTCAATAAAATAACAAACAAACATTATTATGTAAAAATATTTCACAACTTCATACAATATTGTAGCATTTATCATAAATTTGTAACTTTCCATACCATCATAAATTGTCCTTAATGGTCATGATTTTAGTCAATAAAACATAAAATATCTTTTAAAATTTTTCGACTATTTGTAATTATTAGAAAAATCTTAATGATCAAATTTTGACACAATAAAATATAAATATTTGATTTTTTGGAAAAGCATACTTTGGTTCATAATTTTTATTTACTTTTCTATTTAAGTCATCAACCACTTTTTTTTTATTTAAATCCTTAACATTTTCAAACTCTTACAAACAAAGATTTTATTTATTAAATCTAGTAAGATTTTCATCTAATCGTAACACATATCAACTTCAAATCTACTTACAATGATTAAATTAACAAAACAATAATGTTAAATATATTTATTTCCACAATAAAATAAAATATGTTATTAAATATATTTATTATAACTATCTAATAAAAAAATAAAAAATACAAAAAAAAATTAAAAGTAAGGAAAATGTTGGAAAAAATTGTGTGTGCCATTGATACCTTGGCCAACTAGCCTAAGGCCAATTAATAGTTAATACATATCCAAGGTAAATAAAAAAAAATTAATGCATTTAATGAAAAATTTCTTTTGTAAGATTTTAAAATTGTTGAGACTTATGTAAAAAAATAAATAAATTTGAGGACTTAAATAGAAAAATAAGTAAACATTAAAGACTAAAAATATACTTTTTTAAAAAAAATCAAGTTGTTAATTTGTTATAATCTTTAAAAGCTACATAACTTATGTAGAGTTAATAACAAACCTATGTAGAGTCACATAAAAATTTGATAATTTATCCCACCTCATAAATTTACTTAAGAACTCTCTCTTTTTTTTTTTAATTTAAAATCTCAGTACATGTCATAAAAGCCATATAATTCATAAACTTTCTCATCTATTGATGGCTTGCTTCCCTTATTGGACCTCAAAGCCCAAAGTTGACCTATAGAAAATGTTTGCACATGCAAATATTGTGGACCATGAGAAAAGTGGCACAAATTTTGAGATCACCAAGATTCTAGCTATCCTTTTAGCAAGATATGCACCTCACTATAGTGTATATCCCCACACAATCGAAGGATCATAGGGTAGTGGTTACTAGCTGATGTGCCCTACAATTCCAATTGCAAGAACAACAAGACAATAGCATAAACACCAAACCAATCCCACAAAGGCATGATCAACAACAAGCACTTGAACCTTAATTCACGTGGATTCAAATTACTATAATCTCGAAATTGTGACTAGGATCAATATCAATTGTATAATATGTAAAGGATAACAATAAAATGAACTGAATTCCACTTAAATTGGAATTGAATCAAATATGAAAATTGGAACCTTAATTTACATGAAAATGAACAAAGTGTTACAACCAATTACAGCTAGATATGATGTACCAGAAAATAATTGGAATCAACTTGAAAAGGATTGATATAACTCACAATACTCCTCAAGCAAACTCGCCACAATTTCAATTGAAATTGATAAGAGTTGGGTTTGCGTGAAAAGGTCTCTCCTCATGGCAAGAATAGGTGTATTTTTCTTAAGTTCAAAAAGCTACTTCTAAACCCTACTTAGCAAGTATTTATACTTGCTCCAATTAGGTTAAAAACAATGAAACCAATCAAATGTTTGGTTCTCAAACACAAAAATACAATTACAAATAAGTCTTCAAAATAGCTGGTTCTTCACTTCCATAGAATAATTGTTGGATCGGTTCTTCTTTGATTTATGTAGGTCCATGAATAATCTATAAATTAAGCTTTAGTGAATTTATCCACCATCCTGCAAAAATCCACAAGTATACCTACTGGAATGCACAACAAATATGTAATAAAAAAGAAGATACTAAACAAATACTCTTGGGGTTTAATTGTTCAAATGGGATTCTCATCGCTAATTTTTGTAACCCTTTGGCTTTTGCTCTGATGATAGGTTCTGTAAGAATTAGATTCCTATCACTAGCTAATGAGAGTGCATCACCCTAGCCAATAAATGCTCTAATGCAACAATAGGTAAGGGATACGTATTCATAAACCCTAAACCTTATTATTTTGTTGTTGCTATGATGTGTTACAATTGGATTCCAATACCAATTAAATAAAAGAGAAACAATTCAATTCCAATTCCCACAATTGGTGTGATACCTAGTAATATAAGAACCCTAATTTGGCGTGAAAAAGAAGAAATAAAACAATCAATTACACACTAGATATGACATACTAATAATAATTGGAAGCAACTCAAGAAATATTGGTATATCTCACAATAATTCCTTAAGCCAAACTCGTCACAATTTCAAACGAAATTGATAAAAGTGGAGGCGTGAAGAGGATGACTCCCACGGCACAAAAAAAATCAGATATTGTAATATTCAAAAGTCCCTTACAAACCCTACTTTACAAGTATTTATACTTGTTCTAAATAAGACAAATTTAACAAAAGAATATACAAGTAAAATAACAACATATGTAGCTAGCTCTCAACAAAAGGAAATTACAAATAAAACCCTCATATGTGGCCGGTTTCTTTCAATTCCATGGAGCAATGTAGGACTGGTTCTTCTTTTGATAAAATGTAAATGAAATGAAGGTTGGTTTCACTTATCCCTATAGGTTCAATTTGATTCATAATGGACCGTGATATCTTCTTGCAAAAACCGACAAAATGTATCTGCTACAATTTAAAGACAAATTATTGTAAGATAAATAAAGATAACATGTGGATGTCTAGGCTCATTTATTCAAATTGGCTTCCTACTACTAGATCCAGAGGTTTGATTCCCATCATGCTACTTTCTCTCTACCCACTAAACCTTAATTGACTTAAGTGTTAGAGTTATCATACTAGAGCAAACTTTACTACCCCCAATTCATGTTTGCTAATTGTGGTGGCTCCTTTTTACTCCTAGAGCACGAAGACACCTTAGGCATCATCCGAAACCACCTTGCGAGAACTAAATGATAACATCATTAAATTCCCTCTAATTTCCATAAAATTAGTCGAAATTTCTCATTTTCCATTTTTTTCTTGGTAATAATACTTGAAAAATGGGATATCTCTCAAAGTGTTCCTAATAAATTCATCATTTACTAACATTTGAGCTATTTACATAAAAAAAAGTATATAAAATATCATCAACGCTCGTAAATTCCCACTAATGTGTTGAATCACTCTCATTTTATAAAACTACTCAAACTATTTGTTATTTGACTTTAAGATAGTGTTTAGTTGTTATCATTTAATGGTACTAGACTAGACAAAATTCTTAACCCAATGTTTGGTTTGAATAATAAATCTTGGACAAAAGCGACCTTAGGGTACTAAATGAAATTAAAAAAAAATTATACCACATGGCATATGATACAAAATTTTATTTTGCTAGACAAAATAAGCACATTTTCAAAATTTAAAATATTATTTAATGTTATCATTTTTTTTTTTTTACTATTGTACCCATGTTATATCTCTTTGGGTGAGTTCTTACATATTGATACCTAAATAGCTCTATATCATCATAAATATTTATATCTTATATTGTACATATAAGAGAATTATGCTGTATTACTTTTCTTGAAAAGTGCCATCTTTTTTTTTTTTTTTTATACTGCTCAATTCTACTTGCTATCTAAAGTTCTTTGAAAACGCAGTTGAAGTTTCACGCACGGGAAGTCAGAAGCTCCTAGTTCAGCCTCAAGCTCTTAGACATTGGTTTCTTCTATTACAAGCTTTCCCCTTACTCTGTTTGCAAGTTAAACTTCAATACAACGACAAACCACCAATATATCCCTTAAACATACATTTTCTTGAGACTGTATCTAATATTAGTAGTCAATAATAGCATTAATGTTTTTCGCTGTCCGACTAAAAGTTCGTTACAATCGGAAAGGGACTGACATCTACAGGAACCGTATATGTTGACGAGGCAGCTGTAGCTGCTCTCTAGGTTGCCTGCTTATATTCAAATTCAAGCAATAGGAAAACAATCTATCCCTATTCTTTCAATAGTTAATTGTCGTTGAATTTTATAATAAGCGTTTTGGACTTGATCAATCGACATTATTGCTGGTTACATTATATGTCTTCTCAAACATTTAATAATGTTGTGCTCGGTTCCCTTCCATGGGTTTTTCTTTTCATCAATCATTTTTTTGGCCGATTTGAATTTCTTCCTAATCTGCATATTTTTCGAAATTACAAACTTGTTTGAAAAGTCAAAAATGTTTAAATCGCTTTTTCACCAGAAGCTGATTTGAAGAAGAGATGCAGATTCGAGTGGGCTACCTTCCTTTGTTTGGACATGGAACCATATAGACACATGATTGAATTATTGATTTGTTGGATCATAGTAGCGTATTAGAAGGCTTCTTTGACTTTTTACGAAGCAAACAGTGCAAAGCGAAATGAGACTCTCTCTTCCAAAATAAAGACGTACCAATACAAACGGGGAAAAAAAGCATAAGATGCACCCATTACAAAATACCTAAGATGCCTTATAATAGTATACACAAATATATTTATTTTCCAATATGGAACCTTTCTACTCTAGACCTTTATTATCCAATATGGAACCTTTTTACTGTAGACCTCTATTTTTCAATATGGAACCTTTTTAATGTAGAACGTTTTATTCTAAAATCAAGCAAATCTACATCTCCAAATCGTCTTTATATAAATTACTATCTTTGTTATAATTATGATTACTTTTATAATCATTTTTAAAATAAATGGTTGTTTTTTTCAAGAACGTTTATATTAATATTAAGCAAATCTATAATTTTAAATCTTCTTTATACCAAACAGCATCTCTATCATGATTTTTAGGGCAAATTATAAATATACCCCATTTATGTTTCTTCAATACATTTTTAACCTATATCTTTGAAATTGAGATTTAAACTAACAAGTCTTTGGAAAAGTGCAATATGGTCCTTCGTATGATCATTATGCCTTGAAAAGATAATGAAAAATACTTTTGGTATTCCAGAATTAATTATTTTAAGGAAGGCTGAAATAGTAAAATAGTGTTTTGAAAGTATGTATTTCAAAAATTTAGAATTTAAGTTTTTAATTTCAAAAATAGATATTTTAAGTATACATGAAACAATATAAAAGACAGTCTATTGTTAATTTATCCTAACTATTCATCACTTTTACTATCAATTTTTTAGTAACTTTTATACTAAGATTTACTTAATGGATCAAATCATTCGAATGAACTCTCTAAGGTCACTTGGATTGTTATCATTTAGACTTTGATTTGATTTGATTATATTGAATTTGGAACCTGAAGCAAGGGATTGAACCAAAAAAAAAAAAAAGTGACTCCATCGCTCTCAATTTTTAAAATTCTCACCGATAAAAGAAAGTAATCAAACTCCAAGGCATTTGAGAGAGTCACTATTGTATCCTTCCTCATGAAAGGCTTATTGAAGACAACAGAAAATTATAATAATCCACAAAATTCATCATGGCCGTAATATACGCTGGGGTTTTAAGTATAGATAGAGAAATCCAAGAAGTCAACATTTATATATGCAGCAGCCAACCAAGCAATCACCGTGTTTTGGTTTGCGTTGGGGCCCGGGGGGGTGGGGTTAGGAAAAAGAAAAAGGAAGAAGGATACTGGAAGGGAGTAAGAAATCAAGTACTGAGATACTAAATGACTTTTCCTCAAGCAAGTTGGAGATTTTAACGAAGTGGAGCCTTATGCCACGAGTAAGCAAAGCTTAGCTTACTTTGGGGAGAAGAAATCCATCTAACCTGTTCGACAAAGCAAGAGATTCCCTGTCTGAATTACATCAACATATGGGAAAGGGAACGAAAATAATAGGAAAGGAAAAAAAATCAAACTCCACTATTGAGTTAGAGGGTGGAATTGAAAGGGAAAATATTATGGAAGGAGAAACTTCTTGGAACAGTCAAATCTAGCTTTCTTAGAATTTGTGATAAAGGAGAGGGAAAGTGGAAAACTGTTACTAGATTTTCCATTCTATATATATATATATATTTTTAATTTTTTTTTCTACCTTTTCACTTATAATTTTTATGAACAATATAAATAATTTTGTGTTATACTTTATTTTATCCTTATTACTAATTAAAATTCCTTTTACTATATTTATTTTATTATCCAAAATATTGAACAAAATCAGATACTCTCATAAGGTTTTTCCTCATGGCATTCTCCAATCTCATGGTAATGAGAGTCTATCTTTAGCTACTTCAGCCATTCGGAGTGTACCATAGAAGTTGTAAGTTCTCTCTCTCTCTTTCCTTCGTTTTCTTTCCCCCCCCCATCAGCGAACTTTATGCATTATTTCAACTTTAATTAACTAAACTTGATATATAGGCATGATGGTCAGGACAAATATTTCTAGACATTATCTATGGTGGTGTGGAAAAGTTTATGCACTACCGCCTCCTTTTTTATTTTTTATTTTTTAAATTTATTTATGCCAGCTCTCTCCAATTCATCAAGTAATGGTTGAAAGATCCTAGGCATACATGATGAGCATCGAATGGGACGGTCTACCAAACCAGCTCATATGATGTTGCCAATTGGAGGTCCTATGATGTAACGTGCGTTTGGTTTGGAATGGTATTGTATTATACGAGATTAAAGCTGGTCAATCTTTCATAAATAGTTACGTTATAGTATTTCTTTTTCTTTTCTTTCCGCATTCTATTTTTCCTTATATTGATTGTTGACACGGCTAATAATAAAGTAATAATATGTTACAATGTGGAGGACTAAGTAGAACAGGAAAAATTACAAAAAAAAAAAAAAAAAAGAAAAAGAAAAAAATGCTTGCACAACTCAACGACCGTATGAATCGTTGACGCGGTACGGTGTATCGTGAAGCTTTTTCCGTGATATAGTATCAGTATGCGTACTCCTCCTTACTATATTGCCGTGTGGCCTGTCACGATAGAGTTTATTAAAAATTGATTGGACTTTGCCATAGGGAAATATTTTTTTGTTATGATTGCTACGAGTCAAGACTCGGTGTGATCTCTAACATAAGTCTTAAATCCTCCACTGTATATATGATCTTTTCCTTTTTCGTATAGAACCACCACTATCCAGCATTTAGTTAATTAAATTAGATAATATAAGAAGAATATGATACTATTGTATATATTAAAAAAAAATAATATAGTATAATATTGTTGTATTATTTATTATGTTTATGATATAATATAGGATATAAATTTTTTAACTATATTGAATATTTTTTTTTCTTTTTTTGTATCAATATGGTAATTCACTAAAAGAATTTTATTGTAGACACATTAATGAAAATAATGATGATAATATAGGGTTATATTTTAAGATTTAAGGTTATGTTTTGTTTTTTTATGAAATAAATTTTTGTATCATCAAGTAAAAAGTACAATTTTTTTTTTTTAATTTTATTTAGTACCTTGATGTCTTTTTTTTCTAGTGACTTGGTTCGCTCATGGTGAACAAGTGACCTTTAAGAGCTTGGACAAACCTACCTTGCCACTCACCGACTACCCTTGAAGCCGCCTTAACCATTGTTTGACCAATTTTCCTTGGACACACCCTTTCCGTTTCCTTTTGTTCATTGTTGTTTAATACCCTAGTGATACTTAGCTCTTAGGTGTATCATCTTTTGCTGGTATCAAAGTGAAGGTCGCACGAGAGAGAGGGCATTGTTGTTGTTGTTGAAGTGCTATTTGAGCAGCTTCGTTCTTAACTTGAAGTAACAATGTTGTTGTTAAGTAATTGAGCTGAAGTAGTTACGATCGAGTGGTATTATTCTTGTCGTTAAGTCGTAGGTTATGCTTTAGCTTTTAAGGAAAGATTGAAAATGTCCAATCTTAGTGTGTAAGAAGGTATTGGAGACTTGGAAATTAATGCACTTGGCTATGGAAGGTGAGCTATTGAAAATGTGAGATCTACTGACAAGCTTCAGCAGCTAACCACTATTGTTGTCAATTTAAGAATCACTCTGTCGCAATTGGTTAATAACCAAGCTATCTAAGCCAATGTAGGTGTTAGATGAGCTCAAGATAATGAAAAATTAGTAAAACCATCTCAAAATGTTCAAAATGGTGGAGAAGTAAGGATAGATTGAGTTATGGGGAGGTTTGCTGATGTTAAGGGGGAGTTAGCTGAAGGAGTAGGAGATAATTTTGATGAAGACTATATGGTACGTAGTGCACAAGCTCCTAGAGGGCTAGAGAATGTAAAGATACAAATCCCTTCATTCTCAAGAAGTGGAGATGCTAATGATTATCTTGATTGGAAAGATAAGGTTGACAAGCTATTTGAATGTCATGTGTATTAGGTGGTTGTGAAGGAGAGGTTAGTGACCCTTGAGTTTCAAAATACACAACATTGTGGTTGAAGAACTTGATAAATGTTTAAAGACGAGCTATTTATCTTGAGATAAAATCATGGACCAAAATGAAGAGGATTTCAAAGAGAAGGTTTTCCCAAATTACTATGTATAAGAAGCATTTAAGAAGCTATAGACCTTGAGGTCATGAGGCATATGTGTTGATAATTGTGTTAAAGAGTTTCAAATGTTGATGATTCAATGTGGAGTAAAAGAGCCAAAGGACTGAACTATAGTTTGATTCGTTACTAGATTGTTGTATGAGATTACTAAAGTGGTAGAGCTACACTTTATGAGTACCGTAAATGATGCTATTTGATTGGCACAAGGAGTAGATTGACAAAGATGTAATGGCTTGGGAAGATCCCCATTGGCCAAGCTGTTCTACCAAACCAAATTGGTGCTCATTTTGTTGTGTAACTAGGGATTATTTGAGTTATGGTGAAAAAGAAAAAGAAAAAAGTAATGGAAATTTAAAAAATTAAAGAAGCCAGTACTTGGAGTGGTCCTGGTGAAATGACATAAGCAAATATGATAGCTATTCGAAATCAAGGAGCTGTAAAGGTCAATGTTAAAAATTCATCTTCTTAAACATCGTAGGATTTCATGGCTATAAGGATAGGTAATGGACCCTAAATAGAGCACTGGTCTTGTATTCCATATGCAGAATCCAATAAATTTAGTTCCAAAACTTGTATTATTGATTAAGAAAAGGGGCAAAAAAAAGGATCCTTCTTATATAGTTATAAAATCAAAACTTGCAGCTGTGAAATGGAATGCAACATAAGGTCCTCTAGTTTCATCTTCTTTCAAGGGTTTCTGATCCACCTCCAGGGACTTCTGAATCAAGCAGTCTCTCTTTCTAATTGATTTAGTTTCCAAAACTGTCCCATATATATTTTATACCTATTCCATTTTTTTTTTTCCTACGATTTTGTTTTTAATTCATACATTTTCCTTTTCATTTATGTGATGTGGCAATATCATGATTTTTTCCTTTTAACATGTGATTGTACACATGTAGAGCCCACTCATGTTGAAGGGAGAAAGTGTTGAATTTTAAAAATCCTAACAATTATAAAAGTTTCTAGAGGTAGTTTATGTAATTTATCCTTAATTAATATTTTTAAATAAAAATAAACATAGGTTAACAAAGTATAAAAATAAATAGTGAAAAGAAAATAAAACAGGTATAATCTACCATAAAATTTGTTCGCAAGCAATTTGAAATGGTCTTCTGACAGTAATGTTACAACGATGCCGGCCCCTTCATATTAGACAAGCTTGATAAATTAGCACGTTTGGCGAATCCCTGTTAAGTTTTTTTTTTTTTTAATTTATTTATTTACTTTTTACCAACTGCAGTTACAACCCAAAAATGGAGAAATTGAATTTGATCCATTCCAGAAAATATTATACCATGGGCTTGAAGGGGATTGGGTAACTCTTTTCTTTTTCCTATTCCCGAATAGTGTGCGACAAAGTTGGCGAGAAGGAACGAACTTTATTTAATCATTGACATGCTAGAAAAGAAAAGAATCCAAACAAGAACTCTATTATAAATACAGAGTTTTGCTAGGAATGCAAACCACAATAGGGTCTAGCAAGTTCTTCTCTCTCATAATCCTATTGTTCTTTTCCTCTTTATTTTTGCTGTCCTCTCTGTCTCTTTTATCTTGCCATTTCTTCTGATAGCTTAAAGGCAATCGCCATCAATGGCTTCGATTACACTTAATATCGTATCCTACTTTTGTTTCTTCGCTGTCGCCTTCGGCATTGCTTCTGCTCAGTTGTCCAGTAATTTTTATTCAAGCTCATGCCCTAATGCCCTCTCGATCATAAAATCAGGAGTCAGCAGTGCTGTGAAAAAAGAAGCTCGTACGGGAGCATCTTTGCTCCGTCTCCATTTCCATGATTGCTTTGTTAATGCAAGTCAAGTCCTCCTTTACTAAATTCTCTTCACAGTTATTTTGCATGCCCCCTTTACTCATTTTTCTAGCAAGTTTCTTTCACCTCTCACGGAATATGTCAATTGAGCATTGAATTTGCATATATGTTTACTTCTTTTCTTAATCAAATGAACTCAATAAGCGTTAATGCATGGGGAAATATGTATAATCTTACTTGTTATAAAATCAATGGAAGGGCTACTCATGAATGGTTAGGTCATAAAAGACCTAGCTATTTGCTGCGCATCCGTAAGAGGAACCCATTTTGATTGCTTTGGGCATGCTTACAAAGTTTCACATCCCTACATGTTTTATTCTTGTCTGCCGCATGATTGCGTACACTACGTAGATAAGGAATTCTTTTTAAGTGTGTTTGAGTGTTCTATTTTTCTTTTCTTTGCATACTTTCTCCTCTGAAGTCAATTATGAGGGCTGCTTGTTGATTTCACTTTTCTAGTAAAGGCAAAACATTGTGAACTGTAAAGTCTTTGATTTCACTTTTGCACGTAGAGCTACTAAGTGTCTTTTCTTTCAAATTTAAAATAATTTAGCATTTAAAATTTTATTTTTTTTAACTTTAGTGTTTAACAAAAACAATACATTATATATTATTTCAAAATATAAATACTAAATTAAAAAAATAAATAAATATTAAATTATTTAAATCTAAAAATAAAAACATTTCATATATTTTTATATCCACATATATATCAACAATGAGCTTTATATCTCTCTCCTCACAAGAACCATACATAGCATACATATACCATATGGGTCCCTTTAATCAGTGGCACGCATTGATTATGAAAATTTTTCGTCGACTTTCTCAATAGATAAGATATAATATAAGGAAACCATTTCTATCCCATATATCTTTATGTACATATGTGTGAAGCCTGTGGGTCCAGGTAAAGTAGATGAAAAAACTAGTTTGACCTTTTATACGTAGTATAAGATACCTAAAGCAAGTTTTGAATTCGTAAAAGTACATCTTTCTATATGTATTAACTATGGTCGCCGACATTAGGTTTCGGTGAAAAGTCACAAGTTGCTATGGTATTGAGTTTTCCTAGAAAACTTGTGTATTTTTTTTCAATCAATATCAGTGAATTAGCCAATAGATCAATCGTTGCAGTAATTAGGACTGTCGTTATAAAGGGATTATTTCCAAGAAGTGGAATAACCACTCTGTTTAACATATACTTCATCTATGATACCATGGCAGATGTACAAACTAAAACATATTAATTAGGATCCCGGTCTATCTGTTTGGGCGTCGGTTTGAAATTCTGACAGGATAAAACTTTCATCATACTTTGGTGTCCGTATTTCGGAAAAAGGGGAAAGCCAAATAAATGCTTTTAGTTGACTTATTTTGATTTGTTTCTGTTTTTATCATGTTTATATTTGTTAGTTAGTCTTACCCTATTATCTTAGCCAAATTTTATTTGACTCTAGTTGGAATATGATATATCTTGAAAAATGTTTATATATGTGTGTTAATTATTCAATAACATGTCTTATTATTAACTATATCTTGTTAATGTCTTAATATATGACTGATTGTTTAGATATAATACATTAACACGAGAGATTTTTAAAGTTAACCAAATAAACCTTTCATTTTTTTACTTTTTTTATTTTCACCTTGAAAAATTTCCCAATATTTTTGTTGTAGTTCTTATATACGTAATCATCAAAGTATAACCAGAGTATTTAAGAATTTGGATAGCTTATGGCTCTTAATACTAAGGCTATCAAAAGCTGACGAATAGAATACTTTGATTCCTAAGAGGAAATCATTTTCCCATTCATATTAATAACTCTTAATGTTTGTGCCATAAAAGGATACTGTAGCAACTGGAACTGCTCCTGGCCTTCTTCTTTTGGCAGGGAACTGATCTTGATTAGTACAGTATCAATTGATTAATATTCTTTAGATTATATCAAATATTTCAAAGAGCTAGACTAACCCAACCAAAATCGAGGGGATCCTAATCCTTAGTTGGATAAGGAGGATTGTTCTCTATTTAGGATACTTCCGAAAAAGGAATACAATATCTTCCTAGCTAGATAGGAGCAACAACAAGACGATCCATTGTGGACTACACGATTACTAAGATCTGTAGACCAATTACTCCTAGTCCGGTGTTGTTATTCTGTGATCCAGATATGATAATCATATTCTTCACTAATCTGTGGTTTTGGTCAAAGTCAAAAGGGTTCTGATCAAATTTGTTGATTTTGTCCATTTATTTTTATCTAGATAGTGATTGTCGTACTAATTATTAGCCCAACCAAAATGCATTATCAAATTGTGAGATTTTCTTGTCGATATTTGCATACCGTAAGCGTGTTTTCAAGCTTTAAATTATTCTTATTCCCTTCTCCTTAAGAACAATACGGTGAATAGAAATAATTCAATTATTTATCATTGAATTTTCTATTAATACATTAATATATAAGATTATGGAGATTATAATATAGAGTAACAGAATCCATATAAATCCTATTTTTTTGTACATAAATATCAATAGATGATACAATTATTTTTATACACAACTCCATCCTATCAATTTTTTTTTCACCCTCATTCGTGCTCTATATATATATATATATATATGTATAATGGCACAAAACACATGATGGACCGAAGGCTATAAGCGACAAACACATCTAATCGCATTCACACCATCAAATATATAAAAACTTCTTGCTATACATACGAGACTAACGTCTGAAAATATGTGTATATTACATATAGGGATGTGATGCATCAGTTCTACTAGACGACACATCAAATTTTACTGGAGAGAAAACGGCCGGTCCCAATAACAATTCATTGAGAGGGTTCGAGGTGATTGACTCCATCAAATCCCAACTGGAGAGTTCGTGTCCCAAAGTGGTGTCCTGTGCCGATATTTTGGCTGTTGTTGCCAGAGACTCTGTTGTGGCCGTAAGAACACAAAATTCATAAAATGTGTTGACAATTATAAGTAAAACATAGTTGTCTTTGTTAAATCAAGTTTATTTGACGAAGAACATGTTTTGATTCATCAGCTTGGTGGAACCAGTTGGACTGTTCAACTTGGAAGGAGAGACTCAACCACAGCCAGCTTTAGCACAGCTAACAGCGACATCCCTGCGCCAACATTGAGCCTCAGTGGGCTCATTTCTGCCTTCTCAAAGAAAGGCTTAAGTACCAAAGAAATGGTCGCACTCTCCGGTACGTGTTTATCAATAATGCAAAAGCAACTACACGTCCAAAAAGAAAAATTATGTATACTGCTTAGCGCTAAGCAACAAAATATAAAAATTTGACACACAATCACCACGCGTGTTAAGTTTCTTGATTGTTTAACTTAATATGTTTGCTTTTTGGGTGAGTAGGGTCCCATACGATTGGTCAGGCTAGATGCACAGTATTTAGAAACAGACTCTACAATGACAACAACATCAATTCCTCATTCGCAACTTCATTACAAGCTAAGTGCCCGAGCTCTGGAGGCGACAACAACCTATCTCCGCTTGATGTCACCAGTCCAACGTCTTTCGATAATGCTTACTTCAAGAATCTGTTGAGCCAAAAGGGTCTCTTACACTCGGACCAAGAGCTCTTTAATGGTGGCTCCACCGATTCTCAAGTTACCACATACAGCAACAATTTGTCTACTTTCAGAAAAGACTTCGCAAATGCCATGGTGAAGATGGGAAACATTAGCCCACTAACTGGCAGCAGTGGTCAAATCAGGACAAATTGCAGAAAAGTCAACTGAGCTTGGGAATGTCTTCGGCATTAAGGTTGCTGTCGTGTTTTAAGGAGGGAATCTACATATAAAAAAGAGAAGAGAAAAAAAAAGACAAAAAAGAAAAAGAATGTCGTTCAGCAAGTTGATTAGAAAATAAAGAAGGGAGTATGATCTTTTGAAATTTTCATTATTTTGGCATATGTAGTGCCTATTTATCGTGTCAAATTGTAAGCCACTAGAAACGAAAGAAGCAACATGCAAAACAATTCGTCTAGCTTGGTTGCTCCTCGTACTTTGTTTCACAACGGTTAGTTATATAATTCTCTATTTCGCTCGGCAACATAGAAAAAGAAAAAAAAAACAAATAAAAAAGCGAGATTATACGTCAATCAAATGAAATTGTTTGTAACACCATTGTTTCTTAAAATAGAACTCTGTATTTTCCATTGTTTCTTTGTTATTTTGGTTACTAATGTCAGTACTCAACACTATCATAACATCACTGGACACCATCCTCATATATCACCACTTTATGCAAAAAACAAAACCACAAGCACTGTAAACCTCACCGACCGTCTTGTTCTAGCAATTCTTGTATGGGTTTCGTTTCATTCCCATCTTCAGACACGTACATAAAATTTATTATTATTTTTTTGGGAGATAGTACATGACTAGAGATGTCAATCTCATATTTTATTGGATACCACGAAGAAATTAAAAGAAAAAAAAAATAATTAGAAAAAAAAATCTTATCTTAAGGGAAAAAAATTACACACATTTGAAGGAAACTAAATTTCTTTTAACTTAATTAAACTAATTTCCTGTTCTATCTAAAAGATGAAAAAAATAAAACAAAATATAATCTTCTAATTCTCCACTTATATTCAACTTTGCTTCCTCCTCTATGAGTATGTGCAATTGATAAATGCGTTGGCTGCATCAAACCTATTGCTTCTTTGACTTTATTGAAAATACTTCGCCATGGCACTTACCTACTTCTAACCATAAAACCATCAATCTAAAATTTGGCTAATTTAATTTCCTTTAGAATCCGATTTCGAACTTAGAGATAGACCATTCTACACCGCTAGAAGCTCCAATTTTTCAATAGACTTTCCTGGGAAGTGTGTACCATATGACAGAACAGCACTTCCTGCTTTATTTCTCAAAAACCAATCACTACTCTATTGGATACATTATTATTTAGCTGAAAAATTTGTCAGCTTCAACGAATTCCTCACTTTGCTTCGAGAACTCTAAGGACGTAAGGATCAAGGATAATCATTTAAGAGGCTTAAACCCACATAATTTTTTGTTTTTTTTTTTTTGATAACTTGAGTCATGAGAAAAGGCATGCCAAGATTGTTGTATCTTGTTTCCTCGCAATCCCGGCCAAAAGAAAAAAACAAACAAAAAACAAGAGTAAAGGAGTGAAAATTTCTACTGCTTTATTGTAGAATAAACACTTGGACATTCAATAAACACCATGCTTTTCTATAATTTCATTTGAAGAGACGCAATTATATAAAACTTTTCAAGCTGAAGAAGGAACCGCTGACGTGGGATTAGATAAAAGAAAAGTTGCATATTGAAAGTCCAAATCAGTAGGTAACTGGGCTCGGCCTACTTAATCAAGGGAATCCCACTATAGTTGTGCACTATACATGTAAAATATCACACCTTGTTACCGATAAGCCTGGCTCACCATAGTTCATTATGAAAATCGATTATTGGATATGGCCTAAAATATACTTGAAGGGTAATGACGGGTGGGGATGGGATTCGTTCCTCTTAGATAAAGTCTATGTATCTTGGGCCATGCGGGCTAGACATAGGTGGTGGAGAAGTTTATGGCAAAAGCCAATTTTGGTCAAGTCTAAATTGTTCTAATAACCAAGTAAAGAGATTGAATTTGTAATAACACATCATGTGTCAAACTAAATAATCTAAAATATAGATATAGATGGGATCGAGATCATATGGAAATGGTTTGTGGCTTTGTCTTAGATTGTGGGGTTTAATCTAGAGCATCGGGTAGCTTGATGGCTAGGTATTCCGGTAAGTTTGAGTGGTGTCGCACCACACAATGGAGACCTAGATGATCATACACCATATCGAGAGAAGTGGGCTCAAATTGATAGAGGCTAGGAAAACTCGGAATGGGATATTTGGAGTAGATTAATAATTCGAAGTAAAAATTAATTAATCAGACAAGGTGCTATGAATCCGACCTAGAAGTGTAAATGTGTGTGCTAGTAAGAAGAGGTGATATTTTGCTAAGTTAGCTTGATGAGATGGATGGCTATGATCAAAAGTGTCACGCCTCAAAAGGAGGTCTGAAAGTTTCCACTAAAAGTTATTACGTCACGTGTGTACTTACTATATGATAACCACTCTGCTAGTTAGAGTTTGCAAGACTCTAATTAAATATTAAACCAATTACAATTAATCATATTACATATGATCATATAATAAGAATATAACTACGGATTCCTATATTCCACAGTCGACTAAGATCGCTGAAAATTAGAATTACCGACCAAAACAATAAAATGGAAAAACACATCTAAGTTTTACAAATTTCATTCCTACATTGAGTTCCTAAGAATAAAAATTCATCTAAATAACCTATTAATACACATCTTAACAAAATCAATTAACCTACTCAAATATAATAATTTACAAAGTTGAATGCCTTTAGCATTCCAATGTTTCATTCCATCTATTCCATATTCATCGTAATGAATCACAACAAAATCTCAAAGATAAAACTTGTTTAGGTCCCACAATAATATAGATTGAAAATCTCATATAACTAGATTTAAAATATTTACAAACATCTATTCACTGCTAGTTACATTAATCTACAAGAGAAGGTCATTTTAACTCTCACCCTTGCATCTTATCCCAGTAGTTTCGCGACTTGTATTACAAAATCTAGAGAAGGGTGAGCTAATAGCCTAGTGAGATAAGAGTGCAATATCTCAATACTATTTATATGCACAAGCAATTTCAAACATATTTTCAAATCATATGCTATGTATAGATAACCATATGAACGCAACATTACATGCGATCTTTGGTAACTTGTGTGAAGTTTACGATTTACACCCCTCTTGACCTTGGGTTAAGCATTCAGATCATACCATCAATGCCTGAGTCTCAAACTTAATTAATTACTCTTATCTCTTTATTAGAGATTGTCTTTCAATTTCAATGTCATAAGCTCAAGTGTTACTCACATATTGAGCAACAAATACCGTCAAGGACAAATTGGACTCGAAACTATCAAGGCATGATAATCCCCTAATAACTTAATTCACACTTGGTAAAATAGTAATCCTCCAATTACTTCCAATGCTCCCTATAGCAATGATTGCCTTCTATACAATGCAATGTCTCATGCAATGCATGTTGGATTTTTATTAATCGAATATCATTATATCAATTTAGATTTAGGTGACTAATCTTATAAAACAAATTAGATAAACCAAACAACCTACAAGGAAATAAAATTTCACAATAAAGCAACATGCAAAGCCAACTCAATAGTAACATATTACAACCCAATTTCATCAATCATTCTACCACTCAAGCAATCAAACATCAAGTATCTATTTCCGTATAAAAACAAAAACAAATCGAATAGTATGCACTTTGAGATATTCTGGATTCATCACAATCCAATTAACTAGGATTGATCTATAGCCCAATTCCATCAACTATTCATTTAACTAGCCATGAAACATTAATTGTTTACAGCTCAGAAGGACAATGACAAGATTTCGGACTTTTACCCCAAAATAACAATTTCAAATATATATATATATATATATATATATATATGTATGTATGTATGTACTCATTTTAAAATAAGAAAATTTCATAATTATATATAAAAAATAAAAAATTTCATAATTATATACTCATTTTAAAATAAGATAATAATTTTTTTCTTGAAATTAATTAATCACAACTCCTTCCATTTTCAACTTAAAATAATAATTTAAAAGAATATATATATTTATATACATACTTTCCCATACTCATCGTATTCCTTAAAATAGAATTTCATCGATATATCCTCACATAGATTTGTTGGATCATATACACATGCAAACTCCACTTCTGCACACACAGACATGCATATACACACACAACCAACACTTATGCACATGCACATACACATAAACAAGCACACCCTCATGCATATGCACACACACAAGCACATGCTTATACACATACTGATAGGAATCAAAATTCTACAGGACCTATCACTAGGGCAAGAGCTAAAGAGTTACAAAATTTGGTGATGAGGGACCTCTTTGAACAATTTTACCTAAAGAACATTTGTTTAGTAACTTCTTTTCTATTACATATTTGTTGTGCATTCCAGTAGATATACTTGTCAGTTTTTATAGGATAGTGGATAAACTTGCTAAAGCTCAGTTTATAGGATATTCATGGACTTACATAAACCAAAGAAGAATCAGTCTAACAATATGTTCAATTGAAGTGAAGAACTGGCTACTTGAAGACCATTTGAATTTGTAATTGTTGCTTATGAGAACTGGCTATTTTATTTTATATTTGTATTTTATGACTTTAGAATCGGTCACTTAAGTGGCATCCTTGTAATTTTTATGTTATTTTTACCATAATTGGAGCAAGTGTATATACTTGCTAACTAGGGTTTTTGAGGAGCTTTTTGACAATTTAGAAATCAAACACTTTGTTTCCATGAGGGTTGTCCTTCAATTGCAATAGATCTCTTATCAATTTTTGTGTTTAGTGAGTAATGTCTAAGTACAATTTGTTGGTTACTTGTCCTTGTCTACGTGAATTAAGGTTCTTTATTTTCAGATTTAATCATTTCAAATTGAGATTGAATTCTAGTTCATTTCCATGTTTTTTTTTTTTACTGAAGTTTATACACATGTTTGTTCCTTACATCAATTTAGCGTTAAACTCGTGAATTGGGGTTCCATTGTGAAGCAATTTGAACACACCATTTGCTGTTGGAGTTTGTTTCTCATGCCACTTGATTGATGTGTTTGCTATCCAATTAGTGAGGCACACCATTTTTTTTGGTATTAGAGCAAAGGTTATGTAGTAGGGTTTGTGACAACTTCAATTGAAATTAGGGTTCTTGAATTTTACTTTTTGATCCGAATTGTTGAAGTGAAATTGAAGTACTTAATTTTGATTTTGTTGTGTTATATTTATTGTTTGTTGAAGTGGAAGTGGAAATCTTTTTGTATTCCTTGTGATCTTGATCTTGCCGTGAGGAGAAGGGGAAGTAGGAAGTGTATTTCCTTGTGTGTGTTTCAAAATTAAAGATGCATTCTTTGTGACAAAAGAGAAGTGAATTTCCTTATATGTTGTTTCGAAATTGAGGAGTGCGAATTACATTTCCAGATTTGTTTTATGTGGAGGATAAGGAAATTATTTGAATTTAAATACATTCATTAAGGTTGAAGAAGTTATTGCGTAGTATTGATTTAATGCAATTTGAATATTTTTGAATTTTTTTCTTACCATTTGTGGAGAACCTTCATTAAGAGTTGCATTTGAAGTTGTTGTGTCGTGATTGGAAGAGGGGAGAGTATGCTGCAGCGTGAGTGAGTGTGTGTGTGGTGTAGTGAAGAGAGCAACGTGTTGTGTTGTGGTGTAAAGTAAAGTGAACCATAGGAGTGTGTGTGTAGCGTGATTGTGGGAGTGTGTGTGTGAAGCCATTAAGGGTGTGTATTGCATTAGTTGTTTGTTATATCGTGGGTATGTTAGTGTATGTTGCTGTGGTGTGAGTGGTGAAGTGTGTTGTTGGCTTGTTGAAGTTAATAAGCAACAATGTCAGGTGATTTATATTTTTCTACTAATGTACTCTGCCGAGCCTTGACTACTTTTCCAACCCTTGATGATGAGCAAAGAGAAAACTTGTTTCACACTTCTTATAGGGTTCAAGGTAATTTGTGTGTTATTATTATTGATGGTGGTAGTTGTACTAATATTGTGACTGCCTCATTAGTATTGAAATTGAAACTTGTAACTACCCCACATCCAAAACCCTACAAATTACATTGGTTGAGTGAGTAAGGGAGTCTCCATGTGACCTAGAGGACTAGGGTACCTTTCAATATAGGGGATAAATATAATGATGAAATTGAATGTGATATTTTTCCTATATGTACATCTTATATATTGCTTGGTAGGCCTTGGTTATATGATAAGAGGGTTTTACATGATGGCTATAAAAATACTTATATGTTCCAACAGGAGGGTAAATATATAGTATTGAACCCAATGTCACCATCAGAGGTCCAAGAGATTTAGAGGCAGATAAGTCAACCTTTAGTGGACCAAGAGGATTAAAAGCACATGAATCAACCTTTAGAGGTCCAAGAGGTTCAAAAACAGATAAGTCAACCTTTAGAGGGCCAAACGGTTCAAAAGCAGATGGGTTAACCTTCAGACGAGCAAACGGTTCAGAAGCATATGAGTTAACCATCAGAGGTCCAAACGATTCATAGGTAAATCAGTTAACCTTCAGAGGACCAAACGGTTTAGAAGCAGATGAGTCAACCATTAAAGGTCTAAAAGGTTTAGAAGCAGATGAGTAAACCATCAGAGGACTTAGAGGACTAGAAACATATAAGTAAAATCGGGAAGAAGAAAACATTATTAGTGAGATAGTTTGAGTTAGGGAAGACCATAGTCGATGATAGGCCATTACATGTATTGCAAATGAGATATATTCTAGAGATGGAGAGGTGAGAGCAACTACCCCCTATGGTATCTCAAGCATTGGGTGACTACAGTGATATTTTTACAAATAACTTGCTAGGAGGATACAAAATCTCTGCTACATTTGATGTTATAGACTGGTCACTCTATCTACCTGATGATGTTCATGAAGACCTATCAGATTTGAAGGTAAATCTTCCTAAGGCTCAAGGAGATGATAGGAATTAGAATTTTATAGGACCTATCACTAGGGCAAGAACCAAAGGGTTACAAATTTTGATGATGAGGGTCCTATTTGAACAATCCTACTCAAAGAACATTTGCTTAGTAACTTCTTTTCTATTACATATTTTTTGTGCATTCCAATAGGTACACTTATCGGTTTTTATAGGACGGTGGATAAACTCACTAAAGCCCAGTTTTTGGGTTATTCATGCACTCACGTATACTAAAGAAGAATTGGTCTAACAATATATTCAATTAAAGTGAAGAACCAGCCACTTGAAGACCATTTGAATTTGTAATTGTTGTTTGTGGGAACTGGCCATTTTATTTTTTACTTGTATTTTGTGATTTTGGAACTGGCCACTTAAGTGGCATCCTAGTAATTTTTGTGTTATTTTTATCATAATTGGAGCAAGTATAAACACTTGCTAACTAGGGTTTTTGAAGAGCTTTTTGACAATTTAGAAATTATACACTTTGTTGCCGTGAGGGTTGCCCCTTAATTGTAGTAGATCTCTTATCAATTTCTTAGTGAAATTGTGGTGAGAATCAACTAGAGTGGATTGTGAATAATATCAATTTTACTCTTGTTGTTTTATAAATTGTGTTTAGTAAGTAATATCTAAGTACAATTTGTTAGTTATTTGTCCTTGTCCACATAAATTAGGGTTCTTTATTTTCAGATTTGATATTTTCGAATTGAGATTGAATTCTAGTTCATTTCCATATTTTTTTTCATTGAAGTTTATACACTTGTTTGTTCCTTACATCAATTTAATGTTAAACTCGTGAATTGGGGTTCCATTGTAAAGTAATTTGAACACGCCATTAGTTGTTGGACTTTGTTGTTCACGCCACTTGATTGATGTGTTTGCTATCCAATTAGTGAGACACGTCACATACACACTCACAAGCATACACTCATGCACACACACAAAAGCCAAGTCTCACACATACAACACTCACATATACACATAGAGACTAGTGGCAACCATCTAGGATGCCATATACATATTCACACTAGCTATCGAACTAGCAGTCTTGTCTACAACGCCACACATACTAACTACCTCTACACAATGCATACCACCACATACTAACCATACATCTACACACACTTGCACACACAAACCTACACATTAAATCACCCCACTCATACACATACTCTCCCTTCTGCAACAAATGCCCCTCAACACTAACCAAGTGCTATAGTTACAACAAGGTAATGTACATGACAACAACTCACTCAAACTCGTTGCCTAAACTTACCCTAAGCTTCCTTACGTATGCACACAATTTACACATGCACGCACACAACTCATAGAAGCCACATACATGCAGTTTGCACACACACACAACTCTAATGAATGGCAGCAGTAGCACACTTGACAAATTCACACTCACACTTTTACACCAGCTGCCACACCTTTTATAATTATATATATATATATATGTATGTATGTATTATTTCTTAATGCGCCACCTTACTTTTTCTTCTTTTTTATATTATATATATATATAGATATATATATATATATATATGGCATGTTCATCCTCGTGGCACCTACTCATCACCTCCCATCCACATTGCAACTTCAATTTTGTTTTTGTTTTTGCATAATTATACAATAATTTCCCTTTCCACCCCACTATTCATCTCCCCTCAAGCTTGCCGGATTTACATTTCCTCGGCTGAAACTTTCTCAACTCACTGGCTTTGTTTTCTTTTCTTATATATATATAATATTATATAAAGATTTTACTTGCCTACTATTTATCTTTCGTTTCGTTCGTCTCCCTCACCGGATTCACGCAACACACTTACGGGATTCGGACATAATATATACGCAAATACATCACATCATAGACAAGTAGTATATCATAGTGTTTCCACTCACTTGGGTCTCATTTTCGATTACTCGTAATAATATTTGGGTAAATATGCGGAAAGGTTTTCTTCTCCTAATACTACAAAATTTTTTATATTTGGCAACATTTATATATTTTACAAATATCACTGATCCCATTGTACTTTACTCATGTTCATTAAACGTTGAACAAAATATATTATTTGCTACGTTTACGACTAATGTTAAATATATAATCTCTAATTCAATAATCTTTTTTTTTATTAGAAGAGTTGACTTTTTTTGTCATAATTTTTTGTTTACTGAATAATTTTTTTAAAATAATTTGGTTTTTTTAGATTTTAAGACTTGGTTAGTTAAAAAAAATCACTTGATTATTAAAAAAATGCCTTTCTTTGGTGAAAAAGAAAAAAATTGAAAACCCCCACTATCCAACCCACCCTTTATACCAAAAAATTTTAACTATTACCGCCTATTAATTTTCATCCCTCATGTCGATCATCTCTCCTTCCCTTACATCTTTCTCCTCTTTCTCTATTTATGTCTCTCGATTAACTTCACAAATGAGGAGCAAACGAGTTCAATCGAGTAGCTTGAAGAAGTCCAAGCCAACAACGTCTCTCACTTAAGGAATGAAGATCACTTGGAAATGTGAACCCTAGTCTTCAAGGTGATTTTTTTTTTATATTAGGTATTCACTAAAATTAGTGTTTCAAGAAATTATTTTTAGTAAATTGATTTTTTTCTTTAGGTCTCTATTACATATTAGAAGCAATATAGGTATTCATTTAACATAGAAAAGTAAGTTTCTTTAATCTACAAAATCATTGCTTGTTAGATTTGTTATGCTGACATGTTGGTGTAAATCAAATTTGAATACTTTGCGTAATTGTTGGTTTACAATTAAGGCTTTGCTTATGCATCATGATTGACCTATTAAGTTAGATTTCACATCATTGAGCCATCTTCTACCTGAACTTTATGAACTTGCTTTGCTAATAGGCATCTAATTTCGGCCATAGAACTCTATAATTGCATATTCATGATTTGTTAATTTGATTGATATAAAGCACCTAGTTTACTTTGATAAGCAGAAATTTCAAGTGCATTGCTAAATTTTTTTCCTCTATGGGCCACATTCATAGGTGTTGAGATCATGTATATTCATTTACTTACCAACTAAAATAATGTTAAGATGTGTGTTTCTTGTTCTATTTCCTTGATATGACTAATGAAATGATTCTAATGATAAAGCACATTAAATTTAGCAATTCCTGGTGAGTGTATAGTGTGAAATTGCAACATACAATATACTGAAGATTATGTAAATTTTCTAGTCTGCTTGTTTAAAGTGCTTTATGAGCTTGGAAGGGATATCTTAAAACTAACTATTGACCAATTAGTGGAGACATCTTTCTTTCTTAAGAAAGTTTAACATGAGATGCAAATAATTGGAATGATGTCAAATGATATAGATCAGCCTGCAAGTTGCTACTGGATAAAATGGTGACAATTTAGTAAAAAGGAAGCGTTTACATTCTCATCTTTGTAAGGTTTATAATGAATATGACTCTTGAAGTTCCAAAGAAAGATACTCCTCAAAATCATGTAAGCTTGAAAAATTCATCGCACCCTAAAAAGCTAATCTTCAAACTCATGTAACAAAACAAGAGTAGTGTTTGTATGAATTTGTAGCAATGTGTATATGCCCTTATTGATTTCTTATTAGAAGAGGTAGATGCTCTATTGTTATGCGCTTTGAAAGGTGTCAAATGATTATTCCTTAAGAAGAATAAGTAGATCACTAATTTACATTGTTTTACTATTGTAGGATAGAACAAAACTAATATAAAGTTTGCTAAATAGTACATGTTTTTTAGGTCATCAACGACTACGGTTTCTCAAAAACTATCTCAAAAAGTAAATTTCCCTACTAATTCTAGACTTCAAAAGATAATTTGCTGAATCAAAACCAATTAGAATCCCAAAAGCAACCCTTTGGTTCCAGCACCATAAGCAGTGGGATCCACTACTAGTAGCATGTAAAAATTGTTTGGTAACTTATCCTCACCCCCTAGCGAAGATGAAAAAAGCATGTCTCAATTGGTATTACAAAGATGGATGTACTCATTGTACATGCAAAAAGTACTTTTGTATTATTGAAGTTGAGCATGCTATTTGGTTATGTAATTAATTATAGTAGGCAACCTAAGATTAATTCTAATAATATATTTGATGATTGCTCTTATTCATTCATTTCTATGCATTAGAAAATGTAGTGTCTAATTAGATGTCATCATGTATAAGAGAAATCGATTGTCGTCAATATGTACTTAACTTTTTGTGCATATGCAGGCATGGGAGATGCATGCTTTACAACTATTGTTTGATACCCTAACATAGTGCTTATCCTTCTTACCTTTTTTCCTCATTTATCTGTTATGTAAATTTCTCTATAGGTAAGGAACATGATAAATATAGAACCGTATCATGGAATGAAGACGCTACCACTTAATATTGTCTCTCATTTTTCTATTGATTAGTCCTTCTAAGGTCTACCTGAACAATCAACCTCTAAGTTGCATCATTAGTTATCAAGTTCATATTTCATATTCTTAATGCTAGAAGTTATAATGTAGCTTGAATAATTGTCAAGGTGTATATTTTCTTGATTCTTATAGGAGCAAATAAACCTAGAATAAGACTTTTACTTTTTGTGAGCTAGCAGCTACAACAAAGGTCTATAACCAAAATTGCTAGCAAGGAGGAAGGAAAAAAAAAGGAAACATCATAGTAATTCCTTTAGGGCAGAATCCTCATTGCAAACCATGCCCTTCAAGGGTATGAATGGCTTAACCTCATAGCTCATAATTTTTTGAAATATTATTCCATAAAACAATAATGATTCTTAATGATGCTAGCTTTGAATGATATATTTAAAACACATTTTTTTTTTTTTGTCGTTTAAGTGGATATTGAATTTCCTTCCTTCTATTGACGAAGAAAGCATATTGTGATTTTTGTGTCTTCTCTATTTGGCAATGAAAATGGTTTTGATGAATTGTGAAATTTAAAATGCATACTATGGTATTTAAAATACATATTGTTATCTCATTACTAGAGGTGTTTAAACTTTTTTCTAGTTATCAATTTTATTTACTTTCGTACAAAGAATGTTTTATAACTACCGAGGGCTAATAATGATTTTTAGTTATTACTGTTCATTTTTTTTCTTATTACTAAATGTGGTATTTGACTTAATGTTCTATTCGTGGATCTATATATGTGTTGTGTTGTCAACATTTATAACATTTTCACTAATTCTTTAGCTTTCAAGGAAAATTAATTAGGTGGTATTTCGGTCTAGCTCTAGTAGTAGTAGTGCCCATTAGTGTTTTGGTGGTTAACTGCTAGCAACATAATTACATTTTCAATGAGTACCTAATCTGCTTCATCTACTCGAGTCCATTTAGAAAGCTTTATTTGAACCCTTTTAGGCCCCTTATGTTTCCAAACTAAGTAAACTTTCAACTTTACATTTTAAATGCTTATATGTTTATCATTTTAGATCTAATTTACTTTAAACTAAAATTCATTACATGTTTATCATTTAAGAACTCATGTTTTCATTATATGTGTGTCAAACATTATTGATTGCACTTTCTTCCCCAACAATCTTATTGAAAAACACTTTTTCAGTTTGTTTTGCTATGGGATTATTTTATAGTCGTGGATAAGAGTTGGATGGATTGTCATATTGAAAGCGAAGAGTACCTACGGGGTGTAGAGTTTTTTATTGCATACTTGCACATGAAGGATGAAATGGATAAGAGGTTAAGTTTCCTATGTAGGAAATGCTTAAACATCAACTCACACACTATGAATGTAATTAGAGCACACTTGCTTGTAGATGGGATAGATGTAACTTACGGTTGTTAGATATACCATGGTGAGGGGTCGACCATTGAGTTGCCTATGAGAACTCAAGGTAGGATATGTCATCAAGAATATGATTTGAGAACAAACAGAAGCAAGGGGTTTAATGAGGCAAATGATGACGACATTGATGGACTTGATGAGATGCTAGAATATTTAGAGGCATTTATTGACAATCAAGCTAAAGGTCTAACTTTGACAGATGGATTTGATATGCCACCCAATTTTGTTGATGGGCTAAGAGTTGACTCGCAATATGAGCTTTATTTTGGGTGTAAGTTATCAAAATTCATGTTTATAGTAAAGCTACTACACTTAAAAGTATACAATAAGTGGAGCAATAAGTCTTTTGATATGCTTCTTCAACTTCTTTGTGATGTGATCCCTAATGGAGAGTCTCTTCCTAAGTCATACTATCATCCAAACAAGTACTAGTATCAAATCTAATGATGACGAGGATATGGATGTAATGCTCGATGATACACTTGTTAGCTATGATATGAGTGACGATGATTGTATGAATGTTATTTGTTTTCTTGCACATGAAATTTCTAATGTTGTTTCAAGTTTATTTATGTATTCATTAATCATATATGCTTTTACTATTTGTTATAGAACTTTAATGGTAAGGCGATAGAGGAAGACCCAAAGAAGGAGAGGAAAGCTTAGTCGAGACACTCGAGATGCGATTAGAGATGGTCGGATTTGCACCACAGTGATGGGGAGGTGTGTGATAATGCTATGACAAATGCCTCCATAAATCAACAAAGGGAGCACACAATTTCGTTTGAGGATCATGCTACACCAAATGCATCCGCACAAAATGATGCTATGACTAATGATGCAATTGATGTGTCCACATAGGCTAGTAGAATTCCCTTTAATCCTACTAAATCCTCAGGTAATCTACGTAACTGTGTATATGAAAATAGAATATAGTTTCTTCGCTCCTTCATAATCATGGATTTGTTTTTCAATTACTTGCACTAGCTATGAGCTTAGTGTCATATATAGGTAAGAGAAGTGCGTATCAGGGACAAACATTAGAAAGAGAAAATAGAAGACAAATGAGTAAAATGGTCATTTAATTTACAACATCTGGTGGTCGTCCGTCAACACCAGACTGGTCATCTAAGATGGCATTGGAAATAGAGAAGGCTTGTCGGGACTTGCTATCACTTTGTATTGAAGATAAGAGAAAATTTGATTTATCACAAAAACAATGTGCTTGGGAGAGAGTATAGGTATCATAAAAACAATGTGCTTGGGAGAGAGTATAGGTGAAAACAACAACAAATTTGGATTGTCTTTGTTTGAATTGTCTTCTTAATAAAACGTGAATATGTCCCACTATCATTGTCTTTGTTATTATAATTTGTTGCAAGATGTTTCTAACATGTATATTACACCCTTGTCTCATTTTTATGTGTAGAATTGTTTAAATATTGATGACATCACAAAAAATCCTGAGAAATTCTATGCTGTTGATCGATGGATGGGAAATATCTATAGAAACCATCGAAGTAAAAATAAAAGTTCATTGATAAAGATTAGTGATGCAATTCGACCCAAGGGTTCAAGTGATGATGACTAGAAAAAGAAAACAGAGGAATAGAAGAGAGAGATTCTACAATTTGGAGATCCATCTACAAAGGTAAGCTAACTTAAGTATTTTTTTTTAAGGTTTTGAGTAAATGATGTCATTAACTTGATAATGCCTTAATAAATAAAAGACTAGGGCAATGAGTGGGAAGGTTGCACGTAGGAAAGTCAAATATTTACATTGGTTCGGATCTAGATCATTTGAGAGTAAGAGGAATGAATATGTGAGTATTTCATAGAATTTAATTATATAAGACTAAAATTGATTAAGTCCTTAACTTTATGTATAATGTATGATTAGATTGAGATGAATCGCCAACCACCCGATGCAATCGAGTTCTCTAAGGTCAACCAATATAGTGATCTAAGGCTTGATGGCAGTGGCGGTTGGTTTTCCTAACAAGTTGCTTAAGATTACGTAAGTTCATGGGTTGATTTACAAATAAGCATTGTCACTGTGTTTTATGTTTCTATCTTCATTTCTATTATGTTTACATTGTATATTGTTGTCATTGATAATTTAAGAGGATATGGTCAATATGTATCAAGAATCGCAATCCTTAGACAATTCTAAGACTTTGGAGGAGATAGTTAATGAATTTATGGGTGCAAATGCATGGACTAATTATCATCTTGGTAGAGGATACACACTACCGCCCATTGGGAAACCTTCACATAGACAAATTTCTATGGAATAGATGGAAGTAGCTCTATGAGAGACACAGGGAAAGCTTGAAGAAGAAAGACAATAATGTGAACAACTGGAGGGAAAGTTCAATGATCAACGTCAACAACTGTTGTCTATGTTTCAAGAAGAAAGAGATCTACATATCACCCATGCTAAAGAGGTTAGTTTAAATTTGCACTCTATAAATAAAAGTATATGTGCTATGTTGTAAAGGCTCCTGTTGGTTCTATGTTGTGGGTTTTGAAGGTTTAGTGGTTATGTTGATGTGATAGACTCCTTGAGTATATGGTGTTGTAGTTTTCCATTATGTGCAATACAAGAGTATGTTGTGTAGTACAAGGGTAGTTTGTGTGTGTACTATATTGTGTAGGGATTATTGTTGTAGTTGTGCAATATGTGTTGTTATATAGGTTTTAAGGTACAATATTCTAGAATATTGTAGAATTTGCATGATTGTAATTCCTTTGGGGCAATATTCTAGAATATTGATATTTTACTTACATGTCGAGGATGAAAACTTTGTTACTTTGTAAATGTCTTACAGCTATCTAAGCTTTTTCAAGCAGTTGCACGGGTTGTTGGGAATTTTCCAAGTACTTTAGGTACATAATCATAAATATGTGATAGTATTCTATCCCCGCCTCTCTCTCTCTTTTTCAATTTACAAAAAAAAAAAAAGAAAAAGAAGAAAAGATATAAGTGTATGCATGTGTTATTTAAAGATTATATATTTTGTGACAGGAACAAAAAAATGCATAGGAGTTTGTTCATTCACCAAGTTCATCTAGAAGTGATGATACTGAAAGTAATGGAGATAATAATGATAGTGAAGATGATGATGAAACTAGTAATGAGGAAGATTGATGCGAGAAATAGGGTGTTAGATAAGTTCATTTAATGTTTAAGGTTAAACCTAATGAAGTTTGAATTTCTTCATCTTCTTTGAATTTGTTTAGTTAAGGAAATTGTTCCCAAATTTTGTTGATGTGAAAGCATCATGTGTATGTGGTTCATTTGATGTAGGATATGTGAAAAATATATGTTGATGGTATTTTAGTATATATAATTCTACATAAACTAAATAGGTATATGTTGACAAATATGGGGATTGTGAAAACAGGTCAAAATCTATGCCTATTACAATTATCGTGTTTAAATGTTGCTAATTTGACTTAATAGTGATGTTTTAATGTCACCAATATACTTTTCACAACATTTAAATGTTGCGCATAATTACCTTTAGCTAAGTGTAAACATTGCTATTGTTACTCTTTTACGATATTTAAACATTGCAAATGTATGTTTTACTGCAACTTTTCTAGCTAGTATTTTTTTAGTGTGGTTTTACCTATATTTAAATGTTGCATATAATAACTTGTAGTTACGTTTAAATGTTGCTAATATTAGTCTTTCACTACGTTTAAAAGCTACAAATGTAACTCATTTACCATGCTTCTTCCAGTTAGTAAATTTTTAATTGTGGTTTTACTAAGTTTAAATGTCGCGTATAATAACTTTTAGTTACATCTAAATGTTGCTAATGCTAATCTTTTACTATGCTTAAACGTTGCCAAGATTACTCATTTACCGTGCTTTTGTGTCTAATAATTTTTTAATTGTGGTTTTACTACATTTAAACGTCACGTATAATAACTATTAGTTATGTCTAAACCTTGCTAATGTTAGTCTTTTACTACATTTAAACATCACCAATAATATTAATTTATCACGCTTTTTTGTGTCTATTAATTTTTAATTGTTGTTTTACAATGCTTAAACGTCACTTATTACCTATTTTTAGCATCGTTTAAATGTCACCCTATCTAACACATTTAGCTACGTTTCTACTTTAAGCCATGTTTATTTTATTAATGTCGTAGATATTTTTTGCTATGGACCATTAGTGATGTGTATTAACAATGGTTATTAAACATGGCTAAATCTTTTTTGCGATGTTTATTTCATGTTTAGCAACATTTATTAAATGTCGTCTAATATCGAATTTATTGTAGTGTAAAAACACAAGAAAACACACATTATATGCTATTCGTGACTAAGATCATTCAATCTAGTATATTCTTAGCTATTTTAACAATTTTCTAAGTTGAATCCTAATTTCATACACATTTTAAAGTTATAATTAAATTTCAAAAATAAAAAATTTTCCTACGTAAAACTAGTCTAGTTTTACAGAGCTCACCTTAAGGATTGCATTGGTGGTCTCAGGTTGTGATTTGGAGGTCATACGCGAGAATTACGTCGGATTTTCTTCAATTTTTTTTTTTGTTTTCTCCTCTGTTTTCATCTTCATCTCCATGTTGTCATTATCTCTCTCTTGCTTTTTGGATTTCCTTTTCACTTTTAGAGATTGGAGGCTTTTGGAGTTAAAGGTCAAGGCTTATATATATATACAAAGTAACTTTTTGATTTTCTGGATACGTTTGTCACACGTGATAGTTTACATGAACTTAGTAACTTTAGTGTTTTATTACAAAATTTTATGACTAAGCTAATTAAATTATTTTGAGCATGAATATTTACTCAGAATTTTTATTTGATAATCCTAAGTTTATTATTTTAATTTATTTTATCATTTATTCTAAAATTTTCTACAATTCGCTTTTTGCGTGATTATTTCTTTTAATCTAAATTAATGAGGGATATGTTTAGGGCTTTTAGCACAATCTTTTAACTATTCTAGTGTTATACATATTCAAATTTTTGCTAATTTTGCATTCTCCCTCCCTTTAAAAGTTTTGTCCTTAAAACTTTAGAGCGTACCTAAATCTTCGAATAGTTGGGGGTACTTCTCCTTTATCTTATTGTCTCTCTCCCAAGTAGCTTCTCATTCAGAGTGTAGAGAACTTGGATAGGATGTTTTTGATACGCCAGATTTAGCTGAATTGTCATGGTGTCCTTCTCAATCACTATCTTGGGATTTAGGATGTGCTTTTGAAGCAACAACACATGGAAGACATTATGGATTCTTGATAATTGAGGAGATAGAGCTAGCAAATCTAGCCCAATTGTACTTTATTCTATTCCGTCGCAATATAACGGAGCTTTACACTTCCTTCCATATAGGGTTTCATAAAGGGCCATCTTGATTGTTGAGTGATAGCTGTTATTGTAAGCAAATTCAACCAACGACAAATGTCAATCCCAGCTATCTTTTAAATCTAATGCATAAACCCTTAGCATATCTTCTAATCTCTAGATAGTCCACTCGGGTTGTCCATCTGTTTGAGGATGATATGCCCTATTAAATTGCAGCTTTGTTCTTAGAGCTTGTTGTAGACTTTTCCAAAATTTCAATATGAGTTATGGATCATGATCAAATACTATATTCTGCAGCACTCCATGGAGTCTAACTGATAGGAATAAAAATTCGACAAGACCTATCAGTAGGGCAAGAACTGAAGGATTTCGAATCTTGGCGATGAGGACCTATTTTGAGCAAATCGACCCTGGAATTATTCGTTTACTAACCTCTTTTATCTTATTCATGTATTTTATATTCCAACAGGAATACTTATCATGCTTTATAGGGTAATGGACAAACTCACTCAAACTCAGCTTGTGGGTTATCCATGGACCGACCTGAACCGGCGATAAGCTGGGCCGATGGATCCTATAAAAGACCGGCATATTGAAGAGCATTTCTTTTATGTATTTTTCATTTTATGAACTATTTTTGGTTGTATTTGGTTTTAGGACACTTTTATTTCCTTGTAATTTTCATTTAGGGTTAGCCACCTTAAAAGTGACAAACTTGTAATTTTGAGAACTTTTTAACCCTAGGAGTAGCAAGTATAAATACTTGCTTAAGAGAGGGTTTGAGGAGGCTAATTTTGCAGAACAAACACTTCACATTTCGTGAGAGGGCTTAGGGTTTCCTAATTCCAAAATTCTCTTATCAATTTCAATCCCAAGAAGTTGGAATTGTAGTGAGTGCAACAAGGAGAAATCGTGAGTAATATCGATTCATCTTTGTTGTTGTTCATTTCTTCTCTAGTGAGTCATATCTAGGGTTGATTTGAATCTTTCTTGGACTTATTAGTGATTGTAATTCATGGATAATCATCTTGTAAAGGTTGATTGTTCATTGAGATTGAATGCTTCTTAGTGATTGGCGTGAATTGGTATTATTAGAAGGATTTGAGATCACGGTTTTGTGCTTGTCTTTATTGCTTCCTTTTGATCTGATTTTACATGAACTTCATGTTCTTTTGTGGTTATTTGGTTGATATTATCATTAGATATTACAATTGTATCATTTGAACAACACTTTCCATCAAAATCTACAAGGTGTGCACGTGAAATTGCCCTCAAGTGAACCGGTTTGTGTTTTGTGAATTGAGGTGTTTTTCTTGATTCTTTTGATTGTGCTTAAGTTTGGAATTAGGCACATCATATTTTGGTATCAGAGCACATGTTGAGAGAAGGGAATTGGTTTCATTCAATTTCGTGGAAGTGATCATCAATTAGGGTTGATTAAGTGAAAACCGCAATTGTGTTGTTGTTGTTGTTTGAGATTGCGAAATTACTTTGGATTGGGATTTGATTTGCTGATTGTTGGAGTTGGTTTGGGAAGGTTATTATATCTCTTTGTGGACACTAATTCACGTGGAAGAGCAGAAGTACAAAGTGAAGTTTACTTTAGCAATTTTTTTTTAAATTGTAAAACTTACCAATTCTTGCTGTGAAGTAGCTTGTGGCGTGAGGAGATGTGTTAGTTGTTGTTGTGACTTCCATTGTGTAATTGTGAATTAGAGGAGTACAATTTGCAGATTGCATTGAGTTTTAATTAGTAAGGAAATTGTTTGAATTCAAACATATGCAATTAAGTTGTGGGAGTTAATGATTGCTATTTGAATTTGAATTCATTACTTACCAATTGAAGAAGGCTTGCAATTAGTGAATTGGTTTGAATTTTAAATTTGAGTTGCTGCCCATTTTGTTTTAAAGTTACGGTTAAAACTTATGAAAAGTGGAGTACATCTTGTTAATATTGCCATGGAAGTAAAGTGTATTTGTTGTTGTAGTCATTTGTTATCATTGTCATAGAAGTGGAGTGCATTTTGTGTTGTTGCCGTGGAGTTATTGGTAAAGTGAGTGCACCGTGATTGAGGTGTGTGTGGTGGTGCAAATTTATGGAGTTTTGTTTAGTGTAAGGTGCTGCACATTGTGGTTATTTAAAGTGTAAAATCAAGGCAAGAAAAAGGAAAGTGAGTAATAGAATTCGAAATTCAAATAACTCATTAAATGTGTGAAAGTAATTAAACTAGTTACTTAAACACTTGTTGCTGAATTTAATTCTATCTACTTGAAAGTAGTTTAGTGTACTTCATTTGTGGTTTGGTTGTGTACTTGAACCTTGGAAGTGTGAAGATAATTATTGTATTGTTGGATTTTAGTACAATCATGTCTAGTGAAATGTTTCATTATGCTAACATATTACATCGAGACATGACTTCTTTTCAAACCATTGATGAGGGACAAAGAGAAAACTTGTTCCATACTTCTTGTAGGGTACAAGGAAACTTGTGCGCAATTATTATTGATGGTGGTAGTTGTACTAATGTTGTAGCTGCATCATTAGTATCGAAGTTGAAACTTGAAACTATCCCACATCCTAAACCCTATACATTACATTGGTTAAATGATCAAGATGGTCTTTGTGTAACCCAAAGGGCTAGGGTAACCTTCAGTATAGGGGACAAGTACTATGATGAGCTTGAATGTGGTATTCTTCCTCTTTGTGCATCCTATATATTACTTGGTAGACCATGGTTGTATGATAGGATGGTATTACATGATGGGTATAGAAATACTTATATGTTTAAAAAGGATGGTAAACGTATAGTATTGAACCCTATGTCACCATCAGAGGTCCAGGAGATGCAAAGACAGATAAAACAACCATCACAAAATCTTGAGGATCATAGCCACATGATCAAACCATTAGAGGACCAAATTGTGCAGATGCAGACACTGATGTGCCAACCTTCAGAGGATCCTGATGATCATAGTCAGACAAGTAGACCACCAGAGAGCCAAACTGTTCAGAGACAGTTATGTTCACCTTCAGAGGTTTTAGAGGGTAATGAGCAGTTGGTCCAACCATTAGAAGACCATGTGGATCAGCAGCATACAGACGAGTTAGAAAAAGAGGAAACAGTTTCAGTGGAACAGGTTGATACAGGGGTAACTTTAGTAGATAATGGGTCATTATTTATGTTGCAGAAGAGATACATCCTGGAAATGGAGGAGAGAAGACAATCACCACCTGTAGTATTTTAGTTATTGGGATTCTGCAGAGATATTTCTTCAGGTGACTTGCTAGGAGGAAACAAAGTCTCTACTGCATTTGATCTACTAGATTTGAGGACAAATCTTTTTTAGGCCCGAGGAGATGATAGGAATAAAAATCCGACAAGACCTATCATTAGGGCAAGAACTGAAGGATTTCGAATCTTGGCGATGAGGACCTATTTTGAGCAAATCGACCCTGGAATTATTCTTTTATCTTATTCATGTATTTTATATTCCAACAGGAATACTTATCATGCTTTACAGGGTAATGGACAAACTCACTCAAACTCAGCTTGTGGGTTATCCATGGACCGACCTGAACCGGCGATAAGCTGGGCCGATGGATCCTATAGAAGACCGGCATATTGAAGAGCATTTCTTTTATGTATTTTTCATTTTATGAACTATTTTTGGTTGTATTTGGTTTTAGGACACTTTTATTTCCTTGTAATTTTCATTTAGGGTTAGCCACCTTAAAAGTGGCAAACTTGTAATTTTGAGCACTTTTTAACCCTAGGAGTAGCAAGTATAAATACTTTCTTAAGAGAGGGTTTGAGGAGGCTAATTTTGCAGAACAAACACTTCACATTTCGTGAGAGGGCTTAGGGTTTCCTAATTCCAAAATTCTCTTATCAATTTCAATCCCAAGAAGTTGGAATTGTGGCGAGTGCAACAAGGAGAAATCGTGAGTAATATCGATTCATCTTTGTTGTTTTTCATTTCTTCTCTAGTGAGTCATATCTAGGGTTGATTTGAATCTTTCTTGGACTTATTAGTGATTGTAATTCGTGGATAATCATCTTGTAAAGGTTGATTGTTCATTGAGATTGAATGCTTCTTAGTGATTGGCGTGAATTGGCATTATTGGAAGGATTTGAGATCACGGTTTTGTGCTTGTCTTTATTGCTTCCTTTTGATCTGATTTTACATGAAATTCATGTTCTCTTGTGGTTATTTGGTTAATATTATCATTAGAGATTACAATTGTATCATTTGAACAACACTTTCCATCAAAATCTACAAGGTGTGCACGTAAAATTGCCTCAAGTGAACCGGTTTGTGTTTTGTGAATTGAGGTGTTTTCCTTGATTCTTTTGATTGTGCTTAAGTTTGGAATTAGGCACATCACTAACGATTTCTCGGAAATAGATCCCAACTAGTTTATCCAAAGGGTAGGTCATATTAACAGGTAAGAAATGAGTAGATTTAGTTTAATGATCCACAATTACCCATATGGCTTCATATTTGGCCTTTATCATTAGTAAACTTGTAACAAAGTCCATGGTGATTTGTTCCCACTTCCATTCTAGAATTGGCAATAGTTGTAGTAATCCCCCGGGTTTTTTATGTTCGGCTTAAGTTGTCAGTAGACAAAACATTAAGGGATAAATTGTGCTACATCTCTCTTCATGCCTTTCTACCAATAACCTTTCTTGAGTTCCTGATACATCTTTCTTCCCCACGGGTGTATCGTGTATCCAAAATTATAGGCTTCATCTAAAATGTCATCTCTCAACTTTGTATCTTTAAGTGCGCACCATCTACCTTGTAACTTTGAGACTATATCTTCATCCACTTCAAAGTCAATACTAGCTCCTTATTCTGCTTTGTTTCGAAAGTTTGTTATCTTCCGATCATTGAGCTGCATCGCCTTTATTCTATCTAAAAGAGTAGGCCATACTTCCAAAGTGGATATCTGGGCTTCCTTCTCTTGCCATAGGAATTCAATCGTCAACTTCTCGAATTCTTGTATCAACTATTGTTGTTTAGTTAATAATGCTGCTACTTGGCCATGATTCTTTCGACTTAGAGCATTAGCTACGGTATTAGCTTTCCTTGGATGATAGTTGATACTATGATTGTAGTCTTTGATAAGCTTGTGCCAACTTCTCTATTGCATGTTGAGCTCCTTTTGAGTAAATAAATACTTCAAGCTCTTGTGATCAATGTATATTTCACATTTCTCCCGATATAGGTAATGTCTCTATATCTTGTGAGGTTTGAACTATCTTGAAGCTTAAGCTATGACTTTCTTGTTTTACATTAGAATGCATCTCAATCCGTTCTATGAGGCATCGTTATAGACATAAAAAGTTTCCTTTGAGTTAGGCAAAGTTTAAATAGGAGCTAAGATCAACCGTTGCTTTAACTCTTGAAAACTTCTCTCCTAGTCATCATCCCACTTGAACTTTATGTCTTTTTGAGTTAGTCTAGTTAATGGCTTCGATATCTAGGAAAATTCCTTCATAAATCTTTTGTAGTATCTAGCTAACTCGAGAAAACTTCTCACTTATGTATCCATAGTGGGTTGTTTCCAGTCAACTATGGCTTTTATCTTAGCTAGATCCACTGTCATGCCTTCTCCCGATATAAGATGTCCCAAGAATGCCACTTGACTCATCTAGAACTCAAATAATTTTGCGTATAACCGATGTTCCCTCAATAGGCCTAAGGCAATTCTTAGATGTCCTTTGTGCTCTAGCAGGGTTTTAGAATAAATTAGGATGCCATCGATGAAAACCTCTATGAATTTATCCATGAATGGCTTGAAGATCCTATTCATGAGGTCCATGAACATAGCTAGAGCATTCATTAACCCAAATGGCATTACTAGAAATTTGTAATGACCATATCTTGTTTAGAAGGTAGTCTTAGGTATGTCTGCTAACTTGATCCTCAACCGATGGTATTCAATCACAAATCTATTCAAGAGCAGACATTTGCTCCTCACAACTACTCAAATAGATAATCAATTCTTGCCAATGGATATTTGTTCTTGACGGTTACCTTGTTCAATTCTTGATAATCTATGCATAGCCACATAGATCCATCCTTCTTCTTGATGAATACATTAGAGCGCCCTAAGGCAATATGCTTGGGTAAATGAATCCCTTCTTGATCAATTCTTGCAATTGCTTATTCAATTTTTTCAACTCAATCAAGGCCATTCGATAAGGTGATTTTGAGATTAGTTTCGTACTACACTTTATTTTGATGGTAAAATCCATTTCTCTCAAAGGTGGTAGTCTTGGTAGTTTTTTGATAAACACTTTAGGAAATTCATCGATAATCATTGTTTCCTCCAATCTCAATGATTCTTTTTCTATCTTCACTATGCTTACTAAACATATGCTCTAGTTTTGGAGGTATTCTCCTCTTTCAGGCAATACATTAGTAGAAGCTTCTAGATTTTTCCTTAATTGCCTTTGATATACTATAGTCCTCGCTACTGGCTCGCTGAACTAAAATTCCTTATTCTTGCAATCTATGTTGGCAAGTGCTTCAATAACCAATCCATTCCCAAAGTCGGCAGGTATGATTCTTCCTTATATTTAGATTAGGCATTCTTTTACAATCTCTTTGGTGATGGCTTTTTCTCTTGTAATAGTGCTAATCTTTAAGATCTTCGGAGAAGATTGAACTTCTAGCTTCTATCATTGAGTTATAGGTGAACTTATGAAAGAATGTGTAGCTTTCGTGTTGAAGAGAACCAAAGTCAGTGAAGCAATGATTAAAACGGATCCTATTAATTACATAGTACTCAATTAATTTATAATTTTTTTACCTACTTAGATCTTTTAATAGTAAATATTTTATAATTCCTAACTCGTCCAATTAATCTTCTACATAAATTTCATATATAAAACACCGTATATAGGTAAGTTCAATCTTGATGTACTTATTATGACATCTCCCTCCTCGGTATATTTCGTAGCTACCAGGTCAATATCTTGGTATTGTTCAAGCTCTTTACTTGCTCATTTTCTTGCATCTGTGCCCTCTATAGCGAATACTTAACCATTTATAGCCTGGGTATTAACTCGTTACTCGACTAGTTGATTGGTTGGTCATCTAATGGTAGCTCTAGGTGCTCTAACCTTCACTCCAGGTCCCTAGTGTCTATTAGGGTAGACATTAGCCATATGGCCTTGTTGTTTGCACACAAAACATATTGCAAAATTCCTCTGTAGATAGTTTGGTGCCTTGTCATTGCTTGACCTACAGTGGAAACATTTCCCCTTAAAGTATGGCACTCTTAGGGTAGTGTCGTCCTCAAAACTTGATGGTTGTGAATTCTTAATCTTTATATTTTGTGATATCTTTTAACTTCGTTTTTTGAAATCTCCATTCGTAGTTTTGAGTGGGGATATAAATTTTTAACAATTACTACACTTTAAATAGTTTGTGGTTAGAAGGAAATCCTATAGTAATACATATATTTATACATATAAACTATTGTCTAAATCTTTTATCATTGTATTCCTAAAAATCTACCCAGGTTTTACCCTATCTTATTGTTTGGTAGGTTGGTCCTATCTTTAACAACTAAGAACTTTGATGCCATTCTTCTCATGGCCTAAAAGGGGACATGGAAGTTTTCATTAAAAGCTATCATATCACATGTGCACCAACTACATGATAACCGCTTTATGAGTCAAAGGTCACAAGACTTTAATTAAATATTAAATTAATTACAACTAATCATATTACATATGATCATATAATAAGAATATAACTACGAATTCTTATACTCCATAGTCAAACAAGATCATAGAGAATTAGAATCACCTACAAAAACAGTAAAATAGACAAACATATCTAAGTTTTACAAATTTCATTCCTACATTGAGTTCTTAGGAATAAAAATTCATCTAAATTACCTATTAATACACATCTTAACAATATCAATTAACTTACTCAAATATAATATTTTACAAAGTTGAATGCCTTAAGCATTCCAATGTTTCATTTCATCTATTTTGTATTCATCGAAATGAATCACAACAAAATCTTAAAGGTAAGTCTCATTTAGGTCTCACTATAATACAGATTAAAGATCTCATATAACTAGATTTAAAATATTTGCAAACATCTATCCACTGCTACTTACATTAATCTATAGGAGAAGGCCATTCTAACTTTCACCCTTGCATATTATCCTAGTAGTTTCACGACTTGTATTACAAAATCTATAAGAGGGTGAGCAAACAGCCCGGTGAGATAAGAGTGTAATATCTTAATACTATTTGCACGCATAAGCAATTTCAAACAAATTTTCAAATCATATGCTATGCATAGATAACTATATGAATATAACATCATACGTGGTTTTCTAGTAACTTACGTGAATTTTATGGTTTATGCCCCTCTTAACCTTAGTTTGGGGATTTGGATCATACCATCAGTGCTTGAGTCTCAAACTTAATTAATTACTCTTATCTCTTTACTAGAGATTGTCTCTTAATATCAATTTCATAAGCTCAAGTGTTACTCACACACTAAGCAATAAACACCCTCAAGGATAGACTGGAGTTGGAATCATCAAGGGGCGATAATCTACTAATCACTTAGTTTGCACTTAGCGGAATAGTAATCCTTTGATTACTTTCTATGTTCCCTCTAATAGTGATGGCCTTCTTCTCATGCAATGCATGTAGAATTTTTATTAGCCGAATATCATCATATCAATTTAGATTTAGGTGACCAATTTAGTAAAATAAATTTGATAAAGCAAACAATTCATAAGGAAATAAAATTTCACAATAAAGTAACATGTAAAGACAGCTCAATAGTAAGATATTACAACCTAATTTCATCAATCATTCTACCACTTAGGCTATTAGACATCAAGTATCTATTTGTGTATCAAAACAGAAACAAATTAAATAGTATAACACTTAGAGATATTCTTGATTCATCACAATCCAATTAACCAGGATTGATCTATAGCCCAATCCCATTAACTATTCAATCAGCCAGCCATGAAACATTAATTGTTCACAGCTCAGAAGGACAATCACATGATTTCAAATTTTCATTCGAAATTAATTTATCACATTAACAAATTTTATATATACACCATTTCATAAAAATAAAAAATTTCATAATCATATACTCCTTTTAAAATAAAATAATAATTTTTTTCTCGAAATTAATTAATCACAACTCCTTTTGTTTTCAACTTAAATAAAATTTTTAAAAACATATATATACATATTTATTTACACATTTTCCCATGCTCATTGTATACCCCAAAATAGAATTTCATCAATGTATCCCTGCATATATTTTTTAGATCATATACATGCACAAACTCCACTTTTGCACACACATACACGCATATACACACATAACTAGAACTCATGCACATGCACAAACACACACACAAGCACACACTCACACACATACAACACTCGTATATATACACACAGACAAGCGATGACCATCCAAGACACCATATACGTATACACACCAGCCATCGAACCAGCACTCCCATCTATAACACCACATAGACCAACCACCTCTGCACAATGCATACCACCACATACTAACCCCACATCTACACACATACGCACGTACAAACCTACACACAAAATCACCCCACTCATACACATACTCTCCCTTCCACACCAAATGCCCCTCAAGACTAACCAAGGGCTACAGCTGTAGCAAGACAATGTACATGACAACAACTCACTCAAACTCATTGCCCAAACTTACCCGAAGCTTTGTTGAACACGTATACGATTTACACATATATATTTACACATAGCTCTAATGGAATTCATCCATGGCAGCAGCAGCACACTTGACAAATTCACACTCACACTTCTACACTAGCAACCATACCTTTTATAATTATATATATATATATATATATTATTTCTTGATGCGTTACATTACTTTTTCTTTTTCTTTTTCTTTTTTTGTTTATATTATATATATATAGCATGTTCATCCTCGTGTCACCTGCCCATCGCCTCCTATCCATGTTGTAACTTCATTTTTGTTTCTATTTTACATAATTATCCAATAATTTCCCTTTCTATGCCCACTATTCATCTCCCCTTTAGCTTGCTGGATTTACATTTCCTCATCGGAAATTTCCTCAACTCGCCGGCTTTGTTTTCTTTTATTTTTTATTATATACCATATCATAGAAAAGCAGTATGTCATAGAGTTCCCACTCACTTAAGTATCATCTTTGATTATTCGTAACAATTTTCGAGTAAATAAGTGGGAGGGTTTTCTTCTCCTAAAAACACAAGAAAAACACTATTACATACTATTCGCGCCTAAGATTATTCCATCTAGTGTATTCCTAACTATTTTAACTATTTTCTAAGCCAAATCTTAATTTTATACACATTATAAAATTATATTTAAATTTCAAAAATAAATTTTTTCTCTCACAAAACTAATCTTGTTACATAGTGCTCACCTCGAAGATCAAGTTGGTGGTCCTGTTTTGTGATTTAGAGGTCATATGTGGAAATTACATCAGATTTTCTTCTTTTATTTTTTTGTTTTCTCCTCTGTTTTCATCTTTGTCTCTGTCTCGTCATTATCTCTCTCTCACCTTTTGGATTTCCTTTTCACTTTTGGAGATTGGAGGCTTCTAAAGTCAAGGGTTAAGGCTTATATATATATATAAGAAGTAACTTGTTTATTTTCCGAGTATGTTCATCACACATGGTAATTTACATGAACTTAGTAATTTTAGTGTTTTATTATGAAATTTTATGACTAAGCTAATTAAGTTATTCCGAGAGTGAATATTTATTAGGAATTTTTATTCAATAATCCTAAGTCTATGATTTTAATTTATTTTGTCATTTATTCTAAAATTTTCATGGTTTGCTTTTTATGTGATTATTTTTTTAATATAAATTTATGTGAGGTACATTCAGGGCTTTTAGTATAATATTTTAACTATTTTGGTGTTATATGTATTTAAATTTTTGTGGATTTTACAAAAAGAATGTGATACATATGGCTCTAGAATGTAGAACATCCATTTAAATTATCCAATAGTTCACATTCATTTGATCTTTATGAGGTTTATAGAAAAACATAACTAATCAAAACCATTTGCATTTTCTCACTCTCGTAGTGTATTAAGTCAACTTTAAAAACTAAAAAAAAAAAATGACACCTTACATCACCCCTAACCACTTATACCACCCCTTCTCTCTTTCTCTCTCTTACTAACACTCTCTTATCTCTAAGCATAAAGCTTTTATAGTAGGATATGCTACTTTCTGGGAACAAGACTTAATCTCTAGGTAGTGTCATAAGACAAGGTTAGTAGTGAAAAAATTCATGATCCTACAAATGGCTCAAAATTATCGAACCTTAAGAAATTAAGCAAACATAAGGTGAAGATACTCAAGGTGTACTTAGTCTTTGTAGGTCAACCTGAATGGATTGAGAACCTCCCGTTTATGTCATTGTAGATTTACACAAGAAGGTAAAACCCTATTGATGCATGTGGGTTATTAAGAGAAAACTTAACATACATGTTAACTAATGAAGGGCTCACTTATCATTAAGAGTTACTACAATGAATTAATTAGGAACTTCATACATCAAGGTATAGTTTGCTTTAGCATGATAGGTTGCTTGGTTTTATCCTTTGTTGCAATTACTTCATAAAAGGTCATCCATCTTAGGGGTGCTCTAGGCGAAGCTCACTTAATCTTGAAATTTTGACAATTTCGAAGATGTTACTGTAAAAGGCTTTAATCTCCCTAACTTACAAAACTGAAATCTTCATCAATCTCAAGACTACAGTAGATAGAGAAGACTCTAGAGGTGCTTTCTTGCAAGTTCAAAAGGTGCCCTCATATAGTGGAACTTTTCCCTATGTGACACTTAACTTATCTACTTTCGATTGGTGCATTGCTCTAATACCACTTGTAACAATATGATTGAAAACTTTACACACCGAGGTATTGTTCATTCTAGTGTGATATGCCACATGGTTTTTGTTAGGGGAAGAATCTTAAGTTCTCTAATTTAGTTTTGATGTTAACAAAAGAGGAATAATGTGTAACAAATGAAGACAGTATGTAATTTTTCTAAAGTTGAACAAAGAGACAGAAGCTTGTTCAAAACCTTCAAAAGTGCTATATAGACTATTTTTGTTCTGACAGAAGGGGTTTCAGAAGTTGTGTAGTGTATCCGTAGTTATCGTGTTAATCTTTCAGAAGTACTTTTAGAGCCTTTACACTAGGAGAACAGTTGACAGGTTTGTTTCAGAAGCACTTTTAGAACCTTCATAACAGGAGGACAGTTAACAGGTTTGCTTCAGAAGCATTTTCAGAACCTTTCATGTCTGTCACGAATTTTTCCAAATTATGTTCAAATTTTTATATCGATATTTTTTAATAAATTTCAAAGCCTAGCTCCACGTGTTAAGTATTTTTGGGTAATATACTTGATGTGTTTTACTAAAGTTGGATTTTATATCATGGGGTTTTTAATTTATATAAAGTCTTACAAGATTTTATTCAAAGATTTCATTTTATGATAAAGTGAGATCATATAAGATTTACAAGTTTTATCAAGATTTAAATTTAGATATTTATGCTATATTTTGGGAGATCCAGCAGTTATAAAGATAAGGATAAGAAATATGGTTGTTATATGAAGATATGGTTCCACAATGTGAGGGATATCTTCAACAAACTTGATCCAAGAGATATATCCAAAGAAGATCTTGGTTAAACTAATTTATCCAAGCTTATCCTCATCAACAATATCACGGAATGCAGATTCTCTCCAACAAATCTAACTTATTTTTGAATTAAAAATTCAAAAATAAATTCAAGATTGTCACGTGGAAAGTAGCCGTTATGTTCTCTTCATATAAGGAGTGTTTAATTCAAATGAAGAAGAGAGAACGTTGTTGAACAAAAAACAGACACATGAAAAGAAAAGGCTCATACATCTTCAAGCGAAAAATCTTTACATATACATGTGAATTATCATATAGAGGAAATCTGATATTCCTCATTGTTGTTAAAATTCCTTTCGTGAATAAGGAATTGTTTGTTGTTTCATCACTGTGGTTGAGTGATTAGCTTAGTAAAGAAGCTAGAAAGACTCAACAGTGAGACTTTTCCTTGAAGAGGTTTATGTTGTATATCTTCAATTTGTTTGATATAGTGAAACACAACCGGTATAGACAATCGGGACCCTGGCGTGGAGCTGGAAGAGAGGAATGACGCGCGAGGCGGAACCTCTATAATTATTTGAGCATTCTATTCTTCTCTACTCATTTTATTTACTACACATTATTGTTCTTCATTATTGTTATTCATGTGATTTTATTAGTCGAGAGTTTTGATTGATTTACGAAAAAGTGAAACTTCAAGTAATTAATCAATTCACCCCCCTCTTGATTAATCTAATTTGGACCAACAGTTGGTATCAGAGTAGGACTCATCTATTTTGAGTGATCCAAAATGGTTGAAAATAATGTTGCAATTAATCGAGCTCCTTACTTTGATGGCTCAAACTTCTCATACTGGAAGATGCGTAAGGAAACTTACATTAAAGCTAATGATTATGATTCATGGCAAGTCATTTCAGTTGGAGACAATGTGATCACCTTGAACGGAAATTCGACCTTGTCAGATTCGGAGAAGAAAATTATCGAGAAGAACTACAAATAAAAAAATTTATTACTGACTACTATTACTCCATCAGAGTTCTATTTGATATCATCGTGTGCAAGTGCAAAGGAGATTTGGGATATCCTATCCGAAACATATGAAGGGACTAATACCATCAAGGAAACCAAAATAAATGCTTTAATTCAACGGTATGAATTATTTAAGTTTAAGTCTAATGAAGATGTCAAAGATGCTTTTAACAAGTTTATAGCTATTACAAATGAGCTTGCATCACTTGGAAAGAAACTTCCAGATCCAGATCTTGTGAGGAAAACGTTGAGGATATTCCCACCATCTTGGGATGCAAAGAAAACTGCTATAGAGGAAGCTCAAGACCTAAACAAGCTAACTCTCAGTCAATTGATAGAAAAGCTCATGGCATATGAGTCACACATAAAGACCACGCAAAGAGGAGAAGACGGTACCAAAGGGATTGCGTTTAAAGTCAAGGAAATAAAGCAAAATGAAACTGAACAGATGATAGCGACGATGAGAAAGAAGAAGACATCGGTCTTCTAACACGTAGCTCAACAGGCTGCTCAAGAAGCAAAGAGGTAAGAAGTTTAATGTTTTCAAGAAAAGTACTGAATATAAGCATAATGATGCAGGAAAAGCGTACAAGGAGAAAGAAAAGAAGAAAGAGAATAGGGAGATTCAATGTTATGAATGCAAAAAGCCAAGACACATCAAATATGAATGTCCAACACTGATCAATAAAATGGAAAATTATAAAAAGAAAAGTCGAGCAATGCTAGCAACATGGAGTGATTTAAAGGATACAGAGACAAATTCAGAGGATTCAGAAGAAGAAGAGGATGAGGCAAATCTGTGTTTAATGGCTAGTTCTGAGGTACATTCTGAATCTGATGAAGATGTAACTGAAACTAACATGCTAGTAGAAATGAGTAAGCTATTAAAGGCACTAAAAAGGGCTAATACAAAATTAGCTAAGTATGAAAATGAAATAAAAGCTCTTAAGAATGAAAAGGAGGCAGTAAAGTAAACAAATTCGTTACTTGCAGATGAAAATGATATCCTGAAACAAGAAAATGAATCCATGCATGTGAGTATTGAAAAATTAAGAGTAGAAAATCACCTACTTGAAGTAGAAACAAGTAACATGAAGGTAAAGATTGATGAACTGTCCAATTCGTTGAAAACTACCTTTAAGAAATTTGATGAAAGTGACAAGAAATTGACCATGTTAATTTCTTCACAAAGAATTTCAAATGAAAAACATGGGTTAGGATATGAGCATGGTTCGAGTTCAAAATCGAATCAAAATACAGTTTTTATTAAAGCTAAACAAGTCTTAAGTGATGAATTCAAAAGTAAAAAGTACATTTCGAATACAAATATTGTTAAAAGAGGAAATACCAGAGACTTTTACAGAAGTTATTCTGACAAGAGGTATCCACACAATGGGTACTACAAAAGCAATACCAGAAGGTATAATAGAAGTTATACAAACTAGAACTTCCAGAAACAGGTAAATGATAGGTATAGGAATGTTAATTCTTATGCATGCTTCTTCTGTAATAAATTTGGTCATATTGAGAAATTTTGCTATTATAAAAGAAATAAGCTCAGTAGTCAACAAGTAAATCGAAGAAATCAAATGAGCTTATCTTTTAAAGGGCCCAAACTTGCTAGGGTTCCTAAAAGGACTTAATTCTTTTTATTTGTACAGGAACATGAAGCTAAAATAAGAGGAACATGGTATTTGGATAGTGGATGTTCTAGACATATGACTGGAGATGCTTCATTGTTCAATAGCATAACTTGGGAAGAAAAAGGGTATGCAAAGTTTGGAGATGATAGTAGAGGTAAAATAATTTCCACTGGAACGATTGGTATGCCTACTTTTCTCATTGAAAATGTATATCTTGTGCAAGGTTTAAAACACAATTTACTTAGTATTAGTCAGTTATGTGATAAAGGTTATAGAATGATCTTTGATCAAGACAAGTGCTATGCTTTTAATGAAAATGATGAAAGATTATTTGAAGGAATTAGGAAAAGAAATATCTATCTTATAAAACCAGATGAAATCAATAATGATTGTTGTTTAATTTCTTTGAATGATCATGTTTCTGCTTGGCATAAACGATAAGGACACGTTAATTTTAATCACTTAGAAAAATTATCTAAAAAGGATATTATTAAAGGATTACCTAAGATAAATATTACACAAGATGTGAAATGTGATACTTGCTTAAAGAATAAAATGGTTTCTGTCTCTCATAAAAGTAAAAATGTAATTTCAACTAAGAGACCACTTGAATTATTGCATCTTGATCTTTTTGGACCTACTAGAGTCTTAAGCATGGGTGGAAGCAACTATAGACTTGTTATTGTTGATGATTTTTCAAGATACACTTGGGTTATATTCTTACGACACAAAAGAGATACCTTTGATTCTTTTCAAAAGTTTGCAAAACAAATACAAAATGAAAAGGGAGTTTCCATAATTAGTCTTCGAACTAATCACGGAACAGAATTTCAAAATGCAAGTTTTTTAAACTGTTGTGAAGAACATGGTATATCTCATAATTTCTCAGCTCCATACACTCCTCAACAAAATGGAGTAGTGGAACGCAAGAACAAAACTTTACAAGAGATGACTAGATCTATGTTAAATGAAAGTGGAATTGATAAGTATTTTTAGGCAAAAGCAGTTTCTACAGCTTGCTATATCATCAATAAAGTTTTCATTCGACCTATGACATCAAAGACTGCTTATGAGATGTTTCGAGGTAAAAAACCTAACGTTTCATATTTTCATATCTTTGGATCTAAATGCTTTGTGAAAAAGAATCCACTCAACCTTGGTAAGTCTGATGAAAGATCTGAAGAAGCTATTTTCTTAGGATATTCTCAAAATAGTTGTGCTTATCGTGTTTTCAATAAATCATCAAAAACTATTAAAGAATCAATAAATGTTAAATTTATTGAGGATTTAAAGGATGTAGATTCTAATGAAGAAAAGGACTCCAATTCTAAAGCAGAAGTTAGTTCAGAACCTAAGTCAGAAGCACCTGCTGTTAACATTCGAGGATCTGGTCATCCAGAACCTATTTCAGAGGCAAATACAAAAGGTACTTCAGAAGTTGTGAGATCTGAACAAGAGGCTTCTAAAGCTTGGAGGTATAAGTCTACACATCCTTCTGATCAAATAATAGGCAATATTCAATCGGGTGTTAAAACAAGAGCTAATCTACAAAATCATGAAAATCATTTTGTGTTGTTATCTGAAATTGAACCTAGTAATATGGAAGAAGCTTTAAATGATGAAAATTGGATTATATCTATGCAAGAAGAATTAAATCAATTTCAAAGAAACAATGTATGGAATTTAGTTCCTAGACCTAGAGGAAAGTCTATAATTGGAACTAAATGGGTGTTTAAAAATAAATTAGATGAAGATGGTAAAATTATAAGAAATAAAGCAAGATTAGTAGCTAAAGGTTATTCACAAGAAGAAGGAATAGATTTTTATGAAACATATGCACCTGTTGCTAGACTAGAAGCAATACGGTTAATGCTTGCATATGCATCTTATAAGGATTTTAAAGTTTTTCAAATGGATGTAAAAAGTGCATTTTTAAATGGCTTTATAAAAGAAGAAGTTTATGTAGAACAACCACCTGGTTTTGAAGATCCTTTCAAATCAGACTATGTTTTTAAATTAAATAAAGCACTATATGGTTTGAAACAAGCTCCAAGAGCTTGGTATGAAAGATTGAGTATGTTTTTTTATCTCTAAAGGTTTTCATAGAGGAAAATTTGACACAACTTTATTCTTGAAAAATTTTGATAATGATATCTTAGTTGTACAAATATATGTAGATAATATTATCTTTGGATCTACTAAAGAATTGTTGTGTCAAGAATTTGCTGAGACCATGCAGGCAGAATTTGAAATGTTAATGATGGGAGAGTTGACATTCTTTTTGGGGCTTCAAATAAAACAAACAAAAGAAGGAATTTTTGTTCATTAAGAAAAATACACAAAACAAATATTGAAGAAATTTGGATATGATGGATGCAAAAAGGTTACAACACCTATGAGTACTTCATCAAGGTTAGACTCTGACTTAAATGGAAAGAAGGTAAGTGAAAAACTTTGTAGGAGTCTTATAGGTTCTTTATTGTACTTGACTGCGTTTAGACCTGATATTTTGTTCAGTGTGTGTTTGTGTGGTAGATTTCAAGCTGCACCAACAGAAATTCATTTATCAGCTGTAAAGCGAATTTTCAAATATCTAGTTAATACTTCAAATTTAGGCATTTGGTATCCTAAAAATCAAAATTTTGACCTAATAGGATATTCTGATGCAGATTATGCTGGTTGTAAAATTGATAGAAAAAGCACCTCTGGTACTTGTCAATTCCTAGGTGATAAATTAATTTCTTGGTCTTCTAAAAAACAAAATTCTGTTGCTCTATCCACAGCTGTAGCTGAATATGTTTCTATTGGTAATTGTTGTGCACAAGTTTTATGGATAAAACAACAATTGAATGATTATGGAATAAATTTTAAAACTGTGCCAATTAAATGTAACAACACAAGTGCAATAAATTTGACAAAAAATCCAGTACATCATTCTAGATCAAAGCACATAGAAATTAGACATCATTTTATTAGAGATCATGTGCATAATGGAGATATAAATGTTGAATTTGTGCCAACCAATAATCAAGTTGTAGACATTTTTACTAAACCTCTTGAAAAGGTAAAATTTGAATTTATTAGAAATGAATTAGGAATTTGTAACCCTTTTTAAATTTTTTTTCCCCCGAAACCTTTAATATTTGAAAATCTTTATTCATATAAAATATTTTTTTTTCTTTTCATTTGTTTCCTTCCTTCTCTAATTTCCTTTCTTTGCAATCTGTTCTTTTTCTCTCTCTATTTTCCTTCTCTCTCATTGCAACTCCAATGGCACCTAAATCTTCAGAACGTCTCAAACAAAAATCCTTTAAAACAAAATCTTCCAACAAGCCTTTAGTGATTCATGATGAATCTTCAAATTCTTCGGAAAAATATCAAGAACCTTCAATAGAGGAAAATCCGAGTTCCCCTGACTCCGAATCTATCATAGGTTCCAAGAAAATTTCCAAAAGAAAACGGGTTGCATCGTCTTCAAAAGGGAAAGAAAAGGTAACTCAAGAAACCTCTCTGCTCAAGAAAACAACTAAGAAGCAAACAAAACGAAAAAATGTACCAAGTTTGAAACCCAAATTCAAAATCTCTTTGAAGGAAGAAAAACGAGGTGTGTTCTTGTAGTTTTGTGGATTTTAATTTCTTTACTACTAATGGATTTTACTGAAATGAACTGTTAGAACTCATAGGATGCATGGAACTTTGGTCTACTCAAGTTCTAGTTTATGGCGAGTGTGTCAAAGAATTTTATGGAAGTTTAAGTCTTTCGGAAGGGAATATTTTAATTTCCAGGGTATGTGATCAAGACATTACAATTTCTAAGGCAGATGTAGTTAAATGTCTACACCTACATGATGTAAATGATGATGTAGAGATTACAAACATGCCTAGGAATGATCTATTTGTTGCTATAACTGGAGGCTTACAAATGGATTATGGAAAAGAAGCAATGGTCATTGATTTCGAGTTGTTTCCTCGAATCATACACAAGATCATTGTTGAATGTTTATGTCCAAGGAAGGGCAGTTCTACCTCAATGTCCATAGAACATGCTCAAATTATCTATGCGATGATTAACAAAAAGAATGTGGACGTGGCTTCTAGAGTCATTGATCAAATATGGAGAAATAAAGAAAGTTTGGTATTTGGGAATATACTCATGCGGTTGTTTGTGTTTAAAGGGATAGTTTTGCCTATCAGCTCTTCTGAACCTATTAAGTTAAAGAGGATAGGTAAAGAAGTTTTTCATCATATGTCGATCTTTGTTAAAGATTGTTTGTGGTATGCGAATGATGGTGCACATTTTGTCCATCAAAGGCATATGAAAAGAATTGTTCCTTTTGGAACTTCTTCAATATCTATTCAAGAAGGACGTTCAGAACCTAGTTCAGAACCTAGAACAGAGTTTGAAACAGATCATGGGAAGAAATCATATGCTGATGAGGCTAGGAAGAGTGGAATAAAAGAATTTATATCCAATGTTGATCTGGAACAAATGAAGAATGTTATTCGAGAAAGTTTGAAACATGAGCTATCGGATTTAGTTAAGACAGCTTTGACAAATGAAGTTCTTCAACGATCAAATCTAAGGAGACTAAAATCAATGGAGTTACAAGTTAAACAAACTTCTGATATTCTTTCTGATATCAAGAAGAATTCTGAGAAAATGCTCACCAATCTCCATCACTATAGAATTCTCTATGATGAATTTAGTGCGAGAGTTAAACAAGATTTATCTAATAATGTGATTGCTTTTGAAAAATTTTTCTCTCAAGTGAGGAAGATCGGAGATTCAGTTACTAACTCCTTCAAGACTTTGGACTCCAAGATGGATAAAACCTCCCAATCTATCACAAGTCTTCATGGTGAAATCAAGCTGTTCTTATCCAACAAATTTCCAGATTATGTTCGCTCTGGTGCCCATATCATCGACTTGGATACTTCACTAGAAAAACCTTCTTCTACCAAACCTTCCACCACTCCCTTACCTCTCGAGTCACAAGATCCAGAAAATCTTAGTTCTTGTTTTAAATTTTGTTTTGGAATCAAGTTGTAAAAGACTACTTTTATCTTTTATGCATCGATTAAGGGAGAGTTATCCTTTTTGCTGTTAACAAAAAGGGGGAGAATGATTCTATCATTATCAATACTGCTTATAATGATTCTATATGAATGATTCTATATTGCTTATGAGTGCTTATGATCAATGCAATCATAATGATTCTATTGTGCTTAAGATGCTTTTCTGACATGAAAGTTGTTTCTATATTTTGTTTATCTAATGGTGTTTTGTTATCATCAAAAAGGGGGAGAATGTTAGGGGGAGAATGTTAAGTTCTCTAATTTAGTTTTGATGTTAACAAAAGAGGAATAATGTGTAACAAATGAAGATAGTACGTAATTTCTCTAAAGTTGAACAAAGAGACAAAAGCTTATTCAGAACCTTCAAAAGTGCTATATAAACTATTTTTGTTCTGACAGAAGGTGTTTCAGAAGTTGTGTAGTGTATCCATAGTTATCGTGTTAATCTTTCAGAAGTACTTTCAGAACCTTTACACTAGGAGAACAGTTGACAGGTTTGTTTCAGAAGCACTTTCAGAACCTTCATAATAGGAGGACAGTTAACAGGTTTGCTTCAGAAGCACTTTCAGAACCTTTCATGTATGTCACGAATTTTTCCAGATTACGTTCTAATTTTTATATCGATATTTTTTAATAAATTTCAAGGCCTAGCTCCAATTATCAAGTATTTTTTGGTAGTATACTTGATGTGTTTTACTAAAGTTGGATTTTATATCGTGGGGTTTTCAATTTATATAAAGTCTTACAAGATTTTATTTAAAGATTTCATTTTATGATAAAGTGAGATCATATAAGATTTACATGTTTTATCAAGATTTAAATTTAGATATTTGTGCTATATTTTGGGAGATCCAGCAGTTACAAAGATAAGGATAAGAAATGTGGTTGTTACATGAAGATATGGTTCCACAATGTGAGGGATATCTTCAACAAACTTGATCCAAGAGATATATCTAAAGAAGATCTCGGTCAAACTAATTTATCCAAGCTTATCCTCATCAACAATATCTCGGAATGCAGATTCTCTCCAACAGATCCAACTTATTTTTGAATTAAAAATTCAAAAATAAATTCAAGATTGTCACGTGGAAAGTAGCCGTTATGTTCTCTTCATATAAGGAGTGTTTAATTCAAATGAAGAAGAGAGAACGTTGTTGAACAAAAAAGAGACACACAAAAAGAAAAGGCTCATACATCTTCAAGCGAAAAATCTTTACATATACATGTGAATTATCATATAGAGGAAATCTGATATTCCTCATTGTTGTTGAAATTCCTTTTGTGAATAAGGAATTGTTTGTTGTTTCATCACTGTAGTTGAGTGATTAGCTTAGTAAAGAAGCTAGAAAGACTCAACAGTGAGACTTTGCCTTGAAGAGGTTTATGTTGTATATCTTCAATTTGTTTGATATAGTGAAACATAATCGGTATAGACAATCGGGACCCCGACGTGGAGCTGGAAGAGAGGACTGACGCGCGAGGCGGAACCTCTATAAATATCCGAGCATTCTATTCTTCTCTACTCATTTTATTTACTGCACATTATTGTTCTTCATTATTGTTATTCACGTGATTTTATTAGTCGAGAGTTTTGATTGATTTACGAAAAAGTGAAACTTTAAGTAATTATTCAATTCACCCCCCTCTTGATTAATCTAATTGGGACCAACAGTTTTGTCTCTTAATGAAGCTGCTTCTCAAGAAGTCACTCATCTTAGGAATGCTTCAGGTTGAGCATGCTTAACCTCGAAGTTCCAACAAACACCAATCTATTACACCAGAAGGTACCTCATTGATTGGAGTTTACTTATCTTCAATTTGAGGGATATCATAGATAAACTATAAGGAATCCTTCACATCTATATCTATGCTAAGGTCTATTAGAATTTTGAACATGATTACAACTTGCACTAACTTTGAGATTTAACATATGAATGTCAAAATCATTTACGTTAATTATATATGTAATGTAATCTTAGGGTTTATGTAACATTTAATGCTAATAAATTATGTAAGCAAAAGAGATTCATTTATGGATTTAAGTAGAGAGCTATAACTTGTAACCTAAGATTCAATGAATCATTTAAGGACTTTTCATTCATTAAGAACCCCAAAGTGTCTTACTTATAGGAGAAGGATATTGGAAATGTAATAGTATCAATAGTGCAATGCATTTATGATATCCTATTGATTGCAAATAGTTGACTTATGATCAAAGCAACCAAGAATTCACTAAAAGGTGTTTCTCTTAGAGGACTTAGCATGCTTAGGATCAAGATCTTTTAACATAGGTACAAGAGGTTGTTTGACATGAGTTAAGGCATATACATACACAAAATTTTGGATAGTTTGAACATAAAAAATTTTAAAAGGGATTTTTTTACTTATGTTGCATAGCATGCACCTCTCCATGTAGATGACTCCGAAGACACATAGGGAGAAGATTTAAGTGTGTCAAGTATCTTATACCTTTGGCTGGAGGATCTGTTACGTATGCCATGCTAAGTGCATGGCTTGATTTCTCCTATGCTCTAAGTGTAGCCAAAATATTTTAGGTTAATTTTGCTAACATGCATTGGATTTTAATAAAGATAGTTCTTTATATGTAAAGGGCTAAAGATAGGGAGTTATTCTTTAGTAAAGAGTATAATCTATTGACTAAGGACTACACATTAACTTCTATCAAATCTTGATGAATTGAAGTTGCAAATTGGATAGGTTTTTCTCCTAAAGTAGTTATATGCTAGTGAACAACTAAGTAGATTATCAATGAACTCTATTTGTTAAGTTGTATAAATAGCCAATTCAAGCTAGTGAGGGAAGCCATTTAGATAAAAACTTCACTTAAAGATAGAAGTGGTTCATACCATTACTAAACTAGTATTTTATATTGTGATGACACTAAAGTAGTTGTATTGGTTATAAGACCATGATCACTAGTTGTCTAAAAAGGTGATGTAGAGGTAACATAAGCCATAATAGCTTAGCAAAATGTGGTCAAGAGAGTAATGGGACTTAAAATTGTAGATTCCTATTATTAATGACAATTTGTTAGTAACAAACTTCAATGAGATTAACATATGATATAAGGTTAATGGAAAATAGTGGATCATCTATGAGGGTCTACTATTATTAGGTTAATCTTATAATTTCGTCATCACATGAGTGCTTCAAATGAATATCATCACAAGATTGTCACAACACATGTGTTGATTCTAGGTTATCCTAGTCAATCATCACATGGTTTGGAGCTTCTTTTGATGCATATTTGAAAAATGTAACATTGGTGTTTCAATGTTTTATACAATCCAACATAAGGTTAAATTGGGATAACAATGTAATGTTACCTTTTAAAATCATGTGTAATGCTAATGAATTAGGTTGTAGGCATGATATTGAGGAACAAAAGGAATTGTAATTTGTTTCAAGTAATTCACTTTGCCACTAGACCCCCTAATGATGCATGAAGAAATGGCACTAATATAAAGAAAGAACTACTAATTGTTGTACTTGTTTATAATGAATTTTGTTCTTATTTGATTGGTTATGAGGTGATCATATATATAAACCTTGTTACCTTGAAATATTTGCTTGCAAAGAATAATTCTATTGACATTATTCTTAAGATGAGCCACATTTTCTCAAAAGCCTTGTTGATGAAATAATTAGACAATATGTGCTTAAAGATGCCAGGCATTATCGAGAATTGTCATACACATGAGGTAAGAGGGCATGTATGTGTCAAAATCACTATTTAAATGATGAGTGCTTTTTCAATTTCATGATTTAGATGCTCTTAAGAATTTTAATTGCAATAAATTAACAATCGTTTTATTGTTACCAAATGTGCTACAAGAAAAACCAAATAGTTGATTTCTAATGAGAAGCAAATCAAGGTAGAAGAGGTGGAAGTAAAGGATAATGGATACGAATGAAATACTGTTAGTTACTTACAATTAAGATTCATAATTATATCCAAGAGGTACAAGTTGAAGCGATTGCTATGTATCACATAAAAGACATTCAATATGGTGTTACATTAAAAATGAAGTCAAGTGTTATGAACAAGATGAATATAGCCATTATGCCTCTAAGTGAGATTTTTACACTAATGATTTCACTTAGAAATTGGCTAAGGGTCTAAGGGTCTGTAGAATTACGGTTATAGAAACATAAATTTTTACAAACTATGTAAATTAGCTTTTGAAAACTATAATTTTGTTTATACTAATCATACAGACTTAAAATATATGATGCAAATGAGGAAATTTAACATAAATTTTGGTTGTAATATACATTAAAGTACAAATAATTAAATATAAACCATTATACTAATGCATAAAACTCAAATATAAACATTAGTATTGATATAAGTTACATTATAATAAAATACAAAACTAAAACAAATCATTAATCATTAGTTATCTTGTCATCATCTAAATAACCACAAGCTCGCTTAACTATCATTATCATTGCTAACATCTTTTGATATTACTATCAAATATATCCATAATTTCTAATTTGGATTTTTTTGAAGTACCCCTTTGTACTTCGTATTTGATAGCATTAACATCATAAATCTTTGAAATCATCTAAAGTCCTACTCCTATGACTCTCCATATTCGTATGTCCACCAACTTCCTCTATAATATCGCTTTTATTTTTGCCTTAGCCCTTGCACTTGAAAGGACACCCAACTAGTTCTCATTTGATGTATTAAATATATTTTCTTCACTATCAATTCACCATCATATTAGAGATCTTTAATGATGAAGCTCATAGTGTAATCAATTTAAGTTAGGAAAGTAAATACAATGTCATTTCCCATGGTTTGATGAGCTTGTTTAAAATTATTGAAAACCAACGATGTTTTAATTTTGGTAATCCATTAACTACAAATAAAGTAGAATCTCAGAGAATCATATTGAATTTGTAGAATTGAATGAAATTCATATAATCATTTACTCATGGAATTGTACACCTAGGCTAGCAATTCTACTATAAGCCAACACCTAAACTCTTTTGTATCCATTTTAACTATGATAACTCTCATGAAAACATAAACTCTTATAATCACATAAGTTTAGTAGTTATTTTGACAACCATGCCTCTAAGTGTTATTGGACCACTAGTAACAAAAATGAGAAGGTTAATTTAGCTGGGAACTAAAAAGAAAATGATGGGGCAATTCTTTTAATAGCTTATTAAAATGCCCTAGAAATTTAATTTAGAAAGGAGGGCAATTTGGTAATTCTCTCTTCTTTTGCTCCCCATGTTTAATTTAATTAAACACTTCTTTTACTTTAAAACTAGATCTAGCACCTTAACTAGACTTGGTGAACTCAAACTTCTTTTAATATTTCTCCTCCAGTAGCTGTTGTAGCATATTGTCATTCAATTAGAGAAATGTATACTGCTTTCCTTTTATTACTCTCTCCCTATTAAAACTTTGTTCTTTCTAAGGAACTATTTTTGTACCTTGAAACTCAAGGTAACTCTCTCTTTTTATCTCTATTTCTCTCTCTTCCATTCCTATAAAGTTTCTCTAAGTGATTGTAAGACATATTTAGGGTAGTTTCACCATGAGTGTAAGGAAGAAGATGTATATAAATCATGTCAAGTTCTTTCACCTTACTTAATTATGAATTTCTATTGATGTTTTGAAGTAGTGTTTGGTTTTAGTGAAGGATATGTGTATTATGGTTGGAGTAAATTTGGGAAACAAAGGAGAATTTGAAAATTTGAAGACAAGGTATCTAACTTACTTTTAATGTGCCTAAAATTAAGTATTAGACATCTCGAAGAAGGGAAAACTATGAATTAAGGTTGAAATCTATAAATGGTATAAGTTAGAGATTGATGGTTAAATGTGTAAGTTGGTTTTACAAGTTATTAATGATGTAAAAATAGTACCATTGAAAATTCGCATGTATTCTATGTTTGAATGTAATTGGAAGACAATTTGAAGGAGAGAACATAATAGGATTAAAATACACATGGGAAAAAAGAATCATTTTAACTGTTTTGATGTGGATTTTGCTTCATGGAAAAGAGTAACAATGAAATATATTGTGCAATGATGTTAGAAGATGAAAATCTAATTGACCGTGCATCATTTAGTGATCGACTTCATCTTTTTTTTTTTTTTTATTCAAGGGATATATCAATTGATTGATGTTGGTTGAAAGGCTTCTTAAGCAAAATTTATCACTAAAAAATAAAGAGTAATGATAATTAAGTAAAATAATAATAATTAAATAATAACAATAATGATAGTGAAATAAAATAATAACAACAATAATAAGATTAACAATTATAAAAGTATAGGGAAACAATATTGATAACTATTGATAAGTTTAATGAAATTTATAATAAAGGTCATGAAATGACAATAAAATAAAATAACAATGATAACAAAAACAGTTACAAGAATAGGAATAGGGATAAATATAATCATAGCAAGTGCAATACAAATAATGCTAAAGGGTGTGCACTACAAATTTATAGATGATGGGATAGAAAAAAATTAAAGTAAAAAAGAGTTAAGTTACATAAGTGATAGGAGCTCTAATATGGCAAAGTAAACTTAAGTTGAATCTAGAAACCACATTAAGAGTTTAATATTAATATGTATTTGTATTAGGATATGAGAGTGAAGCTTATCAAATAGTTATTGGTGAGCATATTCTAGGTATGTGATTACCTGGCTAGTATATTAAGGTGTTTATTAAGAAATCTCAAATGAAATTAAGCATATTGAAACCTTTGATAATATGTTGCCTATGCTTGACTGTAACCAATAGATTTGAGGGTATTGATGATTAGATAGACACTGTTGGAATGTGGTGATGTCATAATGGAGTTATATATCAGAATGATGTCATAAATATAACCTTGTTGGTGGTTGTTGATCCAGGAGATTATCATGCTTACAAGTTGATGTACTAAAATAAAGCAATGGTCTAGTTGTATTAACATTATGGAGCACATTTATTGATGTTGGTAGTGTAGTTATACGTCAATGTTTTGTCCGATTACAACTAGGGGATGATGTAGCTAGTGTATTTTGACTCATTGGGTAGCAGGGAGTACCTAGATCCGATGTTGTGTATAGTGCAAGGTTATGAGTTACCTAGAGTCTTAGAATAGTAAGATCATGCTACTTATCTTTTGGCAATTCACTATATTAGAATTAAGTTGTACATGATTGTGTATTTCACGTTACATGTGGGGTTTTGACTCACCCTTTTGTGGGACATCTTTCTTATCTACAACAGAGAAAAGAGTTGCTAAGGTTTTGACCATAGACAGGTTTGGGCTTAGTGCTGGCGAACTATAAAAAAATATTTATTTATAGGTATTATAGTATAAGATAAAGTGTTTAATATTTGAGCTCTTTATTATATGGAGTAATAAATTATTGTAATTGAAAGTACTAGTGTGAGAATGTAAAGTATGTAATTAATTTAGATTTTATCGAAATATAGTTAGTTTTAAGCTTTAATGTACTCATGCTATGCTATGAATGTATAGTAGATTGTTCCTTTCCCTTAGTTCTGGAACATGTGACTTATGATAATCAAGAGTCATGTGATTCCTCCACTTGCTATTTTGATATCGAAGCTTCAAATTAGGGTAGAATGAGGGAATTCTTTATCACCCTTGAATGGGTAATTTAAGCATTATCAAATTGGGTAACTTATCTCACATATCCACTCTAGGTAGAGGAAAAATTCTTCATAAATTAATAAATAGTGAGTAGTAGGACATTACTAACCTTTACTATGTTTTTGATATGAGTAACATTTTCAATTGTGTCAATTGCTTATAAAAAGTTATGATATCAAAATGAAAGAGTTCTTAATATTCCCATTGAGATTACCATGAGTCGTTGCTTAAGTGTTATGTTTGGTGATGTTTCAACTCCATGGCATCCTTAAATGTTTGGAAAAAGATCTCTACCCATTTTAACTTTACCCATTTTTCTAATTTACTACATAGAATTTAAAAGTATCAATATATTACACAATTTAAACTTTTGAGGCTATCTATACTACTTATAGCAACTCTATTAACTTAAATGCCATTCATATGTGTGGATTTTTTTATGGATGACTACATGACATGTGGTAAATGTCATAAATTTTGCAAAAACAAAGTCAAGGATGTTGAGATGGAATGTTAAATTGCACTTAGATGGTATCCCACGTAATGGCATGAAAAAAGAAAAAAAAAATCATGTTTTACTAAAACATTAAAATTAAATTAAATATGCTGAATGAAATGAAAAGGCTTTTTTTTAAAAAAAAAAAATTTGCAAACTATAAAGTAGAAAATGAATCTAGAAGTTCGTAAAAGCAAAAAACACAATATCAAGTAATAAAAACTTCAAAAAGTATAAAATAGTAAATTAGTGTTCATCTTCTTCCTCCTCCATTCTAAATGATTGTATCTTTTTTATCATATGAACAAAAAAGGAAACACAATATCTATAGCATAAGAACTATAGGACCTTGGCTAAACATAATTGGTGTATAACAACTAGAAGTTTAATAACTAACTTGTAAATATGATTGATTTTTGGAATTTGTAATATCATGACCTTTTTTGGAAAAAAATAATAAAATAAAATTTAGTGTTCAATGATGTAAAGTTGATCTAAAAAATTGAAACTAAAAAATATTGAGTTTTCAATATTAAATAGTCAATTGATGTAAAAATAAACGCCAATGTTCTAAAATCTAAAGCCACAAAATGAAAATAATAAAATCAATGTATTTTTGTGTTATATAATTTTTTCTAAGCTTATTTGTAAATTGTTATTGAAAAATGATGTAAAAATAATTTTTAATATATGTATAAGTTGCATACGTGTATTATTATAAATTTAGTAAAAACATCCAATTATGGCCATAAAAATATCATACAAAACCTTCTCCTGTCCTTACGCGTCTCGTTATCCATCGAATGGCGGCCATCTCATACAACCACTTATATAAAAGAGATGATTTTTCTAGTGAAGCAATGTGGGACATACTGTTTATTTTTTTCCCCATTCATTTTTCTTTCTTAGAATTCCTCACTCGATGAGCAAACTTCTCTTTCAATTTTCTTCGTACATTCACTCATTCTCAAAACGAAGACCATATTTAGAATATAATCCGACCCATCTTCCGATTTGCCAAAACCACCAAGGCCGAGCCACCCCCATCTCATCGGGGATCGTGTCACAATTTGGTCCACCAGGCTGATTTTAATACATGAAAAATTTTCCGGGTGTCAGAAAAACCATCTCAACTTGGCAAATTTGGATAACTATATCTTACTCTTCCCACCATCATTCGACAAGCCTCCACAACCACTTTATTCTAGGTGCGGGATACTACAAATATTGATCATCAACACAGCCTAACAATTATTATGTGGTAAGGAAAATAACTTCAAAATTCAAGTTTTTCATATTTCCTTGACAAAATTCCTGCTCATTATATGTATATACATAAGTATAAAGTTTTTTATTTTTATGATTAAATTTACTTCCAAATTGTATGGAATGAAGTCAAAACATTTTAAAATGTTTATAGAACAATTTTTCGGATAAAAACGCTTTGAACTGTTGAAATTAAAAGTAAAAGTAAAGAAAAATAAGTCTAAGAAGTTCATAGGCAACTTTGAAGGATGATTAAGGTCAATGTTGGAGGGATTTGATTGTTATTGGTGCTGAATTGTAAACTAGGATATACTATGAACTTGGTATGATGAACCATTGGTGATAAGAAGAAGAAAAATGCATGTGAATTGCATGTAAGAACAAAATTTTGTGCACTTTTTCTATGGAATTTTTCTTCAAGTGAGCCTTCTTGTCCTTACAATTTGGATACGACTTAGATAAATATTTGGGGAAAATTTTGTATGTTCAAATATATTCGTGGAGTAGATTATTGAATGGCTGTTCGTCGTTAACTTTAATGTGAATTCGTATAAGAAATCGAGTAGGGAAATTGCCTCGTCACACATGTTTGCTGCAAGTTGTTTTGTGAAAACAAACTAAAAATGCATTGTGCCATATGGAAATCCATGAAGCCAAACCCAATACATAAGCAGATATGCCCCGTAAGCCTGCAGGCGCATCTCTTGGACATGAGCCAGGAGCCCAATTGTTGTTGAGGATGGTCCTGGTTTAGGTTTGTGCTGGTTGTCGTCTATTTTTTGCATGGGTCGTGATCCTCAAGGCCGGTCTGGTCCGGTTCCAATTTTTTTTTTAAAACATATATACATATATAAAATAATGAATGATAAAAAAAAAAAAAAAGAGCAAGCCAGCTAGTGTTGAGCAACCCAAATGATAAATTAGAAGGCAGTATAGAGACTTCTTACTTGGGGGTGTGCACCAGCTAGTGTTGAGCATGGTCATGGTTACGGTATGCATGGGTGTGGCCTGTGGGTCTGTTTTGTGCTTGGGTCATGGTTCTTAGGGCCAGTTCAATCTAGTTCCATTTTTTTTAAAACATATATATATATTAATGAATAATTAAAAAAAAAAAGTTAAAGCCCATTTTTCCAATGTTATATATATGAAGTATACTTATATATCAAATCAAGTTAAGGAATAAATATATTTTTAAATATAATAATAAAATACAAATACATAATATATATATATTTAGACGCACACACACACCTGTGTATGTATTAACATCTTTACTTGTATACATATTATTTTAGGAATAAACTTTATAAATATCGTTGATTAGATACTTATTCAAATTGAATTATGGATATTACGAAAATAAGTTATATTGTATATTAGAGATTTTCATTGCAAAATAAATAATTAAATAAATATATTTGTATAAGTTTTATTGTTTAACCTTGAAATAACTATTATCACATCTATATTTGGAAAATGACTATTTTAAGTCAAATGGTGATTGGATACATTTTCTATAATAATTAGATGTTATACAACATTATTAAACTAAATATTATCTTTTAATTTAGTATATTGGCAAGAGTAATTTTTACCGTAAAATCAACAAATAAATTTAAGGGAAATAAAACTCTGGTAAATTTCAAGTTAAACTAGTATGAGGATGTCTATTTAATAAAAAGGTTTAGTAAACCAAATGATAAATTAGAAGGCATTGTAGAGACTTCTTTACTACAACAAAATTTAAATAGCCCAAAGTATCTTTTATATAATATAGGTGACTTCAAGATAACTAGTTGGCTATCAAGTGTATGCAATAGCTTAGGTGAGCACCTCTTTATCTTTTCATGCTCAAGCATAATGGCTATAAAATGAGAAGACCACTCACATGTTTGTAGAGTCACTACAATTTTACTTATATAAATTGCTCAACTTTGTAATCTAATTGATTTATATCATTGCTTGACTTGGAATGTTATGATGCCATGATTAATATTATAAATATTTTATGATTAATTATAGACATGGCTTGCTAACTGTAGTTACTATTACACAAATATGTTTAATATGGATGATTGGTTGATTAAACTGTGGAATTGCAAATGTGCCTTTACTTATATGCTCAGTTGCTATTTACCACATCATGTGCATTCACACAACAATAGCTCAAGGGCCATATTTTTGTAAAGCTCAGTTTTGACTACAGGACCTAAAGGTCATTTAGAAATTCTCGGTTCATGAAATAGACCTAAGGGTCATAATTGAAAACTCAGTTTGCATAAAAGGACCTATAGGTTATATTTTGATTCTAAAGCTTGGTTTGCTATCTGTTGTAAATTTGATTTTGGTAGAAAGTTTTTCTCTTATTCTTCTCTCAAGGAGGAAAAAAAAATATATAGTTACAAGATGAAGATCTGATATAGATCCCAAAAAAACTGCATTACATTTAGGAGTAACTAACTCTTTCTAAGTTTATCTTCTTATCATTCAGTTATTGACAGCTATCTCTTTACTCACGTCAACACTCCCCCTCAAGTAGGTGCGAAGATGTCTTCTAAGCCCAACTTGTCTAGTGTTTTCTGAAAAGCTTCTACGGAAACTTCGTGTGTTAAAACATCTGCTAACTGCTCATTAGAACAAATAAAAGGAATGTTAATTGGCCTTTGGTTAAGCTTTTCCTTGATGAAGTGTCTATCTACTTCAATGTGTTTAGTTTGATCATGTTGTACTGGATTATTTGCTATTTCCCGTGCTGCATTATTATCACAATACATGAGCATAGGTTCTTTAGGCTGAATACCTATCTCGATAAGCAATAGTCTAATCCATAATAGTTCTGACACTCCATGAACCATGCCTCTATACTCTGCTTCTACTGATGACCTTGCAGTAACATTTTGTTTTTTACTTCTCCATGTGACAAGATTCCCACCAACAAACGTGAAGTACCCAGAAGTTGATCGACGATTTGTGATATTTCCAGCCCAATCTGCATCAGTATACCCTTTTACTTCCATATGCCCATGCTTCTTAAAGGTTAGCCCCTTTCCAGGTGTCCCTTTTAGATAACGCAAAAGCCTCATAACTGCATCCATGTGATCCTCACTAGGTTCGTGCATAAACTGACTTAACACACTGACAGCATAGGCAATGTCTGGCCGTGTATGGGACAAGTAGATTAATCTCCCTATCAACCTTTGATATTGATCCTTATTTGTTGGAACTTGATCCTGGTAAATGGCCAGATGATGATTCTGAACAATAGGAGTCTGAGTAGGTTTACAGTCTAGCATACCTGTTTCAAATAAGAGATCCAGTATATATTTTCCTTGTGACAAGTATATACCTTCTTTAGATCTTGCCACTTCTATCCCCAAGAAATATTTCAATCCTCCTAAATCTTTCATTTCAAATTCAACAGATAGATATTTTTGTAGATTTTTTATTTCTTCTGTATCATCACCCGTTACAATCATATCATCTACGTAGATGATTAGGAGAGTAACTTTGCCATTATTGCATTTAATGAACAAGGTATGATTTGCATTTGCTTGGTGATACCCATTTCTTTTCATAGCATCAGTAAATTTTCCAAACCATGCTCTTGGTGACTGTTTCAACCCATACAAAGCTTTCCGCAATTTGCACATTTTGTCTCCCGACTGTGAAGTATTAAATCCGGGAGGAATATGCATGTACACTTCCTCTTCTAAGTCCCCATGTAAAAAGGCATTTTTTACATCGAACTGTTTCAGTGGCCAATTGAAATTTGCTGCTAATAATAATAGGATCCTGACTGTATTCATTTTTGCAACTAGAGCAAAAGTTTCTTAGTAATCAATACCATATGATTACGTGTATCCCTTTGCTACCAACCTTGCCTTGTATCGCTCAATCGTCCCATCTGCTTTATGCTTGAGTGTGAATATCCATTTGCATCCGACTAGTTTTTTACTTGGTAGAAGGGACACAATGTTCCATGTGCCATTTTTCTTTAGTGCATCCATTTCAACTTGCATTGCTTCTGCCCATTTTGGATTTTCTAGAGCTTCTTTGACATTTGTAGGTATCTTTATACTCTCCATTTGATTTACAAATGCTTGATGTTGTGATGATAGCCTGTGAGTGGAGACATACTTGGTGATTGCATACTTTGCTTTTCCATTAGGAGAGTACCTATCAGGTGGTTTCCCACAATTCTATCTAGGAGGTAAAGTAAAATTTGATGTAGGTAATGGACTATTAAAGCTTTCAGGAGTACTTACCTCAGGAATATCCGTTGGCTCTTGAGTGTGTACTTGAGGAGAGGATTGGGCGTCTTCATTAGGAGTGTCTTCATGACATACAACTACACCAGGAATATCTTGTCCATTTGGTTGATGAATTTCTCCCCCTGACCCAATATCTTCATTAAATACGATAGGACGAATTTCTCCCCCTAAACCAAAATCTTCATTACATACGACAGGAATGTCTTGTCCATTTGGTTGAGGAAGATCAATCCAACTGTAGTTATCATGAAGTATCTCCCCCTGAGAACTAGAGATGGTTTGATCATTAAAGAAATATTCTGTCTCTGATAAGGTGACATCCATGCTAACATACATACGACAAGTGGAAGGATGGTAGCATCTATAGCCCCTTTTTTGAGGGTGGAAACCGAGAAAGACACATCGCACCGCACAAGGATCAAGTTTAGTACATTGACTCTTGGGGAGATGAACATATGCTAGACACCAAAAAATTCGTGGGTCCAATTGTGATGAGGGTGGAGTTTGAACATGTTGGGCAAGCACCTCTAGTGGGGTTTGAAATGACAGAACTCGTGATGGCATCCTGTTTATGAGATATATTGCATAAGTGACAGCATCGACCCAATAAGCTTGAGGAACATTTGCACCAATAAGAAGTGCTCTTGTTGTTTCAAGTATGTGCCTGTTTTTGCATTCAGCAACTCCATTTTGCTGTGGAGTCTGAGGACATGTAGTCTCATGGAGAATACCATTTGCTTGAAAAAATTGTGAGAGTTCAATGTTCAAATACTCTCCACCATTTTCGGATCTTACCATTTTTATTGGAAGAGAATATTGAGTTCGAACCATGTTGTAAAAGACTGGAAAAATAGCACATACATCCCTTTTATGTTTCATAGTATATAACCAGGTCATTCGAGTGCAGTCGTCAATAAACGTAATAAACCATCGAATTCCAGATTGAGAAATATTAGGGGCAGGTCCCCAAACATCTGAGTGAATTAATTCAAATGGTGTTGTTCTCTTATTTAAACTTAAAGGATATGAGGTGCGGTAGCTTTTGGCCAAAGTGCACACACTACATTGAAGGGAAGTTTCTGAAATATTGCCAAACAAAGATGGAAATAACTTTTTCAAATAACCAAAGGATGCATGTCCCAATCGATGATGCCATAACCAAATATTCTTCAAATCTTCATCATTGCAACTTTGCACTTGATTAACATAACTAGTTGCAACATCATCTACATAGTACAGCCCTTTCCTCTTAGTACCACACCCAATTATCGCTTGAGTCCGGATATCCTGAAGCAAGCAAAAATTTGGAAACATTAGGACAACACATTCTAATTGTTCTGTGATTTGGCTAACTGATAGCAGATGATTTGACAATGCAGGAACAAGTAAACAATTATGTAAAGAAATAGTGGGAGTGAGGGTTATTGATCCTGTGCCATCCACAGGGGTGGTCTCTCCATTAGCAGTTACAACATTTTTCTTAGGCGCTGGAGTCATGTACTGAAATGGAATTTGTTGTAAGTCATGTGCTTTGTTGCTCCTGAATCAATGATCCAACCAATATCTTGTGCTGTGGATACGGAAAGAATTTTTTCTATTTTACCTGAATTGTCCAAAGATGTGCGGTTGGTTAGAGAGAGCAATTCACCAAATTCAGTAGGTTCAACTGTTGTTGCTGTAACAACAGCTACAGTTGGTTCTATATCTATGGTGTTAGTTACCTTTGCTTAGACTGATCGTTTGCTATTTCGTCCCTTACCTTGTTTTCGCTTTTCAAAAAACCAGTCAGGATAACCATGGATTTCAAAACATGTATCTTTAGTATGGTGTGTTCCATTGCAATGGCTGCAACGCAACTTGTCTTTCTCAGCATCTTCAGTAGTTCAAAAAATGCTTTTGTAATTTAAGGTCTTAGAAATCATTGCCATCTGTGAGCCTTCTCTAATCTCCCCTTTTCCAAGCATGGTTACTTGTCATTGTGACTCTCTTCTAACCATATTAAAGCACTCTTCAATACTTGGAATAGACTTCATTCGGAGAAGGTCACTCCTGATAGAATCAAAGATCTCATCTAGACCTGCAAGAAAGTCATAGACTCTATCTTTATGAATTTCCTCCTATCTGACACACAAATCTGTGGTACATACCGTTTTAATGGAACGTCGTCTATCCATTTCTTGCCACATGCTATTTAACTCGGCGTAATACAGGTGAAGAGGTCGTCTATTTTGCTTGGTTCTTGTTGCCTTGCAACGCAGCTTGTAATATTGTGAATCATCTGCTCCACCATAGAACGTTTGAGTGACACTATCCTAGATATCTTTTGCTGTTGGAAGATCAATGAATAGACTAAGGAGATGGGGTTCCATCGTTTTAAGTAGCCATCCACGCACCATTGCATCCTCAGTATACCATTTTGAGTATTCACTAGTATTCTCATCCACCTTTGGGATTTGACCATTTAAATAGCCAAGTTTGTTTAATCCTGCAGCATGGACTTCTATCATACGTGACCAAATCTTAAATTTTTTTTCATTTAATTTGAAACCAATTGGCAGGTTGTTGGGTTGTGTAATTCAATTTGGTTTAGGTTTTGGTTTATGACTGTGATAGCTCTATTGTCTTCAGCCATACTGAATATCTTGTTTCGAGATTATAAAGGGAGAAATGGAAGAAGGGATTAGGTATTCGTGGTATTCATGGATCAGTTTGTTGCTCTGATACCATGTTGTAAATTTGACTTTAGTAGAAAGTTTTTCTCTTATTCTTCTCTTAAGGAGGAAAAAAATATATATAGTTACAAGATGAAGATCTAATATAGATAAAAAAAAAACTGCATTACATTTAGGAGTAACTAACTTTTTCTAAGTTTATCTTCTTATCATTCTATTATTGACAGCTATCTCTTTACTCACGTTAACACTATCCTCCATTTTCAACATATAGATTTGCATACTTAGTTTTTGAATTGCCAAGTACCACTCATTTATTGCTTAGGAGATGCCTCATGGCGCTCAAATATTTTCTTTGGAGTTGCTAAGTGTTGCTTGTATATTATGTGTAGGAGTTGTTAAGTGCTGCTCATATTATGCTCAAAAGCCACCAAGTGTTGCTTATATTTACTCGAGAGCCACCTATGGGCTGCTCAATACTTGCTCAATTATGATACTAGCTAGTGCATGTCATATGCATTAGCATGGCAAATTATTACATCCATAATAATCTTTTAAATGTTATAATGGATTACACTTGGTTATATAATTTCTTATTATTACATGTTATTATGCTCATTTAGCTTGATGTTGAGAGAATAGTTTTATTCTAACTTCGGGTTATGAAAATGGAGTCGATGCTAGAGCATAGGCTTAGGGTGAGGATTATGAGAGCAAGAATCGACTCCTACAATATAATTAACTAATGAATTTACTATGATCAGACTATGTTATATCTTGTGAATCTATTAGGCTTTGGCAATATAATATCCTACTATTATATATATCAAAGATGCTTCCGTGTTATTATTTATCTATATGTGTGTAATATTTGTAAATTTTACTATGTGATTTGTTCCAATTAACATTATCCTCAACTCAAGGACAACATAGTATACTATTTCCTAGTCACCAATGTGTAAAAGAATAGGCCTTGGGAGGTGGGGGACTATAGAAGTACGGTTGATTTCTTAGGCATTTAAAGCATATATTTTATGGTTACAACATTGGCTCTTACACTCTATGATAATTCTCATAATTAAATAAATTTTTATTCCCATTGCTATCATCGAACTTTCATTTACCAATAAGTTAATTACTATTTATCTTCTTCATCCTTCTAGAACTTACTATCCATGTCACACCACCATACCTATATCTACTTCACATAATTTAAAAGCCATTTCAACAAGCAGAAACTCGGTAAATAACATCATTTGGGCCATTTTACCTTTCACTTAATATCCATCATCCTAAAGACTCCATCTTCAAAGCCAAACACAAAGACTATAACTTTTGGTACTCGCCCAATTCCTTGATGACTCAGCGTGAGTTAATTCAGTCAACCTTAAACCCTAGCTTGTTAACTCAATCCCAACTCAAGCTCATTCACACGAGCATTGCAAGAAACACCATTTGGTCATCTTCCTTTTCCATCAATCTCCATCCCAAAGACTCCATCATAAAAAACCAACATGAAAATCACGAGAAGCATGCCATTTGAATGTTGATTGCATCCATTTGGAATAATTAGATTGGCGGTTTTGATTTGTTGATTTAGGCTTTTGTTGTTGTAATGGTGCTTCATAGTTTTTTATGTTTTATTTTTTTTTTTTTTTTCTTGTTATGTATTATTCAATTTTACCAAATTTAATATTTTTAACATGTGTATTTTATTTTTAATTTATTTTATCAGGATGTCCAATGTGGCTTTGTTTTCGCTAAGTTAATGATATTTACCATGTTTCAAGCTATCATTGGTTAAAAAAAACAAAAAAAGAAATCCACACATAAACCATGGTTAACAAAGTTACTATAAGTAGTATAGATAACCTTAAGAAGTTTCAATAAGTATTGAATTGTTATATTTAGATTTTAGTTATTAAATTAAAAAAAATGGATAAAGTTGAGTTACTAAATATGATATTTTTTCTAATGGTTGTGGTTGGTAATGTTTTAACTCTTGAATATCTTAACATAGACGTTAAAAATTTTAAACATTGAAGCTTTTTGAAGAAAAGACTATGTGGGTTATGTTAGATATGAAACTTGATCTTCTATTCGGCTGAAAAAAAAAAAAGAAAAAAGAAAGAAGAAAGAAAGAAAGAAAGAAAGAAAAAGACTTGATGTTTCATTAAGTGTTTAGATTTTACTTTTTACATACAAGAGTTATCGAAAACGTGGAGTTTAACAATAAAATAAATTATTTATTTTATTTATTTTTTATTTGAATTTTTAATCTTTTTTTTTTAACTTAAGTATTCAAAGTTTTTCAAGATACACAAAAGAGTTCTTCTCTATAGTTTTTAAAATGCTTGCTTCATTCTTTGTACATTTAATGTTATGATTGGCTCATAACAATTAATTTAATAAAATAATATTATTCGATATGTTAAATTAAATAATATAATAAAAAAATTCATAAATTACAAAAATAAAAAATAGAGGGAAAACTTGGAATTACAAAATTTCAAATCTAGGGGCAATAAGCCGGTCATTCTAAAGCAAGTGCCTAAAGGTCTAAAATGATAGTTTCTATTCTTTTCTATATTATTATTTAAAATTTTTTATTATATTTTTAAGTTAAATATATTTAATAATATTTTTTTTTGAAAATTACAAAATATTAAAAAAAAAAAGAAAAATGGGTGAAAAAAATCAATTTCATGTCCTAGGGTTATTGGGTTGGTCACCTTAAGGCCAAGAGGTGATTAGCCACTGCCTAAGGGGAGACTAGGGTTAGGAAAGCGAGGCGGGCCAAAAAATTGTGGCCCGTAATATGTGTGGTTTGTTTTAGCCTACCACGCGTGGCCCATGGGTTGGGGCATGCCATGTTGACGAGAGCACAGGTTGGCTCGTTGGTCCGTACATTTTTGTTTTTTTAAAAACAAGAAAAATGGGAATGAATTAAACTAAAAGTGATTTTGTTTATAATATATCATAAAGTTATTAATACAATACTTTATGAAGACTTTATATATTTTATTTTTAGCTTGGAAGTTATATATCCTTAATTATTACTTATTAGTTTACTTGCATATTTTGTAACAAAAAATAAAGTTGGAATAATTTAAGATGAATACCAATCTTTTAAGTGTGTATTTATCTATTACATTTTTGTATTGAATTTGGAATTATAAATTTGTCAAAATGAGAATCTTTCAATTTTCCACTTAAGCTAAATTTAAATAGGTTCCTTTAATTATTTTTTTTCAACAAAATATGTATTGCCTCATTTTTAAAGTTATATTGAACTTTAAATTTGATTTGAACTTATTATTATAAACATTTTAGATTGAATATCAAAAGATGCAATTTGAAGTATTAATCCACCACAATAATCGTAGGTCGACCCGCTTTGACCCGTGTGTTGGTGTAAGCTAGGGAGGCTTGATCCGCTCGGTCCGCTTTCCCAGCTCTACGGGAGGCCATGGGACAACTAAAATGGTGGCATCTTAATTGCTCTTTAGCCTTAAGATGGTCAGCCAAAGCGATGAAATTGAAGTGGCAGTAACCCACCACCCTTAAAAAGAAAAAGAAAAAAGACGTAAAAAAAAACCCATTAGGTCACGATTTAATTGCATCAGCCGACTATGACTTCATTGGTATTTTACACTTGAATCACTTCTTTTATGTTTGCTTTAACTTAAAATTGGACCTATGAGCTGGTGATGCCCATTAGGAATCTTTTTTTCAACTTTTTAAAATTTTATAATTCATCATAATATTTATTTAAATATATTTAATCACATTGCTTTTTTAATTTATAATTATGGATTAATAATAAGTTGGAATGTGCCAAAGATTGACTAAATATTTAATGTTTTCATGAAAATTCGCTTTTGTATACAACGGAAAATATTAACAACTCAATTATTGAAAAAATGAAATATTATAAATTCAAATAAATATTTTCTTTGCTCTTTTTCCTATGGATAGATGACTTACATATGCATAGGACAAATAAAGGTGATTTATGTTGCAAAAAGGATGTCCGTTTCTCATGGATGGCATCAATGCACGCCTGAGCATTTCACATAAACTATAATTGAAAACAGGTGCTACAATAAAATAAGTTTAGTATTCCTGTGACATTTTCCTACTTCCACTATACAAAGGCCATCACGAGATAACCAGAATGAAGCATCGAACGTATTGTATCCCTCAATTATGTGACTAAACAAGCTATTATTTACTGATATAAACATAGGTAGTGGCATTTTATTAAGCCATTTTAGGTCTGTATCGCTCTCAAAGAATATTTTGCACCTATAAAGACTTTTACAAATAATAGTATCGGCATCTTTAATAACACAGTACCATGTTATCATCGAAGGAGAAAATTACAAACGAGATAATCAATGTTTGGAGTCAAATTTAGATGATCAAATTTTAAAGAGATTTAAATAAAAAATTAATATTATACTAAATAATTTAAATAGTAAATTTTATTATATTGCCATTATAAATATTAACGGATTTTATTTTTTTATCACTAAGCATATTTATAAGATAGTAACAAATTTTTTATTTAAGTTACTTAGTAAAACATTGATTCTTTATTTTAATCACTTAATACAACATTGACTTTCTATTTTAATAATTTAAAAGTTTGATTCTCCATTTGCAGTTAACTCAAAATGTCGATCCATCACTTGTAGTTTTACCATTATGAAAGAAAAAAAGAGCCTAAATAAAATAAATCATGTAAATTTACGAAAAAAAACAGCCTAAGTAATACATAACACGACGCATATATTTCTACAATAACTATCAGTTGGTTGAGGCATCAGTCTTTGTTTCTATTTCATAAGAAACTAAAAGATAAAATCATCTAAATATTGGGCATATATAAATTCTTTGCTGTCAATTCTATATTTGAATGTACAACTGAGGTTCGTATATGTTAAATATGTTTGGATATCGATAAAACCCGTTGTAAACAAAGAGTAATCCAATGTGTTTTTTAGCTAGAAAATGTGCTCGGACATCCTCTTTTAGTTGTGCTTCATATTTAGTGCTTTCTAGTATTGTTTGTTTTATTAGCCCCTACTACAATTAGGGCTAATAGGCAGATGCATTGGGCTTTACATTGTGCATCCCATTTTATGAATCGGGAACAAAGTCTCGACGAACTCTAAGACTTATACGAGGATTTTCAAGTGACTGAGAATCATCAACATTCTTATTTGTACTCTCTTCTCCATGGTGACAGTGACTTGTTTACTTCTTCTCCACCCGTAGTCTTTTACTTGGCATTAATGAATTTCTACTTTAAATGGTTGTATGCGTTTCTGTCATTCTAAACATTATTTGTTAAACGTGTCCCGTTTTGTACGGAACAGCTATTATTAGAGCCAAAGGATTCGTTCACTAATATTTTAATCCAAGACCTTGTCTTTTCAGATGGAACGTTCATGGCTATGTGGCATGCTTGGGCTATCCAGAATTGGTTCTTGTTCCAGTGGATTATGCTAATGTCTTGTTACATATTCCAGAGACTGGATCTGTTTGTTTTGGTGCTCGAAGTGAATTTGGTATTAAGAAGCACGATGCTCGCACATTTTAGGGTGTATATATACATGCTTTATCACACCCCCCGAAACCATAAAACGTAATCTGTCCAAGTCCATTACATACAAAAATAATTCTTCCAAAATTCTTCTTTAACTTGAAATAATGCTATTTCGATTCATAGTGACTCCAAAAGTAGATAATATCTAAAATTAAAATCAACTTGAATTCAAACTAAATCTACGTATATTTCATTTTCAGTATTGAATGCATGGTGTAATGAATACTCTAGTTTAAATCACATAAAACATACATTTGTTTTGCACATGAAAACAAACATATGTCCTTTATATGTTAGAGTAATGATAGGTATACTGACATTTTCGAAACAAGTTAAACAATACTTCACACACCACGTCATTTGCGATTTTACTTTTCAATTGACTTTTAGTTCAACAAGCATTTTCTTTATATGTTATAATCTTAGGATTTTACTTTGTGTCTCGCTTTAAAATTTAGAAAAACACTATCGAAGCCTCACCCAGGTGCGCAGGGGTTTGTGAGTGATAAATATATTTATAATTCCCCTACATATACTCTTCTCTTCTTTCATTATATTAGAATATTGTCGCTCTTCCTTCGTCTATAATCTTTCTTTCCCCCTTCATGCTAGGGTTTTTTTGCAATAAATAATTATATCATAATTGTTAAAATCGTGACTCTACCCATATAATTATACCAATTTATGATTTTAGAAAACTATTCTAAATTAACTTATATATAAAATCATTTCCATATAGATTCGTAATAGAATCATAATTTTACACATAAAATCGATAAAATCTTACGTTTTTAACAAAATTTACCGATTTTATATATTTTAGTCAAATGAGCAAAAAAATAAAATTTAACTTTCACAAAATATGAATATTATTAGTTCTTTAAAAGAATTGAAATTATAATATAAGATAATATTGATAGTAGTATCAATAATGATGTTGGTATTGATGATGAAAATGACAACGATGATGATAATAGTGAAAAGAGAGTTAGCGATGATTTTGAATTTTGAAGATAATAAAGGGGTTCATGATTTTTTTTAGCATTGTATTTTGTTATTATAATTTATATTGTAATTCATTCCATATTGATATTATTATTTATATTGTAGTTTTATATATTAATTTAATAACTTATACTAATTTATTTGTACTATATGCATATAATTTTTAATATAAATTGTAATTAAAATTTATATTTTATTTTTTTATAATTATAGTAAACATATCTATAGTTTCTAAAAGTTATTTTACATTGATTGTAAAAATTTATGTTTTTACGTTTTGATTTTACATTCTAATTCTATAGGTCTTTTAACGATTTTAAGTAGAATTGTGAGTTTTACAACTTTATATGTATTTGGTGATAATATTTCATTTCTTGGTGGTATACATAAGAAAAATAGCTGTTAATCTATTATTTCTGCCTACGCCGACCGCGAAATCATAACTCCTGTAGGCAATGAATATTTCCGATTAGGTACCGTTAGGATAAAGTCAAAGGGAAAAGCATTAAAAAATATATTAACTTGACAGCTAGGAGTCGAAAAGGATCTTATATTATTCCCTGTTGCAAAAAAGGGGTAAAAAATATTATTCCCTGTTAAATGCAATGGGCGCCTTTTGAAGGGATCAATTAATTGGATGACGTTCGACGCCTGAAATTCTCATTTTAGTTTGTGATTTTTCCTTTTCGTGGATGTTGTGTTAATCAAAATAAGAGACGTGCGAACATCACAATCAAAGATAATTCTGAACGATAGACGCTTTGCAACGAAATTGAGAGCCCAACTGCAAAAAAGGACGACAATGTACTTCAATAATTTTATAGTGAGGAAAAGGTGAAAAGATAAGCCAACCATCGAGTCCATATAATATATAAGCTGATGAAAAACGCAAAAAGAAAGAAATTGGGGGGAGAAAACGTAAAAATAGATAAAATGGGTTTAAAATTTGGCTAAAAACAGTGATTTTGGTATACACTAAAAATTGGATAAAACAGAGAAAGTCGTTAGGATTTAAAAGTACTCCCGGCCCATCAATATATACAGAATTTTAATTTTACCTAGTCAGAAGGCTCAATGAAGGCGACTGTTTCTTGGCATGTGCGCATGGATAACTTAGTACATGCTGCAAGGAGTTCATTTGTTTTATCAGCTTTGGTCCGATTGTCTCCATTGACCTTGTTTAAACTCGTAGTTTATATGGAAAATGGGGGCTCATGGAAGTCGTTTATTAAATTAGAGCGTAGAAGCAACATAATAACATTGGAATAGAGGAGTTGGTCTTACCAAAAGTCGGATATTATATATTACTTTATGATGCGGACATCGTAGAGAATACGGGTTGATACACGGTCGTGTATCATATTAGGGAACTTTCAGAAGCACACACGGCTTCATACACGGTCAGAAGGTACGACTGTGTGAGAAGCTTGGGTGAACCCCAGAAACATACACGGTCTCTTACACGGCCAAGAGGCACAGTCGTGTGTTCAGTCAGGATCTTTCCCAAAAGCAGACACGGCTGCAGGCACGGCTAGAAGACACGGCCGTGTATTACGCCAGAAATATACCCAGAAGCATACACCGCTTTGAGGCACGGCCATATATACGATAGAGGACAGAAATGTATACTTATATTTATTTCCACATGTACATCTATATTTCTTTTTTTTACGTATTTTCTAGAGGGATATATATAGTTGTTAGGTTATTGTAGGGTTACGTTTTATTCAATATTGAAATACACTTTTTAGAGACAAGTTTCTCTTTTTGTCGGTTATGCGCAATCGAGATTTCTCCAAGAAATAATTCATCTTTAGTCTTTGTTGTTTGTGAAAACAATCCTAGAATCGGATTCGTTTCGTTTACGCTTGCCGCGCTGCGTCAATTGGTATCAAAGCAAAGTAATTTCCTGTGGAGATGTCAACTCATCAAGGCGATGACGACGGTTGTGTTCTCGACGGTTTTCAAGATGCGAGATCACAAGGAAGCCATCAATGGGTTCCAAGGGCAGAGTTTGACACTACGCATCAGAAGGTCGGGCGTATGGAACGACGCCTTGATGAACTGATTGAACGTTTCGACTCCATAGCAGTAGACCCCAATAGGGTTAGGGGTGTTAGGAGGAATCCACCATGGGCAACTGATGTCTACGGTGGACATATGGTCCGACCTGTCATCAAGAACAGGTGGGGACAGGTAGAGGATGAGGATTCCAGCGATGAGAGCGTAACCCGTATAGGGGTAGACCACAACGAGGGCGCGGTGGTAGAGGTGGTGGTTATCGGCCGGTTCAGTACGGAAACAATCATAGAGACGGTGATTATCGGAGAAACTGTGGTGGGTATAATCAAGGAGACGGAGGAGATTACCGCCTGAAGATCGATATTCCGTAGTTTGATGGTAGCCTTAATATTGAAGGTTTCCTAGATTGGATTGTCGAAGTAGATCGATTTTTCGATTACATGGAAATTCCAGAAGACCGCCGGGTGAGGTTGGTGGCATGCAGACTAAAGAGTGGGGCCTTAGCATAGTGGGAGAGGTTGCAGAATAGGAGACAGAGAGAGGGTAAGCATCCGGTGAGAACGTGGTATCGAATGAAGCAATTGTTGCAACACGATTTCCTCCCGCCGGACTATGAGCAGATATTGTTCCAACAATATCAGCGGTGCCATCAAGGGCAACGGTCAGTGCATGAGTATACTGCCGAGTTCATGAGACTGGCCGAACGGAATGACTTGAGGGAGAGTGAAGGCCAGCAAGTAGCACGATACGTAGAAGGCCTAACGCTCCAAATCAAGGACAAAATTAGGGTTACAATGGTGAGGAACCTGGTTGAAGAGAAGAACTTGGCCCTCTGAGTTGAATTAATGTTGTAGGTGCAGAGTAGTAGATACAGAGGTGGGAGAAAGGGATACGTCGGTGAAGCTGTAGGTAGTGGTATTAAGTCGGGATTTGAGAAAAGTAAAAGTGCTGCATACAAACCTAGCGATGACAGTGCCAAGAAAGAAGAAAAGAGTGAGGGGAAGAAACCGATGGAACCTAAGGGAACCCAGAGGCAGAGTAACCTTTATGCCAAGCCTATTTTAGGTAAGTGTTTCTGATGTAATCAACCGGGTCATAGGTCAAATGAATGTCTTGCTAGGGGAAGTGTAAACATCCTAGATAGGGGGGATGATTAGGAGACTTGTTGTGAACCTGATGCAGAGGAAGAATACTATGGGGAGAAGGAAGAGGCAACAGAACCAACCTACGTGATTCGGCGGATGATGCTAACCCCAAAACAGGAAGAGATCACACAATGACACTAGTTATTTCGCACGAGGTGCACTATTAATGGGAAGGTGTTTGAACTAATAGTAGATAGCGAGAGTTGTGAAAACATCATAGGAAGAGAAGTGGTGAAGCAGCTGCAGCTACCTGTCGAAAAGCACCCAAATCCGTACACTATAGGGTGAGTCAAAGTTGCCGAGATGATTAAAGTAAAGGAAAGATGTAGGGTACCATTCTTAATAGGGAAATACCGCGATGAAGCATTTTGTGATATTGTAGACATGGATGCCTGTCATATCTTATTTGGTAGACCATGGTAGTTTGATGTTAACGTATAACACGTGGGAAAGGAGAATGTGTATAGATTGGAGAAAGGGGGTGTAAGGTACACATTGTTGTCATTGAAGAAGGAAAGGCGCTCGAAGGAGAAGAGGGCAGAAAGTCGTTCGTTCCTAACTGTCACCCAATCAGAGAAAGACTTAGTGGAAGATTTAAAGGAGTCACAGGTGGTCTATGCTCTTATAGTAAAAGATGTGGCGGCTGGAGGAAATGAAGTTAGTATGGAAATACCCGAAGCAGTAAAGAGTTTATTGGAGGAGTTTAAGGAGGTGGCCCTTGATGATCTACCTGAGGGGTTACCACCACTGAAAGACATCCAACATCAAATAGACCTAGTGCCTTGAGCAAGTCTCCCAAACTTACCACACTATAGGATGAGCCTTAAGGAAACTGAGATTTTGCAAGATAAGGTCCAAGTGCTTTTGGACAAAGGGTTTATCCGGGACAGCCTGAGTCCGTGTGCGGTCTCAGCATTGTTGACTCCCAAGAAAGATGGGAGTTGGAGGATGTGTGTTGATAGCAGGGCTATCAATAAGATCACCATAGGATACAAATTTCCCATCCCACGCATCGAGGATATGTTAGATCAGTTGAGTGGAGCCACTATCTTCTCCAAAATAGATCTGAGGAGTGGATACCACCAGATTCGGATCCGCCCTGGAGACTAATGGAAGATGGCATTCAAAACAATGAAGGGGCTGTATGAATGGCTAGTGATGTCGTTTGGTCTCAGTAATGCACCAAGCACCTTCATGAGAGTGATGAACCAGGTATTAAAGCCCTTTAATGGTCGCTTTATTGTCGTATATTTTGATGATATCTTGGTGTTTAGTAAATCTGAGGACGAACATTTTGAGCATTTGAGATGTGTTTTGTCTATACTGAAAGAGAATAAACTATTCGCCAATCTAAAGAAATGCATATTCTTGTCAAAACGACTATTGTTCCTTGGGTTCATAGTCAATAGTGAAGGGGTGATGATGGATGATGAAAAAGTGAAAGTGATTAGAGAGTAGCCTATTCCAAGGACCATTACTAAGTTGAGGAGCTTTCTCGGCATGGCTAGCTTCTATAGGAGATTTATTAAACACTTCAGTACAGATGCTGCTCCCTTAACTGAATGTTTGAAGAAAGGGAAATTCCGATGGGGCGAAGAGGTTGAAGTGAGCTTTATAGACCTGAAAAGACTATTGTGTAGCGCCCCTGTATTAGTGCTACCGGATTTTGACAGGTTATTTGAGGTAGATTGTGACGCCAGTGGAGTTGGGATCGGGGTGATACAGTCACAGGAGAAAAGACCAATAGCATTCTATAGTGAAAAGTTGTGTGAAGCCAGGAGGAATTGGTCTACATATGACAAGGAGTTCTATGCCGTGGTAAGAGCTCTTAAAGTATGGGAACACTATTTGCCTGGAAAGGAGTTCACTTGTATTCGGATTGCGGGGCTATTAACACCTAAGCGGCCAAACCTGGATAAGTAAGGACATTCATGCAAGGTGGATTGAGTTTTTATAAAGGTTTCCTTTCAGATTGATGCACAAGTTGGGTGTGCAAAACAAGGTAGCGGATACCCTGAGTAGAAGAGCTGAAGTCCTATTCAATCTGAGTGCGGACATTGTCAGATTTGAAAGACTAAAGGAGTTGTACAAAGGGGATGGAAACTTTAAAGAAATGTGGAATAAATGTGCCAACAGCAAACCTTGTGACGACTACCAGATTCATGATGGATACTTAATGAAAGGGAATCAACTGTGCATCCTTGAGTCGTCCTTACGGGAAAAACTTATCCAAGACCTGCACGATGGTGGATTGGCAGGACATATGGGCAGAGATAAGACCTTAGCTGCAGTTGCCGAAAGGTATTTTTTCCCTCAGTTAAGGAGGGATGTGTATAGAATTATGGAAAGGTGTTATATTTGACAAGTGTCGAAAGGGCAATTACAAAACACTGGCTTATATACTCCTCTTCTCGTGCCGGCGAACATTTGGGAAGACCTGTCGATGGACTTTGTACTTGGTTTGCCTCGTACCTAACGAGGCGCTGACTCTGTTTTTGTTGTAGTTGACAGGTTTATGAGATCCATGATGAGAACCAAGCCGGAAGAAGGAATGTGGATCCTCTTGAAGTGCCACCTGGACCGATCATAAGAAATCGAGCGAAACGATTCAAGGAAGCACTTAACGGGTTGATAAAGGATGTCCATGAAGCCGGAAAGGATTGGAGCAATCATGAAGTTGGAAAGAATTGGAACAACCATGGGAAGACCCTTGCTCTTGTACAAGTCATACCGGATACGGGGTGAAGAGGGCGTATCTTTACAAGGCACGGTCGTGTAGGAATCTCAAGGTTACATACAATCATACACGGTTAGATACACGGCTAAATGGCACGGCCGTATATGGTGTCAAGAATTTCTACAGAAAGATACACGACCAGAAGTACACGGTCGTGTATGTTGCTAGAATTTGCACAAAAAAGTACACGGCCATGTATACGGCCGTGTATCTCCCCGACGCCGGCCTTTTTGTCTTGTTTTGTTATTTTACGCACTTATTGAAGTGACATCGTTTTGGACCTTTATTGTCACGAATTGTAACCCTAATATAAAGCTCCTAGGGTTAGAGAATGGAACATGATATACAACATACAACATTGAAAACACTTTTGAGAGAATTCTTCTCTTGGTTCTTTAAGAACTAACCTAGAACTTATCGGATTTTATTTCCGTGGCATTCATCTCGACTGTCGAGTCTAATTTTTGAATTTTCCCATTCCTAATCCGATCTGGACTAGACCCTATACTCATCTAATATAGATCCTCGACTTGAGTTAGGAACTTCGTTTAATTTTGGAGTCGCCACCCAACTGTTGTTGGGAAAGATTGAATTAAGACTAAAGGAGCAGATTAGTCTTAATTTGGACCACTAGTCGTCGTGATTTTCTCTTCTTGTTTTTTTGTGAAAAAGAGGAAAAGGGAAAACCAGAGTTTCTAAGTCCGGAGGCTAACCTATTAAAACCATACGGTTATCACCTAATCTCATGAAATTGTCTCTATCTAGAAATGTCTTTTACGTTTGTTTCTATGGCTTTTTATTATGTTCTTGAATGAATTATTTGAAAAAAAATGATTTTTTTTATTTCATTTTATGGGTTGACCCGAATGGGTGCCTACGTACCTACTATTCAGGATCAAACAAGCCGTAGTTCGTTTTTCTTGAAAAGATTTAAGTGTGTTGGTGCATTTTAATTTTGAAAATTCTTTTGATTTATGTTTTTATTATTTTGGGATTTTTTCTAAAAAAATCTAAGCCTAAGCTTTAATGTGATTTTGAAAATGATTTTTAGGGAAAACATCAATTTTGGATTTATTTGAAGAAAACGATTTTTCTAAGTGCTAAAACTCATTTTTTCTATTTTTTATAATTTTTGAATTTTTTATTAATTTTTATGATTTTTATTTGTAATTTTATGTTTTTTATTATTATTTTTATGATTTTTATTATTCTTCTACAATTTTTTATAATTTTTCTAAGTTTTCATGATTTTTATAGTTTTTTATTATTATTACTATTTTTTATGATTTTTTTATTGATTTTTATAATTCTTGGGAATTTTTGTTAAAAATTTTATCCTAAGTTATTATCTATCCTATTTTAAAATTTAAAGTTTTATTATTATTTTTTTCAAATATTTCTGATTATTTTCTTAATTTTTATTTTCTTCATTTTTGGTATTTTTTGTATTATTTCATTTTATTTTATTTATTTTTCCTACATTATTAAATCCTAAAAATCTAATTTCTACATTTTCCTACTTATGGAAATAAAAACTAAAACATAAATAAATAACTAAATAAATAACCAACAAATTAATAAATAAATAACAAATAATAAATCAATTTGGAATAAAAATAAATAAACAAAATGAATAAATAAATTGGAAAAATCCGGAAAATCCGACTTACCTAGATCCAGGTTGGTGCGCGGGTCGGGTCGGTCGAGTGGAATAGGGTCGAAGCGGGTCCGGTCGGATCGGTCGGACACGGCGGCGAAGAATGCTCGTTCACGGCGTTCCGGCGGTTTTTTGCAACAGGTGAGGTATCGAATCCTAGGTTATTGAGGGTAGTGAATCCAATGGTGGCGGTAGTTTGCTCCCACAACGTCTCTTGGTGGTGGCTCGGCTCCGATCGGTGGCTCGCGGTTTTGGATTTCCTCCGATGCTCTCCGATTCGCTCTCTTTTCTCACTTTCTCTCAATTGTGATCTCTCTTCCGGCATCCTCACTTCCTCCTCTATTTATAGGCATTTGAAACCTCCTCCAGATAAGCTCAAATCTGGCGATTTGGATAAATCCATATTTTTCCGCTTTTTAGATTTGATTTTATCCAACCTATTTGATGCCGATTTGTTGTAATCTTGTGATTTATCTGGATAATTCGGTTTTAGATTTATTGAAATCCAAAAAGATTCGAAGAAATCCAGCAATTTCAGCCTTATCGGACTTCTGCCGGATTTTTCTCCGGCTAGGCTTGCGAAGAAGACGATCACGCGCGACACGCGTGACTTCCCTCGGCCAAGCACACGCTGCCACGTGGTAGCTCCAGGCGAAAGGCAAAAAAAATAAAATTGCACAGAGTGCTTGAGGGAAGATTCGAACTCACGACCTCTAGCCTCCTGCGTGCGCCTTAGTCATGGTTCGGACCAGCTGAGCTAGCCCATTTTCCTGATTTTCTTTTATTCGCAAATTGTATATATGTAATGCGATTTTTTTTTTTATTTTTTGTATTCTTTGAAATTTCAAAAATTTGTAAAAATTATTTATTATTTATTATTGCCATTTCTGAAATCATTTTTCAAAATTGATGTGTTTTCCTATTTATTTTTATTTTTTTGAATATTTTATTATTTTTGCTAAATTAGAGAAAAATTGGAAAAAATTAAAAATTGCTTATTATTGATTATTATTCATTCATAGGGCGAAAATGGGGTGTTTACAACTGCCCCTCTTTGTGGTAAAGTTTGAAAAGCTTGATTACAAAGACAAAAAAAATGCCATTTTTGGCCTCTTAGATAGATAACGCCATGGTTTGGCTGGTTACCTGAAATCTATTTTTGGTAGGAAAATGCTCCAAGAGCTAATAATCCCATGATTTAAAATGGTCCTAACAATTTAGAGTAATGTTCCCTCCCCAAAAAGTGCTTTATAGGCTGACTAATTGGCGACAGGAAACATCTCAAGCATTGTGTAGAAGAAATGATGATAGGAAGCGTCTTATCAGACTAGCAACCTTGGAAAGAAAATTTACTTAGGAAGCGCCCTTATGAGCTGGCTACCTATCAACAGAAGCGTCTGGTTAGACTAGCAACTGTCTGGAAAAATAACCCCGAAAAGTGCTCAATGAGCTGACCAATCGGGAGAGTATAGGAAAGTGCCCCTTTTGGGCTGACTAACGTATAATAGAATTGTCTCAAAAAGTGCCCTTATGAGTTGACCTTGGGAACAGATTTTTAGGAAAGTGCCCATCTTGGGCTGACTAACCTATGATAGAATTGTCGCAAAAAGTGCCCTTATGAGCTGACCTTGAGAACAGATTTTTAGGAAAGTGCCCATCTTGGGCTGACTAACCTATGATAGAATTGATATCTCAAAAAGGTGCCCCCTATGGGCTAACCTTAAGAGAGGATGTTTAGGAATGTGCCCCTCTTAGGTTGACTAACCTAAGATAGAATGTCTCAAAAAGTGCCCCCTATGGGCTGACCTTGAGAACCGATGTTTAGGAAAGTGCCCTTTTTGGGCTGACTAACCTAAGATAAAAATGATATCTCAAAAAGGTGCCCCCTATGGGCTATCCTTAAGAGAGGATGTTTAGGAAAGTGCCCCTCTTGGGCTGACCAACCTAAGATAAAAATGATATCTCAAAAAGGTGCCCCCTATGGGCTAACCTTAAGAGAGGATGTTTAGGAAAGTGCCCATCTTGGGCTGACTAACCTAAGATAAAAATGATATCTCAAAAAGGTGCCCCCTATGAGCTATCCTTAAGAGAGGATGTTTAGGAAAGTGCCCCTCTTGGGCTGACCAACCTAAGATAAAAATGATATCTCAAAAAGGCGCCCCTTATGGGCTAACCTTAAGAGAGGATGTTTAGGAAAGTGCCCATCTTGGGCTGACTAACCTAAGATAAAAATGATATCTCAAAAAGGTGCCCCTTATGAGCTAACCTTAAGAGATCTAGGGAAGTGCCCCTTTTTGGGCTGACTACCCTATTAAAGGGAACGTTTAGACAAGTGCCCGACTATGGGTTGACTCATCTTATGCTTTTGAATATGCTTTCTACTGACTGAGCTAAATGATGTGATGCCTTTCATAATATGATGATAATTATTTATTTTAATATGCTTGCTAGTTTATCGTGGATAGCAACCAAACAACCGAACCTTCGTATTGGTTTGCTTCTGCCTCACTTCTTCTTATCTTGACCCGGGGTTGAAAATCTTGATGTGCTTCCTTTCTTTATGCACATGACTCTTTTGATGGTAACGTTATCCTACTAATGCACTAAGTTCTAATGTTCAAAAGTAGATAAAATTATATCACAAAATATATTAAGATTCATTATCATTTTAGTGTTTATCTTTCACTGGTGAAGCGATGGGTAATGTGTTTAGGTGTATTTGTTTTGATGCATGGATTTGGATTTATTGACCATTTAGGGATATCAACTTTGCATGTAAAAAGTAAAAACTTGACTCAACGAAATTTATATCGAACATTGGATTTCATAAACATCGGCAAAATTTCAATTCCCTTACCTAAGGATAGTACATCTTTACAGCATCTGTGTTAATGGGGTCTCTCAATTCCGGACCATCCATCTGAGTCAATATCAGAGCACCTCCTGACAGAACCTTTTTCACCACATAGGGGCCTTCATAGTTTGGGGTGAATTTTCCTCTGGAGTCTTGGGCCATTGGGAGAACCTTCCTTAGCACCAGATCCCCTTCTTTGAAGTAACGAGGCCTCATTTTCTTGTTAAATGCTCGGGCCATCCTTTGTTGATAACACTGGCCACGACATAGTGCGGTAAGTCTTCTTTCATCAATCAGATTCAGCTGATCAAGCCTCTTCTTTACCCAATCTGATTCAGTTCATTGAGTTTCTGACAGGATTCTGAATGATGGTATTTCGACTTCGACTGGTAGCACTGCTTCAGTACCATATACCAATGAGTAAGGGGTAGCTCCTATATATGTTCTTATTGAAGTCCTATAAGCCATGAGAGCAAACGGTAACATTTCGTGCCAATCTTTGTAAGTTATTGTAATTTTCTCGATGATCTTTTTGATATTCTTGTTGGTTGCTTCTACTGCCCCGTTCATTTGAGGTCAGTAGGGAGTTGAATTTCTGTGGTTTATGTGGAACTATTGACATAAACCTGTCATTGATTTGTTGTTAAGATTGGTACCGTTGTCAGTGATGATAGACTCAGGAACTCCATATCGGGCTATTATGTCCCGTTTTAAGAAGCGGACTATTATCCCTTTTGTGACATTGGTATATGATGACGCTTCTACCCATTTGGTGAAGTAATCAATCGCTACCAGTATAAACCTATGGCCATTAGATTCTGTCGGAGTGATTGGGCTATTATGTCGATTCCCCACATGGAGAAAGGCCATGGTGCTGATAACAGGTGTAGCTCGTTGGGCGGAGCATTTATCCGATTTGCGTATATCTGACACCAATGACAGTGCTTGACATATTTTATGCAATCTGATTCCATGGTCAACTAATAATATCCTAACCTCATGATTTTTCGGGCCAACATGTAGCCATTCATATGAGGTCCACATACTCCTTCATGTACCTCTTTCATTAGTTCGCATGCCTCATTTTTGTCCACACATCTCAACAAGGTGTTATCAGGTGATCTCTTGTAGAGTATAGTCCCACTTAACAAGAAATGGCTTGCTAACCTTCTGAGTGTTCTTTGGTCATTCTTGCTAGCCATTTCAGGGTATTTACTCTCTTGTAGAAAGGTCTTGATGTCGTGATACCAGGGCTTGTCATCTTGTATTTTCTCAATGGTTAAACAGTTGGTGGGCCGACTTTCGATGTCTATTTTTATCGGTTGAACTTCGGCTCCCCCTTTTATCTGGATCATAGATGCTAGTGTGGCTAGTGCATCTGCGAACTGATTCTGAGTTCTCGGAATATATGTGAAAGTGATTGCCTTGAATTCTTCAATTAGCTCTGTCAAGTGTTGATGATACGGTACCAGTTTGGGGTCTTTATTCTTGTATTCCCCTCTTGTCTGTAGTATGATGAGTGACAAATCCCCATATTCCTCTAATTCGCGGATTTCCATTTGGCAGGCCATTTTGAGGCCAAGAATACATGCTTCATATTCTGCGATATTATTGGTATAGGGAAATGTAAATCTTGTCGTTGCAGGGAATTGAGTGCCATCTGGGGATATCAATACTGCCCCAACCCTACAACCGAATACGTTGGCGACTCCATCGAAAAACAGTTTCCACTTAGCATTCTGCTCTATCCCAAAGTCTTCTACTGACATATCTTCTACAATCAATATGTTCTCATCTGGAAATCGGGCTTGTAGTTCTTGGGAATCTGTCTCAACAGGGTGTTCCGCCAATTGGTCAGCTAAGGCTTGCCCTTTCATCGAGTTTTGATTTATGTATGTGATGTCGAACTCGGATAGGAACATTTGCCACTTAGAGATTCTCCCTATCAAAGCTGGTTTCTCTGCTAAGTATTTCAAGGGACCATGTCTTGTCAGCAGCTCAATATGGTAGTAAAGGGTGTATTGCCTTAGTCGATGCATGACCCAAATTAGAGCACAACAAGTCTTCTCCACCTCTGAGTACCTCTGTTCCCCATCTTTGAACTTCTTGCTCAGATAGTATATGGAACACTCTCTTCCCTCGTCATCTTTCTACCCCAGCACACATCCCATGGATTCAGGGAGTATAGTGAGGTATAAGAATAAAGGCTTTCATTGTTTTGGGACTATCAAGACCGAAGGTCTTATAAGGTAGTCTTTGATCGTCCTGAATGCTTCTTCGCATTTTTCATCCCATTCTATCGTGGCATTCTTCTTCAGTAGACGGAATAATGGCCGGCACTTGTCCGTGAGTTGTGAAATAAAACGAGCTATATAATTTAATCTTCCCAGCAAGCTTCTTACTTCTTTAACAAAGTGTGGGGAAGGTAACTCTAATATAGACTTTACCTTGTCAGGGTCAATTTTAATGCCTTCCTAGCGTATGACAAACCCTAACAATTTCCCCGTCGTAACCCGAAAGTACATTTCTCTAGGTTTAACTTGAGCTAGAATTTTCTCAGTCGTTTAAACAATTTCCTCAGGATATCTATATGGCTTTCTCCTTCTTTGGATTTGGCTATCATGTTGTCGACATATACTTCAACCTCTCGATGCATCAAGTCATGAAGTACTGCGACCATGGCTCTCTGATACGTTGCCCCGGCGTTTTTCAATCCGAAGGGCATGACTTTGTAACAGAAAGTTCCCCACGTTGTGATGAAAGTTGTTTTGGTTTTATCTTCTTCAGCCATTTTTATTTAGTTATATCCTGAGAAACCGTCCATGAAGGAGAAGAGATGGTTTCCCGCAGTGTTGTATACTAGAACATCAATGTGAGGTAGGGGGAAGTTATCCTTTGGCGTAGCTTGGTTTAAGTCCCGAAAGTCTACGCATACGCGTACTTTTCCGTTCTTTTTCATAACGGGGACTATACCCATTCTGAGTAATCGGATACTTCAATGAACCTTACTTCTAGCAGTTTCTTGACTTCTTCCTTAATCTTTAGTAAGATGTCAGGCCTAAATCTTCTCAGTTTTTGTTTTTTAGGTTTAACATCTTCCCTTGTAGGAAGCCTATGAACCACTATTGATTGGTTTAGCCCTGGCATGTCACCATATGACCAAGCGAACACATCCGCATATTCTGTTAATAGCTCGGTTATCTCACATTTTTGCTCGGCACTCAAACTGGTCCCAATTTTGAGGTTCTTAGGGTTTTCCATGCTTCCTAGATTTACTGTCTCCACTGACTCGTCGATCAAGATTCCGCTTTGTTCATGTTTTTTCCAATTTTCTTGTATTATTTCATGGTCTAGGATATCGTCTTCGACAACTGACCCAGCAGCGTTGGAAACGATATTAGCGTTTTTACATTCTACCTGCGCGAAATATCCCTGATGTTCGATGGTAGGAGATCTGATAAAAAAGAAAACATGTATATATGTAAGAAGAAAATAAACAAACTGTAATTGAATTTGGTATAGAGTCTCAATAAAATCTGTTTAATAATTTTTCTCTACTTTTGAGCTAACCTAACGCTATTGATAGGATAACAAAACCAATTGTTTAAAGCCGGATGCTGGTTGGACGTGCGGGGGGTTGATTTCCCTTTGCTGACGTTACCTTCGTTTATCCGAGGCTCTTGAATGATATTTGCTTTTCAGAAAGATTGTTGTAGAGGTGGGATGCACATCTGGGTGTCGATTGGCCTCCCCTTCATTCTGCCTTTGAAACCTCTTGCTCATGCTTCTTCTTCGGCTATAGGAATGTACCCAATGCTAGTCTTATTGCGATTGTCACCGTTGTTGCCACTATTTGCCATTCTGGTTCTTAAATGTGTGCAAATTGGGCTTCTGAGAGGGTTCGGTTGCTTGGGAGCTATTTTGATATCTGGCGCGCATTTTTTCTTTTTTAGTATAATGTATGCAAATGCTATGCATGTGTCATACGGATGCTAAAAATAAAAGGGGTCAACAATTGATTGACGATGTAATATTGAAACTTTACTTTTATTAATATTTGAAAATTTTGGAGTTCGATACTTGTAGAAAACAAATAAAAGATTACAATGATAATCTACTTCCTAGCTCTCTTAGTCTTTTGTTGTGGAGACTTAGGCTTCCTATTGATGATGGCTTCTAGCTCTTCGACTCTGGCTTTGGTCTTCTCCAACTAGGCTTCCAAGGCTTTGTTCCTTTGGTCGGATTCCTTGAATCGTCCTTTCCAAATGTCTTTCTTATAATCTGCAGCTTCAAAGTAGACCTCCATTCGGGCCTTAACCTGCTCTAGGTAGATTTCCAGCTCTGGATTCATCTTGTCTAGCCTCAGTTGAGTGACATCTGGAACCCGGTATGCTCTCTCCCTTGTCTGGTATAGCTGGCAGATTACAAACTCTTTAGTGGCTCGGTGTTTTCCCACTTCGCCATCTAACTCTTCGAGGTCCACATTCGGGCTTTCAATTCTAGCTTCCCAAAGTGCTTTGACCTCTGCCAGCTTAGCAAACTTTTCGGCTACCAGCAGGTTCGGATCTTGGTACTCAAAGGTGACTGCTTCCTGCGAGGGCCGATAAACTATGTCATGGATAGTACCAAATTGGCGAACCACTGAGTTGGGGTGATATCCAATACATCCATTGATTCCGATCAAAGGCACTGCTTTGAAATTACTGCAAGTCAAAAGGATTTTGTCATAGCAACTCCACCTGGCTATCCATAGAATGTCTTCGGCACTAAAGCTTCTAAGCACTTCTACCCAACTGTGGCTGGTAAGGTCGTCAGGTAGCTTTATCTTTTCTATGCATGACTCCACAAGGTCCACTTGCTGGGCTAAAGTTTTCCGGACCATGTTCAGCTCGAAGCAGTTAAGGTGGCTTACGAACCATATTAGCATCAGGTTGAGGCTTGAGCGAAGGATCCCATGGCCTTTCTTCTTGAGGAAGTTCCAGTTCCGTATCTGTTCAACCAATAGAGCTGGGATGTAAGATCTTCCCTCCAGGAATTAGGTCATCAGCTCTACAACTCGGTAGTGAATATAGAAGGTCCCGGTGGGGAACAATATGGTGGCGAAAGTTGTCAAGATGAAAGCATTCACCCTTCTCTGTCTATAAGTTTTGGGTTCCCCACACAGTATGTCCTTTCTATCCTCATTGTCTTACCGGGCGATGAACCAAGCTTCTAAATCATCCATCCGTATGCAATATCCATTACAGTCTGCTAAGGCTTTGTTGACTACTCTTTTACGGATGCCTAGTAGTCTGCTAAAGGTACCGGCTAGCCCGGCCTCGAGGTCTGGCATATAGATTTGATCGGTCAGTGTTGGAGCTTGTAGCAGCTGGGTATACTCTTCCAGGGTAGGGGTGATTTCATGCAACCCGATAAAGAAAGTTGCGGGCTCTACCTCCCATAACTGGAGCATGGCTCGTACCAAAGGCAAGTTCACCTCTATTTTTGTTAGCGAGAGGATGGGGCCAATCTTTTGCTGGATGAGAGCCTACTCCTCTAGGTTGTACAAGGTGAACCAATGGTCCGATATCAACTTTGGGTCCAAAGGTTTGTACACCCGAATTTCTTTGCGGAGGAGGTGGTCGACTGCGGTGCTAGTCATCTATTACAATAAGAAATTTCCTAATTATAAATCGAGCTATGAAAATATTACAGGGAAATAGATTTGAACTCCATGAACAAAACAACAAACTATTACATCATCATCAATTGTCAACCCTATGATGTTATGTATGCAAATAGGTTGGTTCTGACTAGTCCCCAAGCTCTATGGCCTCCCGCATTCTCGGAGAAATGGATCTCAGGCCATATCGAAGCATTGGGTGGGGTAGCCTAATCGGTCCCGAACGGTGATCAACTCACTTCGCCCGAAACCTACACAATGGCTCCCCGTCTTAGGTTTCTAGGAAGGTCTGGGTTCGACCGCATGTATTCACATGAACACATGCATGTAAACCCCACAGTAAAGAAAACTAAAATCTAACTAATCCCTAAAAAGTTAGTAACAAAATAATTAAAAGACATCTCTTTTAAAAGAACAGTTTGGGGAGATTCAGGTGGCTAGCCTGCTAGCATGGGTCCCTAGTGGAGTCGCCATCCTGTCAAGTCTAATTTTTGAATTTTCCCATTCCTAATCCGATCTAGACTAGACGCTATGCTCATCTAATATAGATCATCGACTTGAGTTAGGAACTTCATTTAATTTTGGAGTCGCCACCTAACTATTTTTTAGAAAGATTGAATTAAGACTAAAGGAGCGGATTAGTCTTAATTTGGACCACTAGTCGTCGTGATTTCCTCTTCTCGTTTTTTTGTGAAAAAGAGGAAAAGGGAAAACCAGAGTTTCTAAGTCCGGAGGCTAACCTATTAAAACCTTACGGTTATCACCTAATCTCCTAAAATTGTCTTTATCTAGAAATGTCTTTTACTTTTGTTTCTGTTGCTTTTTATTATGTTCTTGAATGAATTATTTGAAAAAAAATGATTTTTTTATTTCATTTTATGGGTTGACCCGAATGGGTGCCTACATACCTGCTATTCAAGATTAAACAAGCCGTAGTACGCTTTTCCTGAAAAGATTTAAGTGTGTTGGTGAATTTTAATTTTGAAATCTCTTTTGATTTATGTTTTTATTATTTTGGGATTTTTTCTAAAAAAATCTAAGCTTAAGCTTTAATGTGATTTTGGAAATGATTTTTAGGTAAAACATCAATTTTGGATTTATTTGAAGAAAATGATTTTTCTAAGTGTCAAAACTCATTTTTTCTATTTTTTATAATTTTTGAATTTTTTTATTAATTTTTATGATTTTTATGATTTTTTTTTGTAATTTTATGATTTTTTATGATTTTTATTATTCTTCCACAATTTTTTATAATTTTTCTAAGTTTTCATGATTTTTATAGTTTTTTATTATTTTTACTATTTTTTATGATTTTTTTATTGTTTTTTGTAATTCTTGGGAATTTTTGTTAAAAATTTTATCCTAAGTTATTATCTATCCTATTTTAAAATCTAAATTTTTATTATTATTTTTTCTGATATTTCTGATTATTTTCTACATTTTTATTTTTTATTTTTGGTATTTTTTTGTATTATTTCATTTTATTTTATTTATTTTTCCTACATTATTGAATCCTAAAAATCTAATTTCTACATTTTCCTACTTATGGAAATAAAACATAAAACATAAATAAATAACTAAATAAATGACCAACAAATTAATAAATAAATAACAAATAATAAATCAATTCGAAATAAAAATAAATAAACAAAATAAATAAATAAATTGGAAAAATCCGAAAAATCCGACTTACTTAGATCTGGGTCGGTGCGCGGGTCGGGTCGAATCTGGTCGAAGCGGGTCGGGTCGGATCGGTCGGACACGGCGGCGGAGAATGCTCATTCACGGCGTTCCAGCGGCCTTTTGCAACGGGTGAGATGTCGAATCCTAGGTTATCGAGGGTGGTGAATCCAATGATGGCGGTGGTTTGCTCCCAAAACGTCTCCTGGCGGTGGCTCGGCTCCGATCGGTGGCTCGCGGTTTTGGCTTTCCTCTGATGCTCTTCGATTTGCTCTCTTTTCTCACTTTCTCTCAATTGTGATCTCTCTTCTGGCATCCTCACTTCCTCCTCTATTTATAGGCATTCAAAACCTCCTCTGGATAAGCTCAAATCCGGCGATTTGGATAAACCCATATTTTTCCGTTTTTTAGATTTGATTTTATCCAACCTATTTGATGCCGATTTGTTGTAATCTTGTGATTTATCTGGATAATTCGGTTTTAGATTTACTGTAATCCAAAAAGATTCGAAGAAATCCAGCAATTTCAGCCTTATCGGACTTCTACCGGATTTTTCTCCGGTTGGGCTTGCGAAGAAGACGATCACGCGCGACACGCGTGACTTCCCTCGGCCAATCACACGCTGCCACGTAGCAGATCCAGGCAAAAGGAAAAAAAAAAAGTTGCACAGAGTGCTCGGGGGAAGATTCGAACTCGCGACCTTTAGCCTCTTGCGTTCGCCTTAGCCATGGTTCAGACCAGCTGAGCTAGCCCATTTTCCTGATTTTCTTTTATTCGCAAATTGCATATATGCAATGCGATTTTTTTTTTTTTGTATTTTTTGAAATTTCAAAAATTTGTAAAAATTATTTATTATTGCCATTTCTGAAATCATTTTTCAAAATTGATGTGTTTTCCTATTTATTTTTATTTTTTTGAATATTTTATTATTTTTGCTAAATTAGAGAAAAATTGGAAAAAATAAAAAATTGCTTATTATTGATTATTATTCATTCCTAGGGCAAAAATGGGGTGTTTACATCGACTTATCAATTGGTCTTTCATCCCAATTGTGGCGTCTTCATATTATACCAAGGTTCTTGTCTCGCTTATAGACAACGGGTCGGGATTTCCAGTTGAGGGTGTTTGACATCTTAGGTAACGAATTCCGAATGTATTGGTATTGGGTTTCGTCACAGATTGGCGTGGTTCATATCAGTTAGGAATTCGATCAAACTGATCTTATATCAGTTTGGTATCAGAGCTTAGGTTTGTCAAAACATCAGTTTGGTTTGAGGAAGGTAACATCAAAACCGTAACTCCAATCGTTCATATCAATTGTTAGTATTCAATTTCATAGTATTAATTGTCTATTGAAAGTGTAGTATCTACTAGTCAATTTGTTACAAAAAAAAGGAAGAATCACGACAAAAAAAAAAAAGAAAAGAAAAGAGAAACGTGATCAAGAGCAACAACAAAGACAAAAAAAAAAAAATTCAGATAGAAAAAAAAAGAGGAAAATTTACGAACCCTAGAGCTGTTTTGAATTCTACGGAAGGGAATTGGTGTAGTTTGGGTTAGTTCCAAGAGAATTGAGAAGAGGAATTGGCGAGTTGATATCAACATTATTTGTGAGAATACATGAGTGACTATGTGATATCATCATTTGAGCGAAACACTTAAGTGAGTGTATCGTGAGGCTTAATTATATATATTTGTGTTAGTACTAATCTTTTTTACAGGAACCATGTCGAGGCAACATTCTCCTGAAGGTGAAAGGTGAAGGTTTGATGCTAGGTTAGTAATTGAGGTGTTGAGGGGTGAGATGAAGAGAATGTTTTAGGAGGGAATGGAACAAATTCATGAGACGGTAGAGCAAAGACTAGAGCAATCCACAAACGTCTTCCAAGGGCATAAGAGGGAGAGTCATTCTAGGAGAGTACAAAGGGGTGGAGATGAAATGTCGGAAGATGAATTTGATGAGCCTTTTGTCGGGAGTTATAGAGGTTATAGTGGTTGGAATCGAGGAACTAGGGATTGGGATGATAGAGGAGATAGGAATAGAGGGGATGATCAATTGAGTAGCATAAAGATGAAGATTCCTCCTTTCCAAGGGAAGAATGATCCCGAGACATACTTAGAGTGGGAGAAAAAGGTGGAGATGGTGTTTGATTGTCATAACTATAGTGAGAGAAAGAAAGTAAAACTTGCTGCCATTGAGTTTTCGGATTATGCTATACTGTGGTGGGATCAATTAATGTTGAATAGAAGAAGGAATGGCGAGCCACCTATTGAGTCTTGGGAAGAGATGAAAAGGGTGATGAAGAAGCGGTTTATGCCTGCGTATTACTATCGTGAATTGCACAACAAGTTGCAAACTCTTAGGTAGGGAAGCCGAAGTGTGGATGAGTATTTCAAGGAGATGGAAGTCACTATGATTAGGGCGAATGTAGAAGAGGATAGAGAGGCTACCATGGCTAGATTTCTTGCTGGGTTGAATAGAGAAATCCAAAATGTTGTTAAATTGCAGCATTATGTAGAATTGGAGGATATGGTCCATATGGCTATAAAGGTTGAGAACCAACATAGGCGGAAAGGTAGTAGTAATGCACGGTTTCAACAGGGTAATGGTTCATCTACCTGGAAGACTAACCAATGGAAGAAGGAAGAAAAGCCTTTACCCACCAAACCAAAAGGAAAGCTGAGGCAAGCGGGTTCTACTCCTGGTAACCAAGGTAACCTTAATTCTTCTGCTTCTAGAAATTGTGACATTCGATGTTTTAAATGCCAAGGTAGAGGCCATATTGCTAGTCAATGTCCAAATAGGCGTGTGATGATTTTGCGTAATGATGGTGAGTATAAGACTGAGGGAGATAGTGAAGAAGATGATATGCCTCCATTAGAGGACGCTAGTGATGATGAGGAGCTTGCAATAGGGAGGTTAGTGGTAGTAGTGAAGCGAGCTTTGAATGTGCAGGTGAAGGAAGAAGAAGAGGTACAAAGGGAGAATATATTTCATACTAGATGTTATCTAGTAGATCATATTTGCAGTTTGATCATTAATGGAGGAAGTTGCACCAATGTAGTGAGTAATTTTATTGTTAAGAGGCTGGGGCTCAAAACTATTAGATACCCTAGTCCATATGAATTGTGGTGGTTGAATGATAGTGGCGAGACTAAGGTGAGTAAGCAAGCCTTGATTGGTTTTCGCATTGGTAGGTATGAGGATAAGGTGTTATGCGATGTAGTGCCAATGCAAGCATGCCATGTGTTGTTGGGGAGGCCATGGCAATTTGATAGGAAGGTTGTTCATGATGGCTTTTCTAACAAGTATACGCTTGTTTACTAGGAGAAAAGCTTTAATCTTAAACCGTTAACACCTAAACAGGTGTATAAGGATCAGTTGCAGCTACAACAGTCTTTTACAAAATATAAGGTGAGTGAAAAACAGAGGGAAAGTGAGAGAGCAAAAGACAATGAGAAAGAAAAGGAATACAAAAGTCAATATCAAAAGGAAAAAGAGAGGAAGGCTGGAAAGAGTGTGAGATACCAAGTTGAAGGGAGATCAACTTTGGTGGTGAGTGAAAAGGAGAGTGCAGCCTTACAAAAGGAGAGTTGTGTGGCAAGAGCAAGTGCAATAAGGAGAGTGTTAGTGATGAAGCAACTTATGTTGTTACTGGTTTTAAATAAACATGTTTGACTACTAACGAACTATCTAACTCTTTGCCTAGTGTGGTTGTATCTCTTGTGTAGGACTTTGAAGATGTCTTCCCTGAGGAGATTCCAAAGGGATTACCACCTATTAGTGGTATTGAGCACCATATTGACCTTGTACTCGGAGCATCGATTCCAAACAAGCCAGCTTATAGGAGCAATCCGGAGGAGACAAAGGAACTCCAAAGGCAGGTCGATGAATTAATGGAGAAGGGTTACGTGAGAGAAAGCATGAGTCCATGTGCAGTGCCTAAGAAGGATGGGTCATGGAGAATGTGTGTTGACTGCCGTGCCATCAACAACATCACGGTAAAGTATCGTCATCCCATTCCTCGCTTAGATGACATGTTAGATGAGTTACATGGGTCTAGTGTCTTTTCCAAAATTGATCTGAAAAGTGGATATCACCAAATTAGAATGAAAGAAGGTGATGAATGGAAAACCGCATTTAAGACAAAATATGGATTGTATGAGTGGTTAGTAATGCCTTTCGGTTTAACTAACGCACCTAGTACTTTTATGAGACTTATGAACCATGTTTTGAGGAATTTTATTAGAAAATTTGTGGTTGTCTATTTTGATGATATCCTCATTTACAACAAGAGTTTAGAAGATCATATATCTCACTTGAAGGATGTTTTAGAGGTGCTTCGAAAGGAGCAATTATATGCTAACCTCAAGAAGTACACTTTTTGCACAGACAAACTTGTGTTTCTTGGTTTTATTATTAGTGCATAGGGAATATAGGTTGATGAAGAAAAGATTCGTGCGATCCAAGAATGGCCTAGTCCAACTACTGTAAGTCATGTGCGGAGTTTCCATGGACTAGCGAGCTTTTACAGAAGATTTGTGAAGGATTTCAGCACCATTGCAACACCACTTACTGAGGTAATCAAGAAGAATGTGGGATTCAGATGGGGAGAGCAACAAGAGAAGGCCTTTCAGACGCTTAAAAATAAGCTGACTCAGGCGCCATTACTTGCTTTACCTAACTTTTCTAAAACGTTTGAAATTGAGTGTGATGCTTTAGGATTAGGTATTGGAGCAGTGCTTATGCAGGAGAGAAGACCAATTGCATTCTTTAGTGAGAAGCTAAGTGGGGCAACCTTGAACTACCCTACTTACGACAAGGAGTTATATGCATTGGTTCGAGCCTTGGAGATGTGGCAACACTACCTTTGGCCAAAAGAGTTCGTGATCCACACTGACCATGAATCCTTGAAGTACTTGAAGGGGCAACACAAGCTGAACAAAAGACATGCTCGTTAGGTGGAGTTCATCAAAACATTTCCATATGTCATCCACTACAAGCTAGGTAAAGAGAATGTCGTTGCTGATGCACTTTCTAGAAGGTATACTCTTATCTCTACTCTTAGTTCTAGACTGCTTGGTTTTGAGCACATCAAGGAGTTATATGCTGCTGATCGAGATTTTTGTGAGGAGTATGTGCATTGTGAGAAGAGTGGGCATGGTAAATTTTATAAACAAGAAGGATTCTTGTTTAGGGAGAGTAAACTATGCATTCCAATTTGTTCTTTAAGAGAATTACTAGTGAGGGAGTCACATGGAGGAGGTTTAATGGGACATTTTGGAGTAGCTAAAACCTTAGGGGTATTGCAAGAACACTTCTATTGGCCTCACATGAAACGAGATGTTGAGAGGATTTGTGAGCGATGTGTCACGTGTAAGCAAGTAAAATCTAGAGTCCAACCTCAAGGGCTTTATACCCTACTTCCCATTCCTCATGAGCCTTAGGTAGATATTTCCATGGATTTTATGTTAGGATTACCCAGGTCTAGACATGGTCGAGATTCTATTTTTGTAGTTGTGGATAGATTCTCTAAGATAACACATTTCATTCCTTGTCACAAAACAGATGATGCTTGCAATATTGCTAATTTGTTCTTTAGGGAAGTTGTGAGATTACATGGTGTGCCTAGAACAACTGTATTAGATAGAGATGCTAAGTTCTTGAGCTACTTCTAGAAGACCTTATAGGCTAAATTAGGAGCTAAGTTATTGTTTTCTACTACTTGTCATTTACAGACTGATGGTCAAATTGAGGTAGTAAATCGAACTTTATCTACTTTGTTGAGGGCTGTAATTAAAAAGAATATTAAAAGTTGGGAGGATTGTTTGCAGCATGTTGAATTTGCCTATAACCGTACCGTGCATTCTGCTACTAAATTTACTCCTTTTGAAATTGTGTATGGTTTTAATCCACTAACTCCTTTGGATTTATCACCTTTGCCTATTTCCGAATATGTTAATCTAGATGGCAAGAAGAAAGCAGAATTTGTTAAACAGATCCATGAGAAGGCAAGGCTGAACATTGAGTGAAGAACAGAGTAGTATGTGAAACAAGCCAACAAAGGTCGTCGATAAGCTGTTTTTGAACCTAGAGATTGGGTTTGGGTTCACATACGCAAAGAGCAGTTTCCTATGCAACGTCGATCTAAATTACTTCCTAGAGGCGATGGACCATTTCAAGTTCTTGAGCGCATCAACAATTATGCATACAAGATAGATTTTACCTAGTGAGTATCAAGTAAGTGCCACATTTAATCTTACTGATCCGAGTCCTTTTGATGTAGGTGATGATTTGAGGACAAATCCTTTTCAAGAGGAGGGGAATGATGGGATCCATGATGAGAACCAAGCCAGAAGAAGGAATGTGGATCCTCTTGAAGTGCCACCTGGACTGATCACAAGAAATCGAGCGAAATGATTCAAGGAAGCACTTAACGGGTTGATAAAGGATGTCCATGAAGCCGGAAAAGATTGGAGCAATCATGAAGTTGGAAAGGATTGGAACAACCATGGGAAGACCCTTGCTCTTGTACAAGTCATATCGGATACGGGGTGAAGAGGGCGTATCTTTACAAGGCACGGCCGTGTAGGAATCTCAAGGTTACACAGAATTATACACGGTTAGATACATGGCTAAAAGGCACGGCCGTGTATGGTGTCAAGAATTTCCACAGAAAGATACACGACCAGAAGTATACGGTCATGTATGTTGCCAGAATTTGCACAGAAAAGTACACGGCCATGTACAAGGCCGTGTATCTCCCCGACGCTGACCTTTTGTCTTGTTTTGTTATTTTACGCACTTATTTAAGTGACGTCGTTTTGGACCTTTATTGTTACGAATTGTAACCCTAATATAAAGCTCCTTGGGTTAGAGAATAGAACATGATATACAACATACAACATTGAAAACACTTTTGAGAGAATTCTTCTCTTGGTTCTTTAAGAACTAACCTAGAACTTATCGGATTTTATTTCCGTGGCGTTCATCTCAACTTATCAATCGGTCTTTCATCTCGATTGTGGTGTCTTCATATTATACCAAGGTTCTTGTCTCGCTTATAAACAACGGGTTGCGGTTTCCACTTGAGTGTGTTTGACATCTTAGGTAACGAATTCCGAACGTATTGGTATTGGGTTTCGTCACAGGTTGGCGTGGTTCGTATCAGCTAGGAATCCGATCAAACCGATCTCGTATCATAGGTTTTCCAAGATGGCGCACTTTATCCCCTGTAGAAAGACCGCTGATGCACGAGCAATCGCACGGCTATTCTTTAAGGAAGTGGTACGCTTATATGGAGTCCCAAAGTCCATTACCTCCGACAGAGATAGCAAGTTTCTTAGCCACTTTTAGAGGACTCTCTGGTATATGTTTGACTCATCTCTAAATTACAGCAGCACAACTCATCCTCAAACCGATGGTCAAACGGAGGTAACCAATCGAACCCTCAGCAACCTCATTAGAAGCATTTGCCGTGAGAAGCCAGGGCAGTGGGACCAAACGTTGGCTCAAGCTGAATTCGCTTACAATAGTTCCGTTCACCGAACTATTAGAAGATCATTGTTCTCAGTGGTATACACCAAAACACCACAACACGGGTTGGACCTGATCAAATTACCTAAGGGCATGGTGGGTGACGTCGTTGCTAAGCATATGGCGGAACAATGCCAAACCACCACAGCGGAAGTCAGACGGAAGATAGAGGAAGCCAATACCCGATATAAAAGGGCTGCGGATAAGCATAGATGGAAGAAACTGTTTGATGTGGACGATAAGGTAATGGTTTACCTTCGAAAAGAGCGTTTCCCTGCAGGCAAATATGAGAAACTTTAACCAAAGAAATATAGGCCTTATGAAGTACTGCACAAGATAAACGGCAATGCATATACTGTACAACTTCTCGAAGATATGAATATTTCTTGCACTTTTAATGTGGCAGATTTATCTCTTTTCCACCTCGATGACACACCGTTATATCCTGAAGAGAACTCGGGGTCTAGTTCTTCATTGGTGGGAGAGAATGATGCGGATATCATGGAGGACACGAGTTGATACACAGTCGTATATCATATCAAGGAACTTCCAAAAACGCACACGGCTTCATATACGGTCAGAAGGCACGACCATGTGAGAAGCTTGGGTGATCTCTAGAAACGTACACAGTCTCTTACACGGCCGTGTGTTTAGTCAGGATCTTACCCAGAAGCAGACATGGCTGCAGGCACGACCGTGTATTATGCCAGAAATATATCCAGAAGCATACACGGCTTTGAGGCACGACCGTGTATACGACAGAGGACGGATGTGTATACTTATATTTACTTCCATGTGTACATCTATATTTCTTTTTTTTACGTATTTTCCAGAGGGGTATATATATAAAGTTGTTAGGTTATTGTAGGGTTACATTTTATTCAATATTGAAATACACTTTGTAGAGACGAGTTTCTCTGTTTGTCGGTTGTGCGCAATTGAGATTTCTCCAAGGAATAATTCATCTTTACTCTTTGTTGTTTATGAGACCAATCCTAGAATCGGATTTGTTTTGTTTATGCTTGCCGCGCTACGTCACTTTATTAATAATCTACGTGTCCATAATTATGAGAGTAAGAACAAGAACTTTTCAGGTTTTCCTTGGTCAAAATGGCATTTTGTTGATCACATTTCCAGCTAATCAAACGTGAACAGTTTTATGGATTAAAAAAAGGAAAGAAAAGTTTCAAATGTGGATATTCATGATGATAGATACAGCTAAAATGTTAGGCGCATGACTTTGCAAATATAAAATCACGGGCCGATTACCATAACTATATGACGACATCATTATATTTCTTTCTTTAATGGTGGATGGAGACAACGATGCCAAGATAAAAGGCATATATACCTTTTGAGTTTGAGATATTGATCAACCAATATAGTATCAGTTCTCGGATATTCAAATGTGTCGGAATATGTATATATTTTCAGTGTTTATACAAAAGTGGAAGTTCATGTTTAGAGAGTTTACATGGTTTGTTTGTGCCTAACAAATAGTTTTGAGGGTGTACATGAAATTTATCCTTACTAACAAAAAATAAGAATATAGAATATATATATAACAATATATGTTATAGTAGCACTTGCAATGGACAGAGAAAATTCATTCCCATTTTACCATATTTTCGAGTCAAGAAACAAGTAGAACTCTGTATCGTCAATAAATATGCAATACTTTATGATGAGTCTATCGCCACATGCTAATTAATTTGTTTAAAAGTGAATTTTGTCGATCCCTTTCCTTATTTTAATATTTCTATAACTATTTCCAGCTAGCATACATACGTAATCTTATGGCAGAGTCTAATATGGCCAAGTACGTGTCGCATTGAACTCAAAATACCCATACACCAGGTCGAATTCTCTTCCTACAAATATAGGCATTTACGACGAAACTAAACAAGTTAAAACATACACAAAAAGAGTTCAAATCATAATATACTACTATAATCATTGTCTCTCAGCTCTTAGTACTGTTGCATAATGGCTACACTCGATCATATTATTGCAATATTACTAGTCATGGTAGTATCCACTAATACTGCTTATGCAGCGGGTCTTACATCATACTACTACAACAAAATATGTCCTCAAGCCTTGCCTACAATCAAGCGTGTCGTCGAGGCTGCCGTGATGAAGGAACGCCGAATGGGTGGCTCACTACTACGTTTGCACTTCCATGACTGTTTTGTTAATGTACGTTACAAGACCATATTACTTATTATAGTATATTGTGCACTTGATTTTTCCAAATTTGAGTATGGGCATGCATGCTAACATAAAGTATTGGCTTTGGAAATATAGGGTTGTGACGCTTCTATTCTTCTAGATCCATCTTCCACCATTGACAGCGAAAAGAATGCACTTGTTAATTTCAATTCTATCAGGGGTTTCGAAGTTGTTGATCAAATTAAGTACGAAGTTGATAAAGCCTGTGGCCGCCCCGTCGTTTCCTGTGCCGATATATTGGCTGTTGCAGCTCGTGATTCTGTTGTTGCGGTATGAATCTCGTAACATTTTTTAAGAATAAATGCAATTGTAGTTTTAAAAGATTTTTTTCAAAATTCTAGTATAATACTAATCTTATGTGAATATTTGATCGAGTCCTGAGCTATTATAACAACTTGTAATATTGATTTATTTCAATTATGTTCATTGCCAAAAGTTGTATAAAAATGTACAAAAATAAGCTAAACGCTTATAAAAATTTTGTATTCTAAATTGAATTTCAATTACATTAGAACAATGATTTTATCTTCACAAATTCTCAAGTCATTGTGTCAAAGTTGTGCAACCCCTTGTTGAATAATGTTGAGCACTAATTATAATAAAAACTATAATTTTATGCTGCTAGGAGGACCATGGTGGAAAGTACCACTAGGGAGAAGAGACTCTACAACGGCAAGCAAAGCGAAAGCCAACACTGACATTCCACCAGGAATACTTTACCTCCCTGACCTAATTAAATCATTTGCCAAACAAGGGCTTAACTTACAGGACTTAGTTGCCCTATCTGGTGGTCACACAAATAGGGGTTGCTAGGTGTATTACCTTTAGGGGTAGACTATATAATGAGACAAACATTGACCCACATTTCAAAAAGAGTCGTAAGAACATATGTCCACGAACTGGTGGTGACAACAATATTGCTGGTTTGGATTCAACCCACATAAACTTTGACAACATGTACTTCAAGGACATTTTACACAAAAAAGGAGTGCTCCACTCAGACCAACAACTTTTATCTGGCAAAGCTGCGCAATTAGTAAAGTTTTACAGCTCAAACCCTAAAGCATTCTGGTACGATTTTGCTAATTCGATGGTCAAGATGGGAAATATCAAGCCCTTGACTGGATACAAAGGTCAAGTTCGTTATAATTGCAGAAAAGTGAACTATTGAGGTTCCTTGTGTTGTGAATTTCTAGGTGTGAGAAAGAATTGCGATTTGAAGTCCATTTTTATTTTTAAATTATTTTCCAAATCTTGAGCTCGTTTTGTTATATTTTTAAATAATGAAAGGTAAACCTGTGCATGTGTTGTATGTATGTAACTTACTCAATCACTCCAAGCAACTTATAAGCTAAACATTAGTATTATTGTATGCTATGTACCTCATCAAGTAACAAAATAGAAGCACTCTTGTTGAGTAACTTGTCACTTTAGTGTGTCACATTTTGGTATATAAACCAATATTTGTTTGTTTGTTTTTTTTTTTTTTCAAGTTCTAAAAATGCTTTGCTGATATTTTAAGAAATTTACTTTTAAGAATTTATTCACTTAATCCTTAAAAACTCAATATATATGCTTCAAATAATAAATTTTTAGCTCACATGCAAATAAAATAAAATTTTAAAAATAATAACCTTAAGAACTAGTCATTAGTTAGGAATTGATCCTTAAGCGCCCCCACTTTATCCTTGTAGGAGCTGTTAAGACCTTGGCCTAAGGAACCTTAATAAGAACCAGTATTAAAAATGGTCTTGTAGCAAATAGAGTGGACCCTAATTGTTTCTTTGGTTAATATCAATCTGTGACACTAAGGTGATGTGATGTGATGTACTAGTCTAGCTACATATGATTATATTTAATCAATTCTAAGATCATAAATGGTTTTAAGTCCTCAAGTGTCATGTCAACATTCCTTAAGACTTTCTTATTTAAAGAATTCACCACTTTATCACTAAGTTTCTTAAACAAAGTTCTTCAAGATTTATTTATATTATTTATGAGGCCTATAATAGAAAATATAAACTAAAGCAACCACTTTAAGAAAAAGAAAAAAAAAAGTAATAGTCTTTTGGGGTCCTTAGTTTTGGGAGGTATGTTTAGCATATCCCATTAAAAATGGCCTAAGAGTTGTCTTGTCATCTTAGGCAATTTTAGATGTTATATTTTATTCCAATTTGTAGAATAGGCAAAGTGCAAACATATTAAAATGATCTAAGCCCAAAGATGATTTAAACTAATTATTTGGATTTGTGACATGATCCAAATTATTAGGCCCTTGTAAGAGTTTTTTATTAGTGAGTTCAAAATAAGGTACAACAAGTTTATGGATACCCATTAGGTCTCTTAAAAGGCTATTAGCCTTATACATATATTTTCCAAAAGCCTATTGATAGCTTTAAAAAGCCTTGTAAATACTATTTACTAACCATTAAGATGATTTAATGATGGTCATTAATTATTGAACTTTATAAATGCTACCTAAATCTTCTATCAATTGACCTTAGATGAAGCATTGAAGATGTTTGTATCTAAGCTACAAGCTCTTTAAAGATCAAGCACTATAAAACTAAAGTACTTAGTTTCTCTAACTATTGAATCAATATGTGGACTTGCAGAATGCATCCCTTCCTCCTCCTTAGTCCTTATCCATCTCATTCTAAGTTGTAGCACTCATCTTTTTTTACATAAAGAGTGTGCCTAAGTTGCTTATATGCATGTGACACTCACCAATGAATTTTAGCATCTAGATCGACTCTACTAGGGAAGAGAAGTGATTGTGTATTAATGGCACCTCCAAGAAAGAAGGTAGCTAGTAAAGATGATGGGGGTTATTGAGAGCCCGAAACTAGCCTTAAAGTGTTTGAGCATAATGTAACATTCAGAGAAAATGATATCCAAGATAACCCTAACATAGCCTTAGAATGCCCTCTTGATGTCACATAGAAATGGCAGACTATGCAAGAGAGTACAAGGCTTTTGATCAAACTATCACGTTATTTAACTAACTCATCACTATGATGGTTGCCACTTTTATTGGGCAAGAAAGTACTACCATAAATCCTACCTTTGCTAAATAATAGAGCATTGCTTGAATGGCTTAGCAAAACCTTACTCATGCAACTAATGATAGTACTCCAGTTTTACTTGAAGGGGAGGATGGTCAAGCTCCATGCCAACAACTATTGTTAAATGAAATACCATGCTTATAGCTAAGAATGCAATAATCTTTTAGAGTCCTTCAAACAATGCTCGATGGATCCATTAGTTGATAGAAAATTACTATCTTAATTGAAGTTGTTGTTTGCTCTTTAGGGACTTCATTCATCACAAAAAAGAACCTAACTTGGTAGATGTAAGGTAAGTCTGCCTTTAGGTGTTAGACCATTGGGTATTAGACTTGAAGCTCCTTTACCATTAGCACATGTTTGCAAAGCCATACCTTAAGGATTTTATGAGTTTAGGTTTATGTTATTTAATATGTTAATTAAAAGTAAGGGAGCTAAGAAGAATTTTCTAAAGTCTATTGATAGCTTGAAGGTGCATGGCCTCAATGATGATATGAAATTGAAGGAATTTTCCAAGTTATTTACAAAGAAGGCATGTATAGTGTGCTTAAACCTTCCTCTTATATCAATAGATTCATTGATAACCCATATAAAAGGGTCTTAAAATAATTTGTAGTGCCTAACAATCAAGGATGTCATTACTTGCTAAATGTCCCTATAAGGTAAAGACATGTTAAGGCTCTTAACTCAGCTAATACTATGTAACTTGCAATAACTATTAACTATAATTGAAATAATTCATCTAATGTCATTCATGATGGCTCAATTAAATCTCATTACAAACCACAAATTGCTTTTAAGCTAATCTTGGTATATCATTATGATAAAATCTCGAAACAGTTGAATTTCTAGTAATTAACTATCCTATCCTTCTCCAACAAAAGTCACCATATCAGCAATGTTAAGAACTTCATTTGCCTTCCTCACCTAGTCATCATAGTAGTAATAGTACTCTACATCTCTCCCATCCTATGCATATGACCCCAAGTCCTTGTTATAAGTGGTGTATTCATTCGTGCCCATAACTAAAAAAACAATAATCCTCAAAGGGTGAGCTATTGCCCAATATATATAACTCACAAACATATAAACATGATCAAGCATAACTTAAACCACATACACCAATGCAATAATAGAATATTTAAGTAGCAGGTATTATCTCATTTTGTCCTCAAATAGCAACAGGGTACTCATAACATCACCACACCATTTGTATATATATGCTTAATATATAGATGGTTTTAGGAACTGCCATTATGGGCCCTAACACTCAATGAGTTTCTAAATCTACCTAATTAATTTCAATGCATAACTCTACTAGGAACAACGTCACATAAAGATTATTAGGGTACCCCTAGAGATCTACCACTACAGGCCTTTAGGCTAAGCCAAACGCAACCAACATACAACATAATCTAATTAGATATACTAATTATTCTAGTTCCTTAACTATTATAACGAACACAAGTAATAAACAAGATTACATATACCTAAAAGGGTGGTCTTAAACATGACTTGTCCTTGCATAGCTGTTACATTGAAATCTATTAATGTATAGAGTAATCAATATTACTACTAGTCTAAGGTACCAACTTTTAGTTACCTAACTGTTATTAAAGCAATCATAATTTAGTAGAATTTCTAAGGTTGTACTAGGTGTTTAAGGTTTAATAAAATTTGAATAATAAGAAAATAAATCGAATAGAGAAGTTTCTTGGAGTACGCAGTCATGCAATAGGCCTTGCACATGAGCATGGTAGGCTACATAGCTTTGTACGTTAGTCGTGTACCATTCTATACACATTCATTATTCCACATGCCCTAGCACATAGTCGTGTATTTTGACATGGGTAGGTACACACTTATGTACCGTGCCATATATCCCTGATAATACAAAATTCTGTCTCCATTCAACATAATGAAGGTACATGGATGTGTACCTAACATGTACCTTTCTGTTTTGAGAATCCTTTTCTTTTTCTTCTCTAATTAGCTCCCTAACCCTAATTTCTATGAATCTAAATCAAATTGATCCAATTAACTTGTTAATTCTAATACAGTGTATGAATTTTGTACACTTACTTACATTGATTTGTGATTAGAATCTCGAAGTTGCTTGATCCCACATCTATGCTTGTTGCATCTCACTCCTTGTTTCAAATTCTAACAACACATCATCATAATCATTTAGACCTACAATTCTATAATCAAGAATATACATCTTAATGATCAAAGCCCTTATTAGGTGAAAGTGGGTTGATCTTGTAAATTCCTATCAAGTTACCCTACGTGTGTTTGAGAGTGTCTCTGTGTTTTCAATTGTGCAACTGGGAAAAAGGGGAGACTATAGGTCACTTAGGCTTTTAAATACCCTAGCCATAAGAAGACTGAACTACCCCTATACATTGGACTTATAACTTTTCTTGATGTTATGCTTAAATTATTTATATAATGTATATTTTACATAATTCTTCTCTAAGTCCTAGGGGAAGGTTATGATAACCAATAAAAGACAAGCTCGGCAAAGGCGAAACAAAGATTTGATGTAGTATGATGAGCAATTCAAAGCATACTTCCTAGATATTTAGGATGTTTGTGATAATGGAAAACTATAATGAAGATATTTACCTTGGGTATGTTCAATTGAATACATCATGTACTAGGAGAATCTATTTTTAAGTTTTTTCATTGCATTCATTGAGAATGAGAAATGAATTAATAATACTATTGCAAGACAATGAGAAAAAGGGGAAATATTAATCACGTGATCAACTACAATAAATTTGATCTATAACTACCTAAAATTTAGCTACCATGTTTTTTTTGTAGTAAAATCTAACTTTTAGTTGTTAGTTTGATAATTTAGTACATTTAACAAGAGGAATTTTTTTGGAAAAAGAAGGAAAATACCTTTACTATCAAAATGTTGATGCAATCACTTATCATAACATCATAACACTTTTATTGCATGTTCATTTGGAGGGAAATGGCTACTCCATTCCCCTTTTAAATCATATAAAATTTCTATTATGATATTAAGTTCACCGAATAATTATTTCCAATGAATTGTTATTACAAAAAATATTGAATAGTAATTTATATCCTCAAGTTATAAATTGCTATTCAATTGCCTATTTATCATCTTTGTCTTAAATATCCTATTATTATAAGTTGTGTTGAGATTACGAAAAATGGATAAAGGTAGGAATTTTAGGCATATAACAAACAATTTATATTTTATTCATGTCTTATTCATCATGCATTTATATGCTAAGTAAACAAAGTAATTAATATATAATAGCTATAGCATATCTATTTACAGTTATTGGCAATCAAAGAAAAAGTAAAAAGAAGTTATAGTTGATATTTAAGTACATTAATAACTATTTTAATTACTAAATTGAGTGGTAGTTAAAAGATTCATGTTTAACTACTAATTGAAACTTGGTAGCCCAAAAATACACTTTTAAGTCATTTCATACCAACTTATTGAAAATTCATATTTTTCTCCTTCATTAATGAAACATTTTTCTTATTCCCCTAAATTCTCTTACTCCTTTGTTCTTTATTTATTTAATTTTTAAATGATCTTGCCCATTCATTTGTCTCTAATCGGTTCCCCCATTCATTGCTTTTCATTCTTTATGATCACTAATGGATGATCATATGAAGGTACTTATTAGTTATTTAACCTATAATAATTTTATATTTAAGTATTGTTCTTTTTGGATCAGTATGAGATAAATTTTAAGGATGGTTCCAATGAATATTTAAGTTTAATTTCTAAGGCTTCCTATTGGAATCCTTTAGTTATGGTTTATCTTCTTCCTTTTTGTACAATGTTAAGCTTTACTTTAAATTGGCGTTACGTGTCTATTATAAATTCGCAAATTTAGCATCCAAAACCGATGCAGATAAGGTAATTTATACCCTTTTAGACTTTGACAATGATTTTGTCCATATTGCTTTTCTCATTTTCCCCAATATGAGTAAGATTTTGTTCGATTTTGATGCAATGAGTTAGTGTGAACAATTAAGATCAATCGGCGATTGATATAAGAAATCAAAGAAACCGATAAAGTCTCTCTCTTAAAGACATTTCAAGTTGCAATATGTGGTAAGCTAGACTAAAAACTAAAAAACGAATACTATAAAAACCTTAAAATATGGTTTGGCACGATCTCCAGCATGGGCATATAGAAGCCTATGTCACGTTCTATGGAAATTCACTGTTAGATACCCACGCCATGCCTACAAGCGTGGGCTTGCTTGTTTACGTGTCCATCAACAATCCCCTTGACATGGGCATGTAGGAGGGTGTGTTGGCCCGCATCATTCTATGTTTGCTCAATCAACATGCCCTTTGACATAGGCATGTAGGAGGGCATGTTGGCTTACGTCTTCCTATAGTTACTCCATCTTACACGGCGTCTTATTCCGCATCATTCTCTCCCACTTGAGAAGAACTCGACCTTAAGTTCTCTTCTGGATATAAAGGAATATCATTTGGGAAAAGCAGAAATATATTTGTCACATTAAATGCCATTCAAATGCTTATACTATTAGGCAATCTAACTACACATGCATTGTCATTAATCCTCTACACTATCTGATATAGAACATACTTCTTAGGTTACAACTTGCTATAATTCCCCACTGAAAACCTCTTCTTTTACAAGAACACCATCATTGGATCATCCACTAAAAAAACTTTTCCCCTACGATGCTTATCTACTGTAACTTTGTACTTAACATTAAATTTCTCTATCTTCTTGTGCACATCTGCTATCACATTTTGCTAATTTTCTGCTAAGTTTTTTGTTGCAATACTAAACTTAGAAGTCTTAGGAAACGTGATCAAATCTAAAGCATGCTAGGGATTATCAGTGTAGACCTCAGTGAATGGAGATTTCTGTATTGTTCTGTGAACTACACTGTTATAAGCAAATTCTACTTGAGTTAGTGCTACATCCCACTATTTTGGTTTCTCCCTATAGATGCTTCTTATTAGATTACCAAGTGTTTTGTTTGTAGCTTTAGTTTATCCATCTGTTTGAGGGTGAGCTATGCTATTGTAGTTCAAGGATGAGTTAAACATCTACCATAAAATCCTCTAGAAATGATTTAGGAATTTGATATCTCTATATGATGTAATTGACTTGGGTACCCCATGGAGATGAATAATTTCTCTAAAAAATAGTTTGGCAATGGCCTGTGCATCTACTACTTTCTGACATGGTATAAAATGTGCCATCTTGGAAAACTTATCAAACATCACAAAAACTGAATTGACGTCCCTTTGAGTACAAGGCAACTTTAGTACAAAATCCATCAACAAGTTTTCCTAAATATTATTAGAGACAGGTAAAGGAATATACAAACTAGTATTTTGGGACTGTCCCATAGTTGTTTGACACACATAACAACGCTATACCACCTTGCTCACATCTTTCCTCAAATGAGTCCAATAAAATCTATCACTAATTGTAGCAATTGTCTTATCTCAACCTAGATGACTAGTTAATCTACCCCTACATAGATCATGAATCAAGTTCTCTCTTAAAGAAGATTTAGATACACACAGTTGATTCCCCTTCATTAAATAGCCATCATAGCTATGAAAATCATCACAAAGCTACTTAGTCATACATTTCTCACAAGTCTCCTTAAAATCTACATCAGCCTTATATAATTCCTTTAAGTGTTTGAACCCGACAATCTCAGTAGACAAAGTGATCATAAGATTAACCCTCCTACTTAGAGCATTAGCTACTTTATTCTATACACTTGATTTATGTCTCAACTTGAAAGGAAGCTTCTATAAGAATTAGATCCACTTGGCATGCATGTGTTTATTAATTTTAGTTTAGTTATTCAAATGTTTAAGTGCATCACAATTTAAATACAGGATAAATTCTTTACCCACTAAATAATGCTCCTAAGTTCTTAGGGCAAGCACCATTGAATAAAACTTTTTGCAATACATAAACCAATTCCTCTTGTATTACATAGTTTTTCACTGAAGAATGCAATTGGTCTCTTTTCCTAAGATAAAACAACTCCTATGTTAACCTCACTCACATCACAGTCTACCCTAAACAACTTGTCAAAATCAGGTAGTGTTAAGACAAGTGCGCTACATGGCTTCTCTTTCAACACAGTAAAACTGACTTTAGATTTCTCATTCCACTGAAATTTCCCTTTCTTCAAACATTTAGTCATAGGGTTGCAATAGTGCTAAATGTCTAATAAACCTCTTGTAAAAATTTGCTAACCCCAAGAAACTCTATAGCTTAGTGACAATTCATGGAATAAACCATTCTCTAATAGCCCTCACCTTATCTTCATTCACCTCTATCCCATCACCACTAACTACAAAGCCTAGAAATAGTAACACTTTAGACTAAATGATATATTTCTTCACATTCACATACAACTTATTCCCTTTCAACATAGTTAACACTTCCCTCAAATGCACTAAACTCCTCCTCAAATCTAATATATATGAGGATATCATCAAAGTAAACAACAACAAAGCTACCAATGAAAGGTTTTAGTACCTAGTTCATGATGTTGATGAAAGTGCTCAATGCATTGCTGAGACTGAAAGGCATTACTAGCCACTTATATAGGCCCTCTTTGGTCTTGAAAGTCGTCTTCCACTCATCCCCTAGCCTGATCCTAATCTAGTAATAGCCACTTCTTATATCAATCTTTGAAACTATGACAACTTCACTCAATCCATCTAGCATATCTTCTAACCTCAGAATTGGGAACTTATACTCAATGGTAATTTTGTTGATAGCCTATACCATCCATGTACATCCTCTAACTTCCATCTTTCTTTAGAGTTAATAAGGTGGGTACAACACATAGGTTCATGCTCTCTCTAATGAATCCCTTTCTTAGCAACTCCTGTACTTTCTCCTATAATATTTCTATCCCCTTTGGGTTCATCCTATAATGTGGAAGATTAAGTAAACTTGCATTAGGAATTAAATCAATGTGGTGTTGTATGTCCCTCATGGGAGGTAAGCTATTTGGTAAGTCTTTAGGTAACACCTTGCTGAATTCATCCAATAACCCCTTAAAACTATTTGGCACCTCCTTAACCTTCTCTTCCCTATCAACTGTCATGACTTGTTTCACAATTAGTGCATGTATAGTTTGGGAATCCCTTATAGTATCCTCCATCTCCTATTCTGATTATGTAATCATAAGGAAAGAACGTTCTTCCACTTTAGAAGGCTTAGGAAGATTCGTTAGTTTGAGAGGCAAAAGACCTACCTTTCTCTAACTTGTACACATTCTCCCTACCCGCATGCTAGACGTTAACATCATACTGCCAAAGTCTACTAAACAATAAGTGACAAGCATCCATATCCACTATATTACAATATACTTCCTCTTCGTATTTACTAATAGAAAAAGGTACTTTGCTATGCTCTCTAGCCTCAATCTTCTCTGCGGCCTTGATTTACTCAATGGTATATGGGTTGGGATGTTTCTTGATTGGTAATTACAATGCTTTTATAGCTTCCCCGCCTATAATATTTTCATAGCTACCACTAACTACTATCAATTTGAAGATCCCTCCATCAATAGTGCACCTAATGCAGAATAATTGATGTCATTTGATAAGTATAAAATAGCACTTGTATTTTAGATGAATTTTAGTTGTTTGTGTAATAAGTTGATGTTATCTTGAAGAATTTTGATACTTAAAAGAGAAATATTTCAGTTTTAGGGATGAGGACCACTATTTTGAGAGGAGATATTGACTTAGATTGAAATTGGAGAAGAATACATGAAGAAAATTGCTTTTTGGAAGAAACAGAGGAAGTACACGGGCGTGTATTTCCAGAGCACGGCTATGTGTTTGGCTTGAAAAACCAACAGAAGCTTACACGGTCTAAGTACACGGCCATGTGTTATTAGCTGTGGGTTCTTTATTATTTCAAACACTATTGCAAGGCACGACTGTGTATAACCATGGGTTGAGACCGTGTATATAAAAAAGTGTCGGCTGTTTTAGAAGATTTTAGGGTTTCCATGCATATATATACTCTCATTTTTCCATAATGAAAAGGGTGTGCGAAAGGGGGAGTACCAAAGAGGAGGCCGAGGAGGCCAAAGGGACGCAAATGAGAGGTTGAAGGGACGAAAAAGAAGAAGACGACACCGAGGGGCTCATGCACATGGGTTTTCTCTTTCTTTTTCATTTTGTTTCGTTGAGTTATAAGTTGAAAACCATGAGTGGCTAGTTTATTTCATACCCGAACCTTATGAACCCTAATTGTCATGTAACATTGGATTGATTGCATAGTTAATGAATAGTAGAATTCTCTGAATTTATTCATGTTATTCATTTAGTATTGCTAATTTGATGTACGGCCAACATTGAATTTGTACTGATTTCTTAGAAGATGATTGGAAAATCTCTTGTTTGAATAGATCTTACATGAATAAAGGAATTCGTATGTAATCTAGGGATAAAGAACGTGAATTTTCCGTATTATATTAAATTAGATAATTTGATCTAATTGAGGGTTCAAGAGTGTTAATGCAATTTTATCGATTTTTGATAGAAGAGGGATCTTTATTAAAGTGATTAGGGTTAGGAGCTAATAAATCTAGGAAGAACATTGGCTTAGTGTTAGAAACTTCATGGTTTAGAGATAACCATTGCTCGTTAACTAATTTATTGAAAGGGTGAAGTTACATGACAATTAGAGGAGCAGTAAGGGTAGGGTATGTTCTTAGTTATCAGATTTAGTAATCAAGTTATTGTGTTATTTTTAATTGCTATGGGTTTTGTTAAGTGTTCTTAATTTAATCTGAACCTCTCAAATTTGTGCGGTTAGATAGTCGGTTTAGAGTTATTATTGGTACTTACTGATCCCTGAGGATACGATACCCGAACACAATGCTATACTATTACAATCGATAGGTGCACTTGCTTATTTGATCGTAACAGGGAGTCATAGAAAAATATACATCTTTTGCCGTGAGGAAGAGTCCTTGCATGCAAAATTCTCTTATCAATTTCATTTCTGAAATTGTGGTGACATTGGCTTGAGGAGATTGTGAGTAATATCAATCTCTTTCTAATTACTTCAAATTGTTTTCTAGTGTGTCATATCTAGATACAATTTGATTGTGTTACTTGTTGTCTTTCACGTGAATTAGTGTTCCTCGTTTTCAGATTTGATTCAAACAATTTGAGTGGAATTTGGATTCATTTAGATTGTTATCCATTGTTTATTATACAATTGCATTGTTCCCCATCACAATTTAGTATATTTGCCATTTGAATCCACGTGAATTAGGGTTCAAAGGAGTGTTGTTGATCACACCATTATGGAATTGATTTAGTGATCACACATTTATATTGATGTGTATGCTATTAGAATTGCAAGGCACATTATACTTTTTGGTATCAGAGCAAAAGGTTATGGAGAAGGGATTTGTGTGAATTTCAATTGGGAAATTATTTTCATTTCTTAATTGAAGTTATTTGAAGTGGAATTGCAGTAATTATTTGTGATTGTAATGTGATATACCTTATTATTGCGAAATTGGAAGTTGAATTTCAGAATTGATCTTTGTCATCTCCATCTTACCGTGAGTTGATTGTTTGTGGAAGAAGGGAAAGTTCTTGAATTGAATTCCATAATTTGAAATTCTATAAATTGAAGTAGTGTAATTGGTGTTTGTTGTTTTCTTAAGGATTTTGGAACTAAAGTTCACTTTTATTTCCAGATTTTTCAAATGCATGGAGGATTTGGATATAATTTGAGATTCAAAAGCAAACATTAAGTTGAAGGAGTTATTGTGTATTGTTAATCATAATACACTTTGACTATTTTGAATTGCTTACTTACCATTTGGAGAAGCATCATTAATTGTTTCCATTATTTTTTACTGTCGTAGTTAGAAGTATGTGTTACACCATAGGTGAAGTGAATGTGTGCAATTGAAGGGTGTTGCACTGTAGTGAAGTGAGTGTATGTGGTTAAAGGGTGTTGCACCATGGTGAATTGTGTGTGTATGTGACGTAGAGTTTATGTTGTGATTGAAGCTTATACCGTGAAGTGAATGTTGTGTGTTGAAACTATGGAAGTGTGTGGATCGTGGAGTGGAGAGCTGCACCATGAGTGTGTGTGTGTATACCGTGGAGTGAGTGTTGTGTGTTGGGTGTGTAGTAGTGGTTATGAGTTGAAGTGTGTGTGGAGCTGTGGTGTGTGTGTTATTTTAGTATTGTGTTAAACCGTGGAAGTGTGTGTATGAAGTATTGTTATGAGGTTGAAAAGGGGTGTTGTGCATGTTGTATTTGACATGAAGTGTATTGTAGTTGTATTGATTTGTTTAGTGTGTCAAAAGATGAATTCATTAGCCATGTCAAATAATAGTGTGAATAGGGGACTTGGTAATGAGGCCAATAGTTAGGATGGAAGTGATCTTTATTTATCTATTAATGTACTACACCAAACATTGACTTTGTTTCCTACTAATGATGATGAGTAGAGGGAAAACTTGTTCCATACCTCTTGTAGAGTATAAGGTAATTTATGTGCTATTATTATCGATGGCGGTAGTTATACTAATGTAGTGGCTACATCATTAGTATCAAAATTGAAACTTGTAACTACCCCACATCCAAAACCATATAAATTTCATTGGCTATGTGAGTAGGGTAGTCAGCATGTTACCTAGAGGACTAGGGTACCTTTCAGTATAGGGATAAATATCATGATAAGATTGTATGTGATATCCTTCCCATTTGTGCATCCCATATGTTGCTTGGTAGGCCTTGGTTGTATGACAGGAGTGTTTTGCATGATGGCTATAGAAATACTTATATGTTTTAGCAAAAAGGTAAATGTATAGTGTTGAACCCAATGTCACCATTAGAGGTCCAAGAGGTTCAAAGGCAAATGAGCCAACCTTCAGAGGGCCAGGAGGTTTAGAGGTAGATAAATAAACCTTCAGAGGTTTAGGAAGTTTAAAGGCAGATGAGTAAACCTTCAAAGGACCAAGAGATTCAGAGACATATAATTAAAACTGGGAAGAAGAAGACCTTATTGGGGGAAGAGTTTAAGTTAGGGAAGGCCATAACAAATGATAGACCATTATATTTATTGCAGATGAGGTATATCCTAAAGATGGAGGGGGAGAGCATCTACCCCCTGTGGTATCTCGGGTATTGGATAATTATAGTGATCTTTTTACAGGTAAATTACCAGGAGGATACAGAGTCTCTACTACATTTTATGTTACAAACCTATCACTCTATTTACTCGATGATGTTCCTAGAGATCTATCAGATTTGAGGGAAAATCTCTCTGAGGCTCGAGGAGATGATAGGAATCATATACCTATAGGACCTATCACCAGGGCAAGTGCTAAAGGGTTATAAAATTTGGTGATGAGGGTCCTCTTTGAACAATTAGATCCCGAGAATATTTGTTTTGTATCTTTTTTTCTATTACATATATGTTGTGCATTCCAGTAGGTACACTTGTGGGTTTTTACAAAATGGTGGATAAATTCACTAAAGCTTAGTTTGTGGGTTATTTATGGACCTACATAAATTAAAGAAGAATAGGTCCATAATGCATTCTATTAAAGTGAAGAACCGGCCATTTGAAGACTTATTTGTACTTATATTTTTATGTTTTAGAACTGGTCATTTGGAGTGGCTTATTTGTAATTTTTTTTATTGTTTTTACTTTAATTGTAGCAAGTATAAATACTTACTAAGTATGGTTTAGAGGGAGCTTTTTGAAACTTAAGAAAATAAACACCTTATGTTGTGAGGAAGAGTCCTTGCATGCAAAATTCTCTTATCAATTTCATTTATGAAATTGTGGTGAGATTAGCTTGAGGAGATTGTGAGTAATATCAATCTTTCTCTAGTTACTTCAAATTGTTTTCTGGTGCGTCATATCTAGATAAAATTTGGTTGTGTTACTTGTTGTTTTTCACGTGAATTAAGGTTCCTCATTTTTAGATTTGATTCAAACAATTTGAGTGGAATTCGAATTTATTTATATTGTTATCCATTACTTATTATACAATTACATTATTCCTCATCACAATTTAGTATCTTTGCCATTTGAATCCACGTGAATTAGGGTTCAAAGGAGTGTTGTTGATCACGCCATTGTGGAATTGATTTAGTGATCATGCATTTGTATTGATGTGTATGCTATTGGAATTGTAAGGCACATCATACTTTTTGGTATCAGAGCACATCACAATGAGGAGAGGAATCACACCTTTTTAGGGATGTGACAACATGATAAGTATGCTAGGGGTTCTCAACTAATGATATCAATGATGAGATTAGCACTACCAATCTCAAACCTATTTCGGTAAGCAGGGATTTATTTCTTTCTCACTCCATATTTAGTGTCTGTATCATATTCTAAAAGTACAAGCCCTACGTTAGAAACATTTAATAAGATCGCTTTAATACATTTAAAAGAAAATTTTTAACATAAACACTTCATGAAAAATTAGGTAATGTCTCTATACATCCACAAAACTTTCGTTTATAGTATTATGTGGTAGTATATGATGGGCAACATTGTGGACATCGATTACATGAATGCATTGGCTAATTGCCTAATAGAATTGATGGTACTAAGATAAATGAGGAAGGACTATTTGGTATATTGCATCTATTTGTTTTATGCATCTTTTCATTTTGTGCTCTATCTGAGAAACGTAAGACCAAAATGGAAATTTCGTTTGTTTGGATATATCATGTTATGGCCAAATTGATGATTTCCTTCTATTGTCTATCCATGACGAATATGAGCATGTACTAAGCATTCATTGTTAACTGTCTTGCAATGTATATCATAATGAATATTTACCCTTTTACAAAAAAGTTTTAGCAAGTTCAAGTGTAGACATATAAAAATGGAAAGAATAGACATATACAAAATGAGGATATTGTGTGGAGCGTAAAGTTAAGCTTCTTAGTTGAAACCGAAGAATTACTACATGGAGCAAAGAGAGAATTTTCTTAGGTGAAGTAGACAACCTCATCTATCACTTCAAGGTACATGCACTTAACCATGGGTAGAAAGACGAAATGAGGTACCAATCTTGGCATCTTACAAAAGCAAGTTCTAAGTAGAATAGAAATTGGAATCTCTTATGTATGTTTCAAGGGAGCAGTTTCCTTTCTATTGAAGGTGAGGCACAGCTATATTATCTAGTGTTTCACATATCAATTTGCAAAATTTGTTTTAGCAATGTGTTGATTAGCCATTTTCGATTGAGCCCAAATGATTCCAAATCTAATTAGGCCTCATGATGTTCGTCTTCATGGGTGAAGTTACAACCCTAAAAATAGGTCGATTTGTCCTCCTCCTAGTTTGCTCGATCCATTTAACTCTAAATAAGGTCTAAAGGAAATAATTAGATGTAATAACTACCTACTTCCCTATGATTTAGATATCATGAGGACACTCGATGGAACATGTCCCATGTCTTCAACTCATAACTACTCCATCTACACCTCTATAAATATGACATCCGATGCATAGATGAAGGGAATTGAAGCCTTAAGCTTTGAAGCTTTACTACTACAATGACTCCTTATATTTACTTGTTTTAACTTTAGCATTGAAGTGGCCATGCTAAATAGCCCTAATGCCCCCATAACTCATTGCTCTTTGATACAAACCACGCCAACCCGTGATAAAACCCAATACCAATACGTTCGGAAATTTGTTACTTAAGACGCCCAAACACCTAAAGTGGAAACCACGACCCGTTGTCTATAAGCAAGACAAGAACCTTGGTATAAAGTGAAGACGCCACAATCGGGGATGAAAGACCGATTGATAAGTCGGGATGAATGCCATAGAAATCAATCCGATAAGTTCGATTTAGTTCTTGAAGAACCAAGAGAGGAGCCTCTCAAAAGTTTTTAATGTTCAAAGATGTCTTAACTTATCTGTTCTAAACCCTAGGAGCTTTTATACTAGGGTTACAATTCGTGTAAAAACAAGTCCAAAACGACGTAGTTTAGTTAAGTGACATAAAAACGCGAAACAAAACAAGCTGGCCGACAGGGGATACACGGCCGTGTACATGACCGTGTACTTTGGCCGTGTACTGTTCTGTGGAACTTCTGGCAATATACACGCCCGTGTACTTTGGCCGTGTATCGTTCTAGGCATCTGCTGGCAACATACACGCCCGTGTACTTTAGCCGTGTATCGTTCTGTGCAACTGCTGGCAACATACATGCCCGTGTACTTTAGCCGTGTATTGTTCTGTGGATTTGCTGGACTCTATACACGGCCGTGCCTTTTAACCGTGTATCTAGCCGTGTATGTTTCTGTGCAATCTTGAGAGTCCTACACGGCTGTGCCTTGAAAATATACGCCCTCTTCAACCCGTGTCCAGTATAACTTGTACAAAAGCAAGGGTCTTCCCATGGTTGTTCCAATCCGTTCCAACTTCATGATTGCTCCAATCCTTTCCAGCTTCATGGACAACCTTTATCAACCCGTTAAATGCTTCCTTGAATCGTTTTGCTCGATTTCTTGTGATCAATCCAGGTGGAACTTCAAGAGGATCCACATTGCTTCTTCCGGCTTGGCTCTCATCCTGGATCTCATCATTCTCTATCTATTGTAGGTCTTTAACACCCTTGGGAATATCCATAAACAATCGAGCCACTACCATAGCTAGTAGTAACAAATTGAAATAAAAAACCATTAAAACTACATACACTCATACACAACATAACATGATTCCACTACCTAATGCCATAAACAATCCATTTAACCAACAACTACTTAGGCAATAAGGAGAGGAGGATAAGTTAACTTGCCAATCTTTATGCTGAAAATACATAACTGTGTACAGCTAGATTAGCTACAACACCAATAGTAGCACCAATTGCATCATGTGCAATTAGCTGAGCATGATGACAATCATGCCTTAAGTTGTTCACCACCACCCCCATTAACACTAGCAACTACATAAAACACAACACCACTCATACTTCCACCATTGCCACTCCCAATTGCATCTCATAATCACGTAGCCTCTCCTCCCCCTTAGCTATAGCCATCAATGGTGTATTTATATCGCTCCCTACACAATGCAAGAGTAAGAAAGTTAGAGGATTGGATTAAGAGGCTATTTAACCTCTGTGGTACCAAGAAGTCTAATCATTGGGACCTATATTCCTTCACTTGATCTCCATTTAATTAGGAGCTCCAAGATGAGGTGCTCTCCTTACACATTTGAATTTTAATGTTAGAATTCTATGACAAAAACATGAACTCGAGTGACCACCTTAGCTATTTCATGTACCATATAAGACTTCTGGGCTATAACAATGCCATTAGTGTTTCTAAGCACCTTCAAAAAGGTAGCTCAAACTTAACATAATCACCTAAAGCTAAACATTATCTCTAGCTTGAAAGAGCTCAATAAACAATTCTACTAACACTTCTTGGCAAGCAAAATGTTAGTCAAGGGCTACTCTAGCCTAAATCTCATTTGCCAAAAGTAGGACAAGTCCATATGAGATCATTTATCATATTTTACCCTGGTCGATACAAACCATGACAACCTGTGACGAAACCTATACCAATACGTTTGGAATTTGCAACCTAAGATGCCAAATAATCGAAGTGGAACCGCGACTCGTTGCCTATAGATGAGGCAAGAACCTTAGTATATTCTATTGACGCCGCAATCAGGATGAAAGATCGATTTGAAAGCCAAGGAAGGAATCCGATAAGTTCAAGAGAAGTTCTTTGGAGAACCAAGAGAGGAATACCCTCAAATTATGTTAATCAATGTTGTATGTAAGTTCTATGTTATGTTTTTCCAACCCTAGCAGCTACTAATAGGGTTTACAACTCGTAAAGGAAAAAGCCGAAAACGACAAAGCAGAATAAAGTTGTGGAAAAATAACAATCAGGTAATGTACGCCGGAGGTGTAGTAGGTAGCGTAGGATGTATGCCGGGTATATATGCCGGTAGCACAGTGGGCGACGTAGTCCCTCCGTTGCTCTCTAATTGCAACGTCAGCTCAAAGCCGGCAGCGTATAAGCCAGCGTTGTCAAGGCTGGTAGCTTTGATCTCCTTTGTTAAAACCTTGAATGACTTGTACAAATGCAAGTTCATTCTCATGGTTGCTCTAATCTATTCTAGCTTCTTTGATATCCTTCAACGACCCGTTAAGTGCTTCTTTGAATTATTTCGCTCGAGTTCTTATGATCGGTCTAGGTGGCACTTCAAGAGGATCCACATTCTACCTTCTTGCTTGGCTCCCATCATGGCTTCCATCATTTCCCTCCTCTTGAAAAGGATTTGTCCTCAAATCGTCGCTTACATTAAAAGGACTCAGATTAGTAACGTTAAAAGTAGCACTTACTTGATACTCACCTTGCAAATCTAACTTATAGGCATTATCGTTGATGCGCTGAAGAATTTGAAATGGTCCATCGCCTCTAGGAAGTAACTTAGATCGACATTGCACAAGAAACCGCTCTTTGCGCATGTGAACCTAAACCAAATCTCCAGGTTCAAAGACAACTTGTTGACGACCCTTGTTGGCTTGTTTCACATACTGTTCTGTTCTCTACTCAATGTTGAGCCTTGCCTTCTCATGGAGTTGTTTAACAAAATCCGCTTTCTTCTTACCATCTAGATTAACATACTCAGAAATAGGAAGAGGTGATAAATCCAAAGGAGTTAGTGGATTAAAACCATACACAATTTCAAAAGGTGTAAACTTAGTAGTAGAATGCATTGTGCGATTATAAGCAAATTCAACATGAGGCAAACAATCCTCCTAACTCTTAATGTTCTTTTTAATGACAACCCTTAACAAAGTAGATAAAGTTCGATTTACTACCTCAATTTGACCATCAGTCTATAGATGATAACTAGTAGAGAACAATAACTTAGTTCCTAACTTAGCCTATAGGGTCTTCCAGAAGTAGCTCAAGAACTTAGCATCTCGATCTGATATGATTGTTCTAGGCATACCATGTAATCTCACAACTTTCCTAAAGAACAAATTAGCAATATGGCATGCATCATTTATTTTATGGCAAGGAATGAAATGTGCCATCTTGGAAAACCTATCCACGACTACAAAAATAGAGTCTCTACCATACCTAGACCTAGGTAATCCTAACACAAAATCTATGGAAATGTCTACCCAAGGCTCATGAGGAATTGGGAGTGGGGTATAAAGTCTATGAGGTTGGACTCTAGATTTTGCTTGCTTACAAGCAACACATCGCTCACAAACCCTCTCAACATCTCGTTTCATGTGAGGCTAATAGAAGTGTTCCTGCAAAACCCTTAAGGTTTTAGCTACTCCAAAATACCCCATTAATCCTCCTTCACAAGACTCCCTCACTAATAACTCTCTTAAAGAACAATTGGGAATGCAAAGTTTATTCTCCCTAAACAAGAATCCCTCATGCTTATAAAATTCACCATGACCACTCTTCTCATAGCGAACATACTCTTCACAAAATTCTCGGTCAGCAACATACAATTCTTTAATATGCTCAAAACCAAGCATTCTAGAACTAAGAGTAGAGATAAGAGCATACCTTCTAGAAAGTGCATCAGCAACAACATTTTCTTTACCTTGGTTGTAGTGGATGACATAGGGAAATGTTTCGATAAACTCCACCTAATGAGCATGCCATTTGTTCAGCTTATGTTGTCTCTTCAAGTACTTCAAGGATTTATGATCAGTGTGGATCACGAGCTCTTTTGGCCAAAGATAATGTTGCCAAGTCTCCAGAGCTCAAACCAATGCATATAACTCCTTGTCATAAGTAGGGTAGTTCAAGGTTGCTCCACTTAACTTCTCACTAAAGAATACAGTTGGTCTCCTCTCTTGCATGTGAATTGCTCTAATACCTATTCCTGAAGCATCACACTCAATCTGAAAAGTTTTAGAGAAATTAGGTAAAGCTAGTAGTGGCGCATGAGTTAACTTATTTTTAAGCTTCTGAAAGGCCTTCTCTTGTCGCTCTCCCTAACTGAACCCTACATTCTTCTTGATTACTTTAGTAAGTGGTGCTGTAATGGTGCTAAAATCCTTTACGAACCTCCTATAAAAGCTCGCTAGTCCATGGAAACTCCGAACATTACTTACATGAGTTGGAGTAGGCCATTCTTGGATCGCACAAATCTTCTCTTCATCAACCTGTATTCCCTGTACACTAACAATAAAACCAAGAAACACAAGTTTATCTATGCAAAAAGTGCACTTTTTGAGGTTAGCATATAATTGCTCCTTTCGAAGCACTTCTAAAATAGCCCTCAAGTGAATTATATGGTCTTCCAAGCTATTGCTGTAAATGAGGATATCATCAAAATAGGCTACCACAAATTTGCCAATAAAAGTCCTGAAAACATGGTTCATAAGTCTCATGAAAGTACTAGGTGCGTTAGTTAAACCGAAAGGCATTACTAACCATTCATATAAACCATATTTTGTCTTAAATGTTGTTTTCCATTCATTACCTTCTTTCATTCTAATTTGGTGATATCCACTTTTCAAATCAATTTTGGAAAAGACACTAGACCCATATAACTCATCTAACATGTCATCTAAGCGAGGAATAGGATGACGATACTTTATCGTGATGTTGTTGATAGCTCGGCAATCAACACACATTCTCCATGACCCATCCTTCTTAGGCACCAAAATCGCAGGCACTACACATGAGCTCATGCTTTCCCTTACGTACCCCTTCTCCATCAAGTCATTAACCTTCCTTTAGAGTTCCTTTGTCTCCTCCAGATTGCTCTTATAAGCTAGCTTGTTTGGAATTGATGCTCCGGGTAAAAAGTCAATCTGGTGCTTAATACCACGAATAGGTGGTAACCCCTTTGGAATTTCCTTAGGAAAGACATCTTCAAAGTTCTACACAATGGACACAACCGCACTAGGCAAAGAGTTAAGAAGTTCGTTAGTATTTAAACAAGTTTCATTAAAAACCAGCAATAACATAGGTTGCTTCATCACTAACGCTCTCCTCACTACACTTGCTCTTGCCACACAACTCTCCTTTTGCAAGGCTGCACTCTCCTTTTCACTCACCACCAAAGTTGATCCCCCCTCAACTTGGCCTCTCACACTCTTTCCAGCCTTCCTTTCCTTTTCCTTTTGATATTGACGTTTGCATTCCTTTTCTTTTTCTATGTCTTTTGCTCTCTCAATCTCCCTCTATTTTTCACTCATCTTATATTTTGCAAAAGATTGTTGTAGCTGCAACTGATCCTCATACACCTGTTTAGGTATTGAGGGTTTAAGATTATAGCTTTTGCCATGGTAAACAAGTGTATACTTGTTAGAAAAGCCATCATGAACAAGTATACTATGGCCTCCCCAACAACACATGACAAGCCTGCATCGGCACTACATCGCATAACACCTTATCCTCATACCTACCGATGCGAAAAGCAATTAAGGCTTGCTTACTCACCTTAGTTTCGCCATTATCATTCAGCCACTGCTATTTACATGGGCTAGGGTGTTTACTGGTCTTAAGCCCCAACCTCCCAATAATGAAAGTACTTACTACATTAGTGCAACTCCCCCCATCAATGTACAACTACTAATATGGTCACCGAGATAACATCTAGTATGAAAGATATTCTCTCGTTGCACCTCCTCTTCTTCCTTCACCTATACATTCAAAGCTCGCTTCACTACTGCCACTAACTTCCCTGCTGCAGGCTCCTCGTCAACACTAGCATCCTCCAATGGTGGCATATCATCATCTTCACTATCCCCCTCAGTCTCATACTCACCGTCATTGCGCAAAATCATAACGCGTCTATTTAGACATTGACTAGCAATATGGCCTCTTCCTTAGCATTTGAAACATTTAATGTCACGATTTCTAGGAGTAGAAGAATTAGGTTTACCTTGATTACTAAGAGTAGAACCCCCTTGCTTATGCTCTCCTTTTGGCTTGGTGGGTAAAGACTTTTCTTCCTTCCTCCAATGGTTAGTCTTTCAAGTAGATGAACCAGCACCCTGTTGAAACCATGCAGTACTACTACCTTTCCTCTTGTGTTGGTTCTCAACCTTTCTAGCCATGTGAACCATATCTTCTAATTCCACATAATGCTGCAATTCTACTACATTTTTGATCTTTCTATTTAACCTAGCAAGAAACCTCGCCATGGTAGCCTCTCTATCCTCCTCAACATTCGCTCTAATCATGGTAACCTCCATCTCCTTGAAATACTCATCCACACTTCGGCTTCCCCGCTTAAGAGTTTGCAATTTGTTGTGCAATTCGTAATAGTAGTAAGCAGGAAAAAACCGCTTCTTCATCACCCTCTTCATCTCTTCCTAAGACTCAATGGGTGGTTCGCCATTCCTTCTTCTATTAAACATCAGTTGATCCCACCATACTATGGCATAATCTGAAAACTTAATGGCAGCAAGCTTCACTTTCTTTCTCCCATTATAATTGTGACAAACAAACACCATCTCTACCTTCTTCTCCCACTTTAAGTATGCCTCGAGATCATTTTTCCCTTGGAAAGGAGGAATCTTCATCTTTATACTACTCAATTGATTATCCTCTCTATTCCTATCTCCTCTATCTTCCCAATCCCTAGTTCCTCTATTCCTACCACCATAACCTCTATAACTTCCGATAGAAGGTTCATTAAACTCATCATTAGAAATTTCATCTCCACCCCTCTGTCCTCTCTTAGAACAACTCTCCCTCCTACGCCCTTGAAAGATGTTCTTAGATTGTTCTAGTTTCTGCTCCACCGTTTCATGAATTGGTTCCATCCCCTCCTGAAACATTCTCTTCATCTCACTGATACGCTCAAAACGTATATATATAATGGGAGTGTAAATTGCAGCAAGTGCACTGGTCGCATCAAGTAATAGAGTGGTGAAAAGTAAGGTTGTCGATCCCTCGAGGAACAAATAGAGTACTAGACCTATGGAAATTCTTATCAATATCTAAGTGATTAAAAAGGGGTTTTGAAATGTCTAAGTTAAAAATTTAACATAAAGTAAACAAGGAGAATTTTATGAAGAATCTATCAATTATGAACGAAGGAAATTAAAATTCACCCTAGATTCATTAATCAAACTGCTACCATGTTATATCAACTAGTGGTTATAAGGTTATTCAAGTGAGTTTAGAAAATCCTTTTTAGGGATGTTAACCTTAAATCAATTAGTCGGCTTCCGCGTCTCCAATTAACCAAGAAATCAAAATTATGTTCATACACCTCCCGATGCTACAAACAACTAATGCCCTAAATCAATTAACCTTAATCCCTTAGTGATTAATTAACAACAAAACATTGCATTGTGCCTTCCATAAACTCTAATTAAACCAATTATCGCAACTCCCGTATTGATAATCAATCTAATTAAGAATTCCTAACAAATCATAATCAACTCCCGTATTAAAAGGATTTCTAACAATTATAATCAAAGACCAATTCTAATTGAAATCAAAGGAATTGCAATCATGAATAATCCTAATAATTCCTAATCATATAACAAGGCTACAATTATCCTTTTAACATTCTAGGGTTTCATCCAATTTCCTAAGGAAAAGACTTAGCAATTCATGGAGATAAAGACATGATTATGATTCAAGGAGATTCATGCAAAGGAAATCATATTCAATAGTTGGATCAAATACTTGAATTGCATAAAAGAAATAAAGTTCAGAATTCTCCGATTCAACAATAAAAATAAGACCTTAATTGCAAGGAACTCCACAAATCCTTCACAAAGGATGATAATCTCCACCAAGATCACAAAGTTTTCTCTAAGATTTGATCTCCGCAATTCTCCCTTAAAACTAGGTTAAAACTACTTTAAGAACAAAAAAGATTGACAAAAGTATCCTCCACAAATCGACCTAGGACCTATATATATGCAAGGGGAGGCGAGAAGATGCAATTAAAACAAGACCAGCCCAAGGCCAGTAGCCTTCATTTAAGCCGGCCATAAAGGCCGGCGGCTTTGATTTTTCCTTTGCCATCCTTCATTCTTTTCACGCTTCAATTTGTATGCAATCTCTCCAAATTGATTAAGCTTTGAACTCAAAGTCCCCCAACATCTGAAATGTAAAAATAAACATGATTAAGTACCATTTCCTTGTGATTTCTCTAAAATCAATAATGAATACTTGCAAATTGCTTAATGAATTATGAGTAAAATTTGCCTTTATCAACTCCCCCACACTTAAACTTTTGCTTGTCCTCAAGCAAAATAAAACCAGAAAGAAATCCATCCTAGAAAGTACAAATTTTTTTATTATCATACAAACTTGAAATCTGTCATCTCTACTTCTGACTCACTACTTTGGGATGCCCACCACTCTAACTAAATTGGGAATATGTGATTAGAGTACTATACTCAAAATTAACCAACTAATCTAGAGAAAACAAACTTTAATCCAAGAGTTTAACCTCAGAATTCTTATTCCAAAAGTAGATATTCAGTGCTAAAGGAAAAACACCCATTTAAACTTCACTGGCAATTAGCCAACATATGATCCTTCACATCACTTCTTTAAACAAGTCAACATAAAATGAAAGCATATGGTATCAATTCCTTTCCTAGATTTTCTCCCTTTTTATTATAAGTCCTGTAACTTATTGATGAGCATTCACTAAAACTCTACTTTTTTTTTTCTCTTTTTTTTTTTACTATAAAATAAGTTCGTGTATTGAACTTTTGCTTCTCCACCATTATCGCTATAGTGAGATCACTGATTCGGCACATCTCGGGCTCATCACCCAAGTGACCAGGTTTTAAAGGGACCCCATCGAACTCTCCCTCACTCTAGCATTCAAGTTTGGATACTCTTAACTCAATTACTTGAGTCATTAGAGTAATGCAACTTATTTCATTTGAATGTTGCACAGAATTAAGACTTTTTTATAAGGGATCACTAAGTGAGGAGTTTCCCTTACCTCTTTCATTAGACATTGAAAAGCTTTCAAAGCAACTTTCAAGAAGATATACTAGCTAGAGAAAAGACTCGAAGTAGACCTGTTTATCTTTCACAAGAGGACTCAATAGACTCTTAAACTTCAAATTATAAGGCTAAAAACTAGGTAAATTTGATTTCTATAGATTTTATTCATTAATTTTAACTAAGTACGAGAATTACAACAGTGGTGAGTAGGGCATAATAATGAGTTATTATTTTTAATAAATCATAAACAGATGCAAAAGGCCATTGTTTTTTTTTTTTTTTTTGTATAATCTCTAGATTTCCATCAATTTTTTTTGAAAACAATTGGCTTAAAAATTGTCAGATAACTCAGGGACAAATACAGTTCAAGATAATGGAAGAGTATGATCATCAAAGCACAGAACAAGCAATCTCATCTCAACTTTAATACCTACATTCCCTTCCCCACACTTAAGACTAGATAGTGTCCACATTGTCTCACATCAATGCAAATAACAAAATAGGAAGGAAATAAGATAAAAGGAACTGGTACTCCCCTGGTATAACATGTCGAAGCCATATTTAAATCCCATCAAAGTTGAACTTAGAGAGATTGGTCCTTGTGAACATTCACCTTGCATTTTCCTAAAAACAATTAAAAGAAAACCAATCAAACACAATAAAGTAAACGTAAATATGGGCTGCCTCCCATAAATCGCTTGTTTTATAGTCATCAGCCTGACTATCAGGGTTTATTATCTCAGCTTAACTCAATCTCAATATTGAATGGTAGGAGATCAGCACTCCTACTCTTGCGCATGTAACACCTGCAAAGAGACCAAAAGCCAAGAAAAACGTAAAATTGCACCTAGACTACCAACAGAACTATTAAATCTAATATCTATTAGTTCCCTGGCAATGGTGCCAAAAACTTGATATGCTCAAAACATATATATAAAATGGTAGCGTAAATTGCAGCAAATGCACTAGTCGTATCAAGTAAGAGAGTGGTGAAAAGTAAGGTTGTCGATCCCTCGAGGAACAAATAGAGTACTAGACCTATGGCAATTCTTATCAATATCTAGGTGATTAAAAAGGGGTTTTGAAATGTCCAAGCTAAAAATTTAACTTAAAGCAAACAAGGAGAATTTCATGAAGAATCTATCAATTATGAACAAGGGAAATTAGAATTCACCCTAGATTCATTAATCAAACTGCTACCATGTTATATCAACTAGTGGTTATAAGGTTACTCAAGTGAGTTTAGAAAATCCTTTTTAGGGATGTTAACATTAAATCAATTAGTCGGCTTCTGCGTCTCTAATTAACCAAGGAATCAAAATTATGTTCATACACCTCCCGATGCTACAAACAACTAATGCCGTACAAACAAGAAACATTGCATTGCGCCCTCCATAAACTCTAATTAAACCAGTTATCGCAACTCCCATATTGATAATCAATCTAATTAAGAATTCCTAACAAATCCTAATAAACTCCCGTATCAAAAGGATTTCTAACAATTATAATCAAAGACCAATTATAATTGAAATCAAAGGAATTGCAGTCATGAATAATCTTAATAAATCCTAATAATTCCTAATCATAAAACATGGCTACAATTATCCTTTTAACATTCTAGGGTTTCATCCAATTTCCTAAGGAAAAGACTTAGCAATTCATGGAGATAAAGACATGATTATGATTCAAGGAGATTCATGCAAAAGAAATCATATTCAATAGTTGGATTAAATACTTAAATTGTATATAAGAAATAAAGTTCAGAAATCACCGATTCAACAATAAAAATAAGACCTTAATTGCAAGGAACTCCACAAATCCTTCACAAAGGATGATAATCTCCACCAAGATCACAAAGTTTTCTCTAAGATTTGATCTCCGCAATTCTCCCTTAAAACTAGGTTAAAACTACTTTAAGAACAAAAAAGATTGACAAAAGTATCCTCCACAAATCGACCTAGGACCTATATATATGCAAGGGGAGGCGAGAAAAAGCAATTAAAACAAGACCAGCCCAAGGCCAGTAGCCTTCATTTAAGCCGGCCATAAAGGCCGGCGGCTTTGATTTTTCCTTTGCCATCCTTCATTCTTTTCATGCTTCAATTTGTATGCAATCTCTCCAAATTGATTAAGCTTTGAACTCAAAGTCCCCCAACATCTGAAATGTAAAAATAAACATGATTAAGTACCATTTCCTTGTGATTTCTCTAAAATCAATAATGAATACTTGCAAATTGCTTAATGAATTATGAGTAAAATTTGCCTTTATCAATTCCCCCACACTTAAACTTTTGCTTGTCCTCAAGCAAAATAAAACCAAAAAGAAATCCATCCTAGAAAGTACAAATTTTTTTATTATCATACAAACTTGAAATCTGTCATCTCTACTTCTGACACACTACTTTGTGATGCCCACCACTCTAACTAAATTGGGAATATGTGATTAGAGTACTATACTCAAAATTAACCAACTAATCTAGAGAAAACAAACTTTAATCCAAGAGTTTAACCTCAGAATTCTTATTCCAAAAGTAGATATTCAGTGCTAAAGGAAAAACACCCATTTAAACTTCACTGGCAATTAGCCAACATATGATCCTTCACATCACTTCTTTAAACAAGTCAACATAAAATGAAAGCATATGGTATCAATTCCTTTCCTAGATTTTCTCCCTTTTTATTATGAGTCCTGTAACTTATTGATGAGCATTCACTAAAACTCTACCTTTTTTTTTCTCTTTTTTTTTTTACTATAAAATAAGTTCGTGTATTGAACTTTTGCTTCTCCGCCCTTATCGCTATAGTGAGATCACTGATTCGGCACATCTCGGGCTCATCACCCAAGTGACCAGGTTTTAAAGGGACCCCATCGAACTCTCCCTCACTCTAGCATTCAAGTTTGGATACTCTTAACTCAATTACCTGAGTCATTAGAGTAATGCAACTTATTTCATTTGAATGTTGTACAGAATTAAGACTTTTTTATAAGGGATCACTAAGTGAGGAGTTTCCCTTACCTCTTTCATTAGATGTTGAAAAGCTTTCAAAGCAACTTTCAAGAAGATATACTAGCTAGAGAAGAGACTCGAAGTAGACATATTTATCTTTCACAAGAGGACTCAATAGACTCTTAAACTTCAAATTATAAGGCTAAAAACTAGGTAAATTTGATTTCTATAGATTTTATTCATTAATTTTAACTAAGTACAAGAATTACAACAGTGGTGAGTAGGGCATAATAATGAGTTATTATTTTTAATAAATCATAAACAGATGCAAAAGGCCATTGTTTTTTTTTTTTTTTTTTGTATAATCTCTAGATTTCCATCAATTTTTTTTTAAAACAATTGGCCTAAAAATTGTCAGATAACTCAGGGACAAATACAGTTCAAGATAATGGAAGAGTATGATCATCAAAGCACAGAACAAGCAATCTCATCTCAACTTTAATACCTACATTCCCTTCCCCACACTTAAGACTAGATAGTGTCCACATTGTCTCACATCAATGCAAATAACAAAATAGGAAGGAAATAAGATAAAAGGAACTGGTACTCCCCTGGTATAACATGTCGAAGCCATATTTAAATCCCTTCAAAGTTGAACTTAGAGAGATTGGTCCTTGTGAACATTTACCTTGCATTTTCCTAAAAACAATTAAAAGAAAACCAATGAAACACAATAAAGTAAACGTAAATATGGGCTGCCTCCCATAAATCGCTTGTTTTATAGTCATCAGCCTGACTATCAGGGTTTATTATCTCAGCTTAACTCAATCTCAATATCGAGTGGTAGGAGATCAGCACTCCTACTCTTGCGCATGTAACACCTGCAAAGAGACCAAAAGCCAAGAAAAACGTAAAATTGCACCTAGACTACCAATAGAACTATGAAATCTAATATCTATTAGTTCCCCGGCAATGGTGCCAAAAACTTGATATGCTCAAAACATATATATATAATGGTAGCGTAAATTGCAGCAAATGCACTAGTCGTATCAAGTAAGAGAGTGGTGAAAAGTAAGGTTGTCGATCCCTCGAGGAACAAATAGAGTACTAGACCTATGGCAATTCTTATCAATATCTAGGTGATTAAAAAGGGGTTTTGAAATGTCTAAGCTAAAAATTTAACTTAAAGCAAACAAGGAGAATTTCATGAAGAATCTATCAATTATGAACAAGGGAAATTAGAATTCACCCTAGATTCATTAATCAAACTGCTACCATGTTATATCAACTAGTGGTTATAAGGTTACTCAAGTGAGTTTAGAAAATCCTTTTTAGGGATGTTAACCTTAAATCAATTAGTCGGCTTCCGCGTCTCTAATTAACCAAGGAATCAAAATTATGTTCATACACCTCCCGATGCTACAAACAACTAATGCCGTACAAACAAGAAACATTGCATTGCGCCCTCCATAAACTCTAATTAAACCAGTTATCGCAACTCCCATATTGATAATCAATCTAATTAAGAATTCCTAACAAATCCTAATAAACTCCCGTATCAAAAGGATTTCTAACAATTATAATCAAAGACCAATTATAATTGAAATCAAAGGAATTGCAGTCATGAATAATCCTAATAAATCTTAATAATTCCTAATCATAAAACATGGCTACAATTATCCTTTTAACATTCTAGGGTTTCGTCCAATTTCCTAAGGAAAAGACTTAGCAATTCATGGAGATAAAGACATGATTATGATTCAAGGAGATTCATGCAAAAGAAATCATATTCAATAGTTGGATTAAATACTTAAATTTCTATATAAGAAATAAAGTTCAGAAATCACCGATTCAACAATAAAAATAAGACCTTAATTGCAAGGAACTCCACAAATCCTTCACAAAGGATGATAATCTCCACCAAGATCACAAAGTTTTCTCCAAGATTTGATCTCCGCAATTCTCCCTTAAAACTAGGTTAAAACTACTTTAAGAACAAAAAAGATTGACAAAAGTATCCTCCACAAATCGACCTAGGACCTATATATATGCAAGGGGAGGCGAGAAGATGCAATTAAAACAAGACCAGCCCAAGGCCAGTAGCCTTCATTTAAGCCGGGCATAAAGGCCGGCGACTTTGATTTTTCCTTTGCTATCCTTCATTCTTTTCATGCTTCAATTTGTATGCAATCTCTCCAAATTGATTAAGCTTTGAACTCAAAGTCCCCCAACATCTGAAATGTAAAAATAAACATGATTAAGTACCATTTCCTTGTGATTTCTCTAAAATCAATAATGAATACTTGCAAATTACTTAATGAATTATGAGTAAAATTTGCCTTTATCAACTCCCCCACACTTAAACTTTTGCTTGTCCTCAAGCAAAATAAAACCAGAAAGAAATCCATCCTAGAAAGTACAATTTTTTTTATTAACATACAAACTTGAAATCTGTCATCTCTACTTCTGACACACTACTTTGTGATGCCCACCACTCTAACTAAATTGGGAATATGTGATTAGAGTACTATACTCAAAATTAACCAACTAATCTAGAGAAAACAAACTTTAATCCAAGAGTTTAAGCTCAGAATTCTTATTCCAAAAGTAGATATTCAGTGCTAAAGGAAAAACACCCATTTAAACTTCACTGGCAATTAGCCAACATATGATCCTTCACATCACTTCTTTAAACAAGTCAACATAAAATGAAAGCATATGGTATCAATTCCTTTCCTGGATTTTCTCCCTTTTTATTATAAGTCCTGTAACTTATTGATGAGCATTCACTAAAACTCTACCTTTTTTTTTTCTCTTTTTTTTTTTACTATAAAATAAGTTCGTGTATTGAACTTTTGCTTCTCCACCCTTATCGCTATAGTGAGATCACTGATTCGGCACATCTCAGGCTCATCACCCAAGTGACCAGGTTTTAAAGGGACCCCATCGAACTCTCCCTCACTCTAGCATTCAAGTTTGGATACTCTTAACTCAATTACCTGAGTCATTAGAGTAATGCAACTTATTTCATTTGAATGTTGTACAGAATTAAGACTTTTTTATAAGGGATCACTAAGTGAGGAGTTTCCCTTACCTCTTTCATTAGATGTTGAAAAGCTTTCAAAGCAACTTTCAAGAAGATATACTAGCTAGAGAAGAGACTCGAAGTAGACCTGTTTATCTTTCACAAGAGGACTCAATAGACTCTTAAACTTCAAATTATAAGGCTAAAAACTAGGTAAATTTGATTTCTATAGATTTTATTCATTAATTTTAACTAAGTACAAGAATTACAACAGTGGTGAGTAGGGCATAATAATTAGTTATTATTTTTAATAAATCATAAACAGATGCAAAAGGCCATTGTTTTTTTTTTTTTTTTTTGTATAATCTCTAGATTTCCATCAAATTTTTTTGAAAACAATTGGCCTAAAAATTGTCAGATAACTCAGGGACAAATACAGTTCAAGATAATGGAAGAGTATGATCATCAAAGCACAGAACAAGCAATCTCATCTCAACTTTAATACCTACATTCCCTTCCCCACACTTAAGACTAGATAGTGTCCACATTGTCTCACATCAATGCAAATAACAAAATAGGAAGGAAATAAGATAAATGGAACTGGTACTCCCCTGGTGTAACATGTCGAAGCCATATTTAAATCCCATCAAAGTTGAACTTAGAGAGATTGGTCCTTGTGAACATTCACCTTGCATTTTCCTAAAAACAATTAAAAGAAAACCAATGAAACACAATAAAGTAAACATAAATATGGGATGCCTCCCATAAAGCGCTTGTTTTATAGTCATCAGCCTGACTATCAGGGTTTATTATCTCAACTTAACTCAATCTCAATATCGAGTGGTAGGAGATCAGCACTCCTACTCTTGCGCATGTAACACCTGCAAAGAGACCAAAAGCCAAGAAAAACGTAAAATTGCACCTAGACTACCAACAGAACTATGAAATCTAATATCTATTAGTTCCCCGGCAATGGCGCCAAAAACTTGATATGCTTAAAACATATATATAAAATGGGAGCGTAAATTGCAGCAAATGCACTAGTCGTATCAAGTAATAGAGTGGTGAAAAGTAAGGTTGTCGATCCCTCAAAGAACAAATAGAGTACTAGACCTATGGCAATTCTTATCAATATCTAGGTGATTAAAAAGGGGTTTTGAAATGTCTAAGCTAAAAATTTAACTTAAAGCAAACAAGGAGAATTTCATGAAGAATCTATCAATTATGAACAAGGGAAATTAGAATTCACCCTAGATTCATTAATCAAACTGCTACCATGTTATATCAACTAGTGGTTATACGGTTACTCAAGTGAGTTTAGAAAATCCTTTTTAGGGATGTTAACCTTAAATCAATTAGTCGGCTTCCGCGTCTCTAATTAACCAAGGAATCAAAATTATGTTCATACACCTCCCGATGCTACAAACAACTAATGCCCTACAAACAAGAAACATTGCATTGCGCCCTCTATAAACTCTAATTAAACCAATTATCGCAACTCCCGTATTGATAATCAATCTAATTAAGAATTCCTAACAAATCCTAATCAACTCCCGTATCAAAAGGATTTCTAACAATTATAATCAAAGACCAATTATAATTGAAATCAAAGTAATTGCAGTCATGAATAATCCTAATAAATCCTAATAATTCCTAATCATATAACATGGCTACAATTATCCTTTTAACATTCTAGGGTTTCATCCAATTTCCTAAGGAAAAGACTTAGCAATTCATGGAGATAAAGACATGATTATGATTCAAGGAGATTCATGCAAAAGAAATCATATTCAATAGTTGGATTAAATACTTGAATTGCATATAAGAAATAAAGTTTAGAAATCACCGATTCAATAATAAAAATAAGACCTTAATTGCAAGGAACTCCACAAATCCTTCACAAAGGATGATAATCTCTACCATGATCACAAAGTTTCCTCCAAGATTTGATCTCCACAATTCTCCCTTAAAACTAGGTTAAAACTACTTTAAGAACAAGAAAAATTGACAAAAGTATCCACCACAAATCGACCTAAGACCTATATATATGTAAGGGGAGGTGAGAAGATGCAATTAAAACAAGACTGGCCAAAGGCTAGCAGCCTTCTTTTAAGCCAGCCACAAAGGCCGGCGGTGTTGCATGGAAGGCCGGCCATAAAGGCCGGCGGCTTTGATTTTTCCTTTGCCATCCTTCATTCTTTTCATGCTTCAATTTGTATGCAATCTCTCCAAATTGATTAAGCTTTGAACTCGAAGTCCTCTAACATCTAAAATGTAAAAATGAACAAGATTAAGTACCATTTCCTTGTGATTTCTCTAAAATCAATAATGAATACTTGCAAATTGCTTAATGAATTATGAGTAAAATTTGCCTTTATCACTCACTCATCAACACCTCAATCACTAACCTAGCATCAAACCTCCCCCTCTCACCTTTAGGAGAATTTTTCCATGACATAGTTCCTGCAATAAAGGTTAGTACTAACACAAATATATAGAACTAAGCCTTACGATTCACTCTCTCACATGTTTCACTCAAGAAGGATATCCCACAATCACTCATGTATTCTCACAAATAGCGATGATATCAACTCACCAATCCCTCTTCTCAATTCTCTTGGAACTAATCTAAACCACAACAAATTCTTTCGTAGGATTCAACAACAAACTCTTCGGCTTGAATTTTCCTTTTTCTTTCCTTTTTCTTTTGTCTTTGTTTTTGTTCTTTTGTTCTCATTCTTATTTTTTTTGTTTTCGTTCCTTTTTTTTTTTTTGGAACAAGATTGATAGAATGAAACTACACTACTCAAGAGACAGTGAACACTATGGACTTGAGTATGAAGCGATGGTAATACGAAACTTGATATGAACAATTGATATGAATGATTGGAGTTAGGGTTTTGATGTTACCTTTCTCAAACCGAACTTATGTTTAACAAACCTAGGCTCTGATACCAAACTGATACGAACTACGCCTATGTGTGATGAAACCCTATACCAATACGTTTGGAATTGCAACCTAAGATGCTAAAACAACCAAAGTGGAACCGCGACCTGTTGCCTATGGATGAGCCAAGAACCTTGGTATATTCTGTTGATGCCACAATCAGGATGAAAGACCGATTGATAAGTCTGGTTTGAACGCCACGAAAGAAATCCGATAAGTTCAAGAGAAGTTCTTTAGAGAACAAAGAGAGGAATTCCCTCAAATTGTGTTATACAATGTTGTATGTATGTTCTATCTTCTGTTTTCCAACCCTAGCAGCTTTTAATAGGGTTTACAACTCGTAAAACAAAAGCCCAAAACGACATAACATAATAAAGTTGCGGAAAAATAACAAACAAGCAATGTACGCTGGCGGCGTAGTAGGCGATGTAGTAGTCGGTGTAGGATGTACGCCGGGTATATAGGCCGGTGGTGTAGTAGCCAGCGTAGTCCCTTTGTCGCGCTCTAATTGCAACGCCGGTTCAAAGCCGGCAGCGTTTAAGCTAGCATTGTCAAGGCCGATAGCATTGATCTCCTATGCGTTGATCTCCTTGAGTGACTTCTACAAATGCAAGGTCATTCTCATGGTTACTCTAATCTTTTCTGGCTTTTTGGATATCCTTTATCAGCCCGTTAAGTGGTTCCTTGAATTGTTTCGCTCGAGTTCTTGTGATCGGTCCAGGTGGCACTTCAAGAGGGTCCACATTCCATCTTCTAGCTTGACTCCTATCATGGCTTTCATCAACAAGTATATACAGAATTAAACCTCACGATTCGCTCCTTCACGTGTTTCACTCAAAGAAAGATATCCCACAATCACTCGAATATTCTCACAAATAGAGATTATATCAACTCACTAATCCCTCTTCTCAATTCTTTTGGAACTAATCCAAACCACACCAAATTCTTCCGTAGAATTCAAGAACAAACTCTCTAGGCTTGAATTTTCCTTTTTCTTTCTTTGTTTTTTTGATTTTGTTTTCGTTCTTCTTCTTTATTTTATTTTTTCGTTCCTTTTTTTTTTTTTTGTAACAAGATTGATAGAATGAAACTACACTACTCAAGAAACAATTAACACTATGGACTTGAGTATGAAGCGATGGTAATACGAAACTTGATATGAACGATTGGAGTTAGGGTTTTGATGTTACCTTTCTCAAACTGAACTGATGTTTAACAAACCTAGGCTCTGATACCAAACTGGTACGAACCACGCCCACCTGTGATGAAACCTTATACTAATACGTTTGGAATTTGCAACCCAAGATGCTAAATAATCGAAGTGGAATTGCGACCCGTTGCCTATAGATGAGGCAAGAACTTTGGTATATTCTGTTAACGCCAAAATCGGGATGAAAGACTGATTGATAAGTCTGATTTGAATGCCATGGAAGGAATCCGATAAGTTCAAGAGAAGTTCTTTGGAGAACCAGGAGAGGAATACCCTCAAATTATGTTAATCAATGTTGTATATAAGTTCTATGTTCTGTTTTTCCAACCCTAGCAGCTATTAATAGGGTTTACAACTCATAAAGGAAAAAGCCCAAAACAACAAAGCATAATAAAGTTGTGGAAAAATAACAATTAGGCAATGTACGCTGGCGGCGTAGTAGGCGGCGTAGTAGCCAGCGTAGGATGTACGCTGGGTATATACATTGGCGGCGTAGTCCCTCCATCGCTCTCTAATTGCAACTCTGGCTCAAAGCCGGCAGTGTATAAGCTAGCGTTGTCAAGGCCGAAAACTTTGATCTCCTTTGTTAAAACCTTGAATGACTTATACAAATGCAAGTTCATTCTCATGGTTGCTCTGACCTGTTCTAGCTTCTTGGATATTCTTTAACAACCCGTTAAGTGCTTCTTTGAATTGTTTCGCTCGAGTTTTTGTGATCGGTCCAGGTGGCACTTCAAGACGATCCACATTCCACCTTCTAGCTTGGCTCCCATCATGGCTTCCATCACTGGCTATATGATATCAATCTATCTAACTATTCTAAGACCTCTAGGTAAGTAGATTCATTGATTTTTGTAGTATAGGAGATAATAATACTGAGTGTTGATCTCATAAGGACTATGACTATTAGTACTTGCTTGTTTCTATCATCTAATCTACAAAATCAAACAAATTAAGCAAGGAAACAAGAAGTAAATTTTACAAAAAAAATTATTTTTAAAAGTATATGTAGATATTGAATCCCCTAGAATTACTAATATAATTAACTAATTATTATTAAATTCCATTATTGTATTCTTAGACCATGAAAATTCTTAATTTGAACTAATAGCTCTCTCGAATTTACTAATTCTTAATTTTTGGTTGATTAATTAGAATCTCCGCCTAATTAAAACCCCTATAATTGCATTACTTTCACTATGTGAATTCCACTAATAGGTTTAACTCTAAACCAATAGATTTATGTCATTTTATCTTTAGGATTGTGTCTAACTATTTCCAATTATACTAAATCTATTCAAATATAGGATCTCTCAATCTCCATAAAAGAAATCAAATATTAAATTAATACATTGATAATATTAATTTGAAAGAAATGAAGAACATATAATTGGATCACAACAATTTCAATAACTTCATTGAATAATAAACTAGAAATTATATGTTCATTTTTGGATTCATCATACTCGAGTATAAATGAAAATTAAGTTAGCATCATATTGAAATTGAAATTGAAAATATAAAAATAGGATCACAACAATATCAATAAATTAATACAAATATAGGATCTCTCGATCTCCATATAAGAAATCAAATATTAAATTAATACACTAATAATATTAATTTGAAAGCAATGAAGAACACATAATTGGATCACAACAATATTAATAACTTCATTGAATAATGAACTAGAAATTATATGTTAATTTTGGGATTCATTATACTCGAGTATAAACGAAAATTAAGTTAGCGTCATATTGAAATTAAAAATGAAAATATAAAAATAGTATATAAAGAATAACATTAATAAGACAAAAATAATAGTAAAATCTATAACTATGTTATTGCTATTTTAAAACTCTACGTATGTTGCTTGAACTTTGCACTTCTTTTATAGTGATCAAATGTATCTTGAAAAGGAAAGTTGTATCTTCATGGAATGGAGACTTGAATCTTCATAAAATAAGAGAGTTGTCCTCAACAAGTAAAAATTACATCTTCAATATTATTTATTAATTAGGAAAGTCATCTTTAGTAGTTGTGATTGAATAAGAAAGTGGCATTTGTGCATGGAATGACCATAGACATGGGCATGTAAACATGCATGTAACTCTTAGCAATGAATTTTCTCAAAAAATTGCAACTTTGGTTTGTCATAGGAATTAGATTCCCACATGACCAATCACTAGAACCCGAGCTAAGGGTTTACAAAATCTAGCTATGAGGATCCTCCATGAATAACTAAACCCTGAGGATGTCAATTTAATATCTACTTTTGTATCACATAATTGTTGTGCATTCCGATAGGTACATTATCGGTTCTATAGGATGGCAAATAGAAACACGCTAAGGATCAAATTGGGGACATTCTTGGACTTACATCCAACGGTCCACAATGTGTCCACTTGACTTGAAGAACCGGCTATTTGAAGACCATCTTTTGCACTTGTATTTGTCATTATTGAATTGGCCAATTTTGTTCATTTTTTTAGGACTTATAATTTGTTTGTAGAACCGACCACTTAGTAGCATATATGTAATTTTTTGAACATTTTACCCTAATTGGAGCAAGTATAAATACTTGTTAACTAGGGTTTGTAGGGAGCTTTTTGACATTTTGAACGAAAACATCTTGTTGCCGTGAGAGAGAGTGAGTTCTCTCACTAATACACACACTCTTATCAATTTCTAGGAAATTGTAGCGAGTGAGGCTTGGAATTTCTTGTGAGTAGCGTCAAGAACTTCTAAGTTGCTTCCTTTCTATTACTAGCGTGTAATATCTAGTGATAATAGGTTGTTTTCCATCATTTGTTGTTCACGCCAATTAGGGTTCATATTTCTCCAATTTTAATAGAATGGAATTGCATGTTATATGTAATTTGATTGATATTGAAGTCCTTGGTGTTACTTTCCAATTGATTCACATAATTTGGGTTTATGTTGTACTAGGCATCACGCCATTTGTAAGTCCAATTGTGCATTTAAGATTGATTGATTATTTGGAGTTGTGTTCATGTGCTTGGATTCACTTTTAAGCACTTCACTTTGACATGGTTTCCAACACGGCCATGTTGATGGGTTTGTCAACCATTTCACTTCTACAACTTATTCATTCTAATTTCAATTCACATGCAAATTGTGCAAATTTGCTCCTTCTTATCTGAAGTTACTTTTAAAAACCTAAAATTAAAATGTAAATTAATTAAGCTTAATATCTAATCAAATATGCATATAAAATAGATTGAAACTAAATAAAAATTCATTAATTATAAATCTTTTTCACTAATTATTAAAATTCCTCACACATAAACATATGCTTATCCTTAAGCAAAAAAAATATATCAACTAAAAATAATTGAGGACAAGATCACTATACTAAGTAATTTTTCTATATAGAAAACCAATAGTTATATCACATTTAACCTATCGATAGCTAGCTTATAACTTCAATTTGCATTCAATAATTTATTAAATTAAAGTACATAGCAACTTTTGTACATATCTCACTCAATCACATAATAATATACTAAAAACACTAAATATTGGATTTTAATAGCTAATCTAGTTAAATTAAAGATTACCATGCCATTTAAACAAATATTTATAAACTTAAAATCAGATTTTGCATCAACTAATTAAGAAAAAATCGTTCATACTTTGTCCACTTATCTAAAATGTATATATCCCCTTTTCCATCTCTTCGAGTACTATAATATTAAATAAATGCATTGTACATTCATTCAACTCTTCAATTTCTTCCTTATTTATCTTTTCTTTTAGTTGGTAGTATTATTTTTATTTATTATTATTTTTTAGTAGCATGAAGTAGTTTCATCGACTAGCAAGTCTTAGACTAAACGATCCTAGGTTACTTGGTTTTAAGATACCGCTTCAAACCTCCACTACTTTTCTTTTTATTTTTGTTAAGTTTAGTTTTCTTGGACTTTTCTTTTGACCTATGTAGTGAGCTTTAGGCTGATGATTTTGAGCTTATCACTCAAGTCAGCAAGTGTTATCACTTGAAGGGCACCTTGCAAGCTTATTTGCTTAAGTTAACAAAGTCCACTATTGAACTTTATTATATATGTAAATATTTAACTCTAAACCTTTTTTTTTTAATTTTGAGGAAAATCATTAAGAAACAAATTTCATATATTCATTTATTCGAAATTATAATGCTTTAAAAATTTCTAAGAGATGAGCATACATCAAAGTAAGCTTAGAAAAATATAGAAGACTAATTCCTAATTAGTGATAGTGCTCAAATTCTATGTCTTGAATCAAAGCTTAAATAACGAGTAACCATACTTCACACAAATTCCACAATTTAACTCTAGTCAAGTGTTAAAATTCCATTTATGGTTAAGTAAAGATAAGGAAAAAAAGTATTAAAAAAATTTGCTTATTTATATGAATGCAAATTGAAATTTGTTAGTGTAATAAAGTGATTTTCATGCATTGAAAATAATCATAGTGTAGTAAATTTGACAATATCAATTTCCCACACTTAGAATTGTACATTATCCCCATTATACAAAATAATGCACAAAAAAAAAAAGAAATAAGCAAATTAAAAACTTATGGGAAAACGAAATAAAGTAAAGTAATACATACGCAATTTAATTAGTTTAATTGTGTTTTGATGTGATTTCCTAGTTGATAAGTATAGTGGTCTAATTAAAGCTTACGTTGCTTCTCAAGAAGTGCTTTTGTTCAACGTTGTTGGCTTGACGTACATCACACTCGCTATTCAAGGGGGGTGGTCATTGAATCCCTTCCATGTTCGTTGCTTGAACTTAATTGTGTAGTCTTTCGCACCTTAAATGGGGGATAATTCCTTAGGATCTTCATGACTAATTTCTTGCATATGTTTAGAAGCAGCTAGATCTATTGTATCAAGGAAATAAAATGTAACATTGTTGCTCAAGGGAATATCTTCATTTCATCAAAAACATTAAAATCTAACTCTTTATCTTTAACTTAAAGAATTAATTTACCGTCTCTTATATCAATGATTACTCTTACTATGGCTAAAAAGATCTGCCTAGGATTAATGGCACTTAAATATCTTCATCCATATCCAAATTGAAAAATCAATTGGAAAAATAAAAGTGCCAACCTTCACTAACACATTTTCAATTATGCCTCTAGGAAACTTGACAAACCTATTGGCAAGCTACAAACTAAATCTAGTTGGCTTAGGTACTCCTAGTCCTAATCATTTAAATAATTTATATGACATTAAATTTATATTAGCACCTAAATCATTCAAAACATTTTCAATTGATAAGTCACCAATTAAGCACGATAAAGTAAAACTCCATAGAACATTTAATATTTTTGATAAGTTATTCTACAAGATTGTTGAGCATTCTTCATTAAGTGTAACTATAAAGATCTCCTCCAATTTCCTCTTAGTATGCAATAGATATTTTGCATGCTTTGACATCTGTAATAAAAGCCTTAACAAAAAGGTAAATTAATGTGAAATTATTTGAAAATTTTAGAAAACTTACCATACTATTCATCTAAGCATTCTTTTGTTGAACCTATGGGGTAAGGAATTTTTAGAACATCTTCCTTCACTTTTTGAGTTTTCTCGATATCTTTCTCTTGCTTTTCTCTTTCTTACACAACTTCTTCCCCATTGGAACTTTGTTTAGATTGCAATTTTTTTCCACTTCTTAAGATAATTGCCTTGACCTATTCTCTAGGATTAATTTCAGTGTTAGCAAGCAACATTCCTTGTGATCTTTCATAAACCATTCTTGTAATTTGCCTAATTTTATTCTCCAAAATTTGAATCAAAGCCTCTTGAGTTCTTAATGATGTTTATATAGCTTGGAAGTGTGTTTCAATTGTATTAATGAACTTTGTTGACAATTCTTCCAAACTTGGCTTCTTTTCTAGTGGTGGAGGTGATTTTTGAAATTTGGATGGAATATTCCCTTATTGATTTCCCTAAGAAAAATTGAGGTGATTTCACCATTTCAGATTGTAAGTGTTGCTATAGGGATTGTTCTACAACCTAATTAGATTCCCTAGAAAATTAACATGCTTATTAAAATTAGTTAAAGGGTCTAACTAAACTAGATGTTAAGCAACTATTATTCCATCAATCTTTTTGCTTAGTGCTTTCACTTGTGCTACAAGTGCAATAATCGCATACATGCCGTACACTCCTACTAGTCTATTTTGTCTTACCCTTGTAGCATTCCATTGATAGACATGTTTTTTATCAAGCCTTAGGCCTCCTCAAGTGTTTGATTATTCAATGCTCCTTCAACCACTGCATCTATTGTCTATTTGGTGTTCTAATTTTACCACCATAAAAATTTTAGATTTGCATCTGTAGTGGAAATCTATGGTGTGGACACCTTCTTAACAAATCTTTAAATATCTCTGATGTGTTGTATGTCTTTCTGACTCAATCTATGCGTAAGAAGAGATATTGTTTCATAACTTCACAGTCTTGGTTGGTGAAAAATATTTCGCTAAAAAATTTTCTACCATTTTCTCCCATGTAGTAATTAAAGCTCTAGGAAGAGAGTTTAACCACTATTTCACTTTGTTCCTTATGAAGAAAGGGAGGAGTATTACTCTAATGGCATCATCCATAGCCCTATTAATTTTGAAGGTATCACAAATGTCCAAAAAGCTTGCAATATGCATGTTTGGATCCTTGTCTTGCAGATCATCAAATTGATGCTTTTGCAAATTCTAACGATCCTTCCTTCTTCATTAGCCATGGCTATTGATTGATCATCTTTAGACTCCTAGGCAAAAACTTGAAATCTTTTACTAGCTCTTCATCATTCCTTAAGCATTAAAAAATACAATTAAGAAAAATTGGATCATAAAATTGAATAGAAAGCAAGCAATAAGAAAAAGAAAACGATTAGATTAATAAGATATGGGTGTTCTTAATATCCTAGACCCTGGCAATGGTGCTAAACACCTAATATTGCTCTATCTAACTATCCTAAGACCTCTATCAATTGTTATAGTATAGTGAATAATAATATTGAGTGTCAATCCCATAGGGACTATGAGTAATAGTAATTACCCTTCTCCTATTATCAACTATGCAAAATCAAATGAAATTAGTAGATAAACAACAAGTAAATTTTAAGAAAACAATTGTTCATAAAGGCATACTTAGATGTTATATCCTCCTAGAACTACTAATGTAATTAACTAATTATTATTCAATTCTATTATTATATTCTTAGATAGTGGGAATTTTTAATTTAAACTAATAACTTACTTGAATATACTAATTCCTAATTCTAGATTAATTAATTAAAGTCTCTTCTTAATTAAAACTCCTAGAATCGTATTACTTTCATTCTATGAATTCCATTATTAGGTTTGACCCTAATCTAGAAGATTTACGTTGTCTTATCAATATAATTGCATGTAACTTCTTTTGATTATGCTAGATTTATTCAAATATAAGATCTCATGATCACAATATAAGAAATCAAATATTAAATTAATACACCGATAATATTAATTTGAAAACAACATAATTGGATTACAAGAGTATCAATAACTTTATTGAATAATAAATAAAAAATTACGTATTCATTTTAGAGTTCATCACACCTGAATACAAAAGAAAATTAAGCTAGCATCATATTGAAATTAAAATAAAAAAATAAAAATAGTTCATAAAAAAGAATATCAATAAGAAAAAAAATCACAATAAAATCTATAACTACGCTTTTGTTATTTTAAAACTCTATATTTGTTGCTTAGGCTCTGCATTGCTTTGATAATGATCAAATGTATCCTAAAAAGGAAAGTTTCATCTTCATGGAATGAAAAGTTGAATCTTGATAAAATAGGAAAGTTGTCTTTTATAAGTAGCAAAACACATCTTTAATGTTGTTTATTAACTGGGAAGATAATCTTTAGTAGTCATGATTTAGTGGGAGAGTGGCATTCACGCGTGACACAACCTTAAACATTGCTATGTAATTACCTATGTAACTCTTGGCAATGAATTTTTTCAAAAAATTGCAATTTTACTTTGACATGGTTTCTAACATGGCCATTGACATGTGCTTACCAATCATATCATATTCTAAATTTATAAACCCAATTAAATATATGATCTGAGCTAGGCAAGTATGCTTATCTAATGCAGCATAGTAATGGGAATCTAGCCTACGGTCCTAGCAGTTGGGGAACTTGATTTGGATATATGATCCAAATTGTCTACATATGTTCATTTCTTTATCTAATAATATTTGATTTGCACTGTAGTAGGTACAGTGGTCAGTCTTTACGGGATGCTAAATAACCTACACTATTGATTAAATCGGGAGCATCATCGGACTCACATCTAATGATCTGCAATGAACTCAATTGACTTGAAGAACCAGCTCTTTAAAGACCATCTTTTGTACTTATACTTTTATTATTGAATTGGTAACTTTTTATTCATTTTTTGGGCTTTTTTGTTGCTTGTAATGTATGTTTAGAATTAGCCACCTAAGTGGCTTAGTTGTAATTTTCATGTAATTGTACCTTAATAGGAGTAAGTATAAATACTTGCTAACTAAGGTTTGTTAGGAACTTTTGACATTTTGAGAAAATCATACACTTTGCCGTAAGGAGAGTCCTTGCTAGCAAATTTGATCTCTTATCAATTTCAAGTGTAGAATTGTAGTGAGATTGGCTTGAGGATTCGTGAGTAATATCAAATCTCTTAAGTTGATTCTAATTTTATACTAGTGTGTCATATCTAATGTGAATTGGATTTGTTCTTGTTGAGTTCTTATTACACACAATTTAGGGTTCTATATCTAATCTAAGGTTCATGCTATTTTAGTTGAAAATTAGACTCTATTATGTTGTTTATTTGTGCTATTTCGAAATTTACTAGTGATTGTAATTGAAAATTGCGTGGATGTCACTTGAATTTTAGGCTCTTGTTGTTGATTGGAGTCATGCATCTTATGGCTTGTTGATTGATTCTTCAATTGCCTTTGTATAATTGCAATCCATTAATTGAAGCACATCACTTAGATTTTAAGGTGTTGTCCATAAAGATCTTCAAAATAAGTACTAGTATTACCGTTTTTCTACTATTTAGCCTAAATAATGAAGTGGAGTTTATGATTTAAATTCTAAACAACTAATTTAGCAACCTAAGATCAATTATGCATGCTTTGATAGATGAATTCAATCACAAGACATACCCTTTACATTAATCCACCTTAATTCTTAAAATTCTTATACTAATGAATTGATTAATGTTTTATTCATGCTTTGCACTTTAGGATCTCATTAATTAAATTAATTACTCACTCAAGCCAATTAATTCCTAACTATACATGAGATAGTGGAGACCTCTCCCCCACTAATACTATCACGCCCTAAAAGGGGGCCTAGAAGTTTCCACTAAAATCATCATGGCATGTGTGGACCCGTTACAGGACACTTGCCGTACGAGTAAGAGATCGTAAGTCTTTAAACAAATAATTTCATTTATAACTAATCATAGTACATATAATTGGATAATAAAATATAACTATGGATCTCGTGCCCCACAGTCAACCATGATCGCTAGATAATCAGTATCCCCTACAAATCAGTAAAATAGGATAAACCCTTGGTTTCTCAATTTCAAATTCTATTCGCATGGGGGTCTTAACATTTCATCTAAGTAAATCTATCCTTCACAATTCTTACTTTGTTGTTTTGGTCTTTTGAAACTCTCAACACTTCACATCTTATCCCATCCTACGCTTCCGTAATCGCTACCTACAAAAGAGTCTATGAGGGGGTGAGCACACTATAGCTCGATAAATGGGATGGTAACACTTTCAATGCTACATATACACAAGAAAATTACAAATCAAGTTATCAAACATATGCTATGCATGAGCAACCATATGAATGTAGTATCTCATGTGGTCTTCTAGTAATCAACATGAAGTTTAAGGTTTATGCCCCCCTGGACCTTAGGTTGGGGATTCCGAAGCCACCATTAGTCCTCAAGTCAATACCCGGTTTATTTATCTTATTACTTTATTAGTTATGATATCTTTTTAACTCAATAGTGAACGCTTCCGTGCTTCTCTACACTAGACGGAGCATAACCCTCAAGCATAGGTCAGATTTAGAATCGTCAAATCGTAACAATCCCCTAATCACTTAGTTTGCACTTGGTGGAATAACGATCCTCTTGATCACTTTCGACGTATCCTGTGACAATGATGGCCATCAATCTCATGCAATGTCTCGGAAAAATGCATGTAAAGTTTTAATCTTGTCCATTTCGCACTTTAATTGATTAATTTAAAGTGATCAAACAACATATATAATCAAAATCAATTCTCAATCATATTACAGAGGTAAACATCAAACATTCCATTTCACACTCACCATAACAAGCACAAATCATGCCTTTCTTATCACTTAAGATAGACACTGAACCCAAACCTCATAGACATAGACTTATCTAGTCTTATAAATAGTTAAGTTATCTCGGCACCTTTCTATGCCATTTCCTTTTAAATGTTGAACTGCTCAGGTTGACTTACAAGCATCATATCTGACACCTCTGTGTCATTTATCTTACATGTCAAACCAACCACTCAGGGTTGATTTACAATCATCATTTCTGACACTTCTATGTCATCACACTTCTCAAGTGCTCTATCATTTTCACCTCCGACAGCTAACATGGTCATCTCGTTTTCTCTTTTGATTTCCTCAAGACATTTTTATTTGATATATATATGTATATACATATTCGTGATAGATCTTTACTTAAAGATAATTTACTAGACACTTTCCCTTACGAACTTAAGAGGGTAAGAAAACAGAACCGTTAAGTTATAAAAACTAAGGTTGCACTCATGATTTATATGATTGAGTTCATGAGTGTATTTTGTAAATATAATATGAAAATAAGTTTGTTTAAGTATATGTGTACACATTCAGGAATCAACTCTGACATGTATACATGATGATACCTATACACCCTATTCCAACTAAGCATACCACTCGGTAGCTATAGAAGGAAAAGCTAAGTTTCTATATTTTTTGTTTGATTTAGAAGAAAAAAATTTGCAAAACATGGGTTAGTCTTATGGTTATAGCACTAGTGATATGGCGCTAGGTGTTATCATTAAGGTAATGACACCTATACCCTCAGACCATTCATTCCCCTATATTCCTCTCGACTTATTTCCTAACTCATGAATTCCTATCATAAAACTCAACAATAATCACATTAAATAGCAAATATGACAAACAACACAACATGTAGCATATCATTAAGTTTCCCAATCACCTGTTTAGGGTTGTCGTAGTCCTAGCTGGAGTCGAGCAATTCCAGTGGGTAACCTCTTGGCGTTTCTCTTGAAATCAGTGTCTTTCTATGATGAATCCTTAATCCAATCATAAAAGGTTGCATCTCCACCTGACTTTGTTAGTCTTCTAGCACTCGGCATGTGTACTCTGCTCATCTTGTGTTTGATGGTAAGTCATGAAGTTTCCTCCTTAAGGAACTTTGGGCGAACAAGATTCGAACGTTGAACACTTCTTCAATGTGATTCTGATACAAGGTTTCCGAAGAAACGATCTTCCTCAACATCCTTTGAATTCTCCATTATGAAATCCATTTCATTCCAAAATATCTCCTAAGCCATCATCTTAGATGTTGCTTGAATCATTCCCTTCACCATCTACATCATCATAGACATTTCTTTTGTCCATGAAGCATCTTTGAACCTTTCATTTATCTAATTGTCTCTAACATCTTCTTACAAATCATTGCTTCCATTACCATACATACACTAACCTTTCTCACACATCACATGTACACCAACATACACGTATTTTTACCAATATACATATACACTTCACACCACCAATACATACTTGTCCACATACTCTACACACATTACACCTCCCATATCCATACTCACATACCTACACCATACATCATCTCATACACTTACTTACATACTCTATATACACCTTACACCATCAAAACATACGCCTACATACTTTACACATACCACATTCGCCTTCCATACCTACACATGCATATTTATACTCCATACATTGTCTCATACTCATATATACACATCCCACATACGCCTCTCCTTCATTGTACATATTCACATATCCATACACCACACGTCTTCCATATACACACATGCTACATACTCCACACACCATCCATATACACACATACCCTCACACATTACGTTACCTCTACACATACACACACAAACCGCATCTACCACACACTATCCATATGCATACATTCCCCTTTCACACACACCGTATATCATCCTTCACACATATGCCGCATACTCCACTCCTTTTATACTCCTACACACATACTCCACACATCCCACACCTTCAATATACATACATACCCTCTCGTACAAACTACATATCATCACCAACACATACACACATCCTTACATACACCACACATACACACATCCTTACATACACTACTCACCATCACCTACACTTACACACATCCCCACACACACCTTGCACTATCACCCACACATATACACATGTCCATATACATCACACCCACCATCACATGCACCATCCTCACATACACCACTCACCTTCAACCATTCATACATATACATCCTCATTCAAGCACACTCACACACACATTTTCCTCCACACACACACATACGCATCTTCATTCACACACACACTCCCATACACCTCTTTATTCATGCACACACACATACACATCTCCATTTACACACACATACACCTATATCCTCATACATTCTACACACCACCACCCACACTTACATATCTCCATTCACGTACACACACACCTATATCCCCTTACATTCCATACCACCACCACACACACTTACATACACACATACACACTCGCACACATGTTCACCATCCTTCACGCAATTCTCTCTTCTCCCTTAGATTCACCTGCCCATTTCCTCTTCTTCCTTGTTGCCCAACATACATTCATATACATACATATATATCTCTTTCTCTTCCTCTCATTAACCCTCTTCTTTTCTCCTTCAGAACGCAACTGTTGTTGCTGTTGTTACGATCGCTAGCAGTCGCTGTTCTCCTTTCCTAGCACATACGACACCTTCACCTTGACACACACATCCCTGCACACCATTCGTCACCCGCAAATATACCACACACCTTGCTCCTTTTCCCCTTTCACATACACACACACGGTTGTAACAAGATGGCTCCTCCACCTCACGTACATACAAACACATCGCGGCACCTCGTAACCTTCCCTCCTCCACTAGTCCATCGTCCACCTACGCTGGAAACTAAATCACCATGGAGGCTTGGATGTTGCTGTCATCATTACGGCCACTGTTGCCACCATGGTTAGAGCTGCTATTGCTGCTGCTGTTGCCATGATACTCCTCTCTCGTGCACACTTACGCACTCAACCATCCATCGAGACTCTTTTAGCACCTACCAACCAGAGCATCCATAACCATGCTATTGCTATTTCCAGTCGGTGAGCCTCGCCTAGGAGTCGTCCGTAGTTGCCGTCATTGTCGTTGCGGTCCATTATGGTCGTCGTCATTGCCATTTGTCGCTAACTTCATTGTTACTATCGTTGCCACGATTGTCATTGCAGCTATTGCTACGATCGTTGTCGTGGTTATTTTTGTTGTTATTAGGGTCGTCGTTATAGTCACTATGGAGATCACCGTTGTTGCCGTTGTTGAGGATCGTAGCTGCTATCATCGTGGTTGTTGTGGACGCCAATGTAGTTACTACTATGCTATTGCTGTCATCGCCATTGGACTCTTCTCTCATACACACATGTCCTCATGCCCACTCACATATAAACACCAGCACACCTTCACGGATACACCATCCACCATTGCTGCTGTTGCTGTTAAGGGCTATCATTATTATTGCTATTGCTGTGGTCGGGGTCATCATGGCCACTTCCATTACCGTCATTGTTGTGGTTGTTGCAACTATTGCCTTTGTCATTGGGAAAGGAGCTAAGATGGACACGATGCTAAGCCATTGTCCATTACCCTACTGTTGCCGCCATCGCCATTGTTGTTGAGATTGTGGTTGCTGCTTGTCTCATCGTTGGCCAAGGAAAGCGAGGAAGCGAAGATGCCTATTAAATCTCTCGCTTGGGACCTATTACTCACCGATCTTTGGAAGCAGAGGAAAAAAAAAGATGCAGAAGTAGTCGGGAAAGAAAGAAAAAGAAAAGACGAGGAAACGGGAAGAGGAAATCATGTGGGGAATGAGAGAGAAGGAAAAAGGGAAGGATAGGGAGATGGGGATGCCGGGGGAGACGGTAAGGAAGGAGAAGAAGAAGAAAAAAAGAAAAAGAATAGGAAAGAAAGAAGATGGTCAAAAGAAGAAGAAGAAAAGAAAAAGAAAACGAAGGAAGAAAAGTGAGGGATGGGACAGCTGACTCCGGTGACGTGACGGATTGGACGGTTGGACCTACTGCCACTGCCTAACGTGTCTGATCTGATTCGACTTTTTTTTTTATTTATGGTTATGTAGATATATATATTATATTATATTTCATAATGTCCCTATTTTATTATTCCACTCACGTGCGAGGATATCTTTAAATTTTATATTTTTAGCGTTTTATTTCGAAAGCTTACGTCTAAGCTAATCTAATTACCCCAAATATAAATATTCACTCCAAATATATATTTGATGTTCCTAAATCTATAATTTAAATTAATTTCGTTATTTAACCCAATATTGTTTGAAATATACATTTCAGATAATTTATTATTCTATTTATTTTTCTTTAGTTGTTTATATAACTTTTCGAAATTTTTTAGGACTTCGCAATCTCCCCTCCTTCAAGAAGTTTCATCTTTGAAACTTTTTCCACACTTGCCTTCTACACCTTATGCTCATGATTATAACTCCATGTCTTATCATTGAATACGCCTACCTAGGTATAAATGGCATATATATGTTGAATTTGATTCCTAGGCTTCTTTTGGCCATGTACATCTTATGTGGATCTATGCATGTTGTATTTGTGTTCTTGTAATACCAGTCTTCTTACCTCATGTCTATATACCCATAACATACATCACATGCATCATCTTATCATTCCATTTCACTTGCGCATCCCATACGTAAATACAAGTGCAATGACTTATATCATTGAAGCCTAGATTTCTTATTCCACAAATTGTTATGCGCATTACGGTTTGACTACATTCTTCACATCAGTTACTATTGCCCGCAACAACACACAAGACATAATGATTTCCTCATCATTTTGTACATAACCTTGTATATGTAACGAGATTGCTAAATTTTGGAGTATGCATGTTTGTATAGTTTAGTTTTGTTGGTCAATGTTCGGGCTATGGTAATGGGTGATATATGTTTGTATACCTACCCTTTTTATGCCCTTTTTCCTTATTGTTTCGGGTTGGGTTATAATGTCATTCTAATGCTATGGTTAGGATATTCCAACTTCAAATTTCGACAACACAAAAGTGGTGTCGTATTTTCCTAAGGTACTCGTCTCTGATTTAGAGAACTTCATATCATCTAGCGAAGCTCTTCTTCATGGTGGTCCTTCTATTGTAGAGGCTATTACTAAGGAGTTGTTCTCGTGTTTCCTTTCTATGCAACACAGATTCATTCTTAGGTCCTATGGGTTATGAGCCCACATTAACCTCGTCTACTTCTAGGAGAGCTATTACGCCTGATGGCAGTGTTGTCCTTAAGCTCGATGGTTATGATTCATCCTTCTCTATGTTTCATGATATCCCCTATGTGGTTTCGAAGGGAGGATATAGAGTTTATGGGCTAACACATTCCAAGTAACTTAGAACTAGAAGAACTCTCGAATAATAATAAATATATATATGTATAGACTAATGTCTAAGTCTTTTATGATTTTACTCTTACAATCTACCAAGGTTCTACCCCATCTCACTGTTTAGTAGGTTGCTCATATCTCTAATAACCTAGAGCTCTAATATTAAAAATCCTGTCACTCTCTAAAAGGGGGCCTAAAAGTCTCCACTAAAACCATTATGGTATGTATGCATCCATTACATGATGATCGCTAGACGAGTTAGAGATCGTAAGACTTTAAACAAATAATTTCATTTATAACTAATCATAGTACATATAATTGGATAATAAAATACAACTACGGATCCCGTGCCCCACGGTCAACCATGATCACAAAGAATCGGTATCCTCTAACAATCTGTAAAATAGGATAAACCATAGGTTTCTCAATTTCAAATTCTATTCACATGGAGGTCCTAACATTTCATCTAAGCAAATCTATCCTTCATAATTCTTACTTTGTTGTTTTGGTCTTCCAAAACTCTCAACACTTTACATCTTATCCCATCCCGTGCTTCCGTAATTGCTACTTGCAAAAGTGTTTGTGAGGGGATAAGCACACTATGACTCAATGAATGGGATGGTAAAACTTTCAATGCTATGTATACATAAGCAAATTACAAATCATGTTATCAAATATATGCTATGCATGAGCAACCATATGAATGTAGTATCTCACGTGGTCTTTCGGTAATCGATGTGAAGTTTAGGGTTTATGCCCCCCTTGACCTTGGGTTGGGGATTCCGAAGCCACCATCAATGCCCAATTCAATAGTCGGTTTATTTATCTTATCACTTTGTTAATTATGATCTCTTTTTAACTTAATAGTGAACGTTCCCGTGCCTCTTTACACTAAACGGAGCAAAACCCTCAAGGATAGGCCGGATACGGAACCATCAAGGCGCGACAATTCCCTAATCACTTAGTTCGCACTTAGCGGAACAATGATCCTCTTGATCACTTTCGACGCATCTTGTGACAATAATGGCCTTCAATCTCATGCAATCTCTTGTGAAAATGCATGTTAATTTTTAATCTCATCCATTTCGTACTTTAACTGATTAATTTAAAGTGATCAAACAACATATATAATCAAAATCAATTCTCAATCATACTATAGAGGTAAACATCAAACATTCCATTTCACACTCATCACAACAAGCATAGATCATGCCTTTCATATCACTCAAGGCAAACACTGAACCCATACCCCATGTACATAGACTTATCTAGTCTTATAAACAGTTAAATTATCTCAACACCTCTTTGTGCCATTTCCTTTTAAATGTCTAACCGCTTGGGTTAACTTACAATCATCATATCTAACACCTCTATGTCATTTATCTTACATGTCAAACCAACCACTCAGGGTTGATTTACAGTCATCATCTCTAACACCTCTATGTCATTGCACTTCTCAAGTGCTCTATTGTTTTCACTTTCGAGAGCCAACAAGGTCATCTCATTTTCTCTTTCGATGTCCTTAAGACATTTGTATATGATATATATACATATATATATATATACATATTTGTGACAGATCTTTACTTAAAGATAATTTACTAGACACTCTCTCTTACGAACTTAAGAGGGTAAGAAAATAGAATTGTTAAGTTATAAAAACCAAGGTTGCACTCATAATTTATATGATTGAGTTCATGAGTATATTTTGTAAATATAATATGAAAATAAGTTTATTTAAGTATATGTATGCACATTCAGGAACCAACTCTGACGTATATACATAATGATACCTGTACACTCTATTCCAACTATGCATACCTACTTGGTAGCTATAGAAGGAAAAGCTAAGTTTCTATATTTTGGTTTGATTTGGAAGAAAACAATTTGTAAAACATAGGTTAAGCTTATGGTTATAACACTAACGATATGGCGCTAGGTGCTATCATTAAGGTAATGACACCTATACCCTCAAACCATTCATTCCTCTACACTCTTCACAACTTATTTCTTAACTCATTATTCCCCACGGCATAACTCAACTCAATAACAATCATATCAATTGTAAACACAACAAACAACAATTCACATGCATAGCAATAAACAAACAACACAACATGTAGCATATCATTAAGTTTCCCACTTACCTGTTTAGGGTTGTCGTAGACTTTACCAGAGTCGAGCGATTCCAGTAGGTAACCTCTTGGCCTTCATCTTGAAATCAGTATCCTTCTGTGATGCTTCCTCAACCCAATCGTAGAAGGTTGCATCTCCTCTTGACTTTGGTAGTCTTCTAGTACTCGATATGTGTACTCTGCTCATCTTGTGTTTGATGGTAAGGCATGGAGTTTCCTCCTTAAGAAACTTTAGGTGAACAAGATTTGAATGTTAAACACTTCTTCAATGTGATTCTGATACAAGGTTCTGGAAGGAACGATCTTCCCCGACATCCTTTAAATACTCCATTATGAAATCCATTTCATTCAAAATATCTCCTAAGCCATCATCTTGGATGTTGCTTGAATCATTCCCTTCACCATCTAGACCATCATAGACACTTCTCTTGTCTATGAAGCATCTTCAAACCTTTTATTTATCCAATTGTCTTTAACATCTTCCTACGAATCATCGCTTTCATTACCATACATACACTACCCTTTCCCACACATCACATGCACACCAACATAAACGTATTTTTACCTATGTACATACGCACTTCACACACCACACACGCACCTATACATACATACATACATAGCTACTCCTTTCACCTCCTACACCACTATCACACACACTTACACACATGCCCCATATATACTTCACACCACCAATATATACTTGTCCACATACTTTACACACATTACATACTTCCTATATCCATACTCACATACTTACACCATACATCTTCTCATACACTTACTCACATACTCTATATACACCTTACACCATCAATACATATGCCCACATACTTTGCACACACTACATTTGCCTTCCATACCCACATACACATATTCACACTCCACACATCGTCTTATACTCATACATGCATATCCCACACACGTCTCTCCTTCCTTATACATAACACATACCTACACACCACACGTCTTCCATACTTATACACACATGCTACATACTCCACACACCATCCATATATACATATCCCTCACACACTACGTCGCCTCCACATATACACACATAAACCGCATCTACCACATACTATCCGTATGTATACACTCCCCTTTCACACACACCACATATTATCCTTCACACACATGTTACATACTCTACACCATACTCTTACACATATACTCCACACATCCCACACCTTTAATACACATACATACCCTCTCGCACACACCACATATCATCACCAACACATACACACATCCTTACATACACTACACACCTTCAACCACACATACACACATCCTTACATACACTACTCACCATCACCTACAATTACACACATCCCTACACACACCTTGCACTATTACCCACACATACACACATCTCCATATACATCACACCCACCGTTACAAGCACCATCCTCACATACACCACTCACCTTCAACCACATATACATACACATCCTCATTCAAGCACACTCACACACACATCTTCCTCCACACACACACATATGCATCTACATTCACGCACACACACTTACACATCTCCATTCACACATACACGCACCTGTATCCCCTTAAATTCTGCACCCCACCACACACACTTACATACACATATACACACTCGCACATAGGTTCACCATCCTTCACGCAATTCTCTCTTCTCCCTTGGATTCACTTGCTCATTTCCTCTTCTTCCTTGCTGCCCAATATACATTCGTATACATACATATATATGTCTTTCTCTTCCTCTCATTTCCCCTCTTCTTTTCTCCTCTAGACCGCAGCTTTTGTGGCTACTATTGTTGCTGCTGTTGCAGTCGTTGGCGGTCATTTTTCTCCTTTCTTGACACACACGATGCCTTCACCTACACACACACATCCCTACACACCATTCTTCACCTGCAAACACACCACACACCTTGCTCCTTTTCCCCTTTCACATACACTTACGCGGTTGCAACAGGACGACTCCTCCACCTTATACACATACAAACATATCACAGCACCTCGTAACCTTCCCTCCTCCACTAGTCCATTGTCTACCTACACTGGAGACCAGATCACCATGGAGGCTTGGATGTTGCTGTAAGAGAGCTAATGAGAAGAAAGGTGCATAAGGTGAATATATTCCTTTACATATACCATATAAATCGTGGACTGACATTAATATGGATTTTGTGTTGGGATTACCTAGAACACAAAGGGGGAAAGACTCTATTATGGTGGTTGTTGATCGATTCAGTAAAATGTCACACTCTGTGCCATGTCACAAAACAAATGATGCTCTTTTTATTGCTAACCTTTTTATGCAGGAAATTGTCAAATTACATGGAGTTCCACACAGCATAGTGTCAGACAGAGATACTAAGTTCCTTAGTTTCTTTTGGAAGATACTATGGAGAAGACTAGGTATTAAACTTATGTACAGTACCTCTTGCCATCCCCAAACAGATGGACAAACAGAGGTTGTCAACCGTACGCTTGGGAATCTACTTAGAGTAATAGTTGGCAAGAATCTTACTGATTGGGACTTGTGTTTTCCTATTGTTGAGTTCGCTTACAGTAGGTCTACTCATAGTTCAACCAGTAAGTCTCCCTTTGAAGTTATTTATGGTTATAATCCTTCTATTCCATTAGATTTTATAGTTGGACCAGCGATAAAGGAAGAGAGTCTTAGTGGAGTTAACCGAGCCAGGCAAATTCAGCACATCCATGATTAGACAACTGAACACCTTCAAAAGACCCAAGAATAGTAGAGAATCCAGGGAAACAGACACAGGAAAGTTCATCTCTATAATCCAGGTGACTTAGTCTGGATTAGTCTTAGCAGGGACAGGTTTACATATAAGAAGTCACAGAAGCTGTCTCCCAAATCAAACAAACCATTCAGGGTTTTAAAGCGCATCAACGACAATGGCTATCGTATAGAGTTACCAAGAGAGTATAGAGTATCAGCGACCTTTAATGTCTCAGATCTATCACCATACTTAGCAGATGACATGCATGAAGACCTATCAAATTTGAGGGTCAATCTTCCAGAAGCCCGCGGAGATGATAGGAATCAGACTCCTACAGGACCTATCACCAGGGCTCGAGCTACAGGTCTCCATAATTTAGCTTTGAGAGTCTTGCTAGAGAAACCTAATCTTGAGAAAGCTAACTTACTTCCTACATCTCTACATTATAATTTTAGTGCATTTTAGCAAGCTCACTTATCAGTCCTACAGGATGCAAAATCACCTATACTGCTAGCGAATCAGGGTTCTCAACGGTGCTTAATTCAAAAGTATCTTGAAGACCGGCATCATGAAGGCTCATTTCTTTTATATATTTCTCCTTTAATGGACTATTTTATGTTGTATTTTTTCTTTTAAAACACTTTTATTTTATTGTAATTTTCATTTAGGACGGGCTACCTTAAAAGTGTCAAACTTGTAATTTTTGACCATTTTTTAACCCTAAGAGTAGCAAGTATAAATACTTGCTTACAGTAGGGTTTGAGGAGGCATTTTTCATATTATACACTTCACATTTTCATGAGAGGGCTTAGGGTTTCCCTTATTCTAATTCTTTTATCAATTTCAATTCCCAAAAGTTGAAATTATGGCGAGTGCAATAAAAGGTAATTGTGAGTAGTATCAATTCCTTCTTTATTGTGTTTCCATTTCATCACTAGTGAGTCATATCTAGGGTTGAATTAGATTTTCTTAGACTTATTTTTTATTGCAATTTTTGATCAATTATTTTATTAAAGTTTGATTGTTTTTAGTACTTGAAATCAACATCATCTCATTGGTGGCACGAATTGGAATTGTAGAAGAAGTTGGAGTCACGGTTTTGATCAATCCCTTTTGATTTTGATTCACCTAGATTTCAATTATTATTGTTGTTATATGGTGAATACTACATATATGCATTGTAATTGCATCACTTGACCTTTGGTTTTCATTAAAATTCCAAAAGGGTTCACATAAATTCCATTTCTAGTTGACCAGTTTGTGTGTGAGTTGAAGGTTGTTTTATTTGATTTATTTGATTGTTCTCGGACTTGGTTTTAAGCACATCATGCACAAGCAATTCAATCAAGTTATTAACCATATATTATGCATGAAAAATCATATGAATATAACAATTCACATGGTCTTCCGGTAACCAACATGAATTTTAGGGTTTACTCCCCCCTTGATCTTAGGTTAGGGATTCCGAAGCCACCATCAGTGCCCAAATCTCATAACTCGGTTTACTTTCACATCACTATGTATTGATATACATACATACATATGCATGAACACGTACATACATATACAACGTATCCCCTATAAACTTTCACATTTTCCAACACAGACTTCTTTCCATCAATACATATATATATTGATATACATACATACATATGCATGAACACGTACATACATATAAAACGTATCCCCCATATACAAACACACGTATAACTATGCTCATACATATACGTTTACACGTACATACACATGTACATATCCACACCTTTAATATACAAATACACATATACAAACATATTAGTCACTATAAATACATATGATAAGTGTCAGAAGCCAGTGTTAGTTGAAGAAGAGGGTATTTATAGAATTAAATTCTAATTTCAGGTTTCAGTGGAAACAAAAGAAAGGTTTAAGAATGATATGAGATAAAGACGAGATGAAATTTGGTGAGAAATGAAGAAAGTTAGAATTTCAGTTCAGCACAGCCTATGCTGAAGCTAATGTTAGTTGAAGAAAAGGGTATTTATATAATTAAACTTTAATTTAAGGTTTCAATGGAGACAAAAGAAAGGTTTAAGGATGATATGAACAAAAGACAAGGTGGAATTTGGCAAAAAATGAAGAAAGTTGAAATTTCAATTTAGCACAACCTTCAGCATAGCCTGTGCTCAAGCCAGTGCTGAGTCAGAAAAATGGTTAGAAGTAAGAAAAAGTTCAGCCCTACCCCGAGCACGCCCATGCTGGAACCTGTGCTGAATTGGGTATTGATAATAATGTGTTTTGAAGTCAGCATAGCCTTGAGCATGGCCATGTTGACATCCATGTTGACCTTGTTTCTGAAGAAATGCAAATGAATGATTACTTTTGCACACTTTTTATAACTAATTATACCTCATGTGTGTACATACCTATACACACGTATGTATGAACACATACAACATGTACTTCCACACCCGAAAGTACGCATATTCATGCACATATATGTACATACACTTATACACATCCATATCAAACACAACATATCAAGCACAACATTATAGCACATCATGCAGTTTCCCACTCACCTATGTCTCGTTTTCATGGCTATTTGTAGTAGTTTGCAAGTATATTTACAAGATAATTTTTCTTCCCCTAAAAATTCAAGAAAATACATCATTACACTCTATTCATAATCTAGATCATCATATCTAGCATGTTTCTACCTATTTCATTGATTTTCTAGGCTAAATATTATTTTTAATGATTATTCTTAAAATACAGAAAATATCTCCATTTTGCATAAACTTAGTCATGTTAAGTTGTATTCATCTCAAGGAATACATTAGCAATCACTGATCGTCGATCAAAGGTCGTATGCGAAAGTTATGAATTTTTTTGTTTGTTTTTCCTTTTTTTCCTTTCTTTTTCTTTTCTTTTCTTTTCTCTAGCGTTCCTCACTATGCCTTGCTCTCTTTCTCGTTGTCTTCCCCTGTTTCTCTCGTTTTCACGGTTTCCGGAGCCTTCTTTCCCTTTTTATATTGTACATTTTTTTTTAATTTCCTAAATCTATAATTTCAATTAATTTCATTATTTAACTTAATATTGTTTGTAATTTATGTTTCGAAAAAAATTATTCCTTTAATTTAAATTACACGAACTAAAATTATGACTTACAATTATTTTTATTTATTTGTTTATATACCTATATACAGATGTTTTTCGATTACTTCGTTTCCTAAATTTATTTAGTAATAGATTTCATATAATTTGAAATTTTACACCCGCTATCCTTTTTCCTTTGCATACAATTATTCTTTCTAATTATTTTAAAAATCTATTTATTATACTTATCAAATAGATTTCATGTCTTCCTCATTTTTCTTTTTTAAAAGAAATTATTATTTATCCTAAGTTTTTGATTATTTATAAATTTTTAGAATAATATTAGTGTACCACGATGTTTTAAATTTTTCTTCAAAATTTTGTCAAAATTTTTAACATTGCAAAATTGTCATCCTCGCTATCTCGGCCTAGAAATATCTATTATTCCACTAATTTTCTTTAATTTTTATATAATTTTTCAAAATTTCGAGATATTACACCTTCCTCCATGTCAATCAGTGCTCTAAATGTTGCAAGGAAAGGTCTTCCTAAGGTTAAACGTACATCCCAATCCTTCTCCATATCTATGATCACAAAATCAATAGGATAAATGAAATTCCCAACTTTCACCAAAACTTCTTCAATCATCCCCTTAAGAAATTTCATATAGTGATCAACAAGTTGTAGACTCATACGAGTAAGCTTAGGTTAAATAAGTAAGGCGTCAAATTGATACTTGTCCTCAAGTCAGCCAAAGCTTTTTCAACAGTTATATCACTAACTATATGAGAGATTGTGAGACTACCCAGATCCTTCAATTTTGGAGGGAGCTTGTTTTGGATAATGAATGAACAACTAGCTCCATCGTCAATAGTAGGATTGTTCTTCAATCTCTGCTTGTTGGACAAAAGTTCTTTCAAGAAAGTAGCAAACTTTGGCATTTGTGAAAGTGCTTCAACAAAAGGAATGTTGATATGCAATTGTTTGAAAAGATCCAAAAATTTACTAAATTGCTCTTCGTCCTTGGTTTAATTAAGGCATAAAGGATATGGAATTTTTGGTCTCTACTCCTTTACTACAGGACATGGAAATTTATGTGTAGACTCTGACTTTTTAGGTATGACTGCTTGTATGGTAGTGAGGGGAATCTACCCTGCAGTTCCAGCAAAGGGGAAACCTAACTTAGATGCATGAGCCCAAACATCCACATATGGCCACATGTTATTTAATAATGTTTGATTTTGCACTTTAGCAAGTACATTTATTGATCTTTACAGGATGGCCAAATAACATGCACTAAGGATCAATTTACGAGACATTCTTGGAGTCATATCCAACGGCCTACAAATTATTCAATTGAAGTGAAGGACCAGCCACTTGAAGACCATTTGTATTTGTAATTGTTGCTTATGAGAACCAACCATTTTATTTTATACCTATATTTCATGATTTTGAAACTGGCCACTTAGTGGCATCTTTGTAATTTTTAGTACATTTTTACCTTAATTGGAGCAAGTATAAATACTTGCTAACTAAGGTTTTTAGAGAGCTTATGATAATTTTGAGAAAACATACACTTTGTGTCATGAGGTTCCATCCTTGCAATTAAAGATCTCTTATCAATTTCTTGTGAAATTGCGGCGAGAATCAACAAGGGTAGATTATGAGTAATATCAATCTTCCTTTTCGTTGTTACAAATTGTGTTTAGTGAGTAATATCTAGGTACAAATTGTGGTTACTTGTTCATTCATGTGGATTAAGTTTATAATTTTCAGATTTGATCTTTTCAATTTGAAATTGAATCCTAGTGTAATTGCGTGATTTTCCTTTAAAAATCACATACTTATTTGATCATAGTCCCATTTGGTATTTTGCTTAATTAAAATTAAGTTCATCATGCCATTTTTTAGTTTAATTTGTGTGGTTGATTATTCGTTTATATTGTGTGCTTGTGATTTGGAATCAAGGTACATTGGATGGGCCTTTGACTTTCTTCTTTGTCCTATTTAATTGGCTTCTCAAATTGCAACTCCTTCCCACTTAGCAAGGTAATAGCTTTTACTTGCTCCATTAGATTAAGCTCAGTAATACTATGAAGAAAACCCTATTGTCTGTCAAATTGCATATTGGCTAGTTAGCCACTTTGTCTCTCAAGATTGTAGATAGAAACTTCTTGATTCTGATGTCTTACCTTAGAGCTTTGAATGAATTGAGTGATAAGATCTTCCAAACATGTTTCCTTTTCTGGTGGTGATAGAGTTGGGAGTTGAGGTATTGGTCGAAGTTGTGGAAATTGTGGTCTTTGAAATCCTAGAGCTGGATAGCTAGTTCTTTGTGTGTTTATATTACCATAACTAAAATTAGGGTGATTTCGCCAACTCAGATTATACGTTTTGCTATAAAGATTGTTCTATTGTCTATTTTGATTGCCCAAATTGTCAACATGCTCTTGATGTTTAAGGATGTTGCTATGATCTTCAAATGAATCCCAAATTAGATCATTGGTGTTGATGCATTCTTGATACTAGAAACTTGTTTAAATAGTGCATCCATCTTAGCAACAATAGAGGTGATGAAATCTACCTTAGACAATTCAACTGCTCTTTGCTTGCCTTGGTTATTTGCCCATTCATAATTGTTCTTGGCTATGTCTACAAAAAGTTTTAGGGACTCCTTAGTGTCTTAGAATTCAAGGTACCACTAGCTGTAGAATCAACTAATTGTCTAGTGGCTGTGTTAAGGTTATTGTAAATGGTCTAAACTTGCATCCAAGGTGGTAATTGATGATGTAGATACCTTCTTAAAAACTTTTTCCACTTTTGCCAAGCATCGTATAAAGTTTCAACATCATTTTGAACAAGAGAAAATATCATTCCTTAACTTAACAATCTTATACAGAGGAAAATAATTGTCCATAAATTTTTTTACCATGTCTTATCAAGTGGTAATAGCTCTAACACCTAAGGATGTCAACTAGGTCTTGGCTTTCCCTCTCAATGAAAAAGAAGACAAGCTTAATTGCATTACATCATCTGTAATGCCATTGTTTTTAAAAGTCTTGCAAATCTTTATGAAGCTTTGAATATGTGCTTATGGATCCATATTTGCTGATCCATCAAATTTACAATGTTATTGCAAGAGTTGAATCATAATTCCTTTTATCTCGAAATTATTAGCTCTAATTGGAGGGTTCACAATTGTTGGACTAGTGCCATCAAATGTAGACCTAGCATACTCTAGATTGGTTTTGTGATGTTCCTTAGTCATGATTTGTGTTTCCTCTTCCCTAAACAATATCGCCTTACTTTTGTCTTAAATTTAATATCAAGGGCCTCTTCCTTAATTTTCAATTGCACAAAAGAACTAACAATTGTGTTCTTTCAAATCCTACGAACTGTCCTCTTGATCTTAGGATCTATACTAAGAATATTTGTAGAAAGAGTCCTTATCATGCACCAGCAAAAATCAAACATTCACATATTAGAATTATTAAAAAAGACATGAAAGAGAAGAAAATAAAATAAATAAAAGATGACTAAAGTAGTTGGTATTAAGGCTTTTCCTAATATTACATTATTAAATCCCTAGCAACAGCTCTAAAAACTTAGTGCTCACATACCGATCATATCAAATTCTAAATTTATAATTCCAATTAAATCTACGATTTGAGTTAGACAAGTGAACTAATCCAATGTAGTATAGATGGTGTTATCTACAAAGATCTTGAAAACAAGTACCGGTATTATTTTTTTTCTACTATTTAGCCTAAATATTAAAGTGGGATTTATGATTTAAATTCTGAACAACTAATCTAGCAACATAAGATCAATTGTGTGTGCTTTAATAGATGAATTTAATCACAAGACATACCCCTCACTTTATCCACCTTAACCCTTAAAATTCTTATACTAATGGATATAGTAATGACTTATTCATGCTTTGTACTACAAGATCTTGTCAATTAAATTAATTTCACCCTTGAGTTAATTAATTCCTAACCATACATGAGATAGTGAAGACCTCTCCCTCACTAATGCCACACAAGATTGCATAAAGTTTAGGATCCTTATAACAAGAATTAAATTCCTTACAAATGAAAATCGGAATTTTCCTACCTTCAGGTAAAATACTCAATTCCTCTATTCATGAAGATTCCACTTTCTATCTAATAAGAATTAAACATGCAGTTAATTTATGCATTAACCAACCACAAGATAATAAAATCACATGAATAGATACAAAACATGAATTTTCCATTAATCAAAGAGTAATTCAAGATACATGGGTTAAGTTTCATGAAGTGTTGGGCATGAAAGAATTACTCCTCTATGGAGTTTATAATAAGCACAAAAGATCTAGAGAAGATAAAGGAATGCTTGTTGTAGAGATAAAACCCTTGTAATTAATGTCTTGTGATCTTCAATGATGTGTGTGCAAATTCTCCCTTAAAGCACTACGTATTTTCTCTCCCAAGGTTTAGAACTCGCTCTCTAAAATTACTTAATAACCCTAATAATAAAATAACGGTGCTATTTATATTGTCTGAATCTTCGCAAGTCAGCACGGTTGCACTAGAGCTCAGGTAGAAAAGCCAAATCTTATTGCTTTTGCTTTTGATGCTTACTATAGTTAGCCTTTCCATTTCAGCATGGTTATGTTGAATGTAGAGCCTAAAAAAGAAAATTTTCTTCCTTTCCAAAATTTCTCCAAACTTGTTTAATTTGTATTAATTTCCCTTTTGATTGTTATAAAATATTTTAATTAGGCTCTTTAAGACCTTGAAATAATTTTTCATAAAATAAGTATCTTTTTCATCAATAATTCAAAAGAAATAATTAACAAATGTTTCCAATTAGGCATTATTAATAAAGTTCTTTAGACACTTATTAAACTTCCTCACACTTAATCCATTACTTGTCCTCAAGTAAACAAAAGAAGGACGGAAGATCTATAATCAATTATACTCCTCAGGAAGTATCAAATGTAGCATAGAATTCTTCAATTTAATCAATCCAATAGTGACTTGTTAGTGCTTATTACTCAAACCAACCATAATTATACTTGTACTTAGCATACTACATTCAAAATTTTTAGATTAATCTCAGTAAGTCAAGCTATTAATCTCACCAATTAATAACTGCTTTCAAAGTCACAATGGAAAGACAAACTCAAACAAAGCAAAAACAGCATGGTCACATCTGACCCTTACTAGCAAGCAAATAAATCATTCAAATACTTCTCCAAGCCTAACATCCTAAAGTGAATGTATATGACATCCATCATTATCCTAAGTTTTGCTTCTTTTTAAATCTCCATTTCTTTTTTACTTTTAGCCTTTAGAGGGGAGGTTTTTGCCTTCATCTTTTCTTTTCCTTTGGATGGGTTTTAGCCCACTTCTTTTTGGCTTAGAGACATGTTATATATATATATATAGATTGGTTGAGAGGAATCACTAAGGGATAGATTTCATATGCCCTTTTCACAAAAGGTTAGAAAAAATCTCAAAGTATTTGAAAAGCAAATATACCACTAACAAGCTTAGAAAAAAAATCATTTAGCTTCACGCTAGGGACTTTGACTACTTTCACAACTCTAAATTTAATTATTAAATGACTAGTAAATTTTCCTCGGTTAGATTTTATCTTAAAGTTTTGACTAGGTATAATATGTTCAAAATTGGTGAGTGAGGCACATAAAATCACTATTCTTCATCTTTTGAATGCTAGCTTTAAAAAAGTATGAGTATAATTTCAAGATTCTAGACTTCAAAATATATCGACTTTAAAAGCTCATTTGCAAACTTACAAATGGGGGAATTTTGATTAACAAGTGTGTCATGTGTATAATTAAGCTCAAATAAGACCCAAATATTTTCTTTCTCCCTAGAATATCCCTTACGCACACTTAAATGAGACATTGTTCCCAATGTTGATCCAATTAAGCATAAGTAAGGAAAAGAAAAAGGTAAGAAAAAGATAAGAAAAAGAAACTAAAAACTTAATTGAGTCAAGTAGTGATGGCAATAGGAAAAATCTTAAATCGGTAGAAGAAACGAGTCATTTGAATGTCACACCAAGGGAAAAAACAGTATCACATTTGTTGTGACTCTAAAAAGGTTCCAAAAATCAAAACAAAAACAACTAAAAGGAAGCAAGAAAGAACTTAGCCTATCTTAAGTCTAAAAATTAAGTATAAAGGTTTCTGGCAAAGATGAAAGTTTTCCTAGAAGTTAGAGCTTAAAATTATAGACGGAAAAGAGTAAAGTAAAGGATAGAAAATTCAAGTAAATTATAATCAAGCATCCTCCTCATCAAACATGTCATTCTCTTCTTCTTCATTAACATTATCCTTTGCCACTTCTTTAGAGAGACCACGCTCAAGAGATGTCTTGAATCAAGCTTGGAAGAAGATTCATAAGTGAGGATATTTTGAAGATTCATATGTGGGGATATTTTGTGGGGGAGGGTAGAGTCTACACAATTTGATTTTTTTTTTTTTAGGCTAATAGAGGTTAGCTCACCTACTTACCTGGTCATGCTTGGGGCTGGAATAGAAACAGAAAGATTTCCACAAGGGTACCCTCCTTGCTATACAGCCGGGTGGGGATGATCATGTTAAGATCAGAATGTGCTAAAAAATTTGCCTGTCCTACTACATGATCGTGCTGCCTAGCCCATGGTGGAAACGAAATGTTTAATAGAATCAATCTGCCCTACTTCATGGCCATACAAGGTAAACCATGGTGGAAACAGAACACAAAATTCTCCTTTTGCAATATTAATACTCAGTTTGTAGTAGAAATTTTTTTTTTGAAGTTTCCTTTATTAATCTAATACTTAATATTCACAAATTTCTTGAAAATTAGATGAAAACTTACCTCACCCACTTTTAAGATTAAATCATACCAAAATATGGTTCTCCTTACAATTAGGATAAACCTCTCATTTTTGCATGAGTAAGCAAAGCATCCTAACACCTGCACTAAAAATGGACTTAGGATAGTAAAAACTAAAGAAAAATAAAAGATACACAACTTTTCGAAGTTAGACATGGGTTGCCACCAATGAAGCACACTTTTTTAAAGTCGTTGGCTTGATGTCCTGCAAATTTCTTAGCTTACAAAGCTAGTGATTAGAGTTTAAACTCCTCTTGATTTTCATTCTCCATTCCTCCTCCTAGAACTAACTTCAATATCTTTTTGAAATTTCTTAGGATGACAAATGTGAGAATTATGATAATTTTGCTATTAGAAACTTTCCTAGCAATGTCTCACATATGTGCCTTGCGAACCTTTAAAAGCTAGTGTTCTTGTTAAAGAGACAAATCCGAAGTAGTAATGATCGGTAACTTTGAATTTTTTGTTGGAAAAGAATATTCAAAATAATCTAAAAGTTGTTTTAATTACAAAATTGGTAGATCTATAATGGAAGTTTTAAGCCTTGCTTTACTGCCCTTTTTCAATTCTTGAAAACTACCTTGAGGATTAATTTTCTTAGTTGAATCAAGTTGTGATAATAATGATTCAACAACATTAATTACATAACATAAATCATCTACACTCATTAGACACTTCAAAGTTGGATCAATTTTCACTACCAATTCTTCTTTTCCTACCCTCAAAGTAAGCTTGCTTTCCTCTACATCAGCTAATGCTCTAGAAGTTGCAAAGAAAGTTCTTCCCAAAATTAGAGGTTTATCCCTATCCTCATCCATATCTAAGGTCACAAAATCAATAGGATAAATGAAATTCCTAACTTTCACCAAAATATCTTCAACGATCCCCGTAGAAATTTTCAAAGTACAGTCAACAAGTTGTAAACTCGTACGAGTAAGCTTAGGTTTAGCATGCCTTAACTTCTTAAAGAAAGAATAAAACATCAAATTGATACTCACTTCCAAGTTAGCCAAAGCTTTTTCAATAGTTATATCACCAACTATGTAAGGGATTATGAAACTACCTAGATCCTTCAATTTTAGGAGGAGGTTATTTTGGATAATGAATGAACAACTAGCTCCATCTTCGATAGTAGAAATGTCCTCCAATCTTTGCTTGTCAGATAAAAGTTCTTTTGAGAACTTAGCATACTTTGGAATTTGTGAAAGTGCTTCAACAAAAGGAATGTTGATATGCAATTATTTGAAAAGATCTATAAAATTACCAAATTGCTTTTTGTCTTTAGTTTGAATAAAGTGTGAAGGATATATGGACTCCTTAGTCTGTACTCCTTTACAATTGGAGGTGGTGCTTTTTGTGTAAGCTCTGACTTTTCAACTATGATTACTTCTAACATAGGCCTTTGAATTTCTTCTTTATCTTGTTTAGTTGGCTTTTCAAATTGCAACTCCTTCCCACTTTTCATGGTAATAGCTTTTACTTGCTCCCTTAGACTAAACTCAATAATACTAGGAAGAGAACCTTGTTGTCTATTAAACAACATATTAGCTAGTTAGCTAATTTGTTTCTCAAGATTGTGGATAAAAGCTTCTTAATTCTGATGTCTTGACTCAATGCTTTGAATGAATTGAGTCATAAGATCTTCCAAACTCATTTTTTTTTTCTATTGGTGATAGAGCTAGCAGTTACGGTATTGGTCGAGGTTATAGAAATTGTGGTATTTGAAATCCTAGAGTTAGATAGTCAGCTTTGTGTGCTTATATTACCATAGTTGAAATTGTGGTGGTTCCACCAACCCAAATTATATGTGTTACTATAAAGATCGTTTTGTTATCTATTTTGATTGCCTAAATAGTCAACATGCTCTTGATGTTTGAGGAAGTTGTGGTGATCATTAGACGATTCCCCATATTAGATCACTAGTGTTGATACATTCTTGATACTAGCAACTTGTTTACTTAGTGCATCTATCTTGGCAATAATAGGGGTTATGAAATCTACCTCATATAATCCAATCGCTCTTTGCTTGCCTCGGTTATTTCCCCTTTCGTAATATTTCTTGGCCATGTGTTTAAAAAGTTTCAAGGCCTCCTCTAATGTCATAGAATTCAAGGTACCACTAGCTGCAACATCAACTAATTGTCTAGTGATTGTGTTGAGCTTATTGTAAAAGGCTTGAACTTGTATCCATGGTGGTAATTGATAATGTGGACATCGTTTTAGCAACTTCTTCCACCTTTGCCAAGCATCATATAAAGTTTTGGCATCATTGTAAACAAAAAGGGAAATATCGGTCCTTAAATTAGAAATCTTGCATGGTGAAAATAATTATCTAAAAATTGTTTTACCATGTCTTCCCAAGTGGTAATAGCTCCAACACCCAAGGATGTTAACCAAGTCATGGCTTTCCCTCTCAATAGAAATAGAAACAATCTCAATTGCACTACCTCATTTGCAGCTCCATTACTTTTAAAGCCTCACAAATCTCTAGGAAGCTTTGAATATGCGCATGTGGGTCTTCATTTGAAAATCCATCAAACTAACAATATTGCTGCAAGAGTTGAATCACAATACCTTTTATCTCAAAATTATTAGCTCTAATTAGAGGCTACACAATTATTGGATCGGTGCAATCAAGTGTAGGTCTAGCATACTCCAAATTGGTTTTATGATGTTCCTCAACCATGATTTGTGTTTCCTCTTCCCCAAACAATTCTGCCATTGCTTCCATCTTTACTTTAATATCATGAGCCTTTTCCTTGATTGTCAATTGTATGTATTCTTTTGAATTCTATGGATTGTCCTCTTGATCTTAGGATCTAGATGAAGAATATTTGTAGAAAAACTCCTTGTCATGTATCGGCAAAAATCAAACAATCACATATTAGAATTATTCAAAAACAAAGGAAAGAGAAGAAAATAAAATAAATAAAAAATGATTAAAGTAGTAAATATTAAGGCTTTTCTTAATATTGTATTATTTTACTAGATACCCGACAACGACACCAAAAACATAATGCATGCTTATCGATTAGATCAAATTCTAAATTTATAAACCCAATTAAATCTACGATCTGAGCTAGGAAAGCATACCTATCTAATGTAGCATACATTTTAGAGTATTATCTACAAAGACATTGAAAACAAGTACTAATATTACTGTTTTCTAGCTATTTAGCCTAAATATTGAAGTGGGACTTATGATTTAAATTCTAAACAACTAAGTTAGAAACTTAAGATTAATTATGTATGCTTCAATAGACGAATTCAATCACAAGACATATCCCTCACTTTGATCTTCCTTAACCTTTAAAATTCCTATACTAATCGATCGATTAATGACTTATTCATGCTTTGCATTGTAGGATCTCATCCATTAAATTAATTACTCCCTTGAGTCAATTAATTCCTAACCATACATGAGGTAGTGGAGACCACTCCTTCATTGATACCACATACGATTGCATGAAGCTTAGGATCTTTACGACAAAAATTAAATTCTTTATAGCAGAAAATTGGAAATTTCCTACCTTTAGTTGAAATACTCAAGTCCAATATTCATGAAGATCCATCCTATTAGAAGAAACCTCTTTCTATCTAATATGATCAAACATGTAATTAATCCATGCACTAACTAACCATAAGACAATAAAATCACATGAATAGATACAAAAACATGAATTTTCCATTAATCAAAAAGCAATTCAACTCACAAAGGTTAAGGATTCATAAAGTACAAGGCATGAAAGTATTACTCCTCCATGGAGTTTACAATAAGCACATAAGATCCAAAGAAGATAAAGGAATGCATGTCGTAGAGATAAAACCATTGTAATTGATGTTATGTGATCTTCAATGATGCGTATGCAATTTCTCCCCTGAAGCTTTGCATGTTTTCTCTCCTAATGTTTAGAACTCTCACTAAAATTACTTCATAACCCTAATAATATAATAATGGTGCTATTTATATCATCTGAGTCTTCGCAGGTTAGCATGACCTTACTTGGGTCTGGACTAAAGAACCAAATCGAGTGATGTGCCTAATTCCACTTAGAAGCACAATTAAAAGACTCAAGAAAAAGCAATCTCAAGTCAACAACAAATTGGCTCCACAAGAGGCAAAATTCATGTGAACCCTAGTGAAGATGTAATGAATTCCAAATGCTCAATGTTACAATTGTAATACCACAATGATAGTCTCTTCTAACAACACCCTAATAACAAATAATCCCACGAAAATAATCCAAAAATTCAAAAGAAAACCTCAATTCTGAGGACTCCTTTCCACAAGTGAAAATCACGTTTTCAAGAGGAATTCTCACGGATGATACGAATTCAATTGCAAGGGATCTTAATCAAACACAAGAATTCGACAACAATTAGAAGAAAACCTATCCAAGAACTATCTCAATTCAACCCTAAATATGACATACTAGAGAAGAAAAGAAATCAATCACAAAAAAATGAAATTGATACAACTCACAATTTCAAGGTGTTGCACTCGCCACAATTTCAACTCTTGGGATTGAAATTGATAAGAGTCTAATGACAATTAGGAACCCTAATTCTCACGTGAATATGAAGTGTATAATCTGCAAAAAATGGCCTCCTCAAACCCTCTCTTAAGCAAGTATTTAGACTTACTACTCTTAGGGTTAAAAAGTAGTCAAAATTACAAGTTTGCCACTTTTAAGGTGGCTAGCCCTAAATGAAAATTACAAGGAAATAAAAGTGTCCCAAAACAAAAATAGTTCATAAAAGAAGAAATATATAAAATAAATGGTCTTCAAGATGCCAGTCTTCTATAGGATCCATCGGCCCAACTCATCACCGGTTCAGGTCGGTCCATGGATAACCCACAAGCTGAGTCTGAGGGAGTTTGTCCATTGCCCTATAAAATATGATAAATGTGCCTGTTGGAAAACACAATACAAGAATAATAGAAAAGAGGTTAATATATAAATAATTCCAGGGTCGATCTGCTTAAAATGGGCCCTCATCGCCAAAATTCGAATTTCTTTAGTTTTTGTCCTAATGATAGGTCTTGTCGGATTTTTATTCCTATCATCTCCTTGGGCCTCAATAGGATTTGTCCTCAAATCTGGCAGATCAAATGCAATGGAGACTTTGTTTTCTCCTAGCAATCCATCTGAAGAAGTATCTTTGCAGAATCCCCGTATTTGAAATACTATAAGTGGTGATTGTATTCTCTCCTCCATTTCCAGGATTTATCTCATCTGCAACACAAATAATGCTTCATTATCCAATAAAGTTGCCCCCGTATCAACTTATTCCATTGAAACTGTTTCCTCCTTTTCTAACTCATCTATATGTTGCTGATCCTCATGGTCTTCTAATGGTTGGCCCAACTGCTCATTACCCTCTAAAACCTCTGAAGGTAAACATAACTGTCTCTGAACAGTCTGGCTCTCTAGTGGTCTACTCGTCTGACTATGATCATCAAGATCCTTTAAAGGTTAGTACATCGATGTCTGACAAATTTTATGCTCTAAGGGATGGCTCGTGTCATTAGAGCTCTCAAGAACCTTTGAAGGTTGGCATACCTGCGTCTGCATAGTTTGGTCCTCTGATGGTTTGATCATGTAGCTATGATCCTCAAGATTCTGTGATGGTTGTTTTATCTGTCTTTGCATCTCCTGGACCTCTGATGGTGACATAAGGTTCAATACTATACGTTTACCATCCTTTTTAAACATATAAGTATTTCTATACCCATCATGTAATACCATCCTGTCATACAACCATGGTCTACCAAGTAATATATAGGATGCACAAAGAGGAAGAATATCACATTCAAGCTCATCATAGTACTTATCCCCTATATTGAAGGGTACCTTAGCCCTTTAGGTTACACAAAGACTATTCTGATCATTTAACCAATGTAATGTATAGGGTTTGGGATGTGGGATAGTTTCAAGTTTCAACTTCGATACTAATGATGCAGCTACAACATTAGTACAACTACAACCATCAATAATAATTGCGCACAAGTTTCCTTGTACCCTACAAGAAGTATGGAACAAGTTTTCTCTTTGTCCCTCATCAATGGTTTGAAAGGAAGTTAAGTCCCGATGTAATATGTTAGTAGACAAATACAACTCACTTGACATTGTTGCTTACTGATTTCAATAACCTCAATACACCTCACCACACCACGACAACACACCCTTACTCGCCCCTACACACCCACGATGCTCACAATCAACCAATACAAGAAATGTTTATTGGTACTTCAAGTAAAGTTAAATAAATGAAGTGCACACAATTATTTCTAAGTAGTTAAGAATTAAATTCAACTAGCAAGTGTTTAAGTAGTGATTTCAATTACTTTCACACTTTAATGCTTGTTTTTGAATTCAAACTTCACCACTCAACTTTCTTTTCTTACTAAAGTTTTACACCCACAATGAGTCTTAATGTGCAGCACCTTACACTACACACAACTCCATAAATTTATACCACCACAAACACCTCACTCTTATACGGTGCAACCAATTCACTACAACACTACTACACGTTGTAACTTTTTTTTTTTTTTAAAAAAACACTCTTACATACAATACTTCAAGGTGTACACATCCTTGCCACTACACAACTCCCATTCACATCATAAACCACAAGCAATGGCAGCAACAAAATTCAAATTTGAAATCACTCCACTAAATGTAACCTTCTCCACAAATGGTAAACAATGAATTCAAATTCAAATAGCAATCATTAACTCCCACAACTTAATTGCATGTGCTTGAATTGAAATAATTCCTTACTAATCAAAACTCAATGCAATCTATAAATTGTACTCCACCAATTCAGAATTACACAATGGAAACCAAAACAACAAGCTACACATCCTCCTTCACGCCACAACAAGCCACGGTAAGGATTTGGTAAGTTTTTGCAAGTTCCAAAAGTTGTTGAATTAAACAACACTTTATGCTTTTGCCCTTCCATGAAAATTATTGATCATAAAATGATACAACAACCTTCCCAATCCAACTCCAACAAACAGCAAATTAAATCTCAAGTCAAGGTAATTGCATAAGCTCAAAACCACAATACTCAACACAATTTGCGGTTTCACTAAATCAACCCTAATTGATGATTAACTACATGAAATCAAATAAAACCAATTCCCTTCTCTCAACATGTGATCTCATACCAAAAAGATGATGTGCTCAAAACCAAGTTCAAGCACTCAAAAACCAAGATTGAAAGACACATAGACAATGTCAATCAAACTAGCCTCAATCACATGAACAATGGTGTCTAATCTCAATCTTTATAACCAATTCTTCCAATGAGGATGTGATAAATCTTAAGTATCCAAATTAGATTGCTCTGATACCAAAAAGATGATGTGCCTAATTCCACTTAGAAGCACAATTAAAAGACTCAAGAAAAAGTAATCTCAAGTCAACAACAAACCAGCTCCACAAGAGGCAAAATTCACGTGAACCCTAGTGAAGATGTAATGAATTCCAAATGCTCAATGTTACAATTGTAATACCACAATGATAGTCTCTTCTAATAACACCCTAATAACAAATAATCCCACGAAAATAATCCAAAAATTCAAAAGAAAACCTCAATTCTAAGGACTCCTTTCCACAAGTGAAAATCACGTTTTCAAGAGGAATTCTTAAGGATGATACGAATTCAATTGCAAAGGATCTTAATCAAACACAAGAATTCGAAAACAATTAGAACAAAACCTGTCCAAGAACTATCTCAATTCAACCCTAGATATAACACACTAGAGAAGAAAAGAAATCAATCACAAAAAAATGAAATTGATACAACTCACAATTTCAAGGTGTTGCACTCGCCACAATTTCAACTCTTGGGATTGAAATTGATAAGAGTCTAATGACAATTAGGAACCCTAATTCTCACGTGAATATGAAGTGTATAATCTGCAAAAAATGGCCTCCTCAAACCCTCTCTTAAGCAAGTATTTAGACTTACTACTCGTAGGGTTAAAAAGTAGTCAAAATTACAAGTTTGCCACTTTTAAGGTGGCTAGCCCTAAATGAAAATTACAAGGAAATAAAAGTGTCCCAAAACAAAAATAGTTCATAAAAGAAGAAATATATAAAATAAATGGTCTTCAAGATGCCAGTCTTCTATAGGATCCATCGGCCCAACTCATCACCGGTTCAGGTCGGTCCATGGATAACTCACAAGCTGAGTCTGAGGGAGTTTGTCCATTGCCCTATAAAATATGATAAATGTGCCTGTTGGAAAACACAATACAAGAATAATAGAAAAGAGGTTAATATATAAATAATTCCAGGGTCGATCTGCTTAAAATGGGCCCTCATCGCCAAAATTCGAATTTCTTTAGTTTTTGTCCTAATGATAGGTCTTGTCGGATTTTTATTCCTATCATCGAGCCTAGGTTGAAAAACCAAATTTGACTGCTTTTGCTTTTGATGCTTACTATGGTAAGCCATGCCATTTCATCATGGTTGTGCTGAATGTAGGGACTGAAAAAGAAATTTTATTCCTTTTCAAAATTGCTCTAAACTTGTTTTATTTGCATTGATTTCCCTTTAATCATCATAAAATATTCCAATTGAGCTCTTCAAAACCCTAAAATAACTTTTCTTAAAATAAGTATCCTTTACTTCAACAATTCAAAAGAAATAATTAACAAATGTTTCCAATTAGGCATAAGTAATAAGGGTCTTTTGACACTTATCAGCCATGTTAGTGGACTGGCATGGTCATGTATTTAATCTTACAATTTGTCTTTCTCTATAAGCTTGGTATAGTCTCTAATATGGGCACGTTGATGGGCATGTCGACTATTTCATTTCCATAACTTATTAATTCTAATTCTAATTCACATGAAACTTCCACAAATTTGTTCATTTTTGTCCAAAGTTGCTTTTAAGAATCAGAAATGAAAATATAAGCCAATTAAGTATAATCTCTAATCAAATATGCTTATAAAATAGACCAAAACCAAGCCTTTTTTCACCACATATCACTATGCATAAGATTCCAAATCTCTATTTGTGAGTCGTCCTAAATGCTACAATCATGAGTGCACATCCTTCTGACCTTTTTTTCCTTTACACATCAAAACATAAGCCAAAAAGTTTTATTGAATTTTGCATGGAAGTTACAAAGCTCATCACTATGGAAGACAACATCAAAGCTTATAGGGAGGCTAACTAGACTAGGTTGAAAAATAAGGGAGAAGAAAAAGACCGACAAGCTATTAGAGATTGCCTCAATCTAAAACTAATGAGGGATTGTCCTGTGAATAAAATAATGGTAAACTTGACAAAAAGCGCACCATTATGTTCTATATGAACTACACTCCCCTCAACCAATCAAGAGGCTAGATATTCTTGGAAGTTCAAAATAGGGGCATCTTAACATGGCTAGAAAAGCCTAGAGGAAATCCCTTGTGGTGGAACTCGAATAAGTATTATGAGTTTTATTGAGACAAAGGACATAGCATGTGTCCAATTGAAGAGTGCCTTAAAGGATGCCATCAAATGAGGCTACCTCAAGGAGCACAATAACAATTGAGCTAAGGATGCAAAGAAGCTCACTTAAAGGAGAAGAGCTAAGTCTAAAAGTTAGCCTAGCACCTCAAGCACTAATAATAACAAAGCCCTTAATGCTGTTGGTAACACCATAGTTAAGGGACCCTCAATAAGGAAGTGGTTGAGCTCTAATAGTGAGGCTTAGGTCTAATCTTAAGAAGTCATGAGCTTGCACAATAAGAAGCTAAAAAAAGACAACTTAATTTCTTTCTTAGATAAGGACATAGAAGGGGTTTAAGCCCCACATGATGATGCATTAATAATTATAGCTTGGATTGCTGGTTTTTGATGTCTACATAACACTTATTGACATAGGACATAGGAAGCTTAGTAAACATCATTTTCAAGGCTACCTATGACAAAATGAAGCACAATACCAAGTTGAAGCCATATAACCACAACTTTTATGGATTTAACAATTGGCCTATCTTAACTATAAGCATTATTTCTCTCCTTATAGAATTCGACAATGATGAAAATGTTACTAAATAACTTTTTAACTTCATAGTGGTGGACTGTTGGTCACTACATAACATTATATTAAGACAACCAAGTCAAAATTTCTTTAGGATGGTCCCTTAACGACATACTTGAAAGCCAATTTCCCTAATACACCCCCTTCCCCTATCTCTATGTACTACATAAGTCATATTCTATAGGCACTAGAAGTCAGGTATTTCAAGGTAGAGAAATTTGCATTAGTAGTGGTGGTTTTAGTGAGAAAACTTTAACCTTATTTTGTAGCCTATCAAGTAGTTGTCTAGATCAACCAACTACTACACCAAATACTACACATGCCTGATATGTTAGGAAGAATGGTCAAGTATGCTTTAAAACCTAACGCATATGGTGTCTAATACCAACTATATGAGGCCATCAAAGTACATGTCCTTGCAAATTTCATGGTGGAGTACACAGTGTGAGAGGAAGCACCAAAGACTAAGGACACACCAATTGGAACTCTCCTCGATGACAAGTTGTTCATTTTTTTCTTGTAGGTGGGGTAAGGGTGCGAGTAGTGGTAGCAGAGTAAGATTAGTGCTAAGGGGATCATTTGGGATAGAGGTGCACTAAGAACTCAAATTTGGATTCCCTACTAGCAATAATGAAACTAAAAATGAAGCATTCATTGCTAGAGTGCACTTTACAGAGGAAGTTGGTGTAGAAAACTTGAAGTCTTTTAAAATTTACAATTGGTAGTCTAATAGGTTAAAGGAGAATATTTTACCAAAGATGAAGTTATGGCCTAATACCTCAAGCTCATATAAGTACTTGCAATAGTGTACCTCAAGCTCATAACCTACTGATGTGTCTAAAACCACGTCTAAGCACATGCAAAACCAATTTGAAAGACAAACACATAATGTTAATTAAACTAGTTAATCAAATAGCGCAAATCCTCAATACTTGTAGCTAATTCTTCAACTAGGACATGATCAATCTTAAGTATCCAAATTTGATAGCTCTAATACCAAAAGATGATGTGCCTAAAAGATGGTTTAAGAACATGCAATTAAACTGAATTATAATTCCTAAGAAGACAAGATCAATCCATTTTTGAGGTCCTAAAGTTACGTGAAACCAAAATCACAAATATGATCCAAATGCTATATTCCAAGATAATAAGATTCACAAATGATGAATTCCTCAATTGAAATCACTAAATATACTAAAATTCCCACAAGATTACTATATAAAAACAACAAGATCAAACTGTGATCCTCATTCCTAACAATGACCAACTTGCGTCACAAAATGAAGCAAAAATTAATGGTAATAAAAAGTGTTAAAACCAATCAATCTGATAACATAATAGATGATTACAAATGCAATCAAAATCTGACCAAGAACAATTTAATTCAACCCTAGATATAACTTATTAGTGAAGAAAAGGAAAATTGCAACAAAGAGAATTGATATTACTTACAATTCACTTTGATAAGAGCAAATTGGAATTAGGAAACCCTAACCCTCAACATGTGATGTGTTTGTTTTTTTTCTAAAAATTATCAAAATTCCCTCAAAAACCTACTTAAGCAAGTATTTATACTTACTCCCTTTAGGGTTAAAAAGTCCTCAAAATTACAACTATGCCACTTTAGGGTGGCTGGTTCTAAAAACACAATTACAAGTAAATGAAAGTGTCACAAAAACTTACAACATAAATAGTTCCAAATAAATAACAAAAAAATAAAAATTGCCCTCAACATGTCGAGTCTTCAAATCAACTTATCGGTTCAACTCATCTTTAGTTTAGGTCGGTCCATGGATAACCCCAAAGTTGAGTCTTAGTGAGTTTATCCACCGCCCAGTAAAGCATGATAAGTGTGCCTATTGGAATATACAATATATGAATAATAGAAAAGTGGTTAGTAAGCAAATAATTCTGGGGTCAATTTGCTCAAAAAGGACGCTCATCACTAAGATTTGAAATCCTTTGGTTCTTGCCCTAATGATAGGTCTTATAGGATTTTGATTCCTATCACCTACATTGTTTGAACTAAGTTAGCTATATCCTTTCATCGCATATCTTAAGAATGGCACCATCTTTGAGGGTAAGAAGGAGGCAAGAAAGTTTATGTATAAATTAGCTCAATGCTTGCTTATTAGTGACGAATTATATTGACAAGGGTACAATCTCCCCTACCTTAGATGCCTAAGGCTAGATAAAGCCTAACTTATCCTATAGGAGTAGCATGCCTAATATAAGTAAGAACCATGTCAAAAGTTAAGCCTATGTGTGAAAGCCCTTTATCTTGGTTATTATTGGTCCCCATGAAGAAAGGTGCAAAAGAATTGGTTGAGAAATGTCCTCAAGGATAGAATAGAAACATGCACCTATAGACCAATAGCCAAGTAATAAACTCTTACTCATCACCAACCAATGGCCTTTTGCCCAATGGTGAATTTATATCATATGTCCTTTCCTTAAAGTGACTAGCTAATGCCAATATATTATCATGGCGGTAGATTACTTCACTAAGTGGGTACAAGTAGAGGCCATAGCTAAGATCATGGAAAAGTGCGTAGAAATTTTTATCTTGAATAACATACTAAGTAGGTTCGGCATGTGGGCTTAATTCAACAATACTATGTTCAGAGACATTTGCATTGAAATGCAAGTCAAAATTCATTACACTTCAGTTACTTACCTTTAGTCCAATAGGTAGGTAAAATTTGTGAACAAGAATATAGAATAATCATAAGAAAAGGGTAGATCACATTAAGGGTACATAGGTAGATGAGCTCCCTAAAATCTTGTGAAGAAATCAAACTACATACATAATGGCCTTAATGGAGATACCCTTTAAGCTAGCCTTTGGCTTAAAAGTTGTTCTCTTAATCATGCTTGAGCTCTTGAATGCCTATAAAGGAGCAATGGATGTATTGGTCAATGAAGTCAGTTTACGAGCTAATCTAAGCCTAATTAAAGAAATTCATGACTTAGCAAGTGCTCATGTTGCGACCTACTAGCAAAGGTTTGCAACGTACTATGACAAGAAGGTTAAATATAAGATCTTTTGACCTAATGACTTAATTTGTAGAAAGTCGGAACCCATTGGACTTAAAGAAGGTCAAGGCAAGTTAGCACCTAATTGGGAAGACATAGTTAGGGTTTGAGAATTAGTGGGGCATGGTGCATATAAGCTTGAACGTTTAGATGGTCTAGTAATTCCTCAAACCTAGAATGTTGATAATCTTAGATTGTACTTTAAATGACATAAAAAATGTAATCCTTATGTATATAATGAAAAGTTCAACTTATTAAATTTGTGTATTTGCTTGTATTTACTTTTACTCCAAGTTAGTTACTTAATTTGTGGCTAACAAGCTCCTAAAATACTAGTATTATGTAAAGTACATTAACTTTTCCAAACCTCCATTTGCGGCATACGGATGGTCAAGTCTCTAAACCTCCCTTTATGGTAAGCAAATTACTAAGTTCCTAATTCTTTTCAAGTAATGGATGACTTAATCCTAAACTAGCTAGTAGATTGACTTTAATTAAGTGGGTGGGTACATTGGTCTTAATCGACTAGGTCTACTAAGAATGCCAAGCAAACATAAGAATGATACTTTATCGATTAGTACTAGCCTTGGACACCCAATGTACACTTATTGTAGATGAGCTATCCCTCGTTGCTACCTAGTTTAATCTAATTTACTATGAGATGAGAAGCTTTACATTACTTGTATAGTTATAAAATGAGGAAGCATTAATTAACTAAAAAGAAGGGATTACATAAGTTTAGGCTAACCTCTTAACCAAGCTAATTACATGATGCCCTAACCACTTCCTAAATAAGTTAAGGAAAGTATTATCATTATTGCTAGGGGGAGTAAAGTTAGTAGAAGTTTCAACCACTTACTTTGTACTTTCTGCCTTAAATAGCTATGGAGGTGCTTCTTCTATGGTTGTAGTAGGGTCATTCAAGGAATTAGAGCTCAAAGGCGAAGGGACTTTGTTAGCAAGGGGATCCCCTTAGTCCACTTCCACTTCAATTATGTTTTCCATGGCTTTTAGAGGGGCTTTAGAGTCGATTTGAGGGTTTATGGCATTGTCCTCTAAGCCCTTAAGATCAAAGTCTAGGTAGTGCTTCAAGGTAGCTCGTATTACTACTTTAAAGTCTTCACTATAGACCTCCCCTTGTAGCTTAATCCATTCTTTTCTATCTATAACCTCATCATGCACTTTTTTCTTAAGGGTGTTTACTTCCTACTCGAACTCCTTAATTTGAGCCTGATGGTGCCTCAGATTATCTTCAAGCATGCCAATCCTCCCGTTGTACTCTTTCTTCCACTAGTGATCTCAAGATAGTGAGCTCCCCATTAGCCTCCTTTAGCTAGTGAGAAAGGTTATTGGCATTCTTCTTTAGCAACTCCTCCTCATTTCGAATTTTGGACAATTTGTCTTAAAGAAGTACATTCTTGCTCACAATAGCTTTTGTCTGGCAACCTAGCTAGTCTACATAAGCTCCAGTTTCCCCTACAAGCTTCTTTAAGGTGGCCAATTTTCCTCATGCTTGCACTTCAACATTCTCTATCCTACGTCCTCTACAATAACGTAACAACTTGGTTAAAAGCCCTATGCTTCTTCTCCTATAGGTTTTCATAGTTAGAGTGAAGATACATTCCTCCTCCCCTCCTTTAATGCACATGAGAGCATTACTGTGGGGGTATTCACTTAACATAGCAAATTGCATGAGACAAAGTTAAGAAAATAAATAAATCATGATGAAGTGTCATCGAGAAACCACATACAACATGGTTTATAGTAGTTTATCCACATTTTTGAAGGTGATGATATATCCTAAAGCCCTAATATTGATCTTATCTTGAGGAATAAGGGCATTTATCATCATTTGTTAGCATAAATCCACATTCCTCATTGCCTTGTCTCTCATGCAAATGTGCTAGTTAAGGATATATATTAGCCTTCACAATAATGTGCTTGAGCTTAAGGACCAACTGCAAGAAATGGTTAGTGGAGGGGGAAGCCTCCTAAACTCCTATATTAGACTAACAATTGATTGCACTTGAGTTGCTCTAGCCTCTACTCTCCACTTTTGGGTTAGGTTCCTAGAGGGATCTTCAATAGGTTCCTTATCTAGCAAAACTAACTATAGGGTATGAATAGTGGTCACCTCACCTCTTTAACTTACCCCTCCATCATCCTCTATGGACCTCTTCTTCAGCTTTGAAGGGATAAAGGCCTTGTCCACTTACTTGCCCTTCCTAGTAAAATGCAAAAGATAAACAAAGATAGTTTTGAGGATTTTAAGTAAAGGAAATGGAAATAAAGAAGATGTACACCATGTTAAGCATGAGCCATCAAGAGCTTCCCTCCCCCTAGAATTCAATAAATGAACAACTCCTTCTAGGCCAGTCTACATTAATGTAACAATGGAGGAATAGGGAATACCTTCAGTAGCCTTTACTTTGCTCTCTTCCTCTCCTTCCCTTTCTTCCTTTTCCTTTAAAAGGATGGTCTCTCCCTAAGGATAGACCTGACCTTGAACTGCATAGCCATCATGTGCTCGACATTATAATACTAGCATGACTCACCTATTTGCCTTAATAAGAAATTAGCTACCCACCTATTGATATTAAAGAGCTTTATCAATCTAGTCCCGATTGACTCAACCTACCTTGTTTAGAAGTGAAGCTCATTGATAGGTGCTCAATTATATACGTACCTTTAGGTGAGATTTAACATGTATTTCCCTTGATTTTGGCATGTTTTTGAATAATCTAAATTTTATTTGTGTAAAATTTTGATTTTACAGCTTTAATAGATAGTGGAATTAAAAGGGAAGGAAATGAATCCAATTTTACTTAATTCAAAACTAAATAAAAGAAGTTTTGAAGTTTTGAAGCTAGACAAAGCCTAAGCATGACCATGTTTAGAACTTGTTGAATTTAAAGCTTCATGGAGATTTTGACACAACCTTTAGGCACAATTGTGTTCATTGCTATTGTATCTTTTTGATCTAATAGATTTAGACATGACCTATAGACACAATCATATCTAGGTCATGTTTGTTGAAGCGTCATGTTTTACATGGTTTTGATTGATAAATTGTACATGACCTAAAGCACGATCGTGATGGACAATGCGTTGGCCCAAAACATAGAGTTTTTTTATGCTCATTATATAAGCAGAAGAGGACATGATAAAAAAAAAAAAAAAGACACATTTTTCTAAGTTATTCTAGGGTTTGAGAGAAAGATAAGACTTAACTACTTTTCCATATCTCAAGAAATTGAAGTTTTCTTTGCTCTAATTGATTTCCTTGATGATGCATGTTTATACATCATTAAAGAATTCAATTTCCAATATGAGTAGTGCTTAATTTTCCTTCATATCTTGACTTGTGGAACCTAAGTTTATTATGCAACTGGATTTCTAGTTTATTATTCAATGAATTCTTATATTTCATGATTCATACATGTGCTCTTAATGTTTTGATTAAGTTAATATTTTTAAGGTATTTTTCTATCTATTTCATATTATACATTAAGATTGAGAAATTAAATGTATAATTAGATTTTGCAAGTTTGTAGAGAATTGATATAATCTTAGAGATAAGATACATAATTCTTTTGGATTTAATTAAATTGGTTATGGGAATTTATTGACTTTTTAATGCAGTCTTTGAATTATGCTATTATGAGGAGTTTTAAATAGGTAATTTCAAGATTAGGCTTTAATGAGCTTGACAAAGTTATTAAATTAAATTCAGAATTCCCCAATCAATGAAATTTAAGAAGGATTTGAATACTTTTTGTTAATGTTACATAATAACTCCTAGGGTAAACAAAGTCAAGATACTAGTTTTACATTGCTTTGCTTTTCAGTCTTTTAATAAAGTCATAGTTCTTTAGTTAATATTTTGTTATAGTTTTTACATCAATCAATCTCTACAATTTACTAGTTAGATAATAAGGTATAGGTTAGTATTAGTACTCATAATCCCTATAGGATGATATTCATATTTAATATACTATATTACAAAATTTGATAGGTGCACTTGCCTTCCATCAAGTTTTTAGCGCCGTTGCCAAAATTTTGATATTAAGAACACTAATCACTTTATTAATTTAACCATTTTTTTTAGTTTCCTATTTCTTGTTTTATTTCCCTTTGTAGTGCATGACTAGAAATAATCCATCAGACATGCTGATTTTTTATTCAAAAATTAAAAGGATAGCTAGGCGATTGTAAAGAATAGTTTGGTAAACAATGGAGAAACTAAATCAAGGATCTCCTCTAAGAATTAAGATAGAAGAGAAAGAGGCTAAGTTGGAAATCATGCATGATGAAAACCAAAACCAAGAGCGGACTATGTCTGATGACTCTAATTCCTCTTTAGTTGGAGCCAATTCAAGTATAGTTAAGTTGCCAATAGCTTTCAAATTCAACCTCATATTATACAAATGGTGTAGTAGTTCATCCAGTTTGATGGATTATAAGATGAGGACCCCAATGCTCACATATCTAACTTTCTAAAGATTTGTGACACTTTTAAGATCAATGGAGCTTTCAAATGATGTGATAAAATTGCGACTCTTTTCCCTTTTGCTAAGAGGTCAAGCAAAATAGTGGCTAAATTCACTCCCAAGAGGATTTGTCACTACTTAGGATGATATGACTGAAAAGTTACTAGGAAAATACTCTCCACCTACAAAAACCACCAAACTCCAAAAGGACATATCATCTTATGCTCAACTAGAGGCTAAGACCTTATATGACACATAGGAGAGGTATAGGGAGTTATTGAGGAGATGCCCACATCATAGCCAACTAAGTTGGAGGCAGACTCATATTTTCTACGATTGTTTGAATCAATCAACAAGGTAAATAATAAATGCCGTTGTAGCAGGAATATTGAACACTAAGACACCTGAAGAGGTTCAATCCTTGATTGAGGACATGTAAACCCTAGAAAATTCCAAATCAAGAAGTAGTATGAAGAAAAATCTCATAGAAATACGTTAGAAAGTAGATAAGAAAATTTGACTACAAAATTAGATTTACTTTGTGATACATAAACCAAGTAACATACCCAAATCTAAGAAATTCAAAACCTAGCCAAGCCCCAACAATAGGACCTCGTGCTAGGAACACTAAACTTGAATTTAGATGTTCAAAAAGCCTAAATTCAATTCCAAAATTCTTAGAAACAACCATCAACATTAGGAATTCCTTTGGAACCAAGAACAACCATTGTCAAGCTTGAAAAAAAAAAAAAAACCTAAGATTCAATCTGAATGAAATCAAAACTTAAATGATAATGAACTACCCCATAGTTAGCCTAAAGAAGTCTGAAATTTTAATCAAAACCAATTCTATAAAACAATCAAATTATGCAAAACAAAAATTGGAAAACATGATCCCTAATAGTTCCTACTAGTGGAGTGTCAAGGAAAACGGACATGGCCACATTTGAACCATCAAATTCCCTAATCTTTGACTTGGAATCTCCCCCATCTAAGCCCTAACTAAAGCCTAATTAACCATAAGAAAACAAAGAAAAATTGCAACCTAAAGCAAGCACCAATCTGCCCTTGCTCCATGTAAACTATTAGTTAGATAACTAAGAGATCAAATGGAGATGTAACGTGAATTATTCTAACCAAATGACATAGCAGATATGCTATGGGATCTTAAGGGAGACAAACTTGATGCCTAATCACCCTACATGGCAAATATGCTCCCCATGATGTGACCTTTTATCTAATGGACAACATTATTGACTACTAACACATGTTAAAGACCAAATGAAAATTCCTAACCAAATCAACTACCAAATCTTTTGATTTTACACCCTCAAACCCCCCTCATGTGGCCCCTCTATCTAAAGAAAGATCTACTCAAACATCCCCAAGCAAAGCCCTATAACACCCATAAACACTTATGAAAAAGCGCACCAAGATTTCCCCAAAAACAGCAATGTTTTAGCTACTTTCTCTAAGCTTTTCCTTCTAATTTGAAACCTTTGGACTTCTACATAAAATCCTTAGCATTCTCAAGCATTAATATAAGAAAACCACTCCCATGAACCACCTAAAAACCCCTAACTAAAAGCTCAAAAATTGCATCCTTAGGGAGAGACCTAAACGGCCCCTTGTTCTTCCTAAATGCACCTTCACTGTAACCACCTATGAATCACACACCAAACGACCTCCAACCAAGCTCATTTTTTGTATTACTTACAACACCTAAGACGCTATTGGGAAAGTTGAAGAAACTAGGAAAATTGGAGCCCAAAGCCACTTCAAGAAGTAAGAAAATAAAGGAGAAGTCCAATTGCTTGCTTGGTGATATTCGCTTTTAAGATCCACTTTAGAGAATACTTGTGCACAATTCAGCTCATCCAACATATCATCAAGTCTAAGAATGGGATACTTGTATTTGATGGTAATTTTGTTGATAGCTCTACTGTTAATGCACAATCTCTATGTGTCATCTTTCTTTAGAACAAGAAGTACATGAATAGCACAAGACTAGTACATTCTTTAATAAAACCCCTTTCTATTAGCTCATCTACCTATTGCTTCAATTCTCTAGCTTCTTCAGATTCATGCAATATGTATGCCGATTTGGTTAGACTAATCTAAGCTGAAAATCAATGGCATGCTCAATGCCTCTCACTAGTGGTAATCCATAAGGTAACTCTTCTGGGAATAAATCCTTGTACCCATCTAGCATTGGATCACAACTAGGGGTAACTATTCTCGTCCATCAACTTCCAACATATATTTCATATGTAATATATACGCTAGTCTCTCTTCCTAAATTGTCTCTTCCAGTTCATGTTATCCCACAAACAAGGTCTTCTTTTTAACAATTTTATTGATTTGTCTCTATGCTTCTTGTACTTCAACAGGGGACATGGGATTCAATACAATGTGCTTGCCATCCTTCTAAAACACATAGGCATTCTTAAACCTATCATTCAACACCCTCCTATCATATAACCAAGGTCTACCAAGTAGTATGTGTGATGCATACATAGGAAGAATATCATAGACTATCTCATCATGGTATCACTCCCCTATGCTGAATGGAACCTTAGCCCTTTGAGTAGCGTGTAGACTCCTTTGTTCACTTAACCTTTGTAGTTTATATGGCTTAGGGTATGGGGTAGTGACTAATTTCAATTTATTAACTAGTGAAGCAATCACTACATTAGTGCAACTACCATCATCAATGATAAGAGCATAGTGGTTACCTTAGACCTTGCAAGAAATATGAAATAGGTTCTCCGTCTATTCTTCTTCATTAGTAAGAAAGGTAATCATCACACTGCGCAACACATTGATAGCTAAATACTAATCATTCCCCTTATCCTCTAGCACCTCATCATCTACATCTCCATAATACTTATCTAATACTAATGACAAATCTGAAGGTTCATGCATCTCTTCCTCATCATTCTCACTCTCCATCTCCATAGCAATCATCACCCTTCAGTTAGGACATTGAGCAGCTATATGTCTAAAACCTAAACATTTGAAGCATTTAACCTAGCGATTCTTTCCTCCTGATGAACCGGTTGTCATCTATTTATTCCCATTCTAAGCAACCGCTTCTCCCTTTCTAGCAAATTTCTTCTTCCCTCTAACGAATGGAATAACAACATTTTTTTTCCACATTTTTACCATATCCCCCTTCATCAACATGCTTACTGTCTAACCCATATAGTTTATTAGAGGATTTATACGTATTACTCGCCACTCTATAAGGATTAAAATGCCTTTGTCTCTTAACTTTCAAAGCCAACTAAATGGCCACATCAAGTGTGTGATATCACTGTAGCTCTATAGTACAAGTGATCTCATACTTTAGATTAGACACAAATCGTGCCATCGAATCATTAGTTTCTTAAACTCTTAGACATACTTATCTACAATTTTACCTCCTTATCTCAATGTTTAGAGACATATGAATAGTTCTTGTCTATAATGCACTGGTATAAACCTCTTCCTCCTAACTCATTTAATCTCCTACCAAGTATGTATTTCAGCATCTCCATCTCTCCTCTTACTAGCTACAATGTTCTTCCACCATAAGGCAGCATACCCTATAAACTCAACTACTGCTAAACGTACTTGATTATTGTCATTGATCTCATAACATTCAAAAAGTCCTTCCACCTTATCCTCCTAATCAAGATAATCCTCTACAAATCCCCATCTAGCAAACAAAGGCATCTATAATTTCACATATTCTAAACCTCAAGGTTGTTTGAACTCACGGTTAGGATAGAATTCATCCTTAAAATTATCATCTCTTTCTTCTTGGTAAGCATGATAATCTCCTCCAACTCACCTTCCCCTACTTCCTCCTAATGTTCCTTCCCTATGTACATCATTAATGGCTACCTAAGGTAGGGATGCTTGTGGATTTACCACTAGTTATTGGAGTATTGTCATTTAATCAACCCACATTGCTAGATTAGCAGTAATGGTAGTTAAATCTTGTAAATGTTCTTCCAAATTTCTCTTGCCACCTGTAGCACAACATCCCTGACTTCCTCCTCCAACTTGACTGTTGGCTTCATTCCTAATTCCTCCATTCACACAATCATTTGACATACTTTGCTAAATTGTAGTCTCAATACAAGAATTCCTAACTCACGATCACACACACACACACCGCAACACAACCATAGCGTCAACCCTCGTTCAATTCCCAAATCACAATCATGTAATCATAATATAATTTAAATTCTCAATCTTTGTTCAATTTTAATTCAAATCCAATCAACCCACGATGCAATTTACAATATAAACCCTAATTTCAAATCACTATCAAACAACCACGTTGCAATCCTTATTTCTCAACCCTCGCTTTAATACCAAATTATGATGTGCCTAATCTTACTATAGAATCAAGTAATCACAACCCCAATCGATAATCACAATAAGTAATCTAAACAATTCAAACACAACAACAAAATAAAAACCTAAACCCTTACCAAATATTACGCATTAGCAAGAGGATAGTTTGAGCACGGATTTGTTGATATGATGCACAACAACCCTAATACCGTCACTTGCCACAATCCAAAGATTGATAAGAGTATGAGAGAAAAACTCAAGTTTTGTATTTTTGAAATATCAAGTTCTATCCCCTCTTTCCATTCCCAAAAGTATATAAAGAAAGAAAGGTTCTATTACAAGGAAAATTGGTTCAAAACAACATAAAGAAACTAGCCTAAATTGTAAGCCATCAGCATTGAGGAGGTTAGACCACCGACGATTGGGATTTACACCATCAACCTTTATGGCCAACCTTTTTTCCTACACCACCTGTTCTTTAAGGTAAGCTACCAGCTTTTAAGGGCAACGTTCCATGCTTGCTTAAGTCATCAGTTGTTGTCCTGAAGCAATGACAAGTGTATTTGATTGAAGGTAAAACAATCATGCCAAATGAATGAAAAAAACTAGATGATTCTCCCCGGGTTCAATATGATCAAGTAGAACTCTCAATGTAAGGTCCTATAGTCCTTTGGTTCTAGCTTAAGTAAATAGTCCCATAATTGGAATGGTTTGATTCCCATCAATCTATAGATTGAAAAGATTTAGATTTGAGCTAGCAACAAACTTTTCTAATATACATTCTTTACTAACAGATGAAAATACTTTTTTATTAATAAATAGAAATTGTGTTAAAAACTTAAAATCTTTTTGACAGAATAGTAAACTCAATCAAATAGATTATTTTATATTTATAATTTTACTCTGTTTTTTTTATTGTTTAGATTCTATATCTTTGTAAGAGAAATAGTAATATTTTTCAAGTGGTTTTTTATCATAATTTAGAAAATCTTATGCCTTTCATTCATCTGATAAGTAGTTATTTGAAACTCAAGACTCCTAAAATTAAAGAGATTTTATCCATCTTGTTCCATTGCATGCAAGATGCTTAGGATATGATTTAAAATAATGCATGTAGGGAGAATTGTGAACATGCTAGTAAAACTCTTCTTTAGTTCCATCCATTGCACATGCTTGATAGCATTTGTCTGACTTCATCGAAAATTATCCAAATGATGTTCTAACTTTACATTTAGTATGCTTTACCTTTAAGGCTACAGGTGTTAGCTTTTACTTAAGCTAAAACTCCTTCGTTGAAATAGATAGTTGATCTTTGAATTTTCTTAGTAAACATCATTTAGATCAATTATGATGCAACTACTTAGATAAGAAACACTCGCAAGTCACAAAGGGGTGAATTAGCCCTAGATGTAGTAGTTGAAAAATGTATGTGCAAAAGGAGTGGCGATGCATGGAGGATTGTCCTTGATTCCTATCTCCCCGTGCTTCACTTAATTAACGCTAGATGATCAATACCACATGCCATATAATAGGTCCAGGAGTTGTTGGGAATCTCTTCTGTTTTTTTATCAAACAATGCAGGTATTATACTATACCATTTTATTCAATTAATCTTAATCTTTTATTAACCTAATTATTAGGAACTTGTCAATGCATTATGTTCCTTAAAATAGATTTATACACTAAATGTTAAGAATGTGCTAAAGAAATGTGGTTATGTGGTTGTAAAGTAAGCCCCAACCCATTAGTAAACCATCCATTCCAGCCTTATCTAGCTATCAATTGACAAGGCTACAATCTATAACTTCAATCTTCAAATTCTTGTAGTGAGATTCTTTGTTATGTTCTATTTTTCAATGTTAATTGGATTGATCTACCACTTACTTGCAATTGCTTTTAAATTATTAACGCATTACTTTACTTTGTAGATATTAGAGCTTAGCAATGTATCTGATAGCATTGGCATGCATATTTTGATGAGATGTAGGATTCGTTCATTCACCAAATTCATCTAACGGTGATGATAATGAAAGTAGTGAAGATAATAATGATAGCGATGTTGATGATGAAAGCAATGATGAGGAAGGTTGATGCGAGAAACAGGGTGTTAGATAAGTTCATTTAATGTTTAATCTTAAATGTAATGAAGTTTGAACTTCTTGATCATATTTAGATTTTTTTTTTTAAGTTATAGTTTAGGATATTTTTCCCAAATTGTGTTGATGTGAAAGCATCATTTTATTAGGTCCATTTGATGTAAGATATGTGAGAAATAAATGTTGATGTTTATGGTATTTTAGTATATGTAATTGTGCATAAACTAAACAGGTATATCTTGGCAAATATGAGGATTGTGAAAGCAAGTCGAAATCTATATCATTAGAATAACCACATTTAAATGTTGCAAAGTTGGCTTGACAGCGATGTTTTAACATCGCTAATATACTTTTTACAATGTTGAAACGTCACTAGTAGGTTAACTTAAATAACATTTAAATGTTGGAAATAGTTTAACATAGACAACGTTTAAATGTCATAAATAGTTTAACTTACTCAACGTTTAAGCATTGCAAATGTTACTCTTTTACCGCTCTTATAATCTCTTTTAATTTATGTAATTGTAGTTTTATTACATTTAAACATTGCATAAAATTACTTTTAGTTATGTGTAAACGTTGTCAATGTTACCCTTTTACCAAGTTCAAACGTTGCAAATGTTACTCATTTACCATGCTTTTTGTGTTCATTAATTTTTTAATTGTGGTTTCACAACGTTTAAACATTGCGTATAATTACTTTTAGTTATGTGTAAACATCACTAATGTTACTCTTTTACTACATTTAAACATCGCAAATGTTACTCATTTATCACGCTTTTTGTATCCATTAATTTTTTAATTGTGGTTTTACTATGTTTAAACATTACTTATTACCTATTTTTAGCTACATTTAAGCATCATCCAATATAACACATTTATCTATGCTTCTACTTTTAGTGATGTTAATTTTATTAATGTTACAGATATTTTTTGCAACAGACCTTTGGTGACGTATATTAGCAATGATTATTAAATGTGACTAAATCTTTTTGGCGACTTTTATTTCATGTTTAGCAACATTTATTAAACTTCTCCTAATATTGAATTTGTTGTAGTAGTATCTTCTTATCAAAGCCTATTTGATAAAATTTGTTTAAATGAAATTTTTGGGAAGTTAAAACATCTGTGATAGCTTAGTTGGTACCATTGTAAACTTCAAGGGTAAATCGTAAGAAGTAGATAAAGTAAGACTAACTCTACAAAATATGGGAATTCGACCTAAATTGCATCTTCAAAGGGGGATAAGGTGGATAATGAGACTAAAAATGCATTTTTTACTAACACCTAATCTAGTAAGAGAAGTGTGTTGTGTAATAAAGGACATAAAACTTCCCGATGGATATGCCTCTAATATTTCTACATGCTTGGGGTGTTTGAGGCAACCTTAAAGGAGTTATAAACCTATGGTTGCCATGTATTGCTTAAAAGGATTTTTCCCATTATACTGCATTGATCTTTTAGAGATGAAATATGTAGGGTAATAAGTAAGATGTCAAGATTTTTTAGAGAGCTCTGTGATAAAGAGTTGAAAGTAGAGGCTCTATAGTCTTTAGAGAAGAGCAATGCTTTGACATGGTAAATTAGAAATGGTTTTTCCACTCACTTTTTCTGTTGTCATGATTCATCTAGCAGTACATCTACCAAGAGAAGCACATATTTGCTGTCTAGTGCAATACAGATGGATATACCCAATTGAGCTGTACTTAGGGGTTTTGAAAGGGTATGTTAGAAATGAATCTCACCCTAAGGATTTTATTGCCAAGGCCTATGTAGTATGCAAAAGTTTAACATTTTGCTCTATGTATTTTGGATACATGGATTCAAGCTTTAATAGGCCTCGTAGGTAATGGGATGATCTTAAGCTTCCTAAAGTAAGCTTTCACATTTTCTTGCAACTAGTGCTTTTGATGGGCAGTTGTACATATGCTAAGGTCAATGAAGAGATCAATAAGATGCATAGTTATGTGTTGAACAATTCTAAGGAGGTCTATCTATACAATCAGTAAGTGTTCCTTTTTAATTTAAGCCTTTTTATGAAAGAAATGAAATTTTTTCATACATTTTTTAAATAATTAGGGAATTTGAGGAAGAGTTACAAGAACATTATAGACAAACTAATGTATAGCAACTTATAATGGAGAAATTTCTAGCATAGTTTAAAACTAAAGTAAGTGCATCTAATCAGCTAATTAACTTAAGTTTCCACGCATAAGGATTTCAAAATCCAAGTTAACTTGTTTATTTTTACATAGATTGTATTTGCTAAATCTACAAGTATAATCCAAAAATCTTATGACTTAGACACCCTTTCACGGAGCCTATAAAAGCGTGTCTAAATTTCTTAGGGTTATGTAGTAAATAGGGTGAAATTCATTATAGAAGGTTAAGAGGTAGGTCTATAATCACAAATTAGTGGTATTATTGTCTTAGGTAGGCACGATGGAAACACCATCACATTTTATGGGGTGATAACTAGCATTATATAGTAGAACTACACTCATAGTTGGCATGTGTTCCTCTTTAAGTGCAAATGATATGACATGTATTGGGATAAACTTAAGTTAATTAATGGTGATATAGTTATAATTAATACCATTCGAACAAGGTATGAAAAAGATCCCTAAATTTTCATTAATTAGGCCTAATAGGTTATTTATTTATTTATTTAAAAGATCCAAAGAAGTCTATTGGTGATTGGAAGGTGATCTAGGAGGTTTATCATCACTATTTTTTCCATCGAGAATTATTTCAACCACATGATAGTAATGATCATGAGATTATTGACCAACCATGATTAGATGAGCCACTACAACAATAGAGAGGTGGTAGAATGATCTAGGTAAACAACGTTTTTATTGATTTTGTTCAATTAGATCACGTTCCAAAACTAGAAGAAAGTCTACCTTTAGCTAATATGAATTGTAGTGATGACTATTGTACTAGTAGTAGTGATGAAGAAGAGTAAATACTATAAGGTTATGTTATTAAATCTTTATGTAATATTCATTCTTTGATCTTATGGTCTTTTTCTATTAGATTTCTCTACACAAAAATCCTTTTACGTAGTTTATCCTTTACTTATTCTATCAATGTTGTTTTATGTAGTGTGGATGTTCCAAGGCTTGATCTTACAGGAGATGATCTTGCTGATTAGTTTACGGCTGATGCTATTTAGGAGCACCTCAATTATCAAGATCCTCCAAAGTCATCAGATACATTATAGGATGAAGTAGGCGATGAGTAGCATGATGATCCTTTTGATGTATAGCATAAGGATCCTTCTTATGAGAATGCACAAAAGGATAATACATTAGAGCACGAGCAAGAGCCTAAGCATAGGGTTGTCTATAAAGGCACTCGTTACAAGCAAATTAAGTAGAGCATGGGTCATAATCCCATTTTAGAGTTTCATGACATTTATAATGCTCCACTAGGAGATAATGCACAAATTTTATTCTTGGAGTTCACTTTAGCACATCATCACTCTTCTCTATTATGCTATTCTAAAGTTAGAGGTAAAGCTTGGTCAAAAGTGCCACTAGAGTTATGATGGAGGGTGACAAACATGGTAGTGGTGAATTCTTTCCTTGTTACTCTTTATCTTATTTCACATTATGATGTAAAACAAAGGTGATGAGAATCAACTCGCATTTAAGAGGACAAAACTAAAATCCTAAGATCCATTGCAAGATATTAGAGGCCTAATGACCCGAGCTAGACCTAAGAGGATGAACAAAGCCTTACAAGGACTAATCATGGACATACAAGCTAAAGAATCAAATTACACGAAAGGAGAACCAACACCTATCAATTTGATTTACATTTCCGTGGAGGGATGCAAGGATTTGGAAGCCGTATAGTAGATATATTTTTATTAGAAAAAAAGGAACAATTAATTCCGGTTTTTTGTTATTTGTTGTATTTTCTTAGTTTGTACTTTAGTATAATTGGTTAGATGCTTCGATCCATAGAAGATAAGGCTGCATGCTTTGTTAAGCAACTTAAGTTTTTTATTTTTAGTTGTGTGATACCCTTATATGACCAAGTAGGGGGACGGTAAAGAGGATCATCATTATTTGAAATATTGAAAACACATCTTTTCTTTGAAAAGAAAAACCTTCTCTTGTTCGTTGTGAAAGAACTCCTTAGATTTTCTTCAACTGAAATTGTTTAAGGAAAATTCTCTTGATAACTTAGGTTTCAGTCAATAGGTGTAACTAAGGTCTTGTTCCTTTCTACTTGTTCGAGATGTTCTTAGGGATTTGATTTCAATTGCGATCACCGGGTTCTAAGTTTAACATACTTAGGGTTTGCGCATCATTTGGTATCAGAGCCTTGGCTTCTTAAATCAAGTAACCTTTATCTTTGTTTAATTGTTTGCTGTTTCAATTCTATATGTGTTGTTCATATCCTAGAAATCATAGATAAAAGAAAAATTGATTCTATCATAAGAAAACTTTTAGTGACTGACAACAACTAGTGCTATCTTAGTTCATTGAAATTCAATTGTGATTCGTTCTTGTTCTTTCTTTGAAGAATTCATATATATATATAAAAGAAAAGTTCATACTCGGCCATAAAGAAGATCCAATTGCCGAAAATCATAAAAGAAATCTTTTTTTTGACAAGTCACAAATCAATTGTCACAATATACTTTCCAATTCCATCTGTAACACATATCTTTGTCTTTCTAATTTTGTATTTGAATTGCATTTATACTCATTAACATATTCGGTGCAAATTGTGATTCCTTCAAATTGCGTGATAGGGATTGCTTTGACTTGTGTTTCCAAATTGGTAGTGAGTGCTTGTTCATATCCATTAGAATTGCAATTATTCTCCATTGTACCGTGACTTAGAATCGACAAGTGATCAATAGGTTTTGACTTAGTGATGGCATTGAGAAGTTTTCCAATCCAAGTTCATAGCAAAGAATTATAAGAGCGGGTTGTGAGGACATTCTTGTTGAGAGATAAACACGAGTAGATTGTGAGAGTATTAGTACTTGAGAGTAATACATGAGTGAATTGTGAGAAACCTATTTTAATTATATTACTAAATTATTTTCTTGACTGTAGAGATTTGTTAGGACAAAACACAACTGGGGGGGAGAATTGAGGAGGTCAGAATAGGGTGATGTTTGAGGCATTGATGGGGAAGATGAAAAAGATCTTGAGTGGTGAGCTTGAACAAATCCATGAAAGGATGGATAAAATGGAAAGGACTAAAGAATCATCTAGCAGTACTACTGTCAGGTGAGGCATGGGTAGACTAATGAGAGGAGGAATTAGGATAAAAGAAGGTGAGGAATCTAATTCTGGTGAATACAATTACGTGAGGGAGAGAGGGAACACCTAGACGTGAGACAGTAACTTGGGGAGTATTAAGATGAAGATACCCTCGTTTTAGGGGAAGAATGATCCAGAGTTATATTTGGAGTGAGAGAGGAAGATCAATCATGTCTTTAAATGCCATAACTATACTGAAGAGAAGAAAATCAAATTGGCTGCAGTTGAGTTCACAAACTATGCTAGTGTGTAGTGAGATTAGTTAGTGCGTAATAGGTGTAAATATGGAGAGCAGCCTGGTAGTACTTGGGAAGAGATGGAAACTATAATGCAGAAGCGGTTTATCCCTAGTCATTACCATAGGGATTTACTTAGGAAGTTGTAGAGATTGACACAAGGATCCAAGAGTGTAGAGGACTACTATAAGGAAATGGAAATAGCCATGATTAGGGCCAGAGTAAAGGAGGATGATGAGGCAACTATGGCTAAGATTCATTAATGGGTTGAACCGAAAGATTGCTAATGTGTTAAACTTACACCATTATTTAGATATGGAAGAATTATTGCATAGGGCGATCAAAGTAGAGTGACAATTGAAATATAAGAGTAATCAAAGGTCTAAGGTGGCTTCCAACTCTTCATGGAAGTCTAATTGGAAGAAGAACTCTACGAATTCGAAGCCAAAAGAGGACATGGAGGCTAAGAGTCTAGTTATTGCATTTAAAGGTAAAATTGACACTAAACCCTCTCCTAGAATTAGAGATACTAAATGTTTTAGGTGTTAGGGGTTTAGACATATTGCATCTCAATGTCCGAATCAAAGGGCTATGACTATTCATGACATTGGAGATGTGGAGAGCGTTAGCTTAGAGGAGGATGATGTGCCACCATCAAAGGAGTATGAGGACGTTGATTTGGAGGGAGCCTTGAGTAGAGAGTTATATGTCACTAGGTGGGTAATTATTGTACAACCGTAGGAGGATGGTGAGGGGATCCAATGTGAACTTATATTTCATACATGGTGTTAAGAACAAAACAAGGTGTATACTTTGATAATCGATAGTGGTAGTTACACTAACGTTGCTAGAACTTTATTGTTTTATAAGATGCAGTTGAAAGCTATAAAATATCCAAGGCCATATCGACTACAATGGTTGAATGAGTGTGGGGAAGTGAAGGTGACCAAGCAAGTTGTTATAGCCTTCTCCATAGGGAGTTATAAAGATGAAGTGATGTATGATGTGGTTCCTATGTAGGCTAGTCACCTATTGCTTGGGCGACCATGGCAATTTGATAGGAAGGTGACATACGATGGGCACAAGAACTAATATTCTTTTGTTCTAAACAAAAGGAAGGTGGTTCTAACTCCCTAGAAACCATGGGAAGCTTGTAAGGATCAAGTGAGGATTGCTAAAGAATTCCGAGAGAAACACGTGAGCGTGTGAGAGAAGAGTGAGAAGAAAGAAAAAAGTGAGAAACAAACACTGGTGAGCATTGAGGGAAAACATTCTGAAACATAGAGAGGAGAGAACATGGTGAGAAAAAGTAAGGTCAAAAGTGTAATGTCAGCAAAGAAATAACTATTTGTACTTATGCACAAGGATTTATCTTTTACTAATACTGACCTTAACCCTTTATTGCCTAGTGTGGTTATGTCTTTATTGTAGGAATATGAAGACTTGTTTCCTGAGGAGGAACTATAAGGTCTACCTCCACTACGAGGGATTGAGCACCAAATTGATTTCATGCCATGCATAACTATTCCTAATCAACCAACATATCAAACTAATCTTGAGGAGGCTAAGGAAATTTAGAGGTAAGTTGATGCATTGGTGGAGAAGGGATTTGTTAGAGAAAGCCCTAGCCTATGTTTAGTTCTTGTCATCCTAATCCTAAAGAAGGATGGAATGTGGCACATGTGTGTTGATTGCCGGCAATTAACAAAATAACAATTAAGTATAGGCATCTTATGCTTGGGCTAGATGACATGCTTGATGAATTGCATGGTGCACATTTATTTTCTAAAATTGACTTAAAGAATGGTTACTATCAAATTCGTATGAAAGAAGGGGATGAATGGAAAACAACATTTAAAACTAAGCATGGATTATATGAATGGATGGTAATGCCTTTCGGGTTAATAAATGCACCTAGCACTTTCAAGAGATTAATGAATCATGTTCTATGGCATTTCATTGGAAAGTTTGTTATCGTCTATTTTGATGATATTTTAATTTATAATAGGACATTAGATGATCATTTGCAGCATCTATAATGTGTGTTTAACATTTTAAGGGAAAACTAATCATATGCCAATTTAAAGAAGTGCACTTTTTTATGGAAACTATGATTTTTCTTGGTTTTGTTGTAGCTGTAGGTGAAATAGCTGTGGACGAAGAGAAGGTGAAGGCAATTTGGGAGTAGCCCACACCAAAGAACGCCAATGAAGTCAGGAGCTTCCCTAGATTAGCTAGCTTTTATAGGCAGTTCATGAGGGATTTTAGCTTCATTACTGCTCCTTTAAATGATCTTGTCAAGAAGAATGCCAAATTCAGATGGACTGAAGTGCATGAGCAGGCATTCCAAACTATGAAAGGGTATTGGTGGTGTGTTAATGCAGGATTCCAAACCAATAGCCTACTTTAGTGAGCAACTCAATGGTGTTGCCTTAAATTACCTTGTGTATGATAAGGAGTTGTATGGCCTAGTGAGGAAATTGCAAATGTTGCAGCATTATTTATGGCCTAAGGAGTTCATCATTCATTCTGATCATGAGAGTTTGAAGTATCTGAAGACACAAGGGAAGTTGAATAAGAGGCATGCTAAGTGGTTGGAGTTCATTGAGACATTTCCATACGTCATCAAATATAAGCAGGGTAAGGAAAACGTGGTCCCTAATGCCCTATCTAGAAGGTATTCTCTATTGACTTCTTTATGTACTAAAGACTTGCATGAACATTATGTTGACTTCTATCAAATTTGAGTTACTTGTGTTGAATCTGGGTATGCAAACTTTTATAGGCATGGGGGGTATTTATTTAAGAAGGATAGATTATGTGTGCCAAAAAGTTCCATACGTGAATTGTTGATGAGGGAGATCTAATGGGACATGTTGGTGTTAAGAAAACTTTAAACATTTTGCATGAACATTTTTGTCAGCCTAAGATGAAACAAGATGTGTAAACTATGTATGATAAATGCATTACATGTAGAAAGGCTAAGTCTAGAGTAATGCCCCATAGGGAATATCTTCCATTACCTATGCCTAATCAACCTTGGACTGATATCTCTATAGATTTCATATTAGATTTACCATGATCTCAAAGTGGCAAAGATAGCATATTCATTGTTGTCGATAGGTTTAGTAACATGGCTCATTTTATTGCCTGTTCGAAAACTAATGGCGCACGACATATCGCTGACTTGTTCTTTAGGAAGAATATACGATTACATAGCTTGCCTAACTCCATTGTAAGTGAGAAAGATGTGAAATTTTTTAGCCACTTTTGGTGTACTCTCTAGAATAGGCTAGGCACAAAGTTATTGTTTTCTAATGTGGCACATCCTTAAACTGACGGAAGTAGTCAATAGGACACTTTCAACATTATTGCATGTTGTGCTTGATAAAAACTTGAAACAATGGGAAACATGTTTACCTCATGTAGAATTTACATATAATAGGATAATACATTCCATTACATCATATTCTCCATTTGAGGTTGTGTACAATTTTAATCCCTTAACCCTTGACCCCATTGGATATATTGCCTTTACCTACTAATGAGTCTATTGATCTTGATGAAACAAAAAGGCAGAATTTGTTAAGGAATTACATACTCAGGTCCGAGCTAACATTGAGAAGAAAAACGAGCACTATGCTCATCAAGCCAATAAGGGATATATCAAAACCATGTTTCATCCAAGAGATTAGGTTTGGGTGCACTTACATAAGGAAAGATTTGCAGAAAAGTGGAAGTCCAAATTGCATCCAAGGGGTGATGGACCTCTCTAAGTCGTAGAGCATATCAATGACAACACTTACAAGATAGACTTACCAAGTCACTATGGTAATATAAGCACTACCCTTAATGTTTCTGATGTTACTCTTTATGATGCAGGTGATTTGAGGACGAATCTTTTCGAGGAAGGAGGGAATGATGACGATCAACTCGCATCCAAGAGGATGGAACCAAAATCCCAAGATCCATTGCAAGATATTGGAGGCTCAATGACCCGAGCTAGAGTTAAGAGGATGAACAATGCCTTACAAGGACTAGTCATGGACCTACAAGCTAAAGAATCAAATTACATGAAAGGAGAACCAACACCTATCAATTTCATTCACGTTTCCATAGAGGGATGCAAGGATTTGGAAGTCCTAGAATAGATATATTTTTATTAAACCAAAAAGGGAACAATTAATTCTGGTTTTTGTTATTTGTTTAGTTTGTACTTTAGTATAATTGGTTAGATGTTTCGGTCTATAGAAGATAAGGTTGCATGCTATGTTAGGCAACTTAGGTTTTTTTATTTTTGGTTATGTAATACCCTTATTTCACCGAGTACGGGGATGGCAAAGGGGATCATCATTATTTGAAATATTTAAAACACATCTTTTCTTTGAAAAGAAAAACCTTCTCTTGTTCTGTGCAAAAGAACTCCTTAGATTTTCTTCAATCGAAATTGCTTGGGGAAAATTCTTTTGATAACTTAGGTTTTAGTCAATAGGTGTGATTGGAGTCTAGTTCTATTCTACTTGTTCAAGACGTTCATAGGGATTTGATTTCAATTGCGATCGCCAAGTTGTAGGTTTAACATACCTAGGGTTTTCGCATCAAAAGGTTTGTCCTTCACCATTAAATTTTTTACATTCGTAAGAAAAGTTTGATCTTAACTTGGAAAATGATATACGGTGACCATTGATATTTCATAGGATTGCTTGTAGAACATATAGTAAGTTGTGACATCAACTAAAATAGAAGTATAAGGAATGTGGTGAGGGTGATAGAGCATGTAGAAAGTACTAAAGGGTTTGGTTCACTAGTTAGTTGATTAGGTCACTTTATGTGACTTTTTCGATAATGACCCCATCATAAGATAATTTAACTATTTAATACTTATTGTATGTGGCTATATATAAAAGTGTAATTATTTTCCTTTTCATTCAGAAGCTTTCTTCAGTCAACATTGTCAACTAAGAAAAGTTGTAATATAACCACATTGCCAACATGAAATCATTTAGGAATATTTTTAGCTTAGTAAGGTATGAAAAATTCATTTCTTTGTTCATCCCAATTTTAATTTTCTCCAATTACTTAGTTAAGAAGCTATAAAAATGGTGGCTCTAAAAGGTCTTGTTCGAATAGTTAATGAACTAGTTGTTTATGTAAAAATAGTTGAAGAGATGGTTGTGTATATTGGAATAGTTAGTGAGCAGGTTGTGATTACATATCAATCCCCTATTTTACTTAGCTCCTCGTGAGTAGTGTTTTTTTTTTTTTTTTAACTCATGTAAGTGAGAAAAAGAAATGGGTCGACATAGGTTAATTTAACTTGTCTCATTCCTTCTTCCTTGGTAAGTTACGGTGACCTAAATTTCATTAAGGGAAATCAAAGCATTTATTATTCTTAGATTTAGAGTGTAAAAGATCCCGCTAAATTAAGGCATATCGTGTGTATACATATATATATTTACTAAGGGATATTGTGCATATAATGGTAATTTCTATAAATTATCTCTCTCTCTTTTTTTGTGATAAATATTTTGCTTGCTTTATAGCTTAGATAAATTTAAGGTTATATTTAATTAAGTACTAAGTAAATTTTGCTACAAATAATCATTATTTGATTTGCTTTTTCTTGATTCCTATTTTTACATCAATTTAGTTTATAGAAGTGAAGAATATTATGGTGTTCACCTATTAATTAGAATTTCAGATTTTGTTTATTTTTAAAATTTTTCCTTGTATGCCTATCATAAGTCAAGACATGTGAACTCTTGATAGAATTTTTAACATAGCTAAAGGAATTACTCAAGAAACTAAATTTTTACATATTCACTATTTTTTGTTATATGTAATATCAACATGTACAACGAAGCATAATGGATGGATTTAATAGGGTAATTTTGTAGTCATGGATGATCAGTATCTACACATCTCAAATACTAGAGGTTCTTGCAAATATTGTAAGCAAGTATGCACTTTCAAACAAAATTAAAATAGTTTTTAGAGTTAATTGTTTCAGCTTCATATGTAATGCTAATTATAGGAAACATAATGAGCAGGTCGATTGACATGTCAACCCCATAACATAAAAAAAGTTTAATAACGAATCATTGAAATTACTCATATATCTCGTTACATTAGAAAAGTAACGATTATAAGAGTTGATTTAAGTTAGTTATACAATATTTTTCAATTCTTTCTTTTATGATATCGATTGGTGTTGATCTAAGTTAATGTGTACAATTTTGTTTAATTAACTTTATAAGAAGTAACATGAATATTATGTTACATATGACATTTTATCTAGCATATCTTGTTATTTTTATGTGGAGAGGAAGAACGAATGAAGCTTGTTGTGTAGAAAAGTATACAAAAGTATAGGTTGAGTATGGTAAACTTGTTTTTTCAATGATATTGTCTCATGTCTTTTTTACAAATTGAAGCTACCAACTTAAATTGCAGCAACATGTCAAACCACAATTGGCCTCCTAAAAAAAAAGGATCCCTATTTTCTAGTTCTTACTTAGGATAATATGATCATTTGTTTTCAAGATTATTATTTATATGTGGGGATTGATACAACTTATATCATGGTATTAACTTGTTTTATTACAAAATATTAGGGGTTAATAAAGATGGGGACATTTGAACACACTCATAAGAAAAGAAAAGGTGAATCAAGTGAATGGGTGAATTCCATAGCAGAAGATAAATGTATAAATTAGGTCTAATAAGATGATTTTTAGATCTTTTGTGTGGAAAAAAAAATCACATTTTGTGATAATTCTTGTAGTGAAATAAGTGATTTTGGGATACGAAAATTAGAAAAAACAGTGAACCTCATTAGGATTTACAAACTAATGTTGGTCAATCGATGCATGCTGAATATGTGACGATTTATTCGATGTACAGTTCCCCGTAATGAGTTGTGTAGCAACATTTAATTTTACCTAATCAGACGGTTTAAGGAAGGACAAGCAAATTCATATGTATTACGTATTCAGACGACTATTTGTTCGCATATATTTGCTTGTGGTTAAGGATAAGCTAGTATATGCTGCAAGGATCTCTATTCTCTCCGTTGACCTGCCTTTTCAAACTCATGGTTTAAACGCAGAATTGAGGGTTCATGGAACTCGCAGATTATATTGAATATTTAAATTATAACGTAGCAATATGAAAATATTAGAATAGAAGAGTTGGTACAGCCACTCCTATCAAAAGTTGGAGATTAGGTATTCCTTAAATAACCTTCACGTTCCAAAATAATATAAGAAACTAGTTTTTGAGTTTTCCCTCGTCAGAATGTTATCTTTTTTTATCAAGTTTCCAACTAATCAAATGTAGACAATTTTGTGGATTAAAAAGTAGGACAGTTGTGACGCTATCTAAAGCTAAATGGTTAGTTGCATGACCATGCATAATGTGTAAAATCATGAGCTAATTGCGATAAAATTACTTCGGGACATGGCTAATCTTGTTGACGCGTTATTGTATGTTGGCCATTTGAGTCCCATTCTATAGTGGAAGGCTAATTTTCCAATATTTTTTTTCTTTGTTATTGGTGGATATATATTGATTGGGCGTGTCTTTTACAAGACACGGCCGTGTAATGTGTCTAGAAGCTCCTAGAAACATACATGGTCTGATGCACGGCCAAAAGGCATGGCCGTGTGTTGTGTCAGGTAACTCCCAGAAACATACACGGTCATAAATATTGAGATATTTGTTCTGTAAATATGGTATGTATATTTTGTATTTTATTTTTCGGTAGAAGAGGATTTGTTTTTTTAGTTTGTAGGATTTGGTTACTTGGAAAAAATATAGAAAATATATCTTTCTGTTGTATATATATTTAGACATGAATTATGGAAAAGAGAAGGAGAGAAAAGAATCTTGTTGATTCTATGGTTTGTTAATTTTTTTCAATGTAGATAATGATGTCAAGGGTTAAGCTATCACTAGACAAGATAGTTGGTGTACTTTTTTTTTGGTTTATTTAGTTCTTTGTACAAAATACAAATATATATTTTTGAAATTTTGATCCCTTATACTAATTTATATTCTATTGTATAAATTCTTTTATTACTCACATATTGCATGGGCTCTTGATTGGTTTTACATTGTGTTGTGTTATAAAAAAAGAAGCTAATAAACTGTCAAAGTTTATGCACATCCCTCCATAATATTAAAAAGTATGGATATATTACCACATTGATGCTAAAACCTTATAATTATTACTAATAAATCATATATGGTAACTATTTGAGGGCTTTTAATTGAGTAGGAGTACATATATATATATTTAAAATTTATGCCAAGGTCAAATAATGTGTATTGAGAATATATATGGCTTATTTGTACATTACTAATGGTTTTCAGAATGGATTCGCAATTTACTCGTCATAACAAAAAGAATGTTGTATAGAATATATATTATATGTAATTATATGTCAATGTAACACATGTAATGGACGGAGAAAATTTATTCCCATTTTTCCTTAATTTAAGTCAACAAGCAAACAAAACTATTTATGGTCAATAAATATCCAAGACTTTACGATGCATCTATTGCCACTTAACTAATTAACTTGCTCAAAAGTAGATTGTTGTCCACGTTTTTCATATTAATATTTCTATAACTATTTCCTGCTAGCTTCTAGATGCGGCATCTTGGATGACAGAGACACATTTGGCCATGTCCAAAATGTATTAAACACAAATTATTCATATGCCAAGTTCAATTGTCTACCCATAAATATAGGCAAATTCACGATAAAACAAAACAAGTTAAAACAAACAGAAAAAGTTCAGATAAAAAAATACCGCTATAGTCATTGCCTGTGCTCCTTGATATTATTCCATAATGGCTACAATCAGCAATGTAATTGCAATATTACTGGTAATGAAGGTATCAATTAATACTACTTATGCATCGGGGCTTACATCATACTACTACAACAAAGTGTGTCGTCAAGCCTTGCCAACCATTAAGCGTGTCGTCGTCGTCGTGGCTGCCGTGATGAAGGAACGCCGAATGGGTGCCTTATTACTACGATTGCACTTCCATGACTGTTTTGTCAATGTAAACTACTTACTATAATAGATTGTGTACTTAATTTTGTACTATGCACATGCATGCTAATAACCTAAAGTAATGGAAATGCAGGGTTGTGACGCTTTTATTCTTCAGGATCAATCTTCCACCATTGATGGTGGAAAGAATGCACTTCCAAATCTAAATTCCGTCTGGGGTTTCCTCTGCCGACATTTTGGCTGTTGCAGCTTCTGATTCCGTCGTTGGGGTATGGTGCTAGTAACACTTCTCAGAATGAAAGCAGTTGTAGTTTTAGACGCATTGCCCAATATCTAGTGACACTTTTCGAAATAAAATCTCATATTTTGATTTATTTTAATTGTAATCACTGCTAAAAATTATGTAAAAAAAGTATAAAAATAAGCTAAACTCTTAAAAAAGCCATTTGCCTAAATTGAATTTCAGTTACACGTTAGTCCAATGATTTTAAGCACACAAATTCCCAAATCGTTGTGTCAAAGTCAAGTAATCACTTGTTGAATTGTGCGAATTAATTATATTGTAAATTATGTCATTATGCAGCTAGGAGGTCCACGGTGGGAAGTTCCGTTAAGGAAAAGAGACTCCACGACAACAAGCAAAGCCAAAGCCAACACTAACATCCCATCACTAGCACTTGACCTCCCTGACCTAATTAAATCTTTTTCCAAACAAGGATTTAACTTAAAGGACTTGATTGCCCTATATGGTGGTCACACAATAGGGTTTGCTAAGTGTGTTACGTTCAAGGATAAACTATACACTGAGACAAACATTGACCCAAGTTTCAAAACGAGCCTTAAGAACATATGTCCATAAACGGTTGGTGACAACAATCTTGCTAGTTTTGACTCAACCTCGATAAACTTTCACAACGTGAACTTCAAGGACATCCTATATAAAAAGGGAGTGCTTCACTTTGACCAGTAACTTTCATCTGGAAAAGTTGCGCATTTAGTGACGTTTTATACCTAAAGCATTTTGGTATGATTTTGTTAATTCAATGATCAAGATAGGGAATATCAAGCCCTTGACTGGATACAAAGAGCTTGATATGAAGTCCTTTGTAAAAAAGTGAGATATGAAGAAAAAAGATCAAGATGGTCAAGTTCGTTATAATTGTCGACAAGTCAACTATTGTGGTTCATTGTGCTAGGAATCTCCTGGCATGTATGAAATGTGAGATATGAAGTCCTTTTTTCCCCTATTTCGTGTCTCTCTTTAGGAATATAGAGTAAAGCTCTATGTGTATTGTATGTGACTCATTTAGTCTCTGCTAAGTGAATTATAAATCAAATATCAATTTAGTCTCTACTAAGTGAATTATAAACCAAATATCAATGTATGTAGTGTACCACTGGTGATAAAATAAAAGCACTCTTATTGAGTAACATGTCCTTTTGTATGATGACATTTTTGTTTATCAACCAATTTTTTCTCAAATGTAACTATATAGACCATGTTTTAATATAAAGGATTCTAAAATTTTATATCAACATTTTTAAGTCATTCACCTTTGAATAGCCTCTCTACGTTATCTTAAGAACTCAATATAATAAGGTAGATCCACCCTTTTTTTTCTAATGGGTGCAAGTAATAGCTTTTTAGCTAATTGTAAGTTAAAAAATGCCAATAATAATAACAACAACATCATTACCCAAGAATTTGTCCCTTCCAAAGCATCCCACATTATATATGTTTTAAAAAAGCAATCTTAATATCCTTTAAAATGATTTAGAATTTTTCTAATATGCATATGCTAATGGAAGCCTTATAGCAATGAATATATTTTTCAACCACTTTACCACTTTTATCCAACTTATATTTAATCCAATTCAATGAAAATTATTGATTTATCATTTGATATTGGAATTAAAGTGCATACATCATTTCTTTTAACTGATTTACTGCCTCTTGTATAGCTTCAATCTAATCATTATCTTTTAAAACTTACTCTATCATTTTAGGTTTCATATAAAATTGAAAAGAAAATTTATTTTCAATATTTATATAGCTTAATATTGTTGTCATACCACTCTATATAACACTGATTATTTGTTTTCCTTTTCTTTTTATTTAATGAAAACTTTTGAAATTTCAAGATGTAGAAGGATCCTTAATCTCTTTAGATTTTACTATATCTTCAACATTAGGCTCTACATTACTTTCTATCATTTAGTTTTGCAGTATATTTTACATTTGGTACATAGCTTGTAGTTTACTCTTTATCTCTTCTTAAGAATTCATAGTACCATAATCTTTTGAAATATTTTTGTTTAACAAAAAAATATCATCTTCAACACTAAAATTATTGTCTTTGATTTCGTCAAAAAACTTCACATTAATAGATAACTAACCCATTATCTTATATGTCTAACCATGTGAGTAAGACAAAAACAAAGAAACAATAACAAAATCAAAATGTGCATATACTAGTAAATAGTGATATCCAAGCCTATCATAAATGCTTATGCAAAACACGGATTCCATGCTAATGTATGTGGTATGCTTTGGTTCTAGATCCTAAATGAGTAGTACTTAGTAGCTTAATCAAGAATTAATTGAGCAAACAAAGAGCAATACAAAGCGGCTCAATTTGAGATAACCAAGAGCTTGATCTTCATCTTAAAAACCAAGTTAGTTAAACTAAGTACTTCTTATATATATACCAAGAATTAAGGTTCTAAAAAGAATTCCCTATAAGTCTTTATGTCATACCATAAATGAAACAATAAAATTTCCAAGCATATACATATCTAAGTAAACCAAGCAACTATGAGATAGCACATTCCCAAGAAAACTAAGAGATAACATATTATCAATCGAGCAAATATTCATAAAATTGGAAAATACTCATTGAAAAATCCCATATAAGATTCTACTTAAGTGTGATTTGATGAGAGTGAACTATCTAGGAAGCTAAAGACAATACAAGAATATACAAACTCTATCACTCCTTCCCAACAACATATGTTAGTAATAACAAGAAGACAAATACAAGTCTCAAAAGATAGCCAACCATATGTAACAACCAATAACAATAGAAATATGATCATCAATAATTCATAATTTTAACAAGACAATGGTTGTAAGATTCTCACTTGGGCAGCGCATCCTTCATAGCATAGATGGTAGCCACGGCAATAGCAAAGTTCTACCAAGTGATGTTGCGGAAAAGATCTCTACCAGGGATAGTTAATAAATTGGATTGATTTATCATATAGGTTTTGTATGGTTTTTAATTTTCTTCTAGCATTGACAATAAAAGAGATTTTGTTGCTTTTCCTTTGTAGAAGTTAGTATTCATTTTGTTTATACTAGCTTGTATGTATTTTAACTTGTGTCTTTTTATGAGTTAGTAACGATACTACATGTACACTTTAAGTTAATTAAGTCTATTATTTTGTATTTGTTTCTCTTCTTAAATTCTCTTAGCTCTACCTCAATATTCAAAACATGGGATTGTGAATCAAGTAAGCAGTTTTCATATCTCGATTTAAATTGCTTTGTTGAATATAGTATCAGAGTAATGTTAGGGCAAGATTGTTTACATTTGATGTTCTATATTTTCTTTCTTCTTTACTAGTTTACTTGAAGGAAAACCCTAATGTGAATGATGTCAACATGAATTTGGAAACTTTTTGCAATGATCCACTCTATTTATCAGGATCTAATATTCAAAGAACTATTATCACAAATGTAATGTTCAGCAAAACTAATTTTCTTAGTTGGAATTGGTCAATTAAACTCACACTTGGTGCAAAGGCCAAAGTAGGATTCATAGACAATTTCTCGTATGAAACTTGAACCTAATTCTGTAGATGAACAGTAGTGGATAAGGTGTGATTTTATGGTAAGATGTTAGATACTAAATTTGAAACCTAAAGATCTCTCCGAAGGCTTCATATATTCTATGTCTACTAAAGAGTTGTGGGAAGATATCTATGAAAGGTTTGACTTACTTAATGGACTGTTGTTGTTCCATTTGGTAAGTGAAATAATTAATTTCAAATAGGGTAGTAGAAGTGTGACATTGTGTTTTAACAAACTCAAGAGGCTTTGGGATGAATTGAGTAAGTTGTCTAAAATTCTACAATGTAATTGTTGAGCTATGGATCAATGTGAATGTGGTTTGGTTGAATAGTATTTGGAATTAGATAATAGAAATAAACTTGTTTAATTTCATATGGGACTAAATGATGTATTTAAGTATACACAAAATCATACTCTTGCCACTGAACCCCTATCATCAATGAACAGTGCTTATATCTTGTGTATCAAGTTGAAATTTAGAAACAAGTTATAGTTGGTAATTCTTTGAATGAAAATAATGTTGCTTTTCTTGTTAAGAATCAAAAGAGACATATGACAAATGAAAAAAGAGATAGAAAAGGAAAGAATTTTCGGAAATTTGTTGTGCACATTGTGAGAAAATAAAGTGTACTGTCTTAATTTGTTTTGAAATCATAAGATTTCCAAATTAGTATAATGGAGTTAGAGAAAAGAAAGGCAGTAAAGGTGTAGCTCTTGAGGAATGCGATTCAAATCTTATGTTGGAAACACCTTTAGAAGATCATATTAGACATGGCATGAAGTTGTTAACATGCTTTAAGGAAAGTAGATGGAATATAATGATTAGAACACTTTTGAAATGACCTTAGTGGATAATATTTCTACCTTTGCTTCTTTAAACTTCAATGTTAGCAACTTGTGCTCTTGGATTGTAGATCCATAATATATTTTATTTTATCTTTTTTTTTTCCCTTGGTTTGAAGATTTTCAAGCATCAAATTTAAGAATGCTGTAATACTCTATATCCATATGAGCTCCCAATCTATCGATCAATAGTGCTTGCAAAATAGGCATGGATGCAACTTTGAATAGTATGAGAACACCCATCTTCTTGTTATATTCTTTATAGCAAGAAGATATGTAGAACAAAAAAATCTTAGAGCTTATATTATATCAAAGTTTTCCACTATGTACTCAATACATAGCTTCTTAGAGAATTGAAGTCAAATTAAGAATTGAAGATAGTTATAAGGACCTTAAAATGAATTTTGCATGCAAAGTTAAGAATTGGAAAAATCAAATGAGAGAGTGGACAGTAAAAGGAAAAAGATTAACATCTGAATAATTCATAAAACAACTATCACACTTGTTTTATATAAAATATATATATTAAAATTTTATTAGTATTTATATACTATTTATACATAAAACGTGACATATAATACTTAATATATCTTTCCTTCATAATATTAAGTATCTAGTAATCAATTACCAAATGGTCAACTTTCCTAGTGATTATTTTGTAATTCGGTAGATTCCCTAATTTTCGTATAGTTGGTCTGGCAAGAATATTTATATTGGTGTGGGTAACTATTTCGTCCTCTTCTACACACTACTTACGATTGGAGAAAAACCAAAGCTTGGAATAGTTCAATAAAGTAGTGCCACATTATTGCTAGGGATGTCATAGGGTCAAGTTTGGGATTGGTTTTGGAAAATATGAACTCGAATCCAAGCCAACACCCTATAAGGTTTTGCAAAAGCCGAGATCAACCCTATAAGATTTTTATCGTCATACTCGTAACCCACCCAATAAGGGTATGTGTTACCCGAACCTACTCCACCCTACTCCATTTGCAATTTTTTTTTTCTTAAGTTGTTGGTGACTGGTGTTGATGATGCATGGGGAATGTTTTCTAAATTATACTGAGTAATTTGCCGACAAAAGAAGAACTGAAATGCTCAACTAAAAGGTTTTATAGAAGGCAATCACTAAGCACAACATGACAAGGAAGGTAGGAAGCAAATCTATGTACAATCAGCTTTAACAAAGGGTCTTAGTAATTTAGATTGCGTGAAATTAGGTTTTTTTGGATAATATTCATGAGTAAAAAGATCTTAGGCTAAGCAAAATATAAGAAGATAACTAAGCTTGACAATCGACATGGACAGTAGGAAAAAAATAAATAAATAACCTTAGGCTGCTTGCTTAGTGACAACGAGCAGAAGTACCCAAGTAATGTAAACAGTTGGGTTTAACAGCTCAAGAGTTGGTGTTGGTGTCGGTTAGTGAAGCTCCTGAGTAAATGCTTAGAAGGTAACTGACGACTCATGACTATGACTGATAAGATCATCGATTTCACGAGTTCGGCACGGTCATAATTGTTGACCACATGAATAGAACTGATTCAACTAAAGTGAAGGTGAAGATGACTCACATGATCATGATTGTATATGTTGACTCACATGATCTATAGATGTAAATTGATTAATTGAAGTTAAACCGCTAAAGGATGGAGAAGACAAACTGAGTTAAGGTTGAGGGGAGAGGAAGACTGATGACCGAATGACATCAATAGGATGCGAGGGATGGGAAGGAAGACGAAGAAAAGATGGACATCGACAAATTCAAAATTGAAAAAGGTGTTAGGGTAGCAAACGTGGTCTACTGGAGTGTTGTGCGGACTGGGAGTAGTCTTGTCATAGTCTCTAACCTCTAGCTCGACTCTTTAGTCTCTTTAACAATCACAAATAAATTGACAAGAGAAAAAAAAATGCAGGAGATTGAATATTTTAATATATTGATAGTATTAGCTAATGTATTATAACATATTTATAGCATTAGCTATAATATAAGTGTAATGACCCAGAACCTGAGCATTATGACCCATCACATGTCACTACTACAAGCAACATGCTAAGACTCTAAAACTCCATAATACTTCAAAACCTATTCATCTTCATTAACTATCATACTACTATAAACTTTAATAAAATAAATGACTCTCAAATGAGACATTATAATCCTCATTATTTAATAACAACAAAAATCTTAAGATAAACAAATATTTTCATGTACTATTTGAAATAACTAGGAATATGCTATTATCTCAATATTAATTCAACTAATAATATTCCAAATTACAAGTCTTCCTAATTTCCTTGCTCTTCATCCATATAGTAATAATGCTTTCTCCGATTTTCATCTATGTAATGTTCCACCAAGTTCCCATTCTTATCATACTCTACTTGCTTGTAATTCTCACCTTCAACTAAAAAATATAGGAAGGGAGGTGAGCCTATGCTTAGTACGTGAGTACCACACCCACATGTACATGATACACTACATTAATAACACATGCATATATGTAATGTTGATCCACAACATAATGACACCTTAACTTACAAATTCTACATAACCAATTTCATAGCACTAGAGTACTCATAACTCCGATATACACAATATTGTCCTAGTGAGAATTACCACTATAGACCCCATCTAGCCTTAATTTACCTCAGATTATTTCAATACACAACTCCACTAAGGACAACACGGCATACCGATCATCGAGGTGCCCCTTAAGGATTTGCTACTATAAGCCTCTAGGCCGAGCTAGGCATAAGTAACATGTAACCTTTCATTCACATTACATTACAAAATTCTTATAACCAATTTATTTAATAACTACTTAATAATCACAACCATCAAACAGGATAAACACGTACCTACAATCATAGCCTTAAGTACATCTGCTCTTGAACTTAAGCTAAGTTGAAACCTATACAACCATCTATACATACTTCTTAGTATTAATCTAAGAATAATATAATTCCCTTAATTTCTCTTAATCTATTAGGTTTCGTGGAAATTGGTTTAATTAGAAGTTAAATAGATATAAAATGAAGTTGTATTTCACTCAACATGGCCATGTTGGAGGCTTGTAGCTCAACATGGCCACTACAAGATCATCTTAAAGGTCATGTGTCTTTTGGTGGGTTTTAGGTTCAACATAATTAGAACACGACCGTGTAAATAGGATGTGTACCTCTTGGTATATGTTGCATTCAAAACGATCTTAGATGACATTAGCAACGTTTAGACTTAGCCAAAGGTAATTATTCGCGACGTTTGAACATTGTGAAATAGTAGTAACGTTTAAAGGTAGTAATTGTAATAGGCATTGATTTCAACCTGCATTCACAATCTTCGTATCAGCTAACATACACCCGTTTAGTTATACACAATTATATATACCCTACACATTTCTTTTTCACATATTTAATTGAACCCCATAAACATGATGCTTTCACATCAACAAAACTTAGGAGCAATATCCTTAGCAAAACAAATCTAAATAAAATGAAAAAAAGTCAAACTTCAGTAGGTTTAACCTTAAACATTACATGAACTTATCTAACATCTTATTTCTTGCATCAATCCTCATCTTTACTACTTTCTTCATCTTTGCTATCACATTTGTCTTCACTACTCTCTGTATCATCACTATTAGATGAACTTGGTGAATGAATAAGGTCTTGTTCATTTTTTGTTCCTATAAAAAAATATACAACCTTTAAATAACACATGCATACAATTATATCTTTTTTTTTTTTAATTCAAAGAGGGAGAGAGAGAGAGAGTGGGGGGGACAAAATACTATCACATATTTATGATTATTTACCTAAAGTACTTGGAAAATTCTCAGCAAGCAATGCAACTGCTTGAGAAAGCTCAAATAGCTGTAAGACATTTACAAAGTACTCACATATTCATCCTTAACTTGCAAGCAAAACATTAATATTCTACAATATTGCCCAAAAGGAATTATAACCATGCAGATTCTACAATATTCTAGAATATTGTCCCTCAACACCTATATGACAACACATATTGCACAATGACAACATTACTCCCTACCCAACGCTCCCTGCAGAACATAGTGTACCCACACACTACCCTTGTGTTATAGGGCATACTCCTATATTGCACATAATGAAAAATTATAACACAATATACGAAAAGAGTCCGCCACATCAATACAACCACTACATCATCAAAACCCATAACATTCCTACTCTATACATAGAAGTAATATGCATGCATTTACAACATAGCACATATACTTTTAACTCCAAAGTATAAGTTTAAATTAACCACTTGAGCTTAGGTGATACGTAGATTTTTTTTCAGGCATTGAAAATAGTTGTTGACATTGGTCTTTTAACTTTCCCTCTAGTTGTTCACATTGATGTCTTTCCTCTTCAAGCTTTCCCTATGTCTCTTGCAGCGCTGCTTTCATCTTTTCCATATAAATTCATGAATGTGTAGGTTTCCCAATGATAGGTAGTTTGTATCCTCTACCAGGATGATAGTTAGTTCACATGTTTGCACCCATAAATTCATCATCTCCTCCACAGTCTTAGGATTGTTTGAGGATTGAAATTCTTGATACATCTTGACCATATTCTCTTAGATTAACGATGATAACAATAGACAATGTAAACATAATAGAGATGTAGATAGAAACATAAAACATAGTGACAGTGCTTATTTGTAAATTAACCCATCAACTTACATAATCTTGGCCAGCTTGTTAGGAAATCCAACCACCACCACCGTCAAACCTTGGATCACTGTATCGAGTGACCTTAAAGAACTCGATTGCATCCAGTGGTTGGTGATTCCTCTCAATCTAATCACACAATATACATAAAGTTAAGGACTTTATCAATTTAAGTCTCATATACTTAAATTAAATGAAATACTCACATATTCATTCCTCCTACTCTTAAATGATCTAGATCCCGACTTGTGTAAATATTTTACTTTCCTACGTGCGACCTTCCCACTCATTGCCTTAGTCTTTTATTAATCAAGACATCATCAAGTTTATGACATCATTTAGTTAAAACCTTAAAAAAAACATGACTTAAGTTAGCTTACCTTTGCAAATGGATCACTTGATTGCAAAATCTCCTTCTCTTTTGCAATCTCTCTCCTCTATTCCTCTATTTTCTTTCTCTAGTCATCATCACTTGAACCCTTAGATCGGATTGTATTACCAATCTTTATCCATGAACTTTTAGTTTTACTTCGGTGATTTCTAAAGATATTTCCTATCCATCGATCAGCAGCACAAAACTTTTCTGGATTTTTTATGATGTCATCAATATTTAAACGATTCTACAAAAAAAAAAAAAGGACAAGGGTGTAATATACATGTCAAAAACACCTTGCAATAGGTTATAATAACAAGGACAATGGCAGTTTGACATATTCACTTTCTATTGAGAAAATAATTGAAATAAAGATAATCCAAATTTGTTGTTGCTTTTACCTATACTCTTTCGCAATCATGTTGTTTTTGTGATAAATCAAATTTTCTCCAATCCTCAATACTGAGTGGTAGCAAGTCCCAACAAGCCTTCCCTATTTTAGATGCCATCTTGGCTGATTAGTCTAGTGTTAATGAACGACCACTAGATGTTGTGAACTGAATGACCATTTTACTCATTCGTCTTCTATTTTCTCTTTCTAATGCTTGTCCCCGATACATACTCCTCTTGCTTATATATGACACTTAGCTCACTGCTAGTGCAAATATTTGAAAAACAAGTCCATCATAATGAAGGTTAACTCTAAACTTTGATTATAGTTTCATATACACAGTTATGTAGATTACTTGAGGATCGAGTAAGGTTAAAGGGAAAGCCACCAGCTTGTATGGACACATCAATTGCATTATGATTTGAAGCTTCATTTTGTGTGGATGCATTTGGTGTGGCATGTTCCTCAGACGAATTTTTGGGCTCCCTTTGTTGATTTATGGAGGCATTTGTCACAGCATTATCACGCTCATCCCCATCACTATGGTGTGAATCCAACTCATCTCTAATTGCATGTCGAGTGTCTTGACTAACCTTTCCTCCCTTTCTTTAGGTCTTCCTTCGTCGCCTCGCCATTAGAGTTCTATAAAATATATTAAAAGCATATATGAATAATGAATATGTGAATAAAATCGAAACAATACGAAAAATTTCATACAGAAGAAAAGTAAATAACATTCATACAATCATTGTCAGTCGTATCATATTCAATAAGTGTATCATCGAGTGCCTTGTCTATATCCTCATCATCATTAGATTTGATATTAACATCGTGCTACACTCCACTTGATGCTTCAACTGTCCTTTCTACTAATTCTCCTCGGATCGTATCAGGACACATATCAGTTCTTAATAGCACATCAACATCACAATCGACAAGTGGATGTTGCTCATTTCCTCTTCCCGCATCCCCTATGACTAGATCGACCAGGCTCTCATCCGCCAATTGAGCCTCCACATCGGTGAACAAATTTACATTACAAATTAAATAGTTTATATTGTAAATATGGCGATGCTCAAAACATTGCACCATATACCAATCAACACCTAATTTCATGTCCTCTAAGTAATATACCTGTTTAGCTTGTGATATTAACACATATCGGTCATTTACATACTAAATATAAGTGACCTTAATACTTTTAATGCTATTCTCAACCCCAATGTTATGATGTCGGCTATCTGTATCCCACCACTTACATTTAAATAAGAACACTCTCTTATTTTGTATGTAACTAAACTCATATATATCTATTATAGCCCCATAAAATTCTATTGATGCCTGTATATCCCCTTGATTCCTGATGAGAGCCATGATGGGAGCCAAGCTAGAAGGTGGAATGTAGATCCTTTTGAAGTGCCACCTGGACCGATCATAAGAACTCGAGCGAAATGATTCAACGAAGCACTGAACGGGCTGATAAAGGATATCTAAGAAGGCAAAAAAGAGTGGAGCAACCATGAGAATGACCTTGCATTTGTTCAAATCATTTAAGGAGAGTAAAGTATAGGAGATCAAAGCTGTCGACCTTGACAACGTTGGCTTAAACGCTGCCGGCCTTGAACCGGCATTGCAATTCACGCACGATAGAGGATCCTACGCCATCGACTTTCATTGCTTGTTTGTTATTTTTCCGCGACTTTATTATGTTATGTCGTTTTGGGCTTTTGTTATTACGAGTTGTAAACCCTAATATAAACTGCTAGGGTTGGAAAATAGAAGATAGAACATTCATACAACATTGAATAACACATTTTGAGAGAATTCCTCTCTTGGTTTTCTAAAGAACTTTTGTTGAATTTAAGTGTGGGGGAGTTTGATAAGTATAAATTAACACTTGTATTTTAGATGAATTCTATTTATTTGTGTAATAATTTGATGTTATCTTGAATAATTTTGATACTTAAAATAGAAATATTTCAGTTTCAGGGATGAGCACTACTATTTTGAGAAGAGATATCGATTTGGATTGAAATCGGAGAGGAATACACGAAGAAAAATACTTTTTGGAAGGAACAGCAGATATACACGGCCGTGTGAAGGAATCAGGAGACTACACGGGTCGGATACACACCCCTACATCTGACCGTGTATCAGCGTGGAAGAAGATTTTTTTGGACAGACCAGTACACGGTTGGAATACACACCCGTGTAACCCAACCGTGCATAAGAACACATTGAGGAGGACACACGGTTGAGTTACACACCCGTGTAATCAACCGTGTACGAAGAACAAAGAAGACAGAGGCATACATGGCTATTACAAACGGCCGTGTGGGATATACACGCCCAGAGTTCACTGAGTCAGAAAGATACACGATTTATATACACGCCCGTGTAGTATAACCGTGTGTCTATCGAAGGAAAGATATCTTCAAATCGATTTTAAATCTTTCGTCCATATTTGAAGGATATCTCCTACACGCCAGAGAGGAAGCTACCCTAGGTATAAATAGTCGTCTTTGAAGAGAGAGAAGGAAGGAGGAAAAAGAAGAAAAGAGAGAGGACGAAAAAGAGAGCACCAAAGAGGAGGCCGAGAGGCCGAGGAAGCCGAAGGGATGCGAAAGAGAAGGTGAAGGGAATGAGAAAAGAAGAAGACGACACCGAAAGGCTCATGCACAGGGGTTTTATCTTTCTTTTTTTTCATTCTATTTCATTGAGTTATATCTTGAAAATCCTTAGTGGCTAGTTGTTTCATACCCGAACCTTATGAATTCTAATTGTCATGTAATATGGGATTGATTGCATAGTTAATGAATATTGGAATTTTCTGAATTTATTCATGTTGTTTATATATTGTTGCTAATTTGATGTATGGCCAACGTTAAGTTTGCATTGATTTCTTAGAAGATGATTGGGAAATCTCTTGTTTGAATAGATCTTACATGAATAAAGGAATTCGTATGTAATCTAGGAATAGAGAACGTGAATTTTCCGTATTAGATTAAATTAGATAATTTGATCTAATTGAGGGTTCAAGAGTGTTAATGCAATTCTAGTTGATTTTGATAGAAGAGGGATCTTTATCAAAGCAATTAGGGTTAGGAGCTAATGATTCTGGGAAGAACATTAGCTTAGTGTTAGATACTCCGCGGTTTAGAGATAACCATTGCTCTTTAACTAATTTATTGAAAGGGTAAAATTACCTGACAATTAGAGGAGTAGTAAAGGGTAGGGTATGTTCTTAGTTATCAAATTAATAATCAAGTTATAGTGTTATTTTTAATTGCTATAGGTTTTGTTAAGTATTCTTAATTTAATCTGAAAACTCTCGAATTTTTGCGATTAGATAGTTGGTTTAAAGTGAGTATTAGTACTTGCTGGTCCTTGAGGAGACGATACCTGAACTCAACTCTATACTATTACAATCGATAGGTGCACTTGCCTACTTGATTGTAACAGAGAGTCAGAAAAAGGGATTTTTTTAATTTAAGTGATTAAGATCATCAACAGTTACAAGTCTCGACCTTCTATAACGGGCTTGATTATCCAATGCGACAAACCATTGATGCTGCTGCTGGTGGTACACTTAATGTGAAGACTCCTAAGGAGTCTCTACAGGTGTTTGAAAACATGGTGAAGAATAACCATCAGTAGAGTAATGGTAGGATAAGGCAAAGTGTAATAGGGATCTATAAAGTTGAAATGATGACCACCTTTGTAGCAAAGGTTGATGCTCTAGCCAAAAAAGTTGATGTGATGGCAATATCTAAGTCACCCAATATTTTCTAACTGAGTAATCAACTGCATCAGTGCCTCATGATTATATGGAGCAAGTTGATTATGTTAGCAATCCTGTGCGATCTCAGAACAACCCTTACAATAACACGTATAATCCAGGCTAGCGCAATCACCCTAATTTTTCATGGAGTAATCTACCAATTCCTCGGGGTAATGTACCTGCACCTAGATTTCAAAGGCCTCTTCTGCCACCTTTTACTAAAAAGAAGTCCAATCTGGAGGATATGATTTCCAAGTTCATTCAAACCCCAAAGTAGTGCCAGCAAGCTACAGATATTGCTTTAAGAAATCACAAGGCTTCCATTCACAATCTGGAAAACTAGGTGGGTCAGATTGCAAAAATGTTATCAAAGAGACCATAAGGGTCCTTACCTGGGAACATAGAACCTAATCCAAGGGAGCAGGTGAAGGCAATGACCCTTAGGAGTGGAAGGGAATTGCATTCTGACACCATTGGAGTGTTAGGGGTTGTACAAGAACAAGAGGTTAAGGTTAGACAAAACAAGGTTGCTGAAGAGGAACAAGCTATTACACAGGGCAAGGAAAAGGAGCTTGATAAGGAGGAAGATTTGGGAAAGGCCAAGACATCAACAGTTCAACCCTACAAGCCTCCAATTCTATATCGGGGCCGCTTGAAAAAAGATAAAGAGCAAGAACACTTTGGTGAGTTTTTAGATCCGTTTAAACAATTGCATATTAATATACCGTTCGTGGAAGCTCTTGTGTAGATGCCTAGGTATGCAAAGTTCTTGAAGGATTTGCTGTCGAAAAAGAAATGGCTGGAAGAGGTTTCTACTACAGTCATTGGAGCAAAATGTTTAACTATTTTGCAGAATAAGTTGCCTAAGAAACTCAAGCATCCAAGCAGTTTTACTGTTCCATGCCTAATTGGTGAACTGCCTATAGAGAGAGCCTTGGTAAACCTTGGGGCAAATATAAACTTCACGCCATATTCACTATTTGAGAAGCTCAAACTTGGTGAGCTAAAGCCTACAAGGATGAGTTTGCAGATGGCTGATCGCTCAGTCAAATTTCCTAGAGGAATTATAAAAGACGTCCTAGTAAAGGTAGAAAAGTTCATTTTTCCTATTGACTCTGTTATCTTGGACATGGATGCAGATGTAGAGGTTCCGCTGATCTTGGGATGACCATTCCTTGCTACTGCACGAGTGGTGATAGATGTTGCTAATGTGAAACTGGTTTTGAAAAAGGGAGAAGATGAGTTGACTGTGACAATCCTAACAGCTCTGAAATAATCTTTGAGTGCTGATGATTCTTGCTATGCTATTGATTGTGTTGATATGTCTGTAATGAGTTCTATGCAGGAATTGTTATGCCGTGACCTTTTGGAATTTAGTTTGACAACAACTATTATTCAGAATGTGAGGTCTCAATTAAATGCTTGTGAGGAGGTAGTGTGTAAAAGAGGGTTTGAGAAGATAGTATCTAGTGAGGAAAGAAGGCTGAAACCATCGGTTAGGGAACCTCCAGAACTCAAGTTGAAGCAACTCCTAGAATATCTGGAGTATGCCTTTCTAGAGGCTAATTCTAAACTCCCTGTCATTATTGCTGTTAGTTTGACAAGGGAACAAAAGGATAGCCTATTAGGGGTTTTGAAGGAGCACAAGCATGCTCTCGCTTGGAAGATTTCTAATATTCGGGGTATTAGTCCTTTGTTTTGCACCCATAAGATTTTGCTTGTGGATGATTTCAAACTAGTGGTGTAACCTCAGAGGAGGTTAAACCCCAATATGCGGAGGTTGTAAAGAAAGAGGTGATCAAACTCATGGATGCAGGGTTAATATATCCTATATCTAATAGTTCTTGGGTCAGCCCAGTACAAGTGTTACCAAAAAAAGGAGGAATGACTATGGTGCCCAATGAAAGAAATGAACTCATACCCATGAGAATTGTAATAGGATGGCGAGTGTGCATAGATTATAGAAGATTGAATGAGGCAACTCACAAGGATCATTTCCCTCTCACTTTTTTGGACCAAATGCTAGAGAGGTTGGCAGGACATCTATATTACTGTTTTTTAGATGGAATGTCAGGGTATTTCCAAATTCCAATTGCTCCGGAGGATCAGGAAAAGACCACGTTCACTTGTCCTTATGGTACTTTCGCGTATAGGCGTATACCTTTCGGGCTATGCAATGTACCATCGACTTTCCAACGGTGTATGCTAGCCATCTTTGAGGACTTAGTGGAAGACATTATGGAGGTGTTTATGCACGATTTCTCCATATTTGGTGATTCTTTTGATGATTCTCTCATTAACTTCGAAAAAGTTTTGATTCGATGTGAAGAGATAAATCTGGTTTTAAGTTGGGAGAAATGTCACTTCATGGTGAAGGAGGGCATTGTTCTAAGGCATAAAATCTCTCATAGAGGAATCGAAGTGGATAGTGCAAAGGTGGATACAATTGCAAAACTTCCACCACCTTCTTCGGTTAGAGCCATTTAGAGTTTCCTTGGGCATGTCGATTTCTATAGAAGGTTCATTAAAGATTTCTCTAAAATAGCTCGTCCTCTAACACGGCTACTAGAAAAGGACATGCCTTATGAATTCACCAGTGAATGCCTTCAAGCGTTTAATATGCTTAAGGAAAAGTTAACCCAAGGACCTATCATGGTGGCTCCTGATTGGAATCTTCCTTTTGAATTAATGTGTGACGCAAGTGATTTCGCTGTTGGAGCAGTTTTCGGACAAAGGAGGGATAAGCATTTTCAACCTATTTACTATGTTAGTAAGACCCTCACAAGTGCCCAAGAGAACTACACTACGACCGAAAAGGAACTTCTTGCTATAATTTTTTCTTTTGAAAAGTTTCGGTCTTATTTAATTTTGTTTAGGGTAATTATTTACGTTGACCATTCAGCTCTTAGGTACTTATTATCTAAGACAAATGCGAAACCGCGACTCATTCGGTGGATCTTGCTTCTATAAGAATTCGATTTGGAGATTCGGGACAAAAAGGGAGCTGAAAACCTAGCTGCTAATCATCTATCTCAGTTGGAGAACCCGAAATTGGAGAAGTTGAATGAAGAGGATATTGATGATACTTTTCCAAAGGAAGGACTCTATTAGATTAACAAGGTAAGTCATACCTCTGAACCTTGGTTTGTTGATTTTGCAAATTACCTTATCTGTAAAGTACTCCCTAGTGACAAAACTTCCCAGCAAAAGAAGCGTTTCTTTGCTAAATTGAAGCACTATTATTGGGAGGAACCATTCTTGTTCCGTGTCTATGCAGATCAAGTGATTAGATGATGTGTATCCGAGTAAAAAGGGCAGGAAATTTTAAAGTACCATCACACCGGACCAACTAGCGGTCATTACAGTGTGAATCGGATAGCCTACAAGATTTTGGAATCAGGATTTTATTGGCCAACTATATTCAAGGATTCCTTTAATTTTGTGAAGACTTGTAACAGATGCCAACGAGTGGGGAGTATGTCAAAACGTGATGAAATTCCCCAAAATTTCATATTGGAGTGTGAGGTCTTTGACGTGTGAGGGATTAATTTCATGGGACCCTTCCCCAATTCTTTCGAGAACAAGTATATACTCGTAGCGGTGGATTATGTGTCTAAATGGGTAGAAGCCCAATCTTTGCCCACCAATGACGCCAGAGTAGTGGTAAAATTCTTGAAGAAACTTTTCTCTAGGTTTGGAACACCACGGGCTTTAATTAGTGATAGGGGAACACATTTGTGTAATGTGCAATTGGAGAAGGTGCTGAAGCGATATGGGGTCACCCATAGATTAGCAACCCCCTATCACCCATAGACAAGTGGTCAAGTAGAAGTTTCTAACCGTGAGCTAAAAAGGATTCTAGAGAAGACAGTGGAGCATCACCGAAGGGATTGGTCGGAAAAATTGGACGATCCGTTGTGGGCCTATAGGACAGCTTTCAAAACTCCTTTAGGTACCACCCCATACCGACTAGTGTTTGGGAAAGCTTGCCATTTGCTAGTGGAGTTAGAACATAGAGCTTTCTAGGCTTTACGCACTCTTAACATGGACTTAGAGGTCGCTGGTAAGAAGAGGAAGTTTCAGTTAAATGAACTTGATGAATGGCATGCAATGGTTTATGACAACATGCGAGTTTATAAGGAGAGGATGAAGAGGTATCATGACATGCGGATTCATCATCCGAAACAATTCCGTGAGGGAGATCATGTTCTCTTATTCAATTCGCGACTGAAGCTTTTCTCAAGTAAGTTGAGAACGAAGTGGTTCGGGCCGTTTAAGGTGATAAAAGTCTCCCCTCATGGAGCGGTGGAATTAGAACACCCGAGTAGACACACCTTTAAGGTAAATGGGTAACGATTGAAGCTATATTTTGGGACTTAAGGGGAAAAAGAGGGCTAAGAGGAGTTTAGACTCTACCCTCTTGTAAATTAATCAGGTGCAATCTCATTTTATCGAGCAAATGACGTTAACCAAAAGCGCTTGATGAGAGGCAACCCATGTAGTTTTTAGGTAAATTTTTCTTTCATGATAACCATCCATTCTATTTTTGTTTTTGTTATTGAATGACTTGACAGGGCGATACTTATGTTATGGATCTTGAAGATGACATGAGAATTATGTTGAATAAGTTTGGAAGGGCTAGAACACTCAATGGAGCTGAGTACTGTGCTTTAACGGAGATACACGACCCTATATTCTTCTTTTACACGGCTATGTACCATAGGGCGTGTATATTGGAAATTTTTGCACGAGTGTTTTATACGCCCGTGTATGTGACCGTGTATAGAGTTTAAAAAACTTTTACAGAGGGATACACGCCTGGGAGGCACGGCTTAAGGCACGGGCGTGTAACATGGCCGTGTGTGCGGTCGTGTAAATCTTAAACCACACGGTCGTTAGGGTTTAATTGGCATGAGCAGCAGGATCCATTCATCTCTCTTCATATTTTTTTTTCACTCCTTCTTGTTCATAATCATATCTCTTCACTCCCACTAATTCTTCTTGTGATTTTTGCACCCATTCCACTAGATTTATTAAGGTATGGATCTCTGCTTTCTCTTCTCAACTCTCTTTATTTTCCTTGCAATGTTGAACTAAAGAACACTTTCTGATACGATTCCAAGAGTGAAAATACAAGCACCAACAAAAGGAGGACATAGGCGTTGGGAGGACCCAAGGCGAAGTCCGACCAGCCTTAAGCCGGCCGAATCCACTTTAAGGCCGTCGGCCTTAGAGTCGACCTAAAATGTAGGCCGCTGGCTTTTATTGCTGGCCTAAGAGAAGGCCACCGGCTTTTGTTGCTGACTTAAGTGAAGGCCACCGGCCTTGAATGTTTCCGCACCAAATTTTTAGGATGTTATAAATAGGGACCTTAGGGTTTTTCGTGGATGGTTAGATTATCATTTTTCTTGTTTTTGTAAACATAGAGACACTTGAGTGTGCGAGTCTTCTTTTGGAGATTTGAGAATATTGAGAATCGAATTTCGATATATTCGTATTGTTCTTATCAAATTCTTGGTTCATATAGAATTTGTGGCGAGCATCGTTATTGAATTCTTGGAATTCTTTAACCATAGTGATTGATTTGTAGAACGTGGGCTTTATCGTTCTACATTTTGATTGCGAATAGTTTAATTTTTATCAATCTTGGAAACTATAGATTGATAATTTTATCCATATCTTGATTTTATGCGTTAGTACTTAAATCCAAAAAACCCTAAAAAAAATTGGAGTTATTTGATTGTTATTAACGATTTGATTGTGTGTGAAGGAATTCATAACAAAATCCACGTCATTTGGTATCAGAGCATACCAAATCCGTGCCATTCAGTATCAGAGCGAAGGTTGGATTCGTAAGGATTTAGAGCGAAGGTTGGATTTGTAAGGGTTCAAAGCGAAGGATTCAATCAGATCGTGGGTTAAATTGGCAAGGCTGTTGATTCTCAATTAAATTGTAGTTTTAATTTAATACTGCTGTTGGTTAGGAAATCTGGAAATTTATTTTGTGAATTGTATTGCTGACAATTGGTCATTGGTCTGTTGTTAAGAATTAGGGGTTTTGTGAATATTTTTGCTGAATTCAATTGTTGAGTGTGAATTGCTGTGAAATTGGTGTTTGGGGTTGTTGTTGAGAATTTGGGCTTTGGTGAATTTCTATTGCTGATTATTGAAGGGTAGAGATGTCATCGCACGGAAGTGTTCAAAACAGCAACAATAGGAATGATGCTGATAATAGGGGTGAGGATGTGACTAGGGCTGAGTTCAATCAAATCCAAGAAAATCTCAGATTGATTATGGAGAGATTGGAGGTTAGGGATAGAAGAAGCTATAGTGGTGCAGGAAATAGGAGGAGACACTCTAGTAGTGAGTTTGATGCTAGTAATGGAAGGAATAGGAGAGGAAACAATGTTGACAGGCATAAGGGGATTAAAAACATCAAGTTAAAAATTCCACCTTTCATTGGTAGTAGTAAACTAGAGGAATTCCTAGACTAGGTGTCACGGGTTGAGAATGTGTTTGACTATTATGAGTGGGATGAGCGCATGAAGGTGAAGATGGCATCTTTAGCATTCTCTGAATATGTTAGTTTGTGGTGGGACAAATTACAAGCTAAGAGACGTAGGGCTGATGAAGAGAAAGTGCGTTCATGGGCCTTGATGAAAAGGTTGATGAGATGCAGATTTGTGCCAGACTACTATAAATAGGAGATGCTGATGGAGTTGCAATCCTTGAGGTAGGGTAAGAAGATCATAGAAGAGTATGTAAAGGATTTTGAGACATTAGTGGCAAGATGTGATATCAGGGAAACATTAGAAGAATCCATAGCTCGTTTCATCAATGGGTTAAAGATGGATATTGCCAGTGTAGTGGAACTCTAGCATTACCAGACTCTTGAGGATGTGATTAAATTAGCCAGTCGGGTAGAGCGGCATTAACGCAAGCGGGATCAGAGATGGCGGGATCAAAAATCATATCAACACCATAAATCTGATGATGGTGAGAGGGAGAAGGAAAGGAAGGAAAAGGGAAAAGTAGTTGTTAGTGAGGTTGTTGACCAAACACAACAAAACAGGAGCAGGGATATCAAATGTTTCAAGTGTTTAGGACTTGGCCATATTGCTTCTTAATGTCCTAATAAAAGGGTTATGGTCATCAAGGGGGATAAAGTTGAGAGTGAGGAAGAAGAACAGAAGAGTACTGAGGCAGAAGAGGAAGATGAAGACATTATAGTGAGTCCAATATAGGGAGATATGCTAATGGTTCAGTGGGATGAAACTGTTCCTAATCAGAGGGCCAATTTATAATGGAGTTTTAGATTTAATTCTTTCTGAGAGAAACACAACCTTTAGGCCTGATCATGTTATGATTGTGCCACAACATCCGAAGCATGTTAATTATTTTCGAGAGTTACACAAACTTTAGACATGAGCTTGTCTAAGGTTGTGTTAGGTGTGCCCTAGTTTAATTTTTTTCCGAGAGATACGCAATCTTTAGCTATAGTCATGTCTTAACCGTGTTGACTTTGAATTAGTCATTTTAATATTCTGGGCATAAAAACGAGCTTAACATGCTTATGTCAGCCTAGCATGTCACCCTTTATATAAAAGGGTTATACACATTCACGGTTGAGGACGACAAACACTTAGCACGAAAGCTATAGTCTGCACCATGCAAAATTTTCGTCAAGTTTTTCTTAAATTTCTTGCAACTATAAAGCATGTCTTCTAGTATTTGAAACTTTGATTATGCTAATTTCTCTCTTTCTTAGATGATTCAACATGGCATTGAACTAGGTTTAGGTTTTTTAACCATTTGCAATTTCTAGAAGTTATTCGTTAGTTTAGGTCATTTTCCTTTGGTAAAAATTTAATAAAAACTCCTAATAGTGTTGTATGAATGGGCTAGAACCAAGAAATCATATGTTTGAGTTTCATGATTAGACATGAGACAAGCATGACCGTATCTTTTCCTATATAGGTTGTGTTCATTTCTATGCTATTGATTATTTTGAAGAACTTTATTGTTTTTCTATACTTTTCCTTAATAAAATATTAATGAATGTTATATGGTCACATTTAGGAAGATTTAGTCTTTTAATTCCTATAATCGAGATCATAATGCTACTAAATTCTAAATTTGACCTAGAATGAAACATGTACCAATGTTAGCACTAGGCAGTTAGATTATAAAGTTATTCACTTGTTTGCTTAGTAGTAAAGGTTAAGTTATCCGTGTTGATTTTTTTTTTCTTTGCTTAGACAAATGATACCAAAATAAACCTAAGCAAAACAACATGTTTAATGTAAGGGTTAGCTAAGAGAATTTACTTCCACAACTAGAACTTCCATCTCAACTACTCTAATGGCTTTACTAACACCACCAAATCATCCCATGCTTAAGTTCATAGAAACAATTGATTTAGATAGATACAAAATGCTAAAGTAAAAGACTTTTAGCTAAACACTCTACCTTGATTAAGATGTTATCTAGAAGCTTCACATGGAAGATGAGATAAGAGGCTTAATAGGAGGTAGCACCTGGAAGAGATTATTTTCATTAAGGGCTCCAATCTATTGGGAGTTAACCCTAGAGTTCCTAACAACCTATAGATTAGATCATGAAGGGATGTCCTAGGGGATCTTAAATTACTTAAACTTTAGAATCTAAGGCTAAACTTATTGAATTTTTATAGCCGAGTTAGGTACATATCTAGGTTTATATAGTGTAGCTTTGCTGCACCAACTCCCAACAAAAGTGGCTTGCTAGTTGTATTAGAGAAATATAAGCAACCAGCACACCTATAATCCTAAGGCTTCTAAAGCTTCCCACCTCCGTAATCTCATCTATTGGGTAATTCACTAACTATTATCTCATCTAATAACTAAAAGGGGGAAAAGTATAGGAGTTGTATCCACCCATGATGTTCTTTACCTTTACAGTACGATTGAGTGAAATATGATGAATCTAGCCATTTTTCTAACATTTTCTATACATCGTCAAGCCATAGATTTCAAGGTAAGAAAGATCTGTTGTGGCTTATATATTACTATCATGGCAAGAGTAATGGAGACTTTACATAATCCCTCTCCTATAACCTCTCTCAAGTAATTCCTATTAAATTGCACTCCTTCTAACAGATGCATTTACTTCCTAGGATAGAGGACCAACAAAGAGTAGGGTCGAGTCAATCAACTAATGCCAATAGAGGTTCATGATCTCCTTGGGAAAGAGTTAAACAAAAGGTGGATAAAATGATTTAAAAGTTTGGAAAAGTCTTAGATTTGCAACACCGTTATCACATGGACCTTACAAGAGTGTTTCAAAGGCAAAATTGACTAGAAATGTTTGCTTACAATGCGGTTACACAATTTAATATTGACTTTCCAATTGATAAAGATACAAGTAAGCCAATCCTAGGACTATAGGATGGTGAAAGTGATGAAAAGAGGAAGAAGAGAAGAAAGAAAAAGAAGAGGGAGGTGAAGAAAGTGAAGAGGTAGAAATGATGGATGTTGAAGAACATGTGGATGAGGAAGAGGGTAAAGAAGAAGATGAGAAGGAGGCAGATGATGACTATAGTGATTGATGTTTTATTGAGACTCATGTGGCTCACTAAATAAGATTGTAACAATTTTTTTTTCTTTTAACTATTGTTTTAGTTTGTTGTTCCTTTTTGCCTTTTTGTTGGTTTTACATATTTAAAGCATTCAAGATCAGCTACTTTACATGCTGAGCATGTTTTTTAATGGAACAAATGCCATATTCAAGAGAGCACTAGTTCTTTTCCCCACTACGTTCCTCAATTTTCTATTTTCTTTGATTCTTATTTTGCTAGTTTTTCTTTCTATTCGTACATTGATGATAGTGTATGGTTCTAAGTGTAAGGAAGTCGGTATAAAATTTGTGTTTATTTAAGAAATCAAATTTGTTTATTTAATTTGGAAATCCTTAAATTAACTTGCAATTTGGTATATAATAACTGTTTGGATAGTATACAACACTTAATCAATAAGTGTTTTATTGATACTTTACTTAAATTGAATAACAAAATCTTTGTAAAGTAAAGTTAATTGCTATTTAGTTTTGAACTTTAAAATTTAGAAATTTGAATAACATCACTAGCTATGATCTAGTCATGAATTTCTTTTAAATTTACTTTGATCTATATTTTTCTTTTTGATATTATTAGAGCACTATAATCCTTGATAAGTAAATAGTTGATACTTATCCTTTAAAAATTTCTTGAAACATCAATATAGTTAGAGTTGAAATAACTAAAAAGAATAAATTAATTGAATTGAAGTTTAGTTGTGGGCCTCATTTATTTGAGCAATTAAGCCTGTGGGATGCCTCCTTTGTGTAGAATAGTACCTGTTAACTTGAAATGATGAGCTCGAGATTGTCAACTAAAAGAGGGTCAAGAGAAAAGTGATACTTTAGGACTTACTAACTGATGAAACCACTTTTAAATTATATATATATTAAAGGAATGATTAAGAGATAATTAGATGTATTTATCTTAGACTATAATGTTTAGCAAAATTGAGGATAGGGGGAGGGGGGTGTATACATTTTAGTCAAGTTAGTGAAGTGTTTATGACTGTTTCTTGATTAAGAAGATGATAATTCAAGTTTCAAATCTTTTGTATGTTTAAGACAGTTGGTTAATTGAAAAGTATAAGAGTTGTAGTTAATTTTCTTTCGAAACTGTAAGTTAATTAAGAGTTTGATCCTTAAGCTAGTACAAGGTTAAAAATATATATATATTAATTGATTTCTTGAATAGTAGTAAGTTGATTAAGTATTTCTTGTCCTACTATTTGATTTGTTTAATTTTCTTGAGGACAAGCAAATGCTAAAGTGTAGGGAAGTTTGATAGGTGCTTAATTATATGTATTAAGTGAGATTTAAAGTATTTATTCCTTAATTTGAAATCTTTTGAAGAATTTGAATTTTAAGTGAGTAGTATTTTGATTTTAAGGCTTTGATGGATTGTTGAATTAAAAAGGAAGAAAAGGAATCTAATTTTACTCAATTTGGAGCTAAATAAAAGAAGTTATGAAGTTTTGATGATAGACATGGCTTAGGCATGACCATGTCCATATTGTGTTGTGATGAGAATCAAACCATTCGACAATGGAACCTATTACCTGAGCAAGAGCTAAAGGATTGCAGAGCCTTACATTAAGTGTCCTTTTGACCAAATGGAACGCAACGACACTCACATAGTGTCTTCATTCATTTTATATGATTGTTTCATATTTAACCAGCTACACTTGTCAATTTATAGGATGGCGACCAAACTAATTAGCACATGGTTTAGAGAAGGGCCCATGGTCCATTTGTTGAACTGAAATGAACCATAGAAAGTCGGCCATGTACTATGCTATTTTCTTATGCTTGTTTTTCTACATATAGGGACTACTATAAATACTTGTAAGGGGGATAACAAAAGACACTTTTGTCATATTTTGGAAAAGCATCACGTGAAAAGGGGAATTTTCTCTCTTATTTCATGCACTCTTATCAATTTCTCTTAAGGTTGTGGTGAGTGGAGACTCAGATTGTTGTGTGTAAAATCAATAATTGCAAGTTGTTTCCTCATTCTACTAGTGAGTAATATCTGGTAAGAATTTGGAATTTCATTTGTTCTTGTTCTATGGAAAATTAGGGTTCCTCGTCACAAAGGGGATCCTTATTATTTTTGACATAATTTTTCAATTGTTTCATAAATTAGGATTATTTTTATTGCAATTGGATTAATATATCATCTTTTAGCATCAGAGCTTTCAGTTGAGAGAGGGAATTGCACGTGGAAGTATTGATTTTGATTTGGGGATTTAAGGTTTCTGTAGTGCACTTGTTCAATTGTTTGATTGTGTGAATTGAAATTACATATATTGCATGAATTGTGTCATGTTCCATTAGTCATTGTGGGTTGAAATTAAAGAAAGGACTACTTTAGGGGTTTACCGTGGATGATTTGGGGTTTACTACAATTGATTCCATAATTGTGTAATTTAGTAGTAAATGTGAATTAAAGTTCTGTGAATGCTCCATTGACTTGATTTGAGAAGAGTGCATTTAGGGAATGTATAACGTGGTGTTATAGTACACATGATTTTGAATTGAAATTTGAACAAGGTGTGATTTTTAAGTTGTGTTAGTGAATTGAAGAAACTTGTGCCATGAAGTGTGTTGTGAATTGAAGGAACTTGTGTCATGAAGTGTGTTGTGAATTGAAGAAACTTGTGCCGTGAAGTGTGTTTGTGAGTTGAAGAAACTTATGTAGTGAAGTGTGTTTGTGAGTTGAAGAACTTGTGTTGTGAAGTGTGTTTATGAGTTGGAGGAATTTAGTATCGTGAAGGTGTGTTTGTGATATAAAAAAAAAAAAAAAATTGTGCCGTAAAAGTGTGTTTGTAGATTAGAGAAATTTTGTCAAAGCTTAATTCAACAACCATGTTAAATGATAGTGTGAATGGAGGAGTTAGGAATGAAGCTAATAGTTAGGTAGGAGTTGTGGGCCAAAGATTCCATGCTACAAGTGGAAGAAGGGATTTAGAAGAGCAATTGCAAGAGTTAACCACTATTGCTACTAATCTAGCTACAAGGGTTGACCAAATAACACTTCCCTAGTAACCAATGGTGAATCCACTGATACCCCCACCTTAGGTAGCTATTAATAATGCCCATTGGGAAGGCGCATTGGGAAGTAATAGGGGAACGCAAATTGGAGGAAATTACCCTGCCCAACTAGAAGGAAGAGATGATAATTTTGAGGATGAATTCTATCCTAACCATGAGTTCAAACCACCTAGGGATTTAGAATATGTGAAATTACATATGCCTTCATTTACTGGAAGGGGATCTATAGAAGATTATCTAGATTGGGAGGATAAGGTGGAAGGACTTCTTTAGTGCTATGTGATAAATGACCATACCTGAGTATGATTGGCAGTAGTTGAGTTTATAGGGTATGCCGCCTTATGGTGGAAGAATATTATGGCCAGTACGTGGAGAGATGGGGATGCTAAAATACATACTTGGCAGGAGATGAAAAGGGATATGAGGAAGAGGTTTATACAAGAGCATCACAGACAGGAGCTATTTATGCATCTCCAAACATTGAGATAGGGACGTAAAAATGTGGATGAGTATGTCCAAAAGTTTGTAACACTCATGTTTTGATGTGGGACCATTGAGCCTCCTGAATAGACTATGGCATGATTTGTGTCTATTCTAAAATATGAGATCACCTATATAATAGAGCTACAGTGATATGACACCCTTGATGAGGCCATCCAGTTAGCTTTAAAAGTGAAGCGACAAAGGTGTTCTAATCTATATAGATCAGTGACTAACAGGTATGGATCCTTTACTAAACTATATGGGTTAGATAGTAAACAGGTTGATAAAGGGGGAATTGATAAGAATATAGAAGAGAATGTAGTTATTATTGACAATGGAGGGGAGAAAGAATTTTTTTGGAAAAGAAAAAGTAGTTGCTGAAGCTGACATTAGGCAGATAGTGGTTAGGTCATTAGGTGGGAAGACTCATCAAATCCAATGCTTCAAATGTTTGGGTTTTAGACATATAGTTGCTCAATGTCTAAATAAAAGGGTGATGACTACTATGGAGACGGAGAGTCTGGATGGCAAGGAAGAGATACATGAGCCAATAGATTTGTTAGCAATGCTAAATAAGTATTATGAGGATGCAGACGCTGAGGCACATGAAGACAAAGACAACGATTAGTATTTGGTTATCAATGTGTTGCATAGGGTAATGACTACCTTTCTAGCTATTGAGGAAGAATAGAGGGAAAACCTATTCCATATTTCCTATAGGGTTTAAGGTAACCTTTGAGCTCTTCTTATTGATGGTAGTAGTTGCTTTACTAGTGAATAAATTGAAACTAGTCACTACCCTACACCCTAAGTCATATAAACTGCATTGGTTAAGTAAACAAGAGAGTCTACATGTCACTTAAAGGGCTAAGGTTCCATTCAGCATAAGGAAAAAAATACCATGATGAGATTGTTTGTGATGTTCTTCCCATGTGCACATCACATATGCTACTTGGTAGACTGTGGTTATTAGACAAGAGAATGTTGCATGATGGGTTTAGGAACACCTATGTGTTTCAGAAGGATGGTGAGTGGATTGTGTTGAATCCTATGTCACCATCTGAGGTGCAAAAAGGCTAGAAACAGATTAATAAAACTATTGGAAAGAAGTCTTATTAATGGGGCGGAAGGAACTGGAAGTCAACTTGAGTAGAGTGAAATAGTCCCAAGAGATTTAGAAGCTTCATCAAAAGACTTCTAAACATCTTAAAAAGACTTAAGGGCAACCACGACTTCAAGGTAACAAACATATGCAAACTAAGATTTTCAATCTAGGTGACTCTCAGAAATTTTCATCTAAAATAGAGGAACCATCAGATTTGAGGGCAAATCTTCCACAAGCGTAAAAAGATGATGGGAATCAAACCATTTTGGCAACAGGACCCATTACCTAAGCAAGAGCTAAAGGATTGTAGAGCCTTACATTGAGAGTCCTTTTGGCCAAATGGAACCTAAAGACACTTACATAGTGTCTTCATTCATTTTATATGATTTTTTTTTTTATATTTAATCAGCTACACTTGTCAATACTATTGGATGGCGACCAAACTAATTAGCACATAGTTTAGAGAAGGGTTCACAGTCCATTTGTTAAACCAAAATGAACCATAGAGAGCCGGCCATATACTATGTTATTTTATTTATTTTCTTATGCTTGTTTTTCCATATTTAGGGACTACTATAAATACTTGTAAGGGGGATAACAAAAAGACACTTTTGTCATATTTTGGAAAAGCATCGTGTGAAAAGGGGAATTTTCTCTCTTATTTCATGCACTTTTATCAATTCCTTTTAAGGTTGTGGCGAGTGGAGGCTTGGATTGTTGTGTGTAAAATTAGCAATTGCAAGTTGTTTCGTCATTCTACTAATGAGTAATATTTGGTAAGAATTTAGAATTTCATTTGTTCTTGTTCCATGGAAAATTAAGGTTCCTCATCACAAAGGGGATCCTTGTTATTTTTGGACATAATTTTTCAATTGTATTATAAGTTAGGATTGTTTTTATTGCAATTGGATTGGCATATCATGTTGAATTTGAAGCATAAAATAGAGAGTTACACAAGGTCTAAACATGACTGTGTCTATTGGCCAGATATCTCTTGGAGATAATTAATTTGAAAGCATGAGATAGACATAACCTCTAGACACGACCATATCTAGGTCGTGTTTGCTGTAGTGCCTAGTTTTTTATTGATGAATTTAACATGACTCGAAGCACAACCATGTTAGATAGCATGTTAGCTCAGAAAGAAAAAACAAAAAAGAATTTTTTATGCTCACTATATAAAGGACAAGGGGGACTCAGCCTATGAAAAGACATTTTTATTTGTTTAAAGGTTTTCAAGAGACTAGAAAGCTATTTTTTCTATACTCTAAGAATTTAGGGCTTTTCTTATATTTCATTGATTTCTTTAATGATGCATGTTTCTACTTCATTGAGGATTTCTATTTTAGATATCATTAGAGTTTAAATTTTTTTAATATCTAGACTTGTAGATCCTAGGATTATTATATGATTGGATTTATTATTATTCAATGAATTCTTAAATTTCTCAATTCATGCATGTGTTCTTGATATTGTTTAAATTAATATTTCTAGAATATTATTCCATCTATTTGATATTATACATTAGAATTGAGAAATCTAATGTGTAATTTGATCTAGCATGTTTGAAAAGAATTAATGTAATCTTGGAGATAAGTTTCATAATCATTCTAAAATTAATTAATTTATTTAGGGGAATTTATTATTTTTAATGCAATATTTGAAATGTGCTATTATGAAGAGATTGAAATAGGGTTTTTTAAGATTATGGTTAATAAGCTTGAGAAAGTTATTAAACTAATTTAGGAATTCCCTCAGTCAATGAAATTAACATGGATTTGAATGAATTTTGTGAATGTCATATAATAATTCCTAAGAGAAACAAAGTCTAGATAATAGTTTTACCTTCTTGAATTTAATTATAATATATTTTTCTCTTTTTTTTTAATTTAATCTCTAATTCAATAATTAATACTTAGTTATAAGATTTAGATCGATTAATCTTTGTAACTTATTGATTAAGTAATAGGGTGTAGGTTATTATTAATACTCATAATCCCTATGGTACGATATTCATATTTAATACACTATATTACAAAATTTAATAGGTATACTTGCCTTTCATTAAGACCCCATAGCTCACATATTTAATTTTTTTGAGATATGTGATATTTTGAGGATTATTGGGGTTTCTAACAATATAATTAAGTTGGAAATCTTTCCTTTCTCATTAAGACACCAAGTAAAACAATGGTTGAATGCACATCTAAAGAGATCCATTACTATATAAGATGGAATGCTCAAAAGTTCTTTAGAAAATACTTCTCACCTAGCTAAATTTCAAAAAGATATATCATCATATGACCAACTGGAGGCCAAGACCTTATACAATACTTGAGAAAGATACAAAGTGCTATTAGGCGAAGCCTACATCGTGGCCTCTCTCTTTCGATGAAAATCTAAACCTTTTAGAATGGTTTCAATTTGTTAACTAGTTTAATGATAGATGTTGCTACTAGAGGAACATTAATTATTAAATCATTTGACGAAGCCTAATCTTTGATTAGGGACATGGCAATGAATAGTTCCCAATGAGAAGGTGATATAGTGAGAAATAGAACTACAAGTATCTATTAATTACATGCTATAACAACTGTAACTAATAAGTTTGACACAACTAGTAGGAAATTGGATACACTTTGTAAATCCCCAACATAATTGGGGAGAGGCAAGTGTAGAGGGATTTGGGATATAAACTAATGGGAACAAGCAAATTATTTAGGAAATCCCTCTAGACCATAAAACAACCCATATAGTAATACTTACAATTCAATATAGGGGAACCATCCAAATTTCTCATGGAGCGATCAAAATCAAAATCAGTAAATGATGAATTGCCTCCACCAAGATTTGTTACAAACCCCACTAAAAGAAAATAAATTGGGTTTGGAAGAACTTTTAACTAAATATATTCTATCTAATGAGGCTACATTACCAAACGTTGAAACTTCTTTAAGCAATCTAGAAGTCTTCGTTAATAACCTAGAAAATCAAGTTGGTCAACTTGTATAAAAGATAGCTGAAATGTAGCAAGGGACACTTCTAGGAATATATTGAGACTAATTCTAAGGAGCATGTGAAAGTAGTAATCCTTAGAAGTGGAAAGGAATTGCAGGTTGAATAGAAAATAAGTAGGGAGTTAGCAAGGAATGAAGAGGAAGTTAAGGAAAAAGAGAGTGTCGAGTCATAGAAAATGAAGGAATATAGACCACCTAAACCTTTTCCTCAATGCCTTAAGAAGGAATGCGTGCTCTAATGAGCAGTTTAGTAAGTTCCTTAATCTTTTTAAGAAGTTGTATATTAACTTACCTCTTGTTAATGGTTTATCACAGATGTCAAAATATGCAAAGTTCATGAAGGACTTGTTATGTAACAAGAGGAAGTTGGAAGTGCTTTCAATTGTTACATTAAGAGGGGAATGTTCATAGATCGTTGAGAACAAGCTGCCCAAGAAACTAAAAGATCTAGTGAGTTTTGCTATTCTTTGTTTAATTGGTAGCTTGTTAGTTAATACAGCCTTAGTAGATTTAGGAGCAAGTATTAGCTTGTTGCCATATAAATTATTTCAAAAACTAGAGCTAGGAGAGCTAAAACCTAAATGTATGAGTCTACAACTTGCCAATTGATCTATCACATGCCCTAGAGGAATTATTAGGAATGTGCTTATCCAAGTAAGAAAGTTTATTTTGCTTGTAGATTTTGTCATTCTTGATATGGACGAGGACATAGAATTATTTCTTATCATATGTAAACCTCTCTTGGCTACAGCTAGGGCCATTATTGATGTTAGTGTTGGTAAACTCATTTTAAGGATAAAAGACGAGGAGATAATTTTTAAGGTTCTTGAAGCTATGAAAAAATCTACTAATCAAGATGGTACATGTAACTGCCTAGATGCTACTTATTTCTCTATTATTGACTATGTTCAAGAGATGTTATTTGAGGATCCTTTAGAGTGCTGCTTAGAGTGTAGTTAGGGCCAACTATATTAAAATTGTAGCCTAGTTAGAGGCTAATGATTCCATTAATGGGAAGAAGGGGTTTGAGCAAATAATATGAAGAAGGAAATCAAGTTAAAACCATCCATTAAGGATTTACTAGTGGTAGAATTGAAACAATTTCCTGATTATCTAGAGTATTCCTTTTTAGAGAATGATTCTAAGTTATCAATGAACATAGCTTCCAACTTAAAGACAAATTAAAAGGAAAAATTGCTAAAGGTGTTTAGGAAGTAAATGAATGCCATTACATGGAAAATATTAGACATAAAGGGAATTAGTCTTTTATTTTACACCCATAAAATCTTGATGGAAGAAGGCTTTAAACTAGTGGTGCAATCTCAAAGAAGTCTAAGACCTAATATGAAAGTTATCAAAGCTAAAGTGATCAAGCTACTAGACGTAAGTAGGATTTACCCCATTTTTTACTGCTTATGGATCAATCTTGTGCAAGTAATGCTCAAGAAAGGTGAGACGATGGTAGTCCTCAACAAGAAGAATGAATTCATCCCTTCACACACAATTATTGGCTGGAGTATGTATTGATTGCTGGAAATTAAATGGTGTTATGTGTAAAGATCATTTTTCCCTCCCATTTATTGATCAAATAAGTTAAAGCATTTGGTAGGTTATATGTATTATTTTTTTATCTGGCTATTTTTAGATGCTGATTGCATGAGAAGACTAGGAAGGGATGACAGTCACATGTCCATTTAGCATATTAAGCCGTAGGCAAATGCCCTTTAGTCTTTTTAATGCATCAGCAACGTTCCATAAGTGTAAGATGCTTATATTTAAAGAGTATACGGAGGACATTATGGAATTTTTCATTGATGATTTTTTAGTATTTAGTGATTCCTTTAACAATTTGCTTAATTTAGAGAAAGTGTTGTGTAGGTGTGAAGAAACTAACCTTATACTTAATTGGGAGAAGTGTCATCTTATAGTAAAGGAGGGAATTGTCTTCAGGCATAAAATCTCATATAGGGGTATTAAAGTAGATAATGCCAACATTAATACCATTGTAAAACTTCCACTCCTCTACTTCAGTTAACACAATAAGAAGTTTTTTAGGACATGTAGTATTTTATCAATGATTTATAAATGACTTTTCTAAAATAGGTAAGCCTCTAACTAAGTTATTATAGAAAATTTTGCCTTTTGTTTTCTCGCAAGAATGCTTAGATGCATTTAATTTATTGAAGGGCAAATAAACAAAGGCTCCCATCATGGTTACACTAGATTAGAATTTGCCCTTTGATGTATAATGCAAGTGACTTATAGTTAGCAAAATCCTTAGACAATGAAGGGATAAACACTTTCAACCAATTTGCAACCTCTTTGGTAGAGATGATTCTCCATTAGAATTTTTGAATATGCGATGATTGGCTTGTCAAGAAAGTTTAAATTTTATTTGTTCAAACGCATGTAAATTCTTACTACATTTAATGTAGTGGATGCATGTCACTTACTTAGTGGTTTGTCGTAAATATGATGGTTATTTATAAACATATTTGCTACAATGATTTATAATGCTTGACATATGGCAAGATCTAGTCATCCGTTATTGCTTGAGCAAGCTGGCACTTTGTTCAACCTTATTTCTACACTGATGTATAAATACACATGGCTTAGGGAGAGAAACACCTTTACAAACTCATTTGAAAATTTTCTTTCTTACTCTCTCTCAATATTTCATTTAGTGCTTTCAACCACCTTATTTTCCAAATTTGTCTTCGAAGATATGTCTAAAAGCACTTTACGCTCATCTCACACCCTTACAAATGTGGTCTTAGAGTTTGTAGCATGAGATCTTTAGAAGGCTATTAACAATGCAATGCCCCCCCAATCTCCTTTCCCCTTAAATCGATGATGTTATTTCTAGATGAAGCTCATATTATAGTCATGATAGTGATGGCTGAGTTGAATGGGATTTTACCAATCAAGGAGCTTCTAATGTATGTCTACCAAGATGATGAAGAATGGAGGAAGCCCTTAGTCCCACTATATAACAAGATGGTCATAGTTAGGGTTGAACCAAACAATATAGCTACTAAACTCTCCAATTTTGATGTGAAGAATGTATTTTTGAATTACGGGCTAATGTTGGAGAGTTAATAGAACATGAAGCCCAAGGTGCACAACCAGGTTACTTTAATGAAGGATGGGGAATGTTTTATTTGTGACAAGTATTTTGAGTTTGGCCTAAGACTTCCTTTCACCTCATTTTAGAAGGTGTTTTCTAAGTACTATAGAATAAATCTGTGCTAACTTATCTTTAACCCATGTTGGATCCAAGTGGCTTTCGAGATTCTATGCATAAACCACCAAGTAAGACTAAACTCACCACTATTCTGGTTTTTTTTATACCATTACGAGAAACAAGTCCACCAGTGGCTAATACTACTTTGCTTGCCAACTATGGAGGAATTTTCTTTAGGGACATGGCTCATCAATATATGGCTAGAAGGATAAATTTGCAAAGCTCATCAATATATATGGCTAGAAGGATGATGAGCTTGACTTATAGACAGGGTGGATTGAGTTAATCGAGATTAGGTCAATAGAGCTCCTTGATAACAATAGATAGGTGGCTAATTTCTTATTAAACCAAATAGGTGAGCTACGCTAGTATTATATTGCCAAAGACATCATGGTTACATAGTTTAGGATTAAGTTTATCTTTGAGGAAATAATTGCTAAAGGTATTCCCTATTCCTTAGTCGTTGTGCTAGAGTAAACTAGCTTAAAGGGAGTTATTCATTTGCTAAACTCTAGGGTGGGGGAAGCTTTCATGGCTCATGCTTAGCATGGTGTACATCTACTTTATTCCCATTTCCTTTACTTAAAATCTTCTAAACTATCTCTTCCTATCTTTTGCAAATATAAAATTGAAGAAAGCTAACTCGCCTAATTCTGTGTTGAAAATAGGGTGGTTGCTGCCAAAATGAATAAAATAAATAAATAAATAATAATGCAATATAGAAGATCACACCTCTCTATCCTAAGGAGAGGGGAATCAAGATCGGTGAGCCCTAACCTATTCAAGAGAGCCATCTTTTAGCTAATATGATTGGGAGGGGCAAGTAAGTGGAGAAGACCCCTATCCCTCTAATGCTTAAGGAGGGGTCTAGAGGGGATGATGGAGGTGTAGGTCAAAAAGGTAAGGCGAACACTATTCACATCAAGTAGTTAGTTTTGCTAGAAAAGGAACCTACTAAAGATTGCTTTGTGAAGCTAACCCAAAAGTGAATAGTGGAGGCTAAAGCAACTTAAGTGCAATTGGTTGTAAGTCCAATAAAGGATTCCAAGATCCCCCCCTTCAATTGACCTCTTCTCGTGGTGGATCCTTAAGCCTGAGCACATTAGCATGAGAACTAATCTACATCCCTGATTAGGATGTCTGCATAGGAGATAAGGTACTAAGGTATATGGATTTATGCCACCAAATAAAGATAAACAACATTCTTCCTCGAGATAGGGTCAAAATTGAGGCTTTGGAATGCTTTGTCACCTTTGACAATGTGGATGCACTACTACAAACTAAGTTGTACGTAGTTTGTCATCGACACTTCTTCATTAGTTATTTATTTTCTTAACTTCATCTTAAGTGGTTCGTTATATTGTTAGGTGAACACCCTTATAGCAATGCTTTCACACACATCAAAGAAGGAGAGAAGGAAGGTATATGCTCCTTACTCAAACTATGAAGACCTTTAGGAGAAAAAGCATAGGCCTTTAACCAAGCTATTATGCGATTGCAAAGGGCATAAGATGGAAAGAATGTTGAAGCCTAAGCATGGAAAAAGATGATTACCATAGAGAAGCTTATGGAGGAGACCAAAGCTCAAGCAGATGAGCTAAGGCACCAAACAAAAGCTATTGTGAACAAGAATGCCCTTCTTTAAAACAAACTATTCAAAACTTAAGAGGAGATAGACATGCTATAGAAGAATGCCAACAAACTTTCTCTCTAATTGAAGGAGGCCAATGGGGAGCTCACTATTTTGAGCTCATTAGTCTGCTTCTTTGACGATTTGGAGAAGGATTATAAAAGGGAGGATTGGGTTACTTGAGGATGATCTGAGGTGCTATTAGGTTCAGATTAAGGAGCTCAGGCAAGAGGCGAGCACCATTAAGCACAAAATGCATAATGAGATTATAGAAAGTATGGAATAGGTTAAGTTACAATGGGAGGTCTATAATGAGGGCTTTGAAGTAGTAAGACAAGCTGCCTTGAAGCGCTACCTAGACCTTAACCTTTAGGACCTAGAGGAGGATGATGTTAACCCCCCAAAAGACTCTAAGCCCCCTTCAAGAGTTATAGACAACATAATTGAAGTCGGGGTAAGCCAAATGGATGCCTAAACTAATGAAGTATGTCCTCCTCTAATGTGGAATGTAAAAAGAAAGTAACTAAAGCTTCTACTGATCTTCCTCTGCAACTAACCCTCCTCCCCCCCCTAAGGAACAATGGTAACTCTTTCCTTGACTAATTTAAGATGTGCTTAGGGCTTTGTGTAACTTGTTTGGTTGGGATGTCAACTTGAACCTTTGTAGTCCCTTCTTTCGTTAAGTGAAATGGACTTTTATTCTACTATATTGTATACTCCTTGTGCTTTCTTCTTTTATTGTTATTCCTTTTTTGGTTAATTAGTGCTTGCTCATTTTATAACTACTTGAGTAGTGCAAAGCTTGTCATCTCAACGTAAATTAGGTTAAATTAGGTACCGACAAGGGTAGCTCATCTACATCAGGAGTACTTTAGGTGTTTAAGGCTAGCCTTAATGGACAATGTATCCTTTTTGTTTTTGCTTGAGGTTCTTAGCAAACTTGGTCAATTAGGACTAATGTGCCCTATACACTTAATTAAGGTTAACCTACTAGCTAATTTAAGCTTGAGTGATTTGTTACCTCGAAAAAGGATAGAAAACTTGGTCACTTGTTCACCTTAAAGGGAGGTTTGGAGACTTCACAAATCATTTTCCTCAAGAGGAGGTTAGGAATAGTTAGCATACTTTACATGGTGCTAGTATTTCAAGAGCTCATTCGAAGAAAATGATTTAAAGTAAAAGTAAATACAAGCAAATACATAAATTGAAATTTTTATTATACACACAACAATTACATTTTTGAATTCATTTATAGTACAACCTAATGTTATTAACATTCCATGTTTAAGGAATTGGTTAACCACCTTGATGCTCAAGCTTATATATGTTGTGCCCTACTTCTTCTTGAACCTTAACTTGGTTTTCTCAATTAGCTGCTAACTTGCATTGACCTTCTCTAGATTGAATAGCTTCCAATTTTCAACACAACAAATCACTAGGTCATAACGTCTTGTGTTTGACCATCGTATCATAATATCACACAACCCTTTCTTGTTTGGTTGCAACACGAGCACTTGTTAAGTCTGAAATTTCTTGAATCAAGTCTAAGATAGCTCAAAAATTGGCCTCATTGACTAATATGTCCATGACTCGCATGCAAGTATTCGGGAGCACTAGCTCGACTTAAAGAACAACTTTTGAACCAAAGGCAAGCATAAAGGGCATCTCCTTGTCTTCTTTCTATGTGTGGTTTGATATCTTCATACTTTATAGAGGAGCTCATTCACCCATTTACCCTTGGTTTGATCCACCCTTTTCTTGAGACTGTTCAATATAATCTTGTTCATAGATTTAACATGCCAATTGGACTACGGATGAGCAACTGAAGTGTAATGAATTTTGATTTTCATTTTGGAGAAAAAGTCTCTAAACTTAATATTGTCGAATTATGTCTAGTGTATCGAATTTTCTCAATATGTTATTCAAGACAAAAATTTCAACTCTCTTTTTCATGATCTTGGTTATAGCCTTTGCTTCTATCCACATAGTGTTGTAATCCACCACCATGGTAATATATTGGCATTAGCTAGTTGCTTTAGGGAAAGGAACTAAAATATCGATTCCCAATTGGGTGAAAGGTTATGGACTAGTGATGAGTAGGAGGTTATTGCTTTGCTGTTGGTCTATGGATGCATGCTTTTAACACTGAGCACACTTCTTGACCAATTCTTTTATACCTTCTTCATGGTGGGCCATAATAACTAAGACAAACTGCTTTCACATTTAGGCTTGCCTTTTGATACAATTGCTGCATATACCAAGCTTGCAGCTCTTCCGAGATGTGTTGGGCTTCTTCTGACCTTAAGCATCTGAGATAGGAAAGACTGTACCCTTGTTGACATAATTGGTCAGTGATAAGCATGTGTACTAAGCCATTTTATACATAAATTTCCTTCCCTCCTTCTTACCCTGATAGACAGTGCCATTCTTAAGATAAGCAATGAAAGGATCCAGCCAACTTTGTTCAACTGACGCAAGTGGCATCTCAAGGCATTGGTGGTGAGGCTTGTTGATACTCTTATTTGGTAGGTACTTAATGAAGACTTTCTTATGCATGTTGGAGAGACTGGTCAAGGTTAATCTGGATAGGCTATATGCCTCAAAGTTCTCCACTTGCCGATTTTAGTGATACTCCAATTGAGGAACCCCGTTACAAATGCCTGTACAAAGTGGAGGTATCTGTTCTTTGACAGCACATTCTCCTTTAACTTGTTGGACTACCAATTGTGAATTAGACTTTAGATTTTTCCGCCAGCTTCCATTGTAACTCCTTACCTGCTCTAAAGCAACACCTAATACATATTTTTTACTCCATTTTAAAATGGAACTGCTCCAAAGCAACTCCTGATAAATATTTTTTAATCCATTTTAAAATGGATTACATCATGAGATTGCTTGTTGACTTTATCTTACCAGGCATATATAATAAAAAATCCTGTAAGCTTTCCGATGAAGATGTAAAATCGTCAAACTGATCCCCAGCTATTCTACTGATCTTTCCCATTCAACTAGAATTACTTTGTGCTAGTTGATTCTTGCTAATTATGCCCGAAATGCTTATGCATTCCGTGTTCTGTCCATAAAATTGCAATAACCTTCGGAGAAGATCAAATGATCAGCATGTATGTGCTATTTTATAAAATTCCTTCCGGTAGCGCTTAAATTTAATTTATTTGCCGTGTTTTTACTTCCGTTCTACGATGAATAGTGCTTTTGCTCACTGCGATTTGAGTCTAGAGATTACAACCTACTTCAAATTGGTGCAATTCCAAGTAATTGCTGCAATTTATATACCTTGGTCGGAGACTCATTTGATTGAGAGCTCTCTCCTCTATTGAGAATGTAACTTAGGATTGAGTGAAGCATGACTGCAGCAATTATTAGCTTTGTCTTTTCTCCACCGTGTCTGTTTGTTTTTCTTTTTTTTTCTTTTCTTTAATCAAACACTAAAAAATAATAATATTAAAAAAGATTAATTAATTAAATAAGAAATTAGGTGACACAAAAAAAAAGTCCGTTTTTCTTATAAAAAATTGCAAATTTCCCAAAATTCTAAGTAGAAATAAGTAAGATGATGCATGATTAAAAAAAGTAAAAAAAAAAAAACTTTAAATTATGGCAATTCAATTCATTGGATTGGTATCCGATTGAAAATTAAACTTCAAGGTTCTTTTATTAAACTTTTTCCTTTGCAATTGTAATGAAATGGAAATAATCAGTGACAAATGTAATAAATGAAAACTAGTGGAGAATGTGATATCATGGAGTTTGGAGTTATCAGAATTTTGGGCTCCGATGAATGTCTACTATTGCAATTCAAACTTTCCAATAAGACCACAAAATTTAAACAAAGTAGACCTACAAAGTTTGTTTCTCAAAATAACGTTTATAAATTTTTTCTTTCGATAAAGTGTAAGCTTATTTAATATGACGTGTTACTTATCCAAAACTTGAAATTCATGTTCCGATTAACAAAATCCCAACTAAAAATGAACTAAATGGCCAATAAAATCAATACTATAGTGTCAAATGACATCTAAAGAATATGTATCCACTAAATATGCATAATATCTAATATATATAGAACATAAGGATTAAGTATAGGTACAATGTACCATCTCTCGCTATCTCGACGTGGCGGGAAGTTTAAGACCAAATTACATTAACATAAGTTGACATTTTGACACTTATATCATAGCCAATACTATAAATATGTTATAACACATTAGCTAATACTATCAATATATTATAATTTTCTATCTCGTTCATTTTTCTTTTCTCGTAAGTCGCTCTCGTTAATTTATTTGTAATAGCTAATACTATTAATATATTATAACGGCCATGTAACGAAGTCATTTTTTTTTCTATTTTGAGTAATTTCGGGATTTGTATTACTGTTTAGCCAAATGTTGAGACATTACCTAGACGCCGGCTTGTGTCTACCTTGTTGGATCGAAACAAAAACTTTCCCCAGCTGTAGGAAAATTAAGAGTCAAACCAATAGCATACACACTAAGCTAACCGAGGATAAAACCTAGGCTAAGGGTTATGTATGATACTTTGAAAGCAAAAACAATAGCAATAATATGGCGCTACTTCATTGGACTACTCTAAGTTTTGGTTTTTCTCCAGTTGTAAGCAGTGTGTAGAAGAGGATGATATGATAACACTAAACAAGGATAAGATTTTTTGGGAAGAAAAATCAACCCACACCTATATAAATATTCTTGCTAGACCAACCATGGGAAAATTAGGGTATTTATCGAGTTACAAAATAATCATTAGCAAAGTTGTTTTTTCAGCATTTGGTAATTGATCACTAGATACTTAATACTACAAACAAAAAATATATTGAGCATTATATCTTATGTATTATGTATAAATGATATATAAATACCGATAAAATTATAATATATAAATTTTATACAAAACACGTGTGATAGTTGTTTTGTGAACTATTCATAAATAAATATTATCATTTTACTGTCCACTCTCTTATTTGATTTTCCCAATTCTTAACCTTGCTTGCAAAATTCATTTCAAGGTCCTCTTGACTATCTTCAATGCCCATTTTTATTTCAATTCTCTAACAAGCTATCTACTGAGTACAAAGGGGAAAACTTTGACATAATATAAACTTTGAGACTTTTGATTCGACATATCTTCTTGCCAGAGAGAATATAACAAAAAGATGGGTTTTCTCACACTATTCATAGTTGTAGCCATACCTATTTTACAAGCGCTATTGATTAGTGGATTGAGAGCTCATATGGCTATAAAGTATTGCAACATTCTTACATTTGATGCTTGAAAATCTTCAAACAAAGGAAAAAAAATATATTATGTATAAAAAATCCAAGAGCACAAGTTACCAACATTTAAGCTTAAAGAAGCAAAGGTAAAAATATTACCTACAAAGGTCACTAGAGAAGTGTACTAAGCATTATCTTTCATTTGCTTTCCCTTAAGCATCTTGCTAACTTCATGACATATCCTTGACACTAGTTGAGACACATTATAGATTGCATGTCAACTTTGATCTTCCAAAGACGTTTCCAACATAAGATTTGAATTGCATTCCTCAAGAGCTACAACTTTACTGCCTTTCTCTTCTCCAACTCCCTTATACTAATTTGGAAATATTATGATTTCAAAAAAACTTTAGATAGTATGCCCTATTTTCTCGCAATGTGTATAAGTAATTTTTCAAAATTCCTTCCTTTTCTATCTCTCTTTTCATCTGTCATTAGCCTCTTTTGATTCTTAGCAAGAAAAGGAACATTGTTTTCATTCAAAGAATTACTAGCTATAACTAGTTTCTACGTTTCAACTTGATACACAAGATAATAGGCATTGTTTATTGACGATAGGGGTTCAATGAAAAGAGTATGATTTTGTGTGTACTAAAATACATCATTTAGTCCCATTTGAAATTGAACAAGTTTATTTCTATTATCTAATTCCAAATACAATTCAACTAAACCACATTCACATTGATCCATAGCTCAACAATTACATTGTGGAATTCAGAGTAATTACTCAATTCATCCTAAACTCTCTCGAGTTTGTTAAAATACAATATCACACTTCTACTACCCTATTTGAAATTAATTATTTCACTTACCAACTTGAACAACAATGGTCCATTATGTAAGTTAAACCTTTCATAGATATCTTCTTACAACTCTTTAGCAAACTTCACATATATGAAGCTTCAAAGAAATCTTTAGAAATTGAATTTAGTATCCAACATGTTACCATAATATCATACCTTATCCACTACTATTCATTTAGAGAATCAGGTTCAAGTTTCATACATGAATCGTCTATGAATCCTACTTTAGCCTTTGCACCAAATGCGAGTTTAATTAACTGATTCCAACTAAAAAAATTAGTCCTATTGAACAATACGTTTGTGATAATAGTTCTTGGACTATTAGATCCTGATAAACAGAGAGGATCATTGCAAAAAGTTTCCAAATTTATGTTGACATCGTTTGCATTAAGGTTTGCCATGAAATAAACTAGTAATGAAGAAAGAAAACACAGAACATAGAATGCAAAAAGTCTTGCCCTAGCATTGCCCTGATACCAAATTAAACTAAGCAATTGAAATCAAGAGATGAAAAGAGCTTACTTTATTCACAAATCCAAGTGCTAGAGATTGAGTTGGAGTTAAGACAATCGAAGAAGATAAAAAAAAATGGGCTTAATTAACTTAAAGTGTACATGTAGTATCGATACTAAATCATAAAAAGATGTGCTAAAATATGTACATGCTAATATAAATAGAATGAATACTAACGTTTACTAAGGAAAAGCAACAAACTCTCTTTTACTATCAATGCTAGAGATCTTTTCAACAAATTCGCTTGGTAGTGCTCTACTTTTACCATGGCTACCATCCATACTTGGAAGGATGCCCTCGAACACTATCAGTTTGGATGAATTATTAATTCTTAAAAATCAAAGTGTAGACATGTGAAGATGAAGAATATAAATCCAAAGTGAGAATCTTACACCCTTTGTCTTGCTGAAATTGTGAATTATTGATGATCATATTTCTATTATCATTGGTTGTTACATATGGTTGGCTATCTTTTAAGACTTGTATTCGTCTTGTTGTTGTTACTTATATATGTTGTTGGCAAGGAGTGATAGAGTTTATATATTCTTATGTTGTGTTTATGACGAGGACATCGTAGCTGACACAGGTTAATATAGGGTGTGTCTCTTCCAAGTACGGTCATGTATTATGTCAGGGAGTTTCCAGAAACACACACGGCTGCATGCACGGCTCGAAAGCACGGCCGTATGTTATGTCAGGATCTCTCCCAGAAACATGCACAGTCTTCATGCACAGCCAAGGGGCATGACCGTGTGTTATGTCAGGAGCATACCCAAAAGCCTACACGGTCTTCATGCACGGCCGTGTATAAGACAAATGACGGACATGTATACTTATATTTATTTCCACGTGTACATATATATTTCCTTTTTTACTTGTTTTCCTGAGGAGTATATATAGTTGCTAGGTTATTTTTAGGGTTATCTTTTATTCATTATTCAATATATACTATAGAGAAGAGTTTTCTCTGCTTTTTCGATTGTGCGCAATTGAGATTTATGAAGAAATAAACTCAGATTCTTCTTTGTTTATTCGTGAGGTCCAATTCTAGAATTGGTCTCGTGTGTTTATGCTTTCCTCACTACGTCAGTTGGTATTAGAGCAAGGCAAATTCCTGTAGAGATGTCGGCTAGCGATGGTGTTGACGGCGGTCGCGTTCTTGACCTAAATCGAGATGCGGAAGTCCAAGGAGTCAATCAATGGGCTCCAAAGATGGTGGTTGAAGCCATGGAACAGAGACTTGGGCACGTAGAGAAGCGTTTAGAAGACTTGGTTGCGCGTTTCGACGCCATGGTGATGGGCCACAACAGAAACAGGGGTGTTGTTGGGAATCGACCAGGAGTAGCAGTCGCTCGTAGCGGTCCTATCAACCAACCTGCAGTCGCGAATCATTGGAACCAAAGGCTAGATGAAAGTTCCTCTAAGAAAGAGGATGAATTCCTGTAGAGGAGGGGATAACCACCGAGAAGGGGCGGTGTTGGTGGTGTCAGGTACCGCGTGGTCGATGACCGAATTGACCAGGAGTACGGTGGCGGATATCTAAGAAACCACCAAGGCTATGATCATATAAATGGCGGTGATTTCCGTCTCAAGGTAGACATTCTATCCTTTAATGGTAACCTCAATATAGATGACTTCCTGGATTGGCTTGCAGAGGTCGATAGATTCTTCGACTATATGGAGGTACCTGAGGATAGGAGAGTACAACTGGTTACTTGTAGGTTGAAAGGAGGGGCTTCTACATGGTGGGATTGTTTGCAGAACCGGAGGCAGAGAGAGGGGAAACAACCTGTAAGGACATGGTACCGCATGAAGAATCTATTGCAGAGGGATTTTCTACCACCCGACTATGAGCAGATCCTTTTTTAGTAGTACCAACGATACTGTCAGGGGCAGAGGACGGTGCATGAATACACCGCCGAGTTTATGAGGCTGGCGGAAAGGAATGATCTAAGGGAGACTGAGGGGCAACAGGTGGCGCGATTTGTGGATGGATTAAAGCCCCAGATTAGGGATAAAATAGGGGGGACGGTATTCAGAACTGTCAATGAGGCAAAGAATTTGGCCCTTAGAGCTGAGATGATGATTCAAGAACAAAGTGCAAGGCTAGGTGGGGGGTAAGAGAAATTATGCGTATGATAGTCTCGGCAGTAGCAGTAGGGTGGTTGGTGAAAGAGCTAGAGGAATAGTCGAGAAACCAGTTGGGAGTATAGAGAAGAAAGAAGACAAAGCCGAGAGGAAGAAACCTCTTGAGAGCAAAGAGACCCCAAGACAAAATAATCCATATGCTAAACCGATTTTAGGGAAGTGCTATAGGTGTAATCAACCGGGACACCAATCCAACGAATGCTCGAATCGATGAACTATAAACATTGTCGAAAGGGAGGAAGAGGAGGAAGTATGCTGTGAACCGGATGGTGAGGATGAATACTATGATGAGGCTGATGATGTAGTGGAATCGAACTATGTGATCAGAAGGATGATGCTAGCACCGAAACAGGAGGGTAGTTCACAACGACACCAGCTATTTCGCACTATGTGCACAATCGGTGGGAGAGTGTTAGACTTGATTGTTGATAGTGAGAGCTGTGAGAACATCATGGGAAGAGAGGTTGTGAAACGACTCTAACTACAGATAGAGAAGCATCCGAACCCTTACACCATAGGATGGATTAAGGCAGCGGAGTGAATTGAGGTGAAGGAGAGGTGTCGGGTTCCATTCTCGATAGGCAAGTATCGGGATGAAGTCTATTGCGACATTGTCAATATGGATGCCTACCACTTGCTATTCAGACGACCTTGGCAGTTTGACGTGGATGCCCAACATGCCGGGAAAGGAAACAAGTATAGATTGGAGAAAGGGGGCATGAAATATACGTTGCTGCCGTTGACGGATAAGCGACCTAAAACCCAAAGGGCGGAAGGGAAATCTTTTCTAACAATCACTCAATCAGAAAAGGAAATGACCGAGGACATTAAAGAATCGCGATTGATGCACGCTCTTGTGGTGAAGAATGCGGGAGAGGACGTAGATAGTGTAGAGGCTCCGGAGGAAGTAAAAGGGGTATTAGAAGAGTTCAAAGAGGTAGTGCCAGAAGACTTACCAGAAGGGTTGCCTCCATTGAGAGACATCCAACACCATATCAACTTGGTGCCTAGGGCTAGCCTTCCTAATCTCCCTCATTATAAGATGAGCCCCAAAGAGACGGAGGTCCTACAGGAGAAAGTCCACGAATTACTGGATAAAGGATTCATTAGGAATAGCATGAGCCCATGTGCTGTTCCAGTGCTATTGACACCCAAAAATGATAGGAGTTGGCGGATGTTTGTGGACAGCCGTGCGATCAACAAGATCACAATTGGGTATAAATTCCCAATTCCTCGCATTGAAGACATGTTGGACAGGCTGAGTGGAGCGGTAATCTTCTTGAAAGTGGATCTTAGAAGTGGGTATCATTAGATTCGGGTCAGACTTGGGGATGAATGGAAGACCGCTTTCAAGACAAAGGAAAGGTTGTACAAATGGTTGGTTATGCCATTCGGCCTCAACAACGCACCTAGTACCTTTATGTGCGTGATGAATTAGGTACTTAAACCATTCATAGGTAGATTTGTAGTAGTCTACTTTGATGATATCCTGATATATAGTAAGACTAAGAATGAGCATTTAGTGCATTTGAAGAGCGTATTGACTGTGCTGAAAGAGAATAAGCTCTACGCCAATCTCAAGAAGTGCATATTCATGTAAAAAAAACTGCTGTTCTTGGGTTTTGTAGTAAGCGGTGAGGGTATAATGGTGGATGAGTACAAAGTAAGGGTCATTAGAGATTGGCCCACTCCTAAAACAATCACCGAGTTGTGGAGCATTCTGGGGTTGGCAGGATTTTATAGACGTTTCATACGGCATTTTAATACGGTTGCTGCCCCATTGACTAAGTGCCTGAAGAAAGGGAAGTTTCATTGGGATGGGGAAGCTGAGTCTGGATTTGCTGTGCTCCAAGAAAGATCGTGTAGTGCGCCGGTATTGGCCTTACTAGACTTTGACAAACTATTTGAAGTCGACTGTGATGCCAGTGGCGTGGGCATTGGCGCTGTGTTATCTCAGGAGAAGAGACCTGTGGCCTTCCATAGTGAGAAGCTCTATGAAGCCAGGAGGAACTGGTCCACTTACGATAAAGAGTTCTATTCCGTGGCCAGAGCCCTGAGGATGTGGGAGCACTACTTGGTTGGAAAAGAGTTTATCCTTTACTCGGATTGTGTCGTCCTGAAACACCTAAGTAATCAGACCCGCATTTGCAAAGATATGCATGCCAGATGGATACAATTTCTGCAAAAGTTTCCATTCCGCCTGATGCACAAATCCGGGGTCCAAAATAAGGTAGCAGACTCATTAAGTAGAAGGGCGGATTTATTGGTCACCATGAGGGCTAAGGTGGTAGGCTTTGAGCAGCTGAAGGAACTGTATGAAGAAGATGCGGATTTCGGAACTATATGGAGAAAATGTATCAATCTGGAACTCAATGACAGTTACTACATCCTCGAGGGTTACTTGATGAGGGGTAACCAACTCTGTATTCCCGAATCATCCTTCAGGGAGAAATTGATTAGGGACCTACATGGAGGGGGATTAGTCGGACATCTGGGGCGTAATAAGACACTAGTGGCAGTGGCTACAAGATATCATTGGCCTCAACTGAGAAGAGATGTAGGAAGAACCGTGCAACGGTGCTACATCTGCCAGACATCTAAAGGACATTCTTAGAATACTGGGCTGTACACTCCGCTACCAGTACCTAAGAATATTTGGGAGGATCTATCTATGGACTTCGTGTTAGGTTTGCCTCGTACCCAACGAGGTGCTGACACTGTTTTTGTGGTTATAGACAGGTTCTCTAAGATGGCTCACTTCATCCCTTGCAGGAAGACGGTTGATGCACAGGGTGTTGCCAAGTTATTCTTTAAGGAGGTGGTCAGGTTGCACGGGGTTCCCAAGTCAATTACTTCTGATAGACATACCCGGTTCCTTAGCCACTTCTGGAGGACGCTCTGGTATATGTTTAATTATTCCCTTAATTTTAGCCGCACAACCCACCCTCAAACTGATGGGCAGACAGAGGTGACAAACAGGACCCTTGGAAATTTGATACGAAGCATCTGTGGAGAGAAGCCAAAAAATGGGATTTAGCACTTTCTCAAGCCGAGTTCGCTTACAACAGTTATATTCATAGAACAACTAGGAAATCTCCTTTTTCAGTGGTCTATACCAAAGAGCCATCTCATGCCTTGGATTTAGCTTCTCTGCCCAAGGGTGTAGAAACCAATGTTGCTGCTAAACACCTGGCGAATCAATACCAAACGGTGGCATCTGACGAGAAAGAGAGAATCAAGAGGGTTAATGAGTAGTATAAGAAAGTCACAGACAAGCATCGGAGGAAGAAACTGTTTGAGGTGGGAGATCAAGTGATGGTGTTCTTAAGGAAGGAACGCTTTCCCGTGGGCACCTATAGCAAGTGGCAACTAAAGAAGTATGGCCCTTACAAGATTGTCGCCAAGATCAATGATAATGCCTATGTGGTCGAGCTCTTGGAAAGCATGAAAATCTCAAAAACCTTCAATGTAGCTGACTTATCCCCATTATACACGGATGACGAACCCCTATATCCAGAAGAGAACTCGGGGTCGAGTTCTTCATTAGTGGGAGAGAATGATGAGGACATCGTAGCTGACATGGGTTGATATAGGGCGTGTCTCTTCCAAACACGGTCGTGTATTATGTCAAGGAGTTTCTAGAAACACACACGACTGCATGCACGGCCAGAAAGCACAACCGTGTGATATACCGGGATGATTCCAGAAACGTACACGGCCTCATACACGGCTAGGAGGCACGGCCGTATGATATGACAGGATCTCTCCCAGAAACATGCACGGTCTTCATGCACGGCCAGGGGGCACGACCATGTATTATGTCAGGAGCATACCCAGAAGCCTATACGGTCTTCATGCATGGCCGTGTAAAAGATAGATGACGGACGTGTATACTTATATTTATTTCCACGTGTACATATATATTTCCTTGTTTACTTGTTTTCCTGAGGAGTATATATAGTTGCTAGGTTATTTTTAGGGTTATCTTTTATTCATTATTCAATATACACTATAGAGAAGAGTTTTCTCTACTTTCTTGATTGTGCGCAATTGAGATTTATTAAGGAATAAACTCAGATTCTTCTTTGTTTATTTGTGAGGTCCAATCTTAGAATTGGTCTTATGTGTTTACACTTTCCTCGCTGCGTCCGTTTAGCTTCCTAGATACTTCACTTTCATTAGATCTCACTTAAGTAGAATCTTATATGGGATTTTTCTTAGAGTATTTTTCAATTTTATTAATATTTACTTGGTTGATAATGTGCTATATCTTAGTTGTCTTAGGTATGTGCTATCTCTTAGTTGCTTGGTTTACTTAGATATATATATGCTTGGAAATTATATTGTTTCATTTATGGTATGACACAAAGACTTACGTGAATTCTTTTCAAAGCCTCAACTCCTGGTATATATATAAGAAGTACTTAGTTTAATTAATTCTTGATTAAGCTACAAAGCACTACTCATTTAAGATCTAGAACCAAAGCATACCACATACATTAGCATGGAATATGTGTTTTGCATAAGCATTTATGATGAGGCTTAGATATCAACCATGTACTAGGAAATGTACAATTTGATTTTGTTATTGTTATTTCATTTTTTGTCATACTCACATAGCTAGACTTACAATATAAGGAGTTAGTTATCTATTAATGTGAAGTTTTTTGATGAAATCAAAGATAACTATTTTGGTGTTGAAGATGATGTTTCTTTGTTAAACAAAAATATTTCAAAAGATTATGGTACTAAGAATTCTTTAGAATAGGTAAAGAGTAAACTACAAGCTATGTACCAAATGTAGAATTTACTGCAAAACTAAATGATAGAAAGTAGTGTACAAATTGATGTGGAAGATACATTAAAATCTCAAGAGATTAAGGATCCTTCAAGATCTTGAAATTTCAAAAGTTTTCATTAAAAAGAATGAAAAGGAAAAGAAATAATTGGAATTATATAGAGTGGTATAAGAAGAAGATTAAGCTATATAAATCTTGAAAATAAATTTTCATTCCAATTTTATATGGTACCTAAAATGATAGAATAAGTTTTAAAAGATAATGATTAGATTGAGGCTATACAAGAGGCATTAAATCAATTAAAAGAAATGATGTATGTACTTTAACTCCAATATCAAATGACAAATCAACAATTTTCATAAAATTGGTTTAAATATAAGTAGAATAAAAGTGATAAAGTGGTGGAAAAATATATTAAAAGCAATAAGACTTCTATTAGCATATGCATAGTAGAAAGTTTTTAAATTCTTTTAAAGGACATTAAGATTGCTTATTTAAAACATATATAATGTGGGATGCTTAGGAAGGGATAGGTTCTTGGCTAATGATGTTGCTATTATTGTTATTATCAACATTTTTTAAATTACATTGAGCTAAAAAGCTATTACTTGCATCTATTGAGTTCTTAAGATAATGTAGAAAGGCTACTAAAAGGCGAATGACTTAAAAATGCTGATATAAAATTTCAAAAAACTCCATATCAAAACATGGTCTATATAGTTACATTCAAGAAAAAATTGGTTGATAAACAAAATGTCATCACACAAAAGGACATGTTACTCAATAAGAGTACTTTTATTTTATCACCAAAGGTACACAACATACACTAATAGTCAGTTTATAATTCACTTAGTAGTGACTAAATGAGTCACATACAACACACAAAGCTTTACTCTTTATTCCCAAAGAAATAGTGGAAAAATGGACTTCATATCTCACATTCCAAGCATGTCAAGAGATTCCTAGCACAATGAACCTCAATAGTTGATTCTTCTACAATTATAACGAACTTGACCTTTGTATCCAATTAAGGGCTTGATATTTCCCATCTTGATCATTGAATTAACAAAATCGTACCGGAATGCTTTAGGATTTGATCCGTAAAATGCCACCAAATGCGCAGCTTTGCCAGATAAAAGCTGCTGGTCTGAGCGGAGCACTCCCTTTTTGTATAGTATGTCCTTGAAGTACATGTTGTCAAAGTTTATTGGGGTTGAGTCAAAACCAGCAAGATTGTTGTCACCACCAGTTCGTGGACATATGTTCTTAAGGCTCATTTTGAAACTCGGGTCAATGTTTGTCTCGTTGTATAGTCTGTCCCTGAAGGTAACACACCTAGCAAACCCTATTGTGTGACCACCATATAGGGCAACCAAGTCCTTTAAGTTAAGTCCTTGTTTGGCAAAGGATTTAATTAGGTCTGGAAGGTCAAGTGTTGGTGGTGGGATGTTAGTGTTGGCTTTGGCTCTACTTGCTGTTGTGGAGTCCCTTCTCCCTAATGGAACTTCCCACCATGGACCTCCTAGCTGCATAATGACATAATTTGCAATATAATTATTTTTCAAAAATTCAACAAGTGATTACTTGTCGTCGACGCAACGATTTGGGAATTTGTGAGGATAAAATCATTGGACTAACGTGTAATTGAAATTCAATATAGACATATGGCTTTTTAAAGTGTTTAGCTTATTTTTATACAATATTTAGCAATGAATGCAATTAAAATAAATCAAAAAATGAGATTTTATTCTGAAAAGTGTCACTGGATATTGGACAAAGCATCTAAAACAACAATTGCATTCATTCTGAAAAGTGTTACTAGCACCATACCGCAACGACGGAATCACGAGCTGCAACAGCCAAAATGTCGGCACAGGAAACAACGGGGCGTCCACAAGCTTTGTCAACTTCATACTTTATTTTATCAACAACATCGAAACCCCTGACGGAATTGAGATTTGGAAGTGCATTCTTTTCACTATCGATGGTGGAAGATGGATCCAGAAGAATAGAAGCGTCACAACCCTAGATTTTCAGTACTTCAGGTTATTAGCATGCGCGCGCATACTACAAAATTAAGTACACAATATATTATAATTAGTATGGTCTTGTAATTTACATTGACAAAACAGTCATGGAAGTGCAATCGTAGTAATGAGGCACCCATTCGGCGTTCCCTCATCACGGCAGCCACGACGACACGCTTAATGGTTGGCAAGGCTTGAGGACATACTTTGTTGTAGTAGTTTGGTGTAAGCCCCGCTGCATAAGTAGTATTAGTTGATACGATCATTACCAGTAATATTGCACTTACATTGCTGATTGTAGCCATTATGGAATAATATCAAGGGGCACAGGCGATGATTGTACAGGTATTTTTTTATCTGAACTTTTTGTGTATGTTTTAACTTGTTTTGTTTCATCGTAAGAATGCCTATATTTATAGGCAGAGAATTGGACTTGGAATATGAATAATTTGTGTTTAATACATTTTGGACATGGCTAAATGTGTCTATGTCATCCAAGATGGCGCATCTAGAAGCCAGCAGGAAATAGTTATAGAAATACTAATATAAAAAACGAGGACAACATTCTACTTTTGAGCAAATTAACTAGTTACGCGGCAATAGATGCATCATAAAGTCTTCGATATTCACTGACCACACATAGTTTCGTTTGTTTCATGTCTTAAAATTAAGGAAAAATGGAAATAAAATTTCTCCGTCCATTGCATGTGTTACAATGACATATATAATTATATATAATATATATTCTACACATCATTCTTTTTGTTATTAAGAGTAAATTGCGAATCCATTCTCAAAACCATTAGTAATGTGCAAATAAGCCACATATATTCTCAATACACGATTTGACCTTCGCATAAATTTTAAAAGTATATATACACTCCTACAAAATTAGAAGCCCTAAAATAGTTACTATATATGATTTATTAGCAATAAATATAAGGTTTTAGCAACAATTTGGTAATATATCCATACTTTTAAATATTATGGAGGGATGTGGATAAACTTTGAGAGTTTAGTAGCTTCTTTTTCCTTTTGGTTTTTACACAACACAATTTAAAAACAATCAAGAGCCCATGCAATATGTGAGAGTTAAAAGAATTTATACAACAAAATATAAATTAGTATGAAGGATCTAAACTTCAAAAATATATATTTCTATTTGTACAAAGAACTAAATAAACCAAAAAAAAGTACACCAACTATCTTGTCCATTGACAGCTTAAGCCTTGACATCATTATCTACATCCACATTTACAAAGAAAAAAAAAAATATTGGAAACTTAGCCTTCCACTATAGAATGGGACTTAAATGGCCAACACCTAATAGCGCCTCAACATGATTAGCCATATCCCGAAGTAATTTTATCGCAATTAGCTCATGATTTTGTACATTCTGCCAGCTCATGCAACTAACCATTTAGCTTTAGATAGAATCACAATTGTCCAACTTTTTAATCCACGAAGTTGTCTACATTTGATTAGTTGGAAACTTGATAAAAAAAGATAACATGCTGACGAGGGAAAACTCGAAAACTTTGTATTTAGTTTCATATATTATTTTGGAACGTGAAGGTTATTTAAGGAATACGTAATCTCCAACTTTTGATAGGAGTGGCTGTACCAACTCTTCTATTCTAATATTTTCATATTTCTATGTTATAATTCAAATATTCAATATAATCTACGAGTTCCATTAACCCTCAATTCTGCATATAAACCATGGGTTTGAAAAAGCAGGTCAACGGAGAGAATAGAGATCCTTGCAGCATATACTAAGTTATCCATAACCATAAGCATATATATGAGAAAAAATAGTCGTCTGAATACGCAATACATATCACTTTGCATGTCCTTCCTTAAACCGTCTGATCAGGTAAAATTAAATGTTGCTACACAACTCATTACGGGGAACTTTAGATCGAGTAAATCGTCATATATTCAGCACACATCGATTGACCAGCATTACTTTATAAATCCTAATGAGCTTCACTGTTTTGTCTAATTTTCGTATCCCAAAATCACTGATTTTTATTCAATTCCCACCTTCAAGGCCATATTGTGAATCAATAAAGATATCCTGCATCCAGTTAATCGAGATAGTTTCCTTTTTTTTTTCCCTCTCCAATCAAATTATTAGTGATGATTCCATTTTATGATATTGTCGTTCGATTTTGTTTAATTTGTTGATGCACTGATATTTCTTTTTCGTGATATTATCTGTATTTTATAATATGTATATGAGTTGAAGGTTTCAAATTTTATTTATATTTATTTCTATGTTTCTTCAATAATTATGTAATTAGGACGATATCAATTATCCTTATTTGTATTATGATATTTATGCATGATGTATTGATTTTAAATGTCAATAGAGTCAAATTAGCGATTAAACCATACTAATTATCATGGTTATATTTATGCATACTAAAAACTGATCCCGTCAAAAGGCGCCGGTTGCGTTAAACGTTTAGGTGCGACGGGGAATATAAGTTCTTTGTTTTTTTTTCCTTATCTTAATTCTTAACTGTCGAGTTTATATATTCTTCATTGCCTATCCTTTTGACTATATCCTAATTGTACCTAATCGGGTACTTTCATTTATTACACAGAAGATAAGGCTTCGTGCTTAGCATAGACCGTAAAGATTGGTTAGCTATCGTCTTATGCATACCAGCAATGAACAACGAAAATTAAGTAGGAGATATGTATGCAATTATCTATCGCAGAAAACCCCCCAATACGAGAGTAAAGATGAATAAAAGATTACAGATAAAGGAGGAGTGACAACCGGATATAATCAAAGAAGAGGACTGTATATGTCGGGGGATTATAACTCACAAATCTGTGCACTAACGGCACAAGGCTCAAATAGTGTTTCCCTAGATTTTAAAGCCAGACTAATAGAGCAAAACCCCATGATTACAGTAGAAAAATATATGTTTGCTTTTATATACAAAGAAAGAAAAGATGTATTATTAAAGTGATGCAAACTAAATGTGTCCGTTATGACATATATATTGTATACTAACAAAGAAAACAAATGTTAGTTTTAAATTTTAGATAAAGAAAAATGCATATTTATATTTCAATATTTATCTATTTTTTTATTTGAGTCTTCAGCTTTTTTTTTTTTTTTTTGCTTCCATTTGAGTCTTCAGTATTTTCAAAACTACACAAATATAGGACTTCCATCTACTCCATTAAATTTTTATTCATCCTTAAGGTATATTAACTTTTAATTAGTCAATAATAATTATTTAAATAAAATGTAATATTAAATATATTTAATTACAAGACATAATTAAAAAATAGTATTTGATAGGGATCAAATTCATGGAGCCAATACATTTGTTCTATTCATTCATTTACTAGAGATTTCATGACAGCGACTAAATGAATGTTCATTTATTTGAAGGCTACTTCTATCAACTTTATGTGGTTTTCATGGATTATTGAAGACTTGCAAATATTTGCTTTTACGTTATTATCTTAGTATTGGATGATAAGGATTTATTCCCAATTTATTGGTTTTTTAGTTTAGTCCTACCCTTCTTTTTTATGACTATTATGCTATTTATAGGTTAACAGTTAATAAATAATCTATTTTCCTTTTTATCACACCTATCCTCCTAGGGTTATCAAGATTACTATAGATAGTTTCCTTTTATACATTGTGAAAAATCCTGAAATCGATACCTTAAGTGACTTTTCTCTACTTTCTAGAGCTTATCAATTGACTTATCAGTTAGATTAAAGAAACCCAAATTTGGATTAGTCTAATCATAATGATCTTAGTGGTATCAATTAGATGAGTTTGTTCATACCCCTATTTAATCTCTTTGTTTCCTTATCTAAAACCCACAAAAACTTAGAAAATCTAAGAGCACAAAAATATCAAATTTCATTGAGCTTTGAGTTTCCATGGCTTTTTACTCTAATAGATTTTATCCATATTAGTATTTATTACATTTATTTATATAATATTAATGATAGAACTTTGACCCATATTGTAAATATGAGTTTCTAAACCAATAACATAGTCTCTAAGTACGAGTTGCTAATCCAAATCACACAACTCATGAAGAAAAAAAATGAGAAAAAGAACATTATTAGCATGACAATTGGTTGAGCTTGATATTAATAAGGATGACAAAGTTGTGTCACCTTCTCAATTTGTAAAGAAAAAGGAGAACACTATAAGAGTTTGCAATTTAATGATATATGTGTTTTCAATCAAAAAATAAATAATGTATATTTCAACAAAGTGTGCTTCATATCCACTTCAATTGGTGTCTCACCATTCTTCTTAGATCAAATTAGTTGTAAATCAAGAGACAAATCCAAGATTTGAAACTAACAACTATAAAAAAGAAAGATGTATTTCTATGCAATTTTAGTATTTGAATGAACAAATAAAATAAAAAGGGTATAGATGAATTGTTAATTGGATATGACATACTTATAGCAAAACAAATTGGATTTGATTGAATTTTAAGGTGGATATGGCTCAAGACTACAAGAAGTAATCAATTCACTGAAAAAACCCAATATAAACCTTAGGTTTTAATAATGATTGCCAATGGGATCCAATATAATGCAAGGATTGCAACAACAAGTGTTTGCCACAATCTACAATTAAAATGACAAAAACAAAGGATTAGAAGAAAACTCACTAATTCATTATGAGACAAAATATTTAAGTATTAACTTTGATTCTACTAGATAGGAGATCAATAAATTTAGGAAAAGGAAATTAATTAAAAACATGGGGAAAATGCAATTAACCCTCATAAACATTGATCTAGGTGCGGATATATCTCATAAACATTCAAATGTTGCAAATCATCCTCTTAAACATTGATAAATTAGCAAATAATCCCCAAAAGTTGTAAATAACTTTCCTAAATAATACCTATCGAACTTATCAAAATATACTTTGATACCTCCTAATGTTTGAACTTAGTGTGTTTTTTTAACTAAAAAACGGAAGTGTCTTTTATGTTACCAATTTATCAATGTTTGGAGGGTTATTTGTAATATTTTAATGTTTATGGGGTATAATCGCAACTAAGTCAAAGCTTAGGGGTGTTATTTATAATTTCCTTGTAAAGAGGGATTACATGATAGAGGAAAATACTAAATACGATAATAAAAAGATGAAGTTAATTATAAAAATTTAAATGTTTTGAAGATAAATGGAAGTTGCATGAAATAATGCCCTTAGCCTTGGTCAAGCGCCTAATGAACTGCCTTTTAGGCTAAGGTTGACTGCATGGTGTAGTCAACTGCATTCCATGCCTTAGTCCATTGCCTTGCTAGTTAACCACTCTTTTCATTTTGTCATCTTTTCATCTTAAGCCACATCATGCCCTAACTTTTAGAGAAAATTCAACCCGAATCTTGAGACATGAATTATGCCTTAAATTTTCCTAGATTAAAGAGGTATTTGTCATTACTAAGCATAGACATACTACTATAGCTTGATTAAATCGATGATGTTGAAAATAATCTAAGCTCCTTCCATTCATCAAAAGTGTTGTTGACTAAACACATTTGAAATGGTTGATTGTGATAGAAAAAGTAATTATACAATTATATTGGAGTTGCTTATGACATGCAATGATTACACTTACAGAGTATTTGCAATCTACACATCAACAACCAATTTCTCTCTCTTTGATTCAACCTTGTTGAAGCTTTAATAACCCACACATAGTTTCTTGAGCTATTTCTTTTTTCTTGAGCTTCTATCTAATATGATATCTTGTAATTTGTGTTCTCTAAGATTTGCACAATTAACCCTATATGTACCATTTATTTGGTTTTCATGTCTGTTAGTCAACTTGGACTCCCTCTTTTGTAATAGCTAGGTCCTATTACACTTGCTCTTAGGGAATTATTATTAAATTTACATTTCATTCCTTCAAAAAGCAATACAAGTTCCTTTTAGTTACATGTATGAGATTGTGATACACTTGCCATGGCTTACCTTAGCACAAGTGGCAATCATCTATAGTAGTAACATTACATAAAATCTCTTCTCGGTCTTCACTACCAATATAATAAGTTATCTTCGCTTGTATTGTTACTCGAATGACCTTATTATAATGAATCAAATCATAAGTACATGGATACTCAATAAAAAGTTATGCCTAATTTTTTTATAATAAAATATGAAATCAAGTAAAAAAATTGCAAAAAAATAAAAAAAAAATTAGCTTAAGCTAACATGCTAGAAATTTAGCAAAATATAAAATAGTGTTAGAACCTTTGCACAATAGTTTCAATGATAACAAAGAGATGAAGAGAAAGATATTTTATATTATGATCTAATAGTATTATTTGAGTGTGTAAATTATGTAAGGAATAAGATTTTAACATGAATAAAGCAATATTGGAAGCTCCATTATCAAAGTTAAGTATATGTGTAAGTTAACTTAGAGACATGCAAGAACCTTTTGAAATTGGCAAAGTAAAGGATAAATATGAACTTGTGGAAGGGTGAGAAGCATGTTACTAAAAATCATGTAGAGCTTTTAGATCAAGTATAAGATGAGCAAAGCTGAAGAGAGTAAAGCTAAAGAGAGCTTTCAATGCAAAAGCTAAAGTGATGACATGAACAGAGTGGTGGAGTAAGTAAGGTGGATCATGTTGTCCCCTTATGCAATTGATGGTGTTGTTCCACTAGAGTAGAAGGTGGTACAACAAATCTTTTAATTAACCTACTATAATCTTTTAAAGTGTAATTATTTGAATAACCAAGCTGTGGTTCAAGTTAGGGATGTAAATGGGTTAGGTTTAGGATGGGTTCATTGAAAACTAAACTCGACCCAACAAAAGATTTATATGCCCAAAATCCACCCCGACCCGATAAGGTTTTTTTTTAACCTAACCAGAACTCAACTTAGATGGTGATTAAATCTTTTTTTTTTTAATACTTTAACTTATTTTCTTATGTTATTTCTTGAATTTGTTATTAATCTACTTGTAATGGAAAGAAGAGATAACTTAAATATAAAAATTCAAAATATAAAAATAAAATAAAATATAAAAATACTGTTTTAAAATAAACAAATAATAAAATAAAATATAATGATTATAAATTATAATATTAATTTATTATTTTTTTAAATCGAGTTAGGTTTTCTCGTCTTTTTTTTTTTAGATCTCATAATCTGACCCTAAACCTTATAGGGCTTGACCTTATAAGGTGATGTACTTAAGGGGAATCTTAATACCAATCAACAAATCAAACACAATTGATTCCAATTTCCAATTAAAATGGCATGAAACAAGAACCAATAACCCTAAATGGCGTGAATCAAATTAAGATGTACTACAATTGGATTCAAATACCAATCAAATATAAAAACATCAATTTAATTTTAATTCCCACAATTGGTGTGAAAACCTAGCAATACAAGTACCCTAATTTAGCGTTAATGAAACAAATGAAATCAACTAATTATAAACTAGATATAATTCACTAGCAATAATCGGATGCAGCTTAAGAAATATTGACATGACTCACAATATTTCCTTAAGCTAACTCGCCACAATTTCACAAATGAAATTGATAAGAGTAAGGTGGCGTAAAGAGGAGCTCTTTCATGACAACAAATTTCAAATATGTAATGTTCAAAAAGTCATGACAACAAATTTCAAATATGTAATGTTCAAAAAGTCCCTTACAAAGCCTACTTTACAAGTATTTATAATTATTCTAAATAAGGCAAATTTAACCAAAGAAAATACAAGTAAAATAACAACATATGTGGCCAGCTTTCAACAAAAGGAAATTACAAATAAAACCCTCATATGTGGTCGGTTTCCTTCAATTCCATGGAGCAATGTAGGATCAGTTCTTCTTTGATTTATGTAGGTCCATGAATAACCCACAAACTAAGCGTTAGTGAATTTACTCGCCGTCCTATAAAAACCCACAAATGTACCTACTGAAATACACAATAATTATACAATGGAAAAGAAGATACTAAATAAATATCTTCAAGGTCTAATTGTTGAAAGAGGACTCTCATCGCCAAATTTTGTAATCTTTTAGCTTTTACCTTAGTGATGGGTCATGTGGGTATATGAATCCTATCATAGGGTTTTTATCAGGTCGATTGAAGCGGGTACCTTATTACAACCCACCTCGGTTGCATTCCTACTCAAGCCTCCACTCTCCACTTTTAGGTCAAGTTAGTAGAAGGATCTTCAATAGGTTCCTTATCGTACAAAACTAGCTACTCAATGCAAACACTGGTTGCCACACCTCTCTAACCTACCCTTCCATTGTCCTCTTTAGACTAGTTTTCAACTTTCAAGGGATAGGGGCCTTCCCCACTTACTTTCCCTTCTTAGTTAGATCAGCCATAAGATAGCTCTCCCAAACAAGTTGAGGCTCACCATTCATGATTCCCCTTTGCTTAAGGTAAGGAGGGGTAAGTCTTCTTTACTGCATTATTCTTCTTGCTCTTTTTGGTAGCAACCACCCTATTTTTAGCATGAAGTTAGGTAGATTTAGCTTTATTCAGCTACATATCTACAAAAGATAGGCAAAGACAGTATTGAGGACTTTAAGTAGTGAAAATGGGAATAAAGAAGGGATACGCCATGTTAAACATGATTGGTCAAGAGCCTCTCTTCCCCCTAAATTCAGGAAATGAACAACTTCCTCTTGACTATTCTACCTTTATACAACAACTAAGGAATAGGGAATGCCTTCAATAGCCTTTTCTCCACTCTATTCCTCTCCTTCCCTTTCTTCCTTTTCATCTAAAAGGATGGTCTCACCCCTTTCCCTTAGGATAGAATTAAACCTAAACTGCATAGCCATAATGTGCTCGATATTGTAACATTAACACAACTCGCCTATTTGCCTTAATAAGAAACTAGCTACCTCACCTATTGTTATTGAAGAGCTCTATCGACCTAGTCTTGATTAAGTCAAGTAGTACCAAGTATTAGCTGACCCATTCTTCTTTATGGTATAAAAAGAAAGAATAGTGGTGGGGTTAGTCATATTTAGTGGGCTATGCATGCAATCTTGAAAACTACCAAGATTTGATATGAGATGGGGACAAGCTAACATAGATTTACTCTATGGTAGTTAAAAAATGCCTTTAAGAATATGGTGAAAAGAAGGTAAATGTTGAATTTGAAATGCTTCTAGTATATACCAAGTTCCCAATCCTTCATTGAAGCAACTTGGTCGTGCTCCTTGAGCTTCATGTTGCCACTACTTCTAGGGGAAAGGGCGTCAGGCAGGGGGACCTCATCAATAAGGGTGTGAGATGAACTTGAAACGATTTCAAACATTCCTTCAAATACAAATTTAGAGGATAAGGAGGAGGTTAAAAGCTCCAAAAGAAATGTTGAGAAAGAGTGAAAGAAATTTCTCATATGAGACCATAAAGGTGTTTTTGTCTCGAAGACTTGAGTATTTTATAGACGAGTGTAGAAATCGAGTTGAACAAGAACTGAAGCATTAGTTTGTTGAAGTGACAGTGAATGATTAGATCTTACCATGTGTTGAGTGTTATAAGTGAATTCTTACGATACATTCATACATAATTGCTATATTTACAGAAGTCTATTAAGTAAGTGACATCCATCAACTACATAAAATGTTCTAAGAATTTATCTACATCTAAATAAATTATCAAATTAAAACTATTTTTGAAAATCCAATCACCACATATCTAAAGATTCCATTAGTAGTTTGTCTTTACTAAAGAGGTCATAATCTCCTTAGTTTAGCTTAGGGGGGTAGCAACTTGAACTAAGAATGCAACCGAGGTAGGTAGTAATGGGTGCTCACTTCGACCGACCTAATAAAAACCCTATAGGGTTTAAGGTCGGATTTTGAGACATGGAATAAAACTCAAAAGGGTTTAGGGTTAGATTACGAGATCTAAAAAAAAACCAAATGGGAAAACCTGGCCTAATTTAAAAAAAATAATTAATATTATAATTTAAAGTTAGTATATTTAATTAGATTAATATTAAATTAAATAAATAACATATGAAAATAAATTGAAGTATGAAAAAAAAAAAAGATTCAATCAACATTTAGGTTGGGTTAAAAAAAAAAACCTTATTGGGTTAAGGCGAGTTTTGGGCATATAAATCCTTTGTTTATTCGAGTTCAGGTTTTAATGAATCTATCCCAAACCTGACCCTTTTACATCCCTATGCTTAAGCAACTCTGGTATAATCAATTGTTAGTTTAATAAAGGAGTCTAAGAGCCTTCTCCCTTAATTGACCACTTCTCATGGTTAGTCATTGAGCTTGAGCACATTAGTATAAGGGCTAATTTATAATCCCAACTATTATATCTACACGAGAGACAAAGCTTTGACGAATGTGGATTTATGATACCAAACGATGACAAATGGCACATTCTTCTTCAAGATAAAGTTGAAATTAGGACTTTAGGATGCTTCATCACCTTCAATAATGTAGATGAACTACTATAAACTAAGCTATACGTAGTTTGTCTATGACACTTCTTCATGATTTTTTTTTTTTTTTAACTTTGCCCCATGCAAATTACTATGTTTTTATGCAAATACCTTTGTGGAAATGCTTTCATGTACATTGAAGGAGGATAGAGGAAGGTATATGCTCTTCACTCTAACTATGAAGACCTTTAGGAGATGAAGCGTAGGGCTTGGGCTTTTAACTAAGTTGTTACGCTATTAAAGATGACATAGAACATAGAGAATGATGAAGCCTAAGCATGAAAAAAGATAGCCACCTTAGAGAAACTTATGGAGGAGGCTAAAGCTTAGGTAGACAAGTTGGGTTGTCAAACAAAAGCTATTGTGATCATGAATGTACATCTCTATGAAAAATTATCTAAAACTTAGAAGGAGAAGGAGCTACTGGAGAAGAATGCCAACAACCTTTCTCCCTCACTAAAGGAGCTTAATGGGAAGACCGCTATCTTGAGATCACTAGTGGGAGAAGGAGTACAAGGGAGGATTAGGGTGCTTGAAGATGATATGAGGCGCCATCAGGCTCAAATCAAGGAGTTGAAGCAGGAAGCAAACACCCTTTAGAAAAAAGTGCATAATGAGATTATAGATAGCAAAGAATGGGTTAAGCTATAATGGGAAGTCTATAGTGAGGTCTTTAAAGTAGCAAAGCAAGTCACCTTGAAGCACTACCTAGACCTTGACCTTAAGGGCTTAGAAGACAATGATGTAGACCCTCTGAATGACTCCAAAGACCCTCTAAAAGCCATGGACAACATAATTGAAGTGGAAGTGGCCTAACAGGATGCCCTTGCTAATGAAGTCCCTCTGCCTTTGAGCTTTAATCCTTGAAAGACCCTACTTTAACCATAGAAGAAGCCCCTCCCAAGCTATTTAAGGTGAAAAGTACAAAGTAATTGGCTGAAGCTTCTACTGACCTTGCTCCCCCCCAGTAACAATGATAATACTTTCCTTGACTTATTTAGGAAGTGGTTAAGGCATCATGTAACTATCTTGGTTAAGATGCTAGCCTAAAACTTTTGTAATCCCTTCTTTTTGGTTAATTGGTGTTTCCTCACTTTATAACTGTGTGATAGTGTAATACTTGTCATCTTATAGTAAATTAGATTAAACTAAGTAGCAACTAAGGATAGCTCGTCAGCATTAGGAGTACTTTGGGTCTTTTAGGTTAACCCTAATTTTCAAAGTATGGTTCTCACATTTGCTTGGGGTTCTTACTAGACCTAGTTGATCGAAACCAATGTGCTCTACCCTCTTAGTTAAGGTCAATCCACTAGCTAGTTTAGGCTTAAGTCATCCATTACTTGAAAAGGGTTAGGAAACTTAGTCATCTATTTGCCTTAAAGGGAGGTTTAGAGACTTGATCATCCATTCATTAGAAATGGAGGATTGGAAAAGTTAGCATACTTTAAACAATGTGATGTGCCTAAAACCAAGATTAAGCACATGTAAAACCAATTTGAAAGACAAAGAAACAATGTCAATCAAACTAGTCTTAATCACATGAACAATGGTGTCAAATCTCAATGTTTATAACCAATTCTTCCAATGAGGATGTGATCAATCTTAAGTATCCAAATTAGATTGCTCTGATACTAAAAGATGATGTGCTTAAAATCATGTTTAAGCACAATCAAATAACTCAAGAAATATTGCACAAATCAATCACAAAAACCAATCCAACGTGGATGACAATTTGCATGAAATCCTTTGAGATTTGATGGAAAAACCAAAGATCAAATGATATAATTACAATCCCTATTTGTAATATTCACCAAGTAACAACAAAATGAATTGAGATCCATGTGAAAATCATATCAAAAGGAAGCAACAAATCCATGATTTCCACTTTTCCTCCAATTCCAATTCACGCCAATACTAAATTAAGATATAGTTCAAGTACTAAAGGAACAATCAATCTTAATAAGACAATTGTTCATGAATTACACTCACAAATAGTTCCAAGAAAGCTTCAAATCCACCCTAGATATGACTCACTAGAGAAGAAATGAAAGATAACAAAGAAGAAATCGATATGACTCACAATTTCCCCTTATCGCACTCGCCACAATTCCAATTCTTGGGTTGAAATTGATAAGAGATTTTTGAACTAGGATGAACCCTAATTCTCACACGTGAAGTGCTATGTTTTATCTACAAAGATGGCCTCCTCAAACCTTACTATAAGCAAGTATTTATACTTGCTACTCTTAGGGTTAGAAAATAGTCAAAATTACAAGTTTGCCACTTTTAAGGTGGCTAGTCCTAAATGAAAATTACAATCAAAATAAAAGTGTTCCAAAATGATTACAACATAAATAATCCATGCAAATGAAAAATATATAAAAGAAATTGGACTTCAAGATGTTGGTCTTCTATAGGATTCATCGGCTCAACTCATCGCCGAGCTGAGTCTGAGGGAGTTTGTCCATTACCCTATAAAATATGATAAGTGTGCCTATTGGAAAACACAATACAAGAATAATAGAAAAGATGTTAATTTATAAATAATTCCAGGGTCAATCTGCTCAAAATAGGCCCTCATCACCAAAATTCGAATTTCTTTAGTTCTTGCCCTAATGATAGGTCTTCTCAGATTTTGATTCCTATCACAATGCTAGTATTTTTGGAGCTCGTTAGGCACAAATTAAGCAACCAACCTAGAGTAAAAGTAAATACAAGTGAATACACAAATTTAATAAATAGAAATCATTATATACATAAGGATCACATTTTTTAAGTCATTCAAAGTACAATATAAAGTTATCAACATTTTAGGTCCATGGAATTGCCTGACCATCTAAACGCTCAAGCTTATGCATGTCGCACCCTACTACTTCTTAAACCTTAATTAAGTCTTCCTAATTAGATGCTAACTTGCCTTAACCTACTCTAGATCCGATAACTTCCCATTTTTGATACACCAAGTCACTGGGTTAGAAGATCTTGTGTTTGACCTTCTGATCATAATATTGCATAACCTTTTGTTGCTAAGCTACAACATGAGTACTTGTTTGGTCTCAAATTTCTTCAATTAGGTCCAAGATAGCTCGTAAACTGACCCCATTGACCAATATGTCCATGGCACACGTGTAAACATTCGAGTGCTATAGCTTGACTAAGAGAATAACTTCTAAGCTAAAGGTGAGCTTAAAAGGTGTCTCGCTTGTCACCGTTTTGCATGTGGTTCGATATCTTTATAGGATATAGGGCAGCTCATTCGCCCATTTACCCTTAGTGTTATCTACCCTCTTCTTGAGACTATTTAGTATGATCTTATTCACAACTTTAACCTGCAAATTTGAGTGAAGGTGAGCAACTAAAGTGAAATGAATTTTGACTTTCTTTTTAAAGTAAAAGTCACTAAACTTAACATTATTGAATTAAGTCCCATTGTCAGCTATTAGAGTGTATAAAGTATCAAATTTTCTCAATATGATATTCAATACAAAATTTTCCACTCTTTTTCTAGATCTTGGTTATGGCCTTTGTTTCTATCCACTTAGTGATGTAATTTACCACTATAATAATATATTGGCATTAGCTAGTCACTTTAGGGAAAGGAACTAGGATATTGATTCCCCGATAGGCGAAAGGCCATGAGCTGGTGATGTGTAGGAGGTTATTGCTTTACTGTTGGTCTATAGGTCTGTGCTTTTAGCATTGAGCAGACTTCTTGACCAATTCTTTCACACCTTTCTTCTTAGTGGATTGGTAATATCTAAGACAAAGAGCTTTCACATATAGGCTTGACTTTTGATACGGCCGTTGCATATACTAGGTTTGTTGCTTTTGTACAATGAGCTGGGCTTCTTTTAACCTTATGCATCTAAGGTAGGTGATGCGTGAGCCCTAGGTATATTAAACCTAGAACCTAACGAGCACAATTGAATCAAATATCTAAGGATTATCTCGAATAAGTAATACGGAACTAGACCCCAATCACACCTGTTGATTGAAACCTAAGTTATCAATTAGGAATTTCCCGAATCAATTCAGTTGATGAATTCCAAAGGAAGTTCTTTTGCAAAGAACAAGGGAGGGTTTCTTTTTCATGAAAAGAAGTGTTTGATTTTTTTTTTCGATATTCAATAATGAAATGTGTTGTGCTAACCCCTACTCGATCATATAAGGATGTCACGCATAAGAAAATACAAAACATAAGTTACCTAATCTAGCTTGCAGCCTTATCTTCTTACGGACCGAAACACCTAACTAATTATGCTAAATTACAAACCAAAACCCATAATAAAGCATAACAAAACAAAACTGAGAATCCTCTTTCCCTTTTCGATTTAATAAAAACATATATGTTCTAGGAGTTTAAATCCTTGCACCCTTCCATAGAAACGTGAATCAAATTGATAGGTGTTGGTTCTCCTTTCATATAATTTGATTCCTTAGCTTGTAGGTCCATGACTTGTCCTTGTAAAGCATTATTCATTTTCTTAGCTCTAGCTCGGGTCATTGGGCCTCCAATTCCTTGCAATGGATCTTGGGATTTCAGTTCTGCCCTCTTACATGCTAGTTGATCCTCATTAGTAATGGAGACTATACCCCTATTGATATAATTGGTTACTGATAAACATGTGTACTGAGTTGTTGTATACATAAACTTCCTTCCCTCCTTCCTAACCTTAGGGATGGTACCATTCTTATGATAATCGATGAAAGGATCTTGCCAACATAGTTTAGTTGATGCTAGTTATATCTCCAAGCTTTGGTGTTGAGGCTTGTCAATACTCTTATTTTGGTAGATACTTAATCAAGACTTTCCCATCTAGGTTAGAGAGAATGTCCAAGGTTAATATTAGTGACAGTCCAATTGAGGAACTTCATTGCAAGTGCCTCTACAAACTCAAGGTATCAAGTCATACTTTTATCTTTGACAGTATATTCTCCTTTAACTTGTCTTACATTGCAACTCCTTACCTACTCCAAAGCAACTCCTAATAAATATTTTTTACTCCATTTTAAAATGCATTATATCATGAGATTGCTTGTTGACTTTATCTTATTACCAGGCATATATACTAAAAAATACAATAAGCTTTCTGATGAAGATGTAAAATCGTCAAAGTCATGCCTAGCTTTTCAATTGGTCTTTTCCATTCAACAAGAATTACTTTATGCTATTTGATTCTTGCTAATTATGCCATATATGCTTGTGCATTCTGTGTTTTGTCCATACAATTGTAATAACCTTCAGAGAAGTTCAAATGATCAGCATGTATGTGTACATTGTATAAAATTCCTTCCAGTGGTGCTTAATTGCTGTAATTTGTATACCAATGTGTGGCAGTTTTTAATAATTGCGACCTTGGTTGGGGACTCACTTGATTGAGAGCTCTCTCCTTTATTGAGAATGTAACTTAGGATTTAGTGAAGCAGGACTGCAGCAATTATTAGCTTTCTCTTTTCTTCACTGTATGTGTTTTTGCTTTTCACTTTTTCTTTTCGTTTTATTGAAACACTAAAAAATACCAATTTTCAAAAAATATTAATTAATTAAATAAGAAATACGTGACAAAGAAAAGTCCATTTTTGTTATAAAAATTCACAACAAGAATTTTTAATTCGATAACATTTGTAAATTTTGCATACGTTACTAATTTATATATGATTTAGTAATATTTACTAAATGTTAAAAAAAATATAATATTAGTAACATTTATAAATAAATTTAGAAGGCATATGTCATACCCTGAAGGGGGTCTAGAAGTTTCCACTAAAATCATCGTGGCATGTGTGCAGCCGTAACATAATAATCATCTTACAAGCCAGAGTTCTTAAGACTCTAAGTATTTAATTACATTTAGGACTAATCATAGTATATATAATTAGATAATAAACTATAATCATGGATCCCGTATCCTATGGTTAACCATAATTGCAGTGAATCGGTATTCCTTACCAACTAGCAAAATACGATAAATCCTAGATTTCACAAATTTAAAATTCTATTTACATAAGGATCCTAACATTTCATTTAAGCAATCCATCCTTCACAATTCTTACATTGTCGTTTTGGTCTTCCAAAACTCTCGACACTTCACATCTTATCCCATCCTAAGAATTCGTAATCTCTACCACCAAAAAGGGTCTGTAGAGGGGTGAGCACTCTATGGCTTAGTGAATGGGATGGTAACACTTTCAATGCTACGTATACACAAGCAAATTCAAATCAAGTTATCAAAACATATGCTATGCATGAACAACCATATGAATCCAGTATCTCACATGGTCTTTTGGTAATCGACGTGAAGTCTAGGGTTTACACTCCCTTTGACCTTAGGTTAGGGATTTCGAAGCCACCATCAGTACCCTGGTCTTACTCACATCTTCATTATTCTTATCACTTATTTATGCTATGTCTTAGCTTTAATGTTTTAGGCTTAGGTGCTTTACTACACCTAGCATTACACCCTCAAGAGATAGGCCGAACTTAGAACCATCAAGGTGTGACAATCCCCTAATCACTTATTTCGCACTTGGCAGAACAACGATCCTCTGATCACTTCCGGTGCATCTTATTATAGTGATAGCCTTCATTCTCATGCAATGTCTCGTGGAAATGCATGTCAAGTTTTAATCGAGTCCACTTCTTTAATTAATTGATTCGAAGCATCCAATTAACATATATAATCGCAACCAATTATCATTCAAGGCAATGAAGTAACTACAAGAACAATTCATAGGGACCTAGTGAAATCCCATGATAATCCACTACAACTCATTTTCACATGTACCACAATAAGCAAGATCATGCATTTCACATCACAGAACAAACATAAAACCTAGACCAAGCGGATGGGAGTAATCCAGCTATACATCGGGTTTTAGTTAACTTGACACCTCTATGCCAATTGTCTTAAATGTCAAATCAACCACTCGGGATTGATTTACGATTATTATTCCTTGACTCCTCTGTGTCATCGCACTTCTCAAATGCTCTGTTTTCACACTTCTAAGAGCCAACAAGTTTGTCTCGTATATTCGTTCTAAGTCCTCAATCCACCTATGTGTAATATATATATATATATATATATACATAGGTTTATAAACGTAGTTTCACCTAAAGGACAATTATGCTAGGCGCCTCCCCTCACTCACTTAAGAGGGCAAGAAAATGGAATTGTTAAGTTGAAAAATCAAAGTTACACTCATGAATTGTATGGTTATGTTTATGAGTCTATTCTATAGATATAATGGGAAAATAAGTTTACCTAAGCCTATGTACACATTCAGAAGTAAACTCTGATATGTATACATAATGATATTTATATATCATATTCCAGCTATGCCCACCTATTCAGTAACTATAGAAGGAAAAGCCTGGTTTTCATATTTTGGTTTAGTTTGAAAAAAACAATTTTGAATCATGGGTTAAGCCCATGGTAATAGCACTAGCAATATGGTGCAAAGTGCTATCGTTAAGGTGATAACATCTAAACCTTCAATCCATTCTATCCTCTACATCCTTTAAACAATATTCGTCTTTAACCTATCTAACTACTAATTTCCTTATAACTTCTTTCTTAAACTCAATTAACCCCACTATATAACTCAAACTTTATGAAATCACCTTCAAATGCAACTACAACATAGCAAAGGAATTCACATACATAGCATATCAACACACAACACAACATTATAGTATATCATTAAGTTTCCCACTCACTTATTTAGTGTTGTCATTGTCTTAGCTGGAGTCGAGTAATTCTAGCAGATCGCCCCTTTACTTTCCTCTTAAAATCAGTGTCATTCTATAATGCTTCTCAACTAACCTATAGAAGGCAACATCTCCACTAGACTTTGGTAGTTTCCTAACACTTGATATGTGTACTCCACTCACTATACGTTTGAGGGCAAAGCATGAAGTCTCCTCCTCAAGGAACTTTGGGTGAACAAGATTCGAAACATTGAACACTTCTTTAATGTGATCTCGATATAGGGTTTCAGAAGAAACGACCTTCCTACGAATCATTGCTTCCAACACCCCAAGTTGCTATGATCAACTGTTTGCTTTCCTTATATAGAAGTCAAGCAATGAAACATCTTCAACTTGCTAAATTTGGAATTCCTTCTTCGTGTTTGCAAGATACCTTTAGAAAGGACAATTAAAGGTCTTGCATTAGGGTATTTGGATCTTCCTCAAAATCCTTTAAGCATTCCATTCCGAAATTCATTTCATTCTAAATATCCCCCAAGCCATCATCTTAGACGTTGCTCGAATCATTCCCTTCACCATCTATACCAACATAAACACCTCTTATTCCCATTTACTTTCACACATAAACACACTCACCTCCTACATGCAATTCCCTCTTCTTCCTTGATTTCACCTTTCCATTCTTTCTTCTCCCCTTTATTGACATCTCTACTTATAGGGTTTCCCGCACGCCCCCATTTACATCTAATTTCCCATTCTTTTCCTTCTTCTCCTGTTGACTCCTTTTTCCTCTTCCTTTTTCTTCTATTCTCTTCTCTTCCCTCTTCCATGCTGGCCTTCCCTCTTCTTTTCTTTCCCTTTTCTTTCTCCTATCTCTCCTTTTCTACTGCAACCACCTACTGCAGCTATTAGATCATTATCGATGTTGTTGTTGTTGTCCCTCGCACACACCACGCACTCAGCCACATATAGTGCACCTCCTTTAACACCCTCCAACTAGAGTAACCGTAACCACATCTTCACAATTCGAATTCATGGCATTTGCCCAGCCACTACTACCTATTCTATGGAAGCTATGCCATTATCGTACAAGTGAAGCCTCGGGGACTAAAGAGGCTGCTTGAAGCAAGCTGACCTAAGAAGGGCCAATTCCTCTGAAATTGGACTTCTGTCTAGGACGATTAGGAGCATGGAGGAGGCCAGGATTCGAGTACCGTCGAAGGTGGTAGATTCGAATAGGGATTCTCTTAGCCTCTTTTCCCAACCAAAGCCTTCCCATTTTCTTTCCTTAGATGCCGAACGTCACTAACACTCCCCTTTGCGGTCTGGTAGCGCCAAGATGTTGCTGGAACTTGCCTAGAACCTTAGGCGATTTCCTCACCGCACCAGGGGAAGTGGGAAAAAAAGAGACGAAGGAATACAGTACTAAGACGAAGAAAGTTAAAAAGAGGGGGAATAAAGACGAAGAGATGAAAGATGTGAGTTGTATTAGAAGATGAGGAAGAGGAAGAAGTAAAGGATGGGGGGAGTGGCATGGAATAGATGATGTGACCATTACCTGACGTCGTAGGAGAAGAGTCGGATGGACACGACTCGGAGCTACCGAAATAGACGCAGCTCGGATGGAGAAGAAGAAGAAGGGAAAGAAAAGTAAGGGAGATAGAAGGGAAGAAGAAGAAGAAAATAAAAGAAGAGAAGGGCGATGAGGGTAGAATGGGATGGGACACCCCTGCTGCCGCTTGTTGCATTTGATTCATGATGGACGGATGGGACGACAATAGACATTTACAGATTTTTTTTAATTATAGCTCTGTATATATATATATTTATATTATTATATATATTATATTTTATATTATAATGTCCCTCTTTTATTATTCTGCTTGCATACGAGAATATCCTTAAATTTTATATTTTTAGCATTTTATTACAAAAGCTTGTGTCTAGGTTAATTGGATTATTCCAAACATAAATATTTACTCTAAATTTTCATTTAAAATTCCTAGGTCTATAATTTAAATTAATTTCATTATTTAACCTAATATTTTTTAAATTTGTGTTTCGGAGAATTTTATTCTTTTAATTTAATTTACCGAATCTAGAGTTGAGATTTACAACTATTTTTATGTATCCGTTTATATTTATATTTGGATTTTTTCGATCACTTTGATTCCTAAATTTATTCGGCAATATATTTCATAAAATTCAATTTGTTACGTTCATTATCTTATTTTCCTTGCAAAAATCATTTTTTGTAATTATTTTATTTTTAAAACCTGTTATTATTGCAAATTATTGAGATAATATTTATGTGTCGTAATATTTGAATTTTTATCGTACATTTCTCGAAGTTTTTAATATTGCGAAATTGTTTCTCTCGTTACTCCGACCTAGAATTATTTATTATTCTATTTATTTTCTTAAATTTTCATATAGTTTTTAAAAAATTTTAGAACTTTACAGCATATACATATAATTCGATTTGTAATATTTTTTTAAAATTAATTATAATTAGTCCTATTAAATATTTTCTACTCACTCTATAAAAAGCAAATCAAGCCATAAGTTTTCAATGAAAACAAAAAGGTAAAGCCATAAGAAATGTTTGTGGCATTTATCAATGCCCTTCATGTAACGTCAACCACCAGAAATTTATAAATGTTGCCAAGAAAACTTGGTTAACGTTGTGTACACATGACCCCTGACTTTAAATATTTTATCTCATGCGAACTTCAGAAGCCATTGAGTTCAATTGGATATTTATTTGTTTTTCCACCAAATGCTAGTTTATCTTGTTTTAATGAATCCAAGTAGGAAAAAATCTCTTAGGTTTATAGTTTTGAAACTCTAAATAGACGACTCACCAAAGACTACCTATTTGATTAGTTGAGTAAGATCTTGGAATTAGTCAATGATGAAAGGCACAAAAAGCAAAAGCTTTTCATTATTTATTAGGTCATACCATGGATATTCTGAGCATGAATTGGGGTTGTTTTGCATTGGCTGTTTGCAATATATTATTTTAGTCTTTACTTTTCTGATGAACTATCTGGGTCTCCTCCATCTAAACTTAAAACGAATATCACAGTGATTTCACCTATTGAGCAACTGAGAGAAGAGTAGAAAAAGATTGCATAATATTGCATAGACTTTACCTCTTTTAATAAGAGTATACATGAAAGCAAAGTGTATTGTGCATATACACTATCAATATGTCATCTAGGTTATATTTTTCAAATAGTATGCTAGATTGTGTTGTTTTGCACCATTTATTATATTTTCAAATCTCGAATACAATTTAGCAAGAAAAGTGAGACCCTTCTTTAAGCTTTTCCATGTGCTTGGAGACTTGTCAATAGAAAAAAATATTTACTAATAATTATAACAGTTGAGTTCTGTTATATCTATATATATATATATAGAAAACCTAACCAATTGCCAAAGTAATAGAAACAAGGAAACAATTCTTTATGATTTTTTTCCTTTTTTTAGGGGGGCTTTGGGTGGGAGGGTATAGAAAGAGAATAATTTTTGGCTTCTGAAAAAAAAAATAAATAAAACTATATATCTAGATTGTATTGTAATATCTTTCTTAGTTGAACAAATTTTCTTCTTGCTTAAATTCTTGTTAAATAGAGGGGCCATTTGATGAGATCCATAATGAGAGTCAAGCCAGAAGAAGGAATGTGGATCCTCTTGAAGTGCCACCTGGACCAATCATAAGAAATCGAGCGAAACGACTCAAGGAAGCACTTAACGGGTTGATAAAGGATGTCCATGAAGTAAAAAAGGATTAGAGCAATCATGAAGTTGGAACGGATTGGAACAACCATGGGAAGACCCTTACTCTTGTATAAGTCATACTGGATACGAGGTGAAGAGGGCGTGTATTTACAAGGCACGACCGTGTAGGAATCTCAAAGTTACACAGAATCATACACGGTCATATACACAGCCAAAGGGACGGTCGTGTATAGAGTCAAGCAAATCCACAGAAAGATACACGACCAGAAGTACACGGTCCTGTATGTTGCCAAAATTTGCACAGAAAAGTACACGGTCGTGTACACGGCCGTGTATCTCCCCGACGCCGGCCTTTTGTGTTGTTTTGTTATTTTACGCACTTATTGAAGTGACGTCGTTTTGGACTTGTATTTTCACGAATTTTAACCCTAGTATAAAGCTCCTAGGGTTTAGAATAGAGATATATCATACATCTTAGAACATTAAAAACACTTTTGAGAGGCTCCTCTCTTGGTTCTTCAAGAACTAACTAGAACTTATCGGATTAATTTCCGTGGCGTTCATCCCGACTTATCAATCGGTCTTTCATCCCGATTGTGGCATCTTCACATTATATCAAGGTTCTTGTCTCGCTTATAGACAACGGGTCACGGTTTCCACTTGAGGGTGTTTTGCATCTTAGGTAACGAATTCCGAAAGTATTGGTATTGGTTGGCGTAGTTCGTATCAGTTAGGAATCCGATCAAACCGATCTCACATCAGTTTGGTATCAGAGCTTAGGTTTGTCAAAACATCAGTTCGGTTTGAAGAAGGTAACATCAAAACCTTAACTCCAATCATTCATATCAATTGTTAGTATTCAATTTCATAGTATTAATTGTCTATTGAAAGTGTAGTATCTACTAGTCGATTTGTTACAAAAAAAAAAAAAAAGGAAGAATCATGAAAAAATAAAAAAAGAAAAGAAAAGAAAAGAGAAACGTGATCAAGAGCAACAACAAAGACAAAAAAAAAAAATTAGGATAGAAAAAAAAGAGGAAAATTTACGAACCCTAGAGCTGTTTTGAATTCTACGGAAGGGAATTGGTGTTGTTTGGGTTAGTTCCAAGAGAATTGAGAAGAGGAATTGGCGAGTTGATATCATCATTATTTGTGAGAATACACGAGTGACTGTGTGATATCATCATTTGAGCAAAACACGTAAGGGAGTGTATCGTGAGGCTTAATTATATATATTTGTGTTAGTACTAATTTTTTTCTGCAGGAACTATATCGAGGCAACATTCTCCTGATGGTAAGAGGGGAAGGTTTGATGCTAGGGTAGTAATTGAGGCGTTGAGGGGTGAGATGAAGAGAATGTTTCAGGAGGGAATGGAACAAATTCATGAGACGGTAGAGCAAAGACTAGAGCAATCCACAAACGTCTTCTAAGGGCGTAAGAGGGAGAGTCGATCTAGGAGAGTACAAAGGGGTGGAGATGAAATGTCGGATGATGACTTTGATGAGCCTTCTGTCGAGAGTTATAGAGGTTATAGTGGTCAGAATCGAGGAACTAAGGATTGGGATGATAGAGGAGATAGGAATAGAGAGGATGATCAATTGAGTAGCATAAAGATGAAGATTCCTCCTTTCCAAGGGAAGAATGATCCCGAGGCGTACTTAGAGTGGGAGAAAAAGGTGGAGATGGTGTTTGATTGTCATAACTATAGTGGGAGAAAGAAAGTAAAACTTGCTGCCATTGAGTTTTTGGATTATGCTATAGTGTGGTGGGACCAATTAATGTTGAATAAAAGAAGGAATGGCGAGCCACCTATTGAGTCTTAGGAAGAGATGAAAAAGGTGATGAAGAAGCGGTTTGTGCCTGCATATTACTATTGTGAATTGCACAACAAATTGCAAACTCTTAGGTAGGGAAGCCGAAGTATGGATGAGTATTTCAACGGGATGGAAGTCACTATGATTAGGGCAAATGTAGAAGAGGATAGAGAGGCTACCATGGCTAGATTTCTTGCTGGGTTGAATAGAGAAATCCAAAATGTTGTTGATTTGCAGCATTATGTAGAATTGGAGGATATGGTCCATATGGCTATAAAGGTTGAGAACCAACATAGGCGGAAAGGTAATAGTAATGCACGGTTTCAATAGGGTAATGGTTCATCCACATGGAAGACTATCCAATGGAAGAAGGAAGAAAGGCCTTTACCTACCAAGCCAAAAGGAGAGCTGAGGCAAGCGGGTTTTACTCCTGGTAATCAAGGTAACCCTGATTCTTTTACTTATATAAATTGTGACATTAGATGTTTTAAATGCCAAGGTAGAGGCCATATTTCTAGTCAATGTCCGAATAGGCGTTTTATGATTTTGCGTGATGATGGTGAGTATGAGACTGAGGGGGATAGTGAAGAAGAGGATATGCCTCCATTAGAGGATGCTAGTGATGATGAGGAGCCTGCAATGGGAAGGCTAGTGGCAGTAGTGAAGCGAGCTTTAAATGTGCAGGTGAAGGAAGAAGAGGAGGTGCAGAGGGAGAATATATTTCAGACTAGATGTTATCTAGGAGATCATATTTGTAGTTTGATCATTGATGGAGGAAGTTGCACTAATGTAGTGAGTAATTTTATTGTTGAGAGGCTGGGGCTCAAAACTGCTAGACACCCTAGTCCATATAAATTGCAGTGGTTAAATGATAGTGGAGAGACTAAGGTGAGTAAGCAAGCCTTGATTGGTTTTCGCATTGGTAGGTATGAAGATAAGGTGTTATGTGATGTAGTGCTAATGCAAGCATGTCATGTGTTGTTGGGGAGGCCATGGCAATTTGATAGGAAGGTTGTTCATGATGGCTTTTCTAACAAGTATACGCTTGTTCACCAAGGGAAAAGCTTTAATCTTAAACCGTTAACACCTAAACAGGTGTATGAGGATCAGTTGCAGTTACAACAGTCTTTTGCAAAACATAAGGTGAGTGAAAAGCAGAGGGAGAGTGAGAGAGCAAAAGACAATGAGAAAGAAAAGGAATACAAAAGTCAATATCAAAAGGAAAAAGAGAGGAAGGCTGGAAAGGGTGTGAGAGACCAAGTTGAAGGGGGATCAACTTTGATGGTGAGTGAAAAGGAGAGTGCAGCCTTGCAAAAGGAGAGTTGTGTGGTAAGAGCGAGTGTAGTAAGGAGAGCATTAGTAATGAAGCAACCTATGTTGTTGCTGGTTTTTAAAGAAACATGTTTGAGTACTAACGAACTATCTAACTCTTTGCCTAGTGTGGTTGTGTCTCTTGTGCAGAACTTTGAAGATGTCTTCCCTGAGGAGATTCCAAAGGGATTACCACCTATTTGTGGTATTGAGCACCAAATTGACCTTGTACTTGGAGCATCGATTCCAAACAAACCAGCTTATAGGAGCAATCCGGAGGAGACAAAAGAACTCCAAAGGCAGGTCGATGAATTAATGGAGAAGGGGTACGTGAGAGAAAGCATGAGTCCATGTGCAGTGCCTGTGATTTTGGTGCCTAAGAAGGATGGGTCATGGAGAATGTGTGTTGACTGCCGTGCCATCAACAACATCACAGTAAAGTATCGTCATCCCAGTCCTCACTTAGATGACATGTTAGAAGAGTTACATGGGTTTAGTGTCTTTTCCAAAATTGATATGAAAAGTGGATATCACCAAATTAGAATGAAAGAAGGTGATGAATGGAAAACCGCATTTAAGAAAAAACTATGGATTGTATGAGTGGTTAGTAATGCCTTTAGGTTTAACTAACGCACCTAGTACTTTTATGAGACTTATGAACCATGTTTTGAGGAATTTTATTGGAACATTTGTGGTTGTTTATTTTGATGATATCCTCATTTGTAGCAAGAGTTTGGAAGATCATATATCTCACTTGAAAGATGTTTTAGAGGTGTTTTGAAAGGAGCAATTATATGCTAACCTCAAGAAGTGCACTTTTTGCACAGACAAACTTGTGTTTCTTGGTTTTATTGTTAGTGCACAGGGAATACAGGTTGATGAAGAAAAGATTCGTGCGATCCAAGAATGGCCTAGTCCAACTACTGTAAGTCATGTGCGGAGTTTCCATAGACTAGCGAGCTTTTACAGGAGATTTTTGAAGGATTTCAGCACCATTGCAGCACCACTTACTGAGGTAATTAAGAAGAACGTAGGGTTCAGATGGGGAGAGCAACAAGAGAAGGCCTTTCAGACGCTTAAAAATAAGCTGACTCAAGCTCCATTACTTACTTTACCTAACTTTGCTAAAATGTTTGAAATTGAGTGTGATGCTTCAGGATTAGGTATTGGAGCAGTGCTTATGCAGGAGAGAAGACCAATTGCATTTTTTAGTGAGAAGCTAAGTGGGGCAACCTTAAACTACCCTACTTACGATAAGGAGTTATATGCATTGGTTCGAGCCTTGGAAATGTAGCAACACTACCTTTGGCCAAAAGAGTTCGTGATCCACACTGACCATGAATCCTTGAAGTACTTGAAGGGGCAACACAAGTTGAACAAAAGACATGCTCATTGGGTGGAGTTCATCGAAACATTTCCATATGTCATCCATTACAAGCAAGGTAAAGAGAATGTCGTTGCTGATGCACTTTCTAGAAGGTATACTCTTATCTCTACTCTTAGTTCTAGACTGCTTGGTTTTGAGCACATTAAGGAGTTATATGTTGCTGATCGAGATTTTTGTGAGGAGTATGTGCATTGTGAGAAGAGTAGGCATGGTAAATTTTATAAACATAAAGGATTCTTTTTTAGGGAGAGTAAACTATGCATTCCAATTTGTTCTTTAAGAGAATTACTAGTGAAGGAGTCTCATGGCGGAGGTTTAATGGGACATTTTGGAGTAGCTAAAACCTTAGGGGTATTGCAGGAACACTTCTATTGGCCTCACTTGAAACAAGATGTTGAGAGGATTTGTGAGCGATGTGTCAAACGTAAGCAAACGAAATCTAGAGTCCAACCTCAAGGGCTTCACAACCCACTTCCCATTCCTCATGAGCCTTGGGTAGATATTTCTATGGATTTTGTGTTGGGATTACCCAGGTCTAGACATGGTCGAGATTCTATTTTTGTAGTTGTGGATAGATTCTCTAAGATGGCATATTTCATTCCTTGTCACAAAACGGATGATGCTTATAATATTGCTAATTTGTTCTTTAGGGAAGTTGTGAGATTGCATGGTATGCCTAGAACAATCGTATCGGATAGGGATGCTAAGTTCTTGAGCTACTTTTGGGAGACCTTGTGGGCTAAGTTAGGAACTAAGTTATTGTTTTCTACTACTTGTCATCCACAGACTGATGGTTAAACTGAGGAAGTGAATCGAACTTTATCTACTTTGTTGGGGGTTGTAATTAAAAAGAATACTAAAAGTTGGGAGGATTGTTTGCCACATGTTGAATTTGCCTATAACCGTACAGTGCATTCTGCTACTAAATTTACTCCTTTTGAAATTGTGTATGGTTTTAATCCACTAACTCCTTTGGATTTATCACCTTTGCCTATTTCTGAGTATGTTAATCTAGATGGCAAGAAGAAAGTAGAATTTGTTAAACAGATCCATGAGAAGGCAAGGCTAAATATTGAGCGAAGAACAGAGTAGTATGTGAAACAAGCCAACAAGGGTCGTCGACAAACTGTTTTTGAACCTGGAGATTGGGTTTGGGTTCACATGCGCAAAGAGAGATTTCTAGTGCAGCGTCGATCTAAACTACTTCCTAGGGGCGATGGACCATTTCAAATCCTTGAGCGCATCAATGATAATGCATACAAGATAGATTTGCCTGGTGAGTATCAAGTAAGTGCTACATTTAATGTTACTGATTTAAGTCCTTTTGATGTAGGTGATGATTTGAGGACAAATCCTTTTCAAAATGAGGGGAACGATGAGATCCATAATGTGAGTCAAGCCAAAAGAAGGAATGTGGATCCTCTTGAAGTGCCACCTAGACCGATCACAAGAAATCGAGCGAAACGACTTAAGGAAGCACTTAACGGGTTAATAAAGGATATCCATGAAGCCGGAAAGGATTAGAGCAATCATGAAGTTGGAAAGGATTGGAACAACCATGGGGAGACCCTTGCTCTTATATAAGTCATACCGGATACGGGGTGAAGAAGGCGTGTATTTACGAGGCACGGCCGTGTAGGAATCTCAAAGTTACACAGAATCATACACGGTCATATACACGGCCAAAGGCACGGCCGTGTATGGAGTCAAGCAAATCTACAGAAAGATACACGACCAGAAGTACACGGTCGTGTATGCTGCCAGAATTTGCACAGAAAAGTACACGACCAAAGTATACAGTCGTGTACACGGCCGTGTATCTCCCCGACGCTGGCCTTTTGTGTTGTTTTGTTATTTTACGCACTTATTGAAGTGACGTCGTTTTGGACTTGTATTTTCACGAATTGTAATCCTAGTATAAAGCTCCTAGGGTTTAGAATAGAGATATATCATACATCTTAGAACATTAAAAACACTTTTGAGAGGCTCCCCTCTTAGTTCTTCAAGAACTAACTAGAACTTATCGGATTAATTTCCGTGGCATTCATCCTGACTTATCAATCGGTCTTTCATCCCAATTGTAGCGTCTTCACATTATACCAAGGTTCTTGTCTCGCTTATAGACAACAGATCGCATTTTCCACTTGAGGGTGTTTTGCATCTTAGGTAACGAATTCCGAACGTATTGGTATTGGGTTTCATTACAGGTTGGCGTGGTTTGTATCAGTTAGGAATCTGATCAAACCGATCTCGCATCAGTTTGGTATCAGAGCATATCAAACTTGCATCACCCTTGAATTCAAAAAAGTTATAAAAATTCTACAACAAAGCTCCTAATAATCTTAGTTTCATCTGGATGCTCATTATCAATAGCAAGGTTGTGTGTGAGATTCAAGCGAATCTTGCAATTTAACTTTTCAATTTCTACAAAAGGAAGCATATATTTTTTTCTAGTATGCTTACTTTGCATTAGGAATCATACAAATTCCTTTTTGAGCAGTTAAAAAGCATAATGTTTTCTATTTAGCAATGAAAAAGGTATGTTGATGGGTAATTTACTAGTAGTAACTAGAATTGTTTAATATACATAACATTAAATTAAAGAAAAATGATAAACGAAAAAAATTTTATCATCACTCCATATAATGATAATTGATCTCATCGCTAGACTTTTTATACTTTTTTTCAAGTTATCATTTTTACCATATAAAGAATATTAAATAAATTTTCACATGATAAGCCACTATGAAAATATAAATGAAGATCATTGTAAACATGCAACACATTCATTTGCTAAGTTGATTGTATTGTTCAGTCGAAGTACTATATTGTTTATTCGAGGCACCATCCAACATCATTGACACATATTACTTAAATATAAATGTTATCAACATGTGTGTCAAACATTGTTGATTGCACTTTTTTTTCCTTAATCTTAATTTAACGTACTTTTTATCTTGCATTTTGATTTGCTTCAAGATTCTTTTAGTCATAGATAAGAGTTGGATGAATTATGATATTGTAAGTTAAGAGTACCTACAAGGTGTAGAGTCATTTATTGTATACTTGCGCATGAAGTATAGAATGGACATGAGGTTAATTTGTCCCTATAGGAAATGCTTAAACGCCAACTCACACACTGTGAAAGTAATAAGATCACACTTGCTTGTAGATGGGACAAATGTAACTTACCGTCGTTGGATATACCATGGTGAGGGGCTAACCATTGAATTGTTAACCAGATATTGAGTTAGGCTATGTCATAAAGAATGAGAAATGAGAACCAACAGAAGCGAGGGGTACAAGGAGGCAAATGATGATGACATTGATGGACTTGATGAGATGCTTGAAGATTTAGAGGCATTTATTAACAATTAAGTTGAAGGTCTAACCTCTAGGGGTAGATTTGATATCCCACCTAATTTTGTTGATGAGCTAAGAGTTAACATGCAACAAGAGCTTTATCTAAGGTGTATGTTACCAAAATTCTCATTTATAGTGAAGCTACTCTAGTTAAAAGTATACAATAAGTGGAGCCATAAGTCTTTTGATATGCTTCTTCAACCTTTCATGATGTGATCCTTAATGGAGAGTCTCTTCCTAAGTCATATGATCATGCAAACAAGTACCTAAGGGGATTAGGCATGGGTTACCATTATATTCATGCATGCTAATATGATTGTTACTTGTTTTAGGGTAGTAAGAAGCATCTCACACAATGCCCCATTTGTGGTACCTTAAGGTGTAAGGTGTATGGGGATCTAGGAAAGTTATTCCTTACAAGGTTTAGCATTACTTTCTTGTGAAACCAAGGTTGCAATACTTTTTTATGAAGGCTAAAATTGCTCAAAAGATGTGTTAGCATAAAGAGAAAAATAAGAGACAAGATAACTTCATAGGTCATCCTATAGATATGTTATCTTGGGTCAATTTTGAAATTGAATTTCCTAAGTTTTCAAGGGACACTCACAATATCAAGTTAGCGTTAGCTAGTGACAACTTCAATCTTTTTGGAACTATGATCCAATCATATAGCATGTGGCTTGTGGTACTACTTACATATAACTTGCCTCCTTGAATGTGTATGAAGAAAGAGTATCTAATGACATTGTTGTTTATCCCAAGACCTAAAGCATTGGGGAAGGAGATTGATGTCTACCTATAGCCCCTGATTGATGAACTAAAAGACCATTAGGTTAATGGATTATGGCATTTGATACATATTTTAAGTCTTCTTTCAAAATGCATGCCACTCTAATGTGGACCATCAACGACTTTCTTGCATATGGGAACTTGTCTAGGTAGAGCACAAAAGGATATAGTGCTTGTCCTTTATGCAAAGACTAAACACCCTCAATAAGGCTTAATAGCAAGATTGGGTATGTTGGTCACAAAATGTGGTTAGAGAGGGACCATTAGTGGAAACACAACTTAAAAGTTAATGGAATGCATGATAATCATGAAGCCTCTGAAGAATACTCTTGTAATGATATACTTTACCAATTACAATCTATGAAAGATGTGCATATGGGAAAGCATCTAGACAAAGTCAAAAGAATCCATTATGCTAATGGGTTCAACTGGATAAAAAGGTCAATATTCTTTTAAGTGACATACTGGTTGAGGTTGATGCTTAAGCATAATTAAGAAGAATATTTGTGAAAATGTTGTCAATACAATTCTTGGGATTGATAGAAAAAAAAGACACCTATAAAGCTTAGCTTGATCTAGAGGACCATAACATTAAAAAGGAATTACATTTGTTAAAGCAGTTTGATGGAAAATATTTAATGCCATGTGCTAGTTATTCATTAAGCACTGGTAAAAAGAGATCATTCTATTAGTTTTTAAGGGGAGTTAGATTACCCGATGGTTATGCATCATATATAGGTAGGTGTGTCGATAATTCAAACTCAAAACTTTTTAGTATGAAGAGCCATGATTATCATGTTTTTCTTCAAAGGTTGTTACTTGTGGTATTGGTGGCATATTTCCTAAGGAAGTTATTATGGCTATAATTGAGCTTGGAGCCTTTTTTGAAAGGCATTGTAGACATATTCTAAATGTTGAAGAGGTGCAAAAGTTTCAGAATGACATTGCCACCATATTCTAAATGTAGAAGCATATGTTGTTAATGAGTGCTTGACTTAGTGCTCACTTGACTTACAAGACATTGAAACAACATTTAATCATCTAAATAGGAATTTTGAATCCTTAGAAGAAGGTGGCGTTGACGTTTTCAAGAATAGAGTTGGGTACATACATCGTATTATCAAATGAGGAGGTTAAAGTAATGAAGTTGTATATTATCAACAACTATCATGATATTCAACCTTCTTCACAATAAGTATGAATAGGTGTATTTTGAATGTTATAATAATGCTTTGAATTAATAACTTAGAAATTTGAAAACTATGTTGTAGGGAACATATGGTTATTTTAAGGGCACAATATGGCGACAACTTAGATGAGCACAACAAAAGGGAATTTCATCAATGGTTTATGAATAAGGAAAATATAATAAAGTAACATTTATGTAATTGAGAAGTTCACTTTTTTTTTAGATAAGCATTAACTTTTTAATCTATGAAAAATAAAATTTTCTTGAAAATGCTGCAGATGAGTCCGTCATATGAGAGTTGTGATCTAGTCATCAGTGTATTATATGCCTTGTGAATAGGGCTTACTTCATGCTACAAGAGATACAGCAAGTTGATTGATAAGTGCTCAATTGGATTGATATATTAAGTGAGACTTATTGTGCTTTCCCCTTGATTTTGGCATGTTTTTGAAGAATTTAAATTTTAATCTAGTAATTGTTTTTATTTTAGGCCTTTGATGGATAATGGAATTAAAACGACAGAAAAGAAACCCAATATTACTAATTTTAGAGCTAAATAGAAGAAGTTTTGAAGTTTTGATTTTAAACATGGCTCAAACATAACCATGTCTAGAACCTATTGAACTTGAAGCTTCATAGATTTAGGCATGCCCTCCAGATATGATCATGTTCATTGGTCTTATATCTTTCTAAGCTAATTGATTTAGATAGGACAAACAAACACAATCGTATCTAAGTTGTGTTTGCTAGAACGTTATGTCTTACATGATTTTAAGTGACGAATTGGACATGACTCGAAGCACAACTGTATAAGACAATGTATTGGCCTAAAACAATGAGTTTTTTATGCTCATTATATAAATTAAAGAGGGTTTAACATAAAAAAGAAAAAAAAAGAGACATTATTTTTAAGTTGTTCTAGGGTTTTAGAGAGTGAGAAGAAGGCTACTTTTCTTCACTTCAAGAAATTAAGGTTTTCTTTATTGTAGTTGATTTCCACGATAATGCATGTTTATACATCATCGAAGAATTCAGTTTCCAATATTAGTAGTGCTTAATTTTCTTTAGTATTATGACTTGTGGAACCTAGGTTTATTATATGATAGGGATTTCTATTTTATTATGCAATAAATTCTTATCTTTCTTGATTCATACATGTCATCTTGATGTTTTGATTAGAATGATATTGTTAGGGTATTTTTCTATCTATTTGATATTATATATTAAGATTGAGAAATCTAATGTGTAATTAGATCTTTCATGTTTAATGAAAATTGATGTGATTTTAGAGATAAGTTACATAATTCTTCTAGATTTAATTAAATTTGTTGTGGCAATTTATTGTCTTCATAATGCAATCTTTGAATTATGCTATTGTAAAGAGATTCAAGTAGATAATTTGAAGATTAGGGTTTAATAAGTTTGAGAAAGTTAATGTTACATAATAATTCTTAGGGGAAGTAAAGTCTAGATATTTGTTTTACTATCTTGATGTTAATTTTAATTTGCTTTACTTTTTTATCTTCCAATAAAATCTTAGTTCTTTAGTTAATACTTCGTTATAGCTTTTAGATCAATCAATCTCTGTAATTTATCGGTTAGATAGTAGGGTATTGATTAGTATTAATACTTATAATCTCTGTAGGACAATATCAATATTTAATACGTTATATTAAAAAATTGATAGGTACACTTATCTCATATCAAGTTTTCGGTGCCATTACTGGGGATTTCGATATTAAAAACATAATTACTTTATTAATTTAACCATTTTTTTCTTGTTTTACTATTTTTGTAGTGCATGACTAGAAATACTCCGACAATGCACTACTTTTTGATTTAGAGATTGAAAGGATAGCTAGGTGATTATGGAAAACAATTCAGCAAACAATGGAGGAACTAAATCATGGATCCCCTTTGAGAACTATGGTATAAGAGGAAGAGGATGAGTTTGAAATCATGGGTGATGAAAACTAAAACCAATAGCAGACTATGTCTAATTACTCTAAACCTTCTTTAATTGGAGCCGACTCATGTATTATCAAACCATGTATTGTTGCTAACAACTTTCAAATTCAACCTCATATCATTGAAATGGCTCAACTATTCATCCAATTTGATGGATTGTAGGATGAAGACCCCAATGCTCAAATATCTAATTTCTTAGAGATTTGTGATACTTTTAAGATCAATGGAGCTTTAGATGATGTGATAAAATTACGACTCTTTCCTTTTTCATTAAGGTGCCGAGAAAAACAATGGCTGAATTCACTTGCAAGAGGTCTATCACTACTTGGGATGATATGGCTCAAAAGTTTCTAGGAAAATACTTTCTACTTTTAAAACCGCTAAACTTAGGAAGAACATATTATCCTATGCTCAGTTAGAAGCCAAAACCTTATATGACACTTAAGAGAGATATAAGGAGTTGCTAAGGAGATACCCACATCATGGCTTACCCCTTTAGATGTAGATTCAAACTTTCTACGATGGCTTGAATCTATTAATGAGGTAAATGATAGATGTCACTATAGGAGGAACATTGAAAACTAAGACAATCGAAGAGGTTCAATCTTTAATTAAGGACATGGCTATGAACAATTCTCAATGGGAAGTTGTTAGGGTGAGCAATAGACATCTATAAATTAGATGCGATGATAACCTTAACTAGCATGGTTAATGCCATTAGTAGAAAGTTGGATGCACTTTCCATCAATCCTAAATGTAACTTAGGAGAAGTCGTGGGTATAGGCATACTATTTAGGAAATCCCTCTAGGCCACAAAACAACCCCTATAGTAATACCTACAATCTAAGATGGAGAAATCATTTGAATTTCTCTTCGAGTAACCAAAATAAAAGTCAATAAAGGATGAGTTTACCTCCACTAGGATTCTAATGACCCCTACTACATGAGGAGAGATTAGGTTTGGAAGAACTTTTAACTAAATATATTCAAACTAATGAGGCTAGATTGCAGAGTACAAAAACTTCTTTAAGGAATCAAGAAGCCTTTATCTATAACCTGGAAAATTAAGTGGGACAACTTACAAAGATAATCACTAAAAGACAATAAGGGACTTTGCTAGGAAACACACAAACGAATCCTATAGAGCATGTGAAAGCAGTGACCCTTAGAAGTGGAAGGTAGTTGTAGGTTAAACAGAAAACTATAGAAGGGCTAGCGAATAATGAAGAGGAAGTAGAGGAAAAAGACCGTGAGCCACCAAAAGTGAAGGAATATAGGCCACCTATACCCTATCCTCAACGCTTAAAGGAAGACCACTCTAATAAGCAATTTAGTAAGTTTCTCGATTTGATTAAGCAGCTACATATTAACTATGTTTTACTAATGCCTTATCACAAATGCTCGACTACATTAAGTGCTTAAAGGAACTACTCTTAAACAAGAGGATGCTAGAGGAGATATCAACTATAACATTAAATGAGGAATGCTCACCATTGATGCGAAATAAGTTATCACAAAAATTGAAAGATCTAGGGAGTTTTACTCTACCCTGTCATAATGGCAATTTATCAATAAATGGAGCTCTAGCTTATGTAGGTGCAAGTATAGACTTAATTCCACTTATGAGTTTAAAAAGTTAGGATTAGAAAACCTTAAACCAACACATATGAGCATTCAATTAGCAAATAAGTCCGTAAATTACCCTATTAGTATTATTGAAGATGTGTTCGTTAAGGTAGGTACATTCATTTTTTAGTAGACTTTATAATCCTAGATACAGATGAGAACATCGAAGCACCACTAATTTTAGGTCACCCTTTCCTGGCTACTTTTAGGGCTATTATAAATGTAGGAAATCAATTGTTAACTCTGAAAATTGAGGATGAAGAAAGAACTTTCAAAATGCCTAGCAAAATTTAACAAACCCCTCAAGTAATGATCCTTGTTATTTCCAAAATACATCTAACCTGCTTAGCTCCACTTGTGTGTGGGATGGCATTTATATAAACCTAGTTCAGCAACATTTAGTTGTGATAAGCAAAAGGGTTTGGGTAAATTCGTGCAATTTAAGCACCAAAAGTTTCATGATCATCCACTTAACTAGGGAAAGATAAGTGCATTAAGCTAACAATGTCAAACAAAAGCACTTCTTGGGAGGCAACCCATGTTTAGTTTTTTATTTTATTAACTTTCCTTAGTTTTGTTTAATTTAATTAGATTTATTTTCACTTTTACACCTAGTTTAAAAAAAAAAAAAGCAAGTCATAGTTTTTTTGAGTTTGACACGACCACTAACACGGTTGTTCCAAAGTGCATGTTAAAATGCTACCGTTCTTCAAATATAACATGACCAGTAGACACAAGCATGTTAAGGTCATGCCAACAACAACTATAACTTTTTTTCTCACAGAGTTACACAACCATTAGACATGATCATGTCATGGTCGTGTCGAAACATCTAACAAAGGTCAATTTGCATAGAGAGTTACATGACCTTTAGACACAATCATATCTAAGGTCTTGTCAAGCATGTCCTTACAAAGAGTTGCACGGTATTTAGACACAACCATATCTTGACCGTGCTAACCTTGAATCCCCTATTTTATGGGCATGAACACGAAGAAATGAGGAGATTCTAATCATGATTACAGTGATTAATTTCTTTGTTTTCTTTAATGTGCTAATGAGACTTATATGGCTTGTTAAACTAGATTTTAACCATTTGTTTTTCATTTATGTTTCTTTTTCTATTCATAGCTCTTTTAGATTTCTATTCCTCATTTTATAATTTTTATAGCTTTCAATGTTTTTAAGCATTCCAAGTTAACTACTATACATGCTAAGCTCATTTTGCAATGGAGTAGACTACATATTCAAGGGAGTATTAGTTTTTATCCACACTACCTTCCTCAATTTTTCTGCTTTTTTCTTTAATTTTCAATTTGTTATTTTTTCTTTTTACTCATACATTGAGGACACTATACAATTTTTAGTGTAGGAAAGGGAGGTGTAAATGTGTAGTTATGTAAGAAAGAATTTTTTTTTTATTTAACTTGAAAATCATAAAGTTAACTGGCAATTTTGAAAAAGAAAAACTTTTTGGGTAGTATAGAATACTTGATTAAGAAAAGTCCTTTGTGTAGAATAATGCTTGTTAACTTAAGTGAAGAACTCGGGGTTAATGGTTGAAAGCTCACTAAAAGGGTCAAGAGAAAAGTCTATGTTAAGGCTAAACATAAGTAATAAGCTCTATTAAATAAGATAATCTAGTTTGGGACTTACTGACCAATGAAACTACCAAAAAAAAAAAAAAACTAGAAAAATGATTAGTGGATAAGTGGATATATTTATCTTGGATTATAATGTTTAGTAAAATTGATGAAGGGGGTGTATACATTTTAGTAAGAATTAGTAAAGTATCTGTGATTTATTCTTGATTAAGGAGATGATAATTCAAGTTTTAATCTTTCATATGTTTAAGACAAATGGTTAAGTGAAAACATATAAAAGTTATAGTTAATCTTCTTTTAAAATTGCAAGTTAATTAAGAGTTTAGTTCTTAAACTATTTCATGGTTAAATAAGAATTATTTTGATTGATTGCTTGAATAATAGTAAATTGATTAAGTATTTCTTGTCCTACTACTCAATTTGATTAATTTACTTAAGGATAAGCAGATACTTAAGTGTGGGGATGTTTGATAAGTGCTCAATTAGATATATATATATATTAAGTGAGATTTAATGTGTTTTTCCCTTGATTTTTGCATGTTTTTAAAGAATTTAAATTTTAATTGAGTAATATTTTGATTTTAGGACTTTGATGGATTGTGGAATTAAAAAGGAAGAAAAGGAATCCGATTTTACTCAATTCGAAGCTAAATAGAAGAAGTTATGAAGTTTTGACATTAGACACAACTTAAACATGTGTTAAACTTAAAGCTTCATAGACTTAGACATGACCTCCATACATGACCATGTTCGTTGGTCATGTATCTTTCTAAGCTAATTGATTTAGACACGACCATGTCTAGGCCATGTCTGTTGAAACATAATGTTTTACACGATTTTGAGTGATGAATTGGACACAACCCAAATCACAACCATGTTAAACAGCATATTGGCTTAAAACATAGATTTTTTTTATGCTCAATATATAAATTATAGAGGATTTAACATAAAAATAGGTGACTTTATTTTTAAGTTGTTCTAGGGTTTTAGAGAGGGACATGAAGGCTACTTTTCTACACTTTAAGACATTAGGTTTTCCTTGACAATGCATGTTTATACATCATTGAAGAATTTGCTTTCCAATATTAGTAGTGCTTAATTTTCCTTAGTAATTGGACTTATGGAACCTAGGTTTATTGTGTGGGATTTCTATTTTATTATTCAATGAATTTTTATGTTTCTTGATTCATACATGTGTTCTTGATATTTTGATTAAATTAATATTTTTAGGGTATTTTTCTATCTATTTTATATTATACATTAAGATTGAGAAATCTGATGTCTAATTAGATCTTACACGTTTGAAGGAAGTTGATGCAATCATAAAGATAAGTTGCATAATTCTTTCAGATTTAATTAAATTTGTTATGGGAATTTATTATCTTTATAATGCAATCTTTGAATTATACTATTGTAAAGAGATTCAAATATGTAATTTTAAGATTAGGGCTTAATAAGCTTAAGAAAGTTATTAAAATAAATTAGGAATTCCCCCGGTAAATGAAATTTAAGAAGAATTTGAATCCTTTTTGTTAATGTCACAAAATAATTTTTAAGGAAAATAAAGTTTAAATACTAGCTTTACTATCTTGAAATTAATTTTAATTTGCTTTACTTTTCTATCTTTCAATAAAATCTTAGTTCTTTAGTTAATATTTTGTTATAGTTTTTATATCAATCAATCTCTATAATTTACCAATTAGATAATAGGGTATAGGCTAGATAATACTCAAAATCTTTATGGGACGATATCCTTATTTAATACACTATATTATAAACTTTGATAGGTACACTTGCTTCACATCACTGATATATAATAGTGTTCGGTTTCCCACATCAAACTTTGGTTGTAGGAAGAAGACTTTAAATAATAGAGTTCTTATAGAGGGAAATCAAGGGTATGTGCAATCATCAATAAAATTTTATGGGGTTTTGACAAATTTCTATAAGTTCACTTACTTTTAGAACAAGTGAGTATTCTTACTTAAATGTAAGTGGTAGGATACTGATGAATGACTTCCTAATGTAAGACTTGACAATGACATTAAGAGTATTAAGGTTACTCGTACTTGGTATGAAAATGACCCATTTGTGTTAGCACCACAAGTAAAACAGATATATTACATAGAGGACATCAAATTAGTTGCCAATTGACATGTAGTGCGTTGTTTTGGGCATCACCATATTTATAATATGGACTCTCTCATTGGTGATGTAAATTTGTTTACTAATGTGGAAGCTCAATTAGTAGATGAGAGCTTGGACAAACTTCTCATAATGAGTGAGGAAAAAGGAAATGAACGACATCTAATTGTCGATTGTGATGTTGATGTGCTATTAATAACTGATGTATATTATGATAATGTTTTTGGAGAATTAGTAGAAAGGATAATTCAAGCATCTAGTGGAGCACAACATGATGCTAGTATTAGATTTGATGATGATGAGGATATGGATGAGGCACTCAATGTTACACTTGTTGACTATCATATGAGTGGCAATGATTGTATGAATGTTGTTTGTTTATTTATTTTTTTTGATAGCAAAATATTCCATTCCATTCATGTTTGTGCAATTTATGTTTCTAATCAATACATTGTACTCAAATTGCAATTTTTTTACTTCATTTGAAATTTCTAATGTTGTTTCAATTTTATTATATTTTCAACTAATTTAGATTCTTTTTTTGTTTTCTATAGAACTCTAATGGCTGGGAGATGAAGGAATACCTAAAGAAGGGAGGAAAGGTTAGTCGAGACACTTGACGTACAATTAGAGAAGAGTCATATTCTCACCATAGTGATGGGGAGGCACGTGATCATGCTGCAATGAATCCCTCCATAAATCAACAAAGTTGGTGCACAATTTCGTTTAAGGATGATGCCACACCAAATGCATCCACACAAAATGACACTTCCACTAATGATCTAGTTGACATGTCCACACGAGCAGGTGGCATTCCATCTAATCCTACTTGATCGTTAGGTAACCTATGTAAGTCTGCATGTAAAAAAAAAAAAAAAACAAAGTTTTTAGATCAATCATAATCATGAATTCTTTTTTCAAATATTTGTACTAGCTAGGAGCTTAGTGTCATATATAGACAAGAGAAGTACATATTGGGGACAAGCATCAGAAAGAGAAAATAGAAGACAAAGGAGTAAAATGCTCATTCAATTTATGAAATTTAGAGGTCATCTATTAACATCAAACCAGTCATCGAAGAAAGCATCCAAAATAGTAAAGGCTTGTCAAGACACGTATTAACAAGTGGAGAAAATTTAGATCTATCAGAAAAACAATGCCATGGGAGAGAGTATAGGTAAAAGAAGTTATGAATTTAGATTGTCACTTTATTTGAATTTTTTTCTTAATAAAAAGTGGACATGTCTTACTATCATGTTCCTTTTTATTCTAATATATTGCTAGTTGTTTCTAACATATGTATTATACTCTTTTCTCTCAATTTGTGTGTAAAATTGTTTAAATATTGATAACATCACAACAAATCCTCAAAAGTTCAGTGCTATTGATTGATGGATGTGAAAAATTCATAGAAATCATTGAAGTAAAACTAAAAGTTCATGGATTAAAATTGGTGATGCAACTCAGCCCATAAGTTCAAGTGATGATGACTGGAAAAAGAAAATGGAGGAATGGAAGAGAAAGATTGCGAAAGAGAAGGAGATTTTGGAATCTGGAGATCCATTTAGAAAGATAAATTTTAATTGAAGTAATTTTCCTTAGGTTTTCAATAAATATTGTCATTAACTTGATGATGTCTTAATAAATAGAAGACCATAGTAATAAGTTGGAAGGTTGCACGTAGGAAAGTCAAATATTTACACAAGTCTAAATCTAGATCATTTGAGAGAAAAAGGAATGAATATGTGAGCATTTCATATAATTTATGTATATGACTAAAATTGATTGTCCTTAACTTTATGTAACATATGTGATTAGATTGAGAGGAATTGCTAACCACTCAATGTAATTGAGTTCTTTAAGCAAACCTGATACTGTGATCCAAGGCCTGATGGTAGTGGTGGCTAAATTTCTCAACAAGCTACTTAGGATTATATAAGTTCATGGGTTAATTTAAAAATAAGCATTATTAGTGTGTTTCATGTTTTTATCTGGATTGCTATTATCTTTACACTATATTTTGTTGTCATTGATAATTTAGGAGGATATGGTCAAGATGTATCAAGAATTTCAATCCTTGATATGATAGTGTATGTAGTGTGTGTAGTGGTATAGTTTGCTATTGTGTAATATTGAGTAGGCTAGTGTAAATGTGGTAGGTGTTAAGAGAAAGATTCTAGAATATTGTAGAATTTACATGCTTGCAATTTCTTTCGGTGACTACACCATATAATGCAACTTATTGACCCTATTTAGTTCCCATATTCTTTATTTTGCACTTACATTCATTCTCCTTCTATTATAGCAGTTATGATAAACTTTCTATGTGACGAGCACTTCATAATTTTGTCTAGTAAATGAATGATGGTATTGACAAGATTTTGCTAACTAAATTTTTTTGAAAAAAAAAATTATAGTTTGTTCTCTTTCTTATAGTTACATGTCAAATATGAAAACTTCGTTATTTTGTGTAAATGTTTTACAACTATCTAAACTTTCTCAAGTAGTTGCATGGCTTGTTGAGAATTCTCTAAGTACTTCAGGTAAATTATCATAAATATTTCATAGTATTCTCTCTTTCTCTCTCTCTCTTTTTATTTAGAAAAGAAAAAGATATAAATATATGCATGTGTTACTTATAGGTTATATATTCTGTGATAGGTACAAAAAATGCACAGGATTTTGCTCATTCACCAAATTCATCTAATAGTACCGACAATGAAAGCAAAGAAGATAATGATAGCAGTGATGATAATGAACGTAGTGATGAGGAAGATTGATGTGATAAATATGTTATCAGATAAGTTCATTTAATGTTTAATCTTAAATGTAATGAAGTTTAAATATCTTGATCTTATTTAGATTTTTTTTTTTTGGAGTTCACATTAAGGATATGGAAATAAAAATTGTGTTGATGTGAAAGCATCATGCTATTGGGTTCATTTGATGTAATTTATGTGAGAAATATATGTTGAAAGATGTTTATGGTATTTTACTATATTTAATTGCATGTAAATTAAATAGGTATATATTGGCAAATATGAGAGTTTTGAAAGCAAGTTGAATTCTACGTCACTACAATCGCCATGTTTCAATGTTGTAAATTTAGCTAAACAACGATGTCTTAATGTGGCCAATAGACTTTTTACCATGTTTAAACGTCACTAATAAAATATAATTTGTGATGTTTAAATGGCATACATAAAAATGATTAGTTCTGGTAAAATATCGCTAATATAGTAATTCTTTTATACTTTTAAAGGAAAGAAATATATCTAGGTGTAAATTAGCAATATTTAAACATCGCTAGTAGGTTAACTTAAACAACATTTAAACGTCGTAAATAGTGTAATTTACTCAACATTTAAATGTCGCAAATGTTAATTTATATAATTGTGGTTTTATTATGTTTAAACGTTGCGTATAAATTATTTTTATTTACATGTAAATGTTGTAATTGTTACTCTTTTACTATATTTAAACATTTTCCATATTTTTTGTGTCAATCAATTTATTTAATTCTGGTTTTAATAAGTTTTATTATCTTATATAAATTATTTTTAGTTACGTTTAAATGTGGTATAATATAAAATATTTGGCTATATTTTTACTTTTTAGTGATGTTTATTTTATTAACATTGTACATCTAATCTGTGATGGACTTTTCATAACTTTAGTAGCCACAGTTATGAAATGTGGTTAAATATTTTTTGCAATGTTTATTAAACATCGTATTAGACTAATTTTGTTGTAGTGAGGGCAAATAGTTTCAAATTATGTCAGACGTGTACAGGTATAATACATAGAGCAACCCACCCACTTTTATAAATTTAAATAATACTACTATTCTACTACTATATATGAATATATATATATATATATATGTATATATTATTTGAGTATGACCTCTTTCGTGTAATATTTGGTTGCGATACTTGCACGATTTAAGAACGATACCATGAAGAAAAGTAAAAATTGTTGAAATGAAACATGCTACATAACTGGATGAATTTCTCTGCAGCAAATATATAATTTGAGCAATATCTAATCAAATCCTGGTTATAGGGCTTGTGGGTTACCTCCCCAGTGCTCTTTTATTTTATGGTTTCTTTGAGCTCTTTTCTGACTAATCTTACATATCTGTCACAAGTGAGAACCTCATAGCTAGATTCAGAGTAACAAAATCACTATATACAACGCATAAAGCAAAAAGAAATGGCCTACCCAAGGTAAATTATTTAACTATTCACATTGAATATATTGAATACTACCCCACCCCCCACCTCCCCATTAAAATATTATTATTACTCGCCTTGAAATAAAAAACGACAGTCTGATTTCCATTAACGCTGGAGTTATCAACCATAAATTTCCTCAAGGCTCTAAAACTTAGGAAGTTAAAGAGAGAAGAAAGAAAGAAAGGAAACAAAATAAGGTACTCTGTTTTCAATATAATTTACTTAAATTATCATTTTTCTTTAGTTAAAACTATTGTCCCTCAATTTCCTTCTTCAATGCTCTATATGAGGTTAATGAATGATTTTAAGTACAGGTGTGTGCTCATCATTGCTATGACATTAGATGTAAGAACTTTTTTATATTATAGGATTATTTCTATCATTCAACCATTACATGGACAACCATTTGCTATTTTCTATTATCATTGCTTAATTCTTTTTTTCAAAATCAACTCAAGATTGTTGATATCATAAATGATCCAAAAAATACCACAAGGTTGATAGATGGATGAGACGTCTTCATAGAAAATTCAAATATGATATTCACAAAAAAAATGAAAGATTGAGAGCGATAAAGCTCACCTAAGGCCCGTGGTGATGGAGATTGGAAAAAAAATTACAAACATATGGAACCATGAGTGCATGGAAGAAATGAAAATTCTAGAATCAAAAGAACCACTCAAAAAGGGAAGTTTCCATTAAATAGTGTTTCTTTGTTATTTAATAGAATGACTTTAAAAAAGTTATTTGTTTTTTTCAATAACAAAAAACCAAGTCAATGGATGGAAAAAATGCATGCAAGTGTGTGAAATATTTGTATAGGAATGGAAGTAAATCCTTTGAAAGTAGAAAGATTGAGAATGTAAGTATTTTTTATAATTTCATGTATTTGATACCAAAAATGGTTGAGTATTTAATATTTAACTACATGTTGAATTAGATCGAGCAACATTGCCAACTACCTAATACCATTGAGTTCTTTAAGCAAACTTGATTTCATGAACCTAGACTAGATGGGACAAGCGGTGGCTAGGTCTCTCAATAAGTTGTTAATGATTATGTTAGTATGAATGATTTTATTTTATTTTTTTAGTTATAAGTTTATTATAAATTATGGGGTTCACATATTTCTAACTTTTGTCATTGTCATTAATAATATTGGTTGAAATGGTCAAAATGTATGAAGAATCGCAATCTTTAGACATGCTAAAGTTATCTGTAGAGATTGCTAATCAATATATAAATACAAATTGCAGGACTAATTACCATCTTGGTAGAGGTTATGGACCACCACCTACTGGAAAATCAATGTGGTAGATATCCATGAATGAGGAAAATAAAAGATTGTAGGAGGAACTTAAAAAGTGAAATGTTGAATCTAAAGAATTACATGACTTATAGTAAGCTTAGGAAAATAAGCTACATCTTTTGATTTCTCTAAATTTGAAGTTTATTTCGCTATCTAATTTGAATTTTTAATTTGTTTTCAATTTAGTGTTTTAATTGTTAAGTTGTTGTTTAAATGGGTTTTTCTTGGTTTGAATTAGAATCTAAAGTTGTATTATTTGTGAAATAATAATATCAATAGTTCATACAGTGTTTCTACTTTGTATAATATGTTGATTAGTGAAATTTATCATTAGTGGAAGTTAATTGAATCTTTGAAACATTGGATTTCATCAAAGTTCCATTAAGGTCATGCAATTTCCTAGTTGATTGAACTGGTTTGTATGAGACTTGAGAATTGTTTTTCTTAAGTCATTTGATTGTGCTTGAACTTGGTTTTGAGCACATCAATTATGCATAATAGGATAAGAAAAAAATGGTATGACTATGATGAGTTGTGATTGTGAATGATTGATGGATCGATATTGGCTAAAATCAGCTTGTAGACACATATGTTTTGGAACTTTAATGGTACAAAATTTGCATGGTTTGGAAACCTCTAATTCCTAGAAGAACATTATGGTTTATGTGAGATTTCATAGTAAAATGTGAAGTGATTTGATCTAAGAAACCCCTTATGCAAGAGCCTTTATGCTAAGAGCTAAGATCTGGCATATGACTATACCAACAAGTTTTGTGAAGATTTAAGGCTAATAAGACCAAACCAGATGTTCCCACTTAGGAACTATCAAAGCCATTTTGTTGTCCTCTTACAACTCATGAGGATTGTAAGGAATTGTTAATGATTTTTGTTTATTAAAGAAACCATTTTCTTTCTTTTCTTTGCTTTTAATCAAAAGGCAAATAAATGCATATACCAATTGAGCCATCACTCAAGACAGATTAAGGATGAGTTGTATCTTTGGGATGCCTTCACTCCTACCCTTTTAGTAAATCTTTTGTTTACATACCATCAAAACTAACAAAAGTTTGGGTTAATTTGTTAAATAGCCTTATACATAATGACTACGTAATAGAAAAATAAAGCTTTGTAAAACTAGTAAGTTCTTAAGCAAATTTACCGAAGGTCTTTGCAAATGAAATGCCCTAAAACTATAAATCAAAAGTAAGAACATTCTAGTCATTTGCTTTTCTATTCTTTTTAAATTAATCTAACTAATTCCTTATATTTTTTTAGAACCTACTCATACCACTTAAATGAATCTCATTGTTCTGTTTTCCCAACTGCAAAATATTTTTTGATGTGATCTACTTGTTTTTTTTTTCTTTTATCATGACCATGGGGATCCTCTTTGATTGGGGTTTCCTATGGGACATGACAATTTGGGTTAAAACATTGAAAGAGAAGCTAATTGAAAAGATTTAGATGTTGTATAAGTGGTATCTAGATACGAGGATAATGGATTGAATGATTGATGATAGGATATAAGCGATGAAATTGATTTGCGGCAATTACTTTTGCATTGTGATACATGGAGGTCTGTGACCACTTATAATAGGAGGGTTGAGGACCAATATTGGTGCTAATTTAAGATTAATGAATCAAGATGAAGCAGAATTTATTGATAATTTGATGAACTAGATTTATATTATTAGATGTGACATTTTGTTTATGTAGATTATTGCATTAGATTTATGTAAGTCATATATGCTTCCTGCACCATGTATATATAAGAATGGTTGTTCTTTATGGTTATTATTACCCATTTATTTTGGGGAATCGTTGTAATGATTTTTTAGGTAAGAGAACAACATCCTTGGCCATAGCGTAAGCAAAGGTAGCAAGTTCCTTTCTTCTCTATCATTACTTGTTTTCTTTGTAATATAATTATGGACAGGCCATCACTTGATGCTTCTTTTTGAAGGTAGAAAGGTTTGCTAGAAGTCCTCCTTGAATAATATATTTAAAACACATTTTTTTTTTCGTGTAAGTGGATATTGAATTTCCCTCCTTCTATTGATGAAGAATGCTTATTGTGATTTCTTTATCTTCTCTATTTGGCAATGAAAATGGTTTTGATGAATTATGATATTTAAAATGCATAAAGTTATCTCATTGCTAGAGGAGTTTAAATTTTTTTCTAATTATCAATTTTACTTATTTCTATAGAAAGAATGTTTTATAACTACCGAGGGATAATGATGAATTTCAATTATTACTATTCATTTTTTTTCTTATTATTGAACGTGGTATTTGACTTGGTGTTCTATTTATGGATCTATATACATGTTGTGCTATCAACATTTATAGCATTTTCACTAATTCTTTAGCTTTTAAGGCAAATAAATTAGGTGGTATTTCGATCTAGCTCCGGCAGCAGTAGTGCCCATTTGTGTTCCAGTGGTTAACTTCCAGTAGTAGAATTACATTACCGGTGAGTCCCTAATCCACTTTGTCCACTTAAGTCCTTTTAGAAAGCTTTATTTTAACCCTTTTAGGCCCCTTATATTTCTACACTAAGTAAACTTACAATTTTACATTTTAAATGCTTATTTGTTTGTCATTTTAGGTCTAATTTACTTTAAAATAAAGTTTATTATATGTTTATCATTTTAAAACTTATGTTTTCATTATGTGTGTGTTAAACATTATTGATTGCAATTTTTTCCCCAACAATCTTATTGTAAAACACTTTTTCATTTTGATTTGCTTTGGGATTCTTTTACAATCATGGATAAGAGTTGGATGAATTGTCATATTGAAAGCGAAGAGTACCTACAAGGTGTAGAGTTTTTTATTGAAGACTTGCACATGAAGTATGGAATGGACAAGAGATTAAGTTGTCCATGTAGGAAATGCTTAAATGTGTCCTCGCACACTATAAATGTAATAAGAGCACACTTGCTTATTGAAGGGATAGATGTAACTTACCATTGTTAGATATACCATGGTGAAGAGCCGACCATTGAATTGCTAAAGAAAACTTGAGGTTAGATATGTCATGAAGAATATGATTTTAGAATAAACAAAAGCGAGGGGGTCAATGAGGAAAATGACGACAACATTGATAGACTTGATGACATGCTAGAAGATTTAGAGGCAGTTATTGACAATCAAGCTGAAGGTCTAACTCCTATGGATGGATTTGATTTTCCACCTAATTTTGTTGATGGGCTAAAAGTTGACTCATAATAAGAGCTTTATTCAGGGTGTAAGTTATCAAAATTCTCATTTATTGTGAAGCTACAACACTTAAAAGTATACAGCAAGTAGAGCAATAAGTTTTTTGATATGCTTCTCCAACTTCTTCATGACATGATCCCTAATGGAGAGTCTCTTCCTAAGTCATACTATCATGCAAACAAGTACTTATGGGGATTGGACATGGGTTGCCATTATATTCATACATGTACATATGACTGTTGCTTGTTTTGGGGTAGTAACAAGTACCTCACACAATGCCGCATATGTGGTACCTCAAGGTATAAGGTGTGTGGTGGATCTAGGAAGGGTATTCCTCAAAAGGTTTTGCATTACTTTCTTATGAAACCAAGGTTGCAATGCTTTTTCATGAATGCTAAAGTCACTCAAAATATGCATTGGCATAAAAAGGAACATAACAAACAAGACAATTGTATGGGTCATCCTGCAGATATGCTATCTTGGGTCAATTTTGACATTGAATTCCCTAAGTTTTCCAAGGACTCTCGCAATGTCAAGTTAAGGCTAGCTAGTGATGGCTTCAATCCCTTTAGATCTATAAGCCAATCATACAGCATGTGGCATGTGGTTCTACTTACATATAACTTGCCACCTTAGATGTGTATGAAGAAAGAGTTCTTAATGATGTCATTATTAATCCCAAGACCTAAAGCACTGGGGAAGGAGATTGATGTTTACTTGCAACCTCTAATTGATGAATTGAAGGATCTTTAGGTTAATGGATTATGGACATATGATGTATATTCAAAGTCTTCTTTTAAAATGCATGTCACTTTGTTGTGGACCAACAATGACTTTCCTACCTATGGGAACTAGTTTGGGTGGAGTATAAAAGGCTATAGTGCTTCTTCGGTATGTAAAGACCAAACACCATCAATGAGGCTTAACAACAAGATTAGGTATGTTGGTCATAGAATGTGGTTACCGAATGACCATCAGTGGAGATGCATCTTAAAATTCGATGGAATGTGTGACAATCGTGAATCCCCTAAAGAATATTGTGGTAATGATATACTTCACCAATTACAATCTATAATAGATGTACCTATGGGAATGCATCCAGACAATAGCTAGACAAAAAGGTCAATATTCTTTTAGTTGCCATATTGGTTAAAGTTGATGCTTAGGCATAATTTAGATGTTATGCATATTGAGAAGAATATTTCTAAGAATGTTCTTAATACAATTCTTGGGGTTGAGGGTAAAACAAAAGACACCTATAAGGCTCAGCTTAATCTAGAGGACCTTGGCATTGGAAAGGAATTTCACTTGTTAAAGTGGCTCGATGGTAAGTATTCTATGCCATGTACTAGTTATTCATTGAACACTAGTGAGAGGAGATCATTTTGTTACTTTATAAGGGGAGTTAGATTACTCAATGGTTATGCATTGCATATGGGTCGGTGTGTCAATAATTCAAACTTGAAGCTTCCGATCTGAAGAGCCATGATTATCATGTTCTACCTAAAAGGCTGTTACCTGTGGGTATTCATGGCATATTGCTTAAAGAAGTCACCATAGCCATAACCAAGCCTGAAACCTTTTTTTAAAAGCTTTGTAGATGCATTCTAAATGTTGAAGAGGTACAAAAGATGTAAAGTGATATTGTCACCATACTGTGTAAGCTAAAGTTGAACTTTCCCTTTACATTATTTGACATAATGGTGCATCTAGCTATCCACTTTCCTCGAGGAGCATTGATGACTGGACTAGTTGCTTATCGATGGATGTATCCCATTGAGAGGTATGATATTGGTTTTCATATTCACCAATTGTGTGTTAATATTATTCTACCTTCTTACACTCTATGTAAATTTATGAGTGTAAATACCTGTATTCGTTAAAGCAATTTGTTAAAAATAGAGTGTTGATGACCGTAATCACACAAATTTAAAAATCCCTTTTCTATGACTCTCTGTTATAATCAAATAGGCAAGTGCACCTATCGATTGTAATAGTATAGAATTATCTTCAGGTATCATATCCTCAGGGATCAGCAAGCACCAATAACTCTAAACCGACTATCTAACCGCACAAATTCGAGAGATTCAAATTAAATTAAAAACACTTAACAAAACCTATAGCAATTAAAAATAACACAATAACTTGATTACTAAATCCGATAATTAAAAACATACCCTACCCTTACTACTCCTCTAATTGTCATGTAACTTCACCCTTTCAACAAATTAGTTAATGCGCAATGGTTATCTTTAAACCACGGAGTATCTAACACTAAGCCAATATTCTTTCTAGATTTATTAGCTCCTAACCCTAATCGCATTAACAAAGAGCCCTCTTTTATCAAAATAGATTAACACTCTTGAACCTTCCATTTGCATTAACACTCTTAAACCCTCCATCAAGTCGAATTATCTAATTTAACTTAATACGGAAAATTCATGTTCTCTATCCCTAGATTACATACAAATTCCTTTATTCATGCATGAACTATTCAAACAAGAGATTTTCCAATCAACTTCTAAGAACAACATGAATAAATTCAGAGAATTCCACTATTCATTAACTATGCAATCAATCAATTGTTACATGATAATTAAGGTTCATAAGGTTCGGGTATGAGATAATTTAGCCACTCATGGTTTTCAAGTTACAAATCAGTGAAGATGAAAGACCCGTGTGCATAAACTCTTCGGAAGAGAAGGATGAATCCGTTGATGTTGCTTTTCCTTTTGGTAAGCTTTTCCCCATCTCCTCCTCTTCTTTCTTTTCTCGTTTTTTCTATCTGCTTCAAGTGTCTCTCTGCCTTCCTTTTTGGTTTTCAACCCCCTCTTCCTGGAAAACGAAGAGATATATATATATGGAAATCGAAACATCTCCTGAAACAGCCAAACTTTTCCATATACATGGTCTTGACCCATAGTTATACACGGCCATGCCTTGCAATAGTGTCTGAAATAATAAAGAACCCACGGCCGTTTACTTAAATCGTGTAAGCTTCTGTTGGTTTTTCAAGCCAAACACACGGCCGTGCTCTGGAAATACACGCCCGTGCATTTCCCCTATTTCTTCCAAAAAGCAATTTTCTTCGTGTATTCTTCTCCAATTTCAATCCAAGTAGCTATCTCTTCCCAGAATAGTGGTCCTCATCCCTGAAACTGAAATATTTCTCTTTTAAGTATGAAAATTCTTCAAGATAACATCAACTTATTACACAAACAAATAGAATTCATCTAAAATAGAAGTGTTAATTTATACTTATCAAACTCCTCCACACTTAAGAATTTGTTTGTCCTCAAGCAAACAAAAAAAAAATAAAAAAAATAAAGCCAAAGAAAACCCAAGGACAGGATTATCATTAACTCAGCAATCAAGAATTTCTTTTTTGCATCATTGATTCTCATAGTTTACCCCCATAATATGCAATCTCTACTCAGTCCCACCATTAGTTGTTTACAAGATACAAATACTAGAATTCTTAAGGCTAATCCAAGTGACTTAAACTAGTACTCTCATCATTTAAACAAAAATTCCCAAAAGTGAAATCGAACATAGATCAGTGCTAGTAGTGTAAAGTATACTTCCCTCTTAACTACTCCTATGAACAATGCAATAAGGAGTAATGAAATGTTGTATCCACTTATCTCTTGGATTTTTCTTTCCTTTAGTCCTTTTAAATAAAATTGGGAGATTTTCCAATAAGTACTTAACTTAGTTAACCGACTCATGTAATGAATTTTCAATCGATAATCCTGAGCTCATCACTCAAGTTAACAGACGTTATCCCCTTAGCATAGAAGGCGTCCCTCATATTTACTTGTTCGAGTCAAGTCAACTATCTATTTTCTTAAACCTTTCAACTAAAATGGTTTCCTTGGTCAATAAGTCCCAGACCAGACGATCTTAGGCTACTAAGTTTTAAGATACCCTTTCGAACCTCTACCATCTCAATTAATTAATTTCAATTACAGCTCAATTATGTTCAGTTTTCTCGGACTTTTCTCATGATCCTTGTAGCAAGCTTTCAGCCATTGATCCCAAGTTCATCACCTAAGTCAATAGATGTTATTCCCTCAAGAGGGCACCCCTTAGGCTTAATTACTCGAGTCAATGAGGCCCACTTCTAAACTTTTTTTTTTCAAAGATAATTACTCCCAAAGTTCTCAGTTCCAATAATTGCGAAAAGGAATCACCAAATTACAAGTATCCTCTACTCTTTTACTCAGAATTGCATAACTCACATTAATGACAAAAGAAAGAGCATACTAAACCTACTAGAGATCCTAATTCACTCTCAATTCTCAAAATAACTGCTTAAACAACAAGTAATTCTCTTCACTTGGATTTCAACTTGTAATTCTAGCAGAGTATTTATAAAACAAGATAACAGAGTAAACATTTGCAAAATTCTCAAGAATTTTCAGTACAGTAAGTAATATAACGAAATCTCAGCAATAATTCTTGATTGTTAGTAATTCATTAAATACATCTTAAGTGAGGAAACTTTATAATTTTGATTTATTAACACTTATATTTCATGCTTCTTATCTCAGTTTTCTCCCCCACACTTAGATTTAGACATTATCCCCAATGTCTACATTGAACTACACAAAAAGGGAAGAAAATGGAAATAAAAGAGAAGGAGAAACAAGACTCCCCTAGATCAGTATCAGAATCGCGCATCCAACATCCACTTTTGCAGAAGAACTTAAATCAATATCATTGATGCGCACAGGATCATGAGTTCTTGAAAAGAACTCTAAATATTTATCCTCCCTAATCTTGTCATGCAACTAAGGTCATGTGCTTCATCAATTTAACAGAATCTCTGAAATGAAAAACCAAAGAAAAGAAAAAAAAAAGAAAAAAAAATAAAAGAATAAAGAAAGAACAATAATAGCATCCAACTCTATTTTAATGCAAAGTCTTGATAAAAAGAAAACATAAAATCCTACAGAAGGGATTCAAAAAGTTAACACCCAACAATCATTCTTTAATCTTCATCCTCATTGTCCAAGTCATCTCGATGACCGCCCTCTTCATGTCGAGAGGAAGAACCTGGAACTTGTGTATGTGCATTGACCCGGACATCTTCATCGCTCGAACAATTACAAGATGTAAAGTCTATATCCAACTTGTCACCCAACTTAGTGAAACAATTTTGAATAAATCTTTTCAATCTGCTTTGTTTTTTTTTTAAATTTTGTCTTGTTCCTCCTTCAATCCCTAAACTTAGGTCTTTAATTCCCCTGTAGTTTTCTGGACTTCATTTTCTTGAGTCCTTTCCTTAAGGCCAGCTCTTTATTGTTCACCTTCCCCGGCCTTAGATTCCTGGTTAGGGTCATACCTCTCAATTTCATCCATCTCATCATCGGAGTCTTCCTCATTGTGTTGACGTTTATGCCCCCACCCAATAATGGGTGCAGCTGATAGCCGAATAGTCATTCCAATACAATCGTCGGGTTTGTGTACAGGGAATAGCTCTAATTTTTTCAAAATCTGGATAATCGTAGCACCTACAAAGATTCCCCTATTCCTTACTTTTGCTTGTCGGAGTAAACAAAATGCAGCAAACACCTCGACATTGATAGGAGTCCCCGTTTTCATACTCCATAGCTGGAGTACATCCCAATCATTGACCACTCCTTCCGAATCGGTACAGCCTGTAGTGGAACGAGCAAAGATTTAATGAAGCACCCGAAAGGATAGCCACCTAAAGGTGGAACCTTTTGTAGAAGAAGAAGTGTAGATGCCCAATCCCAATTGTGGCCAATAATCTCCTGCCCGAAACCTGTAGGGAAATCCTAAGGGTAATTGACGGAAGGCTGAAGAGTAGAGGAATGTAGATTTATAGATATGCATGGCTTCAATAAAATCCATCATTGAATACCTCCTGTATTGACCCATCACAAGGAACTTAACTTCACTATCTATCCCAACACTCATGGGCTCCTTAATGGTGAAGGTAGCAATAAAGGTGAGTGTCAGGTCCAAATAGATTTTTTCCTCGATAGAAAACAATCTCACCCAAGCAGGGTCATGCAGAAGACTCTCAACTTCATGATGAATGCCAAACCGCCCCATAACATCCCAATCAAGAGCCACATTTGGTCTAACGATTTTTGTGCTCTTGTAGTTATGGTAGATCGGCCGATGCTCGGCCCTTATATTTACAAGATAGCAGATCGCCCCCCTACTACTACTGGCCTTGTCATCACGACGCCTCTTTTGAGCAAAACTAGATTATACTGATACGAACCACGCCAATGTGTAACGAAACCCAATACCAATACGTTCGGAATTTGCTACCTAAGATGCCAAACACACTCAAGTGGAAACCGCGACCCGTTGTCTATAAGCAAGACAAGAACCTTGGTATAATATGAAGACGCCACAACCGGGAAAAAAGACCAATTGATTAGTCGAGATGAACGCCACGGAATAAAAATCCGATAAGTTCTAAATTAGTTCTTTAAAGAACCAAGAGAGGAATTCTCTCAAAGTTTTTTTCAAACTTTCAAAGTTGTGTATTCTATATTCTATGTTCTATTCTTAACCATAGAAGCTTAAATTAGGGTTTACAACTTGTAATAATAAAGTCTAAAACGACATAGCATCATAAAGTTGCGAAAAATATAACAAATAGCGCATTAAAGGTCGGCGTGGGGTGTATACACGGCTGTGTATTCTGGCCGTGTATGTTCTTGTGGAACCTCTAGCCTCACTACACGGCCGGCGTTGGGTATATACACGACCGTGTACGTCTAGACGTGTATCTTTCTGTGGATTTTCTTGACACCATACATGGCCGTGCCTTTTAGTCGTGTATATGACCGTGTATGATTCTGTGTAACCTTTAGACTCCTACACAGCCGTGCCTTGAAAAGATACGCCCTCATCAACCTGTATCCTTTATGACTTGTACAAGAGCAAGGGCCTTCCCATGGTTGTTCCAATCCTTTCTAACTTCATGATTGCTCTAATCCTTTCCGGCTTCATGGACATCTTTTATCAACACATTAAGTGCTTCTTTGAATCATTTCGCTCGAGTTCTTGTGATCGGTCCAGGTGGCACTTCAAAAGGATCCACATTCCATCTTCTAGCTTGGCTCCCATCATGGATCTCGTCATTCCCCTTGTCTTGAAAAGGATTTGTCCTCAAATCATCGCCTGCATCAAAAGGACTCAAATCAGTAACATTAAACATAGCACTTACTTGATACTCACCTGGTAAATCTATCTTGTATGCATTATCATTGATGCGCTCAAGAATTTGAAATGGTCCATCACCTTTAGGAAGTAATTTAGATCGACGCTACATAGGAAACTGCTCTTTGCACATGTGAACCCAAACCCAGTCTCCAGGTTCAAAGACAGCTTGTCGACGACCCTTGTTGGCTTGTTTCACATACTGCTTTGTTCTTCGCTCAATGTTTAGCATTGCCTTCTCATGGATCTGTTTAACAAATTCTGCTTTCTTCTTGCCATCTAGATTAACATATTCAAAAATAGGCAAAGGTGATAAATCCAAAGGAGTTAGTGGATTAAAACCATACACAATTTCAAAAGGAGTAAACTTAGCAGCATAATGCATTGTACGATTATAGGCAAATTTAACATACGGCAAACAATCCTCTCAACTTTTAATGTTTTTTTTTAATGATAGCCCTCAACAAAGTAAATAAGGTTCGATTTACTACCTTAGTTTGCCATCAGTCTGTGGATGACAAGTAGTAGAGAACAATAACTTAGTTCCTAACTTAGCCCACAAGGTTTTCCAGAAGTAGCTCAAGAACTTAGCATCTCTATCCGATACGATTGTTCTAGGCATACCATGTAATCTCACAACTTCCCTAAAGAACAAATTAGCAATATTGCAAGCATCATCTGTTTTGTGACAAGGAATAAAATGTGCCATCTTAGAAAATCTATCCACAACTACAAAAATTGAATCTCGACCATGTCTAGACCTGAGTAATCCTAACACAAAATCCATGGAAATATCTACTTAAAGCTCATGAGGAATGGGAAGTGGGGTATAAAGCCCTTGCGGTTGGACTCTAGATTTTGCTTGCTTACACGTGACACATCGCTCACAAATCCTCTCAACATCTCGTTTCATGTGAGGCCAATAGAAGTGTTCCTGTAATACCCCTAATGTTTTAGCTACTCCAAAATGCCCCATTAAACCTCCTCCATGAGACTCTCTCACTAATAATTCTCTTAAAGAACAATTTAGAATGCATAGTTTGCTCTCCCGAAACAAGAATCCTTCATGTTTATAAAATTTACCATGACCACTCTTCGCACAATGCACATACTCTTCACAAAAATTTAGATCAACAGCATATAATTCCTTAATGTGCTTAAAACCAAGCAGTCTAGAACTAAGAGTAGAGATAAGAGCATACCTTCTAGAAAGTGCATCAGCAACGACATTCTCTTTACCTTGCTTATAGTGGATGACATAAGGAAATGTTTCGATGAACTCCACCCAACGAGCATGCCTTTTGTTCAGCTTGTGTTGCCCCTTCAAGTACTTCAAGGATTCATGATCAGTGTGGATCACGAACTCTTTTGGCCAAAGATAGTGTTGCTAAGTCTCTAGTGCTCGAGCCAATGCATATAACTCCTTGTCATAAGTAGGGTAGTTCAAAGTTGCCCCATTTAGCTTCTCGCTGAAGAATGCAATTGGCCTTCTCTCTTATATGAGCATTGCTCCAATACCTAATCCTAAAGCATCACACTTAATTTCAAACGTTTTAGCAAAGTTAGGTAAAGCAAGTAATGGCGCCTGAGTCAGCTTATTTTTAAGCATCTAAAAGGCCTTCTCTTGTTGCTCTCCCCATTTGAACCTCACGTTCTTGTTAATTACCTTAGTAAGTGGTGCTGCAATGGTGTTGAAATCCCTCACAAATCTCTTATAAAAGCTCACTAGTCCATGGAAACTCCGCACATTACTTACATTAGTTGGACTAGGCCATTCTTGGATCGCACGAATCTTTTCTTCATCAACCTGTATTCCCTGTATACTAACAACAAAACCAAGAAACACAAGTTTGTCTGTGCAAAAAGTGCACTTCTTGAGGTTAGCATATAATTGCTCCTTTCGAAGCACTTCTAAAACATCCCTCAAGTGAGATATATGATCTTCCAAACTCTTGCTATAAATGAGGATATTATCAAAATAGACAACCACAAATTTACCAATAAAAGTCCTCAAAACATGGTTCATAAGTCTCATAAAAGTACTAGGTGCGTTAGTTAAACCGAAAGACATTACTAACCACTCATACAATCCATATTTTGTCTTAAATGCGGTTTTCCATTCTTCACCTTCTTTCATTCTAATTTGGTGATATCCACTTGTCAGATCAATTTTGGAAAAGACACTAGACCCATTTAACTCATCTAACATGTCATCTAAGAAAGGAATGGGATGACGATACTTTACCGTGATGTTGTTGATGGCACGGCAGTCAACACACATTCTCCATGACCCATCCTTCTTAAGCACCAAAATCACAGGCATTGCACATGGATTCATGCTTTCTCTCATGTACCCCTTCTCCATTAATTCATCGACCTGCCTTTGAAGTTCCTTTGTCTCCTCTGAATTGCTCCTATAAGCTGGCTTGTTTGGAATCGATGCTCTGGGTACAAGATCAATTTGGTGCTCAATACCACGAATAGGTGGTAATCCCTTTGGAATCTCCTTAGGGAAGATATCTTCAAAGTCCTGCATAATAGACACAACCACATTAGGCAAAGAGTTAGATAATTCGTTAGTATTCAAACATGTTTCCTTAAAAACCAGCAACAACATAGGTTGCTTCATCACTAACGCTCTCCTCACTATACTCGCTCTTGCTACACAACTCTCCTTTTGCAAGGCTGCACTCTCCTTTTCACTCACCACCAAGTTGATCCCCCTTCAACTTGGTCTCTCACACTCTTTCCAGCCTTCCTCTCTTTTTCCTTTTGAGTTTGACTTTTGTATTTCTCTTCTTTCTCATTGTCTTTTGCTCTCTCACTCTCCCTCTGTTTTTCACTCACCAGATGTTTTGCAAAGGACTGTTGTAGCTGCAACTGATCCTCATACACCTGTTTAGGTGTTAAAGGTTTAAGATTAAAGCTTTTTCCTTGGTGAACAAGCGTATACTTGTTAGAAAAGCCATCATAAACAACCTTCCTATTAAACTGCCATGGCCTCCCCAACAACACATGATACGCTTGCATTAGCACCACATCACATAACACCTCATCCTCATACCTACTAATGCGAAAAACAATCAAGGCTTGCTTACTCACCTTAGTCTCCCTACTATTATTCAGCCACTACAATTTATATAGACTAGGGTGTCTAGTAGTCTTGAGTCCCAGCCTCTCAACAATAAAATTACTCACCACATTGGTGCAACTTCCTCCATCAATGATCAAACTGTAAATATGGTCACCTAGATAACATCTAATATGAAAGATATTCTCTCTTTGCACCTCCTCTTCTTCCTTTACCTGTACATTTAAAGATCGCTTCACTACTGCCACTAAGCTCCCTACTGCAGGCTCCTCATCATCACTAGCGTCCTCTGATGGAGGCATATCATCTTCTTCACTATCCCCCTTAGTCTCATATTCACCATCATCACGCAGAATCATCACATGCCTATTTGGACATTGATTAGCAATATGGCCTTTACCTTGCCATTTAAAACATCTAATGTCACTATTTCTAGGAGTAGAAGAGTCAAGTTTACCTTGGTTGCCAGGAGTAGAACCCGCTTGCCTCTGTTCTCCTTTTGGTTTGGTGGGTAAAGGCTTTTCTTCCTTCTTCCATTGGTTTGTCTTCCAAGTCGATGAACCGGTACCCTGTTGAAACCGTGCATTATTACTACCTTTCCTCTTGTGCTAGTTCTCAACCTTTATAGCCATATGAACCATATCTTCCAATTCTACATAATGGTGCAATTCAACGACATTTTGAATTTCTCTATTCAATCCAGCAAGAAACCTAGCCATGGTAGCCTCTCTATCCTCCTCTATATTCGCCCTGATCATAGTAACTTCCATCTCCTTGAAATACTCATCCACACTTCGGCTCCCCTACTTAAAAGTTTGCAATTTGTTGTGCAATTTACGATAGTAGTACGCAGGCACAAACTGCTTCTTCATCACCCTTTTCATCTCTTCCCACGACTCAATAGGTGGTTCGCCATTCCTTCTTCGATTCAACATTAGTTGATCCCACCATACTATAGCATAATCCGAAAATTCAATGGTAGCAAGTTTCACTTTCTTTCTCCCACTATAGTTGTGACAATCAAACACCATTTCTACCTTCTTCTCCCACTCTAAGTACACCTCGGGATCATTCTTCCCTTGGAAAGGAGGAATCTTCATCTTTATACTACTCAATTGATTATTCTCTCCATTCTTATCTCCTCTATCTTCCCAATCCCTAGTTCCTCTATTCCTACCACTATATCCTCTATAACTCCCGACAGAAGGTTCATCAAATTCATCATCCGACATTTCATTTCCACCCCTTTATACTCTCTTAGATCGACTCTCCCTCTTACGCCCTTGGAAGACGTTTTTGGATTGCTCTAGTCTTTGATCTACAGTCTCATGAATTTGTTCCATCCCCTCTTGAAACATTCTCTTCATCTCACCCCTCAACGCCTCAATCACTAACCTAGCATCAAACCTTCCCCTCTCACTTTCAGGAGAATGTTGTCTCGACATAGTTCCTGCAGAAAAGATTAGTACTAACACAAATATACATATGATTAAACCTCACAATACACTCTCTTACGTGTTTCGCTCAAATGATGATATCACACAGTCACTCGTGTATTCTCACAAATAATGATGATATCAACTCGCCAATTCCTCTTCTCAATTCTCTTGGAACTAACCCAAACTACACCAATTCCCTTCCGTAGAATTCAAAACAACTCTAGGGCTCGTAACTTTCCTCTTTTTTTCTTCTGATTTTTTTTTTTGTTGCCTTTGTTTGTTGCTCTTGATCACGTCCTTTTTTTTTTGTCGTGATTCTCCTTTTTTTTTTTGTAACAAAATTAAATAGTAGGTACTACATTTTCAATAGACAATTAATACTATGAAATTGAATACGAGCAATTGATATGAACGATTGGAGTTAGGGTTTTGATGTTACCTTCCTCAAACCGAACTGATGTTTAACAAACCTAAGCTCTGATACCAAACTGATACGAACCACGCCAACGTGTGACAAAACCCAATACCAATATGTTCGGAATTCGCTACCTAAGATGCCAAACACACTCAAGTGGAAACCGCAACCCATTGTCTATAAGCGAGACAAGAACCTTAGTATAATATGAAGATGCCACAACCGGGATGAAAGACCAATTGATAAGTTGGGATGAACGCCACGGAATAAAAATCCGATAAGTTCTAGATTAGTTCTTTAAAGAACTAAGAGAGGAATTCTCTCAAAGTGTTTTCAAACTTTCAAAGTTATGCATTCTATATTCTATGTTCTATTGTCAACCCTAGAAGCTTATATTAGAGTTTACAACTCATAATAATAAAGTCCCGACATAGCATCATAAAGTTGTGAAAAATATAACAAACAACGCATTAAAGGCCGGCGCGGGGTGTATACACGGCCGTGTATGTTCCTATGGAACCTCCAACCTCACTACACGCCCAACGTTAGGTATATACACGACCGTGTACATCTAGACGTGTATCTTTCTTTGGATTTTCTTGACACCATACACGGCCATGCCTTTTAGTCGTGTATATGACCGTGTATGATTCTGTGTAACCTTCAGACTCCTACACGGTCGTGCCTTGAAAAGATACGCCTTCATCAACCAGTATCCTTTATGACTTGTACAAGAGTAAGGGCCTTCCCATGGTTGTTCTAATCTTTTCCAACTTCATGATTGCTCCAATCCTTTTCGGCTTCATGGACATCCTTTATCAACCCGTTAAGTGCTTCCTTAAATCGTTTCACTCGAGTTCTTATAATCGGTCCAGGTGGCACTTCAAGAGGATCCACATTCCATCTTCTTGCTTGGCTCCCATCATGGATCTCATCATATACCTTCTAGAGGTGATAAGTAAGATCATAGCCAACAATTTGCACACAAAACACTCTCCCTTCTACCATAGATAATATGAAAGATAGAGTTACAATCTAAGGAGAAAATCACAAATTAGACTTAATTGGAAATACATGCCTAGCATACACGCCCATACACGCCCGGCATACACACCCAACATACACACCCATACACGCCCGTGTATTCGGATCACACATTCCCACCTCAATTCAAAAATACATACCTTGCAACAACGACCATGTAAAATCAATCATGTAACAATCTTAGCACAGAAATCCATTCCTTATACAATTTTTCATGTGAATGACATCTAAAAATTGACACAAATTACTCAAAAGATAGAAACCCTAGGTTTATGTCAAAAAACAAAAAAAATCATCATGAATTCCACACAAAAGTATAACAAATTTTGAAGTAAGGAAGGTAAATCATCAATAATGAACAAATCACACAAAAGCCCCTTGATTGGAACAGAGAGAAAGTGATGCGGACTCGGTATGCTCTGATACCAAATGATGCGGATTCTGTTACGAATTCCTTCACACACAACCAAATCGTTAACAACAATCAAATAACTCCAATTTTTTTTTTTTAGGGTTTTCTGGATTTTAGTACTAACGCATAAAATCAAGATATGGATAAAATTATCAATCTATAGTTGCCAAGATTGATAAAAATTAAACTATTTCGCAATCAAAATATAGAACGATAAAGCCCACGTTCTACAAATCAATCACTATGGTTAAAGAATTCTAAGAATTCAATAACGATGCTCGCCACAAATTCTATATAAACCAAGAATTTGATAAGAACAATACGAATATATCGAAATTCGATTCTTAATATTCTCAAATCTCCAAAAGAAGACTCACACACTCAAGTGTCTCTGTGTTTACAAAAACAAGAAAAATGATAATCTAACCATCCACAACAAACCTTAAGGTCCCTATTTATAACATCCTAAAAATTTGGTTCGGAAACATTCAAGGCCGGCTGCCTTCTCTTAAGTCAGTAATAAAAGCCGACGTACTTGAAGTGGATTCAGCCGGCCTTTATTCAAGGTCAACTTAAGGCTGGTCGGACTTCACCTTGGGTCCTCCCAACGCCTATGTCCTCCTTTTGTTGGTGCTTGTATTTTCGCTCTTGGAATCGTATCATTCCCTCTATGTTGAAATTGATTCGACCTCAAATCTGTATCGTCCATTCTACTAGGCCACATAAACAGACTCCTCTTTCCCTTGGGCTTCTTTAGGCAAATCAGTCTTGTATGTTGTACTTCAGTTGGACTCATAGGAAGAAGCTTGTATGTCTTATCCTGTTGCTGAATGGTATACTCATTAGTGTATCGATCATGCTTGGCTCTGAGGTCATACTGCCAAGGTCTTCCAAGGATCAAATGTGTAGCTTCCATGGGAGCTACATCACAAACAATTTTGTCAGCCAATAAGCAATGGAACACGAACCTGTTTGTGTACATGAATAGCTCCCTGTGGACTCAACCAATGAAGTGCATAAGGTCTTGGATGCTGCTCCGCTTGCAAACCCAATTTAGTAACCCAATTTGCTGAAGCAACATTAATGCAACTGCCTGTATCAACCACAATTAAACAAGTCTTTCCCTGCACCATGCCCTACAAGGCATATGATGTGTGGAAGGATCTTAGATTATTATTAGCATCATCAATTTAGCTGAGTTAGAGCACTTTGTTTATGCTTAGTATTGAAAAATACCTCCTCGATATGGAAGAATTTGTAGCATAGCTCAATTCTCAAGAGTTGGGTCAAATTCTCTCAAAAAGTAAGGGTATGATGTGCTACAAGATGAAAAGAAGACAAAATAAAGATAGTGGTTAACCAAAAAGGTGGTAGACTAGGGCATGGAACATGGTCGACCACCCTATGCAATCGACCTTAGCCCAAAAGGTAGCTAAATGGGCACTTGACTTGTGCTAGGGGAATTATTTCATGCAACTCCCATTTAATTACATAACTTTTTAGATTTTTTATAATTAGTCCACTATTTTTATCATCCTATTTAGTATTTTCCTTTATCATTTAATCCCTGTTTACTATGTTTTTAGGGAAAAATTATAAATCGCATCCCTAAGCTTTGACTTAAGTGTAGATATACCCCTTAAACTTTGAAATATTGCAAATAAGTCCTCTAAATTTTGACAAGTTTGAAACATAAAGGACACTTGCCTTTTTTAACTAAGAAAACACACATTCAAAGTTTAAGAGGATATTATAGAATATTTTAATAAGTTTGATTGGTGTTTTTGCACTAAAGTCAAAACTTAGGGGGGGACATTATTTACAACTTTTAAGGATTATTTACTAATTTATCAAAGTTTAAAGGGTGATGTGTAACATTTGAAAGTTTAGAGAGTACATCCACACTTAAATCAAAGTTTAGAGTGGTTATTTGGATTTCCCCCATGTTTTTAATTAATTTCCTTTTTCCTAATTCATTAATCTCCTATGTAGCAGAATATAAGTTAAAAATTCAATAGTTTGTCGCATAATGAATTAGTGATTTTTCTTCTAATCCTTTGCTTTTGTCCTTTTAATTGTCAATTGTAGCAAACACCTTATTGTTGCAATCCCTACATTTTATTAGATCCCACTAGCAATTGTTATTAAAAACCATGGGCCATATTAGATTTCATCAACAAATTGATTACTTCTTGTAGTCTTGAGTCATATCCATCTTAGCATTTAATCAAATCTAGTTTATTTTGTTTTTAGTGTGTCATATCCAATTAGCAATTCATCCATATCTTTTGTATTTTATTTGTTTACTCAAATACTGAAATCACATAAAAACATAACTTTCTTTTCCATAGTTGTCATTTTCAAATTCTAGGTTCGTCTCTTGATTTAAGACTAATTTGATCTCGTGGATTCCATCCTTATCATGAGGTGCATGAGTAAAGAAGAATGGTGAGACACCAATCTAAGCAGATGCCAAGAGTACATTGTTGAAATATACATTATTTATTTTCTAATTGAAAACATATTTTTTGTTAAATTGCAAACTCTTATATTACTCCTTTTACATAGCAGATTGAGGTGATGACACAACTTTATGATCCTTGTAAATATCAAGCTCAACTGGCTGTCATGCCAATGGTGTTTTGTTTCTCGATTTTGTTCTTCATGATTTATATGATTTGGAATAGCAACTCATACTTAGAGACTGTGTTGTTGGTTTAGAAACACTTTTTTAAGATAGGGGTCATAGTTCTATTATTTAAATTATATAAATGAATATAATAAATATTGACATGGATAAAATCAAATTGTCGTCAAGGAATTTCTAGTAAATGAATGAATAGAACAAATGGACCAGCTCCATGAATTTGATCCCTATCAAATACTGTATTTTAATTATGCCATGTAATTAAATATATTTAATATTATATTTTATTTAAATAATTATTATGAACTAATTAAAAATCAATATACCATAAGAATGAATAAAAATTTAATAGAGTAGATTGGAGTCTTATATTTGTATAATTTTAAAAATGTTGAGAATTTATATTAAAGTAAAAAAGAGGCTAAGAACTCGAATAAAAAAATAGATAAGCGTTAAAGCATAAATGTATACTTTTATCTAAAATTAAAAACTAAAATCTAAACTTCCACATTGCAATATATGTCGTAACAAATACATTCAGTTTGCATCACTTAAAATAATGCATCTCTTTTTCGTATATAAAAGAAAACATATGTCCTCTCTATTGTAATCATGGGGTTTTACTTTATTAGCATCGCTTTAAATTAAAAAAGAAGAAGTCATAATTCCCCTTGATGTAGTGTCCTCTTCTTTGATTAAAAACTTGTTCCTTACATAATCTGCACACTCAAGTAATACTATTAGATTGTAATATAATTTACCTTTCTTTTTATCTCTTTGTTATCAACAAAATTATTGTCTAGAAGTTCTAACACTATTTTTCATTTAGCTAATTTTCTAACATGTTAGTTTAGGCTATTTGTGTTTTTCCCTTTTTGTGTTTTATTTTCTTAATTTTTTATATTTTTTTCCTCTCGTATTGGGGACTTTTATGCGATAGATAATTGCATACATATCAACTAGTTAATTTTGGTTGTTCATTGCTGGTATGCATCACACGATAGTTAAACTATCTTTTCGGTCCATGCCAAGCGCGAAGTCTTATCTTCTGTAATAAATGAAAATACCCGATTAGGTACAATTAGGATAAAGTCAAAAGGATAAGCAATGAAGAACATATAAGCCTGCCAGTTAAGAATTAGGATATAAAAATAAATAAAAAAAAAATTATATTAGCTGTCGCACCTACATATTTAATGCAGCTAGCACCTTTTGAGGGGATCGGTTGTTGCCATTTGACTTTATGATGTATATTGTGTTATTAATCACAGTAAGTAACGTATATCTAAATCAAAGATAAATTGAATGATAGACGCTTTCCAACGAAATTGAGAGCACGCTATCAGGGGAAAAAAAGTAAAATAAAATAAGAAAACTACAATGTTATTTAATAATTTCCAATAAGTAAAACGGGCCACTTTTCTTTTTTTCTCTCTATCCTTTTGCATTATTAATATTTGAATTTTATTTAATTTCTATTTTTTTAAATTATCAATATTTAAAATAGATCTATCATGCATAAATATAACCATAATAATTAGTATAGTTTAATTGCTAATTTTACTCTAATGACATTTGAAATCAACATTCATACATAAATATTATCATACAAACAATAAGAATCGATATCATCCTAATTACATAATTATTGAAGAAATATAGAAATCAATATAAATAAAATTTGAAACCTTCAACTCGAGTGCATATTATGAAATACAGATAATATCACAAAATACAATTAGTAGTACATCAACAAATTAAACAGAATCCAACAACAATATCATAAGTTGATAGGTGGAAAAAAAAAAAAAAGAGAAAAAAACCAACCCTATCTCGATTAACCTGATGCAAGGACATGCAAATTTATATGCCTTTCGTATTCAGACGACAATTTCTTCGCATATATACTTATGGTTATGGATAACTTAGTGTATGCTGCAAGGATCTCTATTCTCACCGTTGACCTGCTAGTTCAAACTCATAGTTTATATGCAAAATTGAGGGTACATGGAGCTCGCAGATTATAATGAATATTTGAATTATAATGTAGAAGTCATATAAAAATAATAGAATAGAAGGGTTGGTACAGCCACTCCTATCAAAAGTCAGAGATTGCCTATTACTTTAATAACCTCCATGTCCCAAAATTATATATAGTTGGTTGCATGACCTCACAGAATGTGTAAAATAATGAGCTAATTGCCATAAAATTACTTCGGGATATGGGTAATCAGGTTCAACCGTTATTTTATGTTGGCCATTTTAGTTCTTTGTACAAATACAGATATATATTTTTGATGTTTAGATCTTTTATAACAATTTATATTTTGCTGTACAAATTTTTTTATCACTCACATATTACATGGGCAATTGACTGGTTTTACGTTGTGTTGTGAAAAAAATAAACAAATAAGCTACTAAACTCTCATAGTTTAAGCTCATCCTTTCAGAATATTTTAAAGTCTGCATATGCTACCAAATCGTTTCTAACCAATTAATTTATCCAAGAAATAACTAATTAATTTATTCAAAAAGTGGATTGTTGTCCTCGTTTTTTGTATTAATATTTCTATAATTATTCCGCCGTAGCTTCTACATGCGTTGTCTTGGATGAATGAGTCTCATTTGGCAAAGTCCAAAATGTACTAAAGTCAAATTATTCATATACCAAGTCTAATTCCCTACCTATAAATACACGCAATTAGGATGAAACAAAACAAGTTAAAACGGACAGAAAAAGTTCAGATAAAAAAATACCACTATAGTCATTGCATGTGCTCCTTGATATTATTCCATAATGGCTACAAGCAGCCATGTAATTGCAATATTACTGGTAATGATTGTATCAACTAATACTGCTTATGCAGCGGGGCTTACACCACACTACTACGACAAAGCATGTCCTCAAGCCTTGCCAACCATTAAGCGTGTCGTCGAGGCTGCCGTGATGAAGGAACGCCGAATGGGTGCCTCATTACTACGATTGCACTTCCATGACTGTTTTGTCATTGTAAATTACAAGATCATGCTACTTATTATAATATATTGTGTACTTGAGTTCTCTGAATTTGAACAGTATGCGCATGCATGCTAATAACCTAAAGTATTGGAAATGTAGGGTTGTGACGCTTCTATTCTTCTGGATCCATCTTCCACCATTGATAGTGAAAAGAATGCACTTCCAAATCTCAATTCCGTCAGGGGTTTCGATGTTGTTGATCAAATAAAGTATGAAGTTGACAAAGCTTGTGGACGCCCCGTTGTTTCCTGTGCCGACATTTTGGCTGTTGCAGCTCGTGATTCCGTCGTTGCGGTATGGTGCTAGTAACACTTTTCAGAATTAATGCAATTGTTGTTTTAGATGCTTTGCCCAATATCTGATAACGCTTTTCAGAATGGAATCTCACATTTTTTATTTATTTTCATTGTATTTATTGCTAAATATTATATAAAAAACGTATAAGCTAAACGCTTAAAAAAACCATGTCAAAATTGAATTTCAATTACTCGTTAGTCCAATGATTTTTATCCTCACAAATTCCCAAATCGTTGTTTCAACGTCATGTGATCACTTGTTGAATTTTGAGGATTAAATATATTGCAAATTGTGTCGTTATGCAGCTAGGAGGACCTCGGTGGGAAGTTCCATTAGGGAGAAGAGACTCCACAACAGCAAGCAGAGCCAAAGCCAACAGTGACCTTCTACCGCCAACACTTGACCTCCCTGACCTAATTAAATCCTTTGCCAAAAAAGGACTTAACTTACAGGACTTGGTTGCCCTATATGGTGGTCACTCGATTGGGTTTGCTAGGTGTGTTACTTTCAAGGACAGACTATACAATGAGACAAACATTGACCCAAGTTTCAAAAAGAACCTTAAGAACATATGTCCACGAACTGGTGGTGACAACAATCTTGCTGGTTTTGACTCTACCCCAATAAACTTTGACAACATGTACTTCAAGGACATCATACACGAAAAAGGAGTGCTCCACTCAGATCAGCAAATCTTTTCTGGCAAAGCTGCACAATTAGTGAAGTTTTATAGCTCAAACCCTAAAGCATTTTGGTATGATTTTGCTAACTCAATGATCAAGATGGGAAATATCAAGCCCTTGACTGGATACAAAGGTGAAGTTCGCTGCAACTGCAGAAAAGTCAACTAGTTCATTGTGCTAGAGTCTCTTCACATATTTGAATTGTGATATGAAGTCCTTTTTTCTCCAATTTCTGGGGCTTTCTCTTTGGGAATAAAGAGTAAAGGACTATATGTATTGTATGTCACTCATTTAGTCACTGCTTAGTGAATTATAAACTAAATATCAATGTATGTTGTGTACCTTTGGTGATAAAATAAAAGCATTCTTATTGAGTAACATGTCCTTTTGTGTGATAACATTTTTGTTTATGAACCAATATTTTCTCGAATGTAATTGTATAAACCATGTTTTAATATGGAGTTTTTGGAAATGTTATATCAACATTTTTAAGTCATTTACGTTTTAATAGCCTCTCTACATTATCTTAAGAACTCAATATAATATGATGGATCCTCTCCAATAGGTCCAAGTAATAGCTTTTTAGCTCAATATAAATTAAAAAATGTCGATAATAATAATAATAGCAACATCATTAGCCATGAACCTATCTCTTCCTAAGAGATAACATAGTATCAACTAAGCAAATATTCATACAATTGGAAAATACTAAATGAAAAATCTTGTATAAGATTCCACTTAAGTGAGATCCATTGAGAGTGAAGTATCTATGAGGCTGAGGCTAAACACTACAAGAATATATGGACTTTGTCACTCCCCAACAGCATACGTCAATAACAACAACAAGCCAAATACAAGTCATCAAAAGATAGCTAACCACATGCAATAACCAATAATGATAGAAATTTGATCATCAACAATTCACAATTTTAGATAGACAAAGGGTGTAAGATTCTCACTTGGGCATTGTATACTTCATCTTGACATGTATAAATATACCTTTGATTTTTAAGAATTAATAATTTATACCAACTAACAACATCCAAGGGCATCCTTCCAAGGATGGATGGTAGCCAAGATGACAATGGAGTTCTACCAAGTGAAGTTGCCAAAAAGATCTCTATCAAGGAGAACTAATAAATTAGATTGATTTGTCATACAGGTTTCATATAGTTTCTAATTTTCTTCTAGCATTGACAATAAAAGAGAGTTTGTTGCTTTTCTTTTGTAGAAGTTAGTATTCATTTTGTTTATATTAATTAGCTTGTACATATTTTAGCACATGTCCTTTTATGAGTTAGCATTGATATTACATGTACACTTTAAGTTAGCTAAGTCTATTATTTTGCATCTGCTTGCCTTCTTTAATTCTCTCAACTCTACCCCAATCTCTAGCTCTTGCATTTGTGAATCAAGTAAACTCTTTTCATCTCTTGATTTCAATTGCTTAGTTCAATATGGTATCAAAGAAAGATAAGGGCAAGATTGTTTGCATTCTACGTTTTGTGTTTTCTTTCTTCATTACTAGTTTATGTCATGGCAAACCTTAATGTGAATGATGTCAACATGGATTTAGAAACATTTTGCAATGATCCTCTCTATTTGTCAGGATCTAATAATGCAAGAACTATTATCACAAATGTAATGTTCAACAAAAGTAATTTTCTTAGTTGGAATCGATCAATTAAACTTGCACTTAGTGTAAAGGCCAAAGTAGGATTCATAAACGATTCTTGTATAAAACCTAAACCTAATTATCTAAATGAATAGTAATGGATAAGGTGTGATTTTATGGTAAGATGTCAGATACTAAATTCAATTTCTAAAGATCTCTCTAAAGGCTTCATATATGCTAAGTTTGCTGAAGAGTTGTGGGGAGAAATCTATGAAAGGTTTGGCTTGCTTAATGGACCATTGTTGTTCTAGTAGAAGTGTGACATTATATTTTAACAAACTCAAGTGACCTTGGGATGAATTGAGAAATTTGTCTGAACTTCCACACTGTAATTGTTGAGCTACATATCAATGTGAATGTGGTTTGGTTGAAATGTATTTGGAATTAGATAATAGAAATAAACTTGTTCAATTTTAGATTGAGCAGAATGATGTATTTGAGTATACACAAAATCATACTTCTTCCATGGAACCCTTATCATCAATGAACAATGCCTATTATCTTGTTTATCAAGTTGAAATGCAAAAACAAGTTATAGCTAGCAATTCTTTGAGTGAAAATAGTGTTGCTTTTCTTGTCAAGAATCAAAAGAGGCCTATAACAAATGAAAAGAGAGATAGGAAAGGATTGAATTTTGGGAAAATTAGTTGTACACATTGCAAGAAAATAGGGCATACTAAAAATTGTTTTGAAATCATAGGATTTCCAAATTGGTATAAGGGAGTTGGGGAAAAGAAAGGTAGTAAAGTTGTAGCTTAGAAGGAATGCAATTTTAATCTTATGTTAGAAACACCTTTGGAAGATTAGAGTGGACATGGCACCTCTAATGCGCCTCAACTGGTGTCAAGGATATGTCATGAAGTCATTAAGATTCTGATAGAGCCATTTTATACTCAATCTTTATAATATAAATTATGTTAAATTATTATTGATTTTATAGAAATCATAAGGAAATGGTACTTTAATTCTATCATCGTGATAAATCAGGTTAAATAGAGTCAAGGATGCCAATTCAAGTAAATTAGAGTAGTCATCTACAACTTGGTTCAAAGACAAGGATTTACACCGCCGGAGGGAAGTACATGGGCGTGTAATTGAAGTACACGGCCGTGTACTTGGTTTTGAATCAATAGGAAGATACACGGTTGACGTACACGGCCGTGTATCGGAAGCACGGTTTGAGGCACGGCCATGGCGCAAATCGTGCTATACACTGGACAAGAAGGCGGAAATGAGGACTTTGAATAGAGAGAGACACGGCTTAGGGCACGGTCGTGGTGGAAGCCGTGGGAGAAACCGTGCTTGGAGCCGTGGTGGAAGCTAGACGTGCCAAGGAGAAAAGAGTGTGGAACATCAACCAGATGAAGGCACGGCTTGAAATCTAGCCGTGGGTGTAACCGTGGTACACACTGGACACGGATGAAGACTTGAAGATTATGCACAGATGAAGGTACGGCTTGAAATCTGGCCGTGTGTGTAACCGTGGTTCACACTGGGCGCGGATGAAGACTTGAAGAATATGCACAGAGGATGGTACGGCTTGACCTACGGCCGTGTGTTGGGGCGTGCCAGGCAGACGAATCTTCACTTCTCGAAATCTACTTGGAAAAGGAAAGATATTTTCGTATCTTGCTAACAAAAGATCACATGCCATCTCCCTAACAATATAAATAGAACCAACCCTAGAGGGTTAGGACAACTTTGGAATCTTGGATCACCTTGGAGATAAGAAGGAAACGCGGAGGCAGAGCAAGCAGCCGGAAACAGAGGCTTGTTATGTTTTTATTTTTATTTTTCTTTTTATTGATGAACATGTGTAGCTAAGCTACTTTTCTAACCAAAGGGTCATAAATGTTTAATTCTCCACGAATTGTGAGGTCTAATTGACTTGTATTTATTCTATTCTTTGCTTTCGGGTATTCATATATCTTCTGATCGTTTTGTCATTATTATCTTTGTTGATTGGTATGAATAGAGCTCTTCTACTCAATTAGCAAGTTAATATATTGTCAACTAGCACGTCAAATCCGTAATTGTTTTATTGTTCTAGTCTTAGTGACGCAATAACATGTTTGGTTATAAAAGAGATGATCGAATTCATGTTATGGAGGTGTGTGATCATGTTTAAATAGGTTATCTTATAATCTACTGGCATGAATTGGTGGTCTCTCTAAATCTTAATGCTATTGATAGATTAAATCCTAAACGCTTGTCTAGGGTTGTTTAATCAATAAGAGAAATAATTTAATGCACTTATCTGAGGTTATCGAGGAAGTAAGGAGAGATAGGTTGTTAGAGCTTGTTAATAACCATAACCGGTTTATCTAGAACTAAGAATAGAAAACATTTGCATCGATGATCAATTCCTAGAATTAAACTATCTTGATTCCTTTGGCTAGGCTTTTATTAATATCTGATTTTCTTACCTTGTTTTACTTTATTTTGATTCACAAACAAAACCCCCCCATTTTCCTTTTTCCCTTTTATTCTCCTTGAATAGAAATAAGTTTAACCAATCTCTGTGGATTCGACCCTACTCACCACTATATGCAAATCATATAATTGTCTAGGAGTAGGTTTTATTTTTGTTGGATTCGACACCCATCAGATTCTTAAAGGAAAGTAGATGGAAGATAATTCTTAGTGCACTTCTCTAATGACCTTTGTAGGTAATATTTTTACCTTTGCTTCTTTTAGCTCAAATGTTAGTAACTTCTGCTCTTAGATTTTAGATACCTAATATATTTTATTTTATTTTATTTTTTCCATTGTTTGAAAATTTTGAAGCATCAAATGTAACAATGTTGCAATACCTTATAGCCATATGAGCTCTCAATCCACCAATCAATAGTGCTTGTAAAATAGGTATAGATGCAACTACGATTATTGTGAGAAAACCCATCTTCTTGTTATATTCTCTCTAGCAAGGAGATATGTAGAACCCAAAGTCTCAAAGTTTATATTATATCAAGCTTTTTCCTTTTGCACTTGGCAGATAGGTTGTTAGAGAATTGAAGTCAAAATGAAACTAAAGATAGTTAAAAGGATCTTGAAATGAATTTTGCAAGCAAGGTTAAGAATTCGGAAAATCAAATGAGAGAGTGGATTGTAAAATGAATAAGATTTACTTATGAGTAGTTCATAAAACAACTATCACGGTGTTTTGTGTAAAATACATATATTAAAATTTTATTAGTATTTAAATATTATTTATACATAATAAATGACGTATAATACTTAATATATTTTTTCTTTATAATATTAGGTATCTAGTGATCAATTACCAAATGGTGAAAAGACAACTTTGCTAATGATTATTTTGCAACTCGATGAATACCCTAATTTTCCCATAGTTGGTCTAGCAAGAATATTTATATGGGTGTGGGTTAATATTTCTTCCCCAAAAAATCTTATCCATGTTTAGTTTTATCGTATCATCCCCTTCTACACACTACTTACAACTGGACAAAAACCAAAACTTAAAATAGTCCAATAAATTAGTGCAACATTATTGCTTTTGTTGTTACTTTCAAAATATCATGCAAAGCCCCTAGCTTAGGGGTTATCCTCCGTTAGCTTAGTGTGTTTGCTATGGGTTTGACTCTTAATTTTCCTACCGCTGGGGAAGGTTTTCGTTTCGGTCCAACAAGGTAGAGACAAGTCGGCGTCTAGGTAATGTCTCAACATTTGGCTAAATAATAATATAACTTCCTAAATTAGCCAAAAAAGAAAAAAAAAAATTGACTTCATGGCCACCTACCCCAACATGTACTATCTGCAAAGTAAATTAAATATCTGTCATAGTTACATGGCCGTTATATTATGTTAATAGTATTAGTTATCACCAAAAAATTAACAAGAGCGACTTACCAGAAAAGAAAAAAGGAATGAGAATGAATATTATAATATATTGATAGTATTGTATTAGCTATAACATAAGTGTCAAAATGTCAACTCATCTTATTGTAACTTGGTCTTAAACTTCCTGGTTCGTCCAGATAGCGAAAGATGGTACATTTTACCTATACTTAATCCTTATGTTATATATATATATATATATATATATATATTTGATATTATGTATATTTAGTGGATATATAGCAATTGTATGGACAGAACACGGAATGCACCATCATATATGGCATAATTAGCAAGAATCGAATAGCACAAAGTAATTCTCTCGTTGACGATTTTACACATCTTCATCGGAAAGCTTATTGTATTTTTTATTATAAATGCCAGGTAAGATAAAGTCAACAAACAATCCCATGATATAATACATTTTAAAATGGAGTAAAAATTTTTTATCAGGAGTTGCTTTGGAGCTGCTAAGAAGTTGCAATGGAAGTTGGTACGAAAAAATCATTAGTCTTTTCAAATTCACAACTTCTAAAATTAGGTGAAAGGACGTCTAAGGCCGGACTCAAACTACTCGTAGTATATGTAGAACTCCCTATCCTTCATCAAGGCAACGTGATCGTGCTCCTCAGGCTTCATGATCTGTTAACTTTCCCACATTGGCTCACAGTACAAAAATATACTCTTCGCATCAGAACTAGAGTGTTTACTAGCCACACTATTTGGCTCGTCCCTGCCTACGACCACTTTGTTATACAATGGGACTAAGGCTTCCTCTCTTCATCATCGTCTTCAACTTAGCCGTCACTATCGTGCCTATAGAATGAGCTTCATCTCCAAATGACATCGCCGTTTCCGGGGCAAAGAGGATACGAGGGTCCCGGGTGGGGGGATTGCATTTTGAATAGCACTTTAAAGATCTCAAGCTACAAGTGCTAGGACCTCATCTGTAAGGGTGTAACATGAACTTAAAGTAATTTCAAACATAACTTCGAAGACAAATTTGGAAAATAAGAAGGCTGAAAGCTCTGAATGAAATGTTGAGAGTATAAGAAAGAAAATTTTCAAATGAGTTTGTAAAGGTGTTTCTCTCCCTAGGCCATGCGTATTTACAAACGAGCGTAGAAATTAAGGTGAACAAAGCGCCAATTTGCTCAATTAACGGATGACCAGATCTTGCTAGTTGTAAGCATTATAAATGAACGTTGCACCTAAGTTAAAATACCACATGTCCTAAAAAGCTTTTTATTGCCTTAACCAAAGTTAGGGGGTGGAAGTTTTTCAATAGTGTCAGTCTTGACACTATCTACTTCGATACCCTTATATGAGATTTTATGCCTAAAGTCAATTTCCTTCCTATATTGTAAGATGAAAGTTCCCCCAATTAAACACAGAGTTAGTTTCTTCACACTTACACAACACTACTCTAAATTAAGCAAACAATTGTTAAAGGAATCACCAAATACTGAAAAATCATCTATGAAAACTTCCATAATATCCTCTATTTACTTTCAAATATGGCCACCTTACACCTTTGGAATGTTGCTAGTGTATTATAGAGACCAAAGAGCATTTTCTTATAGGCAAATAGGCCATATGAACATGTGAATGTTGCCTTTTCCCAATCTTCTAGTGCAATCAAAATCTAAAAATGGTTAGATAAGTCATGTAAGAAACAGTATTACATATGACTTGCTAAACGTTTTAACATCTAATCAATAACGGGGAGGGGAAAATAATCTTAGCGCATAGCATCATTTAATTTCCATTAGTCAATACACACCCTCTAGCCAATAACTGTGTGCATGGGATCAATTCATTCTTCTTAATGGGGGCTACTATCATCCTTCCTTTCATAGGCATTATTTGCACATGACTAACCTATGTGTTGTCAAAATGAGGTAAATCATACCAATGTCTAGCAACTTGATCACTTTAGCTTTGACTACTTCTTTCATATTGAGGTTTAGACTTCTTTGACGTTGCACCACCAGTTTGAATCCTTCTTCCATCAACATTTGATGAGTGCAAAATAAAAGACTAATCCCCTTTATGTATGATATTTTCTAAGCAATGGCATTCTTTTTCTTCCTAAATAGCTTTAGCAATTTTTCCTTTTAATCTATCTTTAAGTTGGAAGCTATGATCACCGGTAACTTGGAATCCTTTTCCAAAAAGGCATACTCTAGATATTCAAGGAGCTGCTTCAATTCAACTACTAATGAATCTTCAATGGATGGTTTTAACTTGATTTCCTTCTTCATATTGCTTTGGTTAAACCTCTTCTTCCCATTAATGAAATTGTTAGCCACTAATATGGCTAAAATTTCAATACACTTAGGGTTTTCCACTTCTTCTTCTACCCCTTTTTGTAATTAACACTCTAAGTGATCATTATATAGTATCTCTTAAACACAATCAACAAGAGAGAAATAAGTAGCATCTAGGAGGTAACATTTACCATCCTAATCAGTAAATTTTTTCATTGCTTCAAGAATCTTAAAAACTATCTCCTCATCTTTTAACCTTAAAATGGGTTTACCATCACTAACATCAATAATGATCCTAGCTGATAGGAATCAAACCTCTTGACATAGCACTATGAAACCTTCTCGAATAAGGGGAAACAAGACATTTACATACTAGCTTTATTTATTTTATGTGATTTTTTTTGCATTTTCTTTTAAGTAGGTACAATTGTCGGTATTATAGGAAGATGACCAAACACAATAGCAATTGGTTTGTGAATAGGTCACAGACTATAATGAACTAAATTGAACCAAGGGAGAACCGGTCTTGTGTTTTCCTCCTTATGACCATGATTGAAGCTTGAAGGGACTGACCATGTGTACTAGTTACATTGTTGTATTTCCCTTATTTAGAATAGGTATAAATACTTGTTGTTTAGGTCATTTTGGCACACTTTTCAGATTAAAAACAATTGAATTCATTATCATGAGAGAGCTTGTTCTTGTCATGCAACTCTTATCAATTCTTGCATAGATAATTGTAGCGAGTTTAGCTTAAGGATTTTTGTGAGTAACATCAATCATTCTTAAGTGCTTTCCAATTATCATCTGTGTGTAATATCTAGTACATAATTGGATTTCATTTGTTCCTCTTTTCATTTCACGCAAATTGGGGTTCTTCTCAAGCTAGGGTCACACAATTGGTTAGGAATTAGAATCGATTGTTCTTCTTTCTTTGATTTGTATTGAATTACCATTGGAGAACATCATAATTTACTATCAAAGCTTAGGTTTGTGGAAGGGAATTACACGTCTGGATTCTAAATTTCAGATTGGGAATTAGGGTTTACACCATATAATTGTTTAATTATTGATTCCATAAAAATTGTGCCATGTTCTACCTTGGTTATTGTGGATTGAAGTTGAGGGAAGTATAATTTAAGGATTATTGCCATGAAAGGTTGGGAAACATTTTCAAATTGATTCCATAGTTACCTTGTGTAGTAATTGCGCATTAATTCCCTTTTGAATGGACTTTGACTAAAGCTTGGAATCATTTTTTGTATTGTGATTGTAGAAGTGTGTTGTGATTGTGAAGTGCGCTGTGAGGTGTGTGAGTATTAGTGGAGTGTGCATTGTGTCTTGAAGTGAATTGAACTTTGAAGGAGTTTTGTGTATACCATGGAAGTGTTCTTGTGTGTGTTGCACCGTGAGTGTATATGTATAGTGGATTGAAGGTGTAGTGTCGTGAGTGCATGTGTGTTAAACCGTAGGTGTGTGTGTGTTGTGGTTTGAGGGTATGTGTTACGATCCTTCACAATGTTACGATCCTTCCACGCAAATCTTCAATAACAATCAAATATTGCAAATCCTTCCACGCAAATCAAATCTTCAATAACAATGGCTTCGTTAATAATTTTAGGGTTTTCTATATTTGGTACTATCGAATAAAAACAAAGGATATGGATAAAATTACCAATCTATAGATGCCAAGATTGATAAAATTAAACTGGTTCGCAATTAAATCATAGAACGATAGAGACCACGTTCTATAAATCAATCACTAAGGTTAAAGAATTCCAAGAATTCAATAACAATGTTCGCCACAAATTTTATAGGAACCAAGAATTTGATAAGAACAACTAGAATAAAGGAAATCAAATTCTCAATATTCAAGAACTCTTTAAAGAGGATTCACACACTCAAGAAGTGTTTTTCTTTCAACAAAAATAACATTCTGCTTCAAAGGCCGATGGCCTACATGTAAGTCGGCACCAAGGCAGGTGGCTTTGAAGTTAATTTGTCCAGCTTTCATTTAAGGCCGGCTTAAGGTTGGCCGAACTTCGCCTTGTGTCTTCCTGACGCTTATTTCCTCCCTTTTTGGACCCCGTACTGCCACTTATAGCTCGGATTGACTTTGATTTCTTTAGTGCTCATATCTTAGCTCTTGGAATCATATCATTCCCTCCATGTTGAAAAAGATTTGACCTCGAATTTGTATCGTCCATCCTGCTAGACCACATAAACAAACTCCTCTTTCCCTTGGGATTCTTAATGCGAATCAACCTTGTTTGTTGTATCTCAATAGGACTCATAGGAAGAAGCTTGTATGCCTTGCCCTGTTGCTGAATGGTATACTCATTAGTGTATCCATCATACTTAGCTTTGAGATCATACTGCCAGGGTCTTCTAAGAATCAAGTGTGTAGCTTCCATGGGAACTACATTACAAACAATCTCGTCATTATAATCATCAATAACGAATAGAACACGAACCTGTTTGTGTACACGAACAGCTCCTTGTGGACTCAACCAATGAAGTGCATAAGGTCTTGGATGCTACTTCACTTGTAAACCCAACTTAGTAACCTAGCTTGCTAAAGCAACATTGGTGCAACTGCCTGTGTCAACCACAATCAAACAATTTTTCCTTTGCACCATGCCTTGAATATGAAATAAATTGGCTCTTTGATTAGGAACAGCTTCATCCTGCTTAACCATTAACAAGTCTCCCTATACTGGATATGCTATAGTGTCTTCATCTTCCTCTTCTGCCTCAGTACCCTTCTATTCTTCTTCCTCACTCTCGACTTTGTCACCCTTCTTCCTCAATGTCCCTTTTATTAGGACATTAAGAAGCAACATGGCCAAGTCCTAAACACTTAAAACATTTTATATCCATACTTTTCTTTTACTGTGTTTGGTTAACAGCCTCACCAGCGACTGCCTTTCCTTTTTCCTTCCTTCCCTCCTCCCTCTCACCATCATTTGACTTATGGTGGTGATATGATTTCTAAGCCCGCCTGCACTGATGCCGCTCAACCTGACTGGCTAATTTAATCACATCCTCTAGAGTTTGATAATGCTGGAGTTCCACTACATTAGCAATGCCCATCTTCAACCCATTGATGAAACGAGCTATAGATTCATCTGATGATTCCCTAATATCACACCTTGCCATTAGTGTCTCAAACTCCTTTACATACTCTTCTATCCTTTTCTTACCCTGCCTCCATCAGCATCTCTTATTTATAGTAATCTGGCATAAATCTGCGTCTCATCAATCTTTTCATCAAAGTCTATGAACGCACTTTCTCCTCATCTGCCCTACGTCTCTTAGTTTATAGTTTATCCCACCACAGACTAATATATTTAGAGAATGCTAGAGACGCCATCTTCACCTTCATGTGCTCATCCCACTCATAGCAGTCGAACACCTTCTCAACCCGTGGCACCCAATCTAGGGATTCCTCCGGTTTACTACTACCAGTGAAAGGTGGAATTTTTATCTTCATGTTTTCAATCCCTTTACGCCTGCCATCGTTGTTTCCTCTCCTACTCCTTTCACTATGGGCATCGGATTCATCACTAGAATGTCTCCTCCTAATTCCTGCACCACTATGGCTTTTTTGATCCCTAACCTCCAATCTCTCCATAATCAATATAATATTTTCTTTGAGTTGATGGAACTCTTCCTTAGTCACAACCTCACCCCCATTATTAGCATTATTCCCATTGTTGTTGTTATTAACACTTCCATGCAACGGCATCTTTACCACTCAGAATTTTCAACAATAGATATTCACAAAAACGCTAATTCTCACCAACAGCCTAAAACACCAATTCAAAACCTAACAACCAAATTCAAAGCAATACTTATCAAAATAAATTCCCAAATTTTCCAACCAATGGCAATATTGAATTAAAACTACAATTGAGTTGAGATTCAACAGCCTTACTGATTTAACCCACGTCAATTCACAAATCCACCAACCTTCGCTCTAATTTAACCCGCATCGATTCACAAATCCACCAACCTTCGCTCTGATACCAAATGACACGATCCTTCACACCAAATGTTACAAATCCTTCCACGTGAATCAGATCTTCAATAACAAAGGCTTCGTTAATAATTTTAGGGTTTTCTATATTTGGTACTATCGAACAAAAATAAATGATATGGATAAAATTACCAATCTATAGATGCTGAGATTGATAAAATTAAACTGGTTCGCAATTAAATCATAGAATGATAGAGACCACGTTCTATAAATCAATCACAAAGGTTAAAGAATTCTAAGAATTCAATAACAATGTTTGCCACAAATTCTATAGCAGCCAAGAATTTGATAAGAACAACTAGAATAAAGGGAAATCAAATTCTCAATATTCAAGAACTCTCTAAAGAGGATTCACACACTCAAGAAGTGTTTTTCTTTCAACAAAAATAACATTCTGCTTCAAAATGCCTAAAGACGACTATTTATATCATGCTTAAAAGTGACCTAAGGACATATTAATAAAAATTGTGCGAGGCCATTTAAGGCCGATGGCCTACATGTAAGCCGGCACCAAAGCCGGCGACCTTGAAGTTAATTTGACCGGCCTTCATTTAAGGCCAGCTTAAGGCTGGCCAAACTTCGCCTTGTGTCCTCCCGATGCCTATTTCCTCCCTTTTTGGACCCCGTACTGCCACCTATAGCTCGGATTGACTTTGATTTCTTTGGTGCTCGTATCTTAGCTCTTGGAATCATATCAGTATGTGTGCATATTGAAGTGTGAGTGTTGTGCCATGGGTGTGAGTGTGACTATGAAGGTTGTGTTGAATTGTTCTTATGTGTTATGAAGAATATTGGTTGGAGGAAGTGTTATGTAAAAGTGATTGTGATTGTATAAAAAAAAAAGAAGGGAAATTGTCAAAAGCTTAATTGAAAAGCCATTTCGAATGATAGTGTGAATTGTGGAATTGGCAATGAGGTTAATAATTAGGTTGGAGGAGGCCAGGGTTGTCATACTGTAGGTGGGAGAACACTAGAGGAACAATTGCAGGATCTCATCACTATTGTTGCTACATTAACAACACGGGTAGATCAAATGACTATGCTATAACCATTAGTAGCAAATCCAAAGGCACCCTCACCTCGGTTTATCCATTTGAATGCTCGTAGGGAAGGAGCTATTAGAGGCAATAGGGGTAGGAGGATAGAAGGAGATTGTCAAAAGCTTAATTCAAAAGCTATGTCGAATGATAGTGTGAATGGTAGAATTAGCAAAGAGGCCAATAGTCAAGTTAGAGGAGGTTAGGGTCGTCGTGCTGTAAGTGGGAGAATAGTAGGGGAACAATTGTAAGATCTCACTACTATTGTTGCTACATTAGCAACACTAGTAGATCAAATGACCATGCCACAACCACCAGTGGCAAATCCATAAGCACCCCTACCTCGAGTTAGCCATCAAAATGCCTGTAAGGAAGGAGCTATTAGAGATAATAGGGATCAGAGGATGGAAGGTGATTATCATGATTTTAGGGAGGAAAGAGATGATAATTTTGAGAAGGAGCCTTACCCAAACCATGAGTTTAAGCCCCCTCAAGGCTTAGAATAGGTGAAATTGTAGATGCCTTCGTTTGTTAGAAGGGGTTCTTTAGAAGACTACTTAGATTGGGAAGATAAGGTAGAGGGCCTTTTTAAATGTTATGAGATTAACGGTCACACTCGAGTTCGCCTTGCAGTTGTTCAATTTACTGGTTATGCCGCCTTATGGTGGAAGAATCGTGTAGCTAGTACGCGAAGAGATGGTGAGGTCGAGATATATACCTGGCAGGAAATGAAATGAGTTATACTAGAGCACTATAAGTAAGGGTTGTTTATGTGTTTACAAACATTGAGGTAGGGAGGCAAAACGGTTGGCTAGTATGTATAGGAGTTTGAGACATTGATGATTAGATATGGGTTAGTCGAACCACTTGAACAAACCTTAGTATGATTTGTGTCGAGGTTAAACTATGAAATTGCTTGCATTATGGAGTTTCAGAGGTATGATACCCTAGATGAGGTCATCTAGCTAGCTTTGACAGTGGAAAGACAGAGGCGATCCAATTTGTTTAGAGTAGTGAGCAACAGGTATGGAACTTTTATAAAACCTCATTAGTCAGATAGGCAGCAGATTGAAAAAAGGGAATAGAGGGAATTGATAAAGTTATGGACACAAATACAACTGTTACTGTTAGGGTGAGAGCAATTTTTGGAAAAGAAAAAGAGGTTATTGGGGCTAATATTCGATAAATAGTGCTAGGATCAACAAGTGGGAAAATGTGTCAAATCAAATGCTTCAAATGCATTGGCTTTGGACACATGGCTGCTCAGTGTCCCAATAAAAGGGTGATGACTACTATAGAGATGGAGAATATAGAGGGAAAGGAAGAGATATTAGAGCCTAATGATTTCTTAGTAGTGTTATAGGAGTATTATGATGATCTTAATGCTGAGGTATGTAAAGATAAGGGAAATGATAAATATCTGTCTATTAACATGTTGTGCAGGGTAATGACTATATCTCTAGATGTTAGGGATGTATAGAGGAAAAACCTATTCCATACACTTGTTAGGTTCTAGGTAATTTGTGCGTTCTTTTCATTGATGGTGGTAGTTGCACTATTGTCATAATTCCTGTAATAGTAAATAATAGCAACTAGTCAGTAGTCCACATCCTTATCCCTATAAATTGCATTGGTCGAGTGTATACGATGGTCTATATGTGACTCAAAGGGCTAAGGTTCCAATCGACATAAGAGAAAAATACCATGATGAAATTATTTGTGATGTTCTTCCTATATGCGCATTTCATATACTACTTGGTAGACCTTGGCTGTTAGGCAGGAGAGTGGTGCATGATGGGTTTAGAAACATCTATGTGTTTCGCAAGGATGGTGAATAGATTATCTTGACTCCTATGTCACTAGTTAAGGTACATGAGTTCCAATAATAGATCAACAAAACTAATAGACAATCAAGACTTCAGGGTGACAAGCACATGTAAACTAAAGTTTTTAATATAGAAAAAGACCCATTAAATTTGAGGGAAAATCTTCCATAGGCTTGAAGAGATGATGGGAATCAAACCTCTTGACCTAGCATTATGAAACCTTCTCGAATAGGGGAAACCAAGACATTTACATACTAACTTTATTTATTTTATGTAATTTCTTTTGCATTTTCTTTTAAGTAGGTAAAATTGTCAGTACTATAGGAAGATGCCCAAACCCAATAGCAATTGGTTTGTGAATGGGTCATGGTTTATAATGAATCGAATTGAACCAAGGGAGAACCGGTATTGTGTTTTCCACCTTGTGATCGTGATTGAAGCTTGAAGGGACCGACTATGTATACTAGTTACATTGTTATATTTCCCTATTTAGAATAGGTATAAATACTTGTTGTTTAGGTCATTTTGGCACACTTTTTAGATTAAGAAAAGAAAATGACTTCTCTGTCGTGAGAGAGCTTGTTCTTGTCACGGAACTCTTATCAATTCTTCTATAGAGAATTGTGGTGAGTTTGGCTTAAGGATTTTTGTGAGTAGCATCAATCATTCTTAAGTCCTTCCCAATTATCACTAGTGTGTAATATCTAGTACATAATGTGATTTCATTTGTTCCTTTTTTCATTTCATGCAAATTAGGGTTCTTCATAAGCTAAGATCAAGCAATTGGCTAGGAATTGGAGTCAATTATTCTTCCCTCTTTGATTTGTATTAAATTACCATTAGAGCACATCACTAGCAGTAGTCCAAAAAAGGTTTACATAAGATAAGAGATGCTTCTATGTCCTTGCTCATATCAAAAATGAAAAAATCCACGTGAAAAATGAACTTTCTTTCATGAACAAGCGCATCCCAAATAATTCCTCTAGGGTATGTGATAGATGGATTGAATATGTGGGTTTTGGCTCTCCTAGCGTTAAATTTTTAAATAATTTATATGGTAACAGGTTAATACTTGCTAGTAAATCTACTAAGACTTTACTAACTAACAAGCTACCAATTAAACAAGGAATAGTAAAACTGCTTAGATCTTTTAGTTTCTTAAGTAGCTTGTTATGAAGGATTTGTGAACATTCTCTACTTAATGTAAACGTTGAAAGTATCTCCAATTTCCTCTTAGTAGATAACAAGTCATTTAAGAACTTTGCATATTTTGGCATTTTGCAATAAAGCATCAACAATAGGTAAGTTAATATGCAATTGCTTAAAAAGATCAAGGAACTTACTAAACTACACATTAGAGCATTCCTTCTTAAGGTGTTGAGGATAAAACATGGCTAGTCTATATTCCTTCATTTTCTATGGCTCAACACTCTCTTTTTCATGTACTTCTCTTCCTTTCCTACTGACTCCTTACCTATTTTCTATTCAATTTGCAATTCCTTTCCACTCCTAAGGGTTACTACTTTCAGATGCTCCTTAGAATTAGTGTCGGTATTTCCTAGAAGTGTCCTTTGTTGCCTTTCACCCATCATTTTTGCAAGTTAACCAACTTGATTTTCTAGGTTATGAATGGAGGCTTCTTGATTGCTCAAAGATGTTTTAGTCTTTAGTAATGTAGCCACTTAGTTTGAATATATTTAGTCAAATTTTTTTCCAAACTTGATTTCTTTTCTTTTAGTAAGGGTCGTTGAAATCTTGGTAGAGGCAAATTCATCATTTACTAATTTTGATTTTGATTGCTCCATGAGAAATTTGGATGGTTCCTTCATCTTGGATTATAGTTATTACTATACAAGTTAACTAAGGTCTAAAGGGATTTTGTAAATAATTTGCTTATTCCAATTAGTTTGTATCTTGAATCCCTCTACACTTACCTCTCCCTAATAATGTTAAGGATTTATAGAGTGTGTATCCAATTTCCTGCTAATTGTGTTAAGCTTATTAGCTAAAGTTGTCACAGCATCAAATTCATAGATACTTGTAGCTCTATTTCTCACTCTAGCACCTTCCCATTCGGAACTACTCATTACCATGTCCTCAATCCAAGATTGGACTTCTTTGGATGTTTTAGTATTCAATGTTCCTCCAATAGCTTCATCCATCATTAGGTTGCTTAATAAATTGAAACCATTGTGTTGGATTTACATCGAAAGAGGGAAGCCATGATGTAGGCTTTGCTACAATAGCTCCTTTTATCTTTCTCAAGTATTGTATAAGGTCTTAATCTTTAATTAGGCATATGGTGATATATCTTTTTGAACCTTAGCTGTTTTAGTTGGTAGGAAGTATTTCTTGAGAAATTTTTAAGCCATCTTATTCCATATAGTAATAGATCCCCTTGGAAGTGAAATCTTGCTTGTTGTCTTAATGAGAAAGGAAAGAGTCGCAACTTAATTGTATTGTTAGAAGCCCTAATAATGTTAAACGTTTTGTTGATCTTCAGAAAATTAGATATGTGAGCATTAGGTTCATCGTCCTATAGACCATCGAATTGCACAAGCTATTATATCATTTGTATGACATGTGGTTGAATCTAAAAATTATTAGCAACAATAGGTAGCCTAACAATACTGAAGTCTGCTCTAACTAAAGACAATTTTGAGTAATTGAACATAGTCCATTGTTGATTCTAGTTTTCATCACCTATAATTTCTAAATTATCATCTTCCTCTACTTCCTTAATTCTTAAAGGAGAACCTTGATTTATTTTCTCCACTATCTATTTAATTGTCTTTCTTAAACACTTAGCTATCTTCTCAATCTCTAGGTCAAATATTAGCACATCTAATGAAGTACTTTCGATCATACACTATAGGAAAAGAAATAAAAGAAGGAACCCAAAAAGAAAAGGTTAAATTAATAAAGTCATTAGCATTCTTAATATCGGAATTCCCAGCAACAATGCTAAAACATGATATATGGTAAGTATACTAATCAAGTCTGTAATATAGTAAATTAAATATAGATGTCCCATAGAGATTGAGAGTACTAATAATAACATATACCCTATTATCTAACCAATAAGCTATAAAGAATGATTAGTTTAAAACCTACAGTTAATATTACTACTAAACCAAAGATCGAATTGAAAGTGAGAAGAGTAAAAACAGGTTGCAATTAACTTTAAGATGGCAAGATGATAGAGCCATTTTATACTCAATCTTTATAGTATAAATTGTGTTAAATTATTATTGATTTTATAGAAATCATAAGGAAATGGTACTTTAATTCTATCATCGTGATAAATCAGGTTAAATGGAGTCAACGATGCCAATTCAAGTAAATTAGAGAAGTCATCTACAACTTGGTTCAAAGACAAGGATTTACACCGCCGGAGGGAAGTACATGGGCGTGTAATTGAAGTACACGGCCGTGTACTTGGTTTTGAATCAATAGGAAGATATACGGTTGAAGTACACGGCCGTGTATTGGAAGCACGGTTTGAGGCACGGCCATGGCGCAAACCGTGCTACACACTGAACCAGAAGGCGGAAATGAGGACTTTGAATAGAGAGAGACACGGCTTAGGGCACGGCCGTGGTGGAAGCCGTGGGAGAAACCGTTCTTGGAGCCGTGGTGGAAGATAGACGTGGCAAGGAGAAGAAAGTGTGGAATATCAACCAGATGAAGGCACGACTTGAAATCTAGCCGTGTGTGTAACCGTGGTACACACTGGACACGGATGAAGACTTGAAAATTATGCACAGATGAAGGCACGGCTTGAAATCTAGCCGTGTGGGTAACCGTGGTTCACACTAGGCGCGGTTGAAGACTTGAAGATTATGCACAGATGAAGGCACAACTTGAAATCTAGTCGTGTGTGTAACCGTGGTTCACACTGGGCGCGGTTGAAGACTTGAAGATTATGCACAGAGGATGGCACGGCTTGACCCACGGCCGTGTGTTAGGGCGTGCCAGGCGGACGAACATTTACTTCTCGAAATTTACTTGGAAAAGGAAAGATATTTTCGTATCTTGCTCGCAAAAGATCACATGCTATCCTTCTAATAATATAAATAGAGCCAACCCTAGAGGGTTAGAGGCAATCTTTAGTCTTTGAATCTGGAATCACCTTGGAAACACGAAGGAAATGCGAAGGCAGAGCAGACAACACGGTTCATTATGTTTCTATCTTTTATTTTCGTTTTGTTGATGAACATGAGTAGCTAAGCTACTTTTCTAGCCAAAGGGTCATAGATGTTTAATTCTCCACGAATTGTGAGGTCTAATTGACTTGTATTTATTCTATTCTTTGCTTTCGGGTATTCATATATCTTCTAATCGTTTTGTCATTATTATCTTTGTTGATTGGTATGAATAGAGCTCTTCTACTCAATTAGCAAGTTAATATATTGTCAACTAGCACGTCAAATCCGTAATTGTTTGATTGTTCTAGTCTTAGTGACGCAATAACATGTTTGGTTATAAAAGAGATGATCGAATTCATGTTATGGAGGTGTGTGATCATGTTTAAATAGGTTATCTTATAATCTACTGGCATGAATTGGTGGTCTCTCTAGATCTTAATGCTATTGATAGATTAAATCCTAAGCGCTTGTCTAGGGTTGTTTAATCAATAAGAGAAATAATTCAAAGCGCTGGTCGGAGGTTATCGAGGAAGTAAGGAGAGATAGGTTGTTAGAGTTTGTTAATAACCATAACCAGTTTATCTAGAACTAAGAATAGAGAACATTTTCATCGATGATCAATTCCTTGAATTAAACTATCTTGATTCCTTTGGCTAGGCTTTTTATCAATATACAACTTTCTTATCTTGTTTTAATTTTATTCGATTCACAAACCAAACCTCCCATTTTCCTTTTCCTTTTTATTCTCTTTGGATAGAAATAAGTTTAACCAATCTCTGTGGATTCGACCCTACTCACCACTATATGCAAATCATATAATTGTCTAGGAGTAGGTTTTATTTTTGTTGGATTCGACAACCATCATTTGGCGCCGTTGCCGGGGATTGGTGTCAAATTTATTTGTATTCATGTATGACTCGTTCTTCTCAGGCAGGTGAACTAGCTTATAATCCGGAGATTGAGAAGACTCTAAAGAGATTACGACAAGAAGCTAGATCATCCACTCGACCGAACTTAGTATCGGACTTATCTGATTCATCCCTTGATTCTGAAAAAGAGGACGACATGGCAAATCTCAAGAGAACCTTAAGGGAGTTGGCTGCATCGGATGTGAATCAACAACCACTTTGTATTCACTATCCCGAACTAGCTGTGGAATTCGAATTGAAATCTGGGTTGATACATCTGCTACCTACATTTCATGGTCTTGAGAATGAAGATCCTCACAAGCATTTGAAAGAGTTTCATATAGTGTGTTCTAGTATGAGGCTGCAAGGAATAACCGACGATCAAATCAAGCTACGTGCTTTTCCATTTTCTTTAAGTACTAAAGCTAAAGATTGGTTGTTTTATTTGCCTCCAGGTTCTATCACCACTTGGACAGATATGGTAAGACTCTTCTTGGACAAATTCTTCCCCGCCTCCAGAGCCACTGGTATAAGAAGAGAAATTTGTCGTATAAAACAGAGGGACACCGAGACACTTCATGAGTATTGGGAGAGGTTCAAGCAATTGTGTGCAAGTTGCCCACAACATGGGATATCTGAACAACTCCTTATCCAATACTTCTATGAGGGCTTACTTCCAATGGAGAGGAAGATGATGGATGCTGCAAGTGGAGGCGCCATAGTAAACAAAACCCCTGGTCAAGTTAGGAAATTGATCTCCATTATGGCTGCCAATTCGCAACAATTTGGGTATAGGCATGATACGTCTTCAAGGAAGGTAAATGAGGTAAATGTGTCTAACCTTGAACATCAAATTTCTAATCTTACCTCCCTTGTGCAGCAGCTAGCTCTTGGAAATACCCAACAGGTGAAAGCTTGTGGAATTTGTGCTGCTCTTAGTCATCCGACCGACATGTGCCCCACATTGCAAGATGACAATCATGAACACGCCAATGCTGTAGGCGGATTTCCAGGACAACCGCAGAGGAAGTATGATCCCTATTCAAATACTTACAATCCCGGATCGAGGGATCACCCTAACTTCAGATATGGCAATAAACCACAAAACTTCCAACAATTCCAACCCAAGCCATCAAACCAAGTATCACAAGCTCCTTCCACTTCAGGTATGTCCCTTGAGGAAATTGTTAAATCACTTGCCGTTAATACAAAACAATTTCAGGATGAGACAAAGCAGAGCATCCACAACTTGGAAAATCAGGTAAGTCAACTTGCTTCTTCTCTAAATAGGTTGGAAACTCAAGGTAAGTTACCTTCTCGAACCATCACAAATCCAAAGCAAAGTGCTAATGCAATTACCTTGAGAAGTGGAACGAAATTGCAGGGATCAAATGAGGAGGATCACCGAACTAATCCTGAGGTAGAGACTGAGAAAGAAACTCCAACTCCAAGCCAGCAGAACAATCAGATCAAAGGACCCCTCATTGAACCACCAAAGGTCATGACAACAGCACCTCCTTTCCCTTCCAGACTAGTAAAATCCAAGAATGAAGCTGAAGAAAAAGAGATTCTTGACACTTTTCGCAAAGTTGAGGTAAACATTCCCTTGCTGGATGCTATTAAGCAAGTACCTCGTTATGCTAAATTTCTAAAAGAATTGTGCACTAACAAAAGAAAGCTGAAAGGTAATGAAAAGATTAGTGTAAGTAAGAATGTTTCAGCTATTCTTCAAAAGAAGCTTCCTCCTAAATGTAAGGATCCAGGTATGTTTACTATTCCTTGCAAAATAGGTAACCTTGGAATCACTAAAGCTATGTGTGATTTAGGTGCTTCAATCAATGTTATGCCTTTGTCTGTTTATCAATGTTTAAATGTTAGCCCCCTAAAGGAAACAGGTGTTATTGTTCAACTTGCTGATAGGTCTAATGTTTATCCTGAGGGAGTTCTAGAAGATGTTTTAGTACAAGTTAATGGTTTGGTTTTCCCCGTAGATTTTTACGTGCTTGACATGGAAAATGATGATTCTCATAATTCATCGATGATATTATTAGGGAGACCATTTCTTAAGACATCTAGAACAAAAATCGATGTACATGATGGTAACCTCACTATGGAATTTGATGGTGAAGTGATTAAATTTAACATTTATGATGCCATGAAATATCCTAGTGACATCTCACCCGTTTTTGTTGTTGATGTTATTGACCCATTAACACAGACTACATTTGATTTGATAGATGATGATGAGTTGAAAGTTGTACTTAATAAGAGTCTTACGATTCATGCATTGACAACTCTTAAGGAGAAGTTTGTAATATCCTTTGATTTGCAGGACAAGATTTGGGAGTTGGAATCATTAAAACCTATCAGGTATGATGTGTCCTACATTCATTTACCCCCTTCCAACACAAAACTTCTTCCTTCTATTGTGCAAGCACCGAAGCTAGAATTAAAACCCCTACCCGAACATCTAAAATATATTTTCTTAGGAGAAAAGGAGACTCTTGCTGTGATAGTCTCCAACAAGCTAAGTACTTTAGAAGAAGAAAAGTTGATTCGGGTGTTGAGGGAGTACAAAGAAGCCATTGGATGGTCTATAGCTGATATCAAAGCACTAAGCCCCTCCACCTGCATGCACAAGATTTTGATGGAAGATAATTGCAAACCTTCAAGAGAAGTTCAGCATCGTTTGAATCCACCTATGATGGAGGTAGTTAAGAAAGAGATCTTGAAACTTCTTGATGCAGGTATGATCTATCTAATTTCTGACAGCAAATGGGTAAGTCCGATCCAAGTTGTTCCAAAGAAAACAGGCTTAACTGTGATTGAAAACTCCGATGGTGAGTTAATTCCTACTCGGGTTCAGAATGGATGGAGGGTTTGTGTTGACTACAGGAAGTTAAACGCGTCAACTCGGAAGGACCACTTCCCTCTTCCTTTTATTGATCAGATGCTTGAACGTTTGGCTGGCCATTCTCACTATTGTTGTCTTGATGGTTATTCAGGTTTTCATCAAATTCCAATGGCACCGGAAGATCAAGAGAAGACCACTTTCACTTGTCCATTCGGTACTTTTGCGTATCGAAGGATGCCTTTTGGGCTCTGCAATGCCCCAGCCACATTCCAAAGATGTATGGTTAGTATATTTTCAGATTATGTGGAGAATATTATAGAAGTTTTCATGGATGACTTTACCGTCTATGGTAATTCTTTTGATTCATGTTTGACTAACCTTACAAAAGTGCTTCAAAGATGTATAGATAAGAATCTAGTGTTAAATTATGAAAAATGTCACTTTATGGTTGAACAGAGTCTCATTTTAGGCCATATTGTATCTTCTAAGGGGCTTGAAGTCGATAAAGCTAAGGTAGAACTGATTAAATCTTTACCTTACCCTGTAAGTGTATGGGAAATTCGGTCTTTTCTTGGGAGTGCAGGATTCTATCGACGCTTCATCAAGGATTTCTCCAAGATTACTCAACCCCTATGTCGATTGCTACAAAAAGAAGTGACATTTGAGTTCGATGAGGCCTGCAAGAACGCTTTTGACACACTGAGGGACAAGTTAACTTCTGCTCCAATCATCCAACCACCCGACTGGACCCTTCCCTTTGAAATCATGTGTGATGCGAGCAACTATGCAATTGGAGCAGTTCTTGGCCAAAGAGTTGGGAGAGTTTCTCATGCCATTTATTATGCTTCCAGAACTTTGGATAATGCTTAATGCAACTATTCCACAACGGAAAAAGAACTCTCGGCTGTTGTTTTTGTATTAGAAAAATTCAGATCATATTTACTTGGTACTAAGGTAATTGTTTACTCTGATCATGCAGCTCTTAAATACCTACTCGCGAAGAAGGAGGCGAAACCAAGACTGATTCGATGGATACTCCTCTTACAAGAGTTCGATCTGGAGATACGTGATAGGAAAGGCTTAGAAAACTTAGTTGCCGACCACCTCAGTCGAATTCCTATCAGTGAAGGGTCCACACAAATACAAGATGATTTTCCAGATGAGTATCTCTTTTCTATTCAAAAGACAATTCCATGGTATGCTGATATTGTCAATTATTTGGTTACTAAGACACTACCAAGTGATTTGTCTAGGGCTCAAAAAGATAAAATTAAAAGTGATGCTAAGTATTATGTATGGGATGATCCATATTTGTGGAAACATTGTGCTGACCAAATCATTAGAAGGTGTATTTCTCAAGACGATATTCCTTCTATCTTGCAATTTTGTCACTCATATGCATGCGGTGGACATTTTGGCCCTAAGAGGACAGCTCAAAAGGTATTAGGGTGTGGTTTGTTTTGGTCTACATTGTTTCGTGACTCTTTTATGTTTTGTAAGTCTTGTGAACAATGTCAAAAGATTGGGAACTTAGGACGTAGAGATCAAATGCCACTTACCCCTATTCTTGCTTGTGAAATATTTGATATATGGGGTATTGACTTCATGGGTCCTTTTCCTCCTTCCTTCGGTAATGTTTACATCCTTCTTGTTGTGGATTATGTTTCAAAATGGGTGGAAGCCAAAGCGACTCGAACTAATGATGCTAAAGTTGTTGTGGATTTTGTTAAATCTCATATTTTTGCTAGGTTCGGGACACCAAAGGCTCTTATCAGTGATCGTGGCACACACTTTTGTAATAGGATAGTGGAAACTCTACTAAAAAAATACAGGGTCACTCATCGCACTTCCACCGCATACCACCCTCAAACCAATGGATTGGCAGAAGTCTCAAATCGAGAAATCAAGTCTATTCTGGAAAAAATCGTCAATCCAAGCAGGAAGGACTGGAGCACAAGACTTGAGGATGCATTATGGGCCTACCGGACAGCTTACAAGACCCCTATAGGTATGTCTCCTTACCGTTTAATATTTGGCAAACCATGTCTTCTCTCTGTGGAGCTGGAACATAAGGCGTATTGGGCTGTAAAACAATGTAACATGCGAATGGATGAGGCGGGTGAACACAGAAAACTTCAATTACAAGAACTTGAGGAGATTCGAAGAGAAGCTTATGAGAGTACTAAAATCTACAAGGAAAAAACAAAGGATTTTCATGATCAAATGATTTCCCGAAAGAATTTTTCTGTAAGTCAAAAAGTATTACTTTACCATTCTCGATTGAAATTGTTTCCTAGCAAACTACAATCACGGTGGATTGGCCCTTTTGTTATCACTAACATATTTTCCCATGGTGCAGTTGAGATCGCAAGCCTTGAAATTGGTAAGACCTTCAAAGTCAATGGTCATCGCTTGAAACCTTTTTATGAAGGATTTCAAGTAAGTAATATTGAAGAAACCAGTTTAACTCACCTCGAGTATTGTGATTGATGACAGGAACGTCTAGCCAAAGACGTTAAAGAAAGGCGCTTCATGGGAGGCAACCCATGTAAAAAAAAAAAAAAAGTTTTGTTTTGCATTAGTTTTGGTTTGTTTTAGATTTGTTTTGTTTTAGTTTAGTTTGTTTTGATTTTAGTGTAGTTTTGAACTCTTTGGATCAGCTGCAGCAAGGATACACATAATCAAATGACACTTTCCAGAGCTTAAGGGGAGCACTCTAATACCAGGGAAGTACCAATATTTCCTTTCTCTTATTCTCTAATGTCCTTTGTGTTGTTAATTCCTCTTCAATTGTGCTGAATTAGGAACAGTGAGGACATTGTTTAAGCTAAGTGTGGGGGAGAGGATAATAAAATATAGAGAATAGAGAATTGATCCATACTTTGAATGTTTGTCCTTAAGCAATTTTAAGCTAAAATTTTTCAAAATTATCATGAAATCTAGAGATTGTACTAAATGTTATAATAAGCATCTACACAATGTGAAATTGACTTGTTCAAATGCTTTACTCACCCACTGCTGTGATTAGAATACATGGTTAAAATTAAGTAGTGAAATCTTTAAGAAACAAATTTACCTTGTATTTAGCTTTAGAATTGGAAGTCTAAGAGTAAGTCGAGTCCCTAAGTGAAAAATAAACAAGTTTACTTCTAGGTTATATTAGCTACTGTATACTCTTTGAAGTTGTTTGTAAAGCAATCATAACACTTAGTGAAAAAAATAAATAAATCAAGCATAGCCATTACTCCAATGATTCAACTAATTGAGTTAAGAGTATTCAAACTTGAATGTTAGAGTGAGGAAGAGTCCGTAGGGGTATCTCAAAACCCGATCACTTAAGTGATGAGCTCGGGATGTTGCCGACTCAATGAACTCACTATAACGATAAGGGCGAAAAAGGCAAAAGTTCATGAAAAGAAGCGGGCAAAAACCCGTCAAAATAGATGCTTGAATAAATAAAAAAAAACATGAATGTAAACATTCATTGAATAAAACAAAGACGTATAAAAGGGAGAATATCTAGCAAAGAGCTTATACCATATGCTTTTACTTTATACTGCAAGGATTATATGTTTGCTAATGTCCAAAAAAGTTTAATTGGGTGTTTTTCCTTAGTGGATTAAGTATTTACTTTTAGAATAAAAATTCTTTTGCTAAACATGAGGATTAAAGTTTGTTTTGTTTAGATTAGCTATTGAATTTTTCCCATAGTAATTTGATCACAGGAAACCGGTTTGGTTGAAGTAGTAGACATTAAAACTACAAGTCATGAATTACAAATGAATAGATGCTTGGAATGCTGAAAAGAAAGTTTGTATAATCTATGACAGATTTCTCAATTGATTTGATGCAATTGCTTGAGGACAAGCAAGAGTTTAAGTATGGGGGAATTTGATAGAGCCATTTTATACTCAATCTTTATAGTATAAATTGTGTTAAATTATTATTGATTTTATAGAAATCATAAGGAAATGGTACTTTAATTCTATCATCGTGATAAATCAGGTTAAATGGAGTCAACGATGCCAATTCAAGTAAATTATAGAAGTCATCTACAACTTGGTTCAAAGACAAGGATTTACACCGCTAGAGGGATGTACATGGGCGTGTAATTGAAGTACACGGCCGTGTACTTGGTTTTGAATCAATAGGAAGATACACGGTTGAAGTACACGGCCGTGTATCGGAAGCACGGTTTGAGGCACGGCCATGGCGCAAACCGTGCTACACACTGGACCAGAAGGCGGAAATGAGGACTTTGAACAGAGAGAGACACGGCTTAGGGCACGGCCGTGGTGGAAGCCGTAGGAGAAACCGTGCTTGGAGCCGTGGTGGAAGATAGACGTGGCAAGGAGAAGAAAGTGTGGAACATCAACCAGATGAAGGCACGACTTGAAATCTAGTCGTGTGTGTAACCGTGGTACACACTGGACACGAATGAAGACTTGAAGATTATGCACAGATGAAGGCACGGCTTGAAATCTGGCTGTGTGTAACCGTGGTTCACACTGGGCGCGGTTGAAGACTTGAAGATTATGCACAGATGAAGGCATGGCTTGAAATCCGGCCGTGTGTGTAACCGTGGTTCACACTGGGCGCGGTTGAAGACTTGAAGATTATGCACAAAGGATGGCACGGCTTGACCCACGGCCGTGTGTTAGGGCGTGCTAGGCGGACGAACATTTACTTCTCGACATTTACTTGGAAAAGGAAAGATATTTTCGTATCTTGCTCGCAAAAGATCACATGCTATCCTTCTAATAATATAAATAGAGCCAACCCTAGAGGGTTAGAGGCAATCTTTAGTCTTTGAATCTAGAATCACCTTGGAAACACGAAGGAAACGCGGAGGCAGAGCAGACAACACGGTTCATTATGTTTCTATCTTTTATTTTCGTTTTGTTGATGAACATGAGTAGCTAAGCTACTTTTCTAGCCAAAGGGTCATAGATGTTTAATTCTCCACGAATTGTGAGGTCTAATTGACTTGTATTTATTTTATTCTTTGCTTTCAGGTATTCATATATCTTCTAATCGTTTTGTCATTATTATCTTTGTTGATTGGTATGAATAGAGCTCTTCTACTCAATTAGCAAGTTAATATATTGTCAACTAGCACGTCAAATCCGTAATTGTTTGATTGTTCTAGTCTTAGTGACGCAATAACATGTTTGGTTATAAAAGATATGATCGAATTCATGTTATGGAGGTGTGTGATCATGTTTAAATAGGTTATCTTATAATCTACTAGCATGAATTGGTGGTCTCTCTAGATCTTCATGCTATTGATAGATTAAATCCTAAGCGCTTGTCTAGGGTTGTTTAATCAATAAGAGAAATAATTCAAAGCGCTTATCGGAGGTTATCGAGGAAGTAAGGAGAGATAGGTTGTTAGAGCTTGTTAATAACCATAACCAGTTTATCTAGAACTAAGAATAGAGAACATTTGCATCGATGATCAATTCCTTGAATTAAACTATCTTGATTCCTTTGGCTAGGCTTTTTATCAATATACAACTTTCTTACCTTGTTTTAATTTTATTCGATTCACAAACCAAACCCCCCATTTTCCTTTTCCTTTTTATTCTCTTTGGATAGAAATAAGTTTAACCAATCTCTGTGGATTCGACCCTACTCACCACTATATGCAAATCATATAATTGTCTAGGAGTAGGTTTTATTTTTGTTGGATTCGACACCCATCACAAGATTAGTATCTAAACTTTACTTCTCTTAGGATTTATCACGTGACATCAGTAGAAGTTATTCAAATTCATCACCAATTTCATTGATTGAGAGAATCCCTACTTTATGTTAATAACTTCCTCAAGTTTATTAACCTTAATCTCAAAAATACATATTTAAATCTCTTTATAACAACATATTTTCAAAATTGCATTAAAAATAATAGATTCTCTAAAAATAATTGAATTAAATCTAGATGAATAATGCAACTTCTCAATAAGATTACATAAAATTCCCTTCAATCATGTTAAATCTAATCACACATCAAATTTCTCAATTATAATGCGTAATATTAAATAACTAAAATAATATCTTAGAAATATTAATCTAAATAAAATCAAGAACACTTGATTAAATCAAGAAACTAAAGACTTCATTGAAATAGCAATAAACCTAATCACATAATAATCCTAAGATCTATAAGTCTAAAAACTAAAAAGTTTAAGCTTCAATCATGGTGAAATTGGAACTATTCAATGATTAAAAAAGACACATCATTAAAGAATTTAAAGAGAAACCTTAATTCTTGAAGTAGAAAAATAGTGCTCTTCTCTACCTCCAAAGGAACCATAAAGCCTATGAAAAATGTCTTCTAAAAGTTCTGAAACTAGGTCCTTTCTTACCTTTATATAGCAGGTGTACAAATCCCTATTTTAATTCTAACATGCTATCAAACATGATTATGCTTTGAATTATGTCGAAATCGCTAAACAAAAAATTCTAGAAATCAGAATCTACAATTGGCATGGTTAAAGTACAGTTGTGTCTGGAAGCCGTGATTAAGTCATGCTTAGAAAACAATTATTTCTGAGAGATACATGATGAATAGACATGGTCGTGTCTCACTCTCGTGTAACTCTCATAATTTATTTCTTTAAGCTTCAATCTCAACACAATCTTGACATGGTGATGTGAGTTGTCAGTGTTTGTCTTTAAAAAGTTATAACTTCTTCAATTCAACTCCAATTGTAGTAAAATTCGATTCCTTTTCTTCATTTTTAAATTATTATTTCACGAAGGCCCTAAAATTAAATTATAACTAAGTTAAAACTCAAGTTCTTCAAAAACATACCAAAATTAAGGGAAAATACTTTAAATTTCACTTAATATACATATCTAATTAAGTACTAATTTGTAAACTCTCAAGTACAGCCATAAGGAAAACAAAAGTTGAATCCTACTGAAGATTTGTGCTTTAGCATAATATAGTAGAAAATAGATACTAAATTGCTTCTAATACACTTTTTTATCAGTTCTCTTATATTCTTCATATCATCTTTTTCTTTAATCCAAAGCTCTACATCTATAGTTCAACACTAAGGGTCAATCTTAGATTAATTTCATAAATACTTTGACAAAGTGTATTCTTTAATTCGTTCTATTATATTGCATGATAAATATTTAGTCATGATTAAAATCAAGTGTATTAAATGTTGATAATCACCTTTTAATGCCTTGTAATTTTGTCTTTTATGCCTATGTGAAAATGATTCACTTTTCATTATAATACATGCTTCCATCTTCTATTAACTTTGTACAAAGATAGAAATCCCCATGATACTTAAAAAAACCAACTTTAGGAGAACAGGTCAAATACATTATCCAATTATATTCAACTAGCAGAGATGACTCTTGAAATTTATTTATCCAACTTGTACATGTCCTAAAAACTTGAAAATCCAATCCTATCTTGTATTTTAAAATGATTTGGTAAAATGATTCTCACTTTTGAATTCTAGATTACAATGCTTGTCTTATACTAGCCAATCTAATTTCTTTTTAGAAATGGTTTTTTTACTTAAGTTCTAATAATGTGATGCCCATTTCATTTTATACTCGGTTCCAATAGCTCTCCATGATTTTTTTTAGTAACATACTTCTAATCCTTCCATAAGTTCATATTCATCTATTAATTTTCCAATTTCAAAAGGTTCTTGCTTGTCTCCAAATTAACTTACTCATATACTTGACTTTTATAATTAAGGTTCCAATATTGCTTTATTCATGTTAAAAACTTATTCCTCACATAATTTGTAAACTGAAATAATACTATTTAATCATAATATAAAATACTTTTTCTCCTTATTTCTTTGTTATCATCAAAACTATTGCATAGAGGTTCTAACACTAATTTTTATTTAGCTAAATTTCTAACATTTTAGTTTAAGCTATGTGTGTTTTTTGACGGTTTTTAAACTTAATTTCAGAGTTTTTTATAAACAAGTTAGGCATAGCTTTTTGTTGAGTATCTATGTACTTATGATTTGATACACTTTTATATGGTCATGTAAGTAATAAAACAAGCCAATTTGACTTATTCTATTGGTAGTAAAGACTAAGATGAGTTTTTATGTATTGTTACTTCTATAGATGATTGTAACTTGTGTTAAGGGAAGCCATCGAAAGTGTATCACGATCTCATACATGTACTAGAAAGAAGCTTATATTTCTTTGTCAAGGAACAAAAGGAAAATTCAATACCAATGCCCTAAGAGCAAGTGCAACATGGCCCAACTATAACAGGAGAGGAAGTCTAAAGGCAAGTAACAAACGTGAAAACTAAAGAAAGGGTACATATAGGGAAGATTGAGAAAAAATTGGAGAACATGGATTAGAAGAGCTTAGATTAGATTGAAGCTTAAGAAAAAATAGCTAGAGAGAGTAAGTATGTGGTTATTGAAGCTTTAGCAAGGTTGAATTAGAGAGAGAGAAACCAATTGTTGATGTGCAAATTCCATATTCGAAAGTTCTAGCTTTTGTACTTGATTCTAAGGATGTTCCTAATGGCAAAACAAACGGAAGCCAATCCCGTGAATCTAGTGTGAAGGTGTTGTCAATTGTAGATATATAAGTTCAATCATTGCATGTCATAAGCACCTCCCATATGATTATGCAATTACGTTTTTTATCACGATCACCCATTTCAAATGTGTTTGATTAACAAAGCCTATAGTGTGTGGAAGGAGCTTAGATTATTCTCAGCGTCATCAATTTAGCTAAGTTAGAGCAATCTGTTTATGCTTAGTATTGACAAATACCTCTTTGATATAGAAGAAATTGTAGCATAGTTTAAACTCAAGAATCAGGTCAAATTTTCTCAAAAAGTAAGGGTATGATGTGGCACAAGATGAAAAGATGACAAAATAAAGAGCGTGCTTCACCAGCATGGGAGTAGATTAAGGTTGACACCTTTTGAGGGGATCGGTTATTGGTGTTTGACTAATGATATTTTCATTTTAATTTTAGATTTTACTTTATGATGGATATTGTGTTATTAATCACAATAAGTGATGTATATCTAATTCAAAGATAAATCTTAATGATACATGCTTTCTAATGAAATTAAGAGCATACTACTTGAAAAAAAAAAACTACATCATTATTTAATAATTTCCAATAACTAAAACAAGCCTTCTTCTTCTTCTTTTCTATCATTTTCTATTATTAATATTTCAATTTGATTTAGTTGCTAATTTTGAATTATCAATATTTAAAATAGACCTATCATACATAAATATAACCATAATAATTAGTATAGTTTAATTGCTAATTTTACCCTAATGACATTTTAAATCAATGTACCATACACAAATATTGTAATATAAATAATAAGCATCAACATCATCCTAATTACATAATTATTGAAGAAACATAGACTCTAATATAAATAAAATTTGAAACCTTCAACATGAGTGCATATTATGAAATGTAGATAATATCATAAAATACAATTAGTAGTGCATCATCAAATTAAACAGAATCTAACAACATTATCATATAATGGAATTATTACTAATAAGTCGTTAGGTGGGAAAAAGAAAAAAATAGAACCAACCTTGTTTCAATTAACCAAATGTAAGATCTCTATATTGGTACATCAATGTATGCAAAATTTTTATCGATTTAGTTAGTCTATAGTTCCTCATAATGAGTTGTGTGGCAACATTTAATTTATCTAGGTTTAAGCAAGGACATGCATATTTATATGTATTTTGTATTTAAACAACTATTTCTTCACATATATGCTTATGGTTTTGGATAACTTAATATATGCTACAAGGATCTATATTATCCCCATATACCTCCTTGTGTAGAAACAAGAATATGTATAGAAAGATCTATGATCATAGGATACACCTATATACTTCAACATGTTAAACTGTAAAAATTCATAGAAAGTTATATAGCCACAATACACGAATGTGTACCTTGTCATATCGAAGTACATGACAAAATACATGACCGTGTACATGGGTTTACTAGAAAATTGTTATACATAGAAAGGTACAGGAAGATGGGAATCAAACTAATGCAACAACAGGACCCATTACCCAAGCCAGAGCTAAAGGACTATAGAGCCTAACAATTGAGAGTCCTCTTTGATTAAATGAAACTCAAAGACATTCACATAGTGTCTTCATTTACTTTGTATGATTTTTTTTTTGTATTTAATTAGGTATATTTGTCGATATTACAAGAAGGCAATCAAATACACTAGCACTTGGTTTGTGGATGATTCACGGTCCATGGTGAACCGAAATGAACTAAGGGAACTAGCCTTGTGTTGTGCATGTATTAACCGTGATGGGCATGAAAGGACCGACCATGTGTCACTACTTTCCTTATGTTATTTTTCCATATTTAGGGTTAGTATAAATACTTGTAAAGGAGAATAAAAAAGACACTTTTGTGAGATATATTTTGCTGCTTGTTCACATGGAAAGACGACTTTCTTCTATTCCATAAACACTCTTATCAATTCTAAAATTAGGGATAGTGGTGAGCAAGAGTTGAATTGTTATGTGTTGTATCAACAATTGCAAGTTGTTCTCAATTCTACTAATGTGTCATATCTAGTAAGAATTTGGGAGTTTCATTTTGTTATTGTTACATGAAATTAAGGTTCACATGAAATTTGGGTTCACGCCATTTTTTGTTGAAGAATTGCTCAATTAAATCTTCAATTAGGATTGTGTTAATTGGAATTGAGGGTTTAACATATCATCTTTTGGTATAAAAGCTACAGTTGAGAGGGAAAATTGCATGTGGGAGTATTAATTTTGAATTAGGGATTTAGGGTCTATACTATACCAATGAGCAATTCATTGTTGTGTGAATTAAAATAGTGAAATTGTTTGAATTATGCCATGTCTACCTTAATCATTGTGAATTAAAGTTGAGGAAAGTATTATTTAGGGTTCTTGTCGTGAGCTCTTGACGTGGAAGGTGAGGAGATTATTACAAATTGATTCCATAATTGTGTAATTGTGTAGTAATTGTACATTAAATTGCTCTGACTACAATATTGACTTGAATTTTGAGGAAATTGTGCCATGGAGGGTGTGTGGTGCCATGAGTGTATGTGGTACCATGAGGGTGTGTTGTGCTGTGAGTGTATGTGTTATGCCTTAAGTGTGTGTTATATCGTGAGTGTGTATGTCTGTTGTACCGTAGGTGTGTGTTGTATTATGAAGGTGTGTTGTGTTGTAAGTGTGTGTGAGTTGTACTATAAAGTGTGTGTGTGTGTCATGAAGAGTGTATTTAGGGTTGGAGAAATTGATGTTGTGGAGGTGTGATTGTATTAAAATAATAAAAAAATTGTCAAAGTTTAATTCAACAACCATGTCAAATGATAGTGTGAATGGAGGAATTGGTAACGAAGCCACTAGTCACATTGTAGGAGGAGGTTAAGGATGTTGTACTGTAGGAGGAAGAAGAATAATTGTAAGATCTTAGTACTATTATTACTATACTAGCAACATAGGTTAATCGGATGACATTGCCACAACCGCTTGTAGCAAATCCACGAGCACCCCCGCCTTAGGTAGCACATAATGATGTACATAGGAAACGAGCAGTAGGAGGAAATAGGGGTAAGAGATTAGGAGGAGATTATCATGCTTATCAGGAGGAAAGGGATGATAACTTCATGGATGAACCTTATCCTAACCATTAGTTCAGGTTGCCTAGGGGTTTGGAATATGTAAAATTGCAAATGGCTTTATTTACTGGATGGGGTTCTATAGAGGATTATATTGAATGGGAAGATAAAGTAGAGGGCCTTTTTTAGTGCTATGAAATTAATGACCACACTCTGGTTAGTTTAGCAGCATTCGAGTTTACAGGATATGTCGCCTTATAGTGGAAGAACCTTGTCGCCAGTAGAATGAGAGATGATGATGCTGAGATTCGTACTTAATAGGAAGTGAAATGGGTTATGAGGAAGAGGTTTATACTAAAGCACTATAGGCAGGAGTTATTCATGCATCTCCAGAAATTAAGATAGGGTGGGAAAACAATAGAATATGTCTAGGAGTTTTAGGCAATAATGATCCGAGGTGGAGTAGTCGAACCTCTTGAATAGATTGTGGCATAATTTGTGTTCGGCCTAAAATATGAAATTGCCTGTGTAGTAGAGTTATAGTGATATAACTCCTTTGATGAGGTTGTTTAGTTATCTTTGAAAGTGGAGAGACAAAGGCATTTTAACCCTTATAAAGCAACAAGTAATAGGTATGGATCCACTACTAAACTATATGGGTCAGATAGTCAACAAAGTGAAAAAGGAGGAATTAATATGATTGTGGATGCAAATGCAACTGTCACTGAAATTCGAAGGGATAAGGAAATTTCTAGAAGGGGAAAGCAATTGCTAGGTTAGACATTAGGTAAATAGTACCTAGGTCATCAAGTGGAAAGAATCATCAAATCTAATGCTTCAAATGTTTGGGCTTTGGACACTTAGCTGCTCAATGTCCTAACAAAAGGGTGATGACTACGATAGAGGTGGAAAGTAAGGATGGAAAGGAAGAGATAATTAAGACAATAGATTTATCAACAGTGCTAAAGGAGTATTATGAGGATCTAGATGCTGAAGCACATGAAGACAAGGGAAATTATCAATATCTGGCTATCAACGTGTTACGCAGGGTAATGATTACATCTCCAGATGTTAAGGACGTACAGAGGGAAAACCTATTCCATATTCCCTATAGCGTTTAAGGTAATCAATGTACTATTCTTATTGATGATGGTAGTTGCACAAATGTAGTAATTGCTGCAATAGTAAATAGATTGCAACTAGTCACTACCCCACATCCTAATCCCTATAAATTGTAGTGAACAAGATAGCTTGTGTGTCACTCAAAGGGCTAAGGTTCTAATTAGCATCGGGGAAAAGTACCAGGATGAAATTGTTTGTGATATTCTTCCTATGTACGCATCACATATACTACTAGAAAGACCTTGGTTATTTGACAGGAGAGTGCTACATGATGGGTTTAGGAACACTTATGTGTTTTAGAAGGATGGTGAATGGATTATTTTGGCTCCTATGTCACCAATTGAGGTACATGAAGCCTAGGAACGGGTCAATAGAACTATTAGAAAGAAGTCTTCATTATTAGGTGGAAGGAACTGGAAGATAACTTGAGTATAGTGAAATAGTCGCAGGAAATTTAGAAGCTTTATTAAAAGAGTTCTAAATGTCTCAAGAGGACTCAAGGGCAATCATAACTTTAGGGCAACAAGCATATGCAAACGAAGGTTTTCAATCCAAGTGACTTTAAAAAATTCTTATCTAAAACAAATGACTCATTAGATTTGAAGGCAAATCTTCCACAAGCTCGACGAGATGATGGGAATTGAACTAATGTAACAATAGGACCCATTACCCGAGCTAAAGCTAAAGGACTATAAAGCCTAATAACTAGGAGTCCTCTTTGATCAAATGGAACCTGAAGACATTCACCTAGTGTCTTCATTTACTTTATATGATTGTTTTTCATATTTAATCAGGTACACTTGTCAGTATTACAGGAAGTGATGAGAATTTTTCTAGCGACCTAAATGGATATAGAACTTAATTTGGATGATGATCCAAATCACTCATATTTACTCTTATTTCTCTTTATCTAATAAATATTTAAATGATAATCTTACAAGTACAATGACAGTTCTTCACAGAATGCCAAATGACTCATTTTTTATCACCTAGGGACGTCATTAGATTCTCATCCAATGGCCCGCTATAATCAACATCACTTCGATGCATTAGCTCTTTGAGGATTCTTATTATTTTGTATTTGTAATTATTTCTTTGGACTATTTATTTCTAAGCTTTTCGAAAACTTGTATTTGATTGTAATTGTGTTTTTAGGACTGGTCACCCAAAAGTAGCATAGTTGTAATTTTGTGAACTATTTAACTATAAAGGGAGCAAGTATAAATACTTGCTTAACTAGGGTTTTGAGGGAGCTAAGAAAATTTTCAGAACATACACTTCATGTGTGAGGGTTAGGTTATCCTAAATCCAAATTGGTCTTATCAATTTCAATCCCAAAAATTGAAATTGTGGTGAGTGGCTTCAAAGTGAATAGTGAGTAATATCAATTCTCTTTGTTGTAATTTATCATTTCATCACTAATGAGTTATATCTAGGGTTGATTAGGATTGTTCTTGGTCAAATTTTGATTTCATTTGTAATCACTTTATCATGTTATAAGATTGATTATTTTTTACATTAGTTCTAACCATCAATTTTGCCTCATTTTGAACCGTGAATTAGCCTTGTTGGGAAGGAATATCATGGTCTTGTTTTGATTGTTGATGTTTGGAAATCTCTTAGGATTTTAAGTTGATTCAGTGATTCAATTGAGGATTTCATCATTATGATTTTTATTATCTTCAAATATAGCATTCGGATCATCTTGCAACAATTAGGGTTCGCGCAAAATTTGTTCCAATTTTGAATCGATTTTGATCTTGTGTTTTAGAGTTGTTTAATTAGTTCATTTGCATGTGCTTAATCTTGATTTTAGGCACATCATCTTTTGGTATTAGAACTAATAAAAATTGGATATTCATTATTGATCACGTCAACATTTGAAGAATTAATTACAAGCATTGAGAATTTATGCCATTTGATTAACTAGTTGATTGACATTTCCTAATTGTCCTTCAAATTGGTTTTGTGTACTTATGCTTGGTTTTAAGCACATCATCTTTTGGTATCAGAGAAAGTTGTTCATATAGTTAGGGTTCATTTGGAGTTTGTTCTTCATGCAATTTTTTGGATTTTTTGAAGTGGTTCTTCAATTGGTTTCATGTACTTGAATTTAATCATTTAGGCACGTTAGGACGATGATCAAACACACCAGCACTTGGTTTGCAAATGATTTATGGTCTATGGTGAACCAAAATGAACCAAAGTAATCGGCCTTGTGTTATGTATTTGTTGACTATAATGTGCATGAAAGGACCGACCATGTGTTACTGTTTTCCTTACGTTATTTTTCCATATTTATGGTCAATATAAATACTTGTAAGGGAGAACAAAAAAGACACTTTTGAGAGATATATTTTGCTGCTTGTTCATGTGGAAAGAAGGCTTTCTTCTAATCCATAAACACTCTTATTAATTCTAAAATTAGGGATTGTGGCGAGTGAGACATGAATTGTTGTGTGTTGTATCAACAATTTCAAGTTGTTCTTAATTCTACTAGTGTATCATATCTGGTAAAATTTAGGATTTTCATTTTGTTATTGTTACATGAAATTAGGGATAATCCATTTTTTGTTGAAGAATTGCTCAATTGAATCTTCAACTAGGATTGTTTAATTGGAATTGAGGGTTTAGCATATCACATGACCACTAGCACAATCGTGTTCTTCCCCATGTTTCTCTACATGGCCACACACATGGCCATGTTTTTCTAATACACTCACAATTAAATTATATTTCATTTTCCTACACATCTAAATTACGACTTACACACAAGAAGACATTGGGGAAGAGAATTCTGCAATTACAATATAATTAACCAATTAGGAGCCTAGATTAAGTTATAGGATATAATTAGACTCAATCATTGGAATTTAACAAGTGTATATCCCTATCAAAGAAAAGTGAGAGCTAACTGTGAGACCATTCTTCTAGTTATGTGTTTACCATATTTGTTGTTCGTAATTGTTAATTTAGTTATATAAATGAAATTAATTGGATAATGGATTTAATTATATATGATGTTTATGCCTAGCTTGGCTAAAGGCCAAAGGTAACCAATCCCTAGGAATGATTGGTATACTACATTATCCCTAGTGGAGTTATGTATCGGAATAATTTGTGGTAGATTAAGATTAGATAGTGCCTATAGTTGTAGTTCCCATTCTAAGAATATATATATGTAAAGATTATATGGTGTGATGGGGTCTTGAGTACCTTGATGTTATATGTTGGTTAATTGAAGATAATAACTTGATGATTTGATATGTACTACCACAGCATTTATGTGTGTTGATATTGTTGTTTATGTAGCATGTGCATATTTGTGTAATACTTATGTATTAGGTTTAGGTTCATCCCACTTATTTTTCAACTATAGTTGAATATGATGAGTATGTCAATAATAATGAAAATAGGAATTTAGTATGTTATTATTAGGATGAAAATGAAAGAGAGCATCACTATTATTTTGGTGAAGAGTAATCTAGAAGTTATTAAAGATTTCCATAAAACAACATGAGGATGTTGATTAGAGAATTTGAAGATAGTTGTTAGATTATTAAATATGTTGTACATTATTTGTTGATAGATGCTTACCTTGGTTTTAGGTTTAGAATTTAACGAATTTGTCTTAAGTAATGATGATTGGAATGATTCACCTGAGTGTCATTCATTTACATTATTGAAGTTATAATGATATTACTCTGCATTAGAGATAAACAGGATTGAAATTGGAATGGAGATTTAAAGGCTTAGCATGTCGCTACTCAATAGTGATATGTGGTGAGCTGTAACATGCCAAGTTCTAGGGTGATATAGTTTATGTAATGCCTTAGAAATTGAGAATGTTACGACTCACCACATGTCCTCATTATGTGAAAACATGCAAAGGTTCAAACACTACAATTCTCCAACCTTTTCATTCATAAGCTCATAATAATAGATGAAATCATTTGCTATATACAAGAGGTTAGAAAGTGATACGAACTACACTAACCTGTGACGAAACCCAATACCAATACGTTCGGAATTTGTTACCTAAGACGCCCAAACACCCTAAGTGGAAACCGTGACCCGTTGTCTATAAGTGAGACAAGAACCTTGGTATAATATGAAGACGCCACAATCGGGATGAAAGACCGATTGATAAGTCGGGATGAACGCCATGGAAATTAATTCGATAAGTTCGAGTTAGTTCTTGAAGAACCAAGAGAGGAGCCTCTCAAAAGTGTTTTCAATGTTCTAAGATGTATGTTATCTCTATTCTAAACCCTAGGAGCTTTATACTAGGGTTATAATTCGTAAAAATACAAGTCCAAAATGACGTCACTTCAATAAGTGCGTAAAATAACAAAACAACACAAAAGGCCGGCGTCGGGGAGATACACGGCCGTGTACATGGCCGTGTACTTTTTTGTGCAAATTCTGGCAACATATACGACCGTGTACTTCTGGTCGTGTATCTTTCTATGGATTTTCTTGACTCCATACACGGCTGTGCCTTTGGCCGTATATATGACCATGTATGATTCTGTGTAACTTTGAGATTCCTACATGGCCGTGCCTTGTAAATACACGCCCTCTTCACCCCGTATCCGGTATGACTTGTACAAGAGCAAGGGTCTTCCCATGGTTGTTCCAATCCGTTCCAACTTCATGATTGCTCCAATCCTTTCCGGCTTCATGGACATCCTTTATCAACCCATTAAGTGCTTCCTTGAGTCGTTTCGCTCGATTTCTTATGATCGGTTTAGGCGGCACTTCAAGAGGATCCACATTCCTTCTTCCGGCTTGACTCTCATTATGGATCTCATCATTCCCCTCCTCTTGAAAAGGATTTGTCCTCAAATCATCACCTACATCAAAAGGTCTCAGATCAGTAACATTACATGTGGCACTTATTTGATACTCACCAAGAAAATCTATCTTGTATGCATTATTGTTGATGTGCTCAAGAATTTGAAATGGTCCATCGCCTCTAGGAAGTAGTTTAGATCGACGCTGCACGGGAAATCGCTCTCTGCCCATGTGAACCTAAACCCAATCTCCAGGTTCAAAAACAGCTTGTCGACGACCCTTGTTGGCTTGTTTCACATACTGCTCTGTTCGTCGCTCAATGTTCAGCCTTGCCTTCTCATGGATCTGTTTAACAAATTCGGCTTTCTTCTTGCCATCTAGATTAACATACTCAGAAATAGGCAAAGGTGATAAATCCAAAGGAGTCAGTGGATTAAAACCATACAAAATTTCAAAAGGAGTAAATTTAGTAGCAGAATGCACTGTACGGTTATAGGCAAATTCAACATACGACAAACAATCCTCCCAACTTTTAATATTCTTTTTAATTACAGCCCTCAACAAAGTAGTTAAAGTTCGATTCACTACCTCAATTTGACCATTAGTCTGTGGATGACAAGTAGTAGAAAACAATAACTTAGTTCCTAACTTAGCCCAGAAGGTCTTCCGGAAGTAGCTCAAAAACTTAGCATCTCTATCAGATACGATTGTTCTAGGCATACCATGCAATCTCACAACTTCCTTAAAGAATAAATTAGCAATATTACAAGCATCATCCGTTTTGTGACAAGGAATGAAATGTGCCATCTTAGAGAATCTGTCCACAACTACAAAGATAGAATCTCGACCATGTCTAGACCTGGGTAATCCTAACACAAAATCCATAGAAATATCTACCCACGGCTCATGAGGAATGGGAAGTAGGGTGTAATGCCCTTGAGGTTGGACTCTAGATTTTGCTTGCTTACACGTGACACATTGCTCACAATTCCTCTCAACATCTCGTTTCATGTGAGGCCAATAGAAGTGTTCCTGCAATACCCCTAAGGTTTTAGCTACTCCAAAGTGTCCCATTAAACCTCCTCCATGAGACTCCCTCACTAATAATTCTCTTAAAGAACAATTTGGAATGCATAGTTTATTCTCCCTAAACAAGAATCCTTCATGCTTATAAAATTTACCATGCCCACTCTTCTCACAATGCACATAATCCTCACAAAAATCTCGATCAGCAGCATATAATTCCTGAATGTGCTCAAAACCAAGCAGTCTAAAACTAAGAGTAGAGATAAGAGTATACCTTCTAGAAAGTGCATCAGCAACGACATTCTCTTTACCTTGCTTGTAGTGGATGGTATATGGAAATGTTTCGATGAACTCCACCCAACGAGCATGCCTTTTGTTCAGCTTGTGTTGCCCCTTCAAGTACTTCAAGGATTCATGATCAGTGTGGATCACGAACTCTTTTGGCCAAAGGTAGTGTTGCCAAGTCTCCAGGGCTCGAACCAATGCATATAACTCCTTGTCGTAAGTAGGGTAGTTCAAGGTTGCCCCACTTAGCTTCTCGCTAAAGAATGCAATCGGTCTTCTCTCCTACATAAGCACTGCTCCAATACCTAATCCTGAAGCATCACACTCAATTTCAAACGTTTTAGCAAAGTTAGGTAAAGCAAGTAATGGCGCCTGAGTCAGCTTATTTTTAAGCATCTGAAAGGCCTTCTCTTATTACTCTCCCCATCTGAACCCCACGTTCTTCTTAATTACCTCAGTAAGTGGTGTTGCAATGGTGCTGAAATCCTTCACAAATCTCCTGTAAAAGCTCGCTAGTCCATGGAAACTCTACACATGACTTATAGTAGTTGGACTAGGCCATTCTTGGATCGCACGAATCTTTTCTTCATCAACCTGTATTCCCTGTGCACTAATAACAAAGCCATGAAACACAAGTTTGTTTGTGTAAAAAGTGCACTTCTTGAGGTTAGCATATAATTGTTCCTTTCGAAGCACTTCTAAAACATCCCTCAAGTGAGATATATGATCTTCTAAACTCTTACTGTAAATAAGGATATCATCAAAATAGACAACCACAAATTTCCCAATAAAAGTCCTCAAAACATGGTTCATAAGTCTCGTAAAAGTACTAGGTGCATTAGTTAAACCGAAAGGCATTACTAACCAGTCATACAATCCATATTTTGTTTTGAATGCAGTTTTCCATTCATCACCTTCTTTCATTCTAATTTGGTGGTATCCACTTTTCAGATCAATTTTGGAAAAGACACTAGACCCATGTAACTCGTCTAACATATCATCTAAGCGAGGAATGGGATGACGATACTTTACCGTGATGTTGTTGATGGCACGGCAGTCAACACACATTCTCCATGACCCATCCTTCTTAGGCACTAAAATCATAGGCACTGCACATGGACTCATGCTTTCTCTCACGTACCCCTTCTCCATTAATTCATCGAGCTGCCTTTAGAGTTCCTTTGTCTCCTCCGGATTGCTCCTATAAGCTGGCTTGTTTGGAATTGATGCTCCGGGTACAAGGTCAATCTGGTGCTTAATACCACGAATAGGTGGTAATCCCTTTGGAATCTCCTTAGGGAAGACATCTTCAAAGTCCTGCACAAGAGACACAACCACATTAGGCAAAGAGTTAGATAGTTCGTTAGTAGTCAAACATGTTTCTTTAAAAACCAGCAACAACATAGGTTGCTTCATCACTAACGCTCTCCTCACTACACTCGCTTTTGCCACACAACTCTCCTTTTGCAAGGCTGCCCTCTCCTTTTCACTCACCACCAAAGTTGATTCCCCTTCAACTTGGTCTCTCACACTCTTTCCAACCTTCCTCTCTTTTTCCTTTTGATATTGACTTTTGTATTCCTTTTCTTTCTCATTGTCTTTTGCTCTCTCACTCTCCCTCTGCTTTTCACTCACCTTATGTTTTGCAAAAGACTGTTGTAGCTGCAACTGATCCTCATACACTTGTTTAGGTGTTAATGGTTTGAGATTAAAGCTTTTCCTTTGGTGAACAAGCATATACTTGTTAGAAAAGCCATCATGAACAACCTTCCTATCAAATTGCCATGGCCTCCCCAGCAACACATGACATGCTTGCATTGGCACTACATCACATAACACCTCATCCTCATACCTATCAATGCGAAAACCAATTAAGGCTTGCTTACTCACCTTAGTCTCACCACTATCATTCAACCACTGCAATTTATATGGACTAGGGTGTCTAACAGTTTTGAGCCTCAGCCTCTCAACAATAAAATTGCTCACTACATTGGCGCAACTTCCTCCATCAATGATCAAACTACAAATATGATCTCCTAGATAACATCTAGTATGAAATATATTCTCCGTTTGCACCTCCTCTTCTTCCTTCACCTACACATTCAAAGCTCGCTTCACTACTGCCACTAACCTCCCTATTGCAGGCTCCTCATCATCACTAGCATCCTCTAATGGAGGCATATCATCATCTTCACTATCCCCCTCAGTCTCATACTCTCCATCATCACGCAAAATCATAACACGCCTATTTGGATATTAACTAGCAATATGGCCTCTACCTTGGCATTTAAAACATCTAATGTCACGATTTCTAGAAGTAGAAGAATCAGGGTTACCTTGGCTACCCGGAGTAGAACCTGCTTGCCTCAGCTCCCCTTTTGGTTTAGTGGGTAAAGGCTTTTCTTCCTTCTTCCATTGGTTAGTCTTCCAAGTGGATGAACCATTACCCTGTTGAAACCGTACATTACTACTACCTTTCCTCTTGTGTTGGTTCTCAACCTTTATAGCCATGTAAACCATATCCTCTAATTCTACATAATGCTGCAATTCCACAACATTTTGGATTTCTCTATTCAACCCAACAAGAAACCCAGCCATGGTAGCCTCTCTATCCTCCTCTACATTCGCCCTGATCATAGTAACTTCCATCTCCTTGAAATACTCATCCACACTTCGGCTTCCCTGCTTCAGAGTTTGCAACTTGTTGTGTAATTCACGATAGTAATACGCAGGCACAAACCGCTTCTTCATCACCCTTTTCATCTCTTCCCAAGACTCAATAGGTGGCTCGCCATTCCTTCTTCTATTCAACATTAATTGATCCCACCACACTATAGCATAATCCGAAAACTCAATGGCAGCAAGTTTCACTTTCTTTCTCCCACTATAGTTATGACAATCAAACACCATCTCCACCTTTTTCTCCCACTTTAAGTATGCCTCGGGATCATTCTTCCCTTGGAAAGGAGGAATCTTCATCTTTATGCTACTCAAGTGATCATCCTCTCTATTCCTATCTCCTCTATCTTCCCAATCCTTAGTTCCTCTATTCCGACCACTATAACCTCTATAACTCCCGACAGAAGGCTCATCAAAGTCATCATCTGACATTTCATCTCCACCCCTTTGTACTCTCCTAGAACGACTCTCCCTGTTACGCCCTTGGAAGACGTTTGTAGATTGTTCTAGTCTTTGCTCTACCGTCTCATGAATTTGTTCCATTCCCTCCTGAAACATTCTCTTCATTTCTCCCCTCAACGCCTCAATCACTAACCTAGCATCAAACCTTCCCCTCTCACCTTTAAGAGAATGTTGCCTCGACATAGTTCCTGTAGAAAAGATTAGTACTAACACAAATATATATATGATTAAACCTCACGATACACTCCCTTACGTGTTTCGCTCAAATGATGATATCATACAGTCACTCGTGTATTCTCACAAATAATGATGATATCAACTCACCAATTCCTCTTCTCAGTTCTCTTGGAACTAACCCAAACTACACCAATTCCCTTCCGTAGAATTCAAAACAACTCTAGGGTTCGTAAATTTTTTCCTCTTTTTTTTTTATCCGATTTTTTTTTTTTTTTTTGTCTTTGTTGTTGCTCTTGATCACGTTTCTCTTTTACTTTTTTTTTTTGGTGTCATGATTCTTCCTTTTTTTTTGTAACAATCGACTAGTAGATACTACACTATCAATAGACAATCAATACTACGAAATTGAATGCTAACAATGGATATGAATGATTGGAGTTAGGGTTTTGATGTTACCTTCCTCAAACCGAACTGATGTTTTGACAAACCTAAGCTCTGATACCAATCTGATACGTACCACGCTAACCTGTGACGAAACCCAATACCAATACGTTCGGAATTCGTTACCTAAGACGCCCAAACATCCCCAAGTGGAAATCGCGATCCATTGTCTATAAGCGAGACAAGAACCTTGGTATAATATGAAGACGCCACAATCGAGATGAAAGACCGATTGATAAGTCGGGATGAACACTACGGAAATTAATCCGATAAGTTCGAGTTAGTTCTTGAAGAACCAAGAGAGGAGCCTCTCAAAAGTGTTTTCAATGTTCTAAGATGTATGTTATCTCTATTCTAAACCCTAGGAGCTTTATACTAAGGTTACAATTCGTAAAAATACAAGTCCAAAACGACGTCACTTCAATAAGTACGTAAAATAACAAAGCAACACAAAAGGCCAGCGTCGGGGAGATACACGGCCGTGTACATAGCCGTGTACTTTGGCCGTATACTTTTCTGTGCAAATTTTAGCAACATACACGACTGTGTACTTTTGGTCGTGTATCTTTCTGTGGATTTTCTTGACTCCATACACGGTTATGCCTTTAGCCGTGTATATGACCGTGTATGATTCTGTATAACTTTGAGATTCCTACACGGCCGTGCCTTGTAAATACACACCCTCTTCACCCCGTATCCGGTATGACTTGTACAAGAGCAAGGGTCTTCCCATGGTTGTTCCAATCTGTTCCAACTTCATGATTGCTCAAATCCTTTCCGGCTTCATGGACATCCTTTATCAACCCATTAAGTGCTTCCTTGAGTCGTTTCGCTCGATTTCTTATGATCGGTCCAGGCGGCACTTCAAGAGGATCTAGATTCCTTCTTCCGGCTTGACTCTCATTATGGATCTCATCAGAAAGATTGCCTATCTTTAGAATAATACATAATAAACATTCCCTTTAAATCATTATAGTGGAAACATTCATGAACTTAAATACTACAACAACATTTGAAGAAAACATACATCCTCAATATATCAGCCATATTCAATTTCCTCATTTAAATGTAGTGGAAGCTTTTAACAATTTAAATGCTACAACAGTCTTCAATCCATTAAACAATTTCAACTATTTTCCATCCTTCTATTCATTTGTCTACTACTCATCATAGTAGACATATTTTATGTTCTCCTTGATATTTTGGTCCGTATCCACAATGGTCTCACTAAACCCTACTAATGAGGATCAACTAGCATCTAAGAGGACGAAACTAAAATCCCAAGATCCATTACAAGGTATTAGAGGCCCAATGACCCGAGCTAAAGCTAGGAGGATGAACGATGCATTACAAGGATTAGTCATGGGCCTACAAGCTAAGGAATCAAATTACACTAAAGGAGAACCAATGCCTATCAATTTAATTCACATTTCTATGGAAGGATGCAAGAATTTGGATGGTGGGAAAATTTTTGGCACTATCGACTTTTTCAGAACCCGATTTGGATGATGATTCAAATCGCTCATATTTACCTTATGTCTTTTATTCTAATAAATATTTGAGAATAATCTTACAGGTACAATAATAATTCTCCATGGGATGCCCATATGTCCTACAACAGTTGTTGGATACAGAGTGTTTTCAGGATGACAATTAAAGACCCGCTACGATTGTTTTCCATTCCGAGGCCTTAGCTCATGAAGACTTATATTATTTTGTACTTTGTATTTGTTTTATGAACTATTTTTGGTTGTGGGACACTTTTATTTCCTTGTAATTTTCATTTAGGATTAGCCACCTTAAAAGTGGCAAACTTGTAATTTTGACCACTTTCTAACCCTAGGAGTAGCAAGTATAAATACTTGCTTAAGAGAGGGTTTGAGGAGGCCATATTTTGCAGAATTGAGATACACTTTCACGTGTGGAATTAGGGTTCATTCCTTAGTTCAAAACTCTTATCAATTTCAACCGAAGAATTGGAATTGTGGCGAGTGCGACAAAGGGGAATTGTGAGTCATATCGATTCCATCTTTGTTATATGTTCATTTCTTCTCTAGTGAGTCATATCTAGGGTAGATTTGAATCTTTCTTGGACATATTTGTGGTTATATTTCTTAGATAATCAATCTTGTAAGATTGATTGTTCCTTGAGCACTTGAATTACATATATCATTGTAGTGATTGGCGTGAATTTAGGATTGAAGGGGGGAAGTGGATTTCACGATTTTATTGCTTTCTTTGATCTGGTTTCCACGTGATTTTCAATCCTTATTGTGGTTACTTGGTGAATTTTACTAATAGAGATTATAATTACATCATTTGATTAACATTTTCCATCTAAATCTCCAAGGTGTTCACGTGAATTGTCTCCTAGTGGACCAGTTTGTGATTGACTTGAGACTTGTTTTTCTCGAGTCAATTGATTGTGTTTCAAAGTGGTTTTGAGCACATCATCTTTTGGTATTAGAGCACAAGTTGAGAGAAGGGATTGATTGTTGTTTGATTTCGTGATATTCATCTTTAATTAGGGTTGATCAATTTTGAACCACAATTGTGTTGTTGTAATTTGTGAGTTGCGAAATTACCTTGATTGGAATTTAATTTGCTGTTTGTTGGAGTTGGATTGGGAAGGTTGTTGTATCTTCTTGTGATTAATAATTTTCGTGGAAGGGAAGAAGCATAGAAGTGTTGTTTAATTCAATAGTTTTTGAACTTGAAAACTCACCATTTTCTTACCGTGACTAGTTGTGACGTGAAGGAGGTTGTGAGGGTTGTTGTTGTGATTTCCATTGTGTAATTTTGAATTGGAGAAGTGTATTTTATAGATTTGCATTGAGTTGAGTAGTAAGGAATCTATTTGAATTCAAACACATTCCATTAAGTTGTAGGAGTTAATGAGTGCCATTTGAATTTGAAGTTCATTACTTACCAATTGAGGAAGGCTTGCAATTAGTGAAGTGGTTTGAAATTCAAATTGGAGTTGCTGCCTATTGTGGATTTTCGGATTACATTTGTGGAAAGTGGCATATTTATTTTGTTGTCATCCTTGTCGTGGAAAGTGGAAGCATACTTGTTATTATTGCCACTTGTGTTGTCGCCGTGGAAGTGAAGCATATTTATTGTTGTTGTCACTTATGTGTTGCCGTGGGAGTAACTTGTGGAAATTAAAAATTTGTTACACCGTGTTATATTAACGTGTTGCGGAGAAGAGTACTACATGTGAGTTGTAATAAACATACTTGCGAAGTAAGTGGATTTGTTTGTTTTCTTTTTTTTGTAGTTGCTATTGTGTGGTGTTAAGGGAAGTGTAGTTGTGGGATGAGTGTCCTTGCTTCAAATTGTTTTTGAGGATCAGTACATGGGGTCTACAACTATGTCGAATGACAGCATGAATGGGGGAATTGGTGATAAAGCCAATAGTCAGGTTGGTGGAGGATAGGGTCGTAATGTGGTAGGTAGGAGAACTTTGGAAGAGCAACTTAGGATCCTACTACCATAGTTGCTACACTGGCAACTAGAATTGACAGAATGACATTACCACAACCACCAGTGGTAAACCAGCCGGCACCACCTCGAGTAGCTCCACAGAATCCTCATCAAGATAGAGTAATAGGAGATGGGAATTTGAATAGAAGAATGGGTGAGGAGCATCTTCCATACAGGGAAGAAAGGGATGATAATTTTGGGGCAAACCCAAATCAAAATAGGGATTTCAAGCCACCTCGAGGCTTGGAATATGTGAAACTACAGATGCCATCTTATGATGGCAAGGGATCAGTAGATGAATATTTAGATTGGGAGGACAAGGTCGAAGGTCTCTTTGAATGTTATGAGATTGATGACAGTACTAGGGTCCGATTGGCTGCTATCTAGTTTGTAGGGTACGCTGCACTTTGGTGGAAGAATCTGATTATCAGCAGGCGTCGGGATGGAGAGGCTGAGGTTCAGACCTGGAGGGATATGAAAAGATTACTGAGAAAAAGGTTCATTCTTGAGCACTACAAATAGGAACTGTTTATGCGACTGCAAACATTGAGGTAGGGAGGCAAAATAGTTGATCATTATGTGCAAGAGTTTGAGACCCTTATGATTAGGCGTAGGTCCGTTGAGCCTCCAGAACAAATTGTAGCACGTTTTGTCTTAGGTCTAAAATATGAAATAGCATGTGTTGTTGAACTGCAGCGCTATAGTACACTTAATGAGGCTAATTAGTTAGCCTTAAAAGTAGAGAGACAAAGGAGGTCCAACTTCTTTAGGGCTCCGAGCAGTAGGCCCAGTACTATTACTAGACCCGTATCAGCTAACAGTCGATCAGGGAGAACAAAGGCGGTAGGTGAGGCAGTGAAGGCAGTGGACAATACTACCCCATCTATTGTGAGAGAAAATTACCCACTGGGAAGGGTGATACGATTCCAAGGACGAAAATACGAGCACTAACAAAAGGAGGACATAGGCGTCGGGACGACCTAAGGCAAAGTCCAGCCAACCTTAAGCCGGCCTTGAATAAAGGCCGGCCGAATCCACTTCAAGGCCACTGGCCTTGGAGCCGGCCTAAAATGTAGGCGGCTGGCTTTTATTGCCGGCTTAAGAGAAGGCTGCCGGCTTGTGTTGCCGGCCTAAGTGAAGGCCGCCGGCCTTTGGCCGGCCTTGAATGTTTCCGCACCAAATTTTTAGGATGTTATAAATAGGGACCTTAGGTTTTTTTTTTCGTGGAGGAGATTATCATTTTTCTTGTTTTTTGGTAAACACCGAGACACTTGAGTGTGTGATTCTTCTTTTGGAGATTTGAGAATATTGATAATCGAATTTCGATATATTCGTAATGTTATTATCAAATTCTTGGTTCATATAGAATTTGTGGTGAGCATCGTTATTGAATTCTTGGAATTCTTTAACCATAGTGATTGATTTGTAGAACGTGGGCTTTATCATTCTATATTTTGATTGCGGAATAGTTTAATTTTTTCAATCTTGGCATCTATAGATTGATAATTTTATCTATATCTTGAATTTTATGCGTTAGTGCTAAACTTCAGAAAACCCTAAAAATTGGAATTATTTTATTGTTGTTGACGATTCGGTTGTGTGTGAAGGAATTCATATCGGAATCCGCATCATTTGGTATCAGAGCGAAGGTTGGATTTGTAAGGGTTCAGAACGAAGGATTCGATCAGATCAAGGGTTAAATTGGTAAAGGTGTTGATTCTCAATTCAATTGTAGTTTTAATTCAATACTGCTATTGGTTGGGAAATTTGGAAATTTGTTTTGTCAATTGTATTGCTGTGAATTGGTGATTGGGCTGTAGTTGAGAATTGGGGGTTTTTTTGCTGAATTCAGTTATTGGGTGTTGAATTACTGTGAAATTGGTGTTTTGGGACTATTGTTGGGAGTTGGGTTGTTGGTGAATTTCTATTGCTGATTATTGAAGGGTAAAGATGTCGTTGCAAGGAAGTGTTCAAAACAACAACAACAGGAATGATACTGATAATGGGGGTGAGGTTGTGACTAGGGCTGAGTTCAATCAAATCCAAGAAAATCTTAGAATGATTATGGAGAGATTGGAGGTTAGGGATAGAAGAAGCTATAGTGGTGTTGGAAATTGGAGAAGACACTCTAGTAGTGAATCTGATGTTAGTAGTGGAAGGAATAGGAGAGGAAACAATGTTAACAGGCGTAAGGGGATTGAAAACATCAAGTTGAAAATTCCACCTTTCACTGGTAGTAGTAAACTAGAGGAATTTCTAGATTGGGTGCCACGGGTTGAGAAGGTGTTCGACTGTTATGAGTGGGATGAGCGCATGAAGGTGAAGATGGCATCTCTAGCATTCTCTGAATATTCTAGTTTGTGGTGGGACAAATTGCAAGCTGAGAGACGTAGGGCTGATGAGGAGAAAGTGCGTTCATGGGCCTTGATGAAAAGGTTGATAAGACGCAGATTTGTGCTAGACTAGTATAAACAGGAGATGCTGATGGAGTTGCAATCCTTGAGGTAGGGAAAGAAGAGTGTAGAAGAGTATGTGAAGGAGTTTGAGACATTAGTGGCAAGATGTGATATTAGGGAAACATCAGATGAATCCATAGCTCGTTTCATCAATGGGTTGAAGATGGATATTGCTAGTGTAATGGAACTCTAGCATTAGCAGACTCTTGAGGATGTGATTAAAGTAGCTAGTCGGGTAAAGCGGCATCAGCACAGACGGGATCAAAGATGGCGGGATCAGAAATCATATCAACATCATAAATCTGATGATGGTGAGAGGGAGAAGGAAAGGAAGGAAAAGGAAAAAGAAATTGTTAGTGAGGTTGTTGACCAAACACAACAAAAGAGGAGCAGGGATATCAAATGTTTCAAGTGTTTAGGACTTGGCCATATTGCTTCTCAATGTCCTAATAAAAGGGTTATGGTCATTAAGGGGAACAAAGTTGAGAGTGAGGATGAAGAACAGGAGAGTACTGAGGCAGAAGAGGAAGATGAAGACATTATAGCAAGTCCAGTACAGGGAGATATGCTAATGGTTCAGCAGGATGAAACTGTTCCTAATCAGAGGGCTAATTTATTTCATATCCAGGGCATGGTGCGGGAAAGACTTGTTTGATTGTGGTTGATACAGGCAGTTACACTAATGTTGCTTCAGCAAACTGGGTTACTAAATTGGGTTTGCAGGTGGAGCAGCATCCAAGACCTTATGCACTTCATTAGTTGAGTTCACAGGGAGCTGTTCATGTACGCAAACAGGTTCGTGTCCCATTGCTTATTGGTGATTATACTGACGAAATTGTTTGTGATGTAGCTCCTATGGAAGCTATACATTTGATCCTTGGAAGACCTTAGCAGTATGACCTTAGAGCCAAGCATGATGGATACACCAATGAGTATACCATTCAGCAACAAGACAAGACATATAAGCTTCTTCCTATGAGTCCAACTGAAGTACAACACACAAGACTAATTTGCCTCAAGAAGCCTAAGGGAAAGAGGCGTCTGTTTATGTGGCCTAGTAGGATGGACGATACAGATTCGAGGTCGAATCAACTTCAACATGGAGGGAATGATACGATTCTAAGGATGAAAATACGAGCACTAACAAAAGGAGGACATAGGCGTCGGGAGGACCTAAGGCAAAGTCCGGCCAGCCTTAAGCCGGCCTTGAATAAAGGCCAGTCGAATCCACTTCAAGGCCGGCGGCCTTAGAGCCGGCCTAAAATGTAGGCCACCGGCTTTTATTACCGGCCTAAGAGAAAGCCACTGGCTTATGTTGCCGGCCTAAGTGAAGGCCGCCGGCCTTTGGGCGGCCTTGAATGTTTCCGCACCAAATTTTTAGGATGTTATAAATAGGGACCTTAGGTTTTTTTTTCGTGGAGGAGATTATCATTTTTCTTATTTTTTGGTAAACACTGAGACACTTGAGTGTGTGATTCTTCTTTTGGAGATTTGAGAATCGAATTTCGATATATTCATAATGTTCTTATCAAATTCTTGGTTCATATAGAATTTGTCGCAAGCATCATTATTGAATTCTTGGAATTCTTTAACCATAGTGATTGATTTGTAGAACATGGGCTTTATCGTTCTATGTTTTGATTGCGGAATAGTTTAATTTTGTCAATCTTGGCATCTATAGATTGATAATTTTATCCATATCTTGAATTTTATGCGTTAGTGCTAAACTTCATAAAACCCTAAAAATTGGAATTATTTGATTGTTGTTTACGATTTGGTTGTGTGTGAAGGAATTCGTATCGGAATCCACGTCAAAGGGTAAAGAGGTAATGGCTCCAAATACGAGGCAGACTATTCCTGGATCTACTAGTGGGAAGGCGTGCCAGATAAAATGCTTTAAATGCATGAGATTTGGGCATATAGCAGCACAATTGATAGAGCCATTTTATACTCAATCTTTATAGTATAAATTGTGTTAAATTATTATTGATTTTATAGAAATCATAAGGAAATGGTACTTTAATTCTATCATCGTGATAAATCAGGTTAAATGGAGTCAAGGATGCTAATTCAAGTATTTTAGAGAAGTCATCTACAACTTGGATTAAGACAAGGAATTACACCACCGGAGGAAGCACAGTTTGAGGCACGACCAAGGTTCAAACCGTGTTACACACTGGACAAGAAGGCGGAAATGTGGACTTTGAACAGAGAGAGACACGTCTTAGGGCACGACCGTGGTGGAAGCCGTGGGAGCAACCGTGCTTGGAGCCGTGGTGGAAGCTAGACGTGCTAAGGAGAAGAAATTGTAGAACATCAACCAGAGGATGGCACGGCTTGAAATCTGGCCGCGGGTGTAACCGTGGTACACACTGGGCACGAATGAAGACTTATTGATTATGCACAAAATAAGGCACGGTTGGAAATCTAGCCGTGGGTGGAGTCGTGGTACACACTGGGCATGGAAGATGATACATGAAATATGCACAGAGGATGGCACGGCTTGACCCACGACCGTGTGTTAGGGCGTGCCAGGCGGATGAACATTTACTTCTCGAAATCTACTTGAAAAAGGAAAGATATTTTCGTATCCTGCTAGCAAAAGATCACATGCCATCTCCCTAACAATATAAATAGAACCAACCCTAGAGGGTGAGGACAACTTTTAATCTTTAACTTTTGAATCTTTGAATCTGGAATCACCTTGGAGACAAGAAGGAAAGGAGGAGGCAGAGTAGGCAGCTGGAAACAGAGGCTTGTTATGTTTTTATTTTTAATTTTCGTTTTATTGTTGAACATGAGTAGCTAAGCTACTTTTCTAGCCAAAGGGTCATAGATGTTTAATTCTCCACGAATTGTGAGGTCTAATTGACTTGTATTTATTCTATTCATTGCTTTCGGGTATTCATATATCTTCTGATCGTTTTGTCATTATTATCTTTGTTGATTGGTATGAATAGAGCTCTTCTACTCAATTAGCAAGTTAATATATTGTCAACTAGCACGTCAAATCTGTAATTGTTTGATTGTTCTAGTCCTAGTGACGCAATAACATGTTTGGTTATAAAAGAGATGATCGAATTCATGTTATGGAGGTGTGTGATCATGTTTAAATAGGTTATCTTATAATCTACTGGCATGAATTGGTAGTCTCTTTAGATTTTAATGCTATTGGTAGATTAAATCCTAAGCGCTTGTCTAGGATTGTCTAATCGATAAGAGAAAAAATCAAAGAGCTTCTCTTGATTATCGAGGAAGTACGGAGAGATAGGTTGTTAGAGCTTGTTAATAACCATAACCAGTTTATCTAGGAATAAGAATAGAAAACATTTGCATCGATGATCAATTCCTAGAATTAAACTATCCTGATTCCTTTAGCTAGGCTTTTATCAATATCCAATTTTCTTATCCTGTTTTAACTTTATTTGGTTCACAAACAAAACCCCCCTTCGTTTTCTTTTCCTCGTTATATCCTTTGAATAGAAATAAATTTAACCAATCTCTGTGGATTCGACCCTACTCACCACTATATGCAAATCATATAATTGTCTAGGAGTAGGTTTTATTTTTATTGGAATCGACACCCATCAACAATGTCCAAATAAGAGGGTGATGACTGTTATGGAAGACATTGGGGAGGATATTGAGGATGATCATGATCAGATTGAACCTATAGATCTACCAACAGCACTATAGGAATATTATGATGATCGGATTGTAGACGCGCCTGAGGAGCATACAGGAGGAAAATATCTATCCCTTAATGTGTTACGCAGGGCTTTATCTATATCTCCTGATAATAGTGATATTCAGAGGGAAAACATATTTCACACCTCTTGCAGAATCAGAGGTAACATTTGTGTACTCATCATCGATAGTGGTAGTTGCACGAATGTTATATCTGTTGCGCTGGTAGACAAATTACAACTATCCACTATCCCACATCCTAGTCCTTATCATTTGCATTGGTTGGATAATAGAGGTAGTATGCATGTTACCCTTAGGGCAAAGGTTCCTATGAATATCAGGCAGAATTATCATGATGAGATCCTGTGTGATGTAGTCCCTATGCATGCATTACATTTACTATTGGGTCGGCCTTGGTTGTATGATCGACGGGTGTTACATGATGGGTTCAAAAATACCTATATGTTCAGCATGGGCGAGTCACGCATAGTTCTATTACCGATGACCCCATCTGAGGTCCAGGGGTTTCAGGAACAGATCAGAAATCCATCCACTACCATTGTTAGCCGGAAGAGCAGGACAACAGAGATATTAGCGTTCAGTTCCACAACTGATCATCTAGATTTGAGGGCAAATCTTTCAGAAGCCCGAGGAGATAATGGGAAAATTTTTGGCATTGTCAACTTTTTCAAAACCTGATTTGGATGATGATCCAAATCACTCATATTTACCTTATGTCTTTTATTCTAATAAATATTCGAGAATAATCTTACAGGTACAATGATAATTCACCATGGGATGCCCATATGTCCTACAACAGTTATTGGACACAGAGTATTTTTAGGATGACAATCAAGGACCCGCTGTGATTGTTTTCCATTCTGAGGCATTGGCTCATGAAGACTTATATTATTTTGTACCCTGTATTTGTTTTATGAACTATTTTTGGTTGTATTTGATTGTGAGACACTTTTATTTCCTTGTAATTTTCATTTAGGACTAGCTACCTTGAAAGTGGTAAACTTATAATTTTGACCACTTTCTAACCCTAGGAGTAGCAAGTGCAAATACTTGCTTATGAGAGGGTTTGAGGAGGCCATGTTTTTTAGAATTGAGATACACTTTTACGTGTGGAATTAGGGTTCATTCCTTAATTCAAAACTCTTATTAATTTCAACCCAAGAATTGGAATTGTGGCGAGTGCAACAAAGGGAATTGTGAGTCATATCAATTCCATCTTTGTTGTATGTTCATTTCTTCTCTAGTGAGTCATATCAAAGGTAGATTTGAATCTTTCTTGGACATATTTGTGGTTATATTTCATGGATAATTAATCTTGTAAGATTGATTGTTCCTTGAGCACTTGAATTACATATATCATTTTAGTGATTGGCATTAATTTGGGATTGAAAGGGGGAAGTGGATTTCACGGTTTTATTTCTTTCTTTGATATGATTTCCACATGATTTTTAATCCTTATTGTGGTTACTTGGTAAATGTTACAAATAGAGATTATAATTACATCATTTGATCAACATTTTCCATCTAAATCTCCAAGGTGTTCACGTAAATTGTCTCCTAGTGGACCGGTTTGTGATTGACTTGAGACTTGTTTTTCTTGGGTCAATTGATTGTGTTTCAAAGTGGTTTTGAGCACATCATTGGAAGTCTTAGAATAGATACATTTTATTGAACAAAAAGGGGAACAAAAAATTTTGGTTTTGGTTATTTGTTATGTTTTATTATATTTCTTTGGTTTGTACTTTAGTATAATTAGTTATAAGTTATGATCAATAGCAAGATAAGACTATAATCCTTCTATTCCATTGGATTTTATAGTAGGACCAGCAACAAAGGAAGAGAGTCTTAGTGGAGTTGACCAAGCCAGGCAAATTCAGCACATTCATGATAAAACAGTTGAATGCCTTCAGAAAACCCAGGAACAGTAGAGAATCCAGGGAAACAGACATAGAAGAACTCATCTTTATAATCTAGGTGACTTAGTCTTGATTAATCTTAGCGGGGATAGGTTTCCACATAAGAAGTCACAAAAGTTATCTCCTAGATCAAACAGACCGTTCAGAGTTTTAAAGCACATAAAAAACAACGCCCATTAAATAGAGTTACTAGGAGAGTATGGAATATCAGTGACCTTTAATGTTATAGATCTATCACCGTACTTACCAGACGATAGGCATGAAAACCTATTAGATTTGAGGGAAAATCTTCTAAAAGCCCGAGGATATGATAGGAATCAGAATCCAATAGGACCTATCATCAAGGCTCGATCTAAGGGTCTACAAAACTTGGTTTTGAAAATCATACATGAGAAACCTAATCCTGAGTAAGCTAACTTAATTTCTTCATTCCTACCTTTTAATTGTTATGCATTCTAACTGGTTCACTTATCGGTCCTATAGGGTGCCAAATCACCTATACTTTTAAGTGAGTCGAGATCCTCATCAGGGCTCAATTCGAAAGTACCTTGAAGACCGGCGTCTTAAAGACCAATTTCTTTTATATATTTGTTATTTACGTAGACTATTTTATGTTGTAATTTCTTTTGGGATACTTTCATTTTATTTGTAATTCTCATTTAGGACTAACCAACCTAAAAGTGGTATAGTTGTAATTTTGTGTACTTTCTAACCCTAAAGGGAGCAAATATAAATACTTGAGAGAGCTAAGGGTTTCTTAGTTAAATTTCCTCTTATCAATTTCAATCCCAAGAGTTGAGATTGTCGCGAGTGCAACAACTGAAATTGTAAGTCATATCAATTTCAAATTGTTGTGTTTTCTTTTCTTCTTTGGTGTGTAATATCTATGGTTGAATTGGAACATTTCTGATGTGCTGAAAACCAGTTTGAAGCACAATCAAATGACTCAAGAAAAACAAGTCTCAAAACAATCACAAACCGGTTCAATGTAGATGAACAATTCACATGAAACCCTTTGAGATTTGATGGAAAAATGATGATCAAATGATGTAATTGCAATCCCTTTTTGTATTATTCACCAAGTGACAAAAAAAAAAGAGATGAAATTCACGAGAAGTCAGATCAATAGGAAGCAACACAAACCGTGAATTCCACTCCCCCCTTCAATTCCAAATTCATGCTAATGCACTAAAATGATATTGAGTTCAATAACTAAAAGAACAATCAATCTTACAAGATTATTGTCCACAAAATACAATCACAAATATGTCCAAGAAAGATTTAAATATACCTTAGATATGACTCACTAGAGAAGAAATGAGCATACAACAAAGATGAATCGATATGACTCACAATTCGCCTTTGTCAGACTCGCCACAATTCCAATTCTTGAGCTGAAATTGATAAGAGATTTTTGGAATTAGGAAACCCTAAGCCCTCTCACGTTAAATTGAAGTGTATAATTTGCAAAATGGCCTCCTTAAACCCTCTCTTAAGCAAGTATTTATACTTGCTACTCCTAAGGTTTGAAAGTGGTTAAAATTACAAGTTTGCCACTTTTAAGGTGGCTAGTCCTAAATGAAAATTACAAGGAAATAAAAGTGTCCCAAAACCAAATACAACCAAAAATAGTTCATAAAACAATTACAAGGTACAAAATAACATAAGTCTTTATGAACCAATGATTTGGAATAAAAAAACAATCGCAGCGGGTCTTTGATTGTCACCTTGAAAATGTTCTGTGTCCATCAGCTATTGTAGGACATATTGGCATCTCATGGAGAATTATCATTGTACCTATAAGATTATTCTCAAATATTTATTAGAATAAAAGACATAAAGTAAAATATGAGCGATTTGGATCATCATCTAAATTGAGTTCTGAAAGTGTCGAAGGTACCGAAAATTTTCCCATCATCACCTCGGGCTTCTGAAAGGTTTGCCCTCAAATCTTGAGTGTCTTTTCCTGGACTGAAACCCGATGTTTGGAACGGCTTATTGGCTGAAAATCTGGAAGAACTATATATGCTTCTGACTAATTTCTGGAAAGAACGAACCTTGGACAGAGATAAAGGAGTCAATAAAATCTGAATACCATCCTTTTGAAACATGTAAGTGTTCCTAAACCCATCATGTAACACCTTTCTATCAAATAGCCATGGTCGACCTAGTAATAAATGAAAGGCATACATAGGTAGCACATCATAGAGAATCACATCACTATATTGATCTCCTATACTGATTGGTACCATTGCTCATTGTGTAACATGCAAACTACCTCGGTTGTCCAACCAATGCACTTTATATGGGTTAAGATGAGAGTTGGTGGTTAATTGTAAGTTCTCTACCAATGTAGTAGATATGACATTAGTACAACTACCACTATCAATGAAAAGCATACATAGGTTACCTCGAATCTGACAAGATATGTGGAATAGATTTTCCCTCTGTATGTCCCTAGTATATAGAGAAATAGTTATATCCCGGTGTAACACATTAATGGGTAAGTATTTTCCTCCCTTTTTATCCCTATGTATTTCTGCATGTTCATCATCATAATACTCTTGTAAGGCTAAGGATAAATCTATAGGCTCGACAGTCTCTTCCTCATTACCCTCTATGACGGTCATCACCCTTTTATTGGGACACTACGTAGCTATATGTCCAAATCCCATGCATTTGAAACATTTAATCTGGCACATCTTCCCACAGGTTGACCCTTGTACCATCTGCCCTAAATTAGATCCAACTAACTCTTTGCCTTTCCCAGAAACATTGTTCTCCTTTTCTATGGTAGGGATAATTTTGTCTACAACCCTAAAATGTTCACCTACTCCCTTTGACCCATCCAATTGTCCAACAACCCCCATGGGCTTTGAATGAGTGCTAGGCCTACACCTAGTAACCTGGAATGAATAGGATTGCCTCTGTCTTTCCACCTTCAAGGCTGATTATATAGCCTCATCAAGTTTACTATATTTCTGAAGCTCAACTACACAAGCTATCTCATACTTTAACTTAGATACAAAATGTGCTAGGGTTTGTTCAAGAGGTTCAACTGATCCACATCTGATCACTAGTGTCTCAAACTCCTGTACATAGTCATCCACTGTTTTACCCCCCCTTGTCTCAGTGTCTGGAGACGCATAAATAACTCATGCCTGTAGTGTTCCAGTACAAACCTCTTCCTCAAAACTCGTTTCATGTCTCTCCAAGTGTGTATTTCAGTCTCTCCATCCCTTCGCCTACTAATCAGCATATTTTTCCACCACAAAGCGGCATACCCTGTGAACTCTACAGTTGCGAGACGTACCTGGGAGTCATCATCAATCTCATAACACTCGAAAAGACCCTCAACTTGGTCTTCCTAGTTTAGGTAATCATCGGTAGAACCCCTACCATCAAATGAAGGCATCTGTAGCTTCATATACTCTAGTCCTCGAGGTGGTCTAAATTCCCTGTCTGGGTATGGATTAACCTCAAAATTATCATCTCTATCTACCCTAAGAGCATGATAATCTCCTTCTACTCTTCTCCTCAAATTTCCTCTAACTGCCCCTTCTCTTTGGACATTCTGAGGAGCTACTCTAGGTGGTGTCTGAAGGTTTACCACAGGTGGTGGTGGTAATGTCATCCTATCAATTCCTGTTGCCAATGTAGCAAAAATTGTGGTAAGGTCTTGAAGTTACTCATCTAGAGTTCTTCCACTTGTATTTTGACGACCTGGTCTGCTACCTACTTGACTATTGGCTTCATTGCCAATGCCCCCATTGACACTATCATTTGACATGTTTGTGGATGCGATTTATTTGAAGTATAAATGTAATCTCAAATAACTGTAGCACACTCCCTTCACTTCACCACGTCACAATAACACGTTTGGATAACAACACACACACTTGTACACCCACGGTGCAACAAGTCACCAATGCAACAAATACTTCTTATCACTTTAAGTATAGTAGAATAATTGAAGTATAAATAAATACTTCCAAGTAGTTAAGATATTGAATTCAACTAAGCAAGTGTTTAAGTAATAATACTCAATAACTTTCAAACTTAAATGCTTATATTTGAATTTCAAACTTCACTACTTAACTTCCTTAATTAGCTACGGTTCACACTTACACTTTATCTTAATGTGCGGCACCTTACTCCACACAACTCCACAAATTCACACCACCACTCACACCACTACATGCACATAACACTTCACGGTGCTACAATGTTTTTTTTTTTTTTTAATTTCCAAAAGTCACTCCTTCACAAGCAACTCCCACAGCAACAACACAAATACTACACTCCACTTCCACGGCAACAATAAGAAATGGCAACAACAACAAATACTTCCACTTCTACGGCAAGGATATCAACACAACAAATATACCACTTTCCACAAATGTAATCCTAAATTAACAATAGGTAGCAACTCCAATTTGAATTTCAAACCACTTCACTAATTGCAAGCCTTCCTCAATTGGTAAGTAATGAATTTTAAATTCAAATAACACTCATTAACTCCCACAACTTAATGGAATGTGTTTGAATTCAAATAGATTCCTTACTGCTCAACTCAATGCAAATCTGTAAATTGCACTTCTCCAATTCATAATTACACAATGGAATCACAACAACAAACCTCACAACCTCCTTCACGCTACAAGCTAGTCACGACAAGAGAATGGTAAGTTTTGAAGTTCAAAAATTGTTGAATTAAACAACACTTCTATGCTTCTTTCCTTCCATGAAATAATTAATCACAAGAAGATACAACATCCTCCCAATCCAACTCTAACAAGCAGCAAATCAAAATTCCAATCAAGGTAATTTTCGCAATTCATAAACTATAACAACACAATTGCGATTCAAAATTGATCAACCTTAATTGAAGATGAATATCACGAAATCAAACAACAATCAATCCCTTCTCTCAACAAGTGATCTGATACCAAAAGATGATGTGCTCAAACTACTTTGAAGCACAATCAAATGACTCAAGAAAAACAAGTCTTAAATCAATCACAAACTAGTTCAATGTGGATGAACAATTCACATGAAACCCTTTGAGATTTGATGGAAAAATGATGATCAAATGATGTAATTGCAATCCCTTTTTGTATTATTCACCAAGTGACAACAAAAAGAGATGGAATTCACGTGAAGTCAGATCAAAAGGAAGCAACACAAATCGTGAATTTCACTCCCCCCTTCAATTCCAAATTCACGCTAATGCACTAAAATGATATTGAGTTCAATAACTAAAAGAACAATCAATCTTACAAGTTTGTTTTCCACAAAATACAATCACAAATATGTCCAAGAAAGATTCAAATCTACCATAGATACGACTCACTAGAGAAGAAATGATCATATAATAAAGATGAATCGATATGACTCACAATTCACCTTTGTCGCACTTGCCACAATTCTAATTCTTGGGTTGAAATTGATAAGTGATTTTTAGAATTAGGAAACCCTAAGCCCTCTCACGTTAAAGTGAAGTGTATAATCTACAAAATGGCCTCCTCAAACCCTTTCTTAAGCAAGTATTTATACTTGCTACTCCTAGGGTTAGAAAGTGGTCAAAATTACAAGTTTGCTACTTTTAAGGTGGCTAGTCCTAAATAAAAATTACAAGGAAATAAAAGTATCCCAAAACCAAATATAACCAAAAATAGTTCATAAAACAATTATAAGGTACAAAATAACATAAGTCTTCATGAACCAATGACTCAGAATAGAAAACAATCGTAGCGGGTCTTTGATTGTCACCTTGAAAATGTTCTGTATCCATCAGCTGTTGTCGGACATATTGGCATCCTATGGAGAATTATCATTGTACCTATAAGATTATTCTCAAATATTTATTAGAATAAAAGACATAAAGTAAAATATGAGCGATTTGGATCATCATCCAAATCGAGTTCTGAAAGTGTCGAAGGTGCCAAAAATTTTCCCATCAATTTCTTGGTCAGATTTTATTAAGTTTTTATTTAAATTAGTGATCTTGTTTGAGTACTTATCATACTTGTTATTCATCAACAATTGCTTATCATTGTTAATGTGAATTGCATTCTTTATAAAGGGAGATCACGATATTGCCTTTGCTGGTTATTCTTGAATTTACATGATATTTTAGTTTGTTTAGTGTATATTGAGGGATTTGATTCATTGTGGTGGATTAGTTTATTGTTTATTGACTTTAGGTCTCTTTGCACACTTTAGGAATCACACAAATTCCTAACTTGTTGAACTTGAATTGTTTGAGTGCATTTAGGGTTGGTTTTTATTCCATTTGATTGTGCTTAATCCCCTTTTAGGCACATTATAAGCACATAGCTTAAATTTATCGAACATGATTCAATAGACTTCCTAAAAAAAAAATATAAGTCATCTATAAATATTTCAATCAAATTTTCTAACATGTCAAAAAATATAGACATCATACACCTTTGAAAAGTGGAGGGTGTATTATAAAAAACGAAGGGCTTTCTGATAAAAGAAAAGGTGCCATTGGGACAAGTAAAGGTGGTTTTCTCCTAATCCTCAAGTGTTATATGAATTTGATTGTAACCAGAATAACCATCTAAAAAGCAGTAATAGTCATGTTGTACAAGTTTTTCTAGCATCTAACCTATTAAAGGGAGGAGTAAATGACCTTTACGAGTAGCATCATTCAGTTTCCTATGGTCTATAAAAACTCTCCACCCAGCCATAGCACAAGTCGGGATTAAGTCATTATCCTCATTTTTAACCACAGTTATACTACCCTTTTTAAGCACTACTTAAATTAGACTAGCCCATTTACTATCTAAGATGGGATAAATAATATCTGCATCTAACAATTTAAGTACCCCTTTCTTCACTACATCTTTGAGAACTAGGTGAAGTCATCTTTGTGGTTGTACTATGGGTTTGCACTCAGCTTCCAGCAATATCCTATGAATGAAAATCAAAGAACTAATCCCCTTGATATTAGCAATGGTCTACTCGATAGCTTCGTTATGCCCTCTTAGAACACTTAGGAGCTATTACTCTTGATCACCTGTCAAAGAAGAGGAGAAGATTATAGGCAAAGTATCATTTATTCCAAGATAAACATATTTTAAATGACTAGGTAATGGTTTAAGTTTTAGCACTAAGGGTTATGTTAATGATGGTATTGGCTTCTTCTCACTAGTGCCTAACTCCTCATAGTATCAAGCTTTGATTTCTGATGCTTGTGCCATGCATTCTTCCTTAGGTTCATTATCATTGCTCTAATCATCTAAATCCCTAAAAACTGATTCCATTGTATGTAATCCTACTTTCTCTTCAATAGACTCATAGGTAAACTCATCAATAACACCAATAGTGCAACAAAATTTACAATCATCAAATTTCTTTATAGCCTCATAAACATTAAAAGTTATTTGTTCATCCATAACTCTTAAAGTAAGCTTACCTTGTTCTACATCTGTTAATGTCTTATTTGATACAAGAAATGGTCTACCCAAGATCATGGGTACCTCTCTATCCTCCTTTGTTTCCAGGACTATAAAGTTTACTAGAAAAATGAATTTTTCTACTTTTACTAATACATTTTCCACAATACTCCTCATGTATTTGATACTCCTATCAACAAGTTGCAAGGTAACATGAGTCTCCTTGCAATCTCTAAGTCTTAGTTTATTTAAAATAGACGAAGTTATTAAATTTATACTTGCACCAAAATCAATAAAAACTTTGTTAAGGATAGTAAAACTCCCTTGATCTCTTTGTTTTCTTGGCAGGATAGACAAGTCCTTCTCTCGGATCATAGAACACTCCCTTGTAAGCATCATAGGCTCATTTCCATCAATCTTTCTTTTCTTAGTGAGTAGATCCTTCATAAATCTAGCATATGAAGGCATTTCTTGAAGTGCCTCTATAAAAGGAATGTTGATTTACACCTTCTATTCTGACTACTATTGCTTCAATCTGTCAACTATTTCCATTTCCTTACCACTTCTCAACATTAAAGCATTTACACCTTTAGGATTCTCCTTAGTGTTACTAGGTAAAGACCTTAATGGTCTATTATTCAACTGTTCAGAAATTTGACTAATTTGGCTCTTTAAATTTCAAATAGTGGCTTGTTGATTCTGTAACATGGTGTCAGTCTTTTGCATATAGCTTAACATGAGCTCTTCCATTTTAGATTGACTCTATTAAGGTTGAGCATTATGAGTAGGTCCTTTGCCTCTAGAATCTTGGTAGCAGTTTAAGTGCAATATTCTCAATCATCCATGAGAAATTTGGATGATTATGCTACCTTAGATTGTAAGTATTCAAATAGGGTCCCGAATTACCACATTGAAAATTGTCGACATAGTTTTCTTACTCTCCATTAGATGAAGTTTAGAGATTTCCAAATAGGCACTCAAGAGTTGAATGTGCTGAGGTGAGTTTAATTTGGTGGTGAGAGTAGAAATTTGAGCTATTAAATGGGAAATAGAGTCTATGTCATTGACCGATGCTACTCTTGATTTACCTCTCTCATTCAACCATTTATGTGCACTGGAGGTCATTTCTTCTATCAAAGCACTTGCTTCATCATAACTTTTACCCATTAGTACACCTCTAGATGTAGCATCTACTAAAGACCATAATGTCTCATCCAAGTTTAGATAGAAAATCTCAATCAGGAGATTATCTAGTAATCCATGATGTATGCATTTTCTGATTGCCTCCTTGAATCTCTCCCATGCTTCATAGAATAATTCACCACTAAACTTGGTGAAGTTGGTGATGTTGTTCCTCAATCTTACAGTCCTAGCCGGTGGGAAAATTCTCCTTAGAAATCTAGATGAGAGGTTAGCCCAGGTTGTAATGGACTCTTGTGGTAATGAAGTGAACCATGCTCTTGCTTTATCCCATATTGAGAAAGGAAAAACCTATAATCAAATAACATCATCCTTGACATTATTTACCTTCACTATGTTACAATATTGGAGAAATATTGCAATATGCTCATCAAGACTCTCATTTGTATATCCTCCAAACTAATTTATCTAAACCATTTAAATGAGTGCTAGCTTTAATTCAAAATTATTATCATGAATCATAGGCCTCCTAATTATAGAACCTAAAATAGTAGGTACTGTATAGTCCCAAAGTGCTTTGGCAACACCTTGTATCCACCTTAATTTCACTAATCAAATTACCTTCATGTTATAATAATCCGTAGCTATGTGGATTTTCATATGAAATTGTTAGAACCTCTAATCCTTTCCAAAGTTTTAAAGTCTCAAAACCCTAAATTAATTCATTAGCTCCTACTAAATAAAATTAACAATGGAATCTAATCTACAACCATAAACGTTATAGTTATACAATTGACTAATGCCCTAAGTTAATCCCTCTTAATCCCTTAGCGAGAGATTAACTAGAAACATTGCATTAATCTTTAGGTCAATTTCTAATAAGGTTAAATAACACTGCTTCAGTATATATTATTAAATCTTGATTAGGAATTCCTATTAAACCTTAAATTCCCTTCCAAGTCATTAAAATTTCTATAAACTTGATTCAATCCAGAAACAATGGTTTATAGTATAGGAATTACCATATGAATTTTCCACATGTCTAGAAATTCTATAACATGGATACAATTGTTATCTTAATTGCTTTAGGGTTTTATCATATTCCCACAAAGAAGGCTTAGAACATCATAGAATTGATAACACAAAAACAATCGACTAGAGCAAGTGCAATGGAATTAAAATTAAATAATAGAAATTGATTACGGAATTACTTAACCAAATAAAGTTTAGAGATCACTAACCCGATAAAACGATAGTATAATAAAATTGCAAAACTCCTCTAGAACTTTAAGAAGAATGATCTTCAATCTTCCAAGATGATTCCTAAAACCCATCAATGAAAAGCACAATCCATTAGAGGAACAACTCTTTCTTTTCAAAACTAATCTCGAGGTTATTAGAATAGTAAAAGATCTCCCAATTGTCACAAACCAAGTGTTTTTATATCACATGTCACCTAGATCTCAAAGTTGGCTTAAGGTCGGTAGTGTAACTTGAAGGTTGGTTAATCTTCTAATGGATTCTAGGTCAACTCAAGGCCATTGGCCTTTAGTTGTCAGCTAGCTTTAGGCCAATAGTTTTCCATCCAGAATACTTTAAATCTTCTTAGCCAGCCTAGATTGAACAAGTGTCCTTTAATTGCATAAAACTCCTTTAAATTGATTGTATTTTCACCTTAAGTGCTCGATGAGTTGAAATATCACAGTACACATAATCAAGTACTATTTCCCTAGAATTTTTATAACTTCAATGAAAATTTAACATTATTTGCACAATAAAATATGAGTGTAATGTGTCCTTATCAAACTCCTTTAGCTGATCAGCAGGGTTATTGGAATTCTTCTCCAACACTTCTATCTCCTTTTATGTTTTGTACAATACAACCTAAGGAAGTACATTCTTGCTTATAGTAGCATTTATTTGGCAACCTGGCTCATCTACTTGAGCTTTAGTCTTCTTCAAAAGCTTCTCTAAGGTAATCATCTTTTTCTATGCTTAATCCTCAACATTCTATACATCTTGTGCCCTCTACAATTGTGTAATAGCATGATCAAAAGCCTTATGTATTGATGAGTTGATTCAAAGGAAAAATTAAAGCAATCATAGGCTTCAAAAGATAAATTCACAGCAAGCAAAACCAAATAGCCAAACACAACGTGAATAAATCCTAAACCCTTACTAGATATGATGCACTAGCAAGAGGATAATCCTAGCATGATCTTGTTGATATGACGTACAATAATCCCTATGCTGTCACTCGCCACAATCCAAGGATTGATAAAATTTTTTCAAGAATGAAAGTAAGACTCCACTCGTATATTTTAATGCCAAAAGAGTTGTCCTTGTGTTTCTATTGAAAAGGCACTTATAGTAGCCTTCTAGAAGAGACAAATATTAGCTACAAAATAAAAGAAAAAATGCAAAGCAAATTGGCTTAGATAACTTGTAAGCCACCTAAGAAAGTTGCCAGCCTAAGTCTATATACTGCTAGCCTTTATGGTTGGCCTTCAATCTTGAATCGCCTACTTTTTAGTTTTCCCGATTGTTATTCTAAAGTACTGGCAAATGCATCTAATTGAAGGTAAAACAATCATGTAATAGGAATGAAGATACTAGGTTATTCTCTTCAAGTTCCATCTAATCTAGTAGAGCTCCCAATGTAAGATTCTGTAGTCTTTTGGTTCTAACTCGAGCAAGTGGTCCTGCAACTGAAATGGCTTGATTCCCATCATCGCCTTAGGCTTGTGGAAGCTTTGCCCTCAAATCTGATGGGTCTTCATAAAGATATTTTGGTAAATGGGGTAATAGATTTGAAACATTGATCGTAGTCTCCTGGTAATTCCAACCTATAAGCATTATGGTTGATGTGCTCCAAAATCTTAAAAGGTCTATCTACTCTAAGTGAAGGTTTCTATGACTACTTATGAGGAAAGTGATGCTTGCTGAGATGAATCCAAACTAAGTCACCTAGATTGACAATGGTGGAATCAAGTTATCTCAATTATAGATGCATCTATCAATGCTTTGGAATGATAACCAAGTAAGCTAAATGACTCAAGCAAGCATGGAACACTGCCCTTAAAAAATGGCAACTTACTTTGAAGAATTAGTTGTGTACCATTTAAGCTAGCCATAAAGGCCAGTGGTGTAAAACTTCAAGGTCAGTGGCTTGGCCTCCGTTAACGCTGACAACTTACAATTTAGGCCTGTTATGTTATGTTTTGTCAAACCAATTTTTCTTGTGATGGAACTTTGCTTTCTTTATATACATTTAGGAATAGATAGAGAAACAAAACTTTTGACATTTAAGATATACAAACTTGAGTTTTTCTCTCATACTCTTATTAATCATTGGATTGTGAATGATAGTATCGGGATTATTGTACATTATATCAACAAATCTGTGCTAGGACTATCCTTTTGCTAGTGCATATGTGATGTGCCTAACCAAACTAGATGGCAAACACATCAATCATAAGGTGTGAACAACCAACTCCCTTAACAAAATGGTGTGTCAAATTACTTTAAAATGGAAGTCTAATTCACATGTTTGAACACTAAATGGATGTAAGAACAAATAAGTGTATAAACTTCAATGGAACCACAAGTAAATGAACTAGAATTCAATCTCAATTTAAAATGATAAAATCTGAAAATATATAACCCTAATTCACATGATAAGAACAAGTAACCAACAAATTGTATCTAGATATTACTCACTAAACAAAATTTGTAAAACAACAAGAGTTACATCGATATGTCTCACAATCCACTATAGTTGATTCTCGCCATAATTTCACGCAGAAATTGATAAGATATCTATTGGAATTGAAGGAAACCCCCCACGGTAACAAGTGTATAATTTTCTCAAAAATGTCAAAAGCTCCCTAAAAACCCTAGTTAGTAAGTATTTATACTTACTCCTATTAGGGTAAAAACACACCAAAAATTACAAAGATGCCACTTAAGTGGCTTGTTCCCAAAACACAAATTACAAGTACAAAATAAAATGGCCGGTTCTCATAAGCAACAATTACAATTACAAATGGTCTTCAAGTGGCTAGTTCTTCACTTCAATTGAATAATTTGTAAGCCGTTAGATGTAACTCCAAGAATGTCCCGCAAGTTAATCCTTAGTGTATGTTATTTGGCTATCTTGTAAAACAGATGAATGTACTTGCTAAAGTGAAAAATAAAAACATTATTAGATAAAATGTGGCCATATGCGGATTTTAGACTCATGTAACCAATTCAGGTTTCCCATTGCTATAACTGCAGGGTTGATTCCCATCATCTCCTCGGGTCTCTAAAAGATTTTCCCTTAAATCTAAGGGATCTTCGTGTTTGTGTTTGCCTGTTGGCTGGACTTTTAGAAGGGTCGAAGGTGTTTTTAATCTATTCCTGGAAAAAGCAAACCTCAGATGGAGACATAGGAGTCAAGATTATCCATGTACCATCCTTTTGAAACATGTAAGTATTTCTAAACTCACCATGTAACACCTTTGTATCAAATAACTAAGGTCTACCTAACAAAAAGTGAAAGGCGCACATAGGAAGCACATGATAGATAATCTCATCACTGTATTTATCTCCTATACTGATTGGCACCTTTGCCCTTTGTGTAACGTGTAGACTACCTCCATCATCCAACCAATGCAATTTATATGGGCTAAGATGTGGGCTAGTGGCTAGTTGTATGTCATCTACTAATGCAGTAGATATGACATTATCGCAACTACTACCATCAATGAAAAGAACACATAGGTTACCTTGAATCTGAAAAGGTGTGTGGAATAGGTTCCCGCTCCGTATGCCCTTGACATCTGGACATAAAGTCAAAACCCTACACAACACATTAATAGGTAAGTAATTTTCATCATTTTTGTCCTCATGTGTCTCAACAATCTAATCATCATATTACTCTTGCAAGGCCATGGATAAATCTGTAGGCTCGACAACTTCTTCCTCTTCATATTCTTCATTACCCTCCATAATAGCCATTAACCTTTTATTGTGACATTGTGTAGCCATATTTCCAAATTCTATGCATTTGAAACATTTAATCTAGCACATCTTCTCACTGGTTGACTCTGGTACTATCTACCTAAAATAAGATCCAACTACCTCTTTACCTTTTCTAGAAATATTTTTCTCTTTTTTAGTGCTAGGGATAATTTTATTTATAGCCTCGGCATGTTCGCCTACTTCCTTTGGTCTACCCAACTAACCATCAACCCCCATGGGTTTAGTAGTACTGCTATGCTTGTTACTAGTGACCTAGAATGGATTAGATCTTCTCTGCCTTTTCACTTCCAAGGTTAACTATATAGCCTCATTAAGTGTACTATACCTTTGCAGCTCAACAACACAAGCCATCTTGTATTTCAACCTAAATACAAAATGTGCTAGGGTTTATTCAAGAGGCTCTACTGATCCACATTTGATCATTAATATCTTAAACTCCTGGATATAGTCATCCACTATTTTATCTCCTTGTCTTAGTGTTTGGAGACGCATAAACAATTCTTACCTATAGTTCTCAAAAATGAACCTTTTCCTCAAAACCTGATTCATGTCACTCCAGGTGTGTATTTCAACCTCTCCATCCCTTCACTTACTAATCACCAAATTCTTCCACCACAAAGTGTCATAACCTGTGAACTCCATAGCTATAAGACAAACCCTAGTGTTATCATCAATCTCATGACACTTAAAAAGGCCCTCAATCTTTTCCTCTCGATCTAGGTAATCATCTATTGAGTACCTACCATCAAATGAAGGCTTCTACAATTTTACATATTCTAGTTGATGAGGATCAACTACATCAAAGTGGAATGAACCAAAGTCCCAAGATCCGTTACATGGTATTGGAGACCCAATGACTCAAGCAAAAGCTAAGCAAATGAGTGAAGCTTTGGAAGGACTAGTCATAGACCTACAAGCAAAGGAACCAAGTTACATTAAAGGAGAACCAACCTTTATCAACTTGATTCTTGTTTCCATAGAGGGATGAAAGCATATAGAAGTCTTAGAATAAATTATTTTGTGATAAGAAAATTAAACTAAAAAGGGGGAAGCACTCTTGGTTTTATTTGCTATGACTTGCTTTATTTGTTTGGTTTGTATTTAGTATATTTAGTTATAAGATTTCAGCCTTCTAGAAGTTAAGTGGTCGGTTGTGCTATGTTTGGAAACTTAGGTTATTCTTTTATCACGTGATAACAATATATCACGACAATAGGGGAGCATGCAAAAAATGGAATTATCATATTATTGAAAAGATATCTTTTCATGGAAAAGCTCTCTCTTGTTATTTGAGAAAGAACTCCATAGTTTTCTTTAACACAAACACTTGGGGAAATCATTGGTAGCTTAGGTTTCAATCAACAGGTGTGGTTGGGGTCTAGTTATGAATTACAACTTGTTCAAGACGATTCATAGGAATTCCGATTTCAATGACTATCATTGGATTCTAGGTTTGACATACCTAAGGTTTGTGCATCACCAGTCCCTTAGGTGGCTTGAAATCCCTGTTCGGATATGGATTAACCCCATTCTCTTTCCTCCTTAAGTGCATGATGATCTCTTTCCTTCTACTCTCCTTCCCATATTTCCTCCTACTCTCCTTCCCATATTTCCTCCTACTGCTCTCTCCCTTTGAACGTTTTAAGGAGCTACTCTAGGTGGTGGTGCTTTAGGATTCACTACTAGTGATTGTGGCGTCATCATCCTATCTATCCTTGTTGCTGGTGTAGCAACATTAGTGGTAAGGTCCTGAAGTTGTTCCTCCGAAGTTCTTCCACCTACAATACGATGACCTTGTCTACCATCTACTTAGCTATTGGCCTCATTGCCAATTCCACTATTTACACTATCATTCAACATACTTATGGAATTGATTTGTTAAATTACTAATATAATTTAAAGCAATGTAGTATACTCCCTTCACTACAACCACACTTCAACTGCCACACAATGACCAAATAACCTACAAAAGTAAACACAAAACTCCACTTAACTTCACACACTTCAATTATGGCAATGGCAAGTAGAATTAATAATTAAACACTTCTCTAAATAGTAAGTTAATGAATTCAACTAAGCAAAGTGTTCAAGCAACAATATGTAATAACTCTCACACTTTAATGCTTACTTTTTGAAATTCAAATTTTAACCACTATAACTCTCCTTTCAATCACGTCACATACACACACTTACACTCCACGTGCAGCACCTTTCTCCACAACATAAATAACATAACACGTTGTGATACCCTTCATAAAATAAACTCACTTCACTACACATACACACCTCAACCACGGTGCAAGCTTCAAACACAACCCACACTTACACTTCATAGTGTAGCACTTCTACAATCCTCAAAAACACTCACTACATAACATAATCACCACACAACAATTCAAATACTACTTCTTAATGATGCCTCTTCACAAATGGTAAGAAGCAATTCAAAATTCAAATAGCATTCATTCAATACTACACAATAACTTCTTCAAACTTAATGAATGTATTTGAATTCAAATAATTTTCCTATTCTCTACATAAAGCAAATCTGGAAATGCAATTGACAATCCATAATTTCCAAAACCACAAACAAGTAATTCACTCCTCTTTTGTCTCAAGGAATGTATCTCCAATTCTGAAAAAAGCACAAAGAAAACACACCTCCTAATTCCCCTTCTCTTCACGGTAAGTGTATGAACAAAAAGACTACTACAAGATCTCCACTTCCACTTCAACAATCACAAATATAATGCAAAAAAAACCACAATAAACTACTACAATTTCACTTCAACAATTTAGATCAAGATCAAGAAGAAAAATTCAAGAACCCTAAATTTCAATTGAAGTTCACACAAACCTTACTCCACAACCTATGCTCTGATAACAAAAATGATGATGTGCTTAACCAAATTGGATGGTAAACACATCAATCACAAGGCCTAAACAACCAACTCCCTTAACAAAATGGTATGTCAAATTACTTCAAAATGGAAGTCCAATTCACGAGTTTGAACAATAAATGGAAGTAAGAACAAACAAGTGTATAAACTTCAATGGAACCTCATGCAAATGAACTAAAATTCAATCTCAATTTGAAGTAATCAAATCTGAAAATATATAACCCTAATTCACGTGATAAGAACAAGTAAGCAACAAATTGTATCGAGATATTACTCACTAAACACAATTTGTAAAACAACAAGAGTTAGATCGATATGACTCACAATCTATTCTAGTTGATTCTCGCCACATTTTCATAAAGAAATTGATAAGAGATTTATTGCAATTGAAGGAAACTCCTCATGGTAGCATGTGTACAATTTTCTAAAAAATGTCAAAAGCTCCCTAAAAACCCTAGTTAGTAAGTATTTATACTTACTCCTATTAGGGTAAAAACACACCAAAAATTACAAAGATGCCACTTAAGTGGCCGGTTCCTAAAACACAAATTACAAGTACAAAATAAAATAGCCGGTTCTCATAAGCAACAATTACAAATACAAAATGGTCTTTAAGTGGCTAGTTCTTCACTTCAATTAAACAATTTGTAAGCCATTGGATGTGATTCCAAGACTGTCCCATAAGTTAATCCTTAGTGCATGTTATTTGGCCATCCTATAAAACCGATGAATGTACCTACTAAAGTATAAAATAAAAACATTGTTAGATATAATGTGGCCATATGTAGATTCTAGGCTCATGTATCCAAGTCAGGTTTCCCACTACTAGAACTATTGAGTTGATTCCCATCAATATGTAACGCCCTAGAACTTGTGGCATCACAATCCACTACGTATCACTACTACTGAGTGACACATTATGGCTCTAAACTTCATCATACTTCAAAACCTACTTAAATACATTATCCATCTTATTACTATAACTACAATCAAATGAATGTCTCACAGATGGGTCATTCCAAATTTCATTTTTTAATAACCACAAAGTCTCAGGCTACCATCTATCTCCATAATTTCAATTGATCAATAAAACATCAATTTACAAAAATTTCATAATTCTTGTCACTCTTCCTCTACATAGTAATAGTGTTCTCTTCCTATCTCATTCATACAATGTCCCACTAAGTTTTTGTTCTTATCATACTCTAGTTGTTCATCATTTTCAACTGCAATTAAAAAAAAATATAGGAAGGAGGGGTGAGCTTAAGCTTAGTACATGAGTGCCACACCCACATGCGCATGACACACCATATTAATAGAACATGCATATATGTAACATTTTTCCATAACTCATTCACAATTCCATTCACACATCAATACTAAAGGAATTATCACACATAAGGGTACGTATGACCTCGGTACACATAACATTTGTCCTAATGGGAACTATCTCTGTGGGCTTCGTCTAACCCTAATGGGAACTTCCTCTATACACCTCGTTTATCCCTAATCTACCTCAGATCATTTCGATACATGACTCCATTAGGGACAACGCGATATATCGATTATGGAGGTACCCCTAGGGATTTGCCACTATGGACCCCTAGGCCGAGCCAAGTGTAAGTAACATATCTCATTCCATTCACATAACACTAGATTACTTCATGATACCACATCATTCACATTATATCTCAACATTTCATTATTTCACATAAAAATCATTATATAGCTTCCTAATAATTACATATAACAAATAAAGTAAACACCAACCTAGAATCCTAGCCTTATGCACTTCTCGTCCCAAACTTAAGCTAAGTCGATATTTGTACAATTAACACATTAATCTTAGTACTAATACGGCATAATATAACTCTCCTAATTCCTCTTATTCTATTAAGTCATCTAAGGTTTCACTAATTTGTTTTAGCTGTGTGGAACTTGGTTAATTAAGAGGATAATTTGATGTATAATAATAATATTCATCACTTAACACAACCATGTTAGAGGTCATGTTACTCAACACTGCTAGTATATAACCGTATTAGGGGTTGTGTACCTCTCGGTGAGATTTAGCTTCAATACGGTTGGAATATGGTCGTGTTGAGAGGTCGTGTTTCTCTTAATTCAACACGGTCGAAACGTAACCATGTTGGGAGGTTAGGTATCTCTTAGCATCACTTTTGGACTTAACATGTTTGAAACACGATCGTATTGAGGGGCCATGTTCTTCTTATTTTAATATGGGGGTAATACGACCGTGTTGGATGGTCGTGTATCTCTTTGAACACTTTGTAATTCAACACAGTTGAAACACGATTGTGTATCTCTAGGTATACCTAGGTAAATTAACACGAGAGTAACATAACCATGTTGAATGGTTGTGTATCCCTCAGTATGTCATTCAAACCATAATTTTTCTACATTCATTCTTCTAGTCTTCTCATTTTCTAATCCTAAGCTTAATGAAATCTGAAAATACGAATTAGAATCTTTTACTTGATTGAAATCTCACTTTAAACTCCAAATCCAATCACTCCCATGCTTAGTCAATCCCTCCTCTAATTTGATTTCTATGAACAACCACATGGATTTTGTGGGCATGTCCTCTCTTAATAAAATATGCATTGAAATGATTAAAACCGTACCTTATTTTTTTTATGTGCAACATCCTCATATTTTCTCTAGGTTTTCTTGAAGAGGCTCTCTCTCCCTTTCTCTCTTTTTGTGTCTCTAGGCGGCTATTATGAAAATGTGCAGAAAAGAAAGGAGAACCTTAGGTCATCTTCACATATATAATCTCATTGGAAAAGACAAAACTACCCTCATCTTTTATTTGTAATGCGAAATTTCCAAAAACCTTATATTATTTATTTATTTGTGTGTGTATATATATATATATATATATCATATATTACAACATAATATCTAATAAGGGTTTAGATTCTATTTTGTTGTTGTTAAATACCACTCCAATTGTAATCAACAAACACTAATCAAGAAATAATTGAACAAAATTCCCAAATTGGCACGAAACCCTCTTGCAACCGTAAACCTTATTGTTTAGGAATAAAGAATAGTTGAAATCCAAATTCTTACTAGATATGACTCACTAGTAGAATTGGGAGCAACTTGTAATTGTTGATTTTACACACAACAATCCAAGTCCCACTCGCCACAACCCTAATTTAGAATTGATAAGAGTGTATTATGAAAGAGAGAAGATCCCTTTTCACGTGAAAATAAGTTGCAAAATGTCAAAACATCCCTTTGTTGTTCTCCTTTACAATTATTTATAGTAAGCCCTAAATATGGAAAAACAACATGATGAAAATACATAACATATGGCCAATCTTCTATGTCCATTTCAATTCAAAAAACATAGACCGTAACTCATCTCTAAACTAAGTGCTAATGGTTTTGATCGCCTTCTTGTAATACTGACAAGTGTACTTTATTAAATAAAAAATATATATAAAGTAAAAGAAGACACTATGTAAATGTCTTCGGGTTCCATCAGATCAAAGAGGACTCTCAATTGTTAGGCTCTATAGTCCTTTAGCTCTGGCTCGAGTAATAGGTCCTATTGTTGCATTGGTTTGATTCCCATCATGTTGTGTTTGAATTGTTCAGATTACTTGCTGTTATTATCGATTGAGTTTGCAACTGTTGGGTTGTAAATTGGAATTAGGCACATAATAATTTGGTATTAGAGTAAGGTTGAGAGAAGTGATTGTAATGTGGAAGTATTTGATTTTGAATTGAACAATTAGGGTTTATATCATAGTTTATGTGGTGATTTGTGTGATTGTAATTTGGAGATTGAGAAAAGGTTGTAAGTTAGGGTTTACGTGGTTGGTGTGATTTTAATTAGGGCTTGTGACATGGTTGTTTGATAGTGAATTGAAATAGGGTTTATACTATCAATTGTGTCATGGGTTAATTGGAGGAATTGGGAATGAAGCCAACAGTCAGGTTAGAGGAGGAGGTTAGAGATATTATGATGTAGGAGGTAACAGAAATTTAGAAGAATAGTTACAAGATTTAACTACCATTGTTGCTAATCCAGCAACATAGGTAGATCAGATGACCTTACCCTAATAGCTAGTGGTAAATCTACAAGTAACCCTACCTCAGATAATCATTATTGATGTATGTAGGGAAGGAGCTTTAAGAGGCAATAGGGGAAGGCGAGTTGGAGGAGATTATGATGCTTATCGGAATGGACGAGATGATAATTTTGAAGATGAATTCCATCTTAACCATGAGTTTTGGCTACCTAAGGTTTTAGAATATGAGAAATTACGGATGCATTCATTTACTAGAAGGGGATCTATAAAGGATTATCTTGATTGAGAAGATGACGTGCCTAAAACCAAGGTCTAAGCACGTGTAAATAAATCAAAGAAACAAATTCAATTTACAAGATCAAACCGGTTCAATGGAGTAAAAAATTACGTGAACCCTAATTGAGCAATGATTAATCAAATGATAAAATTAAGGAAATGAAATCCACAAAGATATTAATCCTCAATTGAATCAATTAACCAACTTAATTCCAAGAGAAATCCAACCAACAATATATAAATCAAATCATGATCCTCCTTACAACAAAGAAGCTCCACGCCACAAGAACAAGTACAAATTGATGGAATTAATAAGTGTTAAAAACCATTCAATTATGCAATGAAAGTTTGATTACAAAAGCAATAAAAAATTTGACTAAGAAGACTTCAATCTAACCCTAGATATAACTGACTAGAGATGAAAAGAAAACACAACAACAAGAAATTGATATGACCCATAATTTCTCCTTGTTGCACTTGCCACAGTTCTAATTCTTGGGATTGAAATTGATAAGAGAAATTGAACAAGAAAGAGCCTTAATTCCCTCATGTAACGTGTGCGTTCTAATATGAAAAATTGACCTCCTCAAACCCTACTTTAAGCAAGAATTTATACTTACTGCTATTAGGGTTAGAAAATGCACGAAATTACAACTATGTCACTTTTAAGGTAGTCGGTCCTAAAAGAAAATTACAAGAAAATGAAAGTATCCCAAAAGAAAGATTACAACATAAATAGTCCAAAGAAATAATTATAAATAAAAATAGTCTTTATCATGCTAGCTATTCCATAGGATTCGTTGGCCTAACTCATTGCCGGTTTAGATCGGTCCATGAATAACCCACAAGCAAAGTCTAAGTGAGTTTGTCCATCGCCCTGTAAAGCATGATAAGTATTCCTGTTGAAAGATAAAATACAAGAATAAGATAAAAGAGGTTAGTAAACGAATAATTCCAAGGTCGATTTGCTCAAAATGGGCCCTCATCACGAAGATTCAAAGTCTTTTGGTTTTTGCCCTAATGATAGGTCTTGTCGGATTTTGATTCTTATCATCTCCTCAAGCTTAAAAAATATTTGTCCTCAAATCCGGAAAATCAAATGCAATAGAGACTTTGTTTTCTCCTAGCAATCCATCTGAAGAAGTATCTCTGCAGAATCCCAATTTCTAAAATACTATAGGTGGTAATTGTTTTCTCTCCTCCATTTCAAGGATGTTATCATCTACAACACAAATAATGCTCCATTATCCACTAAAGTCACCTCTGTATCAACCTATTCCACTGAAACCGTTTTCTCCTTTTCTAACTTATCTATATGTCGCTAATCCTCATGGTCTTCTAATGGTTGGCCCAACTGCTCATTACCCTCTGAAACCGCTGAAGGTGAACACGACTGTCTCTGAATAGTCTGGCTCTTTGATGATAAACTCATCTGACTCTGACCCTCAGAATCCTCCAATGGTTTACTCAACTACTCGTGAGCCTCTAGTATCTCTAAAGGTGAACATAACTGCCCTTGAATTGTTTCCTCCTCTAATGATTTGCTCATCTGACTCTATTCATCGGGATCCTCTGAAGGTTGGTACATCTATGACTAACAAATTTTGTGCTCTAAGGGTTAGCTCAACTGCTTATAGCCCTCTAATGGTCTACTGATTTGTTCCTAAATCCTTTGAACCTCTGAAGGCGACATTAGATTTAGAATAATTCGTTTTCCCTTCTTCTAGAATACATAAGTATTCTTGAAGCCATCATGTAAGACCCTCCTGTCATATAACCAAGGCTTGCCAAGTAATATATAGGATGCACTCATAGGCAAAATATCACACTCAATCTCATCAAAGTATTTATCGCATACACTGAATGGTACCCTAGCTCTTTGGTTCACATGTAAACTCCCATGATCACTAAGCTAATGCAATTTATACGGTTCAAGATATGGAGTAGTAGTAAGTTTTAGTTTCGATATTAATGACGCTGCTACCACATTGGTATAACTACCACTATCAACTATAAGGACACATAAATTTCCTTGTACCCTATAAGAAGTATGGAACTAGTTTTCCCTTTATTCATCATTCTTAGTAGTAACTGTAGTCAATGTTCGATGCAATACATTAGTATAATGAAACATCTCACTTGACATGATTATGTTCAAACACAACAACACAATAATTATCCTCACACTTCCATGATTCAAGTACACAACTGAACCACAAATGAAGTACACTCAACTACTTTCAAGTAGATAGAATTAAATTCAACTACAAGTGTTTAAGTAACTAGTTCAATTACTTTCACACTTTAATGACTTGTTTAAATTTTAAATTCTACTGCTCACTTTCCTTTTTCTTGCCTTGGCTTCTCACCACTTAAATACTCAATTGGCAACAATTAAATACATAAACAATGCTCAATTCACCACCACACAACTCCCCTTTTACTCGTGGTCCCAATATGTTCACACCACTAGCAACAATTATCTTTACAATATATACCAAAACTCACGCCAAATGCATACACTCTTCACTAAATTTACAAAATCACAACTCCACATACACTCCTCTTCAAGCCACGACGCACTTTCCCCACTTCCACACAAATATCAAACCGTAACTTCAACAACAAAGGCAACTCAAATTTCAAATTCAAAATGAGTTCAATAATTGCAATATTCCATAAATGGTAAGAGGCTTTTTCAAATTCAAAAGATACACAATTAACTATGACTTAATGTATATTTGAGATTTCAAATTGACCTCTTAATGTACACTTTCAATTCTGATTTGAAATCTAAAAATAATAATTGTATTTCCTCTAATTTCCGAAAATGCACACACTACACAATTCTACTTCACAATTGAAACACCACTCTTCCCCTTCATAATTTGTTATCCATGCACTACACTCTCACACTTTAGCCTCATCGTGTAGCACCTAATTCCACACAACTTCCACAAATTCACAAATGGAAATTCCATCACTCAACACACAAACACAACACCAACAATTGAATACTCCTTTTTACACCACAATTCATACACATACAACCACAATGCAACAACCTCCACAATTTTTTTTTTTGTTTTTTGTAAGTAAAACTCTACACACAATACTTTAAAGTATACACTTCCTTGCCACTATAAAAAACCAAAGAAAACCACAACTTATACAAGGTAGCAACAATTCAAATTTGAAAATCAAGCTATTTCACTAATTGCAACTCTTCCACAATTGGTAAAAAGTAATTTTCAAATTCAAACAAACACACATTAACTCATTTGATCTTAATGCTAGTTTTGAAAATTAAATAACTTCCATTCTTCCACACTACTCAAATCTTGAAATTGCAAATGCTCTCCCCAATTTCGAATTCAAACAATGTAAGAATCACAATTCTCTTCCTACACAATTGTACTTTCGAAATTGCATTAAAAAAATGCACTATATTTCCTCTTCCTTCATGGTGAATTCCACAACATAGAAGCTTCAACAAGTAATCAAAACTCACTCTAACAAGCAGCAAGTTCAACTCCTACTCAAGATAATTCATGCTACTTCAAACAACTACAACAACAATTCCAATTTACTCCTAATTTTAGAATGAAGATGTAAGAACGTGAACCCTAAATTTCCAAAATTCAAAATCAAATAATCCCTTCTCATAACCACAAGCTCTAATACCAAAAGATGATATGCTCAAAACTAAGATTAAGCACATGCAACACCAATTTGAAAGACAATTAGACAATTTTAATTAAACTAGTTCAACAATTGCACAATTCCTCAATATTTATGAACCAATTCCCACAACAAGGATGTGACCAATAATGAATCTAAGTATGATGAAGCTCTAATACCAAAAGATGAAGTGCCTAAAACCAAGGTCTAAGCACATGCAAATGAATCAATCAAACCGGTTCAATGGAGTGAAAAATTGCGTGAACCCTAATTGAGCAATGATGAATCAAATGATAAAATCAAGGAAATGAAATCCACAAAGATGTTAATCCTCAATTGAATCAATTAACCAACTTAATTCCAAGAGAAATCCAACCAACAATACACAAATTAAATCGTGATCCTCCTTTCAACAAAGAAGCTCCACGCCACAAGAACAAGTACAAATTGATGGAATTAACAAGTGCTAAAAACCATTCAATTATTCAATGAAAGTTTGATTACAAAAGCAATCAAAAATCTGATCAAGAAGACTTCAATTCAACCCTAGATATGACTCACTAGAGATGAAAAGAAAACACAACAATAAGAAATTGATATGACTCACAAATTCCCATTATTGCACTCGCCACAATTCTAATTCTTAGGATTAAAATTGATAAGAGAAATTGAACTAGGAAGAGCCTTAATTCCCTCATGTAAAGTGTATGTTCTAATTTGAAAAATTGGCCTCCTTAAACCCTACTTTAAGCAAGAATTTAGAATTGCTCCCTTTACGGTTAGAAAATGCACAAAATTACAACTATGTCACTTTTAAGGTGGCTGGTTCTAAAAGACAATTACAAGCAAATGAAAATGTCCCAAAAGAAAGATTACAACATAAATAGTCCAAAGAAATAATTATAAATAAAAATAGTCTTTATAATGCTAGCTCTTCCATAGGATTTGTCAGCTTAGCTCATTGCTGGTTTAGGTCGGTTCATGGATAACCCACAAGCTGAGTCTAAGTGAGTTTGTCCATCGCCCTGTAAAGCATGATAAGTATTCCTGTTGGAATATAAAATACATGAATAAGATAAAAGAGGTTAGTAAACAAATAATTCCAGGGTTGATTTACTCAAAATAGGCCCTTATCACCAAGATTCGAAATCCTTTGATTCTTGCTCGAATGATAGGTTTCAATGGATTTTGATTCCTATCAGAAGATAAGGTGGAAGGACTTTTTGAGTGTTATGAGACCAATGACCATACTCGAGTGCGTTTGGCAACAATTGAGTTTATAGGGTATGCCACCTTATGGTAGAAGAACATTGAGGCTATTAAGTGGAGAGATGGAGATGTTGAGATTTGTACTTAGTAGGAGATGGAACAAGTTATGAGGAAGTGATTTATACAAGAGCAACATGAACAGGAGCTATTCATGCATCTCTAAACATTGAAATAGGGAGGTAAAACCGTAGATGAGTATGTCCAAGAGTTTGAGACACTGATGATTCGATGTGGAGTAGTTAAACCCCTTGAACAGACAATGGCACAATTTGTGTCTGATCTGATGATGCGAACCTTACGTATATTAAACCTAGAACCCGTCAATCGTGATTTGAAATCGGATTCCCAAGTATCGTCTTGAACAAGTGATGAACGGAACTAGACCCCAACCACACCTGCTAATTGAAACCTAAGTTATCAAGATGACTTCCCCGAGCGTTTAGATCGAAGAAATCGAAAGGAGTTCTTTCGCAAAGAACAAAAGAGAGAGGGCTATCAAAATGTGTATTCAACAACTGTCCTTCAATTGGTCTGACAAAAGACTATTTATATGGCCCTGTAAAATACCTAAAAAGGGGGAAAAAAATCTAAGCGTACACGTGGAAATAAATAATAATATTCGCGTCTGAACATGTGACGAGTGTAGTACACGGCCGTGTCCCAAGCCGTGTCTTAACCCGTGTAAGCTTTTATGAAAGTTCTGCAAGCCGTGTCCCCAGCCGTGCCCGAAACCGTGTCAGAGTCTGTGACAGACCTTCAGGCCGTGTCTCAAGCCGTGCCCGGAACCGTGTCAGAGTCTGTGACAGACCTTCAGGCCGTGCCTCAAGCCGTGCCCGGAACCGTGTTAGCCTCTGTCCTCCATTCAAGGCCGGTTTTCTCGGGATCCTCTTTGGAAGCTTGGATTATGTGAATAAATGTCGTTTCTCCCTTGGTAAAGCTCGGTTCCTTCTCTTGCAGCTCCATCACTAATCCTTGCAAAGCTTCTCTCATCCGCTTAGCTCTAGCTCTTGTCATTGGACCTCCAATACCATGTAACGGGTCATTGGATTTTGACTCTTGAACTCTTGATGTTAGCTGATTCCCATCATTCCCTCCTTCCTCGAAAAAATTCGTCCTCGAATCACCTGCATCATATAGAGTAAGGTCAGAAACATTAAAAGTTGCGCTTACATTACCATAGTGACTTGGTAAGTCAATCTTGTAAGCATTATCATTGATGCGTTCCAACACTTGGAATGACCCATCTCCCTTAGGGTGCAACTTAGATTTTCGCTATTCAGCAAATCGCTCCTTTCTCAGATGCACCCACACCCAATCTCCTGGATGAAAGACAACCTTCACACGACCCTTATTGGCCTGGCGAGCATAATGCTCATTCTTCTTCTCAATGTTAGCCCGCACCTAAGCATGCAATTCCCGCACAAATTCTGCCTTTTTCTTTCCATCAAGATCAACAAATTCATTAACAGGCAAAGGCAAAATATCCAGTGGAGTCAAAGGATTAAAACCATACACAATCTCAAATGGAGAGTAAGATGTAGTGGAATGTACAGTCCTATTATATGCAAATTCTACATGGGGTAGACATTTCTCCCATTGTTTCAAATTTTGATGAATCACAGCACGCAACATGGTTGAAAGAGTCCTATTGACTACTTCGGTCTGACCATCAGTTTGAGGGTGTGCAACAGTAGAGAACAACAGCTTAGTGCCTAGCCTATTCCACAGAGTACGCCAAAAATGACTCAAGAATTTCACATCCCTATCACTCACAATAGAATTGGGCAAGCCATGCAATCGCACAATCTCTCTAAAGAACAAATCAGCAATATGTTGTGCATCATTAGATTTAGAACAGGCAATGAAATGAGCCATCTTGCTAAACCTATCAACAACAACAAATATGCTATCTTTTCCACTTTGAGACCGTGGTAACCCTAACACAAAATCCATAGAAATGTCAGTCCAGGGTTGATTAAGCACGGGGTAATGCAATGTATTCTCCATGGGGCATTACTTTCGATTTAGCCTGTCTACATGTAATGCACTTGTCACACACAGTTTGCACATCATGCTTCATTTTTGGCCAATAAAAGTGTTCATGCAAAATATCCAAAGTCTTTTTAACACCAAAGTGTCCCATTAAACCACCCCTATGTGTTTCCCTTACAAGCAACTCACGCACAGAACTTTTAGGCACACACAACCTATCTTTCTTAAACAAGTACCCATCATGCCTATAAAAGTCAGCATATCCAGACTCAACACAATTAACCCAAATTTGACCAAAATCAGCATCAGTCTCATACAATTCCTTAATGAGTTCAAATCCAAGCAATCTAGTATGCAAAGAAGACAAAAGTGAATACCTTCGAGAAAGTGCATCAGCCACCACATTCTCTTTTCCTTGCTTGTATTTAATCACATACGGAAATGTCTCAATGAACTCCAGCCACTTTGCATGTCTCTTGTTCAACTTACCTTGAGTTTTCAGAAACTTCAAACTCTCATGATCGGAATGAATGATGAACTCCGTAAGCCATAGGTAATGTTGCCAAGTTTGCCAGGTCCTCACCAGAGCATATAACTCCTTGTCATAGACTGGGTAATGTAATGCAGCGCCACTGAGTTTTTCTCTAAAATAAGCGATCGGTTTAGATTCCTGCATCAAAACACCACCAATACCTTTCCTAGAAACATTGCATTCAATTTCAAAAACCTTCTCAAAATTAGGTAGAATAAGTAATGGTGCATTAGTAAACTTACCTTTCAAAACATTAAAAGCCTCCTCATGCACTTTAGTCCACCTAAACTCAGCATTCTTCTTAATAAGATCGTTTAAAGGAGCAGCTATAGAACTAAAGTCCCTAACAAACCTCCTATAAAAACTTGCTAATCCATGAAAGCTCCTGACCACACTTGCGTTCCTAGGTGTTGGCCACTCCCTGATCGCCTTCACCTTTTCTTCATCCATAGCAATCCCATCTGCACCTACAACAAATCCAAGAAAAACCACAGATTCCATACAAAAGGTGCACTTCTTCAAGTTTGCAAACAACTTGTTTTCTCGCAAAACAGTAAACACACTTTGTAAATGCTGAATATGTTCATTTAAAGTCGTGCTGTAAACTAAGATATCATCAAAGTAGACAACAACAAACTTTCCAATGAAAACGCGAAGAACATGATTCATCAACCTCATAAATGTGCTAGGCGCATTTGTTAATCCAAAAGGCATGACCATCCACTCATATAAACCATGTTTAGTTTTAAAAGCCGTTTTCCACTCATCTCCCTCTTTCATGCGAATTTGGTAATAACCATTCTTTAAATCAATTTTGGAAAACAAACAGGCACCATGCAACTCATCAAGCATATCATCAAGTCTAGGGATAAGATGTCTATACTTAACTGTGATCTTGTTGATTGCTCGACAGTCAACACACATCCGCCATGTTCCATCCTTCTTGGGAACCAGGATGACAGGAACTGAGCATGGACTGAGGCTTTCTCTCACAAACCCCTTCTCTACTAGATCATCAACCTGCCTTTAGATCTCCTTAGTTTCCTCTGGATTGGCCCGATAAGCTGGCCGATTAGGAATGGAAACACTTGGGATAAAGTCAATCTGGTGCTCAATGCCTCTTAGTGGAGGCAATCCCCTTGGGACTTCCTCAGGAAACAAGTCCCCATATTCCTACAAAAGAGACACAACCACACTTGGCAAAGAAGAGTTAAGGTTAGTGGTAGTAAAATATAAATCCTTGTACATTAGTACAAGTAGTTGTTTCCTGGCCACGATTGCACCTTTAACCTCACTTTTTCTTGCAACTCCACTCTCTCCTGCAATTTTCTCTCCACTTAGTGTGTTAAGCTCTTCACTCTCTTGGCTCACAGGTGTTTGCCTCTCACTCCTTCTTTCTTTTTCACTCCTTTCTTGTCCACTCAAGTGTTTCTCTCTAAACTCTTTTGCGAGCCTCACTTGATCCTCACAAGCCTCCCATGGTTTCTGGGGAGTTAGAACCACATTTCTCTTATTTAAAACAAAAGAGTAATGGTTCTTGTACCCATCATACATTGCCCTCCGATCGAACTGCCACGGTCGCCCCAATAATATGTGACTAGCCTGCATGGGAACTACATCACACATCACCTCATCATGATAACTCCCAATAGAAAATGAAATAAGAGCCTGCCTGGTCACCTTCACTTCCCCACACTCATTCAACCACTGTAACCGATATGGTTTCTGATGCTTCGAAGTCTTCAACCTTAACTTATCAACCAATAAGGCACTAGCAACATTAGTACAACTACCACTATCAATAATCAAGCTGCATACCTTCTTCTGTACATGACACCGGGTGTAAAAAATATGCTCACACTGAACCCCTTCACCATCATCCTTAGGCTGAGTACTAAGGACTCGCCTAGTAACTAGCAATTCCCCACTCACGGGTCCCTCAACGTCTACATCACTACAATCTTCCAATGGTGGCATGTCATCATCACTAGAACTAATACTCTCCATATCTCCATTATCCCGAATGATCATGGCCCTTTGATTTGGACATTGAGATGCAATATGTCCAAACCCCTGACACCTAAAACATTTGACATCACGAGTTCTAGTGAATGGTTTAGTGTCAGATTTACCTTTAGTGGAATTAACTGGACTCTTAGCCTTCACATCCTCTTTTGGTTTTGAGTCTGCAATGTTCTTCTTCCAATTTGACTTCCATGAAGAGTTAGAAGCCGCCCAAGATTTAGAATTCCCTTTATACTTCAACTGCTTCTCTACCTTGATCGCCTTATGCAACAATTCCTCAATATCCACATAATGTTGTAAGTCTACTACATCAGCGATCTCCCGATTCAACCCATTGATGAATCTAGCCATTGTAGCCTCATCTTCCTCATCTACTGTAGCTCTAATCATAGTTATCTCCATCTCCTTATAATAATCCTCTACACTCTAGGACCCTTGTGTCAACCCCTGTAATTTCCTATGCAAATCCCTATAATAATGACTAGGGATAAATCTCTTCCGCATAATTGTTTTCATCTCATTCCTAGTGCTAACAGGCCTCTCACCATACCTTCTCCTATTACGCACCAGCTGATCCCACCATACACTGGCATAATAAAAAAATTCAATTGTAGCTAACTTTATCTTCTTCTCCTCACTGTAATTATGGCAATCAAATACATGGTCCACTTTTCTCTCCCACTCCAAATACAGCTCTGGATCATTCTTCCCTTGAAAGGAAGGTATTTTCATCTTAATACTACCCAAATTACCATCTTGCCATTGGGTATCTCTTCTCTCCCTCATGAAACCATATTCCCCTGAATCAGTATCCTCCTTCTCTTCTATACTCACTCCCCCTCTTGAATGCCTATTAGTTCTTCTCCCCACAAAATTACTACCTGACGGTTCCCTACTCTGCTCCATCTTATCCAACCTCTCATGGACTTGCTCCATTTCAGCACTCAGCATTTTTCTCATCTCACCGAATAATGCCTCAAACATCAATTTCTTATCTACGCCTCCCTTCTCTCCATTAGAAGGACTTTGATCAGACATATTGCTACAACAAAAGGGTTAGAAATAACACAAATATAGATTCACTCGTGTTTCGTTCAATAAATAGATGATCCTCACAACACACTCTTATAGGCTCTTTGATCAGAACTCAATCAAAATTTCTTTAACATAAACCACTAAGGCAACTCAACTTTTAAAACAAACAGTTCCAATTCAACAGCCAATTAAGAGAAACACGGACAAGGACTCCAATTGGGACACAATGAATACAATTCGAATGAAAGGAAAAATATAGATACTAGATTACTGAAATGTTCTTCTTTTTTTTTTTTTTTGAACCTAATCTAATTTGTCTGAGACTTGCAGTGGCCGCAGTGGAAAAGGCAACGAATTTGCCTTGCTCAGGGAATCGACGACTTTAATGGCCGTAGAATTCCCCCCCCCCCCGATAACGGACGAGAAACAACAACAGAACAATAGCAATTCCTTAATGAATTTGTAAGACAGGAGAATTTAGATTCTTTGCATCGACTAATGGAAATTCTTGCGGAGGAATCCAATTGACGAATTTATAGACAGATACGAACAAAACAACAATAATCGAACGACTTGAATTCCTACACAAATAAAACAAATTTTTTTTTTTTTAAAGAAGACAACGATAATTAATCGAAAAGGATAGAATTACTTGAATCAAGAAGCCGAGGCTCTGATACCAAATGATGCGAACCCTAGGTATATTAAACCTAGAACCTGTCAATCGTGATTTGAAATCGGATTCCCAAGTATCGTCTTGAACAAGTGATGAACGGAACTAGACCCCAACCACATCTGCTGATTGAAACCTAAGTTATCAAGATGACTTCCCCGAGCGTTTAGATCGAAGAAATCGAAAGGAGTTCTTTCGCAAAGAACAAAAGAGAGAGGGCTCTCAAAATGTGTATTCAACAACTGTCCTTCAATTGGTCTGACAAAAGACTATTTATATGGCCCCGTAAAATACCTAAAAAGGGGGAAAAAAATCTAAGCGTACACGTGGAAATAAATAATAATATTCGCGTCTGAACATGTGACGAGTGTAGTACACGACCGTGTCCCAAGCCGTGTCTTAACCCGTGTAAGCTTCTATGAAAGTTCTACAAGCCGTGTCCCCAGCCGTGCCCGGAACCGTATCAGAGTCTGTGACAGACCTTCAGGCCGTGTCTCAAGCCGTGCCCGGAACTGTGTCAGAGTCTGTGACAAACCTTCAGGCCGTGCCTCAAGCCGTGCCCGGAACCGTGTTAGCCTCTGTCCTCCATTCAAGTCCGGTTTTCTCGGGATCCTCTTTGGAAGCTTGGATTATGTGAATAAATGTCGATTCTCCCTTCGTAAAGCTCGGTTCCTTCTCTTGCAGCTCCATCACTAATCCTTGCAAAGCTTCTCTCATCCGCTTAGCTCTAGCTCTTGTCATTGGACCTCCAATACCATGTAACGGGTCATTGGATTTTGACTCTTGAACTCTTGATGTTAGCTGATTCCCATCATCTGATGCATAAGATTGCCTATATTAGAGAGTTGCAGTGATATAAAAAACTTAATGAGGCCATCCAGTTGGCTTTGAGAGTTAAGAGATAGAGGCATTCTAATCTTTATAGAGCCGCGAGTAATAAGTGTGGATCTCCTACTAAACTATATGGGATAGACAATAAACATGTTGATAAGAGGGGATATGGTAAGAATACGGAGAAGAATGCAACTATTACTAATTTTGGAGAGGAGAAAGAATTTTCTTGGAAGGGGAAAACAATTGCTGGGGCTAAAATTAAGCAGGTAGTAGTTACATTGTTAAGAGGAAAGACTTATCAAATCCAATGCTTCAAATGTTTAGGTTTTGGACATATGCTTACTCAATGTCCAAGCAAAGGGGAAATGACTACTATAGAGGTGGAGAGTAAGAATGATAAGGAAGATATGCATGAACCAATAGATTTATAAACAGTGCTAAATGAGTATTATGGGGATGTAGATGCTGAGACACATTAAGTCAAAGGGAATGATCAGTATTTGGCTATCAATGTGTTGTGCAAGGTGATTACTACTTTTCCTACTAATGAGGAAGAACAAAGGGAGAACCTATTCCATATTGCTTACAAGGTCTAAGGTAACCTTTGTACTCTTCTTATCGATGGTAGTAGTTACACCAATGTAGTGGCCACTTCATTAGTTAATAAGTTGAATCTGGATATTACTCCACATCCTAAACCATATAAGCTGCACTAGTTGAGTGAACAAGGTAGTCTACATTTTACTTAGAGGACTAAGGTTCCATTTAGCATAGGGGAGAAGTATCTAAGAAATTCATAAGCTTCTTCAAAAAGCTTATGAACATCTTAAGAAGACTCAAGAGCAGTAGCGACTTTAAGGTAACAAATACAAGCAAACCTAGATTTTCAATCCAGGTGACTTGGTTTGGATTCATTTTAGCAAGGATCAGTTTCCCTATAAGAAATCATAGAAATTTTCATCTAAAGTAGATAGACCATTCAAGATTCTGAAGTGCATGAATAACAATGCTTACAAGGTGGAGCTACTAGGAGAATATGGCAATTCTACTACATTCAATGTTGTAGTTCTATCACCTTACCTATCAAAAGACAATCATGAAGAACCATCAAATTTGAGAGTAAATCTTTTATAGGTCTAAGGAGATGATGGGAATCAAGTCATCTCAATGACAGATGCAACTATCAATGTTTCGAAATGACAACCAAGTAAGCATGGAACGTTGCCCTTAAAAGTTGGCAACTTACTTTGAAGAACTGGTTGTGCACCATTTAGGCCAACTATAAAGGCCGCCAACCTAGCCTCCCTTAACATCAGCAACTTACAATTAAGGTCGGTTCTGTCATATTTTATCGAACCAATTTTTCTTGTGATGGAACTCTGCCTTCTTTATATACAATTAGTAATAGATACAGAGATAGAAATTTTGACATTTGGGATTGTGGCAAGTGACGGTATCGGGATTATTGTGCATCATATCAGTAAATCTATGCTAGGACTATCCTTTTGTTAGTGTGTAATATTTAGTAAGGGTTTAGGTTTTGTTTTATTATTATGTTTTAACTGTTCGGATTACTTGTTGTTATCATCAATTAGGATTGCGAGTGTTGGGTTCTAAATTTGAATTAAGCACATAAGACAATCTTAGCTTTCCTATGTTTATTGCCTGAAGTCATTGCTGCTCTTTAGTCTTCTTAAGATGTTTAGATGCCTTTTGATGATGCTTCTAAATCTCTTAGGAATGCCCCACTCCACTTAAGCTTTCTTCCTTTGATATGGATTTAGCGATCAAATCCAATGAAAGTGTAGGATTATAGCTATACACGATTTTAAAGGGGGACTTACCAGTCAAACTATGTGTCAACCTATTGTAAGCAAATTTAACAATAGGGAGATATAAGTCCCAATTGGTAAGATTCTTGGCAACCATTGCGCTCAATAAAACACCAAAAGTACGATTGACAACCTTTATTTAGCCTTCTGTCAGAGGTGTACTATACATAAGCTTAGTACTAAGTTGCTTCCAAAGTGTCTTCCAAAAAAATCTAAGAAACTTAGTGTCTCTATCAAACATTATGCTATGGGGAACATTATGTAATCTAACAATTTCTTGCACAAAAAGGTTAGGAATAAAAAGTGCATCATTGGTTTTGTAATAAGGAATGAAGTGGGACATTTTACTGAAGTGGTCAATAACCACCATGATGGAATCTTTACCTCTCTTTGTCCTAGGATGACCCAAGACAAAATCCATACTAATATCAATCATGGCTGTGTAGGTAAAGGTAAAGGCATATACCCCAAGTTTCCTTCTTTCCTTTGGCCCTTTTATAAACTCTACATCTCTCGAAAACTCTGTATACATCTTTTAAGATGCCTCTCGCATGAGCTAAAGTGTCCCAATAAAAATTCTAAGGTCCTCTTTTTGCCAAAGTGTCCCAATAATCCCCTCACATGAGCCTCCCTTATCAACAATTCCCTCACAGACCCATAGGGTATACACAGCTTCTTTGCTCTGTACAGAAAACCATCTATCATATAATATCCATCTACTACAGCTTCTCTAGAACACTACTCAACAATCAACTTCAGATGATCATCATGAACATATTATTCCTTCATCAATTCAAATCCAAGCAACTTTGACTAAAGAGAAGTGATAAGTACATACCTGCGTGATAACGCATTGACTACAACATTTGTACTCCCCTTCTTGTATTTAATCACATAAGCGAAGCTCCCTAGAAATTCCACCCACTTGGCTTAACATTTAGATAAACGTTGTTGGCCCTTGAAGTACTTCAAAGATTCATGGTGTGTATAGATAATAAACTCTTTAGGAAGGAGATAATGCAGCTATGACATCAATGCATGCACTAAAGAGTAAAATTCCTTATTATACACTGAGTAGTTTAAAGGTGCACCACTCAGTTTCTCATTGAAATAGGCAATGGGTCTCCTATCCTCCAATAACCCAGCACCAATACCCACTCTTGATGCATCACACTCTAGTTCAAAAGTTTTGTCAAAATCTGGTAATACTAAAACTAAAGCACTAGTTAACCTTGCTTTAGCTTCTTCAAAACTCCTCTAGAGCCTGATCTCCCCAAACAAAAGGAACACTCTTCTTAGTCAATTTAGTCAGTAAACTAACAATGCTACTAAAGTTCTTAATAAATCTCCTATAAAAAGAAGTCAGACCATGGAAATTCCTCACATCAGCTGTTGACTATGGTGTTGGCTAATCCACTATAACCTTAATTTTCCCCTCATCAACTCTCACAGTAGAACCAGTCACAACAAATCCTAAAAATGTTACCTTTGACTAATAAAAAGAGCACTTCTTGAGATTCTCATACAATCTCTAATCTCTTAAGACTAAGAAGACTCCTTGTAGATGCTCAACATGAGTCTCCAGGTCACTATTAAAAATCAAGATGTCATCAAAATATACAACTACAAATCTTCTTAAAAAATCCTTTAAGACATGATTCATAAGTCGCATAAATGTATTAGGTGCATTGGTCAACCCAAATGGCATGACCATCCACTTATACAAATTATGTTGTCTTAAAAGCGATCTTCCACTCATCTCTTACTCTCATATGAATTTGGTGATATCCACTCTTAAGGTCAACCTTGGAGAACACCTATACACCATTCAACTTATCCAGTATATCATCAAGCCTAAGAATAGGTACTTGTATTTGATGGTAATTTTATTGATGGCTTTACTGTTAATGCACATTTACCTTATACCATCCTTCTTTAGAATAAGAAGCATAGGAACAACGCATGGGCTAGTACTCTCTCTAACAAAACCCCACTCTACTAACTCATCTACCTGTCGTTTCAACTCTTTAGCTTCTTTAAGATTCATGCCATATGCAAGCCAATTTGGTAAGATTGACTCAGGCTACAAATTGATTGTATGTTTAATACCTTTCACCGGTGGTAATCCCTTAGGAAACTCCTTATGGAATACATCCATGTAACCATCTAGCAACTGACTTACAACAGGCGGCAACTACTCTTGCCCATCAACCTCCAACACATACTGCATCTGCAATAAATACACTAACCTCTCCTCCTAAATGGCCTCCACTAGTTCCTTCTGCCCTATAAATAAGGACTTCTTTTTAGTGGCTTTATTGATTTGTCTCTATGCCTCTTGCACCTCAGCCGATGACATAGTATTTAAAACAACTCGCTTGCTATCCTTTTGGAACACATAAGTATTTCTAAACCCATCATGTAATACCCTCCTATCAAATAACCATGGTTTACCAAGTAGTATGTGTGATGTACACATAGGAAGAATATCACAAGCAATCTCATCATGGTTCTTCTCCCCTATGCTGAATGGAACTTTAGCCCTCTAAGTAACATGTAGACTACCCTATTCATTCAACTAATGTAGCTTATATAGCTTAGGATCTAGAGTAGTATCAAGCTTCAACTTATTAACTAATGAAGCAGCTACTATATTGTTGCAACTACTACCATCAATAATAAGAGCAAAGAGATTACCTTAGGCCCTACAAGAGATATGGAATAGGTTCTCTCTCTTTTCTTCTTCATTAGCAAGATAAGTAGTCATCACCTTGTGTAAGACATTGATGGTAAAATATTGATCATTCCCTTTGTCTCTACACACCTCAGCATCTATATCCCCATAATACTCATCTAGCACTACTAATAAATCTTTCAGCTCATCTAAGTCTTCCTCTTCATCCTCACTCTCCACCGCCATAGTAGTCATCACCCTTCAGTTTGGACACTAAGCAACCATATATTCAAAACCCATGCACTTGAATAATTTGATTTGGCAAGTTTTCCCACCTAATGACACAACTACTATATGCTTATTTTTAGCCCCAAAAACTACCTTCCCTTTTTCAAAAAAATTTTCTCTCCTTTAACATTTATAACAACTACATAATTTTCTGCATTCTTACTAGATCCCCCTTTATCTACATTCTTACTTTTTGAATCGTACAACAAATTAGAGGATCTATACCTATTGCTCGTCATTCTATAAAGATTAGAACGCTTCTATCTTTCAACCTTCAAAGCCTATAAGATAGCCTCATCAAGGGTGTCATATCGTTGTAGCTCTACAATATAAGCAATCTCATATTTTAAGTTTGACAAAAATTGTGCCATTCTCTACTCAGGAGGATCAATGACCCCTCATCGAATCATCAACATTTCAAACTCTTGGACATACTCATCTATAGTCTTGCCTCCTTACCTCAATGTTTGGACGTGTATGAATAACTCATTCCTGTAATGCTCCAAGATAAATCTCCTCCTCTTAACTTGCTTCATCTCCTGCCATGTATGGATCTCAACATCACTGTCTCTCCTCTTACTAGCCACAATGTTCTTCCACCATAAGGTAGCATACCCTATAAAATAAACTATTGCCAGACATACTCAAGTATTGTCATTAATCTCATAACACTCGAAAAGCCCTACCACCTTGTCTTCCCAATCAAGATAATCCTTAGCAGGTCCCCCTCTAATAATTGAGGGCATCTGTAACTTCACATACTCTAAGCCTCTAGGTGGCCTGAACTCACAATTATAATAATAATCATCTTTAAGGTTGTCATCTCTTCCTTCCTGGTGGGTATGATAATCTCCTCTAAATCACCTTCCCTTATTACCTCCTAATGCTCATTGTTTATTGATGTGCCTAATCACACTTTAAAGCACATCGAAAAGACTTAAGATCAACTATCTCAAGTCTAGGAAAAATCGGATCCAAAAATGGCACTTTTCAATTGAACCCTAATGATGAAATGATGAAATTCAAACAACCAATGATATAATTAGGATACCACAATGAAAATGCCTTCTAACAAAACTCTAATTTCATGTAATCCATGCAAATAAAACCTTAATTTGACAAAGAAAAACCATAACAAAACAATCCCTTTCCAATGGTGAAAATCACGTTATCAAGGAAATCCTTAAAGATGAATTAGATCAATATGATAATTCCTTCAAATAATCACAAGAATTCGTGAATAACAACAAGGATATCTGACCAAGAAATATCTCAATTCAACCCTAGATCTGACACACTAGAGAAGAAAAGAAATCACAACAAAATGAAATTGATATCACTCACAATTTCAAGATGTTGTAGTCGCCATAATTTCAACTTCTTGGGATTGAAATTGATAAGAGAATTTGGAATTAGGAAAACCCTAAGCCCTCTCACGAAATGTGAAGTGTTTTTTCTGCAAAATAAGCCTCCCCAAACCCTCTCCTAAGCAAGTATTTATACTTGCTACTCCTAGGGTTAAAAAGTGCTCAAAATTACAAGTTTGCCACTTTTAAGGTGGCTAACCCTAAATGAAAGTTACAAAGAAATAAAAGTGTCCCAAAACCAAAATACAACTAAAATAGTTCATAAAATGAAAAATACATAAAAGAAATTGGTCTTCAAGATGCCGGTCTTCTATAAGATTCATCGGCCCAACTCATCGCCGGTTCAGATCAGTCCATGGATGACCCACAAGCTGAGTTTGAGTGAGTTTGTCCATTGCCCTGTAAAGCATGATAAGTATTTCTGTTGAAATATAAAATACATGAATAAGATAAAAGAGGTTAGTAAACGAATAATTCTAGGGTCAATTTGCTCAAAATGGGTCCTCATCACCAAGATTTGAAATCCTTCAGTTCTTGCCCTAATGATAGGTCTTGTCGGATTTTTATTCCTATCATCTCCTCGGGCCTCAAAAAGATTTGTCCTCAAATCTAGTAGATCAAATGCAGTAGAGACTTTGTTTCCTCCTAGCAAGTCACCTGAAGAAATATCTCTGTAGAATCCCAATATCTGAAATACTATAAGTGGAGATTGTCTTCTCTCCTCCATTTCTAGGATGTATCTCATTTGCAACACAAATAATGACCCATTATCTACTGATGTCTCCCCTGTCTCAACCCAATCCATTGATTTTGTTTCCTCTTTTTCTAACTCATCTATATGATGCTGATCCTCAAGGTCTTCTAATGGTTGGCCCAACTGCTCATTACCCTCTGAAACCTCTGAGGTGAACATAACTGTCTCTGAATAGTTTGGCCCTCTAATGATTGACTCATCTGACTCTGTTCCATCAACAATACCTTTTTCCCCTCAGAGACGTTATTTTGAATCAAAGCCTTCTTAGCCTCGGATGGTCGATTAATCTGTTGCTGGATATTATGGACCTCTGAAGGTGGCATAAGATTCAGAATAATTCGCTTGCCCTCCTTTTGAAACATACATGTATTTCTGAAGCCATCATGTAAGACCCTCCTATCATATAACCAAAGTCTGCCAATCAAAATATGAGATGCACACATGGGCAAGATATTACACTCAATTTCATCACAATACTTGTCCCCTATACTGAAAGGTACCCTAGCTCTTTGGGTAACATACAAACTCCCTTGTTCATTAAGCCAATGTAGTTTGTAAGGTTTAGGATGTGGAATAGTTGAAAGCTTTAGCTTCGATACCAACGATGTAGCTACTACATTAGTACAACTACCACCATCTATTATTAGGACACACAAATTTCCTTGTATCCTACAAGAAGTGTGGAACAAATTTTCCCTTTGTTCTTCCTCCTTACTAGCAAGTGTACTTAATGAACGTCGCAATACATTAGCATATTGAAGCATTTCACTAGACATTGTGAAATTCAACTCAATCAACACGTGTACAATATTCCCCACTCCTTTTAAGATTACGGTGCAACAATTTTCAATTTCCACAAGTTCACTCCATGGCAACACACAAGTAACAACTACAATTAATATGTAACACTTCCACGGCAACAACCAAGGGAATAATGAATACAAGTAATCTTCAACTTCCACGGCAAATAATGAAGACAAGAGATTAATAAGTAGCTTTCCCAAAATGAATTCTGAATCCCACTATAGGCAGCAACTTTCAATTTGAATTTCAAATAACTTCACTTATTCCAAGCCTTCCTCAATTGGTAACAATGAATTCAAATTCAAATAGCAATCATTAACTCCCACAACTTAATTGCATATGATTTGAATTCAAATAATTCCTTACTAACCAAACTTAATGTAATCTGCAAATTTAACTTCACAAATTCAGAATTACACAATGGAATTCAAACAACAAACTTCACAACTCCACACGCCACAAGCTACTTTACGGCAACAACTGGTAAGTTTCACAATTTCAAAAAAAAAATTTGCTAAAGTAACTTCACTTTGTACTTCTGCTCTTCCACGTGAATTAGTGTCCACAAAGTGATATAATAACCTTCCCAAATCAACACCAACAACCAGCAAATCAATTCCCAATCCAAAACAATTTCGCAATATCAAACAACAACAACAACACAATTTCATTTTTCACTTGATCAACCCTATTTGATGATCACTTCCATGAAATTGAATACAACCAATTCCCTTCTCTCAACAAGAGCTCTGATACCAAAAAGATGATGTGCCTAATCACACTTTAAAGCACATCATAAAGACTTAAGATCAACTATCTCAAGTCTAGGCAAAATCGGATCCAAAAATGGCACTTTTCAATTAAACCCTAATGATGAAATGATGAAATTCAAACAACCATTGATATAATTAGGATACCACAATGAAAATTCCTTCTAACAACACTCTAATTTCATGTAATCCACGCAAATAAAACCTTAATTTGACAAAGAAAAACCGTAACAAAACAATCCCTTTCCAATGGTGAAAATCACGTTATCAAGGAAATCCTTAAAGATGAATTGGATCAATATGATAATTCCTTCAAATAATCACAAGAATTCGTGAATAACAACATGGATATTTGACCAAGAAATATCTCAATTCAACCCTAGATATGACACACTAGAGAAGAAAAGAAATTACAACAAAATGAAATTGATATAACTCACAATTTCAAGATGTTGCACTCGCCACAATTTCAACTTCTTGGGATTGAAATTGATAAGAGAATTTGGAATTAGGAAAACCCTAAGCCCTCTCACGAAATGTGAAGTGTTTTTTCTACAAAATAAGCCTCCCCAAACCCTCTCTTAAGCAAGTATTTATACTTGCTACTCCTAGGGTTAAAAAGTGCTCAAAATTACAAGTTTGCCACTTTTAAGGTGGCTAACCCTAAATGAAAGTTACAAAGAAATAAAAGTGTCCCAAAACCAAAATAAAACTAAAATAGTTCATAAAATGAAAAATAAATAAAAGAAATTGGTCTTCAAGATGCTGGTCTTCTATAAGATTCATCGGCCCAGCTCATCGCCGGTTCAGATCGGTCCATAGATGACCCACAAGCTGAGTTTGAGTGAGTTTGTCCATTGCCCTGTAAAGCATGATAAGCATTCCTGTTGGAATATAAAATACATGAATAAGATAAAAGAGGTTGGTAAACGAATAATTCTAGGGTCGATTTGCTCAAAATGGGTCCTCATCACCAAGATTTGAAATCCTTCAGTTCTTGCCCTAATGATAGGTCTTGTCGGATTTTTATTCCTATCATTTACAAGCATCATTAATGGCTTCTTGGGGTGGGGGTGCTTGCAGATTTGCTACTGGTTGTTAGGGGAGTGCTATAAGATCAACTTACTGATGGGAAAAATTCTGGCACTGTCAAACTCTTCAGAACCCAATTTGGATGATTAACCAAATTGCTCATATTTTATCTTATGCCTTTATTTCTAATAAACTTTGAGAATAATCTTACAGGTACAATTATATATCTCCATGGGATGCTAAAATGTCCTACAACTTCTGTTGGACACAGAACATTTTTCTGGATAACAATCAAAGGCCCGCTGCGATTGTTCTCTATTCTGAGGCATTGGATCATGAAGATTTATGTTATTTTGTATCTTGTAAATGTTTATTGAACTATTTTGGTTTTGGGACACTTTTATTTCTTTGTAACTTTCATTTAGGGTTAGCCACCTTAAAAGTGGCAAACTGGTAATTTTGAGCACTTTTTAACCCTAGGAGTAGCAAGCATAAATACTTGCTTAAGAGAGGGTTTGAGAGGCTTATCATTTTGCAGATTATACACTTCCTTTCACGTGAGAATTAAGGTTCATACCTTGGTTCCAAACTCTTATCAATTTCAATCCCAAGAGTTGAAATTTTGGCGAGTGCAACATCTTGAAATTGTGAGTTATATCAATTTCATTTTGGTGTGATTTCTTTTCTTCTCTAGTGTGTCATATCTAAGGTTGAATTGAGATATTTCTTGGTCAGAAATACATCTTATTGTACACGAATTCTTGTGCTTATTTGAAGTATTTATCAATTATATTTGGTTCATCATTGAAGATTTCCCTAGGAAACGTGTTCTTCACTATTTGAAAGGGATTATTTTTCTTACGGTTTTCTTTTGTCAAATTGTGGATTATTTGCATGGATTATAGAAGATTAGGGTGTTGTTAGAAGGTATTATCAGTGTGGTATTCTAGTTATATCATTGGACATTTTGATTTCATCATATCTTCACTTGGTTTACGTCATTTTGCCTTTTTTTTTTATCCGATTCTGCCTTGACTTAAGATAGTTTTTCTTAAGTCTTTTGAATGTGCTTTCGAGAGTGTTTAGGCACATCATCTTTTTGGTATCAGAGCACATGTTGAGAGAAGGGATTGGTTGTATTTGATTTCATGGAATTAATTATCAATTAGGGTTGATCAAGTGAAAACCGTAAATTGTGTTGTTGTTGTTGTTTGATATTGCGAAATTACTTTGGATTGGGATTTGATTTGCTGATTATTGGAGTTGATTTGGGAAGGTTATTATATCACTTCGTGGACACTAATTCACGTGGAAGAGCAGAAGTACAAAGTGAAGTTACTTTAGTGAATTGTTTTGAAATTGTGAAACTTACCAATTGTTGCCGTGAAGTAGCTTGTGGCGTGAGGAGTTGTGTTGTTTGTTGTCTTTGAATTCCATTGTGTAATTCTGAATTTGTGAAGTACAATTTGCAGATTACATTAAGTTTGATTAGTAAGGAATTATTTGAATTCAAATCATATGCAATTAAGTTGTGGGAGTTAATGATTGCTATTTGATTTGAATTCATTGTTACCAATTGAGGAAGGCTTGCAATAAGTGAAGTTATTTGAATTTCAACTTTCAAGTTGCTGCCTATAGTGGGATTCGGAATTCATTTTGGGAAAGCTACTTATTAATCTTTTGTCTTCATTATTTGCCGTGGAAGTTGAAGACTACTTGTATTCAATATTCACCTTGTTGTTGCCGTGGAAGTGTTACATCTTAATTGTAGTTGTTGCTTGTGTGTTGCCGTGGAGTGAACTTGTGGAAATTAATTTTTGCTGCACCATGTACTTGTGGCTTGTTGTGGAGAAGAGTATTACACGTGAGTTGCAGTTATAAAATTGTAACATTAAGTGGGTTTGTTTGTTTGTCTTTTGTAGTTACTATTGTGTGGAGTTTAAGGAAGTATAGTAGTGGAAGTGTATACCCTTGAATCATATCATTTTGAGGAACAACATACAAGAATCTACAAATATGTCTAATGATAGTGTGAATGGGGGATTGGGTGAAGAAGCCAATAGCCAGGTTGGTGGAGGACATGGTTGTAATGTGGCAGGCAGAAGAACTTTGGAGGAACAACTTCAGGAGCTTACTGCTATAGTTGCTACACTAGCAACTAGAGTTGACAGGATGACTTTACCACAACCACCAGTGGTAAACCAACCAGCACCACCTCGAGTAGCTCCACAAAACCCTCATCAAAACAGAGTAGTGGAAGAAAGAGATGACAATTTTAGGGTCAACCTAAATCAGAATAAGGATTTCAGGCCACCTCGGGGTTTGGAGTATGTGAAACTACAGATGCCATCCTATGATGGTAAGGGATCAACAGATGAGTACCTGGACTGGGAGGATAAGGTCGAAGGTCTCTTTGAATGTTATGAGATCGACGACAGTACCGAGGTCAGATTGGCTGCTGTTGAATTTGTAGGGTATGCTGCACTTTGGTGGAAGAATCTGATCATCAATAGGCGTCAGGATGGAGAGGCTGAGGTTCAAACCTGGAGGGATATGAAGAGGTTGTTAAGGAAAAGGTTCATTCCTAAGCACTACAAACAAGAGTTGTTTATGTGACTGCAAACCTTGAGGTAGGGGGGCAAAACAGTGGATGATTATGTGCAGGAATTTGAGACCCTTATGATTAGGTGTGGGTCTGTTGAGCCTCCGGAACAAACTATAGCACGATTTGTCTCAGGTCTAAAATATGAGATAGCATGTATTGTTGAGTTGCAACGCTATACCACACTTGATGAGGCTATTTAGTTGGCCTTAAAAGTAGAGAGACAGAGGAGGTCTAACTTCTTTAGGGCTCCTAGTAGTAGGCCCAACACTGCTAATAGAACCATCTCAGCCGACAGTCGATCAGGGGGAGCAAAGGCGGTAGGTGAGGGAGTCAAGGCAGTGGACACTACTACCCCAACCATTATAAGAGAAAACTTACCCACTGGGAAGGGTAAAGAGGTCATGGCACCAGAAACGAGGCAGACTGTTCCCGGATCTACTAGTGGGAAAGCACGCTAGATAAAATGTTTTAAATGCATGGGATTTGGGCATATGGCTGCACAATGTCCAAATAAGAGGGTGATGACTGCTATAGAAGACATTCAAGAGGATACTGGGGATGACCATGAACAGATTGAGCCTACAGTTCTACCAACAGCATTGTAAGAATATTATGATGATCAGAATGCAAATGCGCTTGAGGAGCATACTGGAGGGAAATATCTACCCCTCAATGTGTTACACAGGATTTTGTCCACATCTCCTGATATCAGTGATATTCAGAGGGAGAACATATTTCATACCTCTTGCAGAATCAGAGGTAACCTTTGTGTACTCATCATCGATAGTGGTAGTTGCACGAATGTTATATCTACTGCACTAGTAGACAAATTACAACTGTCTACTATACCCCATCCTAGTCCTTATCATTTGCATTGGCTGGATAATAGAGGTAGTATGCATGTTACCCTTAGGGCAAAGGTTCCTGTGAGTGTCGGGCAGAACTATCATGATGAGATCCTTTGTGATATAGTTCCTATGCATGCATTCCATTTACTGTTGGGTTGGCCCTGGTTGTATGATCGACGGGTGATACATGATGGGTTTGAAAATACCTACATGTTCAGCATGGGTGAGACACGCATAATCCTATTACCAATGACTCCATCTGAGGTCCAGGGTTTTCAGAAACAGGTCAGGCATCCATCCAATATCATGTTTAGTCAGGGGAGCAGGACAACAGAAATCCTAGGGTTCAATTCCGCAACTGATCCTCTCGATTTGAGGGCAAATCTTTCAGAAGCCCAAGGAGATGATGGGAAAAATTCTAACACTATCAACCTCTTTAGAACCCAATTTGGATGATTAACCAAATTGCACATATTTTATCTTATGCCTTTATTTCTAATAAACTTTGAGAATAATCTTACAGCTACAATTATATACCTCCATGGGATGCCAAAATGTCCTACAACTTCAGTTGGACACAGAACATTTTTCTACATAACAATTAAAGGCCCGCTGCGATTGTTCTCTATTCTGAGGCATTGGATCATGAAGATTTATGTTATTTTGTATCTTGTAAATGTTTATTGAACTATTTTGGTTGTATTTTGGTTTTGGGACACTTTTATTTCTTTGTAACTTTCATTTAGGGTTAGCCACCTTAAAAGTGGCAAACTTGTAATTTTGAGCACTTTTTAACCCTAGGAGTAGCAAGCATAAATACTTGCTTAAGAGAGGGTTTGAGACGCTTATCATTTTGCAGATTATACACTTCCTTTCACATGAGAATTAGGGTTCATACCTTGGTTCCAAACTCTTATCAATTTCAATCCCAGGAGTTGAAATTGTGGCGAGTGCAACATCTTGAAATTGTGAGTTATATCAATTTCATTTTGTTGTGATTTCTTTTCTTCTCTAGTGTGTCATATTTAGGGTTGAATTGAGATATTTCTTGGTCAGAAATACATCTTATTGTACACGAATTCTTGAGCTTATTTGAAGTATTTATCAATTATATTTGGTTCATCATTGAAGATTTCCCTAGGAAACGTGTTCTTCACTATTTGAAAGGGATTATTTTTGTTACGGTTTTCTTTTGTCAAATTGTGGATTATTTGCGTGGATTATATAAGATTAGGGTTTTGTTAGAAGGTATTATCAGTGTGGTATTCTAATTATATCATTGGACATTTGGATTTTATCATATCTTCACTTGGTTTACGTCATTTTGCCCTTTTTTTTTTATCCGATTTTGCCTTGACTTGAGATAGTTTTTCTTAAATCTTTTGAATGTGCTTTCAAGTGTGTTTAGGCACATCACTTACTATAGATTAGCAACAATGGTGGTTAGATCTTGTAATTGCTCTTCCAAATTTCTCTTACCACCTACAACACAGCGTTCCTAACCTCCTGATGTGTTTAAAAATGCCAAGCACATGAACACATCCAATTGAAGAATTCAATCAAACCAAATTCTCAAAATGGCATGATGAACTATTGCCAAGGGAACCTTAATTGTATGAATAACTTGCTTTGATACCAAATTATGATGTGCTTAAAAAATTCCAAGCACAAGAACCCAACTAATTGAAGAATTCAATCAAACCAAATTATCAAAATGGTGTGATGAACAATTGCTAAGGGAATCTTAATTGTATGAATAACTTACTTTAATACCAAATTATGATGTGCCTAAAATCTAAAGTACATGTACACAATCCAATTGGAGAATTTAACAATGCAAAATCCCTAAATTGGTGTGATGAAATGGAATTCCACTTAAGTAAATCACCAAGCGAAATGTGAACTAATAAGTACGTAAATGCTCAATGGTTAATCATGCAATTTACACTAAGAAGTAATTTCAAATTTGAATTGATCAAAATCTGAAAATTTCATCCAAATCATGTGAATAAAGGTAACTACAAATTGCACCAAGATATGACTTAGTAAATTCAATTTGCTAACAACAAATGGAAGATTGATATTACTCATAATCTATACTTATTGAATCTCACCACAATTTCACAAGAAATTAATAAGTGATCTTTGATTTGCAAGGCTTTCCCTCATGGCTCAAGGTGTGTATTTTTCTCAAAATGTCAAAAGCTCCCTAAAACCTTAATTAGAAAGTATTTTACTTTCTTTTATTAGGGTTAAAACAAACCAAAAGTTACAAAATGGCCACTAGGTCGCCGGTTCCAAAGATCAAAATTACAAGTACAAAATAAACAAAAATGGTTGGTTCTCATACCAACAATTACATATTCAAATCGTTTTCAAGTGGCTAGTTCTTCAATCCTAGTGAACAATTTGTTAGACCAGCTCTTCTTTAGTTTATGTCGGTCCATAAATAACTTACAAGCTGAGCTTTCACAAGTTTATCCATCGCCTTGTAAAAATCGACAAGTATACCTACTGGAATGCACAACAAATAAGTAGTAGAAAAGAAGTTAGTGTACAAATATTTTAGGGTCGGTTTACTCAAAGAGGACCCTTATCGCCAAATTTTGTAACCCTCTAGCTCTTGCCCTAGTGATAAGTCCTATAGGATTTTGATTCCTATTATCTCCTTGAGCCTTAAAAAGATTTGTCCTCAAACCTAATGGGTTAAATGCAGCAGACTCTATATCCTCCTAACATGTTATCTATGAAAATATCATTGTCGTCTCCCAATACCTAAGATACCATAGGGGGTGGTTGCTCTCGCCCCTCCATCTCTAAGATATGACTCATCTAGAACACATATAATGGTCTATCATCCACTATGACCTCCCCTAACTTAAACTGTCCTACCAATAATGTCTTCTTCTTCCTTGTTTCACTAATATGTCTTTAAATCTCTTGGCCCTCTGATGGTTCACTCATTTGCCCCTGAACCTTTTGGACCTCTGATGGTTGACACATCTGTTTTTGAACCGCTTGGTCCTCTAAAGGTTGACTAATCTAACTATGAACCTCTAGAATCTCTAATGGTTTTCTCATCTGCCCCTAAACTTGTTGGACCTCTGATGGTTGACACATTTGCTTCTAAACCGCTTGGTCCCCTAAAGGTTGACCCATCTCTCTTTGCATCTATTGGACCTCTAATGGTGACATAAAGCTCAATACTATATGTTTACCATCCTACAAGAACATATATGTATTTCTATAGCCATCATGTAAAACCCTCCTATCATATAACCATAGCATACCAAGCAATATATGAGATACACACATACGAAGAATATCGCATTCAATCTCATCATAGTATTTATCCTCTATACCGAAAGGTACCTTAGCCCTCTAAGTTACATGGAGACTTCCCTACTCACTCAACTAATGTAATCTATAGGGTTTTAGACGTGCAGTAGTTACAAGTTGTAATTTTGATACTAATGAGGTAGTCACAACATTAGTATAACTACCACCATTAATAATAATAACATACAAATTACCTTACACCCTACAAGAAGTGTGAAATAAATTTTCTCTTTGACTATCATCATTAGTTGGAAAAGAAGTCAAGACTCGATGTAGTACATTAGTAGAAGAATATAAATCATTTGACATGGTTGCTTACTAATTTCAACAAGCTAACAACACACTTCACTACACACCATGTCACAATCAACACACCCCAACCTTACACCACATCTACACTCACAGTGTAATACACACAATGGCAATTCTACGGTCTTCACATACCCACAGTGCACTATACGCCCAAATGCAACATACACCTCAACAACGACTTCACACACACTCTTCCATAATCACGCAACATAAACTTCTACACCCAAGGTTCAATTTACTTTACACCACACTTTTACACATTAATTAAGGTAACAACAAGTAGAAGTAGTATTAAACACTTCCAAGTAGTAAGTTTTGAATTCAATTAAGTGTTGAAGTATCAATACTTAATAACTTCTAGACTTAAATGTTTGTTTTGAAATTCAAATTTTACCACTAAATTTCCCTTTCTAATCATGGCATACACCACATGCAGCACCTTCTTTCCACAACTCCACAACACACTTACATCGCCACAGACACAACACCTTACTCATGGTGAAAATTTCAATCACCACTACACACATAACACCTCACTTAGGGTGCAATTTCAATCACCACTACACACACACACCATACTCATGGTGCAAGACTCTTCAACTCAATACACACACAACACAAACTCCACTACTCATGGCAAGAACAAGATTCAAATACCACTTTTAATGAAACCTTCTTCACAAATGGTAAGAACAATTTAAATTCAAATAACACTCATTCAATGCTACTTAATGAATTGTTTCAAACATAAAGAAGGTGTTTGAATTTCAAATATCTTCCTTATCTCCACACAATGCAAATTTGGAATTTACAAAAAACAAATGCAATTTTTGAATTACCAACACAATTTACTCTTTTATGTTTCAAAAATTTCACTTTTCCTAAATGATCATCAAGGAACACTCCCTTCTTACTCACAACAAACTCAAGGAACATAAGCTACCACAAGTTCTCCACGTCTACTTCAAGAATCAACAAGTATAACATAACAAAACCAAAATCAAGTACTTCAATTCCACCTCAACATTTTAGATCAAGAAGTAAAATTCAAGAACCCTAATTTCAATTGAAGATCACGAAATTCCCTTCTCAAAAACCAATGCTCTAATACTAAATTATCACGTGATTAAGAGTCCAATTACAAGCACAATATTGCAATTGAAGAATCAACTAAACAAATTCCACAAATGATGTGATTCTAAATGCTACGTTAACCCTAATTGCATGTAACAATTCTCTCTGATACCAAATTATGATGCTCCTAAAATTCAAAGCACATGTACAGAATCTAATTGGAGAATTCAACAATGTAAAATCCTTAAATTGGTGTGATGAAATGGAATTCCACTTAAGAAAATGACCAATCGAAATGTGAACTAATAAGTATGTAAATGCTCAATTGTTAATCTCACAATTTACACTAGGAAACAATTTCAAAATTGAATTGATCAAAATCTAAAAATTTCATCCAAATCACATGAACAAAGGTAACCACAAATTTCACCTAGATATAACTCACTAAATACAATTTGCTAACAACAAATGGAAGATTGATATTACTTACAATCTACACATATTGAGTCTCACCACAATTTCACAAGAAATTGATAAGAGATTTTTTATTTTCAAGGCTCTCCCTCATAGCTCAAAGTGTGTATTTTTCTCAAAATGTCAAAAGCTCCCTAAAAAACCCAATTAGCAAGTATTTATACTTGCTCTTATTAGGGTTAAAACAAACCAAAAATTACAAAATTGCTATTAGGTGGCTGGTTCCAAAGATCAAAATTACAAGTACAAAATAAACAAAAATGGCTGGTTCTCATAGCAATAATTACATATTCAAATGGTCATCAAGTGGCTAGTTCTTTGGTTTATGTTCATCTATGAATAACCCACAAGCTGAGCTTTAACGAGTTTATCCATCGCCTTGTAAAAACCGATAAGTATACCTACTTGAATGCACAATAAATAAGTGATAGAAAAGAAGTTAGTGCACAAATATTTTATGGGTCAGTTTTCTCAAAGAGGACCCTTATCGCTAAATTTTGTAACCCTTTGACTCTTGCCCTAGTGATAGGTCTTATAAGATTTTGATTCCTATCACCTCCTCATCCAACCCGACTGTTAGTTTCATCCCTAATTCCTCTATTCACATTATCATTCAACATATTTCACCAATTTGTGGTCTCAACAAAAAATTCCTAAATCACAATCCCCCATACCATAAAAAAAAAACCTTAATGTTAACCATTATTCAATTCCTAAATCATAATCACATAACCACACACAAACCCTAGTTTCAACCTTCACTTAATTCCCAATTCACAATCACGTAACCCATGGCACAAACCTTAAACTCAACCATTACTCAATTCCCAATTCACAATCACGTAACCTATAACACAAACCCTAATCTTAATCTTTTTTCTAATACCAAAATTATGATGAGTAGATTCCAAGGAAAAATTCAAGTAATTGTTAACTTCAAAAGATAAATTCGCAACAAGCAAAACACAACATGAATAAATCTTAAATCATTCCTAGATATAGTGCACTAACAAAAGGATAGTCCTAGCATAACCTTATTGATATGATGCACAACAATCCCTATGTTTTCACTCACAACAATGCAAGGATTGATAAGAGTTTTTCAATGAGAGTAAGACTCCACTCATTTATTTTAATGTTAAAAGAGTTGTCTTAGTGTTTCTATTAAAAAGGTATTTGTGCTAGCCTTCTAAAAGAGACAAACGTTGGCTAAAAAAAAAGTAAAAGAAAAAATGTAAAGTAAACCAGCTTAGATAACTTGCAAGCTACCTAGGAAAGTCATCACCCTAAGTGTATACATCGCTGACTTTTAGAGGTACACCACTAGGCTTTATGGCCAGCCTTTAATCTTAAACCACCCACTTTTTAGTTCACCTAGTTGTCATCCCAAAGTATTGACAAATGCATCTAATTGAAGGTAAAACAATCATGTAACATGAATGAAGATACTAGGTGATTCTCTTTAGGTTCCATCTGATCAAGTAGAACTCTCAATGCAAGATTCTATAGTCCATTGGTTCTAGCTTAAGTAAATGGCCCTATAATTGAAATGGCTTGATTGTCATCATGTTTCTTCTCTTAAATGTCATCATAGTTAGAGCTAAGAGCACATACCTTCTCCTCTCCTCCTTCAGTGTGTGTGAGAGCATTGCTGCAAGGGTGTTCGCTTGATAACATAGCAAATGACAAAAAATGAAGTTAAGAAAATCAATAAGCAATGAAGAAGTGTCAAAGACAAACCTCATATAACTTGGTTTATAACAGTGCAACCACATTATAAAAGGTAACAAAGTTTCCTAAGGCCCCAATTTCAACCAAATCTTGGGGAAGAATGGTGTTTATCCTTATTTAGTGGCATAAATCAACATTCCTCACTACCTTTTCTTTTGTGTGAACATCATAGATAGGGATATAGATGTACTCAAGCTTAAGGATCGACCATGGGAAGAGGTTGATTGAGGGGAGGGATCTTAGGCTCATCTGTTGCACTGACAACTAATTGCACCCAAGCTACTCTAGCTTCCACTAATTGCTTTTAGCTTAAGTTGGCAAGTGGATCTTTAGCAGGTTCCTCATCTAGCAAAATTAATTACTTGGTATGAATAATGGTCACCTCACCCCTCCAACCAACCCCTCCATCATCCTCTTTAGACCTTCTCTTAAGCTTTGAAGGGGTAGGGACCTTCTCTACTTGCTTGCCTTTCCCAATCGAATTAGCTACAAAATGGCTCTACTATGCCGGTTGAGGCTCACCAATCGAGATTCCCCACTCCTTAGGGTGGGGAGGGGTGGTCTTCTCTACTACATTATTCTTTTTGTTCTTTTTTGCAATACCTAACCTAGTTTTACTATGAAGATAGGTGAAGACAGCTTTCTTCAACTGCATGTTTAGAAAAGATGGGAAAAGACAATTCAGAGCACTTTTAGTAAAGGAAATGGGAATGAAGAAGTGGTATACCATGCTAAGCACAAGCCATCAAGAGATTTCCTTGCCTTAGAATTTAGCAAATGAACAACTCCCTCTAAGTCAATTTACTCTAGCACAACAATTGAGTAATAGGGAATACCATTAGCAACCCCTTCCTTAAAGATTAACCTAACCCCAAATTGCATAACCAAGATGTGCTCAACAATATAATACTAGCATGACTCACCTATTTGCCTTAACAAGAAATTAACTACCCACCTATCGTTATGAAGGAGCTCTATCAAAGCAGTCCTGATCGACTCAACCCACCTTGTCCAAAAGTTAAGCTCACCATCCAATAAGAGCTTCGCAAAAAATTTCCTCTATCATTAGCATGTTAGGTAATACCAGCCACTAGCTGACTCATTCCTCTTTATGTTACTAAAAAAAAGAAAAAACTAAAATAATGGTGGGCTCAATCTTATTTGGGGGTATGTGCATAGTATCATGAAATCCACTATGATCCAACAGATTTATTATATGGTATTTAAAAAACACCTTCTAGAATGAGGTGAAAGTTAATCTAAGGTCAAACTCAAAATGCTTGTAGTATATACAAAATTCCCTATCCTTTATCAAAGCAACCAAGTTGTGCACCTCAAGCTTCATGATTTGTCACCCTTGTAACATTGGCTCGAAGTACAAAAATACACTCTTCACATCAAAACTAGAGAGTTTACTAGCCACACTACTTGGTTTGTCCCTACCTTCGACCATGTTATTATATCAAAACTAGAGAGTTTACTAAGGGCTTTGTCTCTTCACTGTTGTCTATGTAGATATCCATTGGAAGCTCCTCGATTTCTAGCATCCCATTCAACTCAACCATTGCTGTTGTGCCTATATAATGAGCATCATCTCTAGGTGACACCACCACTTTTAGGGGCAAGGGGATTAGGGGGAGGGGGGGTTGCACTATGAATAGCCCTCTAAAGATCTCATGCTACAAGTGCCAAGACCTCATTTGAAAGGGTAAGAGATAAACTTAAAGTGACTTCAAACATACCTTTGAAAACAAATTTGGAAAATGAGGTTAAAAGCTTTGAATGAAATGTTGAAATAGAGTAAGAAAGTAATCTTTTTAGATGAGTTTATAAAGGTCTTTCTCTCTCCAGGCCATGTATATTATAGATGAGTGCAGGAAATTGAGGTGAACCAGAACTAAAGTGCTAGCTTGTTGAAGGGACAACAAATGGCCATATCTTGCCACGTGTTGAGCAATATAAATCAATGTAATTGATATGTCTGTACATAACTATCTTATCAACAATAATCTACTAAGTAGGTGACACGCATTCATTACATTACATGCGTTAAGAATTTCCATGCATCTAAACAAATTATATTAAATCCTTCTCAAGAAGCCAATCACCACATATCCAAAAATTTCGATTACAATTCATCTTTGCCAATGATGTCACAACCTCAAAAGTTTAGCTCGAGGAGCAATAACTCGAACCACAACTTGGTTACTTAGATAATTACACTCTAAAAGATTAAGGTAAGTCAATTAAAAGATTTATTGTATCACCATCCACTCTAATGGAACAACACCATTAATTAAATAAGGGGTTGGCCTAATCCATCTTACTTACTTTACTACGTTACTCAAGTCATCACCTACAAATAAAGCTCCAATAGGTTGTCCCATAAGCTAAAAGCTCTCTTCATGTTTACTCTCTTTGCTAATCGGTCACTAAAGAAAGCGAGGGGAAAATGCTGATAAGCTATTCTAGAGTTAAGCACAAGCCTAATCATGCCTTATGACGTCCATCTTAATGGGTGAAGCTATGGCCTTAAACAATAGATTTGCTTGTCCTCTTACTAGTCGACTTAATATAATTAACTTTGAATAAGGATTGAAGGAGATAGTTAGATGTAATAATTACTTACTTCCTTATGAACTGAATATCTCAAAGGCAATTAATGGAAAATGTCCCATGTCTTCAACTCATATTCGCTCCATCAACACCTTTATAAATATGACATCTCATCTATAGGTGAAGGGATTCAAAACCCTATGCTCTCAAGTTCTCTTACTGTAATCACTCGCCTTATCAACACATGTTCTAACTTGAGCATCAGAGTGGTCATGCTAGATATCTCTAGCACCTTCATAGCTTACTGCTTTCTATCTATTGCGGGTCTATACCATCTTTAGGAATGTCCATAGATGACACAATGTAATTTACTTTGGCTATTCAATTGCCATTAAATATTTCATTATGATATTTGAAAAAAAAAACAAAAAAAGATAGTGCTTTACAATAACAATTGCCTTAGATAGACCTTTTTATGTTTATGTGTTTTAGAAAACAACACTTTATACATATGATTATAATTTATTTATCTTAGATTAGTAATAAAGAGATTATGAATTGATTACTTAAAATTTTTAAAATTCTTTTCAAAATGTTTTAGATTATCCATTTAGATTACTAGGAAATAGAAATTGACTATTATTACAACGAGTGTAATTAAAAGTTATGAGAAAAGTAAAAAGTACATTGACAAAAAAATTAGAAGAGTATTTATAATTGTTCCATCTTATATGTTAGTCTACTCTTCTAGCCACTACTTGTTGAAGACCAGTCATCTTCACTATTGAGAGTTTATAATAGTCTACCACACACAACACACTCATTCACTATTTTACCTCATGTAGGTAGTGTTTGAATTGACTATTGTTACAATGAGTGTAATTAAAAGTTATGAGAAAAGTAAAAAGTACATTGACAAAAAAATTAGATGAGTATTTATAATTGTTCCATCTTATATATCAGTCTACTCTTCTAACCACTACTTGCTGCAGACTAGTCATCTTCACTATTGAGAGTTTATAATAGTCTACCACACATAGCACACTCATTCACTAGTTTACCTAATGTAGGTAGCGTTTGAATTCAAGTTTTAGATAGTACAAAGAGAACAAGATGGCATAGAATAAGAAAAACAGGGCAGTACAACTCTTTCGTACCACATGATAGGAATAAAAATCCGATAAGACCTATCATTAGGGCAACAACTAAAGGATTTCAAATCTTGGCGATGAGGGGCCCATTTTGAGCAGATCGACCTCGGAATAATTTATATATTAACCTCTTTTCTATTATTCTTGTATTGCGTTTTCCAACAGGCACACTTATCATATTTTATAGGGCAATGGAGAAACTCCCTCAGACTCAGCTTGTGGGTTATCTATGGACCGACTTGAACCGGCGATGAGCTGGGTCGATGGATCCTATCGAAGACCGGCATCTTGAAGACCATTTCTTTTATATATTTCTTCTTTTATGAACTATTTTGGTTGTATTTTGGTTATGGGACACTTTTATTTCCTTGTAATTTTCATTTAGGGTTAGCCACCATAAAAGTGGCAAACTTATAATTTTGAGCACTTTTTAACCCTAGGAGTAGCAAGTATAAATACTTTCTTAAGAGAGGGTTTGAGGAGGCCATATTTTGCAGAATTGAGAGTTCATATTCACGTCAGAATTAGGGTTCCTAATTGTCATTAGACTCTTATCAATTTCAATCCCAAGAGTTGAAATTGTGGTGGTGCAATACCTTGAAATTGTGAGTAGTATCAATTTCATTTTGTTGTGATTTCTTTTCTTCTCTAGTGTGTCATATCTAGGGGTGAATTGAGATAGTTCTTGGAAGGATTTGCTTCTTATTATTTTCGAATTCTTGTGATTAATTAAGATCCTTTGCATTTGAATTCAGTTCATCCTTGAAGAATACCTTTTGAAATGTGATTATCACTTGTGGAAAGGAGTTCTTAGAATTGAAGTTTTCTTTTGAATTTATAGATTATTCTCATGGGATTATATGTGATTAGTGTGATGTTAGAAGAGATTATTATTGTGGTATCACAATTGCAACATTGAGCATTTGGATTTCATTGCATCTTCACTAGGGTTCACACAATTTTTGCCCTTTTGGAACCGGTTTGTTGTTGACTTGAGTTTATTTTTTCTTGAGTCTTTTAATTGTGCTTCCAAGTGGATTTAGGCACATCATCTTTTTTGGTATCAGAGCACATGTTGAGAGAAGGGATTTGTTTTATTTGATTTCGTGGACTTAATCATCAATTAAGGTGATATAGTGAAAACCGCAAATTATGTTGTTGTTGTGGTTTTGAGCTTGTGAAATCACCTTGGCTTGGAATTTAATTTGCTGTTTGTTGGAGTTGGATTGGGAAGGTTGTAGTATCATCTTATGTTCAATAATTTTTGTGGAAGGGTAGAAGCATAGAAGTGTTGTTTAATTCAACAACTTTTGGAACTTGAAAAAACATACCAATCCTTACCATGGCTTGTTGTGGCATGAAGGAGGATGTGTTAGTTGTTGTTGTGACTTCCATTGTGTAATTCTGAATTGGAGAAGTGCAATTTGTAGATTTGCATTGAGTTTGATTAGTAAGGAATCTATTTGAATTCAAACACATTCCATTAAGTTGTGGGAGTTAATGAGTGCTATTTGAATTTGAATTCATTGCTTACCAATTGAAGAAGGCTTGCAATTAGTGAAGTGATTTGAATTTCAAATTTGAGTTGCTACCTATTTTGTTGTAAAGTTGCGGTTAGAACTTGTGGAAAGTGGAGTACATCTTGTTAATATTGCCGTGGAAGTAGAGTGTATTTGTTGTTGTAGTCGTTTGTTATCATTGTTGTAGAAGTGGAGTGCATTTTGTTGTTGTTGCCATAGGAGTTATTGGTGAAGTGAGTGCATCATGATCGAGGTGTGTGTGGTGGTGTAAATTTGTGGAGTTGTGTGGAGTAAGGTGCTACACATTAAGATAAAGTGTGAGTGTGAACCGTAGCTAATTAAGGAAGTTAAGTAGTGAAGTTTGAAATTCAAACATAAGCATTTAAGTGTGAAAGTTATTGAGTATTGTTACTTAAATAATTGCTTAGTTGAATTCAATATCTTAACTACTTAGAAGTATTTATTTGTGCTTCACTTATTCTAATATACTTGAAGTGATAAGAAGTATTTGTTGCATTGGTGACTTGTTGCACCGTGCGTGTACAAGTGTGTGTGTTGTTATCCAAACTTGTTATTGTGATGTGGTGAAGTGAAGGGAGTGTACTACAATTATTTGAGATTACATTTATATTTCAAATAAATTGCATCCACAAACATGTCAAATGATAGTGTGAATGGGGGCATTAGCAATGAGGCCAATAGCCAAGTGGGTAGCAGACCAGGTCGTCAAAATACAAATGGAAGAACTATAATGAGAAACTTCAGGACCGTACCACAATTTTTGCTACATTGGCAACAAGAATTGATAGGATGACATTACCACCACCACCAGTGGTAAACTTTCAAGCACAACCTAAAGTAGAAGGAGATTCTCATGCTCTTAGGGAAGGTAGAGATGATAATTTTGGGGTTAATCCATACCCAGACAGGGAATTTAGACCACCTCGAGGACTAGAGTGTGCGAAGCTACAGATGCCTTTATTTGATGGTAAAGGTTCCGCCGATGATTACCTAGACTGGGAAGACCAAGTTGAGGGTCTTTTCAAGTGTTGTGAGATTGATGAAGACTTCCGGGTACGTCTCACGGCCGTAGAGTTCATAGGGTATGCCGCTTTGTGGTGGAAGAATACGGTGATTAGTAGGCGAAGGGATGGAGAGACCGAAATACACACTTAGAGAGACATGAAACGCGTTTTGAGGAATAGGTTTGTACCAAAAGACTATAGGAATGAGCTATTTATGCATCTCTAGACACTGAGACAGAGGGGTAAAACAGTGGATGACTATGTACAGGAGTTTGAGACACTAGTGATCAGATGTGGATCAGTTGAACCTCTTGAACAAACCCTAACACGTTTTGTATCTGGGTTGAAGTATGAGATAGCTTATGTAGTTGAGCTTTAAAGATATAGTACACTTGATGAGGTTATACAGTTAACCTTGAAAGTGGAAAGACAGAGACAATCCTATTCATTCCAGGATACTAGGAGCAAACTACCAGGGAACCAAACTGTTCGGGGTCAGTTATGTTCTCCTTCAGAGATACTAGTGGTTCACGAGTAGTTGAGTAAACCATTGGAGTATTCAGAGGAACAGAGTCAGATGAGTCTATCATTAGAGGGCCAAAATGTACAGAGACAGTTGTGTTCACCTTCAGAGGTCTTAGAGGACAATGAATAGTTGGGCCAACCATTAGAAGACCATGAGGATCAACGACATACAGATGAGTTAGAAAAGGAGGAAACAATATTAGTGAAATGGGTTGCGATAGGGGACACCTCAGTAGATAATGGGTCATTATTTGTGTTGCAGAAGAGATACATCTTAGAAATAGAGGAGAGAAAACAATCACCACCTATAGTATTTCAGGTATTGGGATTCTGCAGAGATATTTCTTCAGGTGGCTTGCAAAGAGGAAACAAAGTCTCTACTGCATTTGATCTACCAGATTTGAGGACAAATCTTTTTGAGGCCCGAGGAGATGATAGGAATAAAAATCCGACAAGACCTATCATTAGGGCAAGAACTAAAGGATTTCAAATCTCGGCGATGAGGGCCTATTTTGAGCAGATCGACCTCAGAATTATTTATATATTAATCTCTTTTCTATTATTCTTGTATTGTGTTTTCCAATAGGCAAACTTATCATATTTTATAGGGCAATGGACAAACTCCCTCAGACTCAGCTTATAGGTTATCCATAGACCGATCTGAACCGGCGATGAGTTGGGCCGATGGATCCTATCGAAGACCAGTATCTTGAAGATAATTTCTTTTATATATTTCTTCTTTTATGAACTATTTTGCTTGTATTTTGGTTATGGGACACTTTTATTTCCTTGTAATTTTCATTTAGGGTTAGCTACCTTAAAAGTAGCAAACTTGTAATTTTGAGCACTTTTTAACCCTAGGAGTAGCAAGTATAAATACTTGCTTAAGAGGGGGTTTGAGGAGGCCATATTTTGCAGAATTGAGAGTTCATATTCACATGAGAATTAGGGTTCCTAATTGTCATTAGACTCTTATCAATTTCAATCCCAAGAGTTGAAATTGTGGCGAGTGCAACAGCTTGAAATTATGAGTAGTATCAATTTCATTTTGTTGTGATTACTTTTCTTCTTTAGTGTGTCATATCTAGGGGTGAATTGAGATAGTTCTTGGACAGATTTGCTTCTTATTATTTTCGAATTCTTGTGTTTAATTAAGATCCTTTGCATTTGAATTCGGTTCATCCTTGAAGAATACCTCTTGAAACATGATGATCACTTGTGGAAAGGAGTCCTTAGAATTGAAGTTTTCTTTTGAATTTGTAGATTATTCTCGTGGGATTATATGTAATTAGTGTGATGTTAGAAGAGATTATTATTGTGGTATCACAATTGCAACATTGAGCATTTGGATTTCATTGCATCTTCACCAGGGTTCATGCAATTTTTGCCCTGTTGGAACCGGTTTGTTCTTGACTTTAGTTTGTTTTTTCTTGAGTCTTTTAATTGTGCTTCCAAGTGGATTTAGGCACATCACCACATTTGGTGTATGCAATACTAAATAAAGATTTTTGTGATATCAACTATTTGGATATATAAAATATTATACTATACATGATATATAGAGAACCAAATAAGGATTTTTGTGTTTTTGTCCAAAGAATTTAACCTTGGTACCATATATTAGATGGTTAATTCATGATATACATGAATTTAACTTTTTTTTAGAACCTTAGGATCATTTTATTCTAGTAACCAAGAAAATATATAAACCAAGCAAAGGACAAATTGTTTTTTTCAATCCAGTATCATAAGTTTTTTATAACTAAATGATATCGTAGTTTCTCATAAAGCTGACCTAACATAACAATAGTGAAAAGTGTAACCTCTCAAATATATCTACAACTTTTGAATAGAAGTATCAGCCATAAGGAAAACAAAAGTTGACTCCTATATAAGATTAGTGCTTTAACATGATATAATAGAAAAAGGAAATTAAATTTCTTTGAACACACTTTTATATTAGCTCTCTTATGTTCATGTTATGTTTTTCTTCAATCCAAAGCTCTATATCTATAGATCAACACCAATGGTCAATCTTTGATTATTGTTATAAGAACTTTGATAAAGTGCATTCCTTACTTCGTTCTATCATTTTACATAAGAAATATTAATTATGATTAAAATCAAGTGTATTAATGCCTTGCAATCTTGTCTTTTATATCTTTTTGAAAAAGATTCACTTTTCTTTATAATACATATTTCAATCTTCTGATAACTTTATATAAAAATGGAAATCCCCATGCTATTTAAAGGCCCAACTTTTGGAGAATAGGTCTAATGTAGCACTTAACTAAATTTAACCAATGAAGATGACTCTTGAAATATATTTATCCAGCATGTATATGGCCTAAAAACATGAAACTCTAATCCCATCGAATATTTCAAAATGATCTAGTAAATTGTTTCTAACTTTTAAATACTGGATTCCAATACTTGTCTTACACTAGACAATTTGCTGTTCTTTTTGGAAATGGCTTTTTTTACTTAAGCTCCAATAACTTGATACCCATTTCATCTTATACTCAATTCTAATATCTCTCCATGACTTTTTTTTAGTAACATAGTTCTTGCCCTTCCATAAGTTCATATTCATCCTTTAATTTTCTAGCTTCAAAAGGTTCTTGCTTATCTCCAAATTAACTTACTCATTTACTTAACTTTTACCGTTAAGGCTCTAATATTGCTTTAGTCATGTTAAAAACTTATTCCTCACATAATTTGCACACTTAAATAATACTATTAGTTCATAATATAAAATACCATTCTCTTTATCTCTTTTTTATCACCAAAACTATTGTTAAAAGGTTCTAACACTATTTTTTATTCAAATAAATTTCTAACATGTTAGTTAGGCTATGTGTTTTTTTTTTGTGGTTTTTACACCTAATTTTAGACTTTGTTATAAACAAATTAGGCATAAGTTTTTGTTGTGTATCCATGTACATATGATTTGAATTGCTATAATTAGGTCATCCGAGTAATAGAACAAGCTAAGATGACTTATTCTATTGGTTATATAAACCAAGATGAGGTTTTATGTAATGTTGCTACTATAGATGATTGCCACTTGTGTCAAGCAAAGTGATGGGAAATGTATCACAATCTCACACATGTATTAGAAAGGAACTTATATTGCATTGTCAATGAACAAAAGCAAAATTTAACATTAATGCCCTAAGAGCAAGTGCAATATGGCCCAGCTATAACAAGAGAGGGAGTGTAAAGACAACTAACAAACATAAGAACCAAAGAAAGGGTTCATGCAAGGTTGATTGAGAAAAAAATTGCGGAACATGAATTACAAGAGCCCATATTAGATAGAAGCTGAAGAAAATAACCAGTGAAACTAAGATTGGGATTATTAAAGCCTCAGCATGGCTCAATTCAAGGGAGAGAAACTAGTTGTTGATGTGCAGATTGCATATTGTACTTGATTCTAAGGATGTTGATATTGGAAAAACAAATGAAAGCCAATCCCATGAATCTAGTGTGACTATGCTATCATTTGTAGATACTCTATGAGTTCAATCATTGCATGTCATAAGCAACTCCCATATAATTATGCAAATATAATTTTTATCACAATCATTCATTTCAAAAATGTTTGGTAAACAAGGCATATGCCCCTTAAACTTTCAAATATTCTAAATAACCCCTTTAAACATTAAATAATTACCAACATAAAGGACACTTGCTTTTTTTTTTTTAATTAAGAAAACACACTATGTTCAAAGTTTAACTAGTATTAAAGCTTATTTTGATAAGTTTGATAAGTGTTTTTACACTAAGGTCAAAACTTAATGGGGCTATTTACAACTTTTGGGAATTATTTGCTAATTTATCAATGTTTAAAGGGTAATTTGCAATATTTGAAAGTTTATAAGGTACAACCACCCCAAAATCAAAGTTTATAAGGGTTATTTGGATTTTCCCCATGTTTTTAATTAAAATCCTTTTTCTTAACTCATTAATCTCCTATGCATTAGAATATAAGTTAACACTTTAATATTTTGCCACATAATGAATTAGTGAGTTTTCTTCTAATCCTTTTTTTTTTTTTCATTTTAATTGTAGATTGTGGCAAACACCTTGTAGTTGTAATCCTAACATTTTTGTCAAATCTCATTAGTAGTCATCATTAAAACCCATGGGCTATATTAGATTTCTTCAACGAATTTATTACCTCTTGTAGTCTTGAGTCATATCCATCTTAGCATCTAATCAAATGTAGTCTATTTTGCTAGTAGTGTGTCATATCCAATTAATAATTCTTTCATACCCTTTTTTTTTTATTTGTTCATTTAAATATCGAAATCACATAAAAACACATCTTTCTTTTACGTAGTTGTTAGTTTCAACACATCTCTTGATTTAAGACCAATTTGATGCCATGGATTCCATTCTTATCATGTGGTGCATGAGCTAAGAAGAATAGTGAGATGCCAATCTAAGTGGATGTTAGGAGTACATTGCTAAAATATACATTTTTTTTTCTAATTGAAAACTTATTTATTGTTAAATTGTAAACTCTTATAGTGTTCTCCTTTTACTTTGCAAATTGAGGTGGTGACACAACTTTATGATCTTTGTAAATATCAAGCTAGATTGAATGTCATCTCAATAGTGTTCTTTTTCTCTTTATTCTTAATGATTTATTTGGTTTAGAATAGCAACTCATACTTAGAGACTATGTTGTTAGTTTAGAAACTCATTTGTATGATATGGGTCAAAGTTCTATTATTTAAATTATAGAAATAAATGTAATAAATATTGATATGGATAAAATCATATGATCATCATGGAATCTCTAGTAAATGAATGAATAGAACAAATGGATTGACTCCATGAATTTGATCCCTATCAAATACTATTTTTTTAATTATGTCATATAATTAAGTATATTTAATATTATATTTTATTTAAATAATTATTGTAGACTAATTGGAGGCTGACATACCATAAGGATGAATAAAAGTTTAACAAAGTAGATTGAAGTCTTGGGTTTGTATAGTTTTGAAAATGTTGAGGATTCATATCAAAGCAAAAAAGAAGACGAGGACTCAAATAAAAAAAAATAGATATATATCAAAGCATAAATGTATACTTTTCACTATCTAAAATTAAAAAAATACTTAAATCTAAACATCGACATTTATTTCCTTAGTTATTATACAATATGTGTCATAAATATACATTTAGTTTACATCACCTAAAGTAATACATCTCTTTTTCATATATAAAAGCAAACATATGTTCTTTCTATTGTAATCATGGGGTTTTACTTTGTTAGTCTAGCTTTAAAATCACTATTGGAGCCTTATGGCATTAGTGCATGAATTTGTGAGTGATTAAAAAAATGAATAAGTAAAAGTAATAATCCCCTAACATTTGGTGCTCTTTTCTTTAATTTAAAACTTAATCCTTACATAATTTGCACACTCAAATAATAATATTAAATCATAATATAAATTACTTTTCTTTTTATCTTTTTGTTATCGTCAAAACTATTGTGTACATGTTTTATGATGTAAAGTAGATTACAAGTTGATTTTTTGATAAATTAGTTGAATCTAAAAAGCCCAAGAAGAAATAAAGTGTCCAATAATGAAAGAGCAACTGTGCAAGACGGCACGGACATAAACACGTTGTGTTAGTAGGGCGTGCAAGATAACATGAGCACAATCACGCCTGTACCGGTGGATGCGTTAGAGAATAGAATTGCATAGAAAGTTATATGGGTGTCTACACGCTCGTGCTATAGCCATGTTGTTGCCATGAAGGCTTAGGACTTAAGGCTTTTTTAGATATGATATATAATTGTCCTCTTCTTATTGTAGAGATTTTTTTTTATCGCATAATAAGATTTAGACATTCTTGAGTGGAGATTTTGGTAATTTCATTTTGATTTCTAAGATCAATCGTTGATTGGTTTTTTCTTTTTACGCTTTTCACTGCGTTAGTTGGTAGAGCGAGAGTTTCATACAACGATGTCAAGAGATGGCAGTTTAAGAGCTAATCATGTTACAGACATTGCTTAAGATGTAGAAGCCCTATGAATCGAAGTGTAGGCTTAAAGGGTGGTGTACGATGACATGGATTAGAGATTCAGTTATTTAGAACAGCACTTTGACTAATTGATCGAGCATTTCAATGCGATGGGATTTGACACCAACAAAGATAAGAACAGTGGTAGGATGTGACCAAAGGTAAAGCATGCGTATGGTGATCCTATTGTCAGACTTGTAGCTACAAATTGTGGGTTACAATTGTACAAAGATGATTATGAGGAAGATAACATGTTATTTGAAGAGGAACAACCATATAGAAGATGTAGTGGAGGTGACAAATATAGGAGAAACAATTATGGTTTTAATGGAAATTTCAAACTAAAGCTTCATATTCCTAGTTTTAACAAAAATTTAAACATTGAAGATTTAGTTGATTACATAGCAAAAATTAATAGGTTCTTCGAATATATGGAGATTCCTAAGGGAAGGTGGGTGAAGTTGGTGACCTATTGATTAAAGGGGGGTACGTCAACCTAGTGGCGGAGGCTCTAAAGTATGTGGTACTGTGAGGGCAAACAATTGATGAGAACTTAATATAGAATATACCGTAGAATTCATGTGGTTGGTATAGAGGAATGACTTGAGGGATAGTGAGGGTCAATAGGTGGCTAGATATTTAGATGGATTAAAACTATAAATTCAAGATAAAATTAAAGTCCATCTTATGCGGTGTTTGAATGAGGTTAAGAACATGGCTCTTAGGGTGGAACTGATGTTGCAAGAGAAAAGCAATCGATTTGATGGTGGTAGGAGGAGATTTAAAGCTAAAAGTTCGAGTAAATCTTTGGTTGAGAAGAGTAAGACCACCTCAAAGATGTAAGGAGGAGTTAATGATAAAAAGGAAGATAAAGTAACAAGCAAGAAACCGATTGAGATGAAAGACACATAATGATAGAACAATCCCTATGTAAAGCCAATATTAAGGAAGTGTTATCATTGTAATCAATCAGGCCATCAATCTAATGAGTGTCCCAACAGAAGAGGAATTAACATAGTAAAGAGAAGATTGAAGAGGTTTTTGATAATATTAAGAGATTTTCGAATGAATTCAATGAAGTGCTATCCAACAACTTATTAGATGGTTTGCTACCTATAAGGGACAAATAAGACTATATTGACTTAATTCCTAATGTGAGTTTGCCAAATCTTCCACATTACAAAATGAGCTTGAAGGAGATGGAAGTGTTACAGGATAATGTACAAGTGTTGCTCCTAAAGGGACTCATTAGAGAGAACATGAGTCCATGTGCTTTACCCGCATTATTGACTCTAAAGAAAGATGGGAGCAGGTTATTGTGCATGGACAGTAAGGCCATTAATAAAATTATCATCAGGTATAAGTTCTTGATTCCTAGACTAAAGGATACGCTAGACCTATTAAGTGGAGTTGTGGTATTTTTAAATATTGATCTAAGAAGCAGCTATCACCAGATTAGAATTAGACCAGAGAATGAGTGGTATACGACATTCAAGACCAAAGAGGGCCTTCATGAGTAGCTAGTCACGTCTTTTGACCTAAGCAATGGGCCAAGCACTTTTATGTGTATCATGAACCAAGTATTGGAACCTTTTATTGGTTATTTTGTTGTAGTTTACTTTGATGATAGCTTAGTATAGAGTAAATCTGAGGAGGACCATGTTGTGCATTGGAGAGAGGTACTAATAGTTCTAAAAGAGAGTAAGTTTTATGAGAATATGAAGAAGTGCATCTTCCTACCTAGAAAGTTTCCATTTCTAGCCTTTATAGTTATTAGTGATGGAATTCAGGTAGATGAAGAGAAGGTGAAGGTAGTTAGAGAATGGCCTATTTCATGAATCATCATTAAGTTGTGGAGTTCCTTAAGTTGGCTAGCTTTTACAAGAGATTCATTAGGCACTTCAGCACTATTGTAGCTCCTTTGACTGAGTGCTTCAAAAAGGGGAGGTTTTAGTAGAATGAGGAAGCTAAGATCAGTTTCGCTATTCTAAAAAAAAAAAAGCTATTTAATGCACCTGTCCTAGCATTACCTAACTTTCAGAAGTTGTTTAAAGCAAACTATGATGTGAGTGGAGTTAGTATAGGGACTATTTTGTCTCAAGAAAAAAAAAAAAAAGCCATTTACATTCGTTAGTGAGAAATTATGTGATTTTAGGAGGAGTTGGTCCATATATGATAAAGAGTGATATACTTAAAAGGGGCTCTAAGCATGTGCAAATAAACCAATTGAACAACTCCTAATCACAAGACCAAAACCAGATTAACTTGGAACAAATCGGCGTAAACCTTAAAATTTGAATGTGATCCAAATTACAAAATCAATGAGGATCAAAACCAAAATGATGATGTTGCTCAAATGAATCAAGAACTCAATTCAATATCCAATGAAATCCCAATCACTAACACATACAAATAAGATTATGAACTCCTCCTCAACATAATGGAATTCCACACAAAACAGTATAAGATAAATTGAAGGCAATATAATGATATAAAACCAATCAATTTGATAACATAATATGAATGGATTTTTATATCACAAATGATGCCAAAATTAGAACAATAAAAACCCACCCTAAACAACCCTAGATATCACGTACTAGTGATGAAAAGAAAATCAACTTAGGGAATTGATATAACTCACAATTCACTAGGTTGCAAACTTGTCACAATTCCAATTGGATTGAAATTAATAAGAGTCCTATGAAACCATAGGAAACCTAAAACTTCCACGAAAATGTTTGCTGCAATTTTCAAGTGTATTTCTCCTCTTTAAATCTTACTTAAGCAAGTATTTATACTTGCTCTCTTTAGGGTTAAGATGACTAAAAAATTACAACTATGCCACTAAAGGGTGGTCGGTCTTAAAACACAAAATACAACCAAATAAAATGTCCGAAAAACTTAAAAAATAAATGGTTTCAAGAAAATAACAAACAAATAAAAATAGTCTTCAACATGCCAATTCTTCAAATCAATTTGTCGGTTCAGCTTATCTTCGGTTTAGGTTGATCCATAGATAACCCACAAGCTGAATCTTAGTAAGTTTGTCTATCACCTTATAAAGCCCCATAAGTGTGCCTACTAGAATACACAATACATAAGTAATAAAAAAGAGGTTAGTATATAAATAATTCCAAGATCGGTTTGTTCTAAGAAGACCCTCATCGCTAAGATTTGAAATCCTTTAGCTCTTGCCCTAATGATAGGTCTTGTAGGATTTTGATTCCTATTATTTCCTCGGACTTCAAAAAGATTTGTCCTCAAATTTGATAGATCAAATGCAGTAAAGACTTTGTATCCTCCTAGCAAGTCATCTAAAGAAGTATCACTATAGAACCCTAATATCTGAAATACCATAGGGGGTGACTGTTTTCTCTCCTCCATTTCTAAAATATATCTCGTTTGCAACACATGTAATGGTCCATTATCCACTAAGGCCTCTCTTGTTTCAACCCACTCCATTGATATTGTAGCCTCCTTTCCTAATTTACCTATATGTTTTTTACCCTCGTGGCCCTCTAATGGTTTTGCTCAACTGCTCATGGCCCTTTTAAACCTCTAAAGGTGGACACAACTATCTCTGGATAGTCTGGTCCTTTGGTGATAGGTTCATCTAACTTTGACCCTCAGGATCCTCTAATGGTTTGGTTAACTGCTCATAAGCCTTTGCAACCTTTGAAGATGAACACAACTTCCTCTAAACAATTGGGTCCTCTAGTGGTTGGCTCATTTGACTCTGCTCCTTAAGACCTTCTAAAGGTTGGCACATCTATGTCTAACAAGTTTTGTCCTCTATAGGTTGGCTCGTGTAACTAGGAGCCTCAAGAACCTCTGAAAGTTCGCATATCTACCTCTACACAATTTGGTCCACTAAAGGTTTGATCATGTGGCCATGATCTTTAAGAATCTTTGATGGTTGTCTTATCTATCTTTACATCTTTTGAACCTTTGATGGTAACATAGGGTTCAATACTATACATTTACCATCCTGTTGGAACATATAAGTATTTCTATACCCATCATGTAATACCATCTCATCATACAACCATGGCCCACTAAGCAATATATGGGATGTACACATAGGTAGAATATCACATTCAATTTTATCACAGTACTTATCCCCTATATTGAAGGGTACCCTAGCCTTTTGGGTCACACAAAGACTCTCTTGATCATTTAACCAATGTAATGCATAAGGCTTAGGATGCAGGGTAGTTGCAAGTTTTAACTTTGATACTAATGATGTAGCTACAACATTAATACAACTACCACCATCAACAATAATTACGCACAAGTTTCCTTGTACCCTACAAGAAGTATGGGACAAATTTCCTCTTTGTCCATTATCAATGGTTAGAGAAGAAGTCAATACTTGATGTACCAAAGTAGTAAAAGTACACACATCATTTGACATGGTTGCTAACTAACTTCAACAAGTTAACAACACACTTCACTACAAGCACCACAACAACACACCTTCACACACCCAATGTGTACACACAACCAATACAAGAAATATTTATTGTCACTTCAAGTAAAGTTAAGTAAAATAATTGAAGCACAAATATTCCAAGTAGTTAAGAAATTAAATTCAACCAACAAGTGTTTAAGTAATAAGTTCAATTACTTTCACACTTTAATGTTTTTTTTTCTTTTTAATTCAAATTCTACTACTCAAAACTTTCTTTCTTGCCACAATTTCACACTACAATAAATCACAATGTGCAGTACCTCACCATAAACACATGTGCAATTCCAGACCACCACTCACTTCCCTTGATCACGATGCAAACACTCACCACCAATTCATACACCACTTGCAATCCCCTTCACTCAACACATATAAACACAACAATGCACACCCATCCTTTACCTAGCACACAAATGCAACACCACACACACACCCTTCACTAAATACACAAACACAACACCACACATACACCTTCTACTTATAGTGACGCACACACATACACACACTTCCACACATTATACTCCTCCACCTCAACACAAATTTCCAAACCGCAACTTAATAAACAAGGCAGCAACAAATTCAAATGATCTCACTTATTACAACTTTTCGACAAATGGTAAGAAGCCACTTTCAAATTCAAATGAACACACAATAACTTTTATCACTTAATGTGTGTTTTAAAAATCAAGTAGCTTCCATATAATCCACACAATTCAAATATGAAAAATTGTACAACTATACTCTTATTTCCGAAATCAACACAAGCAAGAATGCACCTCCGCTTCTTCACAAATGAGGTAATTTCTAGTTTTGAAATTTCAATCAAGAATACACTACTACTCCTCTTCTTTTCACGAAAATTATCAACCCAAGAAGATTCAACAAGACCTCAAATTCCACTTCAACAAGTAGCAAATTCAACTCCTCAATCAAGACAATTACACAACATACAATTATAAATCACAAATTGAAGAACCCTAATAAAACATGAAGATCAAGAAATCAGCAACACTACTCTCTTCTCTAAACATAAGCTCTAATACCAAAAGTTGATATGCTTAAAAAGGGCTCTAAGCATATGCAAAAAAACCAATTGAACAACTCCTAATCACAAGATAAAAACCGGATCAACTTGGAACAAATTAGCATAAACCCTAAAATTTGAATGTGATTCGAATTACAAAATCAATGAGGATTAAAACCGCAATGATGATGTTGCTCAAATGAATCAATAACTCAATTAAATATCCAGTGAAATCCCAATCACTAACACTTATAAATAAGACCATGAACTCCTCCACAATATAATGGAATTCCATGCAAAACAATATAAGACAAATTGTGATGGGAAAATTTCCAGCACTGATCGTTGCCAATCGTAGTTTTAATATTTATAATGCCTGTTCCCAATTCTAACTACGTTGCAATAGGCAAGTGTACCTACTATGGATGTAATATAGTGCCAAGTACAGGGTTGTCCCATAGAGATACACCAACTACTAGTACTAACTTCATTCCTATTATCTAACCGATGCTTAAATATGTTGGTTGAAACTTAATTACTCTAATCTTAAAACTAATAACTCACTAGCAACAATGGTTCTGAGGATTTATCCATCAACAAAAGCAACCTAGATCTTATTCTACTCCTTCTCTATCATGTAATTCAATAGATTTATGAAGATTGGCGTAGCTGACTTCTTATGTTGTCGAATTCTCTAGTCAAGTTAACTACTTTCTCAAGTATATTAACCTATCTAATCCTCGGTTTATCAAATAGGATCTCTCCTTAGTTAATAGCAACCTAGAATTGCATAAAGCACATGAATTCGCATCAAAATCGATGTAAACAGAAGACTCTTGCTTCCTATCTCTAGAAGAACAATAAAATCTCATTAACTGCATTAAATCTAATCGTAAGAGCAATTTCTCAATTAACTAATATGATATCATGCATAAATTCATATTCCGGATCTATGAATCTAAGAAACAATTGAAGGGCATGAAATTAATCATAAGAAAGTCAACAACTTCGCATTAAAAACCGAATCTTTATCACATGACAGAGAAGTTTCGAACAAAATCTAGATTTAGAGTCTACTCCTCCATAAATTGAACAAAAGAAATACAATTACGAGAAGAATTAATAAAATTCATAGTCACAACTCTTAAAGATAGAATCTTCTTCTTCGTGGGTTTTCAATCTCCTTTTGAAATGACAGAATCTTCTTTCCTCTGCTGCTATGAGTGTTAGAGTAAGTACAAAATTCGTAACCTCGTTTCTAGGGCAACTAACGGTCTATTTATACATGTACCCGGGTTGGATACATACACGAGCGAATACACGAGTAGTGTATCTTGTTCGTGTATCTCATGCTTTCTTCCAAGTGTCCTTATGTGAATATACATAAGCAAGTACATGGGAGTTTACATTGGTCGTGTATTTAAAACATCGTTGCACAGTAGCAAAACTTAGATACACAAGCAAAGTACATGGGCGTGTACTTTGCTCGTGTACTTTCCAGACATCCACTTCAGTATACACAAGCAAAGTACATGGGCATGTATCTCACTCGTGTACTTTCCAGACATCTACTTCAGTATAGACAAGCAAAGTACATGGGCGTGTATCTCGCTTGTGTACTTTCCAGAATTCTTTACTTCACATGTATTGTATCCAATTCCTTCCAAACTAGATCCGATTCTTCAGAACTCCTTCCCTTAGCTCCAAAATACTCTAGAAAATCCTAAAATTAACATTCATTCCATTAAGCATCCTTTTCTTCAACAAATCATCTAAAAATTCAACAATAAAGCACAATTTCATTACTCTAGATAAGGGTATTTTGCGACTTATCAAACTTCCCCACACTTAAGTCTTTGCTTGTCCTCAAGCAAAACAAAACATTAATCAAACTTCTCATTAATCATGATTGTCGTTACCAAATAAAACTACTCAGATATTAGCATTTATGAATTTTAATCTTTAAAGCTCAATGCAATCCCTCAATCTAATGAGTGTGCTTCTCACCTTATCATGAAAGTATTGTAACAGAGATACTTTAGTCAAATTTCTAGGATTAATCAGAGTAGACCAATCTTTACCCTTGTCATTTTAACAATGGCTTTCATGATCAAAATTAGACACAAGATCAATCAAAGCAAAAGAAAACGTGGTACATTTCAGCCACCATTAAAAAGTCTAATATCTTCTCAATTGTCTCTTTTAGTGAAGCAATCAATAATGAAAATACATTGCATATATGTTTCCCCTGGATTCCTCCTTCTTTTTGGTTGATCTCTTCAAAGATTTTATTCTTTGTAATAGTTCACACTGGTTTCATCCCTCTTTTTTTTTTTTTTTTTTTTTGAATCTTGTAACCCATGTAACGAGTTTTCAGCCGATAATCCTAGGCTCGTCACCCACGTTAACGAACGTTATCCCCTCAATTGAGGGCGTTCCTATGGGCTTAATTACTCGAGTTACAAGACCCTCTCAACTTTTGCCTTTATGGTATTTCATTTTATTACGGTAATTTCCTCGGTCGGCCGATCCCAGGCCAGATGACCTTAGGTGACCAGGTTTTAAAGGAATCCCATTGAACCTCTATTACCTTAACTTATTATTTTGACTAGTTAGTAGCGGAGTCAAACTTCGCTCTTCTGAGGGACCAAAGCCTGCCCATACTAACCAATCCTTTATTTTTCAAGTATAAGATGCTTTCATTAAATTATTACTTTAAAGAGATCTTCTAAGAAGGATCACCAAGAGAATCATTTCATTTGCCCTTTCATGAAAGATTACATGGCTCTCAAGATCTTTGAGTTTCACAACGATTTTGTCCCATAACTTTGACTAAGTATCAATGTTTCAAAGAAGACAAAGGTAACGTGCACAACACTCTTTTAGAGGAATTCATTCACTAAATGCTACAATATTATGTAATTTGCAATCAGGATTTCAAAATTCGATTATCAAGCAAAAAGAGAAAAACAACAATTAGGGGAATTTTTTTAATGACTCATACAATTCAGAACAACCCTTATCAAATTTCTTTAGTATCCCCTTCCCCACACTTAGATTGAGACATTATCCCCAATGTCTTTATCATTCAAGACCTAATGAGAAAGAAAAAGATAAAAAGAAAAAATAAAAAGAAAAGGAACTAAGACTTCCCAGGATTAAACAGGTGATGGACCAATTGCATAGCTAGCAGAATGTCGATCATCTATATCGATGAAGTTCGCAAAGGAAAGTTATGAGACCAGTTGCATTCGCGGGATAGCACCTAGATCAGCAAAGTTCAACACAACAAAAATGAAAGGTAAACGATTAAATAGAGATCAGTCATTATTATTACAGTCATCCAACAAGAAAGAGTCTAACTCAATAGAAAGAGCTCCTCGAATATGCAGAATAAAATAGTTAACTTAAAGTCATTCATTATTCAGAACTAGTTTCCTCATCTTCATCATCTGTTTCATCCTCTTCATCCTCACTTTCCTTACCCTTGGCAATGGTTGGTTCCACCTCCTCAGTGGTTTCCTCAGTATCCTCTTCACTTTCTCCCTCACTTTCTCCTTCATTTTCCTTGTCTTTATCACCGTTGGCCTCAACTTCCTCTTCAGCTTTAGAGGAAGAGGCATAAGTGGGCAAACTAGCTTGCCCCGTTGGGAAGCATTTAGCCAGCGACTGGAAAGCGTGAACTACAAATTTCCTATTTTTTTTTTGTTTCTTTTTCATCCCTTGTAGTTGAACTTTCATCTCACCTTGGGTCTTCTCAATGGATGCCAAGTGGTCAAGCACCCGCTCCGATGTAGGAATAGAAGACTCACCAGGTGAAGACAAAGAAGGAGCAGCTTTGGAGGATTGTGTAGAAGGAGGCGGCCTGCTAGAAGTGCGGGAAGTTCCTGTGGTTTTTTTCACTCCCCACTTGGCAAACGGCCCATCAGAGATTCTTTCCTGATTGCACTTGGCGGCCTCTGGCCTAGGGTCTTGGAAAATGTCCATGCTCTTCAGCAACCGAGTGATGAAGCTGCCACAATAAATCCCCTTAGAACGGGAGTCATGTGCCTGTCTCCATATATAAAAGGCCAACTCCAACCTGATATTAATTTGATATCCGTGGGAGATGCTGTAAAGATAGAAGATTTCAAAGTTATTGACAACTCCCTTACTGCTTTTTCGGGCTCCAATTGTGTTTGTCAAGAGCTAATGAAAAACTTTAAGGCAATCATCCTTAATTAGAGAGGCCTTAGAGCTGGATGGAAAGTACTCTTGAGTCAGGTTTCCGGTCAGCTCCTCCCAGCATACCTGATTGTTAACGTTGGAAGGCCAACGGCAATGTAAATCCTGAAACTCAGGTGTCCAGGTAAAAGCTTCAGTGTAGAAGCCCATGAGAGAACAAAACTGGCAGATAGTACAGTTGTGCCATTGCCCATACACTTCAAAACTGAAAGAGTTGTCCCATCCTTTTTCAATTTCTGTCTTCTATATCAGAATAGTGGATAGGAACTCAAGAGTAACATCTCGATACGCTGGTTCTTGTATGGTGAACAGAACCTCCCATGGGCCGGTGGCAAGGATCTCCTTCATTGGTTGAACTAGTCCATACCCTTCCTGCATGCCCCAATCCAAATATTGGTGTGCACCAAACGGTTTCTGTGAGAGAATTTCAAACCGCTTCTTGCTCCATGGCTCCTCTACAACTCTTCGGGGAGGTGGAGCGGAGGATGAACTAGCACCATCCCGCTTCCTCTTAGCAGGGGTGGTCTTCTTCTTATTATTAAACTTTGGTTTAACTGCACAAGTCTTTGTGACCATCTGAAGCAATCACAATGGTCTCAAAATAGGTTAGGTTCGTTAATTACACAAAGAAAATGATAGGACTTGCATTGGGTTTCCGAAACAAGGAGGAAGATAGCACAGTTGAGATACACGACCAAAGTACACGACCGTGTACCTAGTTGTGTATCCGCCCCTCTAATACATGCACAAATTACCATAGGAACATTCAAAATCAGGGCTTGTGGCTTTAGTATATTATCAACCTACCTTCCTAAAGGCTAAAAATGTAACTACAACACACCTAAAGCATCATCAAACGATAAAGTTCGAATCTTAATTCTAAGAAGCTAGGTGTGATAGTTTAGTGATCATAAAAAAAAATGGCCTCATACTTTGGTTTCTAAGAAGAAGATCGGAAAACAAACACAACAACATTGTTCTAGAAACCCACAATAATCAAAGTCCCAAATATTCATGTTCAAACCCTAACTGTTGATTCACTTGTTTGGCAGCCACTCATGACATCAAACATACATGCATTCACGTGAGTTCAAAATGTCTACAGATCTATCAACAATCGACTTCCAAAATGCGAAATCACTCATCATAACATCATCATAGATGCAAGCATGTGTGGTGGTCATGAAAGAAAACCGAGCAGCAACCGTATTGCAATAAGTATTGAAGAAGAAGAAGAGAGAACTTACTTACCTTTAATCCTTGAAATGGAAGAAGTTTGTAGTGTAGAAGGAACAATCACCGTATGCAGGAGTAGAGTGAGAGTGAGTGGGTCAAATAAACGAATGGAGAATGGGTCGTGTAAATGGCAGAGTGAAGTGAGGAGTCCTTTTATAGTACGAGCAGAAAAATTAGATACACGACCAAGTACACAATCGTGTACTTTGGTCGTGTACTTTGGATTCCTTTCTGTAGGTCAGATACACGAGCGTGTACCCTATTCGTGTATCGTGGAAGAGCATTCTGTGAGTCAGATACACGACCAGGTACACGAGCGTATATCTTGTTCGTGTATCATGGGAGAGCCTTCTATGGGTTAGATACATGATCAGGTACATGAGCGTGTATCGTGGGAGAGCCTTCTATGGTTTCAATACACGACTAGGTACACGAGCGTGTACCTTGTTCATGTATATAGAGGGAGCATTCTGTGAGTCAAATACATGACCAGGTATACGAGCGTATACCTTGTTCGTGTATATAGAGGGGGTGTTCTGTGGGTCAGACACACGAGCGTGTACCTTGTTCGTGTATCGAATTGTGCATTCTTTGGGTTAAATACACGAGCATGTACCTTGTTCATGTATATAGAGGGAGCATTATGTGGGTTAGATACACGACCGGGTACACGAGTGTGTACCTTATTCGTGTATCTCTGATATTTACACAATGAGCATATTTTGAAGTGCACGGGAGGGCATGCCATGACATATTCCCCTATTGTATCGCAAAGTCAATATAGACACCCTCTAGCATGTGTGAAAAACCCGGATACACGACTAGTGTACCCGGTTGTGCAGATCAAAGTACATACCTGTCATCACTTCATCTTGCATTCCCTTGAAAAGGTCTCCCATCCTGAATTTCCCCACACTTAGAGATTAAAAGAAGCTCTTTTAAGGTGACTTTCATAGAATCCAACTTTGGTTAGCCCCTCTGTATCTTGCTGTCTTGCAAAAGTCACTCCAAAACAACGAATGAGAAAAATAAAAAAAATAAATAAAGAAGAAAACTTACCTAAGCAACATGGGTTGCCTCCCAAGAAGCGCTGTTGTTTAACGTCGTTAGCTCGACGTAATGAACCGGAGGAGCTCAAATAGAGATAAGAATGAGGTTCAGCTCCTCCTTTTCTTTCAAAAATGTTTAGTCCCCAAAGTAATGCTTGAGCCTTTGACCATTCACCTTGAACATGCCTTTTTCCGGGTGTTCCAACTCAACTATGCTGTAGGGAAAAACCTTTTTTACCCAGAATGGACCGGACCATCTTGATTTAAGCTTCCCAGGGAACATTTTCAACCTAGAGTTGAACAGTAATACAATGTCCCCTTCATTAAACTATCCATTCCGTGGTAGCCGAGCATCATGAAACTTCTTAGCTTTCTCTTTGTATATATATGAATTGTCATATGCCATGAGCCTCCATTCATCTAGCTCATTAAGTTGCATCCTTCGATGTGCTCCAGACCGGCTGAGATCTAAATTGGCAGATTTGATCGCCGAAAATGCCTTATGCTAAATCTCAACTAGTAAATGGCAAGCTTTCCCGTAGACTAATCGATATGGAGTAGTATTAAGGGGGGTTTTGTAAGCTGTCTGATATGCCCACAAAGCATCATCTAACTTCTTGGCCCAATCTCGTCTATGGTGAGACATAAACTTTGTCAAGATATGCTTTAGGTCCCTGTTTGAAACCTCCACTTGCCCACTAGTTTGGGGGTGATACGGTGTAGCAAGACGGTGAGTCACCCCATATCGCTTAAGAATCTTTTCAACTTGCGAATTACAGAAGTGTGTACCTCTGTCACTTATGAGTGCCCGTGGGACCCCGAATCTACAGAAGAGCTTCTCCAAGAATTTAACAACCACCCGGGAGTCATTAGTTGGCAAGGCTTGTGCTTCTACCCATTTAGAGACGTAATCCATAGCTAACAATATGTATTTATTTCTGAAGGAAGGAGGAAAGGGCCCCATAAAGTCGATGCCCCACACATCGAACACCTCACACTCTAATATGTAGTGTTGTGGCATTTCATTCCTTTTTGATATGTTACCATCCCTCTGGCATCGGTCACATCGAGCTATATAGCTCTGAGCATCCCTAAACAATGACGGCCAATAAAATCCTACTTCCAATACTTTGTGCATTGTCCTATTGGCACTATGATGTCCTCTCGTTGGCCCACTGTGACAGTGGAGTAAGATTTTCCATCATTCTTCATGGGAAACACACCTTCGAATCATCTTATCAGCACAAATTCTGAATAAATGCGGATCCTCCCAATAGCAGTGCTTCAATTCGGAGAAAAATTTCTTCTTCTGTTGCTTGTTCATATCTTTCAAAAGGGCCCTTGCCACTAGGTAATTGGCAATATCAGCAAACCATGGGATGATATCATCTTCAACGGTCTTGATGGCATACAATCGTTCCTTAGGGAACTCATCGTTGATCTCAGCTTCGTTCGGTCTTTGTAAACAAGGATTCTCCAAACGTGACAGGTGGTCGGCAGCTAGATTTTCGGCACCCTTTTTATCTCTTATCTCAAGATCAAACTCTTGAAGAAGTAAAATCCACTGAATGAGGCGTGGCTTTGCATCTTGTTTTGTCAGCAAGAATTTCAAGGTAGAATGATCTGTGTATACGATGACCTTAGATAAGATGAGATATGGTCTGAACTTGTCAAAGGCAAAGACAACTGCTAGCAACTCCTTCTCAGTGGTTGTATAATTTTCTTGTGCAGGAGTGAGTGTTTTGCTAGCATAATGAATGGGTTGAAAGTATTTGTCCTTTCGCTGATCCAGAACAGCTCCCACAACCGAGTCACTAGCATCACACATAATCTCAAAGGGAATGTCCCATGTTGGTGTGACCATGATAGGTGCAGTGATGAGTTTTTGCTTGAGGAGTTCAAATGCATCAATGCATTCCCGGTTGAAATCAAAGGAGGTATCCTTCTCCAAGAGTTTTGTCATCGGCCTAGCAATTTTTGAAAAATCTTTAATGAATCGTCGATAGAACCCTGCATAGCCAAGAAAACTTCGTATTGCCTTAACTGAAGATGGTGGGGGCAATTTAGAAATTGCTTCGATCTTTACCTCATCCACTTCTATGCCTTTCTTGGAGATTTTATGGCCCAAAATAATACCTTCTTTTGCCATAAAATGATACTTCTCCCAATTTAGGACCAGGTTAGTATCTTCACAACGTTGCAACACTAACTCAAGATGGTGTAGACACTCATCAAAAGAATTCCCGAAAACAGAAAAATCATCCATGTATACCTCCATCTTGTCTCCTACCATATCCTCAAAAATAGCCATCATGCATCGCTGAAAGGTGCTGGAGCGTTGCATAATCCGAAAGGCATGCATCGATAAGAGAAGGTCCCAAAAGGGCATGTGAATGTCGTCTTTTCCTGGTCTTTGGGTGCGATAGGAATCTAAAAATATCCAGACATCCCATCGAGGAAACAGTAATATGCATGACCAGCTAACCTTTCAAGCATTTGGTCCACAAATGGAAGAGGAAAATGATCCTTTCGAGTTACGTCATTTAGCTTGCGGTAATCTATACAAACTCTCCATCCAGTGACAGTTCTCATCGAGATGAGTTCATTTTTTCATTCGGTACTACAGTCATACCGCCTTTCTTCGGAACTACTTGAGTGGGGCTCACCCATGAGCTATCAGAAATCAGGTATATCATTCCTGCATCAAGCAATTTGATGACTTCCTTTTTGACAACATCTCTCATATTTGGATTAAGTCGGCGTTGCGGTTGTACTACTAGCTTGACACAATCTTCCATCAAAATTTTGTGTGTACAAAACAATGGGCTAATCCCCTTTATATCTGCAATTTTCCATGCAATTGCTTTCTTGTGTTGCCCCAGGACATGCAATAACCTTTCCTGCTGATCTCGATCCAGATTTGATGCAATTATGACTGGAAGTTTAGAATCTTCTTCCAAAAATGCATATTGAAGGTAGTTTGACAGTTGTTTCAATTCTAGCTCAGGTGGTTCCTCAATTGAAGGTTTCGATCTCTGAATGGTGGATCTATTCATACCTTTAAAGCTTCTTTCTTCTCTCAACTCAGGATTATTATTAAGCTGATTGACAATTGCTCTAATCACCATATTTTCAGGTTGCTCTTTCTCCCCATTCATCAAACACAATTCCAATGCATCACCAATCAACAAGTCTTGCAACGAATCCGAAACTGTGCAGTCGAGGTAGTCAATTGCATAACATGTATCATCATGATGCAGGCTTTGTTTGAGGACGTCAGGCATTTTCACTATGACCCCTTCATTTCCCACTCTCAACACTAACTTCCCATCCCCAACATCAATTATGGCTCTAGCAGTAGCCAAAAATGGCCTCCCCAATATAAGAGGGACCTCCACATTTGCTTCCATGTCAAGGATGACGAAATCTGCAGGGAAGATGAAGTCTTGCACCTTCACTAATACATCTTCAACTACTCCTCTCGGGAATTTGACTGATCGATCGGCTAACTGAAGACTCATTTTGGTCAGTTTCGGCTCTCCAATACCCAATTTCTAGAACATCTTGTATGACATCAAATTAATACTGGCTCCTAAATCAGCTAATGCCCGTTCTTCAGATAAATTCCCTATCAGGTAAGGGATGGTAAAGCTCCCAAGATCTCTTAACTTCTTTGGGAGTTTTTTCTGAATTACCATAGAGCATTCTCCTCCTAAAGTTACAGTGGAGAACTCATCAAGCTTCCTTTTGTTCGATAGCAATTCTTTCAAAAATTTTGCATATCGTGGCATTTTTTATAATGCCTCAACCAGTGGAAGGTTGATATGCAATTGCTTGAATATCTCTAAAAATTTGCCATAGTACTCATCTGTTCTATCCTTCTTAAGTCGTGCTGGATAAGGAACATTGGGCTTGTATTTTGGGATTAGTGGAGGTGATGATTTCTCTTTAGGCGATTTTTCTAAATGCTTTTCCCCTCCTTTGAGAACTACTTGTTCTTTTGCTGGCTCAGTCACCCGACTCTCTTCTTCTTGAACCTTTGGTTGTAGTTCCTTACCACTTCGTAATGTGACAGCTTTAACATGTTCTTTAGGGTTGGTTTTCGTGTTTCCCGGAAGTGAACCTTGAGATCTCTCTGATAGAAGCTTAGCTATCTGACCGACCAGGTTTTCAAGATTGTGTATTGATGCCTCATGATTCCTCAGAGCTGAGTCCTGATTTTTCATAATGAAATCTAAGGACTTCTGTCGGTCTTCTGAATCCTTGATGAATTTTGTGAGGAGATCTTCAATTGGCGGTTTGGAACTCTGGACCATTGGCCTCTGATAACCTGGTGGAGGATTCGGATTGCCCTTCTGAATATTACTATTGTTAGTCCAAGAAAAATTTGGGTGATTTCTCCATCCTGGGTTATAAGTATTGCTGTATGGATTGTTTTGGGGCCGAATTGAGTTTCCCAAATCCACTTGCTTTGTTTGCCCTTCCTCACCACCTGAGGGCTCCACAATAGCCAGCTAATGTTGTGAGACAGCCAATCCGTCGATCTTTCTAGATAAAGCCTCAACTTTGGACATGATAGAAGTAGCCACATCCACTTCAAGAATACCTGCCACCTTCTTTTCTCTGCCCCTACCATGTGACCATTCATAATTATTTGTAGCCATGTCTTCAAAAAGAGTCAAACTTTCTTCAGGAGTTTTATGGTTCAAGGTGCCACCAGCTGTGGCATCTACTGTTTGTCTCGTTTGATAGTTCAACTCATTATAAAATATCTGAACTTGAAGCCACTCTAGGATCCCATGGTGTGGGCATTTCTACATTGAGTCCTTGAATCTCTCCCAGATTTCATACAACGTCTCCATGTCATACTAATGGTAAGATTGAATCTCAGCTTGAAGTTTAGCGGTCTTTGAAGGAGGGAAGAATTTGTCCATAAACTTCTTAATCAGACCTTGCCATGTAGTAATGGAGTTCCTTGGTAAAGAATTTAGCCACTGCTTAGCCTTTCCCTTCAAAGAGAATGGGAAGAGCCTAAGGCGGATCGCATCATCACTAACTCCATTAAATTTGAAGGTATCACATATCTCTAGAAAGAGTTGGATATGCGCATTTGGATCTTCATCCTGTAAACCATCAAATTGAGTATATTGTTGCACCATCTAAATCACGGCAGGCTTAAGTTCAAAATTATTTGCCTCCACTCGAGGACGGACTATGCTAGAGCTTACGCCTATCATGTTCGGCCTGGCAAAATCAGAATTGGTTTTAGGTAGCTCATTAACTAGGCCATCTCTGTTATCAACCAGTTGACAATTCGGGGGATCCACGAAAACATTTCCTTGATTCAGCTCTTAAGCACGATTATTGAATTGATCAGCCATTTCTTCCTTCAGTGATTCTCCTTGAATACCAAATGATGTTGACTCAGTCGAGTGTTGCTTTTTCTGATAACGACGAATAATTTTCTCTGGCTCAGGATTAAAAACAGCAAGTTCCTTGGAGCGACTTCTGGTCATGCACTGTAAACGTAATACAAATCAATTATGAGCTCCAAATTCTCAAGAAGAAAAGGGAAAAAAGATAAGAAAGAAATAAATTGGTTAGATTAATAAGTAAAAAGTGTTTCTAATATTGGCGTATCCCAGGCAACGGCGCCAAAAACTTGATCGTTGCCAATCGTAGTTTTAATATTTATAATGCATGTTCCCAATTCTAACTACGTTGCAATAGGCAAGTGTACCTACCGTGGACATAATATAGTGTCAAGTACAGGGTCGTCCCATAGAGATACACCAACTACTACTACTAACTTCGTTCCTATTATCTAACCGATGCTTAAATATGTTGGTTAAAACTTAATTACTCTAATTTTAAAACTAATAACTCACTAGCAACAATGGTTCTGAGGATTTATTGATTAGGAAAAGCAACCAAGATCTTATTCTACTCCTTCTCTATCATGTAATTCATTAGATTTATGAAGATTGGCATAGTTGACTTCTTATGCTGTCGAATTCTCTAGTCAAGTTAACTACTTTCTCAAGTATATTAACCTATCTAATCCTTGGTTTATCAAATAGGATCTCTCCTTAGTTAATAGCAACCTAGAATTGCATAAAGCACATGAATTCGCATCAAAATAATCGATGTAAACAGAAGACTCTTGTTTCCTATCTCTAGAAGAACAATCAAATCTCATTAACTGCATTAAATCTAATCATAAGAGCAATTTCTCAATTAACTAATATGATATCATTCATAAATCCATATTCCGGATCTATGAATCTAAGAAACAATTGAAGGGCATGCAATTAATCATAAGAAAGTCAACAACTTCGCATTAAAAACCGAATCTTTATCACATAACAGAGAAGTTTCGAACAAAATCTAGATTTAGAGTCTACTCCTCCATAAATTGAACAAAAGAAATACAATTACGAGAAGAATTAATGAAATTCATAGTCACAACCCTTAAAGATAGAATCTTCTTCTTCGTGGGTCTTCAATCTCCTTTTGAAATGATAGAATCTTCTTTACCATACTGCTATGAGTGTCAAAGTAAGTACAAAATTCGTAACCTCGTTTCTAGGGCAACTAACGGTCTATTTATACATGTACCCGGGTTGGATACATACATGAGCGAATACACAAGTAGTGTATCTCGTTCGTGTATCTCATGCTTTCTTCCAAGTGTCCTTATGTGAATATACACGAGCAAGTACATGGGAGTGTACATTGGTCGTGTATTTGAAACATCGTTGCACAGCAGCAAAACTTAGATACACAAGCAAAGTACATGGGCGTGTATCTCACTCGTGTAATTTCAGACATCCACTTCAGTAAACACAAGCAAAGTACATGGGCGTGTATCTTGCTTGTGTACTTTCCAGAATTCTTTACTTCACCTGTATTGTATCCAATTCCTTCCAAACTTGATCCGACTCTTCAGAACTCCTTCCCTTAGCTCTAAAATACTCTAGAAAATCCTGAAATTAACATTCATTCTATTAAGCATCATTTTCTTCAACAAATCATCTAAAAATTCAATAATAAAGCACAATTTCATTACTCTAGATAAGGGTATTTTGCAACATATCAAGCACCATCGACATTTTCAGACCTCGATTTGGTTGATGATCCAAATCACTCATATTTTATGTCATTTATTTTCATTTAATAAGTATTTGAAAAATAATCTTATAGGTATAAAAATAATTCTCCATGGGATGCCAATACGTCCAACACTAATAGATGGATACGAGACATCTTTAGAATTACAATCAAAGATCCACTGCAATTGATTCCAATTCGAAGCATTGACTCATGAAGACTTATGATATTTTGTATTTTTTAATTGCTTTATGAACTATTTTATGTTATATTTCTCTTGGGAAACTTTCATTTTATTGTAATTTTCATTTAGGACTAGCCACCTTAAAAGTGGCAAACTTGTAATTTTAACCATTTTCTAATCCTAGGAGTAGCAAGTATAAATACTTGCATATAGTAGGGTTTTAGGAGGTCATTTTGCAGATTAGACACAAGCACTTAACGTGTGGGAATTAGGGTTCATCTTAGTTCTAATTATCTTATCAATCTTAACCCAAGAATTGGAATTATGACGAGTGCAGCAAGGAGAAATTGTGAGTCATATCAATTTCTTTCTTTGTTGTTTTTCATTTCATCTCTAGTGAGTCATATCTAGGGTTGATTTGGAGTTTCTTGTACATATTTGTGAATGCAATTTGTGAAAAATTATCTTGTTTAAGATTGATTGTTCTTTTAGTACTTGAAATCAATATCATTTTATTGTTGGCGTTCATTAGATTTGAAGGGGAAGTTGATATCACGGTTTTGATCCATCCTTTTTGGTTTGATTCACGTGGAATTCAATTATTCTTGTTATTAAATGGTGAAGATTACATATATAGATTGCAATTGCATCATTTGATCTTTGGTTTTCCATTAAATTTCCAAAGGTGTTCACATGAATTATCACCTAAGTGGACCGGTTTGTAATTGAGTTGTGATTTGTTGTCTTTGAGTCATTTGATTGTGCTTGGACTTGGTTTTTATCACGTCATCTTTTGGTATCAGAGCACAAGTTAAGAGAAGGGATTAAGTGTTGGTTAGATTCTTGATCATCACGCTCAATTAGGGTTCTTCAATTGTGAACCGAAATTGTAATGTGAATTGAGTTGTGAAATTGTCTTGATTGAGAATTGAATTTGCTGCTTGTTGAAGTCGAATTGAAGGGTTTATTGTAGCTTCTTGTGGTTGATCAATTTTGTGGAAGGGAAGGAGAGTAGAAGTGTGTTGTTAATTCAACATTTTTGAACTTGAAACTTGCCCATTCATACCATGATTAACTTGTTGTTTGAAGAAGCGTGTAGAATGTGTTGTTGTGAATCCTTTGTGCAAATTTGGAATTGGGGAAGTATATTTTATAAATTTGCATTGTGTGGATAGTAGGGAATCTATTTGAATTCAAACACATCAATTAAGTTTAGGAGTTAATGAGTGTTTGTTTGAATTTGAAATTCATTTCTTACCAATTGTGGAAGGATTGCAATTAGTGAAGTGGTTGAATTTCAAATTTGAATTGTTACCTATTTGTGAGTTGTGGTTAGAACTTGTGGAAAGTGGAATATATCTTGTTAATATTGCTGTGGAAGTGGAGTGTATTTGTTGTTGTTGCCATTTGTTATTATTGCCTTAGAAGTGGAGTGCAATTTTTGTGTTGTTGCTATGGGAGTTGTTTGTGAAGGAGTGACTTGTAGAATTTAGAAAAATTTGTTGCACCATGATTTTGAAAGGAGTGGGAAATATTGTTGTTGTGGTGATTGAATTTGTCAAGCACCGTGTATAGAAAAGGTGTGTGTGTGTGGCATTGCATTTTTGTGCTAAGCCAATAGTGTGTGCATGGTGTTGTGTGTGTTGATTAAAAAGGAGATAGCAAGTGTTGCATGTGTTGGTGAATTATATAAGTGTTGCACCGTGATGTGTTAATGTGTTGTGGAGAAGAGCGCTACACGTGGATTGTAATAGCATACTTGTGAAGTTAAGTGGAGTTGTTTAGTCTCATTTTTGTAGTGGCTATTATGTGGCGGTAAAGGAAGTGTGGATGTGAGGTGTGCTTCCTTGCTTCAAATTGTCTTTGAGGTTCAATATACTGAGTCTGCAATTATGTCGAATGATAGCATGAATGGGGGAATTGGAGATGAAGCCAATAGTCAGGTTGGTGGAGGTCAGGGTCGTAATGTTGCAGGTAGGAGGACTTTGGAAGAATAGCTCTAAGACCTTACTACCATAGTTGCTACTCTGGCAACTAGGATTGACAGAATGACATTACCATAACCACCAGTGGTAAACCAACAGGCAACACCTCGAGTAGCTCCATAGAATCCTCATCGAGACAGAGTAGTGGGAGATGGAAATTTGAATAGAAGAATGAGTGAGGAGCATGATACGAACTACGCCAACTTGTGACGAAACCCAATACCAATACGTTCAGAATTCGTTACCTAAGACGCCCAAACACCCTCAAGTGGAAACCGCGACCCGTTGTCTATAAGCGAGACAAGAACCTTGGTATATTATGAAGACGCCACAATCGGGATGAAAGACCGATTGATAAGTCGGGATGAATGCCACGGAAATTAATTTGATAAGTTCGAGTTAGTTCTTGAAGAACCAAGAGAGGAGTCTCTCAAAAGTGTTTTCAATGTTCTAAAATGTATGTTATGAACCTATTCTAAACCCTAGGAGCTTTATACTAGGGTTACAATTCGTGAAAATACAAGTCCAAAATGACGTCACTTCAATAAGTGCGTAAAAATAACAAACAAGACATGATGGCCGGCAGGGGATACACGGCCGTGTACTTTAGCCGTGTATGATTCTATGGAAATTCTTGTCTCCTTACACGGCCGTGCCTTTTAGCCGTGTGTCTGGCCGTGTATGATTCTGTGCAATCTTGAGATTCCTACACGGCCGTGCCTTGAAAATACACGCCCTCTTCATCCCGTGTCCGATGTGACTTGTACAAGAGCAAGGGTCTTCCTATGGTTGTTCCAATCCTTTCCAACTTCATGATTGCTTCAATCCTTTCCAGCTTCATGGACATCCTTTATCAACTCGTTCAGTGCTTCCTTGAGTCGTTTCGCTCGACTTCTTGTGATCGGTCCAAGCGGCACTTCAAGAGGATCCACATTTCTTCTTCCGGCTTAGCTCTCATCATAGATCTCATCATAACATCTTCCATACAGGGAAGAAAGGGATGACAATTTTGGGGCAAACCCATATCAGAATAGGGATTTCAGGCTGCCTCAAGGCTTAGAATATGTGAAACTATAGATGCCTTCTTATGATGGCAAGGAATCAATTGATGATTATTTAGATTGGGAAGACAAAGTTAAGGGTCTCTTTGAATGTTATGAGATAGATGATAATACCAGGGTCCGACTGGCTGCTGTCGAGTTCATAGGGTACATTGCATTATGGTAGAAGAATCTGATTATCAGCAAGCGTAGGGATAGAGAGGCTGAGATTCAGGCATGGAGGGATATGAAAAGGGTATTGAGAAAAAGGTTCATTCTTGAGCACTAAAAACAAGAACTGTTTACGCAACTACAGACCTTGAGGTAAGGAGGCAAGATAGTGGATGATTATGTGTAGGAATTTTAAACCCTCATGATTAGGTGTGGGTCCGTTGAACCTCCAGAACAAACCGTATCACACTTCGTCTCAGGTTTGAAATATGAAACAGCGTGTGTTGTTGAGTTGCAGCACTATAGTTCACTTGATGAGGCTATTCAGTTGGCCTTAAAAGTAGAGAGACAAAGGAGGTCTAACTTGTTCAGGGCTCCGTGCAATAGGCCCAATGCTATTACTAGACCCATATCAGTGGACGGTCAATTAGGGGGAACCAAAAGCGGTAGGTGAGGTAGTGAAGGCAGTGGACAAAACTACCCTAAATATTTTTAGAGAAAATTTACCTATTGGGAAGGGTAAAGAGGTAATGACTCTAGATGTGAGGCAGACTGTTCCCGAATCTACTAGTGGAAAGGCGCGTCAGATCAAGTGCCTTAAATGCATGGGATTTGGACATATGACAGCACAGTGTCCAAATAAGAGGGTGATGACTGTTATGAAGGGGACCATGAGCAGATTAAACCTATAGATTTACCAACGGCAATGCAGGAGTATTATGATGACTAAACTACAGACGCACATGAGGAGCGTACAGGTGAACAATATCTACCAATTAACGTGTTACGTAGGGTTTTAACTATATCTCCTGATGCTAGTGACATTCAGAGGGAGAACATATTTCACACCTCTTGTAGAATCAAAGGTAACCTTCGTGTACTTATCATCGATAGTGGTAGTTGCACGAATGTTATATCTACCGCATTGGTAGATAAATTACATCTGTTTACTATTCCACATCCTAGCCCTTATAACTTGCATTGGCTAGATAATCAAGGTAGTATGTATGTTACACTTAGGGCAAAGGTTCCTGTGAATGTTGGGCAGAAATATCATGATGAGATCCTGTGTGATGTAGTCCCTATGCATGCATTCCATTTACTGTTAGGTCAGCCTTGGTTGTTTGATCGGTTGGTGTTACATGATGGGTTTAGAAACACCTACATGTTCAAAAAAAGCGAATCTCGCATAGTTTTGTCGCCAATGACTCCATCTGAGGTACATAGGTTTCAGGAATAGATCAGAACTCCATCCACTACATTTGATAGCTAGAGGAACAGGACAATAGAGACATTAGGGTTTAGTTTCAAAATTGATCCTCTAGATTTAAGGGCAAATCTTTTAGAAGCCCGAGAAGATGATGAGAAATTTTTCGGCACCATCGACACTTTCAGAACTCGATTTGGATGATGATCCTAATCACTCATATTTTATGTCATTTATTTTCATCTAATAAGTATTTGAAAAATAATCTTACAGGTACAAAAATAATTCTCCGTGGGATGCCAATACGTCCTACACTAGTCGATGGACATGAGACATCTTCAGAATTAAAATCAAAGATTTGCTGCGATTGATTCCACTCCGAAGAATTAGCTCATGAAGACTTATGATATTTTATATTTTGTAATTTCTTAATGAACTATTTTATGTTGTATTTTCTCTTGGGACACTTTCATTTTATTGTAATTTTCATTTAGGACTAGCCACCTTAAAAGTGTCAAACTTGTAATTTTGACCATTTTTTAACCCTAGGAGTAGCAAGTATAAATACTTACTTATAGTAGGGTTTGAGGAGGCCATTTTGCATATTAGAAACAAGCACTTAATGTGTGGGAATTAGGGTTCATCCTAGTTCTAATTCTCTTATCAATTTCAACTTAAGAATTGGAATTGTGGCGAGTGCAACAAGGGGAAATTGTGAGTCATATCGATTTCTTTCTTTGTTGTTTTTCATTTCATCTCTAGTGAGTCATATCTAGGGTTGATTTGGAGTTTCTTAGACATATTTATGAATGCAATTTATGAACAATTATCTTGTTTAAGATTGATTGTTCTTTTAGTACCTGAAATCAATATCATTTTATTGTTGATGTGTATTGGAATTGAAGGGGAAGTTAATATCACGGTTTTGGTCCATCCTTTTTAGTTTGATTCACGTGGAATTCAATTATTCTTGTTATTATATGGTGAAGATTACATATATAGATTGTGATTTTTTTTCTTTGAGTCATTTGATTATGCTTGGACTTGGTTTTGAGTACATCAAATTGAATGCAATATAATGCTATAAAACCAATCAATTTGATAACATAATATGAATGGATTTTGGGATCACAAATGATGCCAAAATCATAACAATAAGAACCTACCGTAATCAACCATAGATATTACACACTAGTGGTAAAAAGGAAATCAACTTAGGGAATTGATATAACTCACAATTCACTAGGTTGCAAACTCGCCACAACTCCAATTAGATTGAAATTGATAAGTCCTATGAAATCTTAGGAAACCTTAATCTCTCACAAAAATGTTTGCTGCAATTTTCAAGTGTATTTCTCCTCTCTAAACCCTACTTAAGCAAATATTTATACTTGCTCCCTTTAGGGTTAAGATGACTAAAAAGTTACAACTATGCCACTAAAGGGTAGCCAGTCCTAAAACACAAAGTACAACAAAATAAAATGTCCCAAAAACTTACAAAATAAATGGTTCCAAGAAATTAACAAACAAATAAAAATAGTCTTCAACATGCCAATTCTTCAAATCAATTTATCGGTCTAACTTATCTTCGATTTAGGTCGGTCTATGGGTAACCCACAAACTGAGTCTTAATAAGTTTGTTCATTGCCCTATAAAGCCCCATAAGTGGGCTTACTAGAATACACAATACATAAGTAATAGAAAAGAAGTTAGTATATAAATAATTTCGGGATCAGTTTGTTCCAAGAAAACCCTCATCGCCGAGATTTGAAATCCTTTGGCTCTTGCCCTAATGATAGGTCTTGTAAGATTTTGATTCCTATCAAAGTGTTTGTGCATGCTGTGAGGACTTAAGAGCATCATCTAGTAAGCAAAGAGTTTGTGCTCTACTCAAATTATGATGCACTCAAGCATTTAAATAACTAAACCAAGATTAGTAAAGACATGCATTTAAGGTGGATTCTGTTTTTGTAGAAGTTTCCTTTCAACTTGAAACATAAGTCAAGGGTGTAGAACAAAGTAGCCAATTCTTTGAGTAGGAGGGTTAATCTTCTGGTGACTTTAAATGCTAAGGTTATAGGGTTCAAGCACTTAAAAGAATTGTATGAGGTTGATGCTGATTTCAAAGAGACTTAAGAGAAGTGTGTGACAAAGCATCCATGTGGCAATAATCATATCCATGATGAATATTTGACGAGGGGAAATCCATTACATGTGCTTAAGTCTTCCTTGAGAAAGAAGTTGATTCATGACCTACATGGCGATGGATTGGTTGGTCATCTGAGGAGTGACAAGATGATTATTGTGATTAATGATAGATTCTATTAGCCTCATTTGAGGAGGGATGCTAGTAGGATAGTGCGGTGTTATTATGTGTGCCAAATAGCTAAAGGGTAATCCCAAAACATTAGCTTGTATATGCTACCTATCCTTGAAAATATATGGGAAGACTTATTGATGGACTTTGTACTTAGATTGCCTTGTACTCAATGGGGCATGGATTCTATTTTTGTTGTGGTTGATAGGTTTTTTAAGATAGCACACTTTATCCCATATCAGAGAGTAGCAAATACATAGGTCACTACAAAGTTGTTTTTCAAAGAGGTTGTTTACCTCCCTGGAGTACCTAAGTCCATCACATCAGATAGAGATAACAAGTTCTTAAGCCATTTTTAGATAACTTTGTGGAAAATGTTTGACTCATCCTTAAACTACTGCAACATAGCTCACCTTAGATGGATGAGCATACTAAAGCTATAAATAGGACACTTGGTAATATAATCAGGAGCATTTGTAGGGAGAAGCTAAAGCAGTGGGATGTTACACTAGCTCAAGCAGAGTTTGCTTACAACAGTGTACTTCACATGTCAATAGGGAAATCTCCATTCTTTGTGGTTTACACAAATATTTCTCAACTTTAGATTTGATCAAACCTCCTAAAAATTATAAGGTTAGTATCTCACCAAAAAATTTAGTAGAGAATTGGCAAGATACGATAGTAGAGGTGTGAGGGAAGATAGAGTAAACCAATGCTAAGTACAAAGCAGTAGCAAGTAAACATTGTAGGAAAAAATTGTTCTTAGTAAGTGATCATGTGATGGTGTTCCTACAAAGAGAAAGATTTCCAATTGGAAATTACAATAAACTACAACCTAATAAGTATGGTCCATACCAGATTTGTAGAACATTAATGACAATGCCCATGTGGTTGGATTGCCTAATAGCATAAGCATTTCAAAGACATTTAATATGACTAATATATTCCCTTTTTAGCTAAACAATACACCTTTTCATCCAAAAGGGAACTTAGGGTCGAGTTCTTCTCAAGTGGGAGAGAATGATGCAAAGCAGATTGCAAGTCAGTTTCTGGATAAATTAGATAAATCCAAAAAGTTCAGGAGGAAATAAAGTGTCCAACAATGAAAGAGCAACCATGCAAGATAGCATGGGTACAATCACGCCATGCTAGTGGATGTTTTGAAGAACAAAATTGCATAGAATGCTACACTGGCATCTACACGCACATGTTGTGGCCATGTAGGCTTAAGACTTAAGGTTTTTTTAAAGACAATATATAATCATCTTCCTCTTGTTATAGAGAACTTTTTTATCATATAATAAGATTCAGACTTCCTTAAGAGGATATTTTGGTAATTTCATTTTGATTTCTAAGTTCAAGGGTTGATTGATCTTATCTTTTTACACTATTTGCTGCATCATTCTAACACTTCTTTTTACTTAGCTAAATTTCTAACTTGTTAGTTTAGGCTATTTGTGTTTTTTTCTTTTTATTTTTTCCCCTCCCGTATTGGGGGTTTTTACACGATAGATAATTGCATACATATCACCTAGTTAATTTTCGTTCATTGCTGGTATCCATCACCAGATAGTTAACCTATCTTGTCTGTCCACGCCAAGCGCGAAGTCTTATCTTCTGCAATAAATGAAAATACCCGATTAGGTATAATTAGGATAAGGTGAAAAGGATAAGCAATGAACAATATACAAGCTTGATAGTTAAGAATTAAGATATGAAAGAAAAAAGAAAAAAGAAAAAAAGAACTTATATTACCTGTCGCACCACAATGTTTAATCCAACTGCCGCCTTTTGAGGGGATCGATTATTGGCGTTTGACTGATGAAATTTCATTTTGATTTCAGATTTTACTTTATGCTGGATATTGTGTCATTAATCACAATAAGTAAAACGGACCTCTTTTCTTCTATCCTTTTCTATTATTAACATTTGAATTTGACTTAGTTGCTAATTTAAAGTTATTAACATTTAAAATCGATCTATCATGCATATATATAACCATAATAATTAGTGTAGTTTAATTGTTAATTTTGCTCTAATGACATTTAAAATCAACATATTATACATAAATATTATAATACAAATAATAAGAATCGATGTCATCCTAATTACATAATTATTGAAGAAACATAAAAATCGATATAAATAAAATTTGAAACCTTCAACTCGAGTGCATATTATGAAATACAGATGATATCACGAAATACAATTAGTAGTGCATCAACAAATTAAACAGAATCCAACAACAATATCATATAATGGAATTATTACTAATAAGATGATAGGTGAAAAAAAAAAAAGAAAACCAACCCTGTCTCGATTAACCGGATGCAGGATCTCTGGACTGATTCACAATATAGCCCTGAAGAAAATCAGTGATTTTAGGATACGAAAATTAGATAAAACAATGAAGCTCATTAGGATTTGCAAAGTAATGATCACCTAGGTTTAAGCAAGGACATGCAAATTTATACGTATTTCGTATTCAGACGACTATTTCTTCGCATGTATACTTATGGTTATGGATAACTTAGCATATGCTGCAAGGATCTCTATTCTCCCCGTTGACCTGCTTGTTCAAACTCACAGTTTATATGCAAAGTTGAGGGTACATAGAACTCGCAGATTATATTGAATATTTGCATTATAACGTAGAAGTCACATAAAAATAATAGAATAGAAGGGTTGGTACAGCCACTCCAGTCAAAAGTCGGAGAATTTGTATTACTTAAATAACCTCCATGTCCCAAAATTATATATGGTTAGTTGTATGACCTTACAGAATGTGTAAAATAATGAGCTAATTGCCATAAAATTACTTCGGGGATATGGCTAATCATGTTCAAGAGTTATTGTATGTTGGCCATTTTAGTTTTTTGTACAAATACAAATATATATTTTTGTAGTTTAGATCTTTTATACTAATTTATATTTTGTTGTATAAATTTTTTTATTACTTACATGTTGCATGGGCTCTTGACTAGTTTTACATTGCGTTGTAAAAAAATAAATAAATAAGATACTAAACTCTCAAAGTTTAAGCACAATCTTCCATAATATTTTAAAGTCCGCATATGTTACCAAACCGTTTGTAACTAATTAATTTATCCAAGAAATAACTAATTAATTTATTCACAAAGTAGATTGCTGTCCTTGTTTTTTGAATTAATATTTGTATACTTATTTCCTACTAGCTTCTACATGCATCGTCATGGATGAAAGAGACTCATTTCGCCAAGTCCAAAGTGTATTAAAGTCAAATTATTCATATACCAAGTTTAATTCTCTACCTATAAATATAGGCATTTACGATGAAACAAAACAAGTTAAAACATACAGAAAAACTTCAGATCAAAAAATACCACTATAGCCGTTGCTTGTGCTCCTTGATATTATTCCATAATGGCTACAATCAGCCATGTAATTGCAATATTACTGGTAATGATTGTATCAACTAATACTGCTTATGCAGCGGGGCTTACACCATACTACTACTACAAAGCATGTCCTCAAGCCTTGCCAACCATTAAGCGTGTCGTCGAGGCTGCCGTGATGAAGGAACGCCGAATGGGTGCCTCATTACTACGATTGCACTTCCATGACTGTTTTGTCAATGTAAATTACAAGACCATACTACTTATTATAATATAGTGTGTACTTAACTTTTCTGAATTTGAGTAGTATGCGCATGCATGCTAATAACCTGAAGTATTGGAAATGTAGGGTTGTGACGCTTCTATTCTTCTGGATCCATCTTCCACCATTGATAGCGAAAAGAATGCAGTTCCTAATGTCAATTCCGTCAGGGGTTTCGATGTTGTTGATCAAATAAAGTACGAAGTTGACAAAGCTTGTGGACGCCCCGTTGTTTCCTGTGCCGACATTTTAGCTGTTGCAGCTCGTGATTCCGTCGTTGCGGTATACACTTTTCAAAATGAATGCAATTGTAGTTTTAGATGCTTTGTCCGATATCTAGCGACGCTTTTCAGAATAAAAACTCGTAGTTTGATTTATTTTATTTGTATTCATTGCTAAATATTATATAAAAAACGTATAAAAATAAGCTAAACACTTAAAAAAGCCATATGCCTAAATTGAATTTCAATTACATGTTATTTCAATGATTTTATCTTCACAAATTCTCAAATCAGTGTGTCAACGTCATGTAATCACTTGTTGAATTTTGAGAATTAATTATATTACAAATTATGTCGTTATGCAGCTAGGAGGCCCTTGGTGGGAAGTTCTATTAGGGAGAAGAGACTCCACAACAGCAAGCAGAGCCAAAGCCAACACTAACATTCCATCACCAACACTTGACCTCCCTGACCTAATTAAATCCTTTGCCAAACAAGGACTTAACTTAAAGGACTTGGTTGCCCTATCTGGTGCTCACACAATAGGGTTTGCTAGGTGTGCTACCTTCAAGGACAGACTATACAATGAGACAAACATTGACCCAAGTTTCAAAAAGAGCCTTGAGAACATATGTCCACGAGTTGGTGGTGACAACAATCTTGCTGGTCTGGACTTGACCCCAATAAACTTTGACAACATGTACTTCAAGGACATTCTATGCGAAAAAGGAGTGCTCCACTCAGACCAGCAAATTTTTTCTGGCAAAGCTGCACAATTAGTGAAGTTTTATAGCTCAAACCCTAAAGCATTCTGGTACGATTTTGTTAATTCAATAATAAAGATGGGAAATATCAAGCCCTTGACCGAATACGAAGGTCAAGTTCGTTACAACTGCAGAAAAGTCAACTATTGAGGTTCACTGTGCTAGGAATCTCTGTTTGGAAATAAAGAGTAAAGCACTATATGTGTTATCTGCGACTCATTTAGTCACTGCTTAGTGAATTATAAACTGAATATCAATGTATGCTGTGTACCTTTGGTGATAAAATAAAAGTAGTCTTATTGAGTAATGCCCTTTGTGTGATAACATTTTTGTTTATCAACCAATATTTTCTCAAATGTAACTATATAGACCATGTTTTAATATGGTGTTTCTAGAGATATTATATCAACATTTTTAAGTCATTCACTTTTTAATAGCCTCTCTACACTATCCTAAGAACTCAATATAATGCGGTAGAACCTCCGTTTTTTTTTCCCCAATAGGTGCATGTGATAGCTTTTTAGCTCAGTATAAATTAAAAAATGTCGATAGTAATAATAATAGCAACATCATTAGCCGTGAACTTGTCCCTTCCGAAGCATCCCATATTATATATATTTTAAAAAAGCAATGTTATTGTCCTTTAAAACAATTTAAAATTTTTGTAATATGCATATGTTAACAACTGTCTAATAGCTTTTAATTTATTTTTCCATCACTTTACCACTTTTATTGAACTTATATTTGAATCAATTTTATAAAAATTATAGACTTACCGTTAGATATTGGAATTGAAGTGCATACATTATTTCTTTTAACTGATTTAATCCTTCCTGAATTGCCTCAACCTAATCGTTATTTTTTAAAACTTATTCTATTTTTTTAGGTTTCATATAAAATAAGAAAGAATTTTATTTTCAATATTTATATCGCTTAATCTTATTCTTATACCACTATGTGTACCATCAATTATTTTTTTTCCTTTTCTTTTCAATGAAAACATTTGAAATTTCAAGATCAAGAAGATTCCTTAATCTCTTGAGACTTCAGTATATCTTCCATGTCAAGCTCTATATTACTTTCTTCAAGAATTCTTAGTACCATAATCTTTTGAAATATTTTTGTTTAACAATGAAACATAATCTTCAACTCTAAAATTATTATTGTTGATTTCATAAAAAAAACTTCACATTAATAGATAACTAGCTCCTTAGCTTGTAAGTCTAGCTCTGTCAATATGACTAAAAGCAAAATGACAATAACAAAACCAAAAGGTACATATCCATGTACACAATTAATATCCAAGCCTAATCATAAATGTTTATGCAACACACAAATTTTGTGCTAATGCATGTGGCATGCTTTGGTACAAGATCCCAAATGAGTGGTGTTTAGCAGCATAATAGAAAATGAATCGAGCAAATAAAGAGTGATACAAGGCAACTCAATCCGAGATAACCAAGAGCATGATGTACATGTTAAAAACCAAGTTATTTAAAATAAGTACTTATATATTTGCTAAGAACTAAGGTTTTGAAAAGAAACACTTGTAAGTCTTTTTGTATCATACCATAATTGAAACAATATAATTTCTAAGCATATATATATCCAAGTAAACCAAGCAACTAGGAAATAGCGCATATCCAAGACAACTAAGAGATAACATAGTATCAACTAAGGGAATATTCATAGAATTAGAAATAACAAAACATTTAATATAAGATTCCACTTAAATGAGATCCAATGAGTGTGAAGAATTGAAGAAGCTAAACATAATACAAGAATATATGTCACTTCTTCCCAACAACATCAATCAATTACAACACCGACCACATACAAATCTCAAAAGACAACCAACCATATATAACAACCAATAATAATAGAAATATGATCATCAATAATTCACAATTTTAACATGACAAAGGGTTTAAGACTCTCACTTAGGCTTTATATACTTCAACTTTACATGTCTACATGTACCTTTGATTTTTAAGAATTAATAATTTATCCAAACCAACAACGTTTGATGGCATCCTTATAATGATGGATGGCAACCATGGTAATAGCTGAATTCTACCGAGCAAAGTTGCCAAAAAGATTTCTATCAGGAAGAATTAATGAACTAGATTGATTTATCAAATAGGTTTCATATGGTTTCTAATTTTCTTCTAGGATTGATAGTAAAAAAGTGTTTTCTACTTTTCCTTTGTAGAAGTTAGTATTAATTTTTTTTATATTAGTTTGTACATATTTTAGCACATGTGTTTCTATGAGTTAGTATCGATACTACATGTACACTTTAAGTTAGTTAAGCCTATTACAATAATAAAATCAATTTTGCATTTGTTCTTCTTCTTCAATTCTCTCAACTTTACCACAATCTCTAGCTCTTTGATATGTGAATCAAGTAAGCTCTTTTCATCTCTCGATTTCAATTTCTTAGTTTAAAATGGTAGTAAAGCAAGGTTAGGGCAAGATGGTTTGCATTCTACATTCTATGTTTTCTTTCTTCATTATTGGTTATTTCATGGTGAACCCTAATGTGAATGATGTCAAGATGAATTGAAACACCTTTTACAGTCATCTTCTTTATTTGTCAATATCTAATAATGATGTGCCTTACAATTCCAATTGCATACACACCCACAAATGGTGAGATATTTTGCCTATGTGTACATCCCATATATTGCTTAGTAGGCCTTAGTTATATGACAGGAGGGTCTTACATGATAGCTTCAAGAATACTTATGTATTCCAAAAGGAGGAAAAATGAATTATTCTGAATCTAATATCACCTTCAAAGGTTCAAAGGGTTCAGCAAAAAATCAGTAGACTATTAGTGGGCCATGAGCAGTTGAACCAACCTTTAGAGCATAAAATTTTTCAGACATAGATGTGCCAACCTTTAGAGGATCCTGATGATCATAGTCAGATGAGCAGACTACCAGAAGACCAAACTTTTCAGGTTCAGTTACGTTCACCTTCAAAGTTACTAAAGGCTCATGAGCAGTTGAGTAAACATTGGAGGATTCTGAGGGTCAGAGTCAGATGAGTCTATCATCAGAGAGCCAGATTGTTTAGAGACAATTGTGTTCACCTTCAGAGGTTTTAGAGGGCAATGAGCAGTTGGGCCAACCATTGAAGACCATGAGGATCAGCGACATACAAATGAGTTAGAAAAGGAGAAAATGGTTTTAGTGGAACGGGTTGATACAGAGGCGACTTTAGTGGATAATGGAGCATTATTTATGTTGCAGATGAGATACATCCTAGAAATGGAGGAGAGAAAACAATCACTACCTGTAGTGTTTCAGATATTGGGATTCTGCAAAGATACTTCTTCAGATGGATTGTTAGGAGAAAACAAAGTCTCTATTGCATTTAATCTACCAGATTTGAGGACAAATCTTTTTGAGGCCCTAGGAGATGATAGGAATCAAAATCCAATAAGACCTATCATTAGGGTAAGAACTAAAGGATTTCGAATCTTGGTGATGAGGGCCCATTTTGAGCAAATCGACTATGGAATTATTCGTTTACTAACCTCTTTTATCTTATTCATGTATTAAATATTCCAACAAGCACACTTATTATGCTTTACAAGGCGATGGACAAACTCACTAAGACTTAGCTTATGGGTTATCCATGGATCGACCTAAACTAGTGGTAAGCTAGGTCGACGAATCCAATGGAAGAGTTAGCATGATGAAAACTATTTTTATTTATAATTATTTCTTTGGACTATTTATGTTGTAATTTTTCTTTTGGGACACTTCCATTTGTTTGTAATTATCTTTTAGGACCAGCCACCTTAAAAGTGGCATAGTTATAATTTTATGCATTTCCTAACCCTAAAGGAAGCTAGTATAAATACTTACTTAAAGTAGGGTTTGAAGAGGCCATTTTTCATATTTGAGCATACACTTTTTCATGAGGATTAGGGTTCTCCTAATTTTCATTAGACTCTTATCAATTTCAATCCCAAGAGTTAAAATTGTGGCGAATGCAACACTTGAAATTGTGATTAATATCAATCTCTTGTTGTTGTGTTTCATTTCATCTCTAGTGAGTCATATCTAGGGTTGGATTAAAAGCTTCTTGGTATCATTCGATTACATTTGTAATCAAGTCGTTATTTCCTAGTTACTTGGTATTGAGCATTTGTTGTTTACTATCAATTGTACTCAATTTCAACTGTGATTTGCATTCTGTGGAAAGGGGTTCTTAGAGTTGAAAATTTATTGATCTTGTATATTATTCATGTAGATTTACATGTGATTAGGGTTATGTTGGAAGAAATTATCTTTGTGGAATTGTATTTGCATCATTAAGTATTAGGATCTCATTGCATCTTCACTAGGGTTCACACAATTTTTACCCTTTTAAACCGGCTTTGGTTTTGAGAGTTGAAGTTGTTCCTTTGGTTCATTTGCATGTGCTTAGACATTGGTTTTAGGCACATCATAATTTGGTATCAGAGCTTATCATTCTTGGATATGCAATCTTCATACATGTTCATATTTATGGATTTGGAATTATAAAGATTGACGGTTTATGCAATTTAGAGGACTAGTTTGATTTGATTGTATAATTGGTTTTTCAATTGGGTTTTGTGTGCTTGGGCTTGGTTTTGAGCACATCAATTACACCTAGATATGATGCAATAGAACACAATTTGAAACAACGAGAGAAAGATTGATATTACTCATAATCTCCTCAAGCTAATCTCGCTACAATTTTACAAGTGAAATTGATAAGAGAATTTTTGCAAGCAAGGACCCTTTCCTTACAGAAAAAGTGTATATTTTTCAAGTGTTAAAAAAGCTCCCTCAAAACACTACTTAGTAAGTATATATACTTACTCCAATTAAGGTAAAAATAACATAACAAATCACAAATAAGCCACTCCAAATGACTGGTTCCAAAAACAACAAATTACAAGTACAAATAAGTCTTCAAATGCTCGATTCCTCACTTCCATAGAACAATTATTGGACCGATTCTTCTTTGATTATGTAGATCCATGAATAACCCACAAACTGAGCTTTAGCGAATTTATCTACTATCCTATAAAAATCGACAAGTGTACCTGCTAGAATGCACAACAAATATAAAATAGAAAAGAAGATACTAAAAAAATATTCTCGGAGTCTGATTGTTTAAAGAGGACCCCCATCGCCAAATTTTGTAATCCCTTAGCTCTAGCTCTAGTGATGGCCCTATAGGAATTTGATTCCTATCATCTCCTTGGGCCTTAGGAAGATTTGCCCCTAAATTTGATAGGTCTTCATGAGCATTATCGGGTAAATAGAGTGACAGGTCTGTAACATTACATATAATAAAGACTCTATATCCTTCAGGCAATTTATCTGTTAAAAGATCAATGTAGTCATCCAGTACCTGTGATACCATAGGGGGTAGATGCCCTTGCCCCTCCTGCTAGAACATATAAGTATTTCTATAGCCATCATGCAAAACCCTCTTATCATACAACCAAGGCCTGCCAAGCAATATAAATGATGCACACATGAGAAGGATATCACATACAATCTCATCATGATATTTATCCCCTATACTGAAAGGTACCCTAGCCTTCTGGGTAACATGGAGACTACCTTACTCACTTAGCTAATGCAATTTATAGGATTCTGGATGTGGGGTAGTTACAAGTTTTAATTTCAATACTAATGAGGTAGCCATAACATTAGTATAACTACCATCATCAATAATAATAATACATAAATTACCTTGTACCCTACAAGAAGTGTAAAACAAGTTTTCTCTCTACTCATCATCAATGGTAGGAAATGAAGTCAATGTTCGGCACAGTACATTAGCAAATAAATACAAATCACCTCCCTTTCTGATTATTGGCCTCATTTACAAATCCCCCATTTACATTAATGTTAGACATGGTTATTGAATTGAGTTGTACAAAGATAACTCAAGGCAAGTGTAGTATATCTCACAATCACCCTTTCATGCCAACAACAACAATCGCAACTCTATGTCCTCAATCACTCTAAGACACAAAATATACTCCACTTAAGTTTCACATACCCATGACACACTTGTAATCATGGCAACAATATAAGTAGAATCAATAATAAATACTTTTCCAAATGGTAAGTTAATGATTCCAACTAGTAAAGTGTGTTTAAAGAATCAATACATAATAACTTTCACACTTAATGTTAGCTTTTGAAATTCAAAACTTAACCACAATACACACTCTTCTACACATACACAACCATGGTGCTACACTCCACTTCAACGAATTCACACCAACACACTCCTACACTTCAATTACACAACCACGCCACACATTACTCCACCATAGTGCAAGCTAGAATCACAACACACACATATACTCCTAATTCATGGCAATAACAACAAGAAAACAATTAATAAAGGCTTCTCTAAATGGTAAGAAACAATTCAAAAATAGTCAAAGTGTATTAAAATCAACAACACACAATAACTCTTAAACTTAAAGTTTGTCTTTGAATCTAAATTGTTTCCTAATTGTCTACGGTAAAGATAGCAAATTTGAAAAGAAATGTACTCCAATTCCGAATTCTTGCAAACGAAAGAGTATTGCAACAATCAACACTACTTAAATGTTGCAATTCAAATTCAAAGACTTCCCTTTCTTCTACTAACAACAAGCAACTCACGACAAAATGAAGATAACAAGATCAATTATGAAATTACACTTCCGCTTCCAAAATAATAAGGTATATCACAATAAAATCACAAATAATTACTTCAACTCCACTTCAAAGAATTCAAAATTCAATAACCCTAATTTCCCAATTGAAATTCAGGCAAATCCCATCTCAAAACCCTTGCTTTGATACCAAAAAGTATGATGTGCCTTATAAATGGTGTGATCAACAACTCTCCTTTGATCCCTAATCCATGTAGAATCAAATGGCAATTATACTAAATGGTGTTGATGAACAATGCAATTGTTAAGAAGAAATGGATAACAATATAAATGAATTAAAATACCACTCAAATTGACTTGAATCAAATCTGAAAATTATGAACCCTAATTCATGTGAAGAATAACAAGTAACTAACCAAATTGCACCCAAATATAATGCACTAGAATATAATTTGAAATAAATAGAGAAAGATTGATATTACTTACAATCTTCTCAAGCTAATCTCGCAACAATTTCACAAGTGAAAGTGATAAGAGATTTTTTGCAAGCAAGGATCCTTTCCTAACGATAAAAGTGTATATTTTTCAAATGTTCAAAAAGCTCCGTCAAAACCCTACTTAGCAAGTATTTATACTTGCTCTAATTAGGGTAAAAATAACACAACAATCTACAAATAAGCCACTCTAAATGACCGGTTCCAAAACCAATAAATTACAAGTACAAATAAGTCTTCAAATGGCCGGTTCTTCACTTCCTCGGAACAATTGTTGGACTGGTTCTTCTTTGATTTATGTAGGTCTATGAATAACCCACAAACTGAGTTTTAGTGAATTTATCCACTATCCTGTAAAAACTGATAAGTGTACCTGCTGAAATGCACAATAAATATAAAATAGAAAAAAAGATACTAAACAAATATTCTTAAGGTTTGATTGTTCAAAGAGGACCTTCATCGCTAAATTTTGTAATCCCTTGGCTCTTACTTTGGTGATAGGTCCTATAAGAATTTGATTCCTATAAGATAATCCAAGAACTATTATCACAAATGTAATGTTTAGCGAAATTAATTTTTTTAGCTAAAATCAGTGAACTAAACTCGCACTTGATGAAATAGCCAAAGTACGATTCATAAACAGTTCATGTATAAAACCTAAACTTAATTATCTAACTGAATAGTAGTGGATAATGAGTGGTTTTATGGTAAGATGTTAGATATTGAATTCAATTCTAAAGATCTCTTTAAATGATTCATATATGTTAAGTCTTCTAAAGAGTTGTAGGAAGATATCTATGGAAGGTTTGGCTTACTTAATGGACCACTGTTGTTCCAATCGCTAGGGGAAATAGTTAATTTCAAATGTGGTAGTAGAGTGTAACAATGTCGTTTAAGAAACTCATGAGACTTTAGCATGAATTGAGTAATCTGCTTGAAATTCAACATTGTAATTGTTGAGCTATGGATTGATCTAAATGTGCATTAGTTGAAAAGTATTTGGAATTAGATAACAAAAATAAACTTTTTCATTTTTTGATGGGGCTAAATGATTTATTTGAGCATGCACAAAATCATCCTCTCTCCATGGAACCCCTATTGTTAGTGAACAAAGCCTTTTTATCTTGGGAAAAAAGGAACATGAGGTAATGTGCTCAAAATCAAGTTTAAGCATAATCAAATGACTCAAGAAAAACAATTCACAAATCAATCACAAAACCGGTCCAATGGGTTCACAAATTACGTGAAACCCCTTTGAAATTTGGATGGAAAATGAAGATCAAATGATGTAATTGCAATCCCTATTTGTAATCTTCACCAAGTGACAACAAAATGAAATGAGATCCACATGAATTCCAAATCAAAAGGATTGATCAAAAACTGAGATTTCCACTCTTCCTTCAATTCCAATGCACGCCAACAATAAAAGGATATTGAATTCAAGTACTAAAAGAACAATCAATCTTCAAAAACAATTGTTCACGAATTACAATCACAAATATGCCTAAGAAACTTCAAATCCACCCTAGATATGACTCACTAGAGAAGAAATGAAATACAACAAAGAAAGAAATCGATATGACTTACAATTTTCCCTTGTTGCACTCGCCACAATTCCAATTCTTCGATTGAAATTGATAAGAGGATTAGAACTAGGATGAACCCTAATTCCCATACGTGAAGCGCTAGTGTATAATCTGCAAAAATGGCCTCCTCAAACCCTACTATAAGTAAGTATTTATACTTGCTACTCCTAGGGTTAGAAAATGGTCAAAATTACAAGTTTGCCACTTTTAAGGTGCTAGTCCTAAATGAAAATTACAATGAAATGAAAGTGTCCCAAAAGAAAAAATTACAACATATAAATAGTCAATAAAAAGGAGAAATATATAGAAGAAATGATCCTTCATGATGCTGGTCTTCAAGAAACTTTTGAATTAGGTTCCGTTAAAAACCCTAATTCGCTCAATAGTATAGGTGTTTTTGCATCCTCAAGGACTAATAAGTGAACCTACTGAAATGCACCAAAATGATAATGTAAAGATATAGGAAGTAGGTTAGTTTTCTCAAGATTAGGTTTCTCTAGCAAAACCCTCAAAGCTAGATTATGGAGACCCTTAGCTCGGGCCCTAGTGATAGGTCTTGGAGGAATCTGATTCCTATCATGAGTTGCCTTAACTTTAGCTGAAATGTAGAAACAAGTTATAGCCTGTAATTCTTTGAATGAAAACATTGTTGCTTTTCTTGCTATGAGTTAAAAGAGGCCTATGACAAATGAAAAGAGAGATAGAAAAGGAAAGTACTTTAGGAAAATTACCTGTATACATTACAAGTAAGGCATACTGTCTAAATTTTTTTTTGAAAGCATAAGATTGCCAAATTGGTATAAGAGATTAGAGAAAAACAAAAAAAGGAAGTTGTAGCTTTTGTGGAATGTAATTTAAATCTTATGTCAAAAACACCTTTAGAAGATCAAAGTAGACATGCCAGCTCTAATGAGTCTCAATTGGTTTTAAGGAAATGTCACAAAGTTGTTAAGATGCTTAAGGAAAATTAGATGAAAGATAATGCTTAGAATACTTTTCTAATGACCTTTGTAGGTAATATTTTTACCTTTGCTTATTTTAACTTAAATGTTAATAAGTTATCCTCTTGGATTATAGCTACATAATATATTTTATTTTATTTTTCCTTTGTTTGAAGATTTTCAAGCAACAGATGTAAAAATATTGTAATACTCTATAGCCATTTGTGCTCCTAATCCACCAATTTACTCGAGCAAGTACAAAGGAAAGGGCTCAACCAAAGACGAAGTGGTAAAGATAAAGTTCCTCCCCTATAATGGGCTTAAACAGAATTGTTGGCATCGTGAGGAAATGCTTTAACTCATCAAAAGCTACCTAACACTTTTTAGTCTACTAGAAAGTTGTGGGATTCTTCATGACTTTAATGAATGGGGCACATTTTTTTACCAACTTAGAGATAAACCTGTTTAAGGTAGCAATCTACCTCATTAGTCTTTGCATTTTATTAACTATCTTTAAGGGCTGTATGTCCAAAATTTCCCTAATCTTCTCTAGGTTGGCTTCAATCCCATGTGAAGTAATCATGAAGCCAAGGAATTTACCTAATGCTACACTAAAGATGCACTTTTTAAGGGTTCAACTTCATGTTATATTATCGTATTATCTACAGCATCTCCTTCAGGTTAGTAAGGTGTTAATGAGGCTCCTTGCTCTTTACAATCATATCATCAACATAGACTTACACATTTTAATCGATTTGGTGTATAAACATCTTTATCACCAATCTTTGATATGTTGCACTAGCATTCTCAAGCCCAAAGGACATAACATTATAACAATTTGTTTTGAAGTTGGTGACAAAGGAGGTGTGGACCTAATCGCGTTTATGCATAAAAATTTGATTGTAGCCTAAGAAGGCATCCATGAAGCTCAATAGGGTATGACTCGAGGTAAAATCAACTAATTGGTCAATCTAAAGGAGTGACAAAGAGTCTTTAGGCAAGCTTTGTTGAGATCAATATAGTCAATGCACATTTGCCACTTCCTATTGGACTTCTTTACCAATATGCAATTGGCTAATCACAAAGGGTATAGCTCTTCTCATATAAATCTAGCCTTTAGAAGTTTTGGTACTTCTTCTTCTATGGCCACCTAAAATGCCTCTTCTTATGCTTAACCACCTTTATAGCAGGGTCAATATTCAACTTATGTGTAATCACATCAAGTAGAATTCCATGCATGTTAGATGGTGACCAAGTAAAACTATCCTATATTAGCTTAAAGCAAGGTTGTCAAGTATGCAATTTTACATAATATTGCTAGGGGCTTTGTAAAATTGAAACATAAAACAAAATATAGAAATGTAAGTTTTTACAAACAATGTAAAATAACTTTTAAAAAATATAAATTTTTTTACAGTGTTCATAACAAATTGTAATGGATAATAAAAATAAAGAAATTCAACATACATTTTGACCATAAGTCATAATAAAATTTATAATATAGATAATCAAGAATAAGTTGTAGACTAATAGTACAGGTACTCAAACATAGAGAGAATCAACCATAAACCACAATAAAAGTTATGAATTCATAATAAAAAATAAAAACTAAAACAAATCATCAATTGCCTATCATCATCACAATTTCCACCATCCTTCCCATCACTAACACCATCATCATGAGCATCTTCATCCTCATCTTCATCATCAATGTCAACATCATTATAGTGGGTACTACTACCAATGATTTCTACATCTTTTAATTCCAAATGCTTTAAAGTTCTCATTTATATTTCAACTTCAATAACATCACTATCATGAATCTCTAAATCATCTAGAGACTTACATTCATGACTCTCCAAATTCATATAGGCACCAATTTCCTCCACATCATGATCTTCATCTTTTTGTTCACCCCTTACACTTGAAAGGATATTCAACACACCATCATTTGATGAGTTAAATATATTTTCTTCCTCAACTATCCATTCATCATCATATGGATCTTCAATAGTGAAACCATAAGTGTCATGAATGTTTATTTCTTTCCTATTGTTATGCATTACAAATACTATATCATTTATCTTTTGTTGGTGTAAACTATTCCTTTTTTTCATGTGAAACTAAACGTTAAAAAGGTTATATATAAGATGGATAATCTCAATAACATGTAAAATCAAATAAAATAAATATTTGTGCCATACCATTTCAAATGCACTCCAATTACTCTCACAACTTGAAGAACAACAAGTTAAACTTAGAATACAAATAGCAAACTTTTGCAGTTCTTAACATTCATCTCTATATGAACCCCTCCAATTAGCTAGAGCTTTTTTGTGCCTTACTAACCTTATAGCTTCAATTGAAAATAGCCCATTAGCATCCTTAAATCTTTCAAGCTATCTATCAATCTTACACCTTCAACTGAATTAGAAACGGTATGTTCTATGCAACAATATAATCCAATTTTAACATCAGCATCAACTTTAAAATTAGGACTATAATGGAAATGGGGCCTCAAATAATAGGTTGGATAATGCAATGATCTATAAAGTTGAATGATGTGCCTAAATTATCAAAGGACCCAACTACATACACTTAACCAATTGAAACAAATTCAATCACCAAATTCAAGTTCTCAAGAGGCATGGACCACTAAATATTATGAATCCAAATTTGTAAAATAAGTTGCTCTGATACCAAGTTAGATGATGTGTCTAAATGAGGTTTAAGCACATGCAAAACCAATCCAACTAACAACCCCAAAAGACAAGGTCAATTCGGTTCAAAGTAGAGCAAATTATTATGTGAACCCTAATTGCAATAGATGATCCGAATGCTATATTTCATGAAATGAATTACACAATGTTGTATTCCTCAATGAAGATCACAAAATGTACTTGAAAGGCCATATGATTACCACTCAAAATCAACAAGAACAATAACCGAGATCCCCTTTCCATACAATGTAAACTACGGTTCAAATGAAGCAAATATTGATGGTAAATAACAAGTGCTAAAAACCAATCAATTAAGTAATAATAATTTGATTACAAATGCAATCGAATTTGACCAAGAAGACTTCAATCCAACCCTAGATATGAGTCACTAGAGATGAAAAGAAACACAACAATAAGAAATTGACATAACTCACAATTTCTCCTTATTGCACTCGTCACAATTCCAATTCTTCGGATTGAAATTGATAAGAGGAATTGAATTAAGGAAGAACCTTAATTCTCTCACGTAAAAGTGTATGTGTATTCTGAAAATTGTTGCCCCAAAACCATACTTAAGCAAGCATTTATACTTGCTCGCTTTAAGGTTAAAAAGTTCACAAAATTACAACAATGCCACTTTTAAGGTGGCTGGTCCTAAAAGACAATTACAAGAAAATGAAAGTGTCCCAAAAGAAAATTACATTATAAAATGGTCCAATAGCAATTACAAAGTGCAAAAATAATATAAATCTTCAAGAGCCAATGCTTCAAAGAGAAATTAATCGCAGCGGGCCTTTGGATGCAAATCTGTTGATGTCCCATGGCCATCAACTAATGTAAGTCATTTAGCATCCCATGGAGAAATATTATTGTACCTATAAGATTATTACTCAAATATTTATTAGATAAAAGAAATAAAGTGAAATATAAGAGATTTGGATCATCATCCAAATCAAGTTCTAAGAGCATCTATAGTGCCAAAAAATTTCCCATCATCTCCTCGGGCTTTTGAAAGATTTGCCTTCAAATCTAGAGGGTCATTTTTAGAGCTGAACCTGGACATCTCTATTGGGCTATTCTCTCGATTACCAGATATAGTGGTAGTAGTTTTGATCTGCTCCTGAAACCGATGCACCTTAGAAGGAGTCATAGGTGATAGTACTATGTGAGACCCTCCCATACTGAACATATAGGTGTTCTTGAATCCATCATGTAACACCTTCTGATCAAACATCCAAGGCCTACCCAACAACAAATGGAATGCATGCAGGAATTACATCACATAAGATCTCATCGTGATATTTTTGTCCAACAATCACAGGTACCTTCGCCCTTAGCATAACATGCATACTACCTCGATTGTCCAACCAATGCAAGTCATAAGGGCTAGGATGTTAACTAGTAGATAAATGTAATTTATCTACTAGTGCAGCAAATATAACATTCGTGCAACTACCACTATCAATGATGGGTACACAAAGGTTACCTCTGATCGTACAAGAGGTGTGGAATATGTTTTCCCTCTGTATGTCTCTAGCATCAGGATATATGGTTAGAGTCCTACGTAACACATTAATAGGTAGATATTGTTCACCTGTATGCTCCTCATGTGTTTCTACACTCTAATCATCATAATACTCCAGCAATGCTATAGATAGGTCTACAGGCTCAACTTGTTCCTCTTCAACCTCAACATATTCTCCAACACCCACTCTAACAGTCATCACCCTCTTATTTAGACATTGTGCTACCATATGCCCAAACCCCATGCACTTAAAGCATTTAATTTGGCGTACTTTTCCACTAGTAGATCCAGAAACAGTCTACCTCACATCTGGTGTTATTACCACTTTACCCTTCCTAGAGGGTATATTTCTCTAGCAGTGTCAGGGGTAGTTTTGTCCATTGCTTTCACTGTCATACCTATCGCCTTTATCCCTCCTAATCAACCATTAGTTGCCATGGGTCTGGTAGTAGTATTGGGCCTGCTGCTCAGAGCCCTGAACAAGTTGGACCTCCTTTGCCTCTCCACTTTCAAGGTCAACTAAATCACCTCATCAAGTGTACTATAGTACTGTAGCTCAACAACACACGCTATCTCATATTTCAGCCTTGAGATGAAGCATGCTAGGGTTTGTTCTGGAGGTTCGATTGACCCACATCTAATCATGAGGGTTTCAAATTCCTGTACATAATCATCCACTATCTTACCTCCCTACCTCAAGGTTTGCAGTTGCATAAATAGTTCTTGTTTATAGTGCTCAGGAATAAATCTTTTTCTCAACACCCTTTTCATATCCCTCCTTGTCTGAATCTCAACCTCCCCATCCCCACGCCTGCTGATAATCAAATTCTTCCACCATAGTGCAGCGTATCTTGTAAACTTAATAGCAGCCAATCAGACTCTGCTATTATCATCGATCTCATAATATTCAAAGAGGCTCTCATCCTTATCCTCCCAGTCTAAATAATCATCAGCCATCCCTTGCTGTCATAAGAAAGCATCTACAGCTTCACATACTTTAGTCTCTAGGGTAGCTTGAATTCCCTATTCTGATATGGATTAGCCCCAAAGTTGTCATCCCTCTCTTCCTTATAAAGATGATGATCCCCATCCATCCTTCTATTTAGACTTCCATCTCCCACTACTCTGTCTCTCTAAAGGTTCTATGGAGCTACCCAAGGTAGTGCTTGAAGGTTCACCACTAGTGGTTATGGCAATATCATCCTATCAGTCCTAGTTGCTAAAGTAGCAACTATGGTAGTAAGATCCTAGAGTTGTTCTTCCAAAGTCCTCCTACCTACGGCATTATGACCCTAAACTCCACCAACCTCGCTATTGGCTTCATTGCTAATTCCCCTATTCACACTCTTGTTGGAGATGATGTGTTTTGAAGAAGTAGTTCCAAAATTTACAACACACTCCTTCAACAATAGTAATCTAAACTTTTTAGCAACTATAATGATGTAATAGCTTACAACTCAACAAGAATATCAAAGGCACAAGGAGAAATAATTTAATACTCCAAATAAGTTTAATAAATGAAGTACACATGCAACTACTTTAAGTAGATGGAATTAAAATTCAACAACAAGTGTTTAAGTAACTAGTTCAATTACTTTCACACTTTAGTGATTTATTTGAAGTTTAATTTCCACCGCTCAACCTTTCTTTTCTTGCCTTGATTTCACACTTCAATCAACCACAAAGTATAGCACTTCAACAAATGAAAAATACTCAAATCCACTGCCACACTACTCCCCTTAGCCTACGGTACTACTTCACTCACGCCTACTACAACTGTCTACAATGTACACACCAAAAATAATCCACACTGAAATGTAGACAACCTTCACAAAATTTTGCAAACACAACTTTACACACACTCCATGGTTCACACTCCCAAACATACAAGTTTCACCACTACAAACACCAAAGCAAACCATAACTTATACACCAAAACAACAACAATTCAAATTTGAAAATCAAATCACTTCACTAATTGCAACCCTTCCACAATTGGTAAGAAATAATTTTCAAATTCAAATGAACACATAATAACTTCTATCACTTAATGTGTGTTTTGAAAATCAAATAATTTCCAAATCTTCCACATAACTCAAATCTGGAAATGCTCAATTACGCCCTCTATTTTTCCGAAAACAAACATGTAAAGTCTACAATTCTTCTTCTTACATAATTGGAGACACTTTGCACTTCCAAATTTATATTTAAAAAAATGCACTAACTCTCCTCTTCCTTCACGGTGAAGTCCACAACATAGAAGCTTCAACAAGTACTTAAAACTCACTCCACCAAGCAGCAAGTTTAACTTCCACTGAAGACAATCACACCACTTCAATTAATTACAGCAACAATTTCATTTTACTCTTAATTTTGGAATTGAAGATGTAAGAACATGAAACCTAAATTTCCGAAATTCAAAATCAAATAACCCATCTCACAACCTCAAGCTTTGATAATAAATTATGATGTGCCTAAATGATCAAAGGATCTAAGCACATACATGTAACCAATTAAACTAAATTCAATCACCAAATCCAAGTCCTCAAGAGGCATGAACCACTAAATATTATGAATCGAAATTTGTAAAATAAGTTGCTCTGATACTAAATTAGATGATGTGCCTAAATGGGGTTTAAGCACATGCAAAACCAATCCAACTAACAACCCCAAAAGACAAGGTCAATTTGGTTCAAAGTGGAGTAAATTGTTATGTGAACCCTAATTGCAATAGATGGTCCGAATGCTATATTTCATGAAATGAATTACACAATGTTGTATTCCTCAATGAAGATCACAAACTATACTTGAAAGGCCACGTGATTACCACTCAAAATCAACAAGAACAATAACCGAGATCCCCTTTCCACACAATGTAAACCATGGTTCAAATGAAGCAAATATTGACGGTAAATAACAAGTGCTAAAAACCAATCAATTAGGCAATAATAATTTAATTACAAATGCAATCAAATCTAACTAAGAAAAATTTAATCCAACCTTAAATATGACTCACTAGAGATGAAAAAAACACGATAATAAGAAATTGATATAACTCACAATTTCTCCTTGTTGCTCTCGCCACAATTCCAATTCTTGAGATTGAACTTGATAAGAGGAATTGAACTAAGGAGGAGCCCTAATTCTCTCACGTAAAAGTGTATGTGTATTTTGAAAATTGTTTCCCAAAAACCCTACTTAACCAAGTATTTATACTTACTCCCTTTAGGATTAAAAAGTTTACAAAATTACAACTACACCACTTTTAAGGTGATCAGTCCTAAAAGACAATTACAAGCAAATGAAAGTGTCCCAAAAGAAAATTACAATATAAAATGGTCCAATCATAATTATAAAGTACAAAAATAATATAAATCTTCAAAAGCCAATGCTTCGAAGTGAAATCAATCGCGGCGGGCCTTTGGATGCAAATCTGATGATGTCCCGTGGCCATTAACTAATGTAAGTCATTTGGCATCCCAGAGAAATATTATTGTACCTTTAAGATTATTACTCAAATATTTATTAGATAAAAGAAATAAAGTGAAATATGAGCGATTTTGGATCATCATCCAAATCGCTCATATTTCACTTTGTTTCTTTTATCTAATAAATATTCATCTAAATCAAGTTCTGAGAGCATCTATGGTGCCGGAAAATTTTCCATCTCTTGTCAATAATCTTGAAGAGAGGTCAATAACTACACCAAATAAATATGATATCATTTTGCAAATGAAACTATAAAATGAACACTAAAATGAAGTACCTAACTAATGATTCGAGATATTACGTTTTCTTTACATCATTGAAATTTGCTTTGATCTTCCCCTTTGCATGATCAATTTCCTGATAAATGAAGCCCAAAGCTAGTTATTCACCTGAATTCACCAATCTAAACACTTTGATTAGAGAAAATGTATCTTTGAGGAAAATAATAACATTCTTTCAACACCAACTATTCAAAACCGATAAGTGCTCAATTAGATATTTATATTAAATGAGATTTAAATTATTTTCCCCTCATTTTGGTGTGTTTATGAAAAATTTAAATTTTAATTGAGTAATATTTTCATTTTAGGGCTTTGATGGATAATTGAATTAAAAAAAAAGAAAAGAAATCAATTTTTACTCAATTTAAAGCTAAATAGAAGAAGCTATGAACTTTTGAAGATATACACAACCACTAATCATGACCATACCAAGATCATGTTGAAATTGAAGGATGAGGAAATAAAAGTCAAAAGTACATAGGACCAAGACACAACTGTGTCTATTGGTCATGTCTCTTAGAAATAATTATTTTTAAGAAAAACTTAGACACAACCATGTCAACTACAGATTTCAATTTTTCGAAATTTTATTTAACAATTTTGATATGACTTGAAGCTTGTCCGTATTAAACAGCGTGTTGGCAAAACAAAGTTTTTAACATCTGCTATATAAAGGGCAAGAGGGAACTAACCTCAGAACTTTTAGAAAACCTTTTTCATAGGTTTTAGGGTTATTTTAGAGGAATAAAAGAGTACCTTTCTTCACTTCAAGAATTAGGGTTTTTCTTTGATTTCTTTAATAATACATACTTTTTCATCATTAACAATTTCTGATTTCAACATGATTAGAGCTTAATTTTCTTAATATCCAGACATAGATCCTAATATTATTATATGACTAAGTTTATGGCTATCCCAATGAATTCTTTCATTTCTTTATTCAATCATGTGTTCCTGATTTTATTTAAATTAATATTTCTAAAGTATTATTGTAACTATTTGATATTATACATTATAATTGAGAAATCTAATGTATAAATGGATCTAGCATGACTGATAGAAATTGATGTAATCTTAGAGATAAGTTGCATAATTCTTTTAGAATTGATTCAATTATTTTTAGAGAATTTATTGGTCTTAATGCAATCTTTGAAATATGCTATTATGAAGAGTTTAAATAGATATTTTTAGGATTAGAGTTGACAAACTTGACAAAGTTATTGTTCCAATTCAAGAATTCTCCCTATTAATGAAATTAAAGGTGAAATTGAATGGTTTTTGTTGATGTCACATAATAAACTTGAGAGGAAACAAATTCTAGATACTTGTCTTACCATCTTGAAGTTAATTGCAATTTGCTTGATCCTTCTTTCTTTCAATTGAGTCTTTAGTTCAATAGTTAATAATTAGTTATCGGCTTTAAATTAATTATTCTTTACAATTTACTAGTTAGATAATAGGGTGTAAATTAGTATTAGTACTCGTAATCCTTGTGGTATAATATCCATATTCGATTTACTATATTATAAAATTTGATAAGTATATTTGTCTCACATCAAATAATCACTATTGAGTCTACTTTCCATCACTTGTGCTTGAATACTTACATGATTTCCAATCACTACAAGTAAATATCATCATCAATGCACCCTTCAACTTACTAGGGCAACCTAATGACAAATAAGAAGTGGCAAAATGAGTTACACGTGGCCTAATGAAGTGCCTCCCTTTGGTGTATCTCCTCAATATTGAGATAAATATAAAGCTAAAATAAATAAATATACTAATTTGCCTCCTTTTTGCAATTTTTTCCATGATAAATCTTCGAATTCTTCTCAAAGTCTTGTAAGATCAAATCAATGCAATGTGCGACACGTGGTGTCCATTATAAAGATTTTCTTTTCTCCATCAAAATTTCCCTTACTACTTTATAATTTGTAGTATTATCTATGATTACTTGTACAACATTCTCCTATTCAACTTTCTCCACAATATCAACTAACATTGCAAAAACTTTATCAATTGTCATGGATATATCATATGCATCTATAGACAACAAAAAGCCAGTTCCTTTAGGGCTATTTACCAAGAACTTGCATACAGAACAACTCTTTCTATCAATCTATGCATTCAACATAATGGAGCAAACTTTTTTTTTCCCATTCAACTTTATAGTCTTCAAGTAGTTCCATTGTTTGAGCTACTTATTTCTTCAAATGAGTTGCCCTCATCTCATAATAAGCCTATAACCATATCGACCAACCACCTCAAGCATCTCAACAAACTCTAGATTTTTTACACAATTAAATAGAATTGCACTAACGTAGAAAAATGAGAAATTTGTTGGCAATATTCTTCTCTCAACTCTTTTTTCATGAGCCAGTTAATTGTTCCTTGGTTCGCCATGCTCCACTTCCACCAATTTTTTTTTTCAAAAAGAAATCCATGACATTCTTTTTTTTTTCTTTAAGAATGTCTACTTTATCTCATCATCATCATTAGAATCCTCAATCTCATGAATTTTCTTTTTTTTTTCTTTTCTGATATTTTTGCTACTGTTAGCAAAATTGTTAACATTTCATTTCTAGAATCATTTGAGACAATGGTTCATGGCTCTACATCTTTAAGTGTACAACCAAAGTGATTCTTAAATCTGTAAATGTCTCTACTAAAAACAGTAGTTTTGTAGCATGATTTGACAAGATTCTACGAAAGCTAAGAATTTTAATAAGGATCACCACAAACTCGAATTGCAACAATTTTCATGAGACTTTTTTTTATACTAATTTTCTTTTTCTTTTTCTTCTTCTCTCTTTTTTTTTTTATTTTGGAGAAAGGAAGTTTATACGATTCCTTTCAAACACTAGCAACAATTGAATAAAGGAACGGTTTTTTTTTTCATCCAAACCGTAGATCTAAGAACAAGTAATTAAAATAACAAGATAGGCAATCCTAACAAACCTGATTGCTCTAATACCAAACTGATGTGAACCCTACCAACTCTTGATGAAACCTAAAACCTAGATTTGACAATCTTACAATCTATGAATCTATCAAGAACAATGGAATCGCAACCCATTGTCTATAGATGAGACAAGAACCTTAGTATAGATTTTAACACCACAATCGATTATGGAATGATTAATTGATAAGTTGAAGTGAACACCACATATTCAAAACCTGATAAGTTCGATAGTTTGTTTAAGAACCAAAAAGGAATTCTCTCTCTAAATGTGAATAAGCTTTCTGGATTGTTTTTACAATGAGTATACGGTGACTATTTATAGTCCCACAAGAATGAGTAAACAAAACAACATAAAAAACCTAATTCGAATAAAGGAAAAACAATTAAAGTTAGTGGCCTAAAAATTTACAAAGTCGGCCTATAATTTGTACTAAGCTGGCGGCTTTAGATCTCACATAGTCGACCTATCTCCTTTGCATCAACGCCGACAACTTAGGCCGATGGCCTTCGTTGGTTTTATGGTTGTCGGCCTTAAGTCTCTTCCTCGACTTCCACATCTGCAATCCACACTTCAAATAGGCCCGCACACCTTAGATCAATCCACTTAGCTTGATCTCTATCATCCTTGGATCAATCCTGCTAACTTGATCTTCATCGAAACATTATACCTTCAAGGTCTTCATTAGAAACAGTGATTGTAATGTCAACTTTAGGACACTTCACCTAAGTATCAAGCACATTCTAGTAGCTTTTAGATCAAATGTATGCTTTACATTAGGAGATGGATTGCCCTCTTGTAGTTGGCCCTCATACAATTGTATTTATTGTGCCCTAGGTGGGGTAAGCTTCTTGCCTCTACTTGGTTTCTTCTCTTTCCTTTCCTCTTCCTTGCTTTAAAGGCCTATCATTCTTTATGATGTATTCTCAGATATTGAAAGGCTTGAATGAATAGGTAGGGGACAGACTGATTGCACCTACCAGGCACAAGACTTATTGAATAGGATTCTATGGTCGGTCCGCGACCCCTGGATGCCGAAGGCGTCCTTAGGGTGATCTTGCTGTTCCTACGGGGTGGAGATGATGGGGTCGGTCCATGGATTTTCCTTTCTTTTGCCGCATTTCACTCAAAGGGCAAATATCCTTATTGAAAAAGGCCTTTGAAAGCATTCATTAGCTATGTACAATTTTCGATAGTGTAACCTTTATCTTTACGAAAGTCATAGTATTTAATAGAATTTCTCGTAGTAGGATTGTTCCCCATCTTATCAAGCTAGGTGATAATGCCTTAGTCTTAGATCTTCATAAAGATATCAGTGCAAGGCTTGTTGAGTGGTGTGTGCTAGTCATAGAAAGGGATGCCACTTTTTTCCCATCATTGCAATTTTGAGCAAACCCATTACCATCCACGACTAAACCGAGCTTATCTTCTGTAAAGGGTCGATCCTTATTGTTCTTCTTCTTCTTACAAGATTCTTGCTTAGCCTTATGTCTTGTCAATACGGCATCTTCCTACATAATGTTATCAACAACCCTTTCTTAAAACTCCTTGAAATTTTTTATCTTGTGCAAGGTAAGCGAGTGGAAGAAATGAGATTGATCTTTTACTTCATTAACTATTGTATTGAAAGTTATGCTCACATCAATGTTAAGAGTCTCGAGCATTGCTCCGTTGAACTAAGAGATATAATCTCTAAGTGTCTCATCCTATTTCCACTAATTAAGGTTAAGAGTTGAGTAATCTCATTTAAGCATTTTGCACATACAAAAGTGCTGATGAAACTGCTTAGCGAGCTCTTGAAAACCGAAGATAGAGCTTGCTTAAGGCATCAAAACCATGTTTATGCTGCCTTCTTTAATGTTCCTAGTTAAAGATATTGAGGAGGTTGATCCGAGTTGTATAGTAACTCAGATACTCTATAGGGTTGATTGTTGAATCACAAATTGTATAGTAACTTAGATACTCAATTGGGGAATTTAGACATTTGTAGCAAGCTGCTCATCCCAAATTTCCTATTTGTAAGGAGAATTCCCTATGGTAAACATGTCTAATGGATTAAGCTTCTTTATGTTATTAAGCTCATTAAAGTGTTTTTTTCATGTTGGCTATATCATCAATAGATTGATTAGTTAAGGATCGTGTAGATTGTGCTTCAAAGTTATTATTCCTGTTATTATTTTTCTTACCCCTTGGCTTAGAGGCTTGACAAGAATTTGCGATGCATTCTCATAGTACTATGAAACACTGTCACCCTACTACTTGCTTCATAGTTGTGAATGTTGTTGTGAGCACTCATTAATTTCACTAACCTGGTCTTTTAAATGGCAATTCTCAACCATAATATCAATAAGTATCCTCTCAAGTCTTGCAATCTTATCTTGGTCCTCTTGTTATGTGACTAATGGTACTATTGGCACTATGGGGTAGCTATTTTCAATAGTTGGTAGGTCACAGTCATTGGAGGCATTCCTACTAAAGTTTCTTCCAAATCTTATGCCAGCCATAATTGTAGTTAGCCTTAAGACAGTGAGTGCTAATTATTGATTGCTTTATTTGCCTTAATGTGGTCTTTAGCTAGATCAAATCTTAAAAGTTGGTGTATTCCAACCAGTAAGATGAACAAATGTGAGTTATCAAGGCATTGGAGGTATCTTCGACACTTGGACTCCCATGCTGAAGTTTGAGAGGCAGTGTAAGGGTCAAGCAATCAAAGTATGTAGAGTGTATTAGATGATCTACATAGTTAGAGGGACCACCTTTTACAATATTATGAGAACGTTCTAGTTTAGAGAAGTAAATCTTCCTAAAGATGCCTAAATTGTAATAAGAAAAATCTGCTTAGATCGTATTCTCCAAAAGATCTAGATTACTTTCCTATTTTATGCCAACCACTTTAAACACTTCCTTACTTTATAGCTGTGCTAAGATAAGATGGGCCCTAAGGCCTTAAGATGATTTAGGCATATAACAAGTACCATCTTCTTATCCATGTTTAGTTTGATCATATCATCCTCTTTTGCACACTACTTACAACTAGAGAAAAGCCAAAACCTAGAATGGTCTAATAAAGTAGTGCCACATTATTGCTTTTGTTGTTGCTTTCAAAATATCATGCATAGCCCTTAGCTTTGGTGTTATCATCCTCCATTAAAAGAAAATAGGCCATATTATCAAAGATTGTTTTGAAATCATAGGATTCCAAATTGGTATAAAGGAGTTAGAGAAAAAAAATTGTAGTAAAGTTATAGCTTTTGTGCAATGCAATTCAAATCTTACGCGAAAAACACATTTAGAAAATCGGAGTGGACATGGCATCTCTATTGAGTCCCAACTAATGTCAAGGATATGTCATGAAGTCAATAAGATGCTTACAGGAAAGCAAATGAAAGATACTACTCGGCACACTTCTCTAATGACCTTTGCAGGCAATATTTTTAACTTTGCTTCTTTTAACTCAAATGTTAGTATCTTATGCTCTTGGATTGTAGATACGTAACATATATATATATATATATATATGTATTTTCCTTTGTTCGAAGATTTTCAAGTATCAGATGTAAGAATGTTGCAATACTCTATAGCCATATAAGCTCTCGATCCACTAATCAATTGCACTTGTAAAACAAGCATGGATGCAACTACGAATGGTGTAAGAAAAACCATCTTCTTTTTATTTTGGCTCTAGCAAGAAGATATGTAGAACCAAAAGTCGCAAGGTATATATTATAGAAAGTTTTTCCCTCTATACATGGTACATAGCTTGTTAGAGAAATGAAATCAAAACGTGGATCAAAGAAAGTTAAAAGGACCTTGAAATAAATTTTGCAGTCAAGGTTGTGAATTGGGAAAATTGAATGGGGAGTCAGCGGCAAATAGACTAAGATTCACTTATAAATAGCTTATAAAATAATTATCATGCATGTTTTATATAAAATACATATATTAAATTCTTGTCATTATTAATATACCTTGTATATATAATATGTGACATATAATACTTAATATATCTTTTCTTCATAGTATTAAGCGTCTAGTGATCAATTACCAAATGGCCAAAAGGCACAACTTTGCTAATGATTATTTTGCAAGTTGATGAATATCCTAATTTTCCCATAGTTGGTCTAGCAAGAATACTCATATAGGTGTGGGTTACTATTTCTTCTCAAATTTTCACCATAATCTACTACACAAAATACATATGAATTCCATCTTCTTATCCTTGATTAGTTTTATCATATCTTCCTCTTCTACAGCCAACTTACAACTGGTGAAAAACATGGAATGGTCCAATAAAATAGTGCCAGACTATTGCTTTTGTTGTTACTTTCAAAATATCATGCATAGCCGTTAGCTTAGGAGTTATCATCCCCCGTTAGCTTAGTATGTATGCTATGGGTTTGACTCATAATTTTCCTACATCTAGGGATGGTTTATTTGGTAGCGTCTCAACATTTGACTTCATATCCACCTACCCCAACATATAACGTCTGCAAAAGTAAATTAAATATCTATCTAGTTACATGGCCATTATAATATATTAATAGTATAAGATATCACAAATAAATTAACAAGAGCGACTTACCAGAAAAGAAAAATGCATGAGAATGAATATTATAAAATATTGACAGTATAGCTTGTTGGTTATTCTCTTTCCCTTTTTATTGGAAACAAATAACCTCCAAATATGGTCCATGAATCCCATAATAAAGGAACAATATTATCCTACTAAATAGGGAACAATAAATCCCACTAAATCAGGAATAATAATATATCCCACTATATCAGGAAAGATATGTTCCAAATAATTCCTAATTTAGTGAAGCAACTCATTGATGGAATGAGTTATAAATAGGAGTATTACGGGGTCCCTAATCCTGCTCACCACTACAGAAATACACCATCTATATTGAGTGAGTTAAGGTTTAGAAGCACCAACCGTAACCGAGGCGTAACATTATTCTCCACCGAACAGGACACCTATTTGCTCTGCAATAGCTGGAGGTATGTAAAGGATTTATTTCACTTCTGCTGCCGCATATGATTAAGTTTCTATATGCTAGTTTAACATTTGGTATCAGAGCCCTTAACGCCTCTGCCTTGCCCTATTGAATTCTGTGGAGTTTGGCTTTGGTTTTTTATTTGTCTGCTTAGCGGTGTTTTTAATTTTCTGGTGATTAGAAATCGTTAAGTGATGAAATTTTATTTCTCATGTACTTATTGTTGCAAAGTGTAAGTATGACGTTTAGCAGAATAATTTTATATTAAAATTATTTGCATTTGTCAATGAATAAAATTTATTAAAGGGAATTAATTCCTTTAGCATGCTATGAACTTAATTTGTGATGTTGCATGCTCATGTTATATTTATGGTTTGCCATTATACTTGAAATGTTGATTAGACAATATAAGAATGTTAAAAATATATTCATAGTATATTGCTTATGGTTTTTTGATACACACGTGGAATATCTGTTGTAACACGACCGTGCCTGGGGTCGTGCCTCTGGCCGTGTCAGCTTCTGGAAACATAATTGTTGTAACACGGCCGTGCATGGGGCCGTGCCTAGGGCCGTGCCTCTGGCCGTGTCAGCTTCTGGAAGCATAACTATTGTAACACGGTCGTGCCTAGGGTCGTGCCTCTGGCCGTGTTAGCTTCTGGAAGCATAATTGTTGTAACACGGCCATGCCTGGAGCCGTGCCTCTGGCCGTGTCAGCTTCTAGAAGCATAACTGTTGTAACACGGCCGTGCTTGGAACCGTGCCTTTAGCCGTGTGAGCTTCTGGAAACATATTTGTTGTAACACACGGCCATGCCTTGAGCCGTGCCTTGAACCATGTGTGTTTTTGGGAAAGAATCTGACTGGAGACACGGCCGTGCCTCCTGGCCGTGCCTCTTAGCCTAAGGATTTAGTTAATGATTAAGTGATCCATATAATTTTAAATGATTAGGGAATAGCCACAGCATCCTTAATTGATTAAAATTATAAGGATTAATTAGGATCACATATTGATAATAAATATTGTGTAGACAAAATATCAAATTATATTTTCTAATTTACCCACAGGAATTAGAAAAGGGAACATAATTTGATAGTTTTATTGTAAGGCTTAAGAAGAATCTAATTGAATTAGAACTTTAGCCTACAGGCAAGTTTTATGTCACTAGATTCACATTCTATCATGATAATAAGTCTTAAGTAGAATCTAATTGAATTAGAACTTTAGCCCACAGGCAAGTTTTATGTCACTAGATTCACATTCTATCATGATAATAAGTCTTAAGTAGAATCTAATTGAATTAAAACTTTAGCCCACAGGCAAGTTTTATGTCACTAGATTCATAATTTTTCATGATTTTACATTGGTAAAAGCATGTTATATATTGATTAGCCTCGAATTTTGAGCATGTTCATTTAATTATTGCAGCAATTCAACCTGTCAATTTTTCTGATATGCGATGTGATGTTCCCAAGCTCAAAGGGGATAACTATAAGGTTTGGAAGGAGAGGGTTCTCCTTCATTTGGGATGGATGGACATTGATTATGCTATAAGGAAAGAAGAGCCCCCTACAGTAACAGAAACTAGCACTCTAGATGCGATAAGTCTTTATGAAAAATGGGAGCGATCCAATCGCCTATCAGTTATGTTCATAAAGACTAAAATTTCTGCTGGTATCAGGGGCTCTGTCGAGCAATATCAAAGGGTCCAAGATTTGCTGAAGGCCATTGATGAGCAATTTGCTACTTCAGACAAGGCAATGGCCAGCACCCTAATTATAGAGCTTTCAACTCTAAGGCTCACCAATGTTAAGGGTGTGCGTGATCATATCATGCGCATGAGGGATATTGTGGCCCAATTGAAGGCATTGGAGGTTGAGTTATCAGAATCCTTCCTTGTTCACTACATTCTTTGCACTTTACCTCAACAGTATGGCCCATTTAAGATATCCTATAACACACATAAGGATAAATGGTCAATCAATGAATTATTGACCATGTGTGTTCAGGAAGAGGGCAGACTAATTATGGAGGAAAAGGAAAAAGAGAATGTGAACTTTACTACTCATGGGAAGAGCAAAAAGAGGGATCAAGCCAAGGACAAAGGGAAAGGGAAAATCCCTCCCATAAAGGACATTAAGAAGGAAGCTGTGTGCTTTTTCTGTAAAAAGAAAGGGCACATGAAGAAACAGTGCACCAAGTTCATGCAGTGGCTTGATAAGAAAGGTACTCAACTTTTACTTGTTTGTTATGAAACCAATATGATTGATGTTAATCATAACACATGGTGGATTGATTCTGGTTCTACAATCCATGTGACCAATTCATTGCAGGATTTAAGAAACCTGCGGAATCTAGTGGGAAGTGAGCGTAGCATCTATTCAGGTAATAAGATGTCCTCACATGTGGAAGCTGTTGGGACGTGCAGCTTAGTTTTAAGTAGTGGTTACATTTTGCAATTGAAAAGGACATTTTATATTCCTGGGTACTCTAGGAATTTAATTTCAGTTTCCAGACTTGTATCAGATGGTTATTCCTTTAACTTTTCGAACTCAGGATTTAATTTGTTTTATAAATCTGATGTTATTGGATGTGGTACTTTGTCTGATGGTCTTTTTCTTCTTAGTTTACAAAATGATGATAACCATACTATTATGCATGTTCATGAAAGGATTGGCACTAAACGATGTGTTATGAATGAGGAATCCTCTACGTTATGGCATCGGAGATTAGGTCATATCTCCATTAATAGAATTAAGAGGTTAGTAAATGATGGGGTACTTAGTGCTTTAGATTTTACTGATTTTGAGACTTGTATAAGTTGTATTAAGGGAAAACAAACTAACAAGTCGAAAAAGGGTGCCAAAAGGAGTTCTGAATTATTGGAAATCATACATACAGACATTTGTAGTCCAGACATGGATGCGTACCGTAACAAGTATTCTGTCTCTTTTATAGATGATTACTCACGATATATGTATCTCTACTTGCTTAATAACAAGAATGAAGCATTAGATGCTTTTAAGGTATTTAAAGCAGAAGTAGAAAAACAATGTGGAAAACATATTAAAATCGTGAGATCTGATAGAGGCGGAGAATACTATGGTAGATACACAGAGAATGGACAAGCGACTGGTCCATTTGCGAGGTTTCTTCAAGAAAATGGGATTGTTGCCCAATACAGTTTACCTGGCTCTCCAGACCATAATGGAGTAGCTGAAAGGAGAAACCGAACATTATTGAACATGGTGCGGAGTATGCTTGCAAACTCCAAGCTTCCTAACTTCTTGTGGAATGAAGCTCTTAAAACGGCTGTGTACATATTAAACCGAGTTCCAACCAAGGCTGTCCAAGGGACGCCATTTGAATTATTCAAAGGGTGGAAACCGAGTTTACGACATGTACGCGTTTGGGGATGTCCGTCTGAAGTAAGAGTCTACAATCCACATGAGAAGAAGTTGGAACCAAGGACTATTAGTGGGTATTTTGTAGGATATGCCGAAAGGTCTAAGGGATACAGATTTTATTGTCCATCTCATAGTACTAGGTTTGTGGAATCAAGAAATGCAAAATTTCTTGAGAATGACTTGATCAGTGGGAGCGTTCGATCTCAAGACATTGGTTTTGAGAAAGACCATTCAGATGCCCAATATGACACCTCGGGCAGTGGACTGATTGTTGTTAACAACACGCCTCCAGCACAAATGCGTGTTGAAAATTCAATCCCCGAGGTATCACAAGCTGTCAATCCTGATTCAGTAGATGTTGAAGTTCAACAGATACCCGAAGCTGTTGAACAGCCTGCTGAACGATATGATCCTGCCCTTCAGGAGAATGTTGATCTAGCATTGAGAAGATCTACTAGAGTAAGGAAATCAGCAATTCCTAGTGACTATGTTGTATATCTACAAGAATGTGACTACAATATTGGAGCGGAAAATGATCTTGAGTCGTTTTCACAGGCCATGAGTTCTAAAGATTCGAACTTATGGCATAATGCCATGAAAGATGAGATGGATTCGATGGCATCTAACGGAGTCTGGAATCTCGTCAAGTTGCCTGATGGTGTAAAAGCCATTGGATGTAAATGGGTCTTCAAAACTAAGAAAGACTCACAAGGCAACATTGAGAGATATAAAGCAAGACTCGTTGCTAAAGGATTCACTCAAAGGGAAGGAATTGATTATACAGAGACATTTTCTCCTGTGTCTAAGAAAGATTCCCTTCGTATAATGATGGCTTTGGTTGCACACTTTGATTTGGAGTTGCACCAAATGGATGTGAAAACGGCTTTCCTTAATGGAGATCTAGAGGAAGAGGTTTACATGAAACAACCTGAAGGATTCTCTTCTAGTGAAGGTGAGCACTTGGTTTGCAAGCTTAATAAATCCATATATGGATTAAAACAAGCCTCCCGTCAATGGTATTCGAAATTTCATGATATCATCACTTCATTTGGCTTTGAAGAAAACATGATGGATCAATGTATATACCAAAAGGTCAGTGGGAGTAAAATTTGTTTTCTTGTGCTATATGTGGATGATATTTTACTTGCAACTAATAATAAGGAGTTGCTATATGAGGTGAAACAATTTCTCTCAAAGAACTTTGATATGAAGGATATGGGTGAGGCATCTTATGTCATTGGCATTAAGATCCATAGGGATAGATCTCAAGGCATTTTAGGCTTGTCTCAAGAAACCTATATCAATAAAGTTTTAAAGAGATTTCGGATGAAAGATTGTTCACCAAGTGTAGCACCCATTATAAAGGGTGATAAATTCAGCTTAAGTCAGTGTCCCAAAAATGAGCTTGAGCAAGAACAAACGAGAAACATCCCACATGCTTCAGCTGTTGGAAGCCTGATGTATGCTCAGGTCTGTACCAGACCTAACATTGCATTTGCTGTTGGGATACTAGGAAGATATCAGAGTAACCCAGGTATTGACCACTGGAGAGCTGCAAAGAAGGTAATGAGGTACCTTCAAGGGACAAAGAGTTATATGCTCATATATAGACGAACCGATAATCTGGAGGTTGTTGGGTACTCCGATGCGGATTTTGCTGGCTGTGTTGATTCACGTAAATCAACATCTGGTTATGTTTTCATGTTTGCCAGTGGGGCCGTATCTTGGAGAAGTGCAAAGCAGACCTTGACTGCTACTTCCACGATGGAGACCGAGTTCATATCTTGTTTTGAGGCTACCTCACAAGGTGTATGGTTAAAGAGTTTTATATCTGGGCTTAGTATTGTCGACTCTATTTCTAGGCCATTAAGATTGTACTGTGATAATTCAGCTGTTGTATTTATGGCTAAGAACAATAAGAGTGGTAGTCGAAGTAAACATATCGACATCAAGTACTTAGCCATAAGAGAACGTGTTAAGGAAAAGAAAGTGGTCATCGAGCACATTAGCACTGAGTTAATGATAGCTGATCCTTTAACTAAAGGCATGCAACTAAAGAGTTTTAAGGATCATGTGATGAGAATGGGACTTGGTTCCATAATGTAATTTTTATTATGTTTAATTTTAATAAAACTCTTATTCAGTTGATGTTTTCTCATTTAGCCTTATGTACACATTTGTTTATTCATTTATTTTGAGAAATATCATTAAGTCTGGACCTAGAATAAACATCGGGTTTATTCATCAAGTTCTATAAGATTGAGAAGCACAATGCATTGTAATACATGGGAGATAATACTCGTCATTAGAGGACCTATCACCATGATTCATGAATTTTGTTTCTCATTAAGATAAATTATGGAATACATGGACCAAGTGGGAGAATGTTGGTTATTCTCTTTCCCTTTTTATTGGAAACAAATAACCTCTAAATATGGTCCATGAATCCCATAATAAAGGAACAATATTATTCTACTAAATAGGGAACAATAAATCCCACTAAATCAGGAATAATAATATATCCCACTATATCAGGAAAGATATGTTCCAAATAATTCCTAATTTAGTGAAGCAACTCATTGATGGAATGAGTTATAAATAGGAGTATTACGGGGTCCCTAATCCTGCTCAACACTACAGAAATACACCATCTATATTGAGTGAGTTAAGGTTTAGAAGCACCAACCGTAACCGAGGCGTAACATTATTCTCCACCGAACAGGACACCTATTTGCTTTGCAATGGCTGGAGGTATGTAAAGGATTTATTTCACTTCTGCTGCCGCATATGATTAAGTTTCTATATGCTAGTTTAACATAGCTAATGTATTATAACATATTTATAGTATTAGCTATAATATTGGTGTCCAAATGTCAATTCATGTTTGTAATTTGGTCTTAAAGTTCCTCCCAAGTCCACATAGCGAGGGATGTTATTTATAACTTGTCGTATTTTAAGGTACATTTAACCTATACTTAAACCTTATGTTAATATATATATATATATATATATATATATATAATGTATATTTAGTGGATATATATATCCTTTAGATGTCATTTCATACACTATTATTGATTTTAATTCATTTCTAGTTAGGGTCTTGTTATATATTGGAATACAAATTTTGAGTTCCGGATAAGTAACAAGCTCTATCAAATAAGCTTATATTTTATTGAAATAAAACATTTATAAATATTATTTTGAGTCAACAAGCTACAAAGTAACTCTTGTTGAATGGGAAAGATCAGTTGAATAGCTTGCCATCAGTTTGACGATTTTACATCTTCATCGAAAAGCCTATTGTATTTTTTATTATAAATGCCTGGTAAGATAGAGTCAACAAGCAATCCCACGACATAATCCATTTTAAAATGGACTAAAAAATGCTTATCAGGAGTTGCCTTGGACCATGTAAAGGAAGAAACCCTCCCAGGATATATCTACACATGCTTGGCTTGGCTTTCTCATGCTATTTTAGGATTTGATTTAGTAACATTATTATATAGTTACTAAAAAATAACTATATAATATAATTATTTTTTTATTACAAATAATTTTTTTCAATGGTAAATCATTTTGAGTTATAATAAATTAAGTTTATTAACAATAAAAAAATAATTATACCGTATAAGTACTTTTGATTCATTATAGCATAAGATTTCTTGTAGACACTATATATAAATGATAACAAATAGAACTCATTTTTGCAGAATTAGAGGAGAAACTTAATATTAATACTCCATTATTTCATCCTTACTAGAAAGAGATTGGTTCAGTTTAGGCTCCGTCAAGAACGTAAATTATATGGATACAATGGAAAAAGCTTCTACAAGTGATTCTTCCTTCCAATTAGACTTTTAGACATGGTAAGAAATTACCTTAAATCATCTAACTTTGCCCATTTTTTGGGATTCCTTAAACAATTCATGATTTAAATTCCAAGGGAAAAGTACAAAGGACAAAAAAAAAAAAATCCTAAGAGCTCATTTACTTTTCAATTTGAGCTCTTCATTTTTATTATTATTATTATTTATTTGAGCCTCAGCATCTTCCAACTTATATAAAAGGGAACTTTTGCTAACTCCACTAAATTTATCATTTACCCTTCATACATATCGGTTTTTGAGTAGCCCACAGTAATTAATTTGTTAAATAACAATATTGATATATTTAATTAAATAGTATAAAATAACTAATAAATGTATAAAAATAAGAAAAGAAAAAGGTTAGAAAAAAATCAAAAGCCTATAGACAAGCCTTGAAACACATTATCCACTTGTGACCCACCATTATAAGTGAGTTGTGTAACCAATTAAGATATAGACGAACACTCATCAACCTTTAAATTTAAGGTAAAAAACAAAAGGAAGAAGCAAAGATTTAAAGTGTAAAAGCCCATCAATCATAGTGGGGGTCCAACCCCTCAAAATGAGAGTCAATTGCCCCTTAATCTTAGGTAGCAAACGAAGCCCACTAGGGCCCTTGCTCCTTTTTTTTTTTCTTTTTTTTTTTGTTTGGTAGTTTTTTGTTATTTTATTTATGTTATATAATTAAATATATTTAATATTATTATTTAATTAAATTAATCATTATGAACCAATTAGAAATGGATACATATTAATAATAAGATAGAAATTTTAAAATTATTGGTTGAAGTCCACTTTCATGAATGTTGAAAGTATCAAGTATTTAAATAAAAGAAATAATTGACTCAAAAAGAAAAGTTCATAAATTTTGAATTTTTTTTTTAATAATTTTTCCTTACATTACAACTACAACGGTTAATATTGACTTGTCTCTATATTTAATCACTATGGCAATAATAAATTGACCTGTACATCTCTGTAATGGAAATTAAGCGCTGGCTAGAGAGTAAATTTTTTACTCCGGGCAACTCAGTACTAACTACTACGATAAGGTCTGTCCTCAGGCTTTGCCTACCATTAAGCGAGTTCTCGAGGCAGCGGTACATAAAGAGCAACGAATGGGTGCCTTGTTACTGCGCTTGCACTTCCATGACTGTTCTGTCCATATAAATAAAAGCATTATCTCTACTTTCATATCCTTTTACCTATAATAATGTCTTTTGTGCATAATCTTGCTCAAAATGACATCCTTTTATTTGTAATATTTGCATGCCTTCTAAACATTGCCGTTCCATTGTAATATAATTGTAAATATCCGAGTAATATTTTATGTATATGTGTGTGTAATTAATAATAATAATAAATCTACCAAGATAATACAGAAAATAAGAATTATAACTAGGGACATGATGGTCATTTTGCGACCTAGGTATATATGCTCCTTTTACCTAAGGTTAATACTTTTTCTTCCCTTTATCTCCCATAGAATCCTAAAGCCTTGTGGTGTGAATCCATAGAGAAGAAGACAACATGTGAATCCATAAAGGAGGAAACGACCTTTTTCCACTACTAGCTTATCAAATCAAGATAAGTATATAAATCAACGATTATGAATCATAATTTAAGTATGTATATGGTAGTGTAGAGAATTAACATATTGAGGTGTACATATTTAGATCAATCCATGATACATTGGGGATGAAACAAGTGATTCACTCATCACGATAACAAATCAGGTCAAGTAAGTATATTTGCTAGTATATTACATTACAAATTTTAAGTTAGATGGATCAATTAGGTTAAACTGAATAGAAATCGAGTTAAGGGATCGATTTACGAGGTGTATAGTGAGGTACACGACCATGTTGGAACCTTGTTAAAAACTAAAAGTGAATTGAGAGGTACACGAACGTGTTGGAGACCGTATTGAAAATGAAAGGTGAACAAAGAGATACATGACCTCTCAATACGTTTGTGTTGAGAACGTGTTGAAAAAAAAAATCAACATGACTTATCAACACAACCGTATTGAGGTCGTGTTGATAAATAGTAAACAGAGAGATATATGACCTCTCAACATAACCATGTTGAAAAAAAAAAAAAAAAACTACATAGCAAATAGAGGAAGATACATGGCCATATGGAAACCATGTTATGAAATAAAATAATATAAAAAAAATGACCAAGTTGAAGACCATATTGAAAAAAAGAAAAAATGACATAGTGATAGAGAGAGATACATAACCATGTTGAGACAATGTTAAAAATAAAAATAAATAAACAACATCAACAACATTACCTCTCAACATGACCATTTTGAAAAAAAAATATATATATACAGCCTTTGGCACGGTCGTATACTACCTCACACTCAACTATATGGCTCCTAACATGACCATGTTTAGTTAAAACGTGACCAATCTCCTTTTGATATTTATAGGAATACAATTCTAAAGTCAAATCATTTAAATCATGTATAGGTTTGGAAGAATTGTGAAACTAGAAAAGTATAAAACAATCTAAGTTTTTGCAAAATCAGGTATATGTATATCATGTTTATTGCTTGTGCTTAATAAATTAGATTTTATGTGTGGGTTTAATGATATTGTAAATGAACCAAATTGAGTATGCATGTGATTGTGAATTGCTAGGTCCAAGTAACTGAGTGTGGGTCAGTATTCTTGGGGTGGCACCTCGATGATAGGTACGTGACGTTGTCCCTAGTGGAGTCATGTACCGAAATGATTCGAGTCTTATGTGGAAAGTTATGTTGTGAAATGTTATGATGTGGAAGGTTGTAATGTGTATTGTGAAAGGTTGTAGTGTATGGACTCATAGACAATAGGGAGTATCCACTATCATATATATATATATATATATATATATTATGTATAGTTGTAGAAGGTTGATGTGCGAGGACTTATAGACTCATGAACAGTGGAGAGCTCCTACTATCACATATATATAACTATTATGTATAGTTATAGAAGGTGGATGTGCAAGAACTCATGGATAGTGGGAAGTACCTACTATCATATATATATATATATATATATATATATATAATATATTATATGGACTCATGGATAGTGGGGAGTATCCACTGTCATATATATATTATTATTATGTATAGTAAGAGATTCATTGACAAATAATTACCTTTGTTATATATATATATATATATATATATGTATATATTGTTTGTGGATGGTTTGTGAAAGAATGTTTAGGAATATTATGTGTGAAGATTTTTATGTTGTGATTGTATATCAGCTAAAGATTGTGAAAGATAAATAAAATTGTGAATGAATATTATTGTGCATTTTGCATGTGTTACTGTTTCTGGCATAACATGCATGTGTGTGTAGGTATGCATTGTATTGGGCGTTAGCTTACCCCTCGTGGAAAATTTCTTTTTAGTTACAGATATTATAGGAGAGATCATAGAATATGTTGAAAACCTGAGGGAAACAGCTCAAGATCAGAATAATGAGAAAAATGTAGAATACGTCTATTACGATAACTAGTAGATAGAGTAAGAAAAGAGATGTTAAATTTTTATTTAATCATTTGAGAATTTTTATTATAAATGAATGTTAATCACTTTCGTTGTTTAATTTAAGAAGATTTTTGTTGACTTATTACTGAGGATAGAAAATTTCAATAATTTCTGTTATGTAGCAAATTATAACTATCACTAGGAGTACATGAATGAGAGTATTTGAAGAATAGTAGTGATTAAGCCTTTGCGTGTTTTCAAAAAATGAGGACATATGGCGAGTCGTAACATACCCGGTTTTTGGGGCATTACAATAATCTAGGGTTATGATGCTTCCATTCTACTAGATGGAACACCAAATCTTCAAAGCGAAAAGGTAGTAAGTGTAATGCATGGTTCTAAATATTTTATATACAAATTTAAATAATCATAATTATTAAATAAACAAAGAAATAGATAATATAAAATCAAGGGTAATTATGCAAATAAGGTTAGAAGACGGGGATAGTTTTGTCTTTTCCTGACATGACTATATATAAGTGAACTAACCTAAGGTTCTCCTTGTTGCACACTTTTACAATAGCAACCTAAAGTAAGACAAGAAGAGAAAACTCATTCTGGTCAAACCTAAGACGATTAAGGAGATATTGTGATGCAACAAAAAGGTAATGGTTTGGAGTTATTACAAGACCTATTCTAATAGTGAAGACCCAATCATGGAATGGTTTTGTTTATGTATAGGGATTTTGATTTACTTAAACTTAGGATTAGAAATTGAGGAGATTGGATGAATTAGTATAGAAAAATTAAGGTTCGAAAAAAGAATCTAGAGATACATGACAATCCAACATAGTTGTGTTGCTCACGTGTTGAATTCAAAAGTTATGTCAAGAGATACATAGCCTCCCAACATAGTCGTGTTTCAACCATGTTGAATTAAGAGAAACACAGCCTCTTAACATGGTCGTGTTCCAACCATGTTGAAGCTAAATCTCACCAAATGATCTATGACCCTTAACACAGTCGTATATTAGCCTGTGTTTGAGTAACACGGCCTCCAACATGGCCATGTTAAGTGAAAGACATTATCATTATATATCAAATTACCTTTTTTATTTAACCAAGTCACGTACAACCATAACAATTAGTATGACCTTAGATAACCTAATAGATTAAGAGGAACTAAGAGAGATATATTATGTTTAGATTAGTACTAAGAATGATGTGTTGGTGATTATATAGATTTCAACTTAGCTTAAGTTTAGGACAAGAAGTTCTTAAGGTTAGGATTCTAGGTATGTGTTTATTTTGTTTGTTGTATGTTATTATTAGGTAGTTATCTAATGAGTTATATGTGAAATAATGAAATGTTAAGGTATTATGTGAATTACTTGGAATGATGAAGTATTATAGTGATATATGAATTGAATAAGATATGTTGCTTGTGCTTAGTTCGACCTAAGGGCCCATAGTGGTAGATCCCTTGGAGGCACCTCGATGATTGGTATGCCGTGTTGTCCCTAGTAGAGCCGAGTACTAAAATGGTCTGAGGTAGATTATGGTTAGATGAGGCCTGTAGTGGCAATTCCCATTAAGGCCCACAATGGCAATTCCTATTAAGATTAAATGAGGCCTGTAGAAGCAGTTCCCACAAGGAAAAAAACTTCTATGTACCGTGATCATGAGTACCCCTATGTGTTATAATTCATTTTGGTGTTGATGTGTAAACTGAATTGTGAATGTGTTGAGAATAAATGTTACACATATGCATGTGATAATAATGTGGTATGTCATGCGCATGTGGATGTGGTACTCACGTATTGAGCTTAAGCTCACCCTCCCTTCATATATTTATTTTAAGATACAGGCAAGAACAATGAGCAAATGGAATATGATGAGAACGGAGATTTAGTAGGGCATTACATGGATGAAATGGGAAGAAAACACTACTATTATGTAGAGGAAGAGTTTTTGTAATTTGAAGTTTGATTAGCCAAACTGAAGTGATAGAGATAATTGTTATTTTGAGATTTGGTTGTTATTAAATAATGAAAATTAGAAATGACTCATCTAAGAGTTATTTATTTTATTAAAGTTATAGTAGTATAATGGATAATGTAAATGATCAAGTTTTTGAAGCATGATGAAGTTTTAGAGCCTTAGTGTGTCACTTGGTAGTAGTGACATATGACAAGCTATGATGTTCGAGGTTTTGGGGCGTTATAGTAAGTCTGAATAGCAACTCTGCTAGGGGCTTTGATGTGATCGATTGTTAAATCTAGTGTACTAAAGTGTAACATAATAAACATGTACATACTCTATTTATTTACCACATGTAATAGAGTAGTGCTACAAATACCATTGTGTAACAAACTTAACTAATTAATTCAAGAACACACATATATTCGGCAACTTCATGGTTTCCCCTACAGTTACTCTATTTTTGGTTCTTCCTTCATTTGCTGATAGTAAAACAAGAGGACTTCATTAGGTCCTTGTTTCTTTGCTGCCTTTTGCTCATACAATTATAGTAGGACGACAAAGCTTATCATGGTATCAAAGCAGCATTGAATCAACTTTGCAAGTAATTATTACATTGTATGATCTTCCTTGTGTTTCATAACAATGGCGAATACAATTTGCAGTGATCCTACATATAATGATCCATTGTATCTCTCAAATTCGGATAGTTTAGATATTATGATAATAAACATGGTACTTAATGGTGCTAATTTCCATATCTGGAGTAGATCTATAAAATTGGCATTAGGGACTAAAGCAAAATTAATTTTCATAGATGGATCTTATGCCAAACTAGAAATGGATTCGATTGATTTGCATTGCTAGACTAGGAGTGATGATTATGTGATAAGATGTTGGATTTTGAATTCAATGACTAAGGAATTATCTGGAGGTTTTATGTACATTAAGTCAGTAAAAGAATTGTAGGATGATCTTGTAGAATGGTTTGGAATCACAAATGGTCCTTTGCTATTTCAACTTCAACAAGAAATTATAAACATCAAACAAGGAGATTTGAATATCGTAGTATATTACAACAAACTTTAAACATTGTGGGATGAATTGTGTAATATCAATATGATTTTGATTTGTACTTGTGGGGCTTTTGAACATTGTGATTGTGATTTAGCTAACAAGTTTCAAGAAATGGAAAATGGCAACAAACTGATTCAGTTTCTTATGGGCCTTAATGAAACCTATGAACATGTTCAAAATCATATCCTTTCAATGTATCCATTACCTAATATTAGCAAGGCATATTACTTAGTATGTTAGATTGGTGGTGGGTGGTTGAACATTAGAGGGGTGATTGGCCAATGATGGTGTATTTGGTGAAGAAGATAGTAAGAAGAAAAAGAAGGAAAATGTGGGCAATTAAGGAAATAAAATCAATGAATTGCAATTCATGGATAGGAGTAAAGAATTGTGATTCTCTTATTTATTTATTTATTGTAATAGGAATTCCTCATTGAATTGCTATTATGGGATCAAAACACTGCTAAACACTATAGTAGTAATTCAATAAAAAATAAGGCAACAATTGAATACCAATTCAAAAAGGATAAGCAATGAAGACAACTAAAACAATTGAATGTCTTGAAGTGAATATTTCAAAGATTATAGCTACGAGAAATGACTCATTAGCTATTATACACCACGTATTATATAATATATATATATGGTGTATAATTATCATTTTAACATATATATTTTATATAAAATACGAAAGGTAATTATTTTAAAAATAATATATATGTAGACACCTTATTTTTGTCCTCTAATTATAATTAATGTTTTTTTTTGGATTAATCATTTTTTTCTATTTTTTAGAAATAAAGGAAAAATAATGATAAAAATAAAATAAATAGGAATAATACACCAATAAAAGAAAATAAAGGTAAAAATAAAAATAAAAAGTATTTAGGAGTTTTTATTAAATTTTAGAATTTCAAAAAATATAAAATTAATAAATATTGTTGAGTTTATATATAAATTATGCGTAATACAAAATTGAGATTTAAGCCAGCTCAACTAGCTTGTGTGCATGCCTGGACGCGTGCGGGAAGTGAGAGGTAGCAGGTTTGAGTCTCGCGGAAGGCAATTTGTGCCATTTTGTTTTTCCTCCGAGCTGCCACGTGTTAGCAGCTGATTGGGTGACATGAGGGCACACACCTGGTGCGTGCTCGTCTTCATCCTTCGGTCGAGAACGACAACAACGCGAGGAGAACGAAATCAAGCCTTTTAGATTTGAATTTTAACGCAAATCTAACAAATCTTTAGCTAAAAGAGGACAAACATCATCAAATTAACACAATCCTAATAGAAAACCAAGGATTAACTCAAATCGAGAAAAAAAAAAAAAGGAATGGAGATAGGTCTCAACAACGAGGAAGATCCGAGCTTATCAAGGTCGATTTTAGGGGCCTATAAATAAGACTCGATCTTGTAGAGGAGGGGGATCGAAAAAAAAAAAGGTAAAAGAACACGAAGAAAAAACCTTCACCAGAGTTCTCTCTCTCTCTCTCTCTCAAACCTCACTATAATTACTCAAACCACCGCCTAGGGTGGTTTTCGACAAAAACCACCACTACCATCAGCTTCCTCGCCTCCAGAAAGCTCTGGAGCACCTATTAATCGCTGCCAAACGCCACCGGAAAGTTGCCGTTGAAGAGCTCTGATTGCCATGTGCATGCCCGACTCGACCCGACCCGAACCATAGCTAAGTTATACAGGTCTCCCCATTTTTTTCATTTCATTTTATTTATTTATTATTATTAGTAAGAATATATATAAAAATACAAAAATGATAATAATAGAATAGAAAATATAAAAAATAAAGATGTATGTTTTTTTAGGAATTTATTAATAAAACTAGGTTTAGAGTTTTCTAAATAAATAAATAAATAAATAAGTAAATATATATGTCTATTTTAATTAATAGATAATCAGTAAAAATTAATAGAAAAATTTTAATTAATAAAAAATGATAAATATTTTTATCATTTAGAAAATTTTCTTTCATAAAAAAATATATAAGTGATTTTTTTAGAGGTTTTATTTTTTTAAATAATAATAAAGCTTAGACTTTGAAATTTCTTTAAATAAATTTAAATGGTAATAAGCATAAACCTTACATGTTTTCGTAATTAAAATTAAATAATCCACTAAAGTTTTATGAAAAGCGAACTATAATCTATTTGATCGTAAAGTAAAGGTACGTAAACACCCTTATGGGGCAACTCTAAAAAATTTAAAAAAAAAACTATTTTCAAATAATTATTAGTGTAATCGTTGTATCATTTTTTCTAGTATTTTCTTTTTTTATGCTAAAAAGGATATCATAACATAATTTAGGTTTTAGAAGGATAAAGTTGTAACTTTAGAGTTTTAATAGGATAGCCCACGAGTCGAAAATTTCTGGTTTTTCTTTTTTTTTTTTTGCTTTTCTAAAAGAGGAAAATTCCGTTGACTAGTTGTTTAAATTAAAATTGATCCGCTCAATTAATTATAATTCAATAATTTTTCTGAACTTTAGTTAGGTGGCGACTCCAAATAAATAAAAAAATTTCTTAGTTCAAGTTAAAAATTTATATTGGATGAGCATAGAATCTAATATGAATTGGATTAGAGATATAATATAAAATTTTAAAATTAGACTCGATAATATATATATTAAAATTTTATTAGTATTTACGTACCATATGTATAACATATGACATTTAATACCCAATAAATCTTTTTTATATAGTCACACCGTTATGATCCACTCAACATTTTAATGCAGTATACAATGAAATTAATGTCCAATTTACCGTTGCCATTGATTGTCGATCCATTACCATTACCGTCAATTCATTGACTAGAGTTCCATTACCACTTGAATCCGACGAGAATATTAACACCTTGTTTAGAAAGAAGAAACAAATTAGTAAGAAATGAAAGCGAAAGGAAAAATATGAAAAGAAGGAAAATGAGAAGTTATTTCTATTGTTTGAAAACAAAGAAAAGTGAGGGAAATGAAATGTAAGGAAAACTTATTTTTAAAAATTTGTAAGCCTACACTTTCATAAATAACTGTTTATTAAAAGGATGACATTAATAATGAACAAAATAGTATCTTATTCATGATTTATTTACTATTTACTGGCTAGATATTCGAAAAGTGCAATTAATGAAAATTACTAAGATGAAAAAGGAAAAAGCATAATACTTTTAAAACTTGAATTAAAAGGTAGAATACAATATCATTAATCAATATGACTTACTTTAATTAAATACAAGAGCAACGATTCTCTTGCTGAAAATATTTTCCCGAATGACCATCGAATTGAAAATTTACTAACCACTAAAGCCCCAAATCTCATAGCAAAAGGAACTTCTCCATTTACCAACTTCCATCTAGGGGTGAGCGTATAAGCTTTATTGTATCTTGGTATTCTATAATACCTTACCTAACTGTATAAATCTTGTGTAAGTTTTGAATATCATAAAATAGATTTTAAATATAATCCATAAGATATGATATGAATATTGATCGTTTCAATATTTTATACTTATCATGGAACTTATACACTAAAATATATAGAGTGTAAATTTTAGCCATATATCAATGTTGTAAAAATTATTGAATAATAATAATGAATGTAAAAAAAATTATATCTTTACCTTCTAAGTTCTACTAAAAAGAAAAGAAAAACAAATAAACATATAAGTTATAATTCAAGCCCATCATCCATAAAAAAATAATAATAAAGAATTTCGTACCCATTTTTTATGCATCTCTCTTGTCACATTTTTATGCTTTTATTTTCCACCTCCATTGTCCCATTCTTCCTCCGATGGGAATCAAACCATTCCAGTTACAGGACTGCTTACTCGAGCTAGAACTAAAGGACTACAAAACGTTACATTAAGAGTTTTACTTGATCAGATGGAACCTAAGGAGAATCATCTAGTTTCTTCATTCATTTGGCATGGTTGTTTTACCTTCAATCAACTACACTTATTATTGCTTCAAGACAACAAATAATGAATCAAGTAAGCATGGAACTTAAAAGCTGGCAACTTACCATAAAGAATAGGTGGTGTAGGAATAAAGGCCGGTCATAAAGGCCGACACTATAATTCTTTAACACCAGCAGTATAGCCATTTTAGGTTGGAAACCTAACCTCCTCAATGTCAGTGGCTTGCAATTTTAGGTCGGTTGTTTTCATGTTGTTTTTAACCAATTTTCCTTGTAATAGAACCTTGCCTTCTTTATATAGTTTTGGGAATAAAAAGAGGGATAGAACTTGATATTTGGAGACACAAAACTTGAGTTTTTCTCGCATACTCTTATCAATCCTTAGCTTATGGCGAGTGATGGTATCGGGGTTCTCGTGTGTTATATCAACAAATCGTGCTAAGACTATCCTCTTGCTAGTGTGTAATATCTAATAAGGGTTTAGGTTTTATTTTTTTGTTGTGTTTCAATTATTTGGATTACTTATTATGATTATCAATTGAGATTGTGATTACTTGATTCTGAATTGGTATTAGGCACATCATAATTTGGTCTTAGAGTGAAAGTTGAGAATTAGGGTTTATGCTATGGTTTGTGTGATTGTAATTAGGGCTTGTGACGTGGTTATTTGATTATGAATTCAAATTAGGGTTTATACTATCAATTGTGCCATAGGTTGATTGGAATTAAATTGGGGATTGGGTGAAGGTGGAGAATTAAGGATTTTGACGTTAAGGTTGTTAAGGTGTGTGTGTGTGTAATTGTGATTTAGGAATTCTTGTGTTTAGATTGCAATTTAGCGAAGTATGTCGAACGATAGTGTGAACGGAGGAATTGGGAATGAAGCCAAAAATTAGGTTGGAGGGGGAGGTTAAGGATGTCATGCTGTAGGTGGTGGGAAAAATTTGGAAGAACAGTTACAGGATCTAACCACTATTGTTGCTAATCTAGCAATGTGGGTAGATGAGATGACATTACCCCAATAGCTAGTGGTAAATCTACAGGCACCCCTACCTCAAGTAGCTATTAATGATGTATGTAGGAAAGGAGCATTAGGAGGAAATAGGAGAAAGCAAGTTGGAGGAGATTATCACACTTATAAAGAAGAAAGAGATGATAATTTTAAGGATGAATTATATCCTAACCGTGAGTTTAGGCCACCTAAGGGTTTAAAATATGTAAAATTACATATGTCTTCATTTGTTGGAAGGGGATCTACGGAGGATTATCTTGATTAGGAGGATAAGGTAGAAGGAATTTTTTAGTGTTGCGAGATTAATGACCATACTCGAGTACATTTGGCAACAATTGAGTTTACAAGGTATGTCGCCTTATGGTGGAAGAACATTGTGGCCAGTAAGAGGAGAGATAGAGATGCTAAAACACGTACCTGACAAGAGATGAAAAGGGTTATGAGGAAGAGGTTTATACCAGAGCATTACAGACAGGAGTTATTCATGCGTCTCCAAAAATTTAGACAGGGAGGCAAAATCATTGAAGAGTATGACTAAGAGTTTGAGACACTAATGATTCAATGTGGAGCAGTTGAACCTCCTAAACAAACAATGGCATGATTAATGTTCAATTTGAAGTATGAGATTGCTTATATTCTGGAACTACAACAATATAAGACACTTAATGAAGCTATCTAGTTGGCTTTCAAAGTTAAGAGACAGAGGTGTTCTGATCTTTATAAAGCGGCGAGTAACATGTATAGATCCTCTAATAAACTATATGGGTCAAACAGCAAACAAGTTGATAAAGGGGGATATGGAAAAAATGTGGAAAAGAATAAAATTATTGCAAACTTTAGAGGTGAGAAGGAATTTGTTGGAAAGGGAAAAGCAGTTGCTGGGGATGAGAATAAACAGATGATAGCTGGTTCATTAGGTGGAAAGAATCGCCAAGTCAAATGCTTCAAATGTTTAGGTTTTGGACATATAGCTACTCAATGTCCTAACTAAAGGGTGATGACTGCTATAGAGGTCAAGAGTGAGGATGACAAGAAAGATATGCATGAACCCATAGATTTGTCAACAGTATTAGATGAGTATTATGGAGATGCAGATGCTGAGGTGCATGAGGACAAGGTGAATGATTAGTTTTTTGTTATCAATGTGTTGTGCAGGGTGATGACTACCTTTTCTTCTAATAAGGAAGAATAGAGGGAGAACCTATTTCATATTTCCTATAGGGTCCAATGTAACCTTTATGCTTTTATCATTGATGATGGTAGTTGCACTAATGTAGTGGTTGTTTCACTAGTTAATAAATTGAAACTAGTCACTAACCCACACCTTAAGCCTTATAAATTGCACTAGTTAAGTGAACAAGGAAGTCTACATGTTACTCAAAAGGCTAAGGTTCCATTCAACATAGGAGAGCGATACCATGATCAGATAGTCTATGATATTCTTCCCATGTATGTATCACAAATATTGCTTGGCAGACCTTAGCTATATGATAGGAGGGTGTTGCATCATGGGTTTAGGATTACCTATGTGTTCTAGAAGTATGGCAAGTGTATCATATAAAATCCTATGTCACATACTAAAGTATAAGAGGTATAGAGACAAATTAATAAAATTGTCAAAAAGAAGTCCCCGTTTATAGGACAATAGGAACTAGAAGAGGCAATCCAAGAAGAGAGACCAGTGTATCTATTGCAGATGAGATATGTGTTGGAATTTGATGGACAAGAATAGTTGTCCCTAGTTGTGAACCAAGTGCTAGATGGGTACATGGATGTATTCCCAAACGAGTTGCTTAAGGGATTACCACCAGTGAGAGGCATTGAGCATGCCATTGATTTTCAGCTTGGATCTATTTTACCAAACCGGCCTGTATATCAAATGAATCTTGAAGAAGCTAGAGAATTAAATCGATAGGTGGATGAACTAATAGAAATGGGGTTTTGTTAAAGATAGTACCAATCCTTGTGTTGTTCTTACACTTTTTATTCCAAAAAGTATGGCATATGGAGAATGTGCATTGATAGTAGGGCCATCAACAAAATCACTATCAAATACAGGTATCCCATTCCTAGACTTGGTGATATGTTAGACGAGCTGAATGGTGCACAAGTATTATCTAAAGTAGATCTTACAAGCGGATATAACCAAATTAGTATGAGAGGTGGAGATGAGTGGAATACCTCCTTTAAAACACAACATGGTTTGTATGAGTGGATGGTCATGTCATTTGGGTTGACCAATGTCCCTAGTACTTTCATGTAACTGATGAATCATGTCATGAAGGAATTTTTGATAAAATTTGTGTGGTCTATTTTGTTGACATTCTGATTTTCAGCAGAAATATGGAAAGTCATGTTGAACATTTGCAAGTAGTCTTCTCAATCTTACGGAAACAACAATTGTATGGAAATCTCAAGAAGTGTTCATTCTGTTAGTCAGAGGTAACATTTCTTGGCTTTGTTGTGATTAGTTCTAGTGTGAGTGGATGAAGAAAAAGTTAGGGCTATCATGGAGAGGCCAGCACCACAATCAATAGTTGAGGTGAGGAGTTTTCATGGTTTGGCTTCTTTCTATAGGAGATTTATCAGGAACTTCAATAGCATTGCCAGTCCATTGATTGAATTGACCAAGAAGAATGTTCCTTTTGTTTGGAGAGATCGGGCTTAGAGGAGTTTTGAGGAAGTGAGGCTAATTAGTGCTCTTGTTTTAATATTACGAGAATTTGATAAACTTTTTAAACTAGAGTATGATGCAATAGGGATAGGAATTGGTGCTGTGTTGCTATAGGAGAGGAGGCTTTTTGCATATTTTAGTGAAAAACTGAATGTCACACCTTTAAACTATTTAGTGTATGATAAGGAGCTTTATTCCTTAGTGTGTGCATTGATGACATGGCAACACTATCTTCTTCCTAAGGAGTTTGTTATCTATATAGACCACGAGTTGCTAAAGCACTTCAAAGGCCAATAACATTTGTCTAAACAACAAGCCAAATGTGTGGAATTCCTAGAGAGCTTCACTTATGTGATTAAGTACAAGAAGGGAAATACAAATATTGTAGTTGATGCCTTATTATGCAAGTATGTACATATCACTTTACTCCAGTCAAAGTTGCTTAGGTTTGAATTAATGAAGGAACAGTATGTTCATGTTGATCACTTGAAATTGATTGTTGAGTGATATTTTGGAGGAAATGTAGTAGATGGGCATTATAGGGTAAATGGTTTTCTATATAAAGCAGGAAAATTGTGTATACCGTATGGTTTTATTAGGGAATTATTGGTATAGGAAGCTCACGCTGGAGGGTTATCCGAGCATTTTGGTGAAAAGAGGACATTAGAGCTGTTAAAAGAACATTTTTATTGGAGGGGTATGCTAAAAGATGCCTAGAAGGCTTTGAAGAGATGTGGTGTTTGTAAGAGGGCAAAGGGAAAGAAGGAAGCTTTGGGTGAATATATGCCTTTATCTTTACCTATATAGCCATAAATTGATATCAGTATGGATTTTATCTTCGGTCTTCCTAAGACACAAAGAGGCAAAGACTCCATCATGGTAGTCGTCAACCAGTTCAGCAAAATGTCACACTTCATACCTTACCACAAAACAGATGACGCACTTTTTATTGCTAACCTTTTTTAGTATGAAATTGTATGATTACATGGCGTTCCCCAGAGCATAATGTCTGACAAAGACACTAAGTTTCTCAGTTTCTTCTAGAAGACACTTTGGAAACGACTTAGTACTAAACTCATGTATTGTATATCTTGTCATCCTCAAACAGACAGCCAGACAAAGGTTGTCAATCGTACTCTTCGTACCTTATTAAGAGCAACGATTGGCAAGAATCTTACCGATTGAGACTTGTGTCTCCCTATTGTTGAGTTCGCTTACAATAGGTCAACTCATAGTTCAAACGGTAAGTCTCCCTTTGAAGTTATGTATAAATATAATCCTACCATTACATTGGATTTAATAGCTAACCCAGCAATGAAGGAAGAAAGTTTGAGTGGAGTAGAGTGTGCCATGGAGATTCAAAAGCTTCATCAAATGGCTTCTAAACAACTTAAGAAAACTTTAGAGCAGCAGAAACTTTAAGGCAACAAAAATAGGATAGCTAAGGTTTACAATCCAAGTGACTTAGTTTAGATTCATCTCAACAAGGATAGGTTTCCTCACAAGAAATCACAAAAACTTTCACCTAGAGTAGATGGACAATTTTAGATTTTGAAGCACATCAACAACAATGCTTACAAGGTGGATCTACTGGGAGAATAAGGCATTTCTGCTACATTCAATGTTTTAGACTTATCACCTTACATATCAAAAGATCTTCATGAAGAACCATCAGATTTGAGGGCAAATCTTCCATTGGCCCGAGGAGATTATGCGAATCAAATCATTCTAGTTATGGGACCACTTACTTGAGCTAGAACCAAAGGACTACAGAATCTTACATTGAGAGTCTTACTTGATCAGATGGAACCCAAGGAAAATCATCAAGTTTCTTCATTCATTTGGCATGGTTGTTTTACCTTCAATCAAATACACTTATCATTGCTTCAGGACAACTATTGACTCAAGCAAGCATGGAACTTAAAAGCTGGTAGGTTACCTTGAACAACAAGTGGTGTAGGAATAAAGGCCGACGATGTAATTCTTCAACACCGGCAATGTAGCCATTTTAGACCAGTAGCCTAACCTCCTCAATGCTGGCAACTTACAATTTTAGACTAGTTATTGTAATGTTGTTTCGAACCATTTTTCCTTATAATAGAACCTTACCTTCTTTATATATTTTTGGGAATAGAAAGAGGGATAGAACTTGATATTTTGAGATGCAAAACTTGAGTTTTTGTCTCATACGCTTATTAATCCTTAGGTTGTGGTGAGTGACGGTATTAAGGTTGTTGTGCATCATATCAACAAATCCATACTAAGACTATTCTCTTACTAGTGCATAATATTTAGTAAGAGTTTAGGTTTTATTTTGTTGTGTTTGAATTATTCAGATTGCTTGTTGTAATTATTGATTGGGATTGTGATTGCCTGATTCTGGATTGGGATTAGGCACTTCATCCTCTCTACAAGCATTACATTTACTATTATATCTATCATCAAATCTTGTACTCATAAACTTAATGTAATTAATTTATTGTTGCATATCTTAAACAAGTGGACTAAACATTGTATAGGTTGAGGATTTGCTTTCTTAATGAATGTGCTATTTTGTCACTTGTGTTTTATAATATGACTTTTTATCCAAGATGATACATGAGGTATGTTTTATGATTTCACTTTTCTACGCTCATGTAGAATGTGCCTTCACACAATTTGAATGAACAAGATGTTATGAAAACATTTATGAGTTTAGGTTGTAGAAAATTTATCTCATAATTTTAATATTATAAATATGTAATAGAAAACTTTACATGTTTAATGGGTATCGATATAGATTTTAAGGTGATTTTGATATTAATATATTGGATATAATTTCAAAGTTTAAAATGTTTTACTTATACAATAGGATATGAATAGTCTTATATCAACATGCTCATGCCTCATTGTTCCAAACTTCATCATCAAAAACAATGAATTCGGCCCCTCAAGCATTTCCATAAAATGAATTTCGTAAATCGTACAGCCCTATCGGAAACGAGTGATTGAATAAGCCCACGTGCTTAATTCTCGGCAATGGAACAAGTGATTGAATACTGCCACGCATTTGTATATAAATTGCAGCAATTACTTCTATTACACCAATTTCTATTGCGATATAATCATATACACACATCGCAGTGAGAAAAAGCGCTACTTACCACACTCCTCGGAATGTAAGCAAACACTCAGCAAATAAATTAAATTTAAGTGCAACAGGAAAGGCATTTCATACAACAGGATGTTGGCCATTTGAACATTTCAAAGGTTATTGCAATTATTACAACGGACAACACGCAATGTACATAAGTATATACATATATATAGCTTAACAAGAAATCAAATAGCACAATTGTTGAATGGGAAAGAATTGAAAAGCAGTCCATCTGACTATTTTACCTCTTCATCCGGAAGTTTCCTGTATTTTATATATTATGCTGGTAAGATAAAGTCAACAAGCAATCTCATAACATAATCAAATTTATAAAAGAGTGAGAAAAAAGAAAATCAGAAACTTCGGTGGAGCAGGTATAATTGCAATTGACCCCTCGCAAGATATATCCTTGACCTGGCATTTTCCTGCTATTTTAGGATTTGACTAAGTAAAGCGTCTATTTGCTCCTTATGTGGGGGAGATGTCTGTACTATATACGATGACAAATTACCTTGAAACATGTAATGTTACCAAATTTTGAAGTTTCCTAAACAATTCAATAATTAAATTATAAGAGTATAAAAAGAAAAAAGCTCAGAGTTCAATTACTTTTCTATTCATATTTTCAGCATTCCTCTTATTTGTTTGAATCCTTAATATTTTGTAAAATTTACATAACGACTTTCCTCAACTCCTTTAAACTACTCTTCTACAGTGAATGTATCAGCTTTTGAATAGTTGATAGTAATTAATTTAACGAATAATATTATTAATATATTAAATTAAATAATAAAAATATACAAAATGTGAAACAAGAAAAAGAGGAAGAAGAAATAATGGCTGACAATTCAAAGCCCTAAGTCATTGATCAAGGCAATAGTCTTAACTCTTAAATGGGTTATTAAATCAAAACCCACTACAATATGCTAGTCTTGTGACCAAAGTATGATAGTAAGTAAATACCTATCACCTTTTGAAACATATATAAAGAAAGACATTAGCATTAAAAATAAAAAATAAAAAAGGTTGAAATTTATGAGAACTGAAATAAAACATGCTTGGCTCAAATTAGAAAAAGTAAGTAATTGTTGATATATTTAGTTCAACTCTTCCCTACGTAACAGCTACGCAATTCATATTGACTCGTCTCTAAATTAAAATATTGCGGCAACGAAAAGCTAACCAATATACATCAACATTGGAAATTAGGAGCTGGTTAGAGAAAAACCAAAGTGGGGAAAAACAAAAGCCGCAAACTAAAAGAATAACAACTATATAGGTAATACGTTTAAGGAATCGTAGAACGTGAACGTGGTCTAATTTGAATTATTATAGACGAATATAATCTAAGAGACGGGGTCTCGTTTGTCCTAGTCCAACAGCGTCAAGATTTCCAATATGCCGGGGCTTTCTTCATCTTACTTGCTCTATATATACGCATGTTCAAAGAGCTACATAGGCCGCAAAACATTGAATTCATCACATTAATTAATAATACACGAAAACAAACTTCAAAATTATCAACGTGAAGATAATTTTGTACGATCATAATGGCTTCTATCTCCAGTCTCGTTTTCCTTTCTCTTTCATTACTTTCTTTTGTAATAGCTGTCGCAGATGATTATTCCGGGCAGCTCACTCATAACTATTACGATAAGGTCTGTCCTCAGGCTTTGCCAACCATCAAGCGAGTTATCGAGGCAGCGGTACAAAAAGAGCAAAGAATGGGAGCTTCATTACTGCGCTTGCACTTCCATGACTGTTTTGTCCATGTAATTGAAAAACATCATTAATATCACTTTGTTGTTCATTGCGTTTCGTTATAATAATGCTTTTGGTTTGTAGTTATGCTTATTTTATATTAGTAATGTCTACATGCCTTCTAAACATTGTCTCTCCATGTTAATATAATTCAGGGTTGTGATGCTTCCCTTCTACTGGACGAAACCCCCACATTTCAAAGCGAAAAGACAGTAGGTCCAAACAACAACTCTGCTAGGGGCTTCGATGTGATCGACCAAATTAAGTGGGAAGTGGATAAGGCATGTGGCAGCTCCATTGTCTCCTGTGCAGACATCTTGGCCGTCGCAGCTCGTGACTCTGTTCACGCGGTATGCATCCCTAATTTGTTTGAGCAACGATACCAACGAAATTTCTCATAAATTTTTTCTTTTACTCGTCTTTACAAAATTTAGTTGTGTACTATCTAATTGCAAATCGTACAATTTTGGTGCAGCTTGGAGGTCCTTGGTGGGATGTGTTACTTGGCAGAAGAGACTCCACTACAGCATATGCTTCCATGATCAGCGACATCCCTACTGCTAACATGAACCTCAATGAACTCATCGAAAGTTTCCAAAACCAAGGATTGGATAATAGAGATCTTGTTACTCTCTCCGGCGGCCACACATTAGGTTTTGCTCAGTGTGCTACATATAGAGATAGACTGTACAACGATACAGACATCGATCCTAAATTTGCTCAACACCTTAAATTCATTTGTCCATCAACCCAAAGTGAGAGTGAGTCCAGATATAATGCCAGTTTGGATGGGACACCAGCCACCTTCGACACCACGTATTACAGTAATCTTTTGCGGCAAAAGGGGCTTCTACACTCTGACCAAGTGCTTTATGACAAAGGTAGTGCCACGGAGGAATTGGTGAAGATTTACAGCAAAAACGCTCACGCGTTTTGGAATGATTTTGCTAACTCCATGGTCAAGATGGGAAATATAAAGCCGTTAGAAGGAGATCAGGGTGAGATCCGCAATAACTGTAGGAGGATTAACTAAGAGTAGCATTCATCATGGATGTGGGGTTTCTCATTGTTAAGTCGAGGTTGAGATGATTCTTTGGCTATATTCTTTATTGTGACGTCAATAATAAAACTGTACTTTTCGACGTACGCTTCTGTTTTTCATATTTGCTTGATGATGTGGACTGTCTCTGAATTTTGTCATATTTTAAACAGCGATAGTGTTAGTACTTCACTTATTCATTTGAAAGCACCACAGTTTTTAGGCCAATGGTAATAAATACGTCTTCCCCAACAATTGATTATAAGTAGAGCGCTAAAACTTTAATTTTGTAGCATTTTAATAACGTATACATGCTTTCTAAACTATTATTATGCTTAAAAACAATTATTATTCATAACGGCTTTTGCAATTTTGAGATCTATTTACATATTTTAAATCACACTTTAATTGTTCAATATCCATATCTAATTAATAGTTTGAGTAATGTATTTGCAAATTTTTTCTAATTATTCTCTTCATTTATTTGCTATTATGATGTCAAATATAACTAAACACCGCAAAATCATTTCAATGAGGAATAAGGTTATAATTTAATGACATTTACATGCAACTGAATGGGCTAGAAGTATTTATCACATCAACACTTGAAAATGACAATTGTCATAGAGGTTAAGTGGCAAAGACTACTAAAACAAATAAAAATCTTAGAGTAAACATTAGCATGATTATAGTGGCAAGAAAAGACTAGTTAGGCATTATACACTGGACATATATATTTATATATTTAAATCTTATTGGTATTTACAAAATATATATATATATATGACACGTGACATGTAATATTTAATAAATTTATTTTCTATAATTATAATTGTTATGATCTTTGTTGAGAGCTTCTTAGATACTATCGACAAGTTTTATAAAAATTATTATAGGCTTTTTATATTACAGTTCAAATTAGTATATTATGACCGCACTATATCATGACTTTCAAATGGCTATATCTTAAAATTTTTCTATCATCTATTTAATGTCTCAATGCAATATATAATGAAATTAATGTCCAATTTACCTTTGCTATTAATCGTCGATCCATTGCCATTGTGGTCAATTCGTTGACGAGAGTCCCATTGCCATTCGAGTCCGACTGGAATATTAAGTATTCAAGGAGATAGTTCTTATTATAAAATTATTACTATTAATAAAAATAAGATTCCTTCCTATTTCATAAGAATATTAAGATAGTTAATTGGGTTTGGATTTTTTCCATTTTCATTATCTCAATACCCATCACTTTCTCTTATTGAGAAACTACTACACTTAATTAATAGTTGAGATTACAAGAGATGAACTAATGTCATTATGATGTCCTAAGATAATAAAAGAAATTTCAATAATTTTAACCATTAATTTAAAAATTAAAAGAAGAAAATGGAAAGAAATTATTTTCTAGTTATTTTGTCATTAGTGAGTTCTTTAATATTTATTAATTGTGGTGTAGGAAAAGAGCAAGTTATAGAAAATACTAAGATAAAAAAGAAAAAGCATAATAATTTTGGAAATTAAGCAATTTTTTTAAAAGCTATAATATATTAATTAGTATCATTAATCATTATGAATTACTTTAATTAAATGTAAGAGCGAAGATCATTGTATTGAAAATATTTTCCCTAATTACCTACGAAATTGAAAATTCACTCAACCGCTAGAGGCCTAAAACTCATAGCGAAAGGAAAATCTTCATTTACTAACTTCCATTTAGGGGTAAGCAAGTAGCTCTTTTGTATCCCAGTATCCTATAATATCATACCACATCATGTAGATTTTTTATGGTTTCTTAATATCAAGGAGTAGATTCTAAGTACAATTTTTTGAATGTGCTTCTATAGGATAGAGTATGGGTATTAAGCATCTCAATATCCTATACCCCTAAACACCCAAACCCTCACCCTACCCCACCACCCCCCCTCCCCGATCGCGCTTAAGAGTTTGTGAGGCTATGACCAAATTGCTAATAATCATTTAGTAGAAATAAAAGTTACCTTACTCTTAAATACATCTCCAATGAAGAGGAAGATAGGTCCTCCAATTATTTATTATTGAGTGCAACATTTGTTACTTTTTTAGCACATAAAATATTTAGATTCTTTTATAATGAAAATAAATAAATAAATACCCATAAGTTGATTCACTATCCCCATGTGTCAAATAAATATTAACTCACTATAGGGCCCTCTATTGAGAAAATTTTAACTCATTGATGAATTTTATATTCAAAGAAGGTTTCATTCTATGTTTATTACCATTTGAATTTTTTCTTTATGAGAAAAACCCCTAAGCCCTAATCAATGTCTCCTTTTGGAATTGTCTCATCGAAATGGCATGTTTTTTTTTCTAAAAAAAAAAAAACTAGCCTGTTATTTCTATTTCAGAAAAAGCATACCAAGTATAAGAGTGATTCTTTTTTTTAGTATAATAAAAAAAGCCACTTATCTAGTAAAATAAGATGAAGTAAAAAGAAAAAAGAAAAAAAAATCATGTTAGTGATTACGGCACATGAGTTAAAAGACTAAAACAAGAAAACACAAGTTAATCGCAAAAAAAAATTAACAAAAAAAGAAAAGGAAAAGTACGATAAGGGGCAAAAATGTGAAATTGAACAATTAATGCCTAAAGTCTATCTAGGGGTCAATATTATAAAACATGCATAGTATACCTATGAAACATTAGATAATTAAAGAAAAAGAATATTTATATTTTTTGAACAATTTTATTGTTATCATTTGTAATTTTTAGATTTTTTTATCTAGCATAATAAGCATGCAAATTATCACACAATAGTAAAATAGTATTAAATGACTAATTAACCATATGAAGTTCAATGTGACATAAAACCAATATATCACATATATATGTGTGTGTGTGTGTGTCTTCCTTCTTTTAATTAAAAAATAAAAAAGGAAAAATAGGAAAAAGAGAACCCACCTCGCATGAACTATGTGGTACTCAATTAGAGGCACTTTGTTAGTTGGTGGTGGCTATAGGATGTTGGATGAACACTGGAGGATGTGGGCAACAAAAGGCCCCTCTTAATTTGACAAGAGGAATGGCGAATGGTGGTTGATTTAAGTCAGCAAGTGGCTATTGCATGCACCCAAGAACACAACTTAACTTCAATTTAATTGGACTCCATTATTCAAAAAACTTTTTTTTTTTTTAATTGAAAGTGGATTTTGTGATTAAGGATGTCAGGAAGCTATTTTTAACTTCGCGTTTTTCTTTAGGGGATAAAATTTTAGAGAGAAGTAGGGGGTTTGTCTATAAATGGCATTGTCAGAAAGAGAGAGTGGAAATCAAGATTGATTTTGAGTGTTTTTTATTTGATTACACAATTAAATTAATTAATTTATTAAATGACTAATTAGGCTTAGAATATTTTGATGTAATGTGAAAACCTATAAATAAGACACTCCACCCTTGCAAAATTTCCCACACTTGCTCAAAGGCTTCTAAATTCACATGAAAAATTATAGAGCACCTCCACATACCTCTTTAGTGCTCTAGCATGGTGGCGGATAGTGGTGACTAAATAAGGGTTTTTCTTAGTTTCCAAAAGAATAGCTAGTATCATGAAACTTCGTTTGGTATCTCAGTGAAAGGATTTAGGCCTAAACATTAACTAAGTTACTAATTAATTGACGAAAAAATAGCACTTGGTGGATATGGGGTGGTAGTAAGCTTGCTAGAGCCATATTTGAAAAGTAGTAGCCTTTTACTCACATAACTCATGTCTTATGGTCACGATGCATTGCATTCTTAATACCATCAGGGGAGTTATAAATAAGGGAAAAAAATGCTAAAAGATTCTTAAGTCAAATAGCAAACACATTTACTGATTTTGAAAAGGTTAAAATGGGTACTATTCTTATAAAGCTCGTTTCAATATTAGACATTAAATTAAGTAAAATTGAAAAATATCCAAATTCATCCAAGATGCAAATTTTATTCAAATTAGTCTTTCCTTAAGTGCATTTGGCCATCAATCATATAAATAGAGGTTAGAGTAATCAATCAACACAAGTCCTATAAATAAAAAACACTCAAAATCAATCTTGATTTCCACTCTCTCTTTCTAACAATGCCATTTATAGATTATGGATCCATGATCATTTACTATACTAAAGCCTGTAACAGTATTGAGTCTTACAAGATAAGTGAGTCCAATTAATTTAGAATTGGGCTCAATTAGTTCAATTAAGTTAATTGATTTTATTAATTAGCATAATCCATTTAATTAATTAATTAAATTACATAATCCAATAAGTTACTTGAAATTCATTTATTTACTTTAGGCCCACTATACTTTATTATTATTTTATTAGGCCCATTATCATTTATTTTACTTATTATACCTAACTACCATTTAGATTATTTATTTGGTTTTAATCTTTATTACACGTAAGGCCTATATGGGTTTTCTTATTTAACTAAAACCCATTTGGTTATGGGATTTAAAGAGATAATATTCTCAACTAATTTTGAAATCAAGTCCATTAGCCTTAAGTAGTTTAATTAAAGTTAAATATGATTTATTTACTTAATTATCCCTACAAATTCTTTTTAATTAAGGGGTTTATGGAAACTTGTAGTGAACTAATCATGGGAAGGGGTAGTGGTTAACTTTGGCTAGTTTGAGGTCTAATTAAACTTAACCTAAATTATTTAAAATATTAATTTATTGTATTGAGGTTGATATTGTACATAATAATTCCAGAAATTGGAATTTTCCTGTCACTAACACCTTTCCAACTAGCTACCTAGCTAAATAAGATAAAACCTTATGCTATCAAGATGTGATAATTAGGGTTTGCCAGTTTACTTTTGAGTGTAGGGGAAGGTGTGGGTTACACTTTAGTTTGGAGGTTAGAGCAAGGTAGACCTTTCAATGGGCTTTAGGCCCAATGAGAAATGGCTAGGAACACCATCCAACCTAGAGTTCAACACTTAAGTCATCATTTAAACATGGTATCTCATTGTTGCTTTTAATATAAGGCAGCAATCATACATCTACTACATTTGACCATTGTTGCTTTTTATATAAAACAATAGTTTTTATACCTAATTGCAACAATATAAATGAACATTGTCATATCAAGTTAAAGCAATAGTTTCAAGTCTAAAATAGGCAACATTCCAAAATGAAAAGGCTATTGTTTGTACATTGCAATGGTATTTATGTAAATACATAATGGTTAGAGGTTTAGAAAATGCAACAGTTATAAAAGATAATGCAACAGTTATGCACGAGTATCTGACAACAATTACAATTGTAAAAGAAACAGCATGAGAAGAGTTAAAAGCAATGGTTTGTAATAAAGGCAACGGTTACCATGAAGCTTTCGCAATAGTTAAACAATAACTAAAGACGACAATTTTCTCTTTATAAGTAACATTTAGATTTTTAGTAGTGGGAAACTTATACATATCATGATGGTAGTGTATCACAAAGAATAACATAAATAATTTATCACTCACAAATTATAAATTTGCATTTAGTTAATATTAAAAAAAATCCATGAGTGCCAAAATTCTCAAAGTATACAATTTGGTGAACAAAAGTAACTTGATTCCAGTGAAATGTAAATTGTTCAATGAATGCTCCAAAAACTAACACAAGAAATGTCCAATTCAAATACCACTTTCTTCAACATTACCATCCTACAAAAAAGCGAAAATAAAAAATTAATCTTAGATCTATTGTTTATTGCTAAAAACTCAAATAAATATGTAATAATATAAATGCTCTTAGATTTATTTATTGCTAAATAATAGCATAACTTTCATTTTAATTGCTAATCAATCATTTAAGCTATGAGTCATTCATAAAAAATCATTTGTTTAGAAGTGCAAAAAATAATATAGTAAAAAGCAATACATGGCTAACCACAACCCTCTTTCTTTTCATTATAGATTATTTATAAATTATTATGATAATTATCCATTTTACAATCCATGGAAGTGTTGAGGATGTGTTTCTAAAATTTGTAGGTATATTATATAATTTGTATTTTTTTATATATACAAAAGGTAGATTTATATGTACAATTATATGTATTTTCGATTTTTCTTAAATAAATATAGCAATGTATCATTTCAATTCCAAATCAATTACAACAACTATATTTAAATATGCCAAACAAGTCCTTCATACCTCATAATCTATTTAGTTACATAGAGTTGCATGCATTATAAACAGCTACATGATATGCATTTAATGCAAACTAATTGTTAAGAATAGGAGAGCTCTAAATTTTCTATAACTAATTTAAAAGATAAAAAAAATCAACATATATAAAATCAATTGATTCACGATGTAAAACACTCTAAATATGTATGTTTACATGAGAATACACATAAAAAAACACTAGTTTTAGTTGTATCCATAATTCCATATGTGACTTATCTTTTGCACCAATAATAAATTGATAACAGATGCTATACACTATAGATTTTTACCATCTAGATTATAGTCGCTCAAGAGATATAGAGTCTGTCATTTTCAATAAAATTTTTTCTTTATTTTCTTTTTCTTCTTTTTTTTGCCATTAGTTGTTTCGTAATGTAATACATACCTATTGGAAAAGGGCCATCCCATACATTGCATCGTATATTATTTCGATAGATGCTTAAAATGGGCTATGTCATCATGATAAGTGTGAAAATGGGCTTTGTCAAAGCATAAGAATATGAATTATAGAGCTATGGTCTAAGTTCTAGCTATACTATAATCATTGTAAATGAATACTTGTCTTTCTTTTGATCTAAGTAAACTGAATGTCCTTGATAATTCATCATTTGTAGTTAAAGAGAGCATAAAAGTACTTGTTAAATGGTAATACGACATTCCATCATCTTTGGTCCCTATATAGAGATCCATGGGAGTTTATATTCATAATGTGACATAACATTAAAAGGAAAGAAAAATAGAAGCCAATGGAACCCCATGATAGAGATGGAAAATGGAACTCTTGAAAACAAAGTTAGATTAGAAGTAGATAACACCTCAATTACATGTATAGCATCCTATGCCCCCTTTAGTAGATAACCCCTCCTCCTTGTCTAGTCTTCTACCCATCTGAAGGAACCAATTGGATGATAAATGTCAATTGGACATGTAAAGTCGTGTTATGTGAATAAAGATACATGATAAAAGAAATTACCTTTCTTAATTAAGAGATAACATAAGAAACAAAACCTTCATTGTTGTCTCCTACATATGCACCAATGAAATCCCACCATCATTACCAACAACCTACCTAGTTAGCAAAACCACCAATTTTCCTAAAATATTAACCTTAAACTACAGAGTCTTAAGGTAGAAGAATTTAAAAGCAAGAGAGAGGTAACTAAAGGACTTCACCAATCACAACGAATGGTAGAAGATTTCCTCAACTTGATTTCAAATTTCCTCAATTAAGAAAAGAAAAAGACCACTAATAATGTTCATCATCCCCAATCTATTATTCAAATATGCATTAAACTATTGAATTTTTTTCCAACTTTTGATCAATTTCTTCTTAGGTAGTGATACAATATAATCAGAGATTTGCACTGGACTAATTCTTTTGTCCAAAATTTAGATGTTGCTATAAAATACAAAAAAAGATGATCATAATTTTCAAGCACAGCAAAGTCAAATAAGTCTCAATCATTAAGTCAATTATTTCAAAAAGATGAATATATTGGAATGCACCATTCATTATTAAGCAAATAAAGAAAGAGTGCATCCAAAATTCTTTCCACCAAGGAGTCGCACATGAAGAATTTTAACCTAAAATGTTTATCCAAAAAGCTGTTAATTAAAGGATTCAAATCTTCATGGAGCCCATTTTGACATGTGAAAAACAAAGCATTCTAATACCAACATATATTGATTAGTAAACTCTAAAAGTGCAACATCAATCTTGATGAAGAATATTTTTGTTTACTAAATAAGACATTAGAATACAATGAAATAGTATTGTATGTAGCAAGTAGAAGAAATTCAAAAGAATGATAAAATGAGAGAAACCTTGATGTGATATTTGGGAGGGATTCAAATGAGAGGCCCAAAACATAAGAACTCTAATGCATGTTCTTTTGTATCTACACATAATGAGGGAAGTAAAGAGATTAATTATTTTAGTGAAAAGTTAAGATGTGGAGAAAAGGTTTATTTTTCTAGATTAATTTTTTGTTTACATTTTGTAGTTGTTGTGATGTGCCTAATTCCAAGCTTAAGCACAATCAAAGAATCAAGGAAAACTCCTCAATTCACAAAACGTAAACCGGTTCACCTAGTAAGCAATTTCACGTGAACAACTTGTAGAATTTGATGGAAATGGTTGTTCAAATGATATAATTGTAATCTCTAATGATAATTTAACCAAATAACCACAATAAGGCTTGAGAATCACGTGGAAATCAGATCAAAATGAAGCAACACAAACCGTGAATTCCACTTCCCCTTTCAATACCAAATTCACGTCACAATGCACTAAAAATGATAGTGAATTCAATAACTAAAAGAACAATCAATCTTACAAGATTGATATCCACGAATTACAATAACCAATAAGTCCAAGAAAGATTCAAATCTACCCTAGATATGACTCACTAGAGAAGAAATGAACAACAACAAAGATGAATCGATATTACTCACAATTTCTCCTGGCTGCTCTCGCCACAATTCCAACTTCTTGGGATTGAAATTGATAAGAGAATTTTGGATTTAGGAAACCCTAAGCCCTCTCACGAAAATGTGAAGTGTTTTTCTGAAAAATTAAGCCCCCCTCAAACCATCTCTTAAGCAAGTATTTATACTTGTTACTTCTAGGGTTAAAAAGTCCTCAAAATTACAAGTTTGCCACTTTTAAGGTGACTAACCCTAAATGAAAATTACAAGGAAATAAAAGTTTCCCAAAACCAAAATACAACTAAAATAGTTCATAAAAGAAGAAATATATAAAATAAATGGTCTTCATGATGCCGGTCTTCTATAGGATCCGTCGGTTCAACTCATCGCCGATTCAGGTCGGTCCATGGATAACCCACAATCTAAGTCTGAGTGAGTTTGTCCATTGCCCTGTAAAGCATGATAAGTATTCCTGTTGGAATATAAAATACATGAATAAGATAAAAGAGGTTAGTAAACGAATAATTCCAGGGTCGATTTGCTCAAAATGGGTCCTCATCGCCAAGATTCGAAATCCTTTAGTTCTTTCCCTAATGATAGGTGTTGTCGGATTTTTATTCCTATCATTTCCTCGGGCCTCAAAAAGATTTGTCCTCAAATCTAGTAGATCAAATGCAATAGAGAATTTATTTTCTCCCAGTAATCCATCTAAAGAAGTATCTCTGCAGAATCCCAATATCTGAAATACTACAAGTGGTGATTGTTTTCTCTCCTCCATTTCTAGGATGTATCTCTTCTGCAACACAAATAATGACCCATTATCCATTGAGGTATCCCCTATCTCAACCCATTTCACTGATATTGTATCCTCATTTTCTAACTCATCTGTATGTCGCTCATCTTAAGGGTCTTCTAATGGTTGGCCCAACTGCTCATTACCCTCTAAAACCTTTGAAGGTGAACATAACTGTCTCTGAACAGTCTGGCTCTCTGGTGGTCTGCTCGTCTGACTATGATTATCAGGATCCTCTGAAGGTTGGAACATCGGTGTTTGACAAATTTTATGCTCTAAGGGTTGGCTCGTGTCACTAGAGCCCTCAAGAACCTTTGAAGGTTGGCATACTTGCGTCTGCACAATTTGGTCCTCCCATTCTAGGTAATCATCTGCGGAACCCCTACCATTAAATGAAGGCATCTGTAGCTTCGCACACTCTGGCCCTCGAGGTGGTCTAAATTCCCTATCCGGGTATGGATTAAGCCCAAAATTATCATCTCTATCTTCCCTAAGAGCATGATAATCTCCCTTTACTCTAAGTGGCGCCTGAAGGTTTACCACAGGTGGTGGTGGCAATGTCACCCTATCAATCCTTGTTGCTAATGTAGCAACAAATTTGCTAAGGTCCCGAAGTTGTTCATCTAGAGTTCTTCCATTTGTATTTTGATGACTTGGTCTGCTACCCACTTAGCTATTGGCCTCATTGCCAATGTACCCATTCACACTATCATATGACATGTTTGTGGATGCGATTTATCTAAAGTACAAATGTAATCTCAAATAATTTATAGCACACTCCCTTCACTTCACCACGTCACAGTAACAAGTTTGGATAACAATACTCACACTTATACACCCATGGTGCAACAAGTTACCAATGAAATAAATACTTTTATCACTTCAAGTATACTAGAATAAGTGAAGCACAAATAACTACTTCCAAGTAGTTAAGAAATTAAATTCAACTCACAAGTGTTGAAGTAATAAGTTCAATTACTTTCTCACTTTAATGTTTGTTTTTGAATTCAAATTCTACTACTTAAATTTTCCTTTCTTGCTACGGTTTCACACCCACAATTGAACTTGATGTGCAGCACCTTTAATCTACATAAATCCATAAATTTACACTGCCACTCACACCACTACATACACATAACACTTTACGGTGCAACAAGTTTTTTCTACTTTCCAAAAGTCACTCCCACGGCAACTACACAAATACAACACTCCACTTCCACGGTAACAATAAGAAATGGCAACAACAACAAATGCACTCCCACTTCCCACAATTTAATCCACAATTCACAACAAATGGCAGCTTAATTCAAATTCAAAATGAGATCATTAATTGCAATATTCCACAAATGGTAAGGAGCCACTTTCAAATTCAAATGAACACACAATTAAACAATGACTTAATGTGTGTTTTGAAATTCAAATTGCTTCCTTAACTCACACCTCAAATCTGGAAATTGCAAATGGTTTCTCCCCAATTCAGAATTACACAATGGAAATCACAACAACAAACTTCACAACCTCCTTCACACCACAACTAGTCACGGCAAGAATAAGGCAATTTTTTGCAAGTCCCAAAAGTTGTTGAATTAAACAACACTCTATGCTACTGCCCTTCCACGAGATTATTGACCATAAAATGATACAACAACCTTCCCAATCCAACTCTAACAATCAGCAAATTAAAGCTCCAACCAAGGTAATTTCGTAAGTCACAAACTACACAACACAATTGCGGTTCACAATTTGATTAACCCTAATTGAAGATGAATATCACAAAATCAAATAACCATAAATCCCTTCTCTCAACATGTGCTCTGATACCAAAATATGATGTGCCTAATTCCAAGCTTAAGCACAATCAAAGAATCAAGGAAAACTCCTCAATTCACAAAACGCAAACCGGTTCACCTAGTAAGCAATTTCACGTGAACACCTTGTAGAATTTGATGGAAATGGTTGTTCAAATGATATAATTGTAATCTCTAATGATAATTTAACCAAATAACCACAATAAGGCTTGAGAATCATATGGAAATCAGATCAAAATGAAGCAACACAAACCGTGAATTCCACTTCCCCTTTCAATACCAAATTCACGTAACAATGCACTAAAAATGATAGTGAATTCAATAACTAAAAGAACAATCAATCTTACAAGATTGATATCCACGAATTACAATAACCAATAAGTCCAAGAAAGATTCAAATCTACCCTAGATATGACTCACTAGAGAAGAAATGAACAACAACAAAGATGAATCGATATTACTCACTATTTCTCCTTGTTGCTCTCGCCACAATTCCAACTTCTTGGGATTAAAATTGATAAGAGAATTTTGGATTTAGGAAACCCTAAGCCCTCTCACGAAAATGTGAAGTGTTTTTCTGTAAAATTAAGCCCCCCTCAAACCCTCTCTTAAGCAAGTATTTATACTTGCTACTTCATAGGGTTAAAAAGTCCTCAAAATTACAAGTTTGCCACTTTTAAGGTGGCTAACCCTAAATGAAAATTACAAGGAACTAAAAGTTTCCCAAAACCAAAATACAACTAAAATAGTTCATAAACGAAGAAATATATAAAATAAATGGTCTTCATGATGCCGGTCTTCTATAGGATCCGTCGGTTCAACTCATCGCCGATTCAGGTCGGTCCATGGATAACCCATAATCTAAGTCTGAGTGAGCTTGTCCATTGCCCTGTAAAGCATGATAAGTATTCCTGTTGGAATATAAAATACATGAATAAGATAAAAGAGGTTAGTAAACGAATAATTCCAAGGTCGATTTGCTCAAAATGGGTCCTCATCGCCAAGATTCGAAATCCTTTAGTTCTTGCCCTAATGATAGGTCTTATCGGATTTTTATTCCTATCATGTTGACTTCTAAGAGAGCATAATTATCAAACCCATAAACTCAAACTTAAAAATCCAAAAATCTCATTGCTACAAAAATCAACAACTGGGGGAAAATAAATCACACCAACTCAATTGATGCTCATAAAAGAAGATGCATTCCTTCACTCATTCATTTATGTCGATAACAAAACAATGGAAACGAAAATGACAAACCTTTACAAAAGCAAAAAATTGCACTTTCACACAAACAATAGCAACCATTTGTTGTGATATATTGAGAAGGAAAGTTGTATTTTTGAGCAATCTACACAAGATTCTCACTTCCCCTAAAAATTTAAATAAAATATTACCTTAGCAAACATATATAGAAATGGAAAAAGCTTATCCACAAAAACATTATAGACATAAAAAAAAAATGAATAATGAACGAAAGTGAGAGATGAGAGTGTAAGGGGTATAGGCATATCCTTTGGTTTCTTCGCTCTCTCCTATTTCATGTGAGAGGGATGAGATTGAGAGAGCCATAGAGAGAGGTGGAAAAATTAGAGCTTACAAGGTGTGGGTTTTTACTATTTTTTTGAGATAGCTCACCAAATTTGATTGTTTTTCGTTGAGAGGCTTTCTTTAGCACTTGTATTTTTCACTTATATGGTAATGATTCAAACTATTGTATTTATGGAGAATGAAGTAAAAATTATTAATATCCATTACCTAAAAAATATTTGGCAATAATTGTTTCATGATCCCTTGCCTAAGATAAATATTTCAAACTACAGTTATAAACCATTGCTTTAACCACTAGATATCAAATCTATAGCAAGGGTTGTGTTGCTATGCATCTTTTTGTAGTAGTGTTCTAAACTTCTTCTAAAGCGAATCACACAAAACTATAGTGTTCTAATCTGTAACTCCTCACAAACAACATCTTCATGTATAAATTATAGTCTTATGTATCAAGGGAAAAACAATTAGTTACAATAACTATATTTAAATCTGCTAAACTAGTCCTTCATACCTCATAATCTATTTAGTTATATAGAGTTGCATGCATTATAAACAACTACATGATATGCATTCAATGCAAACTAATTATTAAGAATAGGAGAGCTTTAAAATTTCTATAAGTAATATAAAAGATAAAAAAAATGTCAACATTTATAGAATCAATTGATTCACCATGTAAAACACTATAAATATGTATGTCTACATGAGAATACATAAAAAAATCACAAGTTTTAATTGTATCGATAATTCCATATGTGACTTATCTTTCACACCATTAATAAATTGATAACACATGCTATACACTATAGATTTATACCATCTGGATTATAGTCGCTGAAGAGATATAGTTTGTCATTTAAAAAAAAAAAAATTCTTTCCTTTTTTTCCTTTTTTTTTGCTATTAATCTTTTCATAATGTAAATGGGCTAAAATGGGCTATGTCAAAGCATAAATGAATATGAATTACAGAGCTGTAGTTTAAGTTCTAGCTACACTATAATCATAGTAAATAAATACTTGTCTTTCTTTTGATCTTGGTAAACTGAATACCCTTGATAATTCATCATTTGTAGTTAAAGAGAGCGTAAAAGTACTTGTTAAATGGTAATATGGTGTACCATCATCTTCTATCCCTATTTAGAGATGCATGGGAGTTCATATTCATCATATGATATAAGATTAAAATGGAAGAAAAACAAAAGCCAATGGAACCTTGTGATAGAGATGGGAAATGGAACTCTTGAAAACAAAGTTAGATTAGAAGTAGACAACACCTCAATTACATGCATAGCATCCCATGCCCCCTACTGTAGATGGCTCCTCCTCCTTGTCTAGTCTTCTACCCATCTCAAGAAACCAATTGGATGACAAACAAAGTTGGCAATGCGGGGCGGGTTAAAAAATTTGGCCCGTAGGATATGCGGGCTGTTTTGGCCCAACCCATGTAGCCTGTGGGTTAAGGTGGGTTAACTCATTACAAGTGCAGGTTAGCCCACACGACTTCCAAAAAAAATGAAAACAGAAGTAGAAAAGGAAGTAGTTGTTCATCACTATTATTAGTGTTAGTTTTTAACTTTTTGATATGAATTTTTCACTTTCTTCTATTCTCCCTTCTCTCATCTCTAATCTCTCTTATTCTCATCTCACATTCTCACTCCATTCGTTGAACCGTTGTTGCATCACCATCAATTGTCGAGCGTGATCATTGCCATCATCATCACCATTAGTCGTCAATCGTCAATATCAGGCATCACCATTGATCCACTGTGATGAGATCCATGATGAGAGCTAAGCCGGAAGAAGAAATGTGGATCCTCTTGAAGTGCCGCCTGGACCGATTACAAGAAATCAAGCGAAACGATTCAAGGAAGCACTTAACGGGTTGATAAAAGGTTGTCCATGAAGCTGGAAAGGATTGGAGCAATCATGAAGTTGGAACGGATTGGAACAACCATGGGAAGACCCTTGCTTTTATACAAGTTACACCGGACACGGGTTGAAGAGGGCGTATATGTTCAAGGCACGGCTGTGAATGATGAGATCCATGATGAGAGCCAAGCTGGAAGAAGAAATGTGGATCCTCTTGAAGTGCCGCCTGGACCGATCACAAGAAATCAAGCGAAACGATTCAAGGAAGCACTTAACGGGTTGATAAAGGTTGTCCATGAAGCCGGAAAGGATTGGAGCAATCATGAAGTTGGAACGGATTGGAACAACCATGGGAAGACCCTTGCTTTTATACAAGTCACACCAGACACGGGTTGAAGAGGGAGTGTATGTTCAAGGCACGACCGTGAAGGAATTCCAAGATTGCACAGAATCATACACGGCCAAACACACGGCTAAATGGCACGACCGTGTATGGAGACAAGCAAATCCACAGAAAGATACACGACCAGAAGTACACGGTCGTGTATGTGACCGGAATGTGCATAGGAAAGTACACGGTCGTGTACACGGCCGTGTATGTTGCCAGAAGTTGTACAGAAAGGTACACAGCCAAAGTACACGGTCGTGTACACGGCCGTGTATCCCCTGTCAGCCAGCTTTTTCTGTTTCGTGTTTTTACGCCACTTATCTAAACTACGTCATTTTGGACTTGTTTTACACGAATTGTAACCCTGGTATAAAAGCTCTTAGGGTTTAGAACAATAAGAATTTTTACATCTTTGAACATTAAATACTTTTGAGAGGCACCACTCTTAGTTCTTCAAGAACTAAATCGAACTTATCGGATTGATTTCCGTGGCGCTCATCCCGACTTATCAATCGGTCTTTCATCCCGATTGTGGCGTCTTCGTTTTTATACGAAGGTTTTTGTCTCGCTTATAGACAACGGGTCGCGGTTTCCACTTTAGGTGTTTGGGCGTCTTAGGCAACAAATTTCCGAATGTATTGGTATTGGGTTTCGTCACGGGTTGGCGTGGTTTGTATCAGTTTGGTATTAGAGCTTAGGTTTGTCAAAACATCAAGTTCGGTTGAGGAAGGTAATATCAAAAACCCTAACTCCAATCGTTCATATCAATTATCGTATTCAATTTCGTAGTATTGATTGTCTTTTGATAGTGTAATATCGCCTAGGCGATTGTTAAAAAAAAAGAGTAAAAATCACGACAAAAAAAAAAGTAGAGAAAAGAAAAACGTGATCAAGAACAACAACCAAGACAAAAAAAAAAAAATCGGATAGAAAAATAGAGGAAAAATTTACGAACCCTAGAATTGTTTTGAATTCTACGGAAGGAAATTGGTGTAGTTCGGGTTAGTTCCAAGAGAATTGAGAAGAGGAAATTGGCGACTTGATATCATCATTACTTGTGAGAATACACGAGTGACTGTGTGATATCATCATTTGAGCGAAACACGTAAGGGAGTGTATCGTGAGGTTTAATTATATATATATTTGTGTTAGTACTAATCTTTTTTGCAGGGACTATGTCGAGACAACATTCTCCTGAAGGTGAGAGGGGAAGATTTGATGCTAGGTTAGTAATTGAGGCGTTGAGGGGAGAAATGAAGAGGATGTTCCAAAAAGGAATGGAACAAATTCATGAGACGGTAGAGCAAAGACTAGAGCAATCCACAAACGTATTCCAAGGGCGTAAGAGGGAGAGTCGTTCTAAGAGAGTACCGAGGGGTGGAGATGAAATGTCGGATGATGACTTTGATGAGCCTTCTATTGGGAGTTATAGAGGATATAGTGGTCGGAATAGAGGAACTAGAGACTGGGAAGATAAAGGAGATAGGAATAGAGAGGATGATCAACTGAGTAGCATAAAGACGAAGATTCCTCCTTTCTAAGGGAAGAATGATCCCGAGGTGTACTTAGAGTGGGAGAAGAAGGTAGAGATGGTATTTGATTGTCACAACTATAGTGGGAGAAAGAAGGTAAAACTTGCTGCCATTGAATTTTCGGATTATGCTATAGTGTGGTGGGACCAACTAATGTTGAATAGGAGAAGGAGTGGCGAGCCACCTATTGAGTCTTGGGAAGAGATGAAAAGAGTGATGAAGAAGCGGTTTGTGCCTGCGTATTACTATCGTGAATTGCACAACAAGTTGCAAACTCTAAGGCAGGGAAGCCGAAGTGTAGATGAGTATTTCAAAGAGATGGAAGTCACTATGATTAGGGCGAATGTAGAGGAGGATAGAGAGGCTATAATGGCTAGGTTTCTTGCTGGGTTGAATAGAGAAATCCAAAATGTGGTTGAATTGCAGCATTATGTAGAATTGGAGGATATGGTTCACATGGCTATAAAGGTTGAGAACCAGCACAAGAGGAGAGGTAGTAGTAATGCACGATTTCAACAGGGTAATGGTTCATCCACTTAGAAGACTAACCAATGGAAGAAAGAAGAAAAGCCTTTATCCACCAAACCAAAAGGGGAGCTGAGGCAAGCGGGTTCTACTCCTGGTAACCAAGGTAACCCTGAATCTTCTACTTCTAGAAATCATGACATTAGATGTTTTAAATGCTAAGGTAGAGGCCATATTCCTAGTCAATGTCCAAATAGGCGTGTGATGATTTTGCGTGATGATGGTGAGTACGAGACTGAGGGGGATAGTGAAGAAGATGATATGCCTCCATTAGAGGATGCTAGTGATGATGAGGAGCCTGCAATGGGAAGGCTAGTGGCAGTAGTGAAGCGAGCGTTGAATGTGTAGGTGAAGGAAGAAGAGGAGATGCAAAGAGAGAATATATTTCATACTAGATGTTATCTAGGAGATCACATCTGTAGTTTGATCATTGATGGAGGGAGTTGCACCAATGTAGTGAGCAATTTTATTGTTGAGAGGCTGGGGCTCAAAACTGTTAGACACCCTAGTCCATATAAATTGCAGTGGTTGAATGATAGTGGTGAGACTAAGGTGAGTAAGCAAGCCTTGATTGGTTTTCGCATTGGTAGATATGAGGATGAGGTGTTATGCGATGTAGTGCCAATGCAAGCATGTCATGTGTTGTTGGGGAGGCCATGGCAATTTGATAGGAAGGTTGTTCATGATGGCTTTTCTAATAAGTATACGCTTGTTCAAAAAGGGAAAGGTTTTAACCTTAAACCTTTAACACCTAAACAAGTGTATGAGGACCAGTTGCAGCTACAACAGTCATTTGCAAAACACAAGGTGAGTGAAAAGAAGAGTGAGAGTGAGAGAGCAAAAGACAATGAGAAGAAAAAGGAATATAAAAGTCAAGATCAAAAGGAAAAGGAGAAGAAGGCTGGAAAGAGTGTGAGAGGCCAAGTTGAAGGGGAATCAACTTTGGTGGTGAGTGAAAAGGAGAGGGCAGCCTTGCAAAAGGAGAGTTGTGTGGCAAGAGCGAGTGTAGTAAGGAAAGCGTTAGTGATGAGGCAACCCATATTGTTTCTGGTTTTTAAAGAAACATGTTTGACTGCTAACGAATTATCTAATGCTTTGCCTAGTGTGGTTGTGTCTCTTGTGCAGGATTTTGAAAATGTCTTTCCAAAGGAACTCCAAAGGCAGGTAGATGAGTTAATGGAGAAGGGATACGTGAGAGAAGGCATGAGTCCATGTGCAGTGCCTGTGATTTTGGTGCCTAAGAAGGATAGGACATGGAGAATGTGTGTTGACTGCCGCGCCATCAACAACCTTACGGTAAAGTATCGTCATCCCATTCCTTGTTTAGATGACTTCTTAGATTGGTTATATGAGTATAGTGTCATTCCTCGTGAGCTATGGATAAACATTTCCATAGATTTTGTGTTAGGATTATCTAGGCCTAGGCATGGTCGAGATTCTAATTTTGTGGTTGTGGATAGGATTTTTAAAACGGTTCATTTCATTCCTTGTCATAAAACTGATGATGCTATACACATTATTGATTTGTTCTTTAGAAAGGTAGTGCGTTCGCATGGTATACCTAGAGGCATTGTTAGTGATCGAGATGAGAAATTTTTTAGTCATTTTTGGAGAGTATTGTGGGAAAAGTTGGGAACTAAATGGATGTTTTCAACTATCTGTCACCTACAAATTGATGTGGTTAACAGGACTTTAATTTAATTGTTAGGGGCAATCATAGAGAAGAACATTAAGACTTGGAAGGATTGTCTACCATTTGTGGAGTTTGCATATAACAGGGCTTTATATAGCACTACTCATTGTTCACCATTTGAGATTGTGTATGGTTTTAACCCATTGGTTCCTATTTATTTATTGCCATTGCCACTTAACAAGTTTGTGAGTTTTGATACTGATTCCAAGGCAGATTTTGTGAGAAAGCTACATGTACAGGTAAAGAGTAGGATTGAAAAATAAAATGCCAGGGTCGCTTCAAGGGTGAACAAGGGCAGGAGACCCAAGATTTTTCAGCCTGGAGATTGGGTTTGGATGCATTTTCGTAAGGAGAGGTTTCCATTGCAGAGGAGATCCAAGTTGAACCCTCGAGGAGACGGTCCATTTCCGATGCTTGAGAAAATCATTGATAATGCCTACAAGAAAAATTTACCAGGTGAGTATCCAGTAAGTGTCACATTTTATGTTACTGATCTGAGTCCATTTGATGCAGGCAATGATTTGAGGACAAATCCTTTTCAAGAGGAGGGGAATGATGAGATCCATGATGAGAGCCAAGCCGGAAGAAGAAATGTGGATCCTCTTGAAGTGCCTCCTGGACCGATCACAAGAAATCAAGCGAAACGATTCAAGGAAGCACTTAACGGGTTGATAAAGGTTGTCCATGAAGCCGGAAAAGATTAGAGCAATCATGAAGTTGGAACGGATTGGAACAACCATGGGAAGACCCTTGCTTTTATACAAGTCACACTAGACACGGGTTGAAGAGGGCGTGTATGTTCAAGGCACGACCGTGTAGGAATTCCATGATTGCACAGAATCATACACGACCAGACACACGGCTAAAAGGCACGGCCGTGTATGGAGACAAGCAATTCCACAGAAATATACACGACCAGAAGTACACGGTCGTGTATGTGACCAGAATGTGCACAGGAAAGTACACGGTCAAAGTACACGATCGTGTACACGGCCGTGTATGTTGCCAGAAGTTGTACAGAAAGGTACATGGCCAAAGTACATGGTCGTGTACACGGCCGTGTATCCCCTGCTGGCCAGCTTTTTCTGTTTCGTGTTTTTACGCCACTTATCTAAACTACGTCGTTTTGGACTTGTTTTATACGAATTGTAACCTTAGTATAAAAGCTCCTAGGGTTTAGAACAATAAGAATTTTTACATCTTTGAACATTAAACACTTTTGAGAGGCACCTCTCTTGGTTCTTCAAGAACTAAATCGAACTTATCGGATTGATTTCCGTGGCGTTCATCCCGACTTATCAATCGATCTTTCATCCCGATTGTGGCGTCTTCGTTTTTATACCAAGGTTCTTGTCTTGCTTATAGACAACGGGTCGCGGTTTCCACTTTAGGTGTTTGGGCGTCTTAGGCAACAAATTTCCGAACGTATTGGTATTGCGTTTCGTCACGAGTTGGTGTGGTTCGTATCACACTGGCCACTAGTCATCATTGTCATCGTCACCATCACTGTCAATCATCGTTGTTGTCGTTGTCCTCTCATCATCCTCCCATCGTGTATGGCGAGTCACTGAGTTTTGAACTTATGATGCGATTGCGTGTTTTTTTTTTATTTAGCTAAAGAGCTAGCCTATTGTTTTAAATTCCATATGGAGTTGTTGTATTGACAATTGTGTACTTTATCACATAAAAGTTAACTTAGGAACTTGAGTTGTTTCATAATACTAAAAAAATTATTTGAATTAGATTTACACTAGTTTGATTTTTATTTCTTTAGATTTTTTTTTTCTAATTTGAGGTTAATCTTGAATAGATCTAATTAGTTTTGTTAACTCCATTGTAATCTGTACATGATTTCAATTTAATCTTGATAAAAAATGAATGAAAAAAAAAACAAATAAGTCAAATTAAAATTTTGCCCATATCCTCTATTATTTTTTTCTAGATCAACACATGTTGGCAATTTTGTCAACAAGTCTTCACAACTATGATAATTAATTTCTTAGTTGAAATGAACTTGTTATATTTCCATATTAATAAGTTTCGTTAATTGTAATTTTGTAAGATAAAAAAAAATTGTTTTGTGCGAGTTGGCCGGCTAACCCATAATGCTCGTAGGGCGGGCTGAGCCAGCTTCTTTAGCCTGCCTAATGTGTTGGCCATTGTGGGCTAGCTCACTTCAACTTGTAGGTCGGTGTTGGTTAGGGCAGGTCGACCTGTTCGGCCCACATTTCCATCCTTGATGACAAATGTTAATTAGACATGTAAATCCATGCTATGTGAGTAAAGATACATCATAAAAGAAATTACTTTTCTTAATTTAGAGACATTACATGCAACAATACCTTCAATATTGTTCATTGCCATAAATCTATTATTCAAATCATGCATTAAACTATCGAACTTTTTTCCAACTTTTGATCAATTTCTTCTTAAGTGGTGATACAATATAATAAGAGAATTACATTGGACTAATTCCTTTGTCCAAAATTTAGATGCTGCTATAAAATCCAAAAAAATTAATTATAATTTTATGGCATAGCAAAGTCAAATAAGTCTCAATCATTGAGTCAATTCTTGTAGAAAGATGAATATATTGGATTGCACCATTCATCATTAAGCAAATAAAGAAAGAGTGCATCCACAATTCTTTTCACCAAAGAGTAACACATTAAGGATTTTAATTTAAAACATTTATGCAAAAAGCTATTATTTAAAGGATTCAAATCTTCATGTAGCTCATTTTGACATGTGCAAAACAAAGCATTCTAATAACAACATATATTGATTAAGAAACTCACAAAGTGCAACATTGATCATGATGAAGAATATGTTTGTTTACTAAATAAGATGTTAGAGTACAACGAAATAGTATTGTATGTACCAAGTAGATGAAATTCAAAAGAACAATAAAACAAGAGAAACCTTAATGTCATATTTGGGAGGGATTCAAATGAGAGGGCTAGAACATAAGAACTTTGATGTGTGTGTTCTTCTATATCTATACACGATGATGGAAGTAAAGAGATTAATTTATTTTAACAAAAAGTTAAGATGTGGAGAAAACTTATATTTTGTTATATTAATTTTATGTTTGCATTTTGTTGTTGACTTCTAAGAGAGCATAATTATAAAACCCAGAAACTTAAACTTAAAAGTCAAAAAAACGCATTGCCACAAAAATCAACAACATGAGGAAAATAAATCACACCAACTCAATTGATGTTCATAAAAGAAGATGCATTCCTTCACTCATTCATTTATTTCGATAACAAGACAATGGAAATGAAAATGACAAACCTTTACAAAAGCAAAAAATTGCACTTTCACACAAAACAATAGCAACCATTTGTTTTGATATATTGAGAAGGAAAGTTGTATTTTTGAGCAGTCTACACAAGATTCTCACTTCCCCTAAAAATTTAAATAAAATATTACCCTAGGAAATGTATATAACAATGGCAAAAGCTTAGCCATGAAAACATTATACACATAAAAAAAGATAAAAATTGAACAATGAACGAAAGTGAGAGATGATATCCTTTGGTTTCTTCTCTCTCTCATGTTTGATGTGAGAGGGATGAAATTGAAAGAGCCATAGAGAGGGGATGAAAAATTAGAGTTTACAAGGTGTGGGTTTTTTCTATTTTTTAGAGGTAACTCACCAAATTTGGTTGTTTTTTATTGAGAGGCTTTCTTTAGCACTTGTTTTTTTCACTTATATGATAATGATTCAAACTATTGTATTTATGGAGAATGAAGCAACAATTATTAATATCCATTACCTAAAAAATATTTGGCAATAATTGTTTCATGATCCCTTGCTTAGGATAAGTATTTCAAACTACAGTTATAAACCATTGCTTTAACCGTTGGGTATCAAATCTATAGCAAGGGTTGTGTTGCTATGCATCTTTTTGTAGTAGTGTTCTAAACTTCTTCTAAAGCGAATCACACGAAACTATAGTGTTCCAATCTGTAACTCCTCGCAAACAACTTCTTCATGTATAAATTATAGTCTTAAGTATCAAGGAAAAGACAATTCTTAAGTCCTCAATAAGATCAACATATAAAAATTAAAAAATTTTGATTAATATTATATGTTAGACTATATGTTTTGTTATCATCAAAACTTCATCTAACTATTCTTGAAAATATAACAAATTTACCACGTGTTATTGAATGGTGAATAAATATCATTGATGGGGCAAGGGAAGTTGAATGACGATCTAGCTGACGTTTTATAGCTGGCAGTTTTCTTTTTATTGTTTCCTTTTGAGAAGAAAGTCAACAAGCAACCGATTTTAAAATGGAGTAAAAAACATCGAACAGGAATTTGGCGCGCGCGTGGGTGCAGGTAGGGAAAACAAACGCGTAAACCCGCGGAAGAGATATCCCTGACTTGGCTTCTTCCTGCTATTTCAGGATTTTTGATTTAGTAAAATCGTGTTATATATGTGGACGACACATTTGACGATTACATAAATTAATGTCCTACTGTTTCGCAACAACAATATAAAGATGATAAATATCCAGAATATAAATATATATATATTATATCATATACTGTTTCCAGTTGGGCACTTACATAATGCATTATCTTGTAACTAAAGGAGAAACTTCATTTTAATGTTCCTTACTGGAGAGAGATTGTTTAGTCTCATATAAAATGTATAAAAATACGGCAAACAGGAGAAAACCTTCTCTATGAGTAATTTTGTCTTTCGGCTAAACACGGTAACAAATTACCTTGAATCAGATAATATCACCAATTTTTCAATTTTCGTTGAGCAATTCAAGAGTTAAATGATTAAAAGTACATAATCGAGAGTAAAAAAATTTCATTAATACTAAATACTTACCGAGAGTTCAAAAAATTTACGCTCCTATAAATATTAATTATAAGTTTGACTAAAAATCTAGAAAGTTAAAGTTTTTTATTTGACCTTAAAAGTGCCCGCACATTTTGCCCCAGTCCAACAGCCTCAAGATCTCTAATATGCCAGGTCTCTCTTAATCTAACTTTCTCTATATATACGGATGTTCAAGGAGCTGACAAGCCACAAAAACATTGGAATCATCATATAAACAAGGTCACTATATATAATTATATGATCATAATGTCTTCTAATTCTAGTCTCGTTGTCCTCTTTCTCACCTTTCTTACAATGGCAATGGCGGACTCATATGATTACTCCGGGCGGCTCACTCCCAGCTACTACGACAAGGTCTGTCCTCAGGCTTTGCCAACCATCAAAAAAGTTGTCGAGGCTGCGGTACATAAAGAGCAACGAATGGGTGCCTCCTTACTGCGCTTGCACTTCCACGACTGTTTTGTCCATGTAATTAAAACCATTATTTCTACTTTTACATTCTTTTACTTATACTAATGTTTTTGGTGTGTAATCTTGCTTACAATTGTCTATCCATGTTAATATAATCCAGGGTTGCGATGCTTCCATTCTACTGGACGGAACATCCATTCTTCAAAGCGAAAAGACAGTAGGTGCAAACAACAACTCCGCTAGGGGCTTCGACGTGATCGATCAAATTAAGTGGGAAGTGGATAAGGCATGTGGCCGCCCCATCGTCTCCTGTGCAGACATCTTGGCCGTTGCAGCTCGCGACTCAGTTTATGCGGTATGCGTCCCTAATTTGTTGGAGCAACATTACCTTTGACATTTCATGTATACAAAATTCATTTTGTGTATTATCTAAAATTTCAAATTGTAAAATTATGGTGCAGCTTGGAGGTCCGTGGTGGGACGTATCACTTGGCAGAAGAGACTCCACTACAGCATATGCTTCCACGATCAGTGACATTCCTACTGCTAACATGGACCTCAATCAACTCATTGACAGTTTCAAAAACCAAGGGTTGGACATTAAAGATCTTGTTGCTCTCTCTGGTGGCCACACATTAGGTTTTGCTCAATGTGCTGCATATAGAAATAGATTGTACAATGATACCGACATCGATCCTAGCTTTGCTCAACACCTTAAATTCATTTGTCCTTCAACCCAAAGTGACAATGAGTCTAAATATAATGCCAGTTTGGATGGGACTCCAGCCACCTTCGACACCACGTTTTACAGTAATCTTTTGCGGCAAAAGGGGCTTCTACACTCTGACCAAGTGCTTTTCGGCAAACGCAGTGACACAGAGGAATTGGTGAAGATTTACAGTAAAAGTCCTCAAGCGTTTTGGACTGATTTTGCTAAATCCATGATCAAGATGGGAAATATAAAGCCTTTGGTGGGAGATCAAGGTGAGATCCGCTATAATTGCAGGAGGACTAACTAAGAGCGGCATTCATGTATGCGTGGTTTCTCTTAGCTAAGTTGATACGATTGTCTGGCTATATTCTTTAGTGTAATGTCAATAATAAAATAATACTTTTCAATGTAAACTCTTACTTTTTCCTTTTCTCTTAAATTTTTTTATGTTTTATGCATCCACGTTTCAAATTTGGTTATTCACTTAATCCCTTTATTTGTTGCCAAAAAATAATACCATAACTGTTTTCATGGATCATACCTCGGTACGAGATGAGAATGCCTATGTACTTAATTGTACTTATGAATACACAATCCTAAGACCGAATTATCAATGATTATTTTCACTAAATAAAAGTTGTCTTACTTTTAAATACGCCTCTTACGAAGAGAAAGATAAGTCCTCTAGTTATCTATTTCTCACTGCAATTTCATTACTTTTTCAACACACAAAATTGTTGGGAGTTAATCCACCATTTCCTTATTATTAGAAAAAAAGAAGAATCAATGCAAGTTGCCTTAGATTCTAATAGACAACCGAACTATCTGCATTGCCTCCTCCCATCCAAAATCATCAAAATAGAACAAAACATTGTAGCCTATTTCAACTAAAATTGTTAATGATTTTCTGAATGACTTCTTAAACACTCCACTAGCTCCCACAGTACTTATCTAATTCATTACCTAAAGAGGAGAAAAAGGTACACAAAATGCCTTTATTTTCGGATTTTGGCAATTTAATATTTAAAGTTTCATTTTATTGTAATTAAGTGCTTAACATTAATACTAAATTGTATTTTATTATAAGGTACAGATAATAAATTATGAAAGAATAAAATTTTATGTACTAAATTACCTAATTTAGAAAGTACAAACACCACATTTACCTTTATCCCCCTAAGATGTAGCAAGTCATAGGAATGTTAATTGGCAAAATCTTTTTGAAATAGCTAATTATCTTGATGTGAGCACTGATAAGGATCATACAATTAACCATTATCCAACTCTACCAAACACTTGCTTCATTTTCTTTCTTATTGTCCTTTCCTTCTTCCTTCCTTTTCTCCTTTCTTTTGTTTTTTTATTGCTTTTTTTCCATCATATAGTTGGTCGGTTTAGCCCTGATGGCCAATTAAATCTTACCAATGGTAAATGCAGACTCCTTAATGGTTGGCTCTCCTACTCCTTTATTTCCCAATTTACATATTCTCTTGCAATTTCCTTTAATTAAATTAACCACCATATAATATTATGGTTTATCTTCCATAATTCTTATAATCAATCATTCATGAAAATGATCCTTTATAAGCACATTACGTATTATTTATCAATCATCTATTAGTCAATCATTCAAATATCAATTATAACTCTTAAGGTCACTTATGATCTTTAATTGTTAAAAGCATCATTGATAATCAAATTTTTGCAACTCCTTACAATATAAACCAATACAGTCATGATTTTTAGTTTCAAAATATCACTACTTTCTTCCAAAGTTATTGCCACATCCAAATTTCCTTTTGTTGATTCCTTAATCAACTGTTCGCTTTCTCTTCTTGCCTTAACACATCTCTATAAGATCAAGAGTTCCCATATTTGAGCATAAAGATCATATAACACTTAATAATCACACTTGATCTACCTAGCTTCTAGACCTCATTTTGTAATCCTCTCTTTAAAGGTAGAATCTAATTCCCTCTTTAAAGCAGAATCAACAGTTCTAAAGAATTGTGATTTTGGTTTTCAAAAATGTATCGAAACATAAAAAAACGAAATAGAATCCAAAATCACAATTCTTTTCCAAATTTATTTCCATGTACCAATTTCTTTCCACCCCATCAAGCAATAATAATTATCGCATCACTTATTTAGTTAATTTGTTCTTTTTTTTCAATTAATTAATTAATTAATTAATTAATTAGCTATACATTATAGCATAGTACACATATTCATCCACTAGCTCTATGCATATTAGATAATATTGAAAATACTAGCTATGCCACATAGTCATGTTAGTATTACACTTAGGCTCACCTTTTTTTTTTTTTCTTAACTTATAGTTTATTGTCTCAATGTGTCAGTTCATTCATCACTAACATCTCCTACTTATACACATATTGAATTTACCAATCACATCTTTAATTATTGTCACTTGAATTTATTACTAATCCACATTTCTAGTAAAATAGCTATGTTGTATTTTTTACTTTAGAAATATAACTTTGCAAGCTTGCTAATGCTTATGTCTATGATCACATCATAAAATTTATTTTGAATCAATCAATAATAATACGGACCCTTTCTAGTAACTAAAACCTTAGATGTCACACATTGTCATTATTATTGTATTATTGTGCATTATTTATTTTCCAGAAAGACCCACTGAATTGAAAATTCACTAAACACTAAAGGCTCAAATCTCATAAGAAAAGATTGATCTTGTGATAAGTGCAAAAAGAGATTTATAATTTATTAAATTTCACTTGGTTTTAGTCTATTTTATAAGCACATTTGATTAAATATTACACTTAATTAGTTTATATTTTAATTTCAAGTCCTTAAAAGCAACTTTAGACAAAAAGGAATAAATTCATGCAAGTTTTATACAAATCAAATTTAGAATGAATAAGGTATGAAAGTGAAATGGTCGAGATACCCATTGACACAACTATGTTAAGCTTATAGAGAAAGATAAGTTATAAGACTAAGTACATGACCATACTAAAGGCTGTGCAAAAGTACATGCCTACTAATATGGTCATGTCGAAGCAAAATTGCAATTTTTTAAGAAAATTTATTGTCAAGAGTTAGATAGGTATTTACATGACCGTATCTAAGGTTGTGCCACATCCTAATGTTACTTTCCTATTCAATCACAACTGTTGAAGATTACTTTCCTAGTTAATAATGAACATTAAAGATGTGATTTCCTACTTGTCGAAGTTGACTTTTCTATTTTATGAAAATTCAAAATTTCAGTTCATGAAAATAAACCATTTTTTTTCAAGATTCATTTAATCACTATAAAAGGAGTGTAAAGTCCAAACAACATATAGAGAGTTAGAATTAGCAATAGTTTAGTTATAAATTTTACCATTACTTTTATCTTATTAATTTTTTTTTAGTATGCATTATTTTTATATTTTTGCTTTTAATTTAATCACCATGCTAGCTTAATTTTCTTTTATACTTAGGTATAATAAACCTTAAAATGAACATGTACTTTTTTGATGTTTTTCATTATGCATTATTTTAATATTTTTGCTTTTAATTTCATCATCATGCTAGCTTAATTTTCTTTTGTACCTAGGTATAATAAACCTTAGAATGAACATGTAATTTCTGGCTTATTATTCAATGAAATTATTGATATTCTTGTAGTTCAATAATGTGTACTTTATTTTTTTCAAATTAATATTGCTAGTGTATTAGTTTGAAATTTAATTTCATGCATAAATATCGAGAGATCCTATGCATGAATAGATTTAGAATAATTGGAAGGATGATGTAAATCTTCTAAATTAAGGTCAAATCTAACAGTGGAATTCACATATGAAAAATAATATAATTCTAAAGGTTTTAATTAGGAAAAGATTTCAATTAATCATCTTAGAGTTAGGAATTGCAAAACATGAGAGAGTTATTAGTTCAATTTAGGAATTTCATGATCCAAAACTATAATAATAATATTGAATAATAATTAGTTAATTGTATTAATAATTCTAGGGAGATTCAATATCTTGATACACTTTTATAAATTGTTAATTTTTTAATTTACTTGCTAATTTTCTCATTTCGTTTTGACGATTAGATAATGAGAAAAAAAAAAGGGTAAGGATGAGTGTGCAAGCTTTATTGTACCTTGGTAGTCTACAATACCCTACTAGATCATGTAAATCTCTTGCAAGTTTTAAATATAATTTTTAAACCTACTTCTGTAAGCTAGAGTGTGAATATTGAATGGTTCAATATTTTATACCTACCACAGAGCTTTTACATCAAGATATAGAGAGTATAAATTTTATGGTACCATGTATTTATCTTATAAAAATTATTTAATAATATTCTTGAACAAGAAAACAAATTTGTACTTTTACCTTTTAATTTCTACTAAAAAGAAAAAAAAAACAAGTGAGTATATTAGTTATAATTCATGCTCCTCATCCATAAGATTTGTTTAAGAATCTCCTACTCCATTTTTCATGCATCTCTCTTATCACATTTTTACATTTTTATTTTCCACTTCTTATCCCATTCTTCCTCTCTACTAACATTACATTTTGTGTTATGTCTATCATCAAATGCTATGCTTATAAACTCATCGTAATGAATTTATTGCTGCATATCATAAACAAGAGAACTAAACATTGTATCGGTGAAGGATATTCTTTCTTAATGCATGTGCTATTTTGTCACTTGTGTTTTATAATATGACTTTTTATTCGAGATGTCATATGGAGTATATTTTATGACTTCACTTGTCTAAGCTCATAGAAAATGTGCCTTCATATGATGTGAATGAACAAGATGTCATGAAAACATTTATGAATTTAGGTTGTAAAAGATTTACTTCATAATTTTAGTACTATAAATATGTAACAGAAAAATTTACATATTTAATGGAATACCAGTATAGACTTTAAGGTGGTTTTAGTATTAATGTATTGAAACCAAGTGATTAAATAAGCCCACGTGCTTAATTCTCGGTAATGGAACAAGTGATCTAACGCTTTTGTGTATAAATTGCAACAATTACTTCTATTACACCAGTTTCTAGCGCGATATAATCATATACACACATCGCAGTGAGAAAAACGGCTATTCACCACAATCCACGAAATGGAAACAAATAATCAGCAAATAAATTAAATTTAAGTGCAGCAGGAAAGGCATTTCATACACCAGGATGTTGGTCATTTGAACATTTCAATGGTTATTGCAATTATTACAACAGACAACACGCAATGCCATCCATTTGACGATTTTACCTCTTCATCCGGAAGTTTCTTGTATTTTATATATTATGCTGGTAAGATAAAGTCAGCAAGCAATCTCATAACATAATCAAATTTATAAAAGAGTGAAAAAAAAAAAAAATCAGAAACTTCGGTGGAGCAGGTATGAAAATTGCAATTGACCCCTCGCAAGATAGATCCTTGACCTGGCGTTTTCCTGCTATTTTAGGATTTGATTAAGTACAATCGTCTATCTGCTCCTGATATGTGGGAGATGTATGTACTACATACGACAAGAAATTACCTTAAATCATGTAATTTGTTTAATTTTTGAAGTTTCTTAAACAGTCCAAGAATTAAATTATAAAAATACAAAAAGAAAGAAAGCTTAGAGTTCATCTACTTTTTATTCATATTCTCTGCATTCCTTTTATTTATTCAAAGTCTCAATATTTCCTAAAATTTACACAAGGACTTTCCTCAACTCCTTGAAATTATTCATTAACTATTAATGTACTAGTATCGGATTAGTTGATGGTACTTAATTTAATAAATAATATTATTAATATATTAAATTAAATAATAAAAATGTACAAAATGCAAAAGAAGAAGAAATGGTTGACAATTCAAAGCCCCAAGGGGTTGATCATGGGCAATAGTCTTAACTCTTATTAAATCATAACCCACTTCAATAGGTTAGTTGTGTAACCAAATTATGATGACCCACCACCCTTTAACCCTTAGAAACGTTTATAAAGAGAGATATTAGCATTATAAGAAAAAAAAAAGTTGAAATTTATGAGAACTAAAATGAATCATGCTTGACTAAAATTAAAAAAGTAAGTAATTGTTGATATATTTAGTTCAATTCTTCCCTATTGTAGAGGGCTATATCTAAACCATGGGTTTGAAGCCTATTACTTTAATGGATTTGACTCTTTAGGCTAAAGTGATAGGGCTCAAAGAGTAAAGTTCATGTCTCGAGATGATCAGGGGAGACTTGACATGGTAAGCTTGGGATAAGGTCCGTTGGATTAGCCCACTTGATTCAACCTTTTTCAGGTAAGTTTCATACACACACACACACACTAATGATCTTTAATGGGCTTAGACTCATATAGGGCCTATATGAGGCCCCATTTGCTAATAATTGTTAATCGTCATCACTATCCAATGGACAAGATTCATAACTAAATACTATAAATACCCTATGCCTCCTCATTTAAAGGGGACTTTTTCTAGAAAAAGTGTTGTTACTCCACCGAATTTTTCCTCGAAAGACTAGAATTACCACATTCCCACGCCTACTCATAAAGTATACACTTGTACCATAAAGTCAAGCCTTATTTGAAACTACCTACTCCTCCTCCCCATCTCAATCACCCCCTGATCATTCTTATACGTGTCACTTCCTCGTTAGGCCATGTGGAGTTTGTTCACATGTAACACCCACGTGACCCACACTCGAACCATCACTCCTACATTTATTTGGCGACTCCACTAGAGAAGCAAGCAAAATGATAATGTGACACCTCCAATGATATGCCTTAATTTGACTAAAGCATATACATACAAACAATTGAAACAACTTCAATCTAATATGGAAAACAACCCTCCAAATGGCGTGAACCCTAAGCCCTTTTAGAATCTAATTTGTAAATCAAATAACCTTAACACCAAATGATGATGTACTCAATTGGATTAAGCACATAACACAATATCAAATGTAAATCTAATCACCAACAACACTAAAAGTTGGCATGAACTTCTTACACAATAAGCTTCCATGCAAATGAATAATAGCAATTAACAAGACAATATAGGATACAATTCCACTAAATTGTAAACAATATAATGATGGAAATTGACCCTACGATTGACATGAAACTCAAGAACTAAACGAATGAATCCTAATCAAGACTAGATATTACACATTAGCATGAAAAGGAAATCAACTAAGGAATTGATATGACTCACAAATCCTTAAGTAGTCACTCGCCACAATTCTTGAAGAATTGATAAGAGTCTTATGAAAATTGGAGTATGAACCTTAATTCTCACGAAAAATAGGCAGTACTTTGTTTATCTCTCAACTTACTATATAAACCTTACTTAAGAAAGTACTTATAATTTCTCCCCTTAGGGTTAAAATGGCTAAACAATTACATCTATGCCACTAAAGGGTGGTCGGTCCTAAACCCAACAAATACAACCAAATAAAATGATTACAAAGCAACTAGTTCAGAGGTAAAAATAACAAATATAAAAAATTAGTCTTCAACAAGCTAGCTCTTCAATGGAATCCATAGTTCCAACTCATCTTTAGTTTAGGTCGGTCCATGAATAACCCACAAGCTGAGTCTTAGTAAATTTGTCCTTTACCCTGTAAAACCTAACAAGTATGTCTACTAAAATACACAATACATAAGTAATAGAAAAAAGGTTAGTATACAAATAATTTTGGGGTTAGTTTGTTCAAAGAAGACCCTCATCGCCAATATTTGAAATCCTTTGGCTCTTGCCCTAATGATAGGTCTTGTGGGATTTTGATTCATATCATCTCCTCAAGCCTAAAAAAGATTCGTTCTCAAATCTAATAGATCAAATGTAGTAGAGACTCTGTATCCTCCTTACAAGCCATCTAAAGAAGTATCACTACAGAATCCTAATATCTGAAATACCACAGGTAGGGATTGCTTTCTCTCCTCCATTTATAGGACATACCTCATCTACAACACATATAATGGTCCATTATCCACTAAGACCTCCCTTGTCTCAAACCATTCCACTGATGTTGTTGTCCTCTTTCCTAATTCAATTGTATGTTTTATACCCTCTTGGCCCTCTAATGGGTTGCTTAACTACTCATGAACCTTCGAAACCTCTAAAGATGGATACAACTGCCTCTAAATAGTTTAGTCCTCTAGTGGTTGGCTCATTTGACTCTAACCTTTAGGATTCTCGAAAAGTTGGTATATATGTATCTGATAAGTTTTGTCCTTTGTATGTTGGCTCATGTAACTAGGAATCTCAAGAACCTCTAAAGGTTGGCATATCTGCTTCTGCACAGTTTGGTCCTTTGAAGGTTGGTTCATGTGGTTATGATTCTCAAGAATCTCTGATTGTCTACGGATCTGTTGCCGAACCATTTGGACCTCTGAATGTGACATTGGATTCAGAATGATGCGCTTTCCCTCTTTTTGGAATACATATGTATTCTTGAAGCCATTATGTAAGACTTTCCTATCATATGGGTTGCCAAGCAATATATGGGATGTACACATAGGAAGAATATCACATTCCAGCTCATCATAGTACTCATCCCTTATACTGAAGGGTACCCTAGCTCTTTGGGCCACATAAAGACTCTCATGATCATTTAAGCAATGTAATGTGTAGGGTTTAGGATACAGGGTAGTTACAAGTTTCAATTTCGATACTAATGATGTAGCTACAACATTAGTACAACTATCACCATTAATAATACTGACACATAAGTTTCTTGTATCCTATAAGAAGTATGGAACAAATTTTCTCTTTGTCCATCATCAATGGTTAGAGAAGAAGTCAATACTTGATGTACTAAATTAGTAGAAGTATACACATCTGATGAGAGCCATGATGAGAGCCAAGCTAGAAGGTGGAATGTGGATCCTCTTGAAGTGCCATCTAGACCGATCACAAGAACTCGAACGAAACGATTCAAGGAAGCACTTAACGGGTTGATAAAGGATGTCCAAGAAGCCGAAAAGGATTAGAGCAACCATGAGAATGAACTTGCATTTGTACAAGTCATTCAAGGAGATCAAAGCATAGGAGGTCAAAGCTGCCAGCCTTGACAACGCTGGCTTAAACACTGCCGGCCTTGAATCGGCGTTGCCATTCATGCACGACAGAGGGACTACGCTGGCTTACCACGTCACTAACCTATATATCCGACGTACATCCTACGCCGGCTACTACGTCGCCGGCTTTCATTTCCTATTTATTATTCTTCCGCGACTTTATGATGTTATGTCGTTTTGGGCTTTTATTATTACGAGTTGTGATGTGCCTAAATCCACTTAGAAGCACAATTAAAAGACTTCAGAAAAAGCAATCTCAAGTCAACAACAAACCGGATCCACAAGGGGCTAAATTCACATGAACCCTAGTAAGATGTAATGAATTCCAAATGCTCAAAGTTACAAATGTAATACCACACTGATAATCTCTTCTAATAACACCCTAATCACATATAATCCCACGAAAATAATCCAAAAATTCAAAAGAAAACCTCAATTCCAAGGACTCCTTTCCACTAGTGAAAATCACGTTTTCAATGGAATTCTCAAGGATGATTTGAATTCAATTGCAAGGGATCTTGATTATACACAAGAATTCGACAACAATTAAAAGCAAATCTTTCCAAGAACTATCTCAATTCAACCCTAGATATGACACACTAGAGAAGAAAAGAAATCACAACAAAATGAAATTGATACAACTCACAATTTCAAGGTGTTGCACTCACCACAATTTCAACTCTTGGGATTGAAATTGATAAGAGTCTAATGACAATTAGGAACCCTAATTCTCACGTGAAGAAGAAGTGTATAATCTGCAAAAATGGCCTCCCAAACCCTCTCTTAAGCAAGTATTTATACTTGCTACTCCTAGGGTTAAAAAGTGCTCAAAATTACAAGTTTGCCACTTTTAAGGTGGCTAACCCTAAATGAAAATTACAAGGAAATAAAAGTGTCTCAAAACCAAAATACAACCAAAATAGTTCATAAAAGAAGAAATATATAAAAGAAATCGTCTTCAAGATGCCGGTCTTCTATAGGATCCATCGGCCTAGCTCATCGCCGGTTCAGGTCGGTCCATGGATAACCCACAAGCTGAGTCTAAGGGAGTTTGTCCATTGCCCTATAAAATATGATACGTGTGCCTATTGGAAAACACAATACAAGAATAATAGAAAAGAGGTTAATATATAAATAATTATGGGGTCGATCTGCTCAAAATGGGCCCTCATCGCCAAAATTCGAATTCCTTTAGTTTTTGCCGTAATGATAGGTCTTGTCGAATTTTGATTCCTATCATCTCCTCGGGCCTCAAAAAGATTTGTCCTTAAATCTAGTAGATCAAGTGCAGTAGAGACTTTGTTTCCTTTTAGCAAGCCACCTAAAGAAATATCTTTGCAGAATCCCAATATCTGAAATACTACAAGTGGTGATTGTCTTCTCTCCTCCATTTCCAGGATGTATCTCATCTGCAACACAAATAATGACCCATTGTCTACTAAGGTGTCCCCTATCTCAAGCCATTTTATTGATATTGTATCCTCCTTTTCTAACTCATCTGTATGTTGCTGATCCTGATGGTCTTCTAATGGTTAGCCTAACTGCTCATTACCCTTTGAAACCTCTGAAGGTGAACATAACTGTCTCTGAACAGTCTGGCTCTCTTGTGGTCTGCTCGTCTGACTATGATCATCAAGATCCTCAGAAGGTTGGCACATCGGTGTCTGACAAATTTTATGCTCTAAAGGTTGGCTCATGTCACTAGAGCCCTCAAGAACCTTTGAAGGTTAGCATACCTGCTTCTACACAGTTTGGTCTTCTGAAGGTTTGATCATGTGGCTATGATCCTCAAGATTTTGTGATGGTTGTTTTATCTGTCTTTGCATCTCTTGGACCTCTGATGGCGACATAGGGTTCAATACTATACGTTTTCCATCTTTTTTGAACATATAAGTATTTCTATACCCATCATGTAATACCATCCTGTTATACAACCATGGTCTACCAAGTAATATATGGGATGCACAAAGAGGAAGAATATCACATTCAAGCTCATCATAGTACTAGTCCCCTATACTGAAGGGTACCCTAGCCCTTTGGGTCACACAAAGACCATCCTAATCATTCAACCAATGTAATATATAGGGTTTGGGATGTGGGATAGTTTCAAGTTTCAACTTCGATACTAATGATGTAGCTACAACATTAGTACAACTCCCACCATCAATAATAATTGCACACAAGTTTCCTTGTACCCTACAAGAAGTATGTGATGCGAACCATGCCCACGTGTGACGAAACCCAATACCAATACGGCCGGAATTGCTACCCAAGATGCCAAACACAATCAAGTGGAACCGCGACCCATTGCCTATAAGTGAGGCAAGAACCTTGGTATATTATGTGGACACCACAATCAGGATGAAAGACCGATTGATAAGTCTGGATGAACGCCACGGAAGAAAATCCGATAAGTTCAAGAGAAGTTCTTTAAAGAACCAAGAGAGGAATTCTCTCAAATATGTTATTCAACCTTGTATGTCTCCTCTTTTCTCTGTTCTCAACCCTAGACATTTATATTAAGGTTTACAACTTGTAATAATAAAGCCCAAAACGACATAACATCATAAAGTCGTGGAAAAATAACAAATAGGAAATTAAAGGCCGGTGGTATAGTAGCCGGCGTAGAGGGTATACACGGCCGTGCCTTCTGGACGTGGGAATAAAGGCCGGCGGCGTAGGAGCTAGCATAGATGTTATACACGGCCATGCCTTTCTGGCCGTGTATGTTTCTGTAGATAATCTTGACACCATACACGGCCGTGCCTTTGAACCGTGTATATGGCCGTGTATGCTTCTGTGGAGCCTCCAGACTTACTACACGACCGTACCTTGTAAAGACACGCCCCCTTCAACCTATATCCGTTATGAATTATACAAGAGAAAGGGCATTCTCATGATTGCTCCAATCCTTTCCGGCTTCATGGTTGCTTCAATCCTTTCTGGCTTCGTGGACATCCTTTATCAACCCGTTAAGTGTTTCCTTGAATCGTTTCGCTCGAGTTCTTGTGATCGGTCCAGGTGGCACTTCAAGAGGATCCACATTCCATCTTCTGGCTTAGCTCTCATCATTCCCCTCCTCTTGAAAAGGATTTGTCCTCAAATCATCGCCTACATCAAAAGGACTCAGATTAGTAACATTAAATGTAGCACTTACTTGATACTCACCTGGCAAATCTATCTTGTATGCATTATCATTGATGTGCTTAAGAATTTGAAATGGTCTATCACCTCTAGGAAGTAATTTAGATCGACGTTGTATGGGAAACCGCTCTTTGTGCATGTGAACCCAAACCCAGTCTCCAGGTTCAAAGACAGCTTGTCGACGACCCTTATTGGCTTGTTTCACATACTGCTTTATTCTTCACTTAATGTTTAGTCTTGCCTTCTCATGGATCTGTTTAACAAATTCTGCTTTCTTCTTGCCATCTAGATTAACATACTCAGAAATAGGCAGAGGCGATAAATCCAAAGGAGTTAGTGGATTAAAACCATACACAATTTCAAAAGGAGTAAACTTAGTAGCAGAATACATTTTGTGATTATAGGAAAATTCAACATGCGGCAAACAATCATCCCAACTTTTAATGTTCTTTTTAATGACAGCCCTCAACAAAGCAGATAAAGTTCGATTTACTACCTCAGTTTAACCATCAGTTTGTGGATGACAAGTAGTAAAGAACAATAACTTAGTTCTTAACTTAGCCCATAGGGTTTTCTAGAAGTAGCTCAAGAACTTAGCATCTCTATCCGATACGATTGTTCTAGGCATACCATGCAATCTCACAACTTCCCTAAAGAACAAATTAGCAATATTGCAAGCATCATCTGTTTTGTGGCAAGGAATGAAATGTGCCATCTTAGAAAATCTATCCACAACTACAAAAATAGAATCTTGACCATGCCTAGACCTGGGTAATCCTAGCACAAAATCCATAGAAATATCTACCCAAGGCTCATGAGGAATGGGAAGTGGGGTATAAAGCCCATGAGGTTGAACTTTAGATTTTGCTTGCTTACACGTGACACATCACTCACAAATCCTCTCAACATCTTGTTTCATGTGAGGCTAATAGAAGTGTTCCTGTAATACCCCTAAGGTTTTAGCTACTCCAAAATGCCCAATTAAACCTCCTTGATGGGACTCCCTCACTAATAATTCTCTTAAAGAACAATTTGGAATGCATAGTTTACTCTCCCTAAACAAGAATCCTTCATGTTTATAAAATTTACCATGACCACTCTTCTCACAATGCACATGCTCTTTACAAAAATCTTAATCAGCAGCATACAATTCTTTAATGTGCTCAAAACTAAGTAGTCTAGAACTAAGAGTAGAGATAAGAGCATACCTCATAGAAAGTGCATCAGCAACGACATTCTCTTTACTTTGCTTGTAGTGGATGACATAGGGAAATGTTTTGATGAACTCCACCCAACGAGCATGCCTTTTGTTTAGCTTATGTTGTCCCTTCAAGTACTTCAAGGATTCATGATCAGTGTGGATCACAAACTCTTTTAGCCAAAGATAGTGTTGCCAAGTCTCCAGTGCTCAAACCAAGGCATATAACTCCTTGTCATAAGTAGGGTAGTTTAAGGTTGCCCCACTTAGCTTCTTGCTAAAGAATGCAATTGGTCTTCTCTCTTGCATGAGCACTGCTCTAATACCTAATCCTGAAGCATCACACTCAATTTCAAACATTTTAGAGAAAATAGGTAAAGCAAGTAATGGCGCCTGAGTTAGCTTATTTTTAAGCGTCTGAAAGGCCTTCTCTTGTCGCTCTCCCCATCTGAGCCCTATGTTCTTCTTGATTACCTCAGTATGTGGTGCTGCAATGGTGTTGAAATCCTTCACAAACCTCCTATAAAAGCTCGCTAGTCCATGGAAACTCCACACATTACCTACATTAGTTGGACTAGGCCATTCTTGGATCGCACGAATCTTTTCTTCATCAACCTGTATTCCCTGTGCACTAACAATAAAACCAAGAAACACAAGTTTGTCTGCGCAAAAAGTGCACTTTTTGAGGTTAGCATATAATTGCTCCTTTCGAAGCACTTCTAAAACATCCCTCAAGTGGGATATATGGTCTTCCAAACTCTTGCTGTAAACGATGATATCATTAAAATAGACAACCACAAATTTGCCGATAAAAGTCCTTAAAACATGGTTCATAAGTCTCATAAAAGTACTAGGTGCGTTAGTTAAACCGAAAGGCATTACTAACCACTCATACAATCCATATTTTATCTTAAATGCGGTTTTCCATTAATCACCTTCTTTCATTTTAATTTGGTGATATCCGCTTTTCATATCAATTTTGGAAAAGACACTAGACCCATGTAACTCATCTAAGATGTCATCTAAGCAAGGAATAGGATGACGATACTTTATCGTGATGTTGTTGATGGCGCGACAGTCAACACACATTCTCCATGACCCATCCTTCTTAGGCACCAAAATCACAGGCACTGCATATGGGCTCATGCTTTCTCTCACGTACCCTTTCTCCATTAAGTCATTGACCTGCCTTTGGAGTTCCTTTGTCTCCTCTGGATTGCTCCTATAAGCTGGTTTGTTTGGAATAGATGCTCCGAGTACAAGGTCAATCTGGTGCTCAATACTACGAATAGGTGGTAAACCCATTGGAATCTCCTCAGGGAAGACATCTTCAAAGTCCTGCATAATAGATATAACCACACTAAGCAAAGAGTTAAAAAGTTCGTTAGTATTCAAACAAGTTTCCTTAAAAACTAGCAACAACATAGGTTGCTTCATTACTAACGCTCTCCTCACTACACTCACTCTTGCCATACAACTCTCCTTTTGCAAGGCTGCACTCTCTTTTTCACTCACCACCAAAGTTGATCCCCCTTCAACTTGGTCTCTCACACTCTTTCCAGCCTTCCTCTCTTTTTCCTTTTGATATCGACTTTTGTGTTCCTTTTCTTTCTCGCTGTCTTTTGCTCTCTCACTCTCCCTCTGTTTTTCACTCACCTTATATTTTGAAAAAGACTGTTGTAGCTGCAACTGATCCTCATACACCTGTTTAGGTGTTAAGGGTTTAAGATTGAAGCTTTTCCCTTGGTGAACAAGCGTATACTTGTTAGAAAAGCCATCATGAACAACATTTCTATCAAACTGCCATGGCCTCCCCAACAACACATGACACGCTTGCATCGGCACTACATTGCATAGTACCTCATCCTCATACCTACCGATGCGAAAAGCAATCAAGGCTTGCTTACTCACCTTAGTCTCGCCACTATTATTCAGCCACTGCAATTTATATGGACTAGGGTGTTTAGTAGTGTTGAGTCCCAGCCTCTCAACAATAAAAGTACTCACCACATTAGTGCAACTCCCTCCATCAATGATCAAACTGCAAATATGATCACCTGGATAACATCTAGTAAGAAAGATATTCTCTCGTTGCACCTCCTCTTCTTCCTTCACTTGCACATTCAAAGCTCGCTTCACTACTGCCACTAACTTCCCTACTGCAGGCTCCTCGTCATCACTAGCGTCCTCTAATGGAGGCATATCATCCTCTTCATTATCCCCCTCAGTCTCATACTCACCATCATCACGCAGAATCATAACACGTCTATTCGGACATTGACTAGCAATATGGCCTCTGCCTTGGCATTTAAAACATCTAATGTGACGATTTCTAGGAGTAGAAGAATCAGGTTTACCTTGGTTACCAGGAGTAGAACCCGCTTGCCTCTGCTCTCCTTTTGGTTTGGTGGGTAAAGGCTTTTCTTCCTTCTTCCATTGGTTAGTCTTCCAGGTGGATGAACCAGCATCCTGTTGAAACCGTACAGTACTACTACCTTTCCTTCTGTGTTGGTTCTTAACCTTTATAGCCATATGAACCATATCTTCCAATTCTACATAATGCTGCAGTTCTACGACATTTTGAATTTCTCTATTCAATCCAGCAAGAAACCTAGCCATGGTAGCCTCTCTATCCTCCTCTACATTCGCCCAAATCATAGTAACCTCCATCTCCTTGAAATATTCATCCACACTTCGGCTTCCCTGCTTAAGAGTTTGCAATTTGTTGTGTAATTCATGATAGTAATACGCAGGCACAAACCGCTTCTTCATCACCCTCTTCATCTCTTCCCAAGACTCAATAAGTGGTTCGCCATTCCTTCATCTATTCAACATCAGTTGATCCCACTACACTATGGCATAATCCGAAGATTCAATGGCAACAAGCTTCACTTTCTTTCTCCCACTATAATTGTGACAATCAAACACCATCTCTACCTTCTTCTCCCACTCTAAGTACGCCTTGGGATCATTCTTCCCTTAGAAAGGAGGAATCTTCATCTTTATACTACTCAATTGATTATCCTCTCTATTCTTATCTCCTCTATCTTCCCAATCCCTAGTTCCTCTATTCCTACCACTATAACCTCTATAACTCCCAACAGAAGGTTCATCAAATTCATCATCAGACATTTCATCTCCACCCCTTTGTACTCTCCTAGAACAACTCTCCCTTTTACGCCCTTGAAAGACATTTTTAGATTGCTCTAGTTTTTGCTCCACCATCTCATGAATTTGTTCCATGCCCTCTTGAAACATCCTCTTCATCTCACCCCTCAACGCCTCAATCACTAACCTAGCATCAAACCTTCCCCTATCACCTTCAAGAGAATGTTACCTCGACATAGTTCCTGCAGAAAAGATTAGTACTAACACAAATATATATAAATAAGCCTTACGATACTCTCCCTTACGTGTTTCGCTCAAAGGATGATATCACACAGTCACTTGTGTATTCTCATAAGCAATGATGATATCAACTCACCAATTCCTCTTCTCAATTCTCTTGGAACTGACTAAACTACACCAATCCCTTTTGTAGAATTCAAAACAATGCTAGGGGCTCGAAATTTTCCTCTTTTTCTTTCCTTTTTTGTTGCCTTTGTTTGTTGCTCTTGATCACGTTTTTTTTTTCTTTTTTCTTTGTGTCGTGATTTTTTTTTGGTAACAAAACTGAATAGGAGACACTACACTTTCAATAGATAATTAACACTATGAACTTGATATGAACGATTGGAGTTAGGGTTTTGATGTTACCTTCCTTAAATCGAACTGATGTTTAACAAACCTAGGCTCTGATATCAAACTGATACGAACCACGCCCATGTGTGACGAAACCCAATACCAATACGTTCGGAATTGCTACCCAAGATGCCAAACACAATCAAGTGGAACCGTGACCCCGTTGCCTATAACTGAGGCAAGAACCTTGGTATATTATGTGGACACCACAATCGGGATGAAAGACCGATTGATAAGTCTGGATGAACGCCACGGAAGAAAATTCGATAAGTTCAAGAGAAGCTCTTTAAAGAACCAAGAGAGGAATTCTCTTAAATATGTTATTCAACCTTGTATGTCTCCTCTTTTCTCTGTTCTCAACCCTAGACATTTATATTAGGGTTTACAACTTGTAATAATAAAGCCTAAAACGACATAACATCATAAAGTCGCGGAAAAATAATAAATAGGGAATTAAAGGGCGGCGGCGTAGGAGCTGGCGTAGTAGCTGGCATAGAGGGTATACACGGCTGTGCCTTCTGGACATCGGAATAAAGGCCGGTGGTGTAGGAGCCGGCGTAGACGTTATACACGGCCGTGCTTTTCTAGCCGTGTATGTTTCTGTAGATAATCTTGACACCATACACGGCCGTGCCTTTGAACCGTGTATACGGCCGTGTATGCTTCTGTGGAGCCTCCAGACTCACTACACGGCCGTGCCTTGTAAAGATATGCCCCCTTCAACCCGTATCTATTATGACTTGTACAAGAGCAAGGGCATTCTCATGGTTGCTCCAATCCTTTCCGGCTTCATGGTTGCTCCAATCCTTTCCGGCTTCATGGTTGCTCCAATCCTTTCCGGCTTCATGGACATCCTTTATCAACCCGTTAAGTGTTTCCTTGAATCGTTTCGCTCGAGTTCTTGTGATCGGTCCAGGTGGCACTTCAAGAGGATCCACATTCCATCTTCTGGCTTGGCTCCCATCATGGCTCTCATCAGTATGGAACAAGTTTTCTCTTTGTCCCTCATCAATGGTTTGAAAGAAAGTCAAGTCTTGATGCAATATGTTAGTAGACAAATACAACTCACTTGACATTGTTGCTTACTGATTTCAATAACCTCAATACACTTCACCACACCACGATAACACACCCTTACACGCCCCTACACACCCACGGTGCTCACAATCAACCAATATAAGAAATGCTTATTGTTACTTCAAGTAAAGTCAAGTGAAATAATTGAAGCACAATGAAATAATTCTTGGTACCTCAAGTAAAGTTAAATAAATGAAGTACACACAATTATTTCTAGGTAGTTAAGAATTAAATTCAACTAGCAAGTGTTTAAGTAATGAGTTTCAATTACTTTCACACTTTAATGCTTGTTTTTGAATTCAAACTTCACCACTCAACTTTCCTTTCTTGCTAAAGTTTTACACCCACAATGAGTCTCAATGTGCAGCACCTTACACTACACACAACTCCACAATTTTACACCACCACACACACCTCAATCACAGTGCACTCACTTCACCAACAACTCCTACGGCAACAACAACAAATTACACTCCACCTCCACGACAACAATAAGAAATGGAAACAACAACAAATATACTCTAATTCCACGACAATAATAACAAAATATACTTCACTCCCCACAAGTTCTAACCGCAACTCACAACAAAATAGGCAGCAACTTCAATTTGAAATTCAAACCACTTCAATAATTGCAAGTCTTCTTCAATTGGTAAGCAATGAATTCAAATTCAAATAGCACTCATTAACTCCCACAACTTAATGGCATGTGTTTGAATTCAAATAATTCCTTACTAATCAAAACTCAATGCAATATGCAAATTGTACTCCTCTAATTCACAATTACACAATATAAGTCACAACAACAACTAACACATCCTCCTTCACGCCACAACAAGCTACGACAAGGATTGGTAAGTTTTTTTCAAGTTCCAAAAGTTGTTGAATTAAACAACACTCTATGCTTCTGCCCTTCTACGGAAATTATTGATCATAAGATGATACAACAACCTTCCCAATCCAACTCCAACAAACAGCAAATTAAATTCCAAGCTAAGGTAATTTCGCAATCTCAAAACAACAACAACAACACAATTTGCGGTTTCACTAAATCAACCCTAATTGATGATTAACTCCACGAAATCAAATAAAACCAATTCCCTTCTCTTAACATGTGCTCTGATACCAAAAAGATGATGTGCCTAAATCCACTTAGAAGCACAATTAAAAGACTTAAGAAAAAGCAATCTCAAGTTAACAACAAACCGGATCCACAAGGGGGAAAATTCACGTGAACCCTAGTAAGATGTAATGAATTCCAAATGCTCAAATTTACATTTGTAATACCACAATGATAATCTCTTCTAATAACACCCTAATCACATATAATCCTACGAAAATAATCCAAAAATTCAAAAGAAAACCTCAATTCCAAGGACTCCTTTCCACTAGTGAAAATCACGTTTTCAAGGGAATTCTCAAGGATGATTCGAATTCAATTGCAAGGGATCTTGATTAAACACAAGAATTCGACAACAATTAGAAGCAAATCTGTCCAAGAACTATCTCAATTCAACCCTAGATATGACACACTAGAGAAGAAAAGAAATCACAACAAAATGAAATTGATACAACTCACAATTTTAAGGTGTTACACTCGCCACAATTTCAACTCTTGGGATTGAAGTTGATAAGAGTCTAATGACAATTAGGAACCCTAATTCTTACGTGAAGAAGAAGTGTATAATCTGCAAAAAAATGGCCTCCCAAACCCTCTCTTAAGCAAGTATTTATACTTGCTACTCCTAGGGTTAAAAAGTGCTCAAAATTACAAGTTTGCCACTTTTAAGGTGGCTAATCTTAAATGAAAATTACAAGAAAATAAAAGTGTCCCAAAACCAAAATACAATCAAAATAGTTCATAAAAGAAGATATATATAAAAGAAATGGTCTTCAAGATGCCGGTCTTCTATAGGATCCATCGGCACAACTCATCGCCGGTTCAGGTCGGTCCATGGATAACCCACAAGCTGAGTCTGAGGGAGTTTGTCCATTGCCCTATAAAATATGATAAGTGTGCCTATTGGAAAACACAATACAAGAATAATAGAAAAGAGGTTAATAAATAAATAATTCTGGGGTCGATCTGCTTAAAATGGGCCCTTATCGCCAAAATTCGAATTCCTTTAGTTTTTGCCCTAATGATAGGTCTTATCGGATTTTGATTCCTATCAAGTTGTAAACCCTAATATAAGCTGCTAGGGTTGAAAACAGAATAGATAACACACATACAACATTGAATAAAATATTTTGAGAAAATTCCTCTCCTGGTTCTGTAAAGAACTTCTCTTGGACTTATCGGATTTCTTCCGTGGCGTTCATAATGACTTTTCAATCGGTCTTTCATCCTGATTGTGGCGTTAACAGAATATACTAAGGTTCTTGCCTCACCCATAGGCAACGGGTCGCGGTTCCACTTGATTGTTTTGGCATCTTGGGTTGTAATTCCGAACGTATTGGTATTGGGTTTCGTCACATGTGGGTGTGGTTCGTATCAGTTTGGTATCAGAGCCTAGGTTTGTTAAACATCAGTTTGGTTTGAGGAAGGTAACATCAAAACCCTAACTCCAATCGTTAATATCAATTATCCATATCAAGTTTCGTGTTGTCATAGCTTCGTACTCAAGTCTATAGTGTTAATTTTTTCTTTAGTAGTGTAGTGTGTTAATAGGTGTCAAATCCAACAAAAATAAAACCTACTCCTAGACAATTATATGATTTGCAAGTAGTGGTGAGAAGGGTCGAATCCACAGAGATTGGTTAAACTTATTTCTATTCAAGGAGAATAAAAGGGAAAAGAAAAATGGGGGGGTTTTGTTTATGAATCAAAATAAAGTAAAACAAGGTAAGAAAATCGGATATTAATAAAAGCCTAGCCAAAGGAATCAAGATAGTTTAATTCAAGGAATTGATCATCGATGCAAATGTTTTCTATTCTTAGTTCTAGATAAACTGGTTATGGTTATTAACATGCTCTAACAACCTATCTCTCCTTACTTCCTCGATAACCTCAGACAAGCGCTTTGAATTATTTCTCTTATTGATTAAACAACCCTAGACAAGCGCTTAGGATTTAATCTATCAATAGCATTAAGATCTAGAGAGACCACCAATTCATGCCAGTAGATTATAAGATAACCTATTTAAACATGATCACACACCTCCATAACATGAATTCGATCATCTCTTTTATAACAAAACATGTTATTGCGTCACTAAGACTAGAACAATCAAACAATTACGGATTTTACGTGCTAGTTGACAATATATTAACTTGCTAATTGAGTAGAAGAGCTCTATTCATACCAATCAACAAAGATAATAATGACAAAACGATCAGAAGATATATGAATACCCGGAAGCAAAGAATATAATAAATACAAGTCAATTAGACCTCACAATTCGTGGAGAATTAAACATCTATGACCCTTTGGCTAGAAAAGTAGCTTAGCAACTCATGTTCATCAATAAAACGAAAAATAAAAATAAAAACATAACAAGCCTCTATTTCCGGCTGCCTGCTCTGCCTCCGCGTTTCCTTCTTGTCTCCAAGGTGATCCAAGATTCGAAAATTCAAAAGTTGTCCTAACCCTCTAGGGTTGGTTCTATTTATATTGTTAGGGGGATAGCATGTGATCTTTTGCTAGCAAGATACGGAAATATCTTTCCTTTTCCAAGTAGATTTTGAGAAGTGAAGATTCGTCTGCCTGGCACACCCCACCACACGGCCGTGGGTCAAGCCGTGCCATCCTCTGTGCATATTCTTCAAGTCTTCATCCACGCCCAATGTGTACCACGGTCACTCACACAGCCAGATTTAAAGCCGTGCCTTCATCTGTGCATAATCTTCAAATCTTCATCCGCGCCCAGTGTGTACCACGGTTACACACACGGCCAGATTTCAAGTCGTGCCTTCATCAGTGTATAATCTACAAGTCTTCATCCGTGTCCAGTGTGTACCACGGTTACAACCACGGCTAGATTTCAAGCCGTGCCTTCATCAGGTTGATGTTCCACACTTTCTTCTCCTTGGCACGTCTAGCTTCCACCACGGCTCCAAGCACGGTTGCACCCACGGCTTCCACCACGGCCGTGTCCTAAGCCGTGTCTCTCTCTGTTCAAAGTCTACATTTCCGCCTTCTTCTCCAGTGAGGGGCACGGTTTGACTTGGTCGTGCCTCAAACCGTGCTTGTTCCTAGTTAACTACATGGCCGTGTACTTCAACCGTGTATCTTCCTGTTGATTCAAAACCAAGTACACGGCCGTGTACTTCAATTACACGCCAATGTACTTCCCTCCGGCGGTGTAAATCGTTGTCTTTGAACCAAGTTGTAGATGGCTTCTCTAATTTACTTGAATTGGCATCCTTGACTCCATTTAACCTGATTTATCACGATGATAGAATTAAAGTACCATTTCCTTATGATTTCTGTAAAATCAATAATAATTTAACACAATTTATACTATAAAGATTCAGTATAAAATGGCTCTATCAAATTCCCCTACACTTAAACTCTTGCTTGTCCTCATGCAATTGCATCAAATAAATTGAGAAATCTGTCATAGATTATGCAAACTTTCTTTTCATCATTCCAAACATCTATTCATTTGTAATTCATGACTTGTAATTTAATGTCTACTACTTCAACCAAACTGGTTTCCTGTGATCAAATTACTATGGACAAAATTCAATAGCTAATCTAAACAAAACAAACTTTAATCCTCATGTTTAGCAAAAGAATTTTTATTCCAAAAGTAAATACTTAATCCACTAAGGAAAAACACCCAATTAAACATCATTGGATATTATCAAGCATATAATCCTTGCAGTATAAAGTAAAAGCATATGGTATAAGCTCTTTGCTAGATATTCTCCCTTTTATACATCTTTGTTTTATTCAATGAATGTTTACATTCATGTTCTTTTGATTTATTCAAGCATCTATTTTGACGGGTTTTTGCCCGCTTCTTTTCATGAACTTTTGCCTTTTTCGCCCTTATCGTTATAGTGAGTTCATTGAGTCAGCAACATCCCGAGCTCATCACTCAAGTGATCGGGTTTTGAGATACCCCTACGGACTCTTCCTCACTCTAACATTCAAGTTTGAATACTCTTAACTCAATTAGTTGAATCATTGGAGTAATGGCTATGCTTGATTTTTATTTTATTTTATTTTTTTCACTAAGTGTTATGATTGCTTTACAAACAACTTCAAAGCGTATACAATAGCTAATATAACCTAGAAGTAAACTTGTTTATTTTTCACTTAAGGACTCGACTTACTCTTAGACTTCCAATTCTAAAGCTAAATACAAGTTAAATTTGTTTCTTAAAGATTTCACTACTTAATTTTAACCATGTATTCTAATCACAGCAGTAGGTGAGTAAAACATTTGAACAAGTCAATTTCACATTTTGTAGATGCTTATTACAACATTTAGTACAATCTCTAGATTTCATGATAATTTTGAAAAAATTTAGCTTAAAATTGCTTAAGGACAAACATTCAGAGTATAAGTTAGTTCTCTATTCTCTATATTTTATTATCCTCTCCCCCACACTTAGCTTGAACAGTGTCCTCACTGTTCCTAATTTAGCACAATTGAAAAGGAATTAACAACTCAAGGAGCATTTAGAGAATAAGAGAAAGGAAATACTGGTACTTCCCTGGTATTGGAGTTCTCCCCTTAAGCTTCTGGAAAGTGTCATTTGATCATGTGTATCCTTGCTGCAGCTGATCCAAAGAGTTCAAAAACTACACTAAAATCAAAACAAAACTAAACTAAAACAAAACAAAACTAAAACAAACCAAAACTAACGCAAAACAAAACTCTTTTTTTTTTTTTTTGACATAGGTTGCCTCCCATGAAGCGCCTTTCTTTAACGTCTTTGGCTAGACGTTCCTGGCTAAATATTCGGATAAGGATTTTGATTCCAGCCTTGGTGCCTATGGTGATGGGTTAATAACATCCATAACAAAAATAGGAGAGATATCGTTAGGATGTTTCATGGCATCATAAATGTTAAATTTAATCACTTCACCATTAAATTCCATAGTGAGGGTGCCATCATTTATATCGATTTTCGTTTTAGAAGTCTTAAGGAATGGTCGCCCTAATAATATCAGTGATGAAGTATGAGAATCACTATCGTCCATGTCAAGCACATAAAAATCAGCAGGAAAAACCAACCCATTGACTTGAACTAAAACATCCTCTAGAACTCCCTCAGGATAAACATTGGACCTATCAGCAAGTTGAACAATAATACCCGTTTCCTTTAAAGGACCAACATTTAAACGTTGATAAATAGACAAAGGCATGACATTGATAGAAGCTCCTAGATCACACATGGCTTTAGCGATTCCAAGATTACCTATTTTGCAAGGAATAGTAAACATACCTGGATCCTTGCATTTAGGAGGAAGCTTCTTCTGAATAATAGCTGAAACATTTTCACTCACACTAATCTTTTCATTGCCTTTCAGCTTCCTTTTGTTAGTGTATAAGTCTTTGAGAAATCTAGCATAGCACGGTATTTTCTTAATTGCATCAAGCAAAGGAATATTTACCTCGACTTTGCGAAAAGTTTCCAGAATCTCTTTTTCTTCCGCTTCATTCTTGGATTTCGCTAATCTGGAGGGGAAAGGAGGTGGTATCAATGTGACCTTTGATGGCTCAACTAGAGACTTGCTAATCTGGTCGCCCTGTTGGCTCGGAGTCGAAATCTCTTTCTTGGTCTCTTCCTCAAGATTAGACGGATGTCCTTTCTTATTTGATCCCTGCAATTCTGTTCCACTTCTCAAGGTAATTGCATTAACGCTTTGCTTCGGGTTTGTAATAGTTTGAGAAGGTAACTTACCTTGAGTTTCTAACCTGTTTACGGCTGAAGCAAGTTGGCTTACCTGATTCTCCAAGTTTTGAATGCTTTGCTTTGTTTCCTCCTGAAATTGTTTGGTATTCACAGCTAGAGACTTAACAATATCCTCAAGGGGCATACCTGAAGTGGAAGGAGCTTGGGGTACGTGGTGTGATGGCTTTGGCTGGAATTGTTGGACATGTTGAGGGTTATTGCCATATCGGAAGTTAGGATGATCCCTCCATCCAGGATTGTAAGTATTCGAGTAGGGGTCATACTTCCTTTGTGGCTGTCCTGGGAATCCTCCTACAGCATTGGCGTGTTCATGATTGTCATCTTGCAATGTGGGGCACATGTCAGTCGGATGACTAGGAGCAGCACAAATTCCACAAGCTTTGACTTGTTGGGTATTTCCAAGAGCTAGCTGCTGCACAAGGGAGGTAAGATTAGAAATTTGATGTTCAAGGTTAGACACATTTACCTCATTTGCCTTCCTTGAAGACGTATCATGCCTATACCCAAATTGTTGCGAATTGGCAGCCATAATGGAGATCAATTCCCTAGCTTGACCAGGGGTTTTGTTTACTATGGCGCCTCCACTTGCAGCATCCATCATCTTTCTTTCCATCGGAAGTAGGCCCTCATAGAAGTATTGGATAAGGAGTTGTTCAGATATCCCATGTTGTGGGCAGCTTGCACACAATTGCTTGAACCTCTCCCAATACTCATGAAGAGTCTCGGTGTCCCTTTGTTTTATACCACAAATTTCTCTTCTTATACCAGCGACTCTGGATGCGGGGAAGAATTTGTCCAAGAAGAGTCTTACCATATCTGTCCAAGTGGTGATAGAACCTGGAGGCAAATAAAACAGCCAATCTTTAGCTTTAGTACTTAAAGAAAATGGAAAAGCACGTAGCTTGATTTGATCATCGGTTATTCCTTGCGGCCTCATACTAGAACACACTATATGGAACTATTTCAAATGCTTATGAGGATCTTCATTCTCAAGACCATGAAAGTTGGGTAGTAGATGTATTAACCCAGATTTCAATTCGAATTCCACAGCTAGTTCGAGATAGTGAATACAAAGTGGTTGTTGATTCACATCTGGTGCAGCCAACTCCCTTAAGGTTCTCTCGAGATTTTCCATGTCGTCCTCTTTTTCAGAATCAAGGGATGAATCAGACAAGTCCGATACTAAGTTCGGTCCGGGGGATGATCTAGCTTCTTGTCGCAGCCTCTTTAGAGTCTTCTCAATCTCCGGACTATAAGTTAGTTCACCTGTCTGAGAAGAACGAGTCATACAAGAATAGAAATAAATTTAACACCAATCCCCGGCAATGGCGCCAAAATTTGATGGGTGTCGAATCCAACAAAAATAAAACCTACTCTTAGACAATTACATGATTTGCATATAGTGGTGAGTAGGGTCGAATCTACAGAGATTGGTTAAACTTATTTCTATTCAAGGAGAATAAAAGGGAAAAGAAAAATGGGGGGGTTTTGTTTGTGAATCAAAATAAAGTAAAACAAGGTAAGAAAATCGGATATTAATAAAAGCCTAGCCAAAGGAATCAAGATAGTTTAATTCAAGGAATTGATCATCGACGCAAATGTTTTCTATTCTTAGTTCTAGATAAACTAGTTATGGTTATTAACAAGCTCTAACAACCTATCTCTCCTTACTTCCTCGATAACCTCAGACAAGCGCTTTGAATTATTTCTCTTATTGATTAAACAACCTTAGACAAGCGCTTAGGATTTAATCTATCAATAGCATTAAGATCTAGAGAGACCACCAATTCATGCCAGTAGATTATAGGATAACCTATTTAAACATGATCACACACCTCCATAACATGAATTCGATCATCTCTTTTATAACCAAACATGTTATTGCGTCACTAAGACTAGAACAATCAAACAATTACGAATTTTACGTGCTAGTTGACAATATATTAACTTGCTAATTGAGTAGAAGAGCTCTATTCATACCAATCAACAAAGATAATAATGACAAAATGATCAGAAGATATATGAATACCCGGAAGCAAAAGAATAGAATAAATACAAGTCAATTAGACCTCACAATTCGTGGAGAATTAAACATCTATGACCCTTTGGCTAGAAAAGTAGCTTAGCAACTCATGTTCATCAATAAAACGAAAAATAAAAATAAAAACATAATAAGCCTCTATTTCCGGCTGCCTGCTCTGCCTCCGCGTTTCCTTCTTGTCTCCAAGGTGATCCAAGATTCGAAAATTCAAAAGTTGTCCTAACCCTCTAGGGTTGGTTCTATTTATATTGTTAGGGGGATATCATGTGATCTTTTGCTAACAAGATACGAAAATATCTTTCCTTTTCCAAGTAGATTTCGAGAAGTGAAGATTCGTCTGCCTGGCACGTCCCACCACACGGCCGTGGGTCAAGCCGTGCCATCCTCTGTGCATATTCTTCAAGTCTTCATCCACGCCCAGTGTGTACCACGGTCACTCACACGGCCAGATTTAAAGCCGTGCCTTCATCTGTACATAATCTTCGAATCTTCATCCGCGCCCAGTGTGTACCACGGTTACACACACGGCCAGATTTCAAGCGGTGCCTTCATCTGTGTATAATCTACAAGTCTTCATCCGTGTCCAGTGTGTACCACGGTTACAACCACGGCTAGATTTCAAGCCGTGCCTTCATCAGGTTGATGTTCCACACTTTCTTCTCCTTGGCACGTCTAGCTTCCACCACGGCTCCAAGCACGGTTGCACCCACGGCTTCCACCACGGCCATGCCCTAAGCCATGTCTCTCTTCGTTCAAAGTCTACGTTTCCGCCTTCTTCTCCAGTGAGGGGCACGGTTTAACTTGGCCGTACCTCAAACCGTGCTAGTTCCTAGTTAACTACACGGCCGTGTACTTCAACCGTGTATCTTCCTGTTGATTCAAAACCAAGTACACGGCCGTGTACTTCAATTACACGCCCATGTACTTCCCTCCAGCGGTGTAAATCCTTGTCTTTGAACCAAGTTGTAGATGGCTTCTCTAATTTACTTGAATTGGCATCCTTGACTCCATTTAACTTGATTTATCACGATGATAGAATTAAAGTACCATTTCCTTATGATTTCTATAAAATCAATAATAATTTAACACAATTTATACTATAAAGATTGAGTATAAAATGGCTCTATCATGTGTCCTATTAATCTTGTTACAAACAAAATAACAAAAAAAAAAAAAAGATCAACAAAAGGACGAAACAAAGGCAACAAAAAGGAAAGAAAAGAGGAAAATTCAAGCCCCTAGAGTTGTTCTTGAATTCTACGGAAGGGGATGGTGTAGTTTGGATTAGTTCCATGGGAATTGAGAAGAGGGATTGGTGAGTTGATATCATCATTGCCTGTGAGAATGCACGAGTGATTATGGGATATCATCCGTTGAGTGAAACACATAAGGGAGTGAATCGTGAGGCTTAATGCTATATATATTTGTGTTAATACTAACCTTTATTGCGGGAACTATGTCGAGGCAACATTCTCCTGAAGGTGAGAGGGGAAGGTTTAATGCTAGGTTAGTGATTGAGGCGTTGAGGATTGAGATGAAGAGGATGCTTCAAGAGGGCATAGAACAAATTCATGAGACGGTAGAGCAAAAACTAGAGCAATCTAAAAACGTCTTTCAAGGGCGTAAGAGGGAGAGTTATTCTAAGAGAGGACAAAGGGGTGGAGACGAAATTTCTGATGATGAATTTGATGAACCTTCTATCGGGAGTTATAGAGGTTATGGTGGTAGGAATAGAGGAACTAGGGATTAGGAAGATAGAGGAGATAGGAATAGAGAGGATAATCAATTGACTAGTATAAAGATGAAGATTCCTCCATTCTAAGGGAAGAATGATCCCGAGGCATACTTAGAATGGGAAAAGAAGGTAGAGATGGTGTTTAATTGTCACAATTATAGTAGGAGAAAGAAAGTGAAGCTTGCTGCCTTTGAGTTTTCAGATTATGCCATAGTGTGGTGGGATCAACTGATGTTGAATAGAAGAAGGAATGACGAACCACCTATTGGGTCTTGGGAAGAGATGAAGAGGGTGATGAAGAAGTGGTTTGTTCCTGCTTATTACTATCATGAGTTGCACAACAAATTGCAAACTCTTAAGCAAGGAAGTCGAAGTGCAGATGAGTATTTCAAGGAGATGGAGGTTACTATGATTAGAGCGAATGTAGAGGAGGATAGAGAGGCTACCATGGCTAGGTTTCTTGCTGGGTTGAATAGAGAGATTCAAAATGTCGTATAATTGCAGCATTATGTGGAATTGGAAGATATGGTTCACATGGCTATAAAGGTTGAGAACCAACACAAGAGGAAAGGTAGTAGTACTACACCGTTTCAACAGGGTGCTGGTTCATCCACCTGGAAGACTAACCAATGGAAGAAGAAAGAAAAGTCTTTACCCAACAAGCTAAAGGGAGAGCAGAGGCAAGCGGGCTCTACTCTTAGTAACCAAGGTAAACCTGATTCTTCTACTCCTAGAAATCGTGACATTAAATGTTTTAAATGCCAAGGTAGAGGCCATATTGCTAGTCCATGTCCGAATAGGCGTGTTATGACTCTACGTGATGATGGTGAGTATGAGACTGAGGGGGGATAGTGAAGATGATGATATGCCTCCATTGGAGGGTGCTAGTGATGACGAGGAGCCTACAGCAGGGAAGTTAGTGGCAGTAGTGAAGCGAGCTTTGAATGTCCAGGTGAAGGAAGAAGAGGACGTGTAATGAGAGAATATCTTTCATACTAGATGTTATCTAGGTGATCATATTTGCAGTTTCATCATTGATGGGGGGAGTTGCACTAATGTGGTGAGTACTTTTATTGTTGAGAGGTTGGGACTCAAGACTACTAAACACCCTAGCCCATATAAATTGCAGTGGCTGAATGATAGTGGTGAGACTAAGGCGAGTAAGCAAGCCTTGATTGCTTTTCGCATCGGTAGGTATGAGGATGAGCTGTTATGCGATGTAGTGCCGATGTAGGTATGTCATGTGTTGTTGGGGAGGCCATGGCAGTTTGATAGGAAGGTTGTTCATGATGGCTTTTCTAACAAGTATACACTTGTTCACCATAGCAAAAGCTATAATCTTAAACCCTTAACACCTAAACAGGTGTATAAGGATCAGCTGCAGTTACAACAATCTTTTGCAAAATATAAGGTGAGTGAAAAACAGAGGGAGAGTGAGAGAGTAAAAGACATGGACAAAGAAAAAGAACACAAAAGTCAATATCAAAAGGAAAAAGAGAGGAAGGCTAGAAAGAGCGTGAGAGGCCAAGTTGAAGGGGGATCAACTCTGGTGTTGAGAGAAAAGGAGAGTGCAGCCTTGCAAAAGGAGAGTTGTGTGGCAAGAGAGAGTGTAGTGAGAAGAGCGTTAGTGATGAAGCAACCTATGTTGTTGCTGGCTTTTAAGGAAACTTGTTTGAATACTAACAAACTTTTTAACTCTTTGCTGAGTGTGGTTGTGTCTATTGTGCAGGACTTTGAAGATGTCTTCCCTGAGGTGATTCCAAAGGTGTTACCACCTATTCGTGGTATTGAGCACCAGATTGACCTTGTACCCAGAGTATCTATTCCAAACAAACCAGCTTATAGGAGCAATCCAGAGGAGACAAAGGAACTCTAAAGGCAGGTTAATAAATTAATGGAGAAGTGGTACGTGAGAGAAAGCATGAGCCCATGTGCAGTGCCGGTGATTTTGGTGCCTAAGAAGGATAGGTCATGGAGAATGTGTGTTGATTGCCGTGCTATCAACAACATCACGGTAAAGTATCGCCATCCCATTTCTCGCTTAGATGACATGTTAGATGAGTTACATGGGTCAGGTGTCTTTTCCAAAATTGATTTGAAAAGTAGATGTCACCATCAGAGGTCCAGAAGATGCAAAGACAGATAAGACAACCATCACAGATTCCTAAGGATCATAGCCGCATGATCAAATCTTTAGAGGCTCTTGAAGTTTCTAGTGACACGAGCAAACCCTTAGAGCACAAAATTTGTTAAACACAGACATGCCAACCTTTAGAGGATCCGGATGATCATAGTTAGATGAGCAGACTACTAGAGGACCAAATTGTTTAGGGGTAGTTGTGTTCACCTTTAGTGGTATTAGAGGCTCATGAGCAGTTGAGTAAGCCATTGGAGAATTCTGAGGGTCAAAGTCAGATGAGACCATCATTAGAGAGCCAAACTGTTCAGAGACAATTGTGTCCACCTTCAGAGGTTTTAGAGAGCTATGAGTAGTTAGACCAACCATTAGAGGGCCATGAGAGTCAATGCCATACAGATGAGTTAGAAAAGGAGGAAACAATATCAATCGAACAAGTTGAGACAGGGAAGACCTCAATGGATAATGGGTTATTATTTATGTTGCATATGAGATACATCTTAGAAATGGAGGAGAGAAAACAATCACCCCCTATGGTATTTCAGATATTAGGATTTTGTAGTGATACTTCTTTGAGTAGCTTGTTAAGAGGAAACAGAGTCTCTACTGCATTTGATCTGTCAAATTTGAGGACAAATCTTTTTAAGGCCCAAGGAGATGATAGCAATCAAAATGCATCAAGACCTATCTTAGGGGAAGAGCCAAAGGATTTCAAATCTTGGTGATGAGGGCCCATTTTGAGCACATCCAGCCTAGAATTACTTGTTTACTAACCTCTTTTCTCTTATTTATGTATTGTATATTCCAACAAGAACACTTATCTTGCTTTACAGGGTAATGGATAAACTCACTTAGACTCAGCTTGCAGGTTATCCATAGATCGACCTAAACCGGCAATGAGCTGGGCCGATGAATCCTATTAAAGAATTAGCATGTTGAAGACTATTTTTACTTTTAATTTATTTTCTTTGGACTATTTATGTTGTAAGTTTTTGGTACACTTTTCATTTGCTTATAATTATGTTTTTAGGACCGACTACCCTAAAAGTGGCCTAATTGTAATTTTGTGAAATTTTTAACCCTAAAGGGAGCAAGTATAAATACTTGCTTAAGTAGGGTTTTTGGGGAGAACTTTTCAGAATACAGTCATCATTTTACGTGAGAGAATTAGGGTTCTTCCTTAGTTCAATTCCTCTTATCAATTTCAATCCCAAGAATTGAAATTGTGGCGAGTGCAACAAAGAGAAATTGTGAGTTATATCAATTACTTTTTGTTGTGTTTCCTTTTCATCACTAGTGTATCATATCTAGGGTTGAATTAATGTCTTCTTGGTCAGATTTGATTGCATTTGTAATTTAATTATTAGTTCATAGTTGAGTGGTTTTTATCCTTGATCTCTAGTCTTTCATTTAGTGACTCTTGAACCGTGAAATCAAGTTGTGTAGAAAGTAGATCACGGTCATTGATCTTATTGATCTTTGGTATTATTCACGTAGACTTCAAGTATATTTAGCAATCTCGATTGAGGATCACATCATTGTGATATTCATTTCCTTGATGTTTAACGTTCAATTCATCTTACACAATTAGGGTCACGCAACATTTTGCTCCAATTTGAACCGATTTGTTCTTACCCTTTAGGGATTGTTAATTGGATCATTTGCATGTGCTTAAACTCCTTTTTAGGCACATCATCTTTTGGTATCAGAGCTATATCACTCTTATAATTAAGATTGATCATGCTATTGTTTGAATAATTGTTTACAAGTAGTGAATATTTGATGCCATTGTTCATGTGATTGAAACTAGTTTGATTGACATTTGCTAATTATCTTTCAAATTGGTTTTGCATGTGCTTAATCTTGGTTTAGGCTAGTCACAACCTCGCATCAAATAGGAGTTATTCATATATCTCCAGACACTGAGGTAGTGAGCAAAAACTATTGATGAATATGTTTAGGAGTTTGAGACACTGATGATTAGATGTAGGTCAATTGAACCTCTTGAACAGACCTTAGCACGATTTGTGTTAGGGTTAAAATATGGAATCGCATGTATTATGGTGCTCCAGAGGTATAACACCTTTGATGAAGCCATCCAATTAGCTCTGAAAGAGGAGAGGTAAAGGTGATCTAATCCATATTAAGCAGCGAGCAATAGGTATAGAACCTTTACAAAACTGTATGGTTCTGAGGGCAAACAAGTTGATAAAGGAGGATACAGTAGAAATATGGAAAAGAATCCAGTAGTGCTAGATAGTAGAGGGGAGAAAGAACTAGTAGGGAAAGGAAAAATAGTTGTAGGGAATGATAATAAACAGGTTATAGTTGGGACATCAGGAGGATAAAACTGCCAAGTTAAATGATTTAAATGACTAGGTTTTAGACATATGGTTGCTTAGAGTCTAAACAGAAGGGTTGTGACTACTATGGAGGTTAAGAGTGAGGAAGATAAGAAAGACATACGCGAGACCATAGATTCGTCAGCTGCATTAGATGAGTATTATGGTAATGCAGATGCTGAAGTACATGAGGTTAAGGAAAATGATTAGTATTTGTCCATTAATGTGCTGTGCAGAACAATGACTACCTTTCCTACTAATGAGGATAAGCAGAGGGAAAATTTCTTTCACATCTCTTGCAGGGTCTAAGGTAATTTGTGAGCTCTTATTGTTGATGGATGTAGTTGTACTAATGTAATGGCTGCTTCATTAGTGACTAAATTAAGACTAGTCACAACCTCGCATCCCAAGCCCTATAAATTGTATTAGTTGAGTGAACAGGGTAGTTTATATGTCACTCAAAGGGCTAAGGTTCCTTTCAGCATAGGAGATAAGTACTATGATGAGATTATTTATGGCATTCTTCCTATGTATGCATCCCATATATTACTTGGCAAGCTCTGGTTGTATGATAGGAGAGTAATACATGATGGCTGTAGGAACACTTATGTGTTTCAAAAAGAGGGTAAGCGTATAATGTTGAACCCTATGTCACCTTTTGAAGTACAAAAGGCATAGAGGAAAATAAATAAGGCTAGGAAGAAGAAGACGTTATTAGTAAGGTAGTATGAATTGGAGGTGGCCATAGCAGATGAGAGGCTAATGTATTTGTTGCAAATGATATATGCATTGGAGGTGGGTAGGCATGAGTAGTTACCCCCTATAGTAACTCAGGTATTAGATGAGTACAAAGATCTATTTACAAATGAATTACTTAAGGGATTACCAACTCTTAGAGGCATTAAACATGTCATTAATTTTTAGTTGGGATCAACTTTACTAAATCGACTTACATATTGCATGAATCCTGAGAAGGCTAAAGAATTGAAGCATTAGGTCGATGAATTGGTAGATAGGGGTTTTGTTAGGGAGAGTATCAGTCTTTGTGCTACTCCTGCCCTTCTTGTTCTTAAGAAGGATGGCACATAGTGGATGTGCATTGATAGTAGAGCCACCAACAAAATCACCATCAAATATAGGTATCCCATTCCTAGACTTGATGATATGTTAGATCAGATGCATGGTGTACAAATATTCTCCAAGGTGGATCTTAAAAGTGGGTATCACCACATTTGAATGAGCGAAGGAGATGAGTGGAAGATCACTTTTAAAACACGCCATGGGTTATACGAGTGTATAGTCATGCCATTCAGTCTAACTAATGCCTCTAGTACTTTTATGAGACTGATGAATTATGTAATGAAAGAATTTATGGGCAAATTTGTTGTTGTTTATTTTGATGACATTTTGATTTACTGCAAAAACCTGGAAAATAATGTGGAACATTTATAAGCCATGTTTTTAGTATTGAGAGAGCAACAATTGTATGCAAATCTTAAGAAGTGTTGTTTCTATCAAACTAAGGTAACATTTCATGGATTTATTATAATTGGTTTTGGTGTCAGGGTAGATGAAGAAAAAGTGAAGGCTATTAAAGATTGGCCAACAACAAAATTAGTTGCTGAGGTAAGGATTTTTCATCGATTGGCTTCATTCTATAGACATTTTGTCAATAATTTTAGTAGCATTGTCAGTCTGTTAAATGAATTAATGAAGAAAAATTTGATATGCTAAAGATCTAAATGCAATTAAACAATGTTAATTGAAGATTCGATTGAACATTTGTGAATCAAATAAACGTAACCCCTAATTGTTTATGAACCTTAATTCATACAACAAGAACAAAATAGATATGATTCTAAATTCATACCAGATGTGACACATTAGTAGAATTAGGACCAACTTGCAATTGTTGATATTACTCACACCAATTCAAGCCCTACTTGCAATAATCTCTAATGGAAATGTTAAGAGTGTGTTTTTGCGAAAGGTGGTAGCCCTCTCCATGTGAAAAGCAACAAGTTATAATTAGAAAAGTGTTTTCCAAAAACCTTAAATAACAAATATTTATACCTATGCTAAATAAGGAAAATTCAATAATACAAAATGATGCTTAAACTGGTCCTCTTGGAGCATTTGGCAACCAGTTCTCTACGTGAATTACAAGCAATGTATGGCTAGTTTCTCTTGCTTTGTGTAGGTCTAAGAATAGCTCAGACACCAAGCATTAGTGTGTGGGTTTGCCATGTAATACCGACTAAATGTACCTAATAAAAAAATGCAAAACAATTACATAAAATAAATAAAGACATTATGTGAATGTCTTGGTTCCCTTTATTCACGAAGGCTTCGTAATACAACGTTAAGAGGTTTGATTCCCATCAGAATGTTCCTTTTGATTAAGGAGAGAAAGTCTAAAAGAGTTTTGAGGAGGCGAAAACAAAACTAACTAGTGCTCCTGTGATAGTTTTACTTGATTTTGATAGAATTTTTTAATTGGAGTTGTAAATACCCCATTTTTGCCCTAGGAATGAGTAATAATCAATAATAATCAATTTTCAATTTTTCCCAATTTTTCTAATTTAGCAAAAAAATGGAAAATATTCAAAAAAATAAAAATAAATAGGAAAACACATCAATTTGAAAAATGATTTCAGAAATAGTAATAATAAGGGATGAATAATTTTTATAATTTTTTGAAATTTCAAAAAATACAAAAAAAAAAAAAAAAATCGCATTGCATATATGCAATTTGCGATATAAAGAAAATCGGGAAATTGGGCCAGCTCAGCTGGTTCGTGTGTGCGCTGGGAACGTGTGGGAGGCTGGAGGTCGCGAGTTCGAATCTTCCCCCAAGCATTCAATGTAATTTTTTTTTTGCCTTTCGCCTGGAGTTACCACGTGGCAACGTCCGATTGGCCGAAGGAAGTCACGCGTGTCGCGCGTGACCGTCTTCTTAACCCGGATAGACGCGGGAAGAAGCCGGAGTAAGTCCGACGAAGGTGGAATCGATCATTTTTTTTCAAATCTTCTAGATTACTGTCAAGATAAAGCCGAATCCATAAGATAAATCAAAGAAAAACAAGAGATCAACATCAAATCGCTGGGATAAAATCAAATCTAAAAACGGAAGAAATTCAAATTTATCCAAATCGGCCGATTTGAGCTTATCTAAGAGGGTTTCCGGACGCCTATAAATAGAGGAGGAGTAGAGGAAGCCAAAGCACGAATCACAATCGAGAGAAAGTGAGGAAAGAGTGCAAATCGGAGAGCATCGAAGAAGAACCCAAAACCGCGACCACCGACCGGCGTTGAAGTACCACCAAGAGGCGATCTGGGAGTGAACCGCTGCCACCATTGGATTCAACACCCTCGAGAAGCTAGGATTCGACACCTGACCCGCTGCAAAAGGCCGTCGGAACACCATGATCGAGCAACCCCCGCTGCCGTGTCTGACCGATCCGACCGACCCAATTCGACTCGACCGACCCGACCCGCGCAACGACCCGGATCCAGGTAAGTCAGATTTTTTGGATTTTTTTTATTTTATTTAATTAATTTATTTTGTTTATTTCTTTATTCCGAATTAATTTATAATTTGTTATCTCGTTAGTTATTTATTTATTGGTTTATGTTTTATTTTTAATAAATAGGAAAATGTAGAAATTAGATTTTTCTAGAATTTAATAATGTAGAAAAATAATAAATAAGAAGAAAATGAGAAGAAAAAAAGAAAAATAATAAAATGTAAATAAAAAAAATATTAGGAAAATAATAATAAAACTTTAGATTTCAAAATAGGATAAATATTAAGTTAGGATAAATTTAAAAAAAATCACAAAAATTATAGAAAATTTAATAAAAATAAAAAAAATAAAAAAAAATCATAAAAAAATAATAAAAAACTACAAAAATCATAAAAAATGATGAAAATCATAAAAAAATAAAAAAAATCAAGAAGAATAATAAAAATCACAAAAAATCATAAAAATGAGTTTTAGCACTTAGAAAAATCATTTTCTTCAAAAATAAATCCAAAATTGATGTTTTTCCCTAAAAATCATTTCTCAAAAATCCGACTAAAGCTTAGGCTTAGAATTTTTTGAAAAATCCCAAAAATGGTAAGAGCATAAATCAAAAGAGATTTTAAAATTAAAATTCACAAACAAACTTAAAGTTTTCAGAAAAGCAAACTACGGCTTGTTTGATCCTGAGTAGTAGGTACGTAGGCACCCATTCGGGTCAACCCATAAAAATGAATGAAAAATCATTTTCTTGAAATAAATCAAAAACATAATAAAAAGTAACAGAAACGCAACGAAACACATTTCTATATAGGAACAATTTTAGGAGATTAGGTGGTAACCATAAAGGTTTTAATAGGTTAGCCTCCGAACTTAGAAACTTTAGTTTTTCCTTTTCCTCTTTTCACAAAAATGGGAAGAGGAAAATAACGACGACTAGTGGTCCAAATTAAGACTAATCCGCTCCTTTAGTCTTAATTCAATTTTTCCCAACAACAGTTGGATGGCGACTCCAAAAATTAAACGAAATTCCTAACTCAAGTCGATGATCTATATTAGATGAGCATAGGGTCTAGTCCAGATCGGATTAGGAATGGGAATTCAAAAATTAGACTCGACAGGATGGTGACTCCGCTGGGGACCCATGCCAGTAGGCTAAGCAACCTGAATCTCTTCGAATTGTTATTTTTAAGAAATGTGCTTCAATTATTACTCTGTTACTAACTTTTCAGGGATTAGTTAGATTTTGAATTTTCTTTACTGTGGGGGTTTGCATGCATATGTGTGTGTGAGTAGATGCGGTCGAACCCGGGCCGTCCTAGAAACCTGAGATGGGGAGCCATTGTGTAGGTTTTGGGCGAAGTGAGTTGATTCACCGTTTGGGACCGATTAGGCTACCCCACCCTATGCTTTGATATGGCCTGAGATCCATTTCTTTGAGAATGCGGGAGGCCATAGAGCTCGGGAACCAGTTAGAACTAACCTACTTGCATACATGACATCATAAGGGGTTGACAATTGAATGACGATGTAATGGTTTGTTTTTTTGTTCATGGAGTTCGAATTTATTTCCCTGTAATGCTTTCATAGTCCTGTTTGTAATTAGGCAATTTCTTATTGTAAATAGATGGCTAGCAGTACAGTCGACCGCCTCCTTCGTAAAGAAATTCGGGTGTACAAACCTTTGGACCCAAAGTTGGTACTGGACCATTGGTTTACCTTGTACAACCCAGAGGAGTAGGCCTTCATCCAGCAAAAGATCGGCCCCGTCCTCTCACTGACAAAGATAGAGGTGAATTTGCCTTTAGTTCGGGCCATGCTCCAATTATGGGAAATCGAGCCCGCTGCTTTCTTTATCGGGCCGCATGAGATCACCCCTACCCTGGAGGAGTACACCCAGTTGCTATAGGCTCCGGCACTAACCAATCAAATCTATGTGCCAGACCTCGAGGCCGGGCCAGCCGATACCTTCAGCAAATTACTAGGCATCCGTAAAACAACAGTTAACAAAGCCCTAGCAGACTGTAATGGATATTGCATACGGATGGATGATTTAGAAGCCTGGTTCATCGCCCGAGAGGACAATGGGGATAAAAAGGACGTCCTGTATGGGGACCCCAAGACTTACAGACAGAGAAGAGTGAATGCTTTCATCTTGACAGCCTTCGCCACTATACTGTTCCCCATCGGGACCTTCTATATTCACTACAGGGTTGCGGAGTTGGTGGCCCAATTCTTGGAGGGGAGATCTTACATCCCGGCTCTACTGGCTGAACAGATCCGGAACTTGAATTTCCTCAAGAAGAAAGGCCATGGGATCCTTCGCTCAAGCCTCAACCTTCTGCTGATATGGTTTGTAAGCCACCTTAAGTGCTTCGGGTTGAACATGGTCCGAAAAACCTTAGCCCAGTAAGTGGATCTCGTAAACTCATGTATAGAAAAGGTGAAGCTGCCTGACGACCTTACCAGCCACAGTTGGGTAGAGCTGCTTAGGAGCTTCAGTGCCGAGGATATTCTGTGGACGGCCAGGTGGAGTTGCTGTAACAAAATCATCTTGACCTGCAGAAACTTCCAAGAAGTACCTTTAATCAGAATCGGTGGATGTGTTGGTTATCACCCCAACTCAATGGTCCGCCAGTTTGGTACCATCCAAGATATAGTTTATCGGCCCTCGCTGGAAGCAGTCACCTTTGAATACCAAGATTCGAACCTGTTGGTAGCCGAGAAGTTTGCTAAGCTGGCAGAGGTCATAGCACTTTGGGAAGCCTGAATTGAAAGCCCGAATGTGGACCTCAGGGAATTAGATGGCGAAATGGGAAAACACCGAGCCACCAGAGAGTTCGTAATCCGCCAGCTATACCAGACAGGGGAAAGAGCATATCGGGTTCCAAACGTCACCCAACCAAGACCAAACAAGATCAATCCAGAGATAGAAGTATACCTAGAACAGGTCAAAGCCTGAATGGAGGTATACTTTGAAGCTGCAGATCATAAGAAAGACATCTGGAAGGGACGCTTCAAGGAATCCGACCAAAGGAACAAGGCCTTAGAAGCACAATTGGAGAAATGTCAAGCTAAAGTCAAGGAATTGGAAGCCGTCATCAGTGGGAAGTCTGAGCCTCCACAACAGAAGACTAAAAGAACTAGGAAGTAGATATTTATTTGTAATATTTCATTTTGAACTCCAGAATTTTTAATATTAATAAAAGTGAAGTTTCAATATTACATTGTCAATCAGTTGTCAACCCTTTTTACTTGTAGCATCCGCGTGACACATGCATATCATTCGTGCATTCATTACACTAAAATCAAAACAAAATGCGGATCCAGGTATCAAAATAGCTTCCAAGCAACCGAACCCTCCTAGAAACCCAGTTCTCACGCGCTCAAGAACAAGAATGGCCAACAGTAGCGACAACCGCAACAGCGCCAATGTTGAAGCTGCCTCGGACTCTAGGATCATGTCCCTAGAACAAACAGTCCAACAACTAACTGCCCAGGTTCACCTCTTAACTGAAAGCATCGGCCTCCTGCGCAACACTCAACCAACCTAGGAAGAGTATTCAGGGGCTAGAAAGGGGAAAGCAGTGGAGGGACAGCCTCCGGAATATGAAGAGATCAATTCCCACCTTAACTCGGCCTTTGAATATGAGCCAGAGGTTAACCAGGGCCCGACCTCTGACGACCTGAAAAAGGAGATGGAAGAGAGACAGAAGGAGATGGAGAAGCGACTCTTCCAGCAGCTCCATGACAAGATGAAAAGCATTGAAGGCCCTGATGGTTTTGAACAGGCCGGATTCACCAATCTGCTAGCATACAGGGAAGAGATATACCCTGAAAAGTTCAAGACCCCAGAGTTTGAAAAGTATGATGGGACCGGCTGCCCCAAAATGCATACTAGGCTATATGCTCTGAAAATGAGCAAGTATGCTCAATACGACCAGCTCATGCTCCGGACATTCCAAGACAGCCTCATAGGCCCTACACTGGTCTGGTATGCCCACCTGGACTTCAACATTGTCAACATTTGGGAGAAGCTAGCCCGGGCGTTTTATGGTCAATATAAGTTCAATATTAAAGTCGCCCCATCTGTAATCGACCTGGGGAGTCTCCAAAAAAGACATGCTGAGCCGTTCATAGAGTATGCTCAGCGTTGGAGGGCCTAGGCCGCCAAGGTAGCCATCCTGATATCTGAGAAGGAATTGACATCCATATTTGTCAATACCTTGGACAAGACCTATTTTCCACACCTGGTAGGCCAGACCTCATCCAGTTTTGCAGAGGTAGTGGCTGCGGGGTACAGGATTGAGAATGCCATCACCACCGGTAGACTCCAAACAATGGAGCCTCCTAGGGTCACACCGACACAAAGGCTTGTAGGAGGAAACAGAGCTAAAGAGTCCACTGTCAGCACAGTCCACTCCGGTAAGGCAGAAAAATCTAGGACTCGTGTGGCATTCCAGACCCCAAGTACCCCAGTCCAACAACCCACGACGGGTCATAATCAGGCCACCAGGATCCCAAGGTAGTTCACTCCAATCCCCATACCGCTCAGTCAGGTCTTCGCTCGGCTGAGGGCAGACAACTTGATTAGTTTCGAGATCCCCAACGACCGGTACAAGCCCAAGAACTTCGACTCAAACCTCAAGTGTGACTACCACATGGGTTAGGAGGGGCATTCCACAGATAGGTGCTGGAGGCTCCGGCACAAAATCCAAGACTTAATTGATGTATGAATCATACAATTGGATTTCGTGAATACCCCAGCACCCAATGTCAACACCAACCCACTGCCCAATTACAAGCCCACCATCAACATGATCACATCAGAGGAGTCGGCTCCCAAAGAAGCCCCTAAAAAGAATTCAACTGAGCAACAGAAGAAGCAATCCCATCACGCTCCAGAAGAAACTCCAAAAGCACACATTAAGAGTAGATGGTTAGCCGGAGACCCAACGGTTGGCACTTTGGGAGAATCACATGGGAGATTTCAGTATTTGGTAAACTATTCTTATACCCCAACTGAGCAAGGGCCACCTAGTGGATGGGGACTAGAATTTGAGAAAGAAGACAACCTGTCAAAGGAAGAGGGGAAGACTATCAACATGATCAATTCTCATCCAAAGCCCAGGGTTGTACAGTGCTATGAGGGACAATCGACTGAGGTGTAAATCCCAAGGAAAAGATATGTATTCAATGTCCCGATACCGGCAGAGAATTATAAGGCTGCACCGTTCGACTATCAGGCCCTCGAACAAGAGCGGCCTCCTATGGTGGGAGGCATCACCCGCTCTGTGAGATTATATGATCCAAAGTATAAAGGCCCGACTGAAGAGCCCAATGTGGAAAAAGGGGAAGAAGAGGAAGAGGGTCTTGCTGCATTTACGAAGATGGTTAAGGCCAGCGAATACAAGATCATGGAACAATTAAATAAGGCCTTCTCACAACATCCGAGCCTCATAGGGAAGCACTCTTTAAAGTGCTGAAAAAGATTCAGGTTCCGGAAGGTATCGCTACAGAAAAATTAGGTCACGTGGCGGACTCCATCTTCGCAATGGATCAAATATCTTTCTCTCCAGAAGAGCTAGGAGAAGAGGGAGACCAACATACCAAACCACTGTTCATAGTGGTCAGGTGCAACGACACCATTGTCTCCCGGGTACTTATCGATAATGGATCATCTCTCAACGTTTGCCTATTGGCGACACTCAACTTATTGGGGGTCGATCTAAGCAACATAAAACCTAGCTCCACAGTGGCCAGAGCCTTTGATGGGTCAAAAAGAGACATAGTGGGGGAGGTAAACCTGCCAGTAGAAATTGGTTCACAAGTATTCCACATCGCTTTCCAAGTCCTCGACATCCCAAAGTCTTTCAACCTGCTTTTAGGACGACCCTGGACACATGCTGCTGGAGCCATCCCCTCTAGTCTCCACCAAAAGGTCAAATTCATCGCAAACAGGCAGATAGTTACAGTATTGGGCGAACAGGATTACGCCATATACAAAGAGACTACCATACCTTATATTGGGGAAGAGGGATCAGAAGACCTGGGGCTGCAGATCTTCAATGAAGTGAACATGGTAACCAGCAAGGAGGGCCATCAGTTTAAAGAGGGGCAGCATGGGACGTTTGGACTGGGGTACATTCCTACGGCCACAGAAGAAGCGCAAACAAAAGGTGTCAAAGGCAGAATAAGGGGGAAACTAATCGACACCCAGATATGCATCCCACCTCTCCAACAATCTTTCTGAAGGGCAAACATCGTTCAAGAGCCTCGGATAAATAAAGAGGACGACAGCCAAGGGAAATCAACTCCCTGCACGTCCAAGCAGCATCCAGCTCTGAACAATTGGTTTTGTTATCCTATCAGTAGCGCTAGGTTAGCTCAAAAACAGAGAATGATTATTGAAAAAAAATTTTAGACTCTTTATCAATTCAATTACAGTCTATTTTTCTTCTTATATATATGCTTTCATTTTTACTTTACCCAGATCTCCTACCATCGAACATCAGGGATATTTCGCACAGGTAGAAAATAAAAACGCCGATATCGTTTCCAACGCTGCTGGGTCAGTTGTTGAAGGCGATATCCTTGACCACGAAATAATACAAGAAAATTGGCAAAAACATGAACAAAGCGGAATTTCGATCGACGAATAGGTGGAGACAGTAAATCTAGGAAGCATGGAAAACCCTAAAAACCTCAAAATCGGGACCAGTTTGAGTGCCGAGCAAAAATGTGAGATAACCGAGCTATTAATAGAATACGCGGATGTGTTTGCCTGATCATATGGTGACATGCCAGGACTAGACCAATCAATAGTGGTTCATAGGCTTCCCACAAGGGAAGATGTCAAACCTAAAAAACAAAAACTGAGAAGATTTAGGCCTGACATCTTGTTAAAGATTAAAGAGGAAGTCAAGAGACTGCTAGAAGTAGGGTTCATCGAAGTATCCGACTACCCAGAATGGGTAGCAAATAACTTCCCCCTACCCCATATTGATGTTCTAATAGACAACACTGTGGGAAACCATCTCTTCTCGTTCATGGACGATTTCTCAGGATATAATCAAATAAAAGTGGTTGAAGAAGATAAAACCAAAACAACCTTCATCACAACATGGGGGACTTTCTGTTACAAAGTCATGCCCTTCGGTTTGAAAAACGCCGAGGCAACGTATCAGAGAGCCATGGTCGCTATACTTCATGATATGATGCATCGAGAGGTTGAAGTATATGTCGACGACATGATAGCCAAATCCAAAGAAGGAGAAAGCCATATAGATATCCTAAGGAAATTGTTTAAACGACTGAGAAAATTTCAGCTCAAGTTAAACCCAGAGAAATGTACTTTCGGGGTCACAATGGGGAAATTGTTACAGTTTGTCATAAGCCAGGAAGGCATTAAAATCGAACCTGACAAGGTAAAGTCCATATTAGAATTACCTTCCTTACGCTCCGTTAAAGAAGTAAGAAGCTTATTGGGAAGATTAAATTACATAGCTCGATTTATCTCACAGCTCACCGACAAATGCCGTCCACTATTCCGTCTGTTGAAGAAGAATGCCATGATAGAATGGGATGACGAATGCGAAGAGGCATTCAGGACAATCAAGGACTACCTTATAAAACCTCCAGTCTTGATAGTCCCGAAATAAGGAAAACCCTTATTCTTATACCTCACTATACTCCCTGAATCCATGGGATGTGTGCTAGGGCAGAAAGATGACGAGAGAAGAGAGCGCACCATATATTATCTGAGCAAGAAGTTCACAGACGGGGAAAAGAGGTACTCAGAGGTGGAGAAGACTTGTTGTGCTTTAATTTGGGTTATGCATCGGCTAAGGCAGTATACCCTTTACTACCATGTTAAGCTGCTGACAAGACATGATCCCTTGAAATACTTGGCAGAGAAGCCAGCCTTGATAGGAAGAATCTCTAAGTGGCAAATGCTCCTATCCGAGTTCGACATCATATACATAAATCAGAACTTGATGAAAGGGCAAGCCTTAGCCGACCAATTGGCGGAACACCCTGTCGAGACAGATTCCCAAGAACTACAGGCCCAATTTCTGAATGAGAATATATTGACAGTGGAAGATAGGCCGATAGAAGACTTTGGGATAGAGCAGAACCCGAAATGGAAACTGTTTTTCGATGGAGCTACCAATGTATTCGGTTGTGGGGTTGGGGCAGTATTGATATCCTCGGACGACACTCAATTCCCTACAGCGACAAGACTTACATTTCCATACACCAATAATACCGCGGAATATGAAGCATGCATTCTTAGCCTCAAAATGGCCTGCCAAATGGGAATCCGCGAATTAGAAGTATATGGGGATTCGTCGCTCATCATACTACAAACAAGAGGGGAATATAAGAATAAAGACCCTAAACTGGTACCATATCACCAACACTTGACAGAGCTAATTGAAGAATTCAAGGCAATCACTTTCACATACATCCCAAGAACTCAGAATCAGTTCGCAGATGCACTAGCCACGCTAGCATCTATGATCCAGATAACAGGGGGAGCCGAAGTTCAACCGATGAAAATAGACATCGAAAGTCGGCTCGCCTACTGTTTAACAATGGAAAAGATACAAGATAACAAACCCTGGTATCACAATATCAAGACCTTTCTCCAAGAAGGTAAATACCCCGAAATGGCTAGCAACAATGACCAAAGAACACTCAGAAGGTTAGCAAGCCATTTCCTATTAAGTGGGTCCATACTTTACAAGAGATCATCTGATACCACCCTGTTGAGATGTGTGGACAAAGATGAAGCATGCGAACTAATGAAAGAAGTGCATGAAAGAGTATGTGGACCTCATATGAATGGCTACATGTTGGCTCGAAAAATCATGAGGTTAGGATATTATTGGTTAACCATGGAATCAGATTGCATAAAATATGTCAAGCATTGTCATTTGTGTCAAGTCTATGCGAACCGGATCAATGCTCCGCCCAACGAGCTACATTTGTTATCAGCACCATGGCCATTCTCCATGTGGGGAATCGACATAATTGGCCCTATCACTCCAATAGCATCCAACGGCCATAGATTTATACTGGTAGCGATCGATTACTTCACCAAATGGGTAGAAGCTTCATCATATACCAATGTCACAAAACGGGTAATAGTCCACTTCTTGAAAAGGGACATAATAGCCCGATGTGGAGTTCCTGAGTCCATCATCACCGACAACGGTACCAATCTCAACAACAAATCGATGACAGGTTTATGTCAACAATTCCACATAAACCACTGAAATTCAACTCCCTACCGACCTCAAATGAACGGGGCAGTAGAAGCAGCTAACAAAAATATCAAAAAGATCATCGAGAAAATGACAACAACTTACAAAGATTGGCATGAAATGTTACCGTTTGCTCTCATGGCTTATAGGACTTCAATAAGAACATCTACGGGAGCTACCCCTTATTCATTGGTATATGGTACTAAAGCAATGCTACCAGTTGAAGATGAGATACCCTCATTCAGAATCCTGTCAGAAACTCAGTTAACCGAATCAGACTGGGTAAAGAAGAGGCTTGATCAGCTGAATCTAATTGATGAAAGAAGACTTACCGCATTATGTCATGGTCAGTGTTATCAACAAAGAATGGCCCGAGCATTTAACAAGAAGATGAGACCTCGGTGCTTTAAAGAGGGGGATCTGGTACTAAGGAAGGTTCTTCTGAATGCCCAAGACTCTAGAGGGAAATTTACCCCAAACTACGAAGGCCCTTATGTGGTGAAAAGGGTTTTATCAGGAGGTGCTCTGATATTAACTCAAATGGATGGTCCAGAATTGAGAGACCCCATTAACACAGATGCTGTAAAGATGTACTATCCTTAGGTAAGGAAATTGGAATTTTGCCAATGTTTATGAAAGCCAATGTTCGATATAAATTTCGTTGAGTCGAGTTTTTACTTTTTACAAGCAAAGTTAATATCCCTGAATGATCAACAATCCCAATCAATTCTCATCACAACAAACATTCTTAAACACATTACCCACCATATCACCAATGAAAGATAAATGCTGAAATAATAATGAATCTTAATATAGTTTGTGATATAATCCTATCTATTTTTGAACATTAGAACTGAGCGCATCATTAGGATAACATTACCATCAAAAGAGCTTTGCGCATAAAGAAAGGGAGCACATCAAAATTTTCAACCCCGTGTCAAGATAAGAAGAGATGAAGCAGAAGCAAACCAGCACGAAGGTTCGATTGTTTATTTTCTATCCACGATAAACTGGCAAGCATATTAAAATAAATAACTATCATCATATCATCACATCATTTAGTTCAAGCTGTAGAAAGCATATTCAAAAGCACAAAATGAGTCGGCCCATAGTGGAGTATTTGTCTAAACATTCCCCTTAATAGGGTAGTTAGCCCAAAAAGGGGGTACTTCCCTAGATCTATTCCAAGGTCAGTCTATAAAGGCACCTTTCTAGATATCATTTTTACATTAGGTTAGTCAGCCCAAGAGGGGCACTTTCCTAAACATCCTCTTTTAAGGTTAGCCCATAGGGGGCACTTTTTAAGACAATTCAACTCCAGGTTAGTCAGCCCATAGGGGGCACTTTCCTAAAACTTTATTCTCATGGTTAGCCCATAGGGGGCACTTTTTGAGACAAATGCAACTCCAGGTTAGTCAGCCCATAGGGGGCACTTTCCTAAAACTTTGTTCTCATGGTTAGCCCATAGGGGGCACTTTCCTAAAAACTTTGTTCTCATGGTTAGCCCATAGGGGGCACTTTTTGAGACAATTCAACTCCAGGTTAGTCAACCCATAGGGGGCAATTTCCTAAAACCTTGTTCTCATGGTTAGCCCATAGGGGGCACTTTTTGAGACAATTCAATTCCAGGTTAGTCAGCCCATAGGGGGCACTTTCCTAAAACTTTGTTCTCATGGTTAGCCCATAGGGGGCACTTTTTGAGACAATTCAACTCCAGGTTAGTCAACCCATATGGGGCACTTTCCTAAAACTTTCTTCTCATGGTTAGCCCATAGGGGGCACTTTTTGAGACAAATTCAACTCCTGGTTAGTTAGCTCATAGGGGGCACTTTCCTAAAACTTTGTTCTCATGGTTAGCCTATAGGGAGCACTTTTTGAGACAAATTCAACTCCTGGTTAGTCAGCCCGTAGGGGGCACTTTCCTAAAACTTTGTTCTCATTGTTAGCCCATAGGGGGCACTTCTTGAGACAAATTCAATTCCAGGTTAGTCAGCCCATAGGGGGCACTTTCCTAAAACCTTGTTCTCATGGTTAGCCCATAGGGGGCACTTTTTGAGACAATTCAATTCCAGGTTAGTCAGCCCATAAGGGGCACTTTCCTAAAACCTTGTTCTCATGGTCAGCCCATAGGGGGCACTTTTTGGGACAATTCAACTCCAGGTTAGTCAGCCCATAGGGGGCAGTTTCCTCAAAATTTGTTCTCATGGTCAGCCCATAGGGGACACTTTTTGAGACATTTCTATCATAGGTTAGTCAGCCCATAGGGGGCACTTTCCTAAAAATTTACCTCAAGGTTAGCCCATAGGGGGCACCTTTTGAGGCATTCAATTCAAGGTTAGTCAGCCTATGAGGGGCACTTTCCTAAATACTCCTTATTAGTCAGCTCTTGGGGTACTTTTCGGAAATATTCTTCCAAACAGTTGCTAATCTAGCAAGACGCTTCTGTTGACAGGTAGCCAGCTCATAAGGGCGCTTCCTGAGTAAATTTTCTTTCTAAGGTTGCTAGTCTGATAAGACGCTTCCTATCATTATTTCTCATACATTCCTACATAATGCTTGAGATGTGTCTTGTCGCCAATTAATCAGCCCATAAAGCACTTTTTGGGAAGGAACATCATTCTAAATTGTTAGGTCCATCTTAAATCGTGGGATTATTAGCTCATAGAGTATTTTCCTACCAAAAACCTATTTAAGAGGCCAAAAATGGCGTATTTCTTGTCTTTGTAGTTAAGTTTTTCAAACTTTACTACAAAGAGGGGCAGCTGTAAACACCCCATTTTTGCCCTAGGAATGAGTAATAATCAATTTTCAATTTTTCCCAATTTTTCTAATTTAGCAAAAATAATGGAAAATATTCAAAAAAATAAAAATAAATAGGAAAACACACCAATTTTGAAAAATGATTTCAGAAATAGTAATAATAAGAGATGAATAATTTTTATAAATTTTTTAAATTTCAAAAAATACAAAAAATAAAAAAAATCGCATTGCATATATGCAATTTGCGATATAAAGAAAATCGGGAAATTGGGCCAGCTCAGCTGGTTCGTGCGTGTGCTGGGAACGTGTGGGAGGCTGGAGGTCGCGAGTTCGAATCTTCCCCCGAGCATTCGATGCAATTTTTTTTTTGCCTTTCGCCTGGAGTTGCTACGTGGCAGCGTCCGATTGGCCGAAGGAAGTCACACGTGTTGCGCGCGATCGTCTTCTTCACCCGGACAGACGCGAGAAGAAGCCGGAGCAAGTCTAATGAAGGTGGAATCGATCATTTTTTTTCAAATCTTCTAGATTACTGTCAAGATAAAGCCGAATCCATAAGATAAATCAAAGAAAAACAAGAGATCAACATCAAATCGCCGGGATAAAATCAAATCTAAAAACAGAAGAAATTCGGATTTATCCAAATCGGCCGATTTGAGCTTATCCAAGAGGGTTTCCGGACGCCTATAAATAGAAGAGGAGTAGAGGAAGCCAAAGCACGAATCACAATTGAGAGAAAGTGAGGAAAGAGTGCAAATCGGAGAGCATCGGAGAAGAACCCAAAACCGCGACCACCGATCGGCGTTGAACTACCATCAGGAGGTGATCTGGGAGTGAACCGCCGCCACCATTGGATTCAGCACCCTCGAGAAGCTAGGATTCGGCACCTCACCCGCTGCAAAAAGCTGTCGGAACGCCGTGATCGAGCAACCCCCGCCGCCGTCTCTGACCGATCCGACTGACCCGATTCGACCCGACCGACCCGACCCGTGCAACGACCCGGATCTAGGTAAGTTGGATTTTCCGGATTTTTTTTATTTTATTTAATTAATTAATTTTTTTATTTATTTATTCCGAATTAATTTATAATTTGTTATTTCGTTAGTTATTTATTTATTGGTTTATGTTTTATTTTTAATAAATAGGAAAATATAGAAATTAGATTTTTCTAGAATTTAATAATGTAGAAAAATAATAAATAAGAAAAAATAAGAAAAAAAGAAAAAAAAATAAAATGTAAATAAAAAAAATATTAGGAAAATAATAATAAAACTTTAGATTTCAAAATAGGATAGATATTAACTTAGGATAAATTAAAAAAAAATTCACAAAAATTATAGAAAATTTAATAAAAATCATAAAAATAAAAAAAAAATCATAAAAAATAATAAAAAACTACAAAAATCATAAAAAATGATGAAAATCATAAAAAAATAAAAAAATCAAGAAGAATAATAAAAATGACAAAAAATCATAAAAATGAGTTTTAGCACTTAAAAAAATCACTTTCTTCAAAAATAAATCCAAAATTGATGTTTTTCCCTAAAAATCATTTCTCAAAAATCCGACTAAAGCTTAGGCTTAGAATTTTTAGAAAAATCCAAAAAATGGTAAGAACATGAATCAAAAGAGATTTCAAAATTAAAATTCACAAACAAACTTAAAGTTTTCAGAAAAGCGAACTACGGCTTGTTTGATCCTGAGTAGCAGGTACGTAAGCACCCATTCGGGTCAACCCATAAAAATGAATGAAAAATCATTTTCTTGAAATAAATCAAAAACATAATAAAAAGTAACAGAAACACAATGAAACACATTTCTATATAGGAACAATTTTAGGAGATTAGGTGGTAACCGTAAAGGTTTTAATAGGTTAGCCTCCGGACTTGGAAACTCTGGTTTTCCCTTTTCCTCTTTTCACATAAGTGGGAAGAGGAAAATAACGACGACTAGTTGTCCAAATTAAGACTAATCCGCTCCTTTAGTCTTAATTCAATTTTTCCCAACAACAGTTGGATGGCGACTCCAAAAATCAAACGAAATTCCTAACTCAAGTCGAGGATCTATATTAGATGAGCATAGGGTCTAGTCTAGATTGGATTAGGAATGGGAATTCAAAAATTAGACTCGACAGGAGTAAAATGCCACAAGGGTAAAGATTGGTGTTGTGTTGATGCAGGAGAAGAAGCCCAGTGCTTATTTCAGTGAAAAATTGAGTGTTGCACCTTTAAACTACTTAGTATATGATAAGGATTTCTATTCCTTAGTGAGGGCGTTGATTTGTACAGATCACGAGTCATTGAAATACATTAGAGATTAGCAACATCTATCAAAATGTGAAGCCAAATGGGTGGAGTTTATAGATAGTTTTTCATATGTAATTAAGTACAAGAAGGGAAGCAGGAATGTTGTAGCTGATGCCTTATCACATAGGTATGTACTTATCACCTCTCTACAATCAAAACCGCTTGGGTTTGAATTGATAAAGGAATAGTGTTTTCATGATGAGTTCCTGAAATTAATTGTTGAGAGATGTTTTGGATGAGAGATAATTGATGGGTATTATATGATAGATGACTTTCTGTATAAGGTAGGAAAATTGTGTATACCTTATGGGTCTGTTAGAGAGTTGTTGGTGAAGGAAGCTCATCCTAGAAGATTATTTAGTCATTTTGGTGAAAAGAGAACTCTAGAGTTGTTGAAGAAGTATTTTTAGTGGAGGGGTATGATGAAGGATGTCTGTAAGGTATTGGAAAGGTGTGGTGTCTATAAGAGGGCAAAAGGAAAGAAAGGAGTTCAGGGTGAATATATGTCTTTACCTCTACCTACACGACCTTAGAATAATATTAGTATAGATTTCATTTTGGATCTACCCAGGACATAGAGAGGAAAGGAATCCATTATGGTTGTTGTTGATCGCTTCATCAAAATGTTACATTTTGTGCCTTGCCACAAAATGAATGACGCAATTTTTTATAGCTAACCTTTTTTATGCAGGAAATTGTAAAACTACATAGTGTTCCATACAACATAATGTTTGACAGAGACACTAAGTTTGTTAGCTTTTTTTGGAAGACACTATGGAAAAGACTTGGTACTAAATTCATGTACAATACCTTGAGCCATCCCCAAACGGACGGTTAAACAGAGGTTGTTAATTATACTCTTGGTGCCTTATTGAGAACAACGATTGGTAAGAATCTTACTGATTGGGACTTGTGTCTCCCTATTGTTGAGTTTGCTTACAATAGTTTAACTCATAGTTCAACCAATAAGTTTCCCTTTAAAGTCGTGTATGACTATAATTCTACTCTTCCATTAGATTTAATAACTAGTCTGGCAACAAAGGGAGAAAGCTTGAGTGGAGTAGAACGAGCTAAGGAGATTCAGAAACTTCACTAATGGATAACTAAACATCTTCAAAAAACTCAGGATCAGCAGAAACTTTAAGGCAAAAAAAAATAGAAATAGAAAAACCGGAATTTATAACCCAAGTGATCTAGTTTGGATTAATCTTAGCAAAGATAGGTTTCCTCACAAAAAGTCATAAAAGCTTTCACCAATAGCAGATGGACCTTTCAAAGTTATAAAGCACATCAACAACAATGCATACAAGTTAAATTTTCTAGGAGGATGCGACGTCTTTACTACATTTAATGTTGTAGACTTATCGCCATATATACCAGATGATATTCATGAAGACCTATCAGATTTGAGGGAAAATCTCTCATAGGCCTGAGGAGATGATGAGAATCATACATCTACAGGATCCATAAAAAGAGTGAGAGCCCAAGGACTACGGAACTTAGCGTTAAGGATAATTTTTGAATAATTGGAACCTAAAGACATTTGCATAGTGTCTTTGTTTACTTTATATAATTGTTTTGCATTTCATTAGGTACATTTGTCGGTATTATTGGATGGCAAGCAAACACAGTAGTGCTTGGATTGTGGGTGATTCATGGACTAAAATAAATCAAGAAGAAACCGACCATACATTGTGTTTCATTAATTGTGGGAAAGCTTCAAGAATTGGCCTATGTAGCTATTTTCTTTTGTAAATTTTTTCATATTTAGAAAAAGTATAAATACTTGTAAAAAGGGAACACCAAGGGACTTTTGAAAATCATTTTGTAGCTGCCTCTTTTTCACATGTAAAGGGTTTTTCTCTCTTGTACAAAACACTCTTATCAATTCTAATTTAGGATTGTGGCAAGTGCGCTTGAATTATTGTAAGTTACATCATTAATTGCAAGTCATTCTTAATTTCAGTTGATGTGTTATATCTGGTAAGGAATTGGGATCATTATTTCACTCGCTTCACGTCAAATTAAGGTTCATATGAATTAGGGTTCATGCCTATTTGATTTACTATTTTTTATTTGTATCTTCAATTAGCATTGTGTAATTGAAATTGGACATTGGCATATTAGAATACTTGCTAAAGACATGCACTCTAAGTGGAAAGCCCTTGGACAAGTATTACAGCACAAAAGATCCCCTCCATCAAAACAAATGGAGCAAAGGTCGTCATTCTCAGTGGTGGAGAGCTTCCAATTCTTTGATAAAGATATTGCCAAAGCATGAAGGGACATAACATTAGGAATATAAATATGCAAGGCTTGCGACGTGATGCATAACCAACATGAGCTTCGAATTGTGAGGCACTAATCTGTGATTGATAGCAAGTACAATAGATTCCATGTCCCTTTATATAGCTAAACAACAACTTCTTTCTACGAACATAATATCCAACTTCAGTTCCATTCGGCAATATGTCATCTTCAAAAACTAACTTGTGCAATCGCAAATCCTTCCTAGTTATACGTCCATATTTCTTAATCTCAGACATGTCGATCTTTGACGTTCTTGAGATAGTCTTTAAAACACTTGAGCTAATGTTTGAAGCATCTGAAGACTTCATGATGAGAGCCATGATGGGAGCCAAGCTAGAAGGTGGAATGTGGATCCCCTTGAAGTGCCACCTAGACTGATCATAAGAAGTCGAGCGAAACGATTCAAGGAAGCACTGAACGGGCTCATAAAGGATATCCAAGAAGCCAGAAAAGAGTGGAGCAACCATGAGAATGACCTTGAATTTGTATAAGTCATTCAAGGAGATCAAAGCATTGGAGATTAAAGCTGCCGGTCTTGACAACACTAGCTTAAACGCTGCCGGCCTTGAACCGGCATTGCCATTAGCACGTGATAGAGGGACTACAACGGCTTACTATGCCGCCGGCCTATATACCCGACGTACATCCTACGCCGGCTACTACGCCGCCTCCTACACCGCCTGCTTTCATTGCCTATTTGTTATTTTTCTGCGACTTTATGACGTTATGTCGTTTTGGGCTTTTGTTATTGCGAGTTGTAAACCCTAATATAAGCTGCTAGGGTTGGAAACAGAAGATAGAACATTCATAAAACATTGAATAACACATTTTGAGAGAATTCCTCTCTTGGTTCTCTAAAGAACTTCTCTTGAACTTATCGAATTTCTTCCGTGGCATTCAACCAGACTTATCAATCGATCTTTCATCCCGATTGTGGCGTCAACAGAATATACCATGGTTCTTGCCTCGTCTATAGGCAACGGGTCGCGGTTCCACTTTGATTGTTTGGCATCTTGGGTTGCAATTCCAAACGTATTGGTATTGGGTTTCATCACACATGGGCGTGGTTCATATCAGTTTGGTATCAGAGCCTAGGTGTGTTAAACATCAGTTCGATTTGAGGAAGGTAACATCAAAACCCTAACTCCAATCGTCCATATCAAGTTTCGTGTTGTCATAGCTTTATACTTAAGTCCATAGTGTTAATTGTTACTTGAGTAGTGTAGTGCATCCTATTAATCTTGTTACAAACAAAAAAAAAAATTCACGACAAAAAAAAAAAAAAACATGAACAAAGAACGGAAACAAAGGCAACAAAAAGGAAAGAAAAAGAGGAAAATTCAAGCCCCTAGAGTTGTTCTTGAATTCTATGGAAGGCATTGGTGTAGTTTGGGTTAGTTCCAAGAGAATTGAGAAGAGGGATTGGTGAGTTGATATCATCCTTGCTTGTGAGAATACACGAGTGATTGTGGGATATCATCCTTTAAGTGAAACACGTAAGAGAGTGAATCGTGAGGCTTAATCCTATATATTTGTGTTAGTACTAACCTTTATTGCAGGAACTATGTCGAGGTAACATTCTCCTGAAGGTGAGAGGGGGACGTTTGATGCTAGGTTAGTGATTGAGGCGTTGAGGAGTGAGATGAAGAGGATGATTCAGGAGGGCATGGAATAAATTCATGAGATAGTGGAGCAAAAACTAGAGCAATCTAAAAACGTCTTTCAAGGGGTGGAGATGAACTTTCTGATGATGAATTTGGTGAACCTTCTATTGGGAGTTATAGAGGTTATGGTGGTAAGAATAGAGGAACTAGGGATTGGGAAGATAGAAGAGATAGGAATAGAGAGGATAATCAATTGAGTAGTATAAAGATGAAGATTCCTCCTTTCTAATGGAAGAATTATCCCGAGGCATACTTATAGTGGGAGAAGAAAGTAAAGATGGTGTTTGATTGTCACAATTGTAGTGGGAGAAAGAAAGTGAAGCTTGCTGCCATTGAGTTTACAGATTATGCCATAGTGTGGTGGGATCAACTGATGTTGAATAGAAGAAGGAATGGTGAACCACCTATTGAGTCTTGGGAAGAGAGTGATGAAGAAGCGGTTTGTTCCTGCATATTACTATCGTGAGTTGCACAACAAATTGCAAACTCTTAAGTAGGGAAGCCGAAGTGTGGATGAGTATTTTAAGGAGATGGAGGTTACTATGATTAGAGCAAATGTTGAGGAGGATAGAGAGGCTACCATGGCTAGATTTCTTGCGGGGTTGAATAGAGAGATACAAAATGTAGTAGAATTGCAGCATTATGTGGAATTGGAAGATATGGTTCACATGGCTATAAAGGTTGAGAACCAACATAGGAGGAAAGGTAGTAGTACTGCACAGTTTCAACAGGGTGCTAGTTCATCTACTTAGAAGACTAACCATTGGAAGAAGGAAGAAAAGTCTTTACCTACCAAGCCAAAAGGAGAGCGGAAGTAAGCGGGTTCTACTCCTAGTACTCAAGGTAAACCTGATTCTTTTACTCCTAGAAATCGTGACATTAAATGTTTTAAATGCCAAGGCAGAGGTCATATTGCTAGTCAATGTCCGAATAGACGTGTTATGATTCTGCGCGATGATGGTGAGTATGAGATTGAGGGGGATAGTGAAGATGATGATATGGCTCCATTGGAGGATGCTAGTGATGATGAGGAGCCTGCAGTAGGGAAGTTAGTGGCAGTAGTGAAGTGAGCTTTAAATGTGCAGGTGAAGGAAGAAGAGGAGGTGCAACGAGAGAATATCTTTCATACTAGATGTTATGTAGGTGATCATATTTACAGTTTGATCATTGATGGGGGGAGTTGCACTAATGTGGTAAGTACTTTTATTATTGAGAGGTTGGGACTCAAGACTACTAAACACCCTAGCCCATATAAATTGCAGTGGCTGAATGATAGTGGTGAGACTAAGGTGAGTAAGCAAGCCTTGATTGCTTTTCGCATCAGTAGGTATGAGGATAAGGTGTTATGCGATGTAGTGCCGATGTAGGCGTATCATGTGTTGTTGGGGAGGCCATGGCAGTTTGACAGGAAGGTTGTTCTTGGTGGCTTTTCTAACAAGTATAAATTTGTTCACCAGGGCAAAAGCTATAATCTTAAACCTTTAACACCTAAATAGGTGTATGAGGATCAGTTGCAGCTACAACAATCTTTTGCAAAATACAAGTTGAGTGAAAAACAGAGGGAGAGTGAGAGAATAAAAGACATAGAAAAAGAAAAAGAACACAAAAGTCAATATCAAAAGGCAAAAGAGAGGAAGGTTGGAAAGAGTGTGAGAGGCCAAGTTGAGAGGGGATCAACTTTAGTGGTTAGTGAAAAGGAGAGTATGGCCTTGCAAAAGGAGAGTTGTGTGGCAAGAGTGAGTGTAGTGAGGAGAGCGTTAGTGATGAAGCAACCCATGTTGTTGCTGGTCTTTAAGGAAACTTGTTTGAATACTAATGAACTTTTTAACTCTTTGCCTAGTGTGGTTGTGTCTATTGTGCAGGGCTTTGAAGATGTCTTCCCTGAGGAGATTCTAAAGGGGTTACCACCTATTCGTAGTATTGAGCACTAGATTGACCTTGTACCCGGAGCATCTATTCCAAACAAACCAGCTTATAGGAGCAATCCAGAGGAGACAAAGGAACTCTAAAGGCAGGTCAATGACTTAATGAAGAAAGGGTACGTGAGAGAAAGCATGAGCCCATGTGCAGTGCCTGTGATTTTGGTGCCTAAGAAGGATGGGTCATGGAGAATGTGTTTTGGTTGCCGTGCCATCAACAACATCACAGTAAAGTATCGTCATCTCATTCCTCGCTTAGATGACATGTTAGATGAGTTACATGGGTTTAGTGTCTTTTCCAAAATTGATTTGAAAAAGCGGATATCACCAAATTAGAATGAAAGAAGGTGATGAATGGAAAACCGCATTTAAGACAAAATATGGATTATATGAGTGGTTAGTAATGCCTTTCGGTTTAACTAACGCACCTAGTACTTTCATGAGACTTATGAACCATGTTTTGAGGACTTTTATTGGCAAATTTGTGGTTGTCTATTTTGATGATATCCTCATTAACAGCAAGAGTTTGGAGGACCATATATCTCATTTAAGGGATGTTTTGGAAGTGCTTCGAAAGGAGCAATTATATGCTAACCTCAAAAAGTGCACTTTTTGCACAGATAAACTTGTGTTTCTTGGTTTTATTGTTAGTGCACAGGGAATACAGGTTGATGAAGAGAAGATTCGTGCGATCCAAGAATGGCCTAGTCCAACTAATGTAAGTAATGTGCGAGTTTCCATGGACTAGCGAGCTTTTACAGGAGGTTTGTGAAGGATTTCAACATCATTGCAGTACCACTTACTGAAGGAATCAAGAAGAACGTAGGGTTCAGATGGGGAGAGCAATAAGAGAAGGCCTTTCAGACGCTTAAAAATAAGCTGACTCATGCTCCATTACTTGCTTTACCTGATTTCTCTAAAACCTTTGAAATTGAGTGTGATGCTTCAGGAATAGGTATTGGAGCAGTTCTCATGTAGGAGACGAGACTAATTGCATTCTTTAGTGAGAAGTTAAGTGGGGCAACCTTGAACTACCTTACTTATGACAAGGAGCTATATGCATTAGTTTGAGCGCTGGAGACTTGGCAACACTATCTTTGGCTAAAAGAGTTCGTGATCCACATTGATCATGAATCCTTGAAGTACTTGAAGGGACAACATAAGCTAAACAAAAGACATGCTCGTTGGGTGGAGTTTATCAAACCATTTCCCTATGTCATCCACTACAAGCAAGGTAAAGAAAATGTTGTTGCTGATGCACTTTCTAGAAGATATGCTCTCATCCTTACTCTTAGTTCTAGATTGCTTGGTTTTGAGCATATTAAAGAATTGTATGCTGCTAATCGAGATTTTTGTGAAGAGTATGTGCGCTGTGAGAAGAGTGGTCATGGTAAATTTTATAAGCATGAAGGATTCTTGTTTAGGGAAAATAAACTTTGCATTCCAAATTTTTCTTTAAGAGAGTTATTAGTAAGGGAGTCTCATGGAGGAGGTTTAATGGAGCATTTTGGAGTGGCTAAAACCTTAGGGGTTTTGCAAGAACACTTCTATTAGCCTCACATGAAACGAGATGTCGAGAGGATTTGTGAGCGATGTGTCACTTGTAAACAAGCAAAATCCAGAGTCCAACCTGATGGACTTTATACACCACTTCCCATTCCTCATGAGCTTTGGGTAGATATTTCTATGGATTTTGTGTTAGGATTACCCAGGTCTAGGTATGCTCGAGACTCTATTTTTGTAGTCGTGGATATGTTTTCTAAGATGGCACATTTCATTCCTTGCTACAAAACAGATGATACTTGCAATATTGCTAATTTGTTCTTTAGGGAAGTTGTGAGATTGCATGGTATGCCTAGAACAATCATATTGGATCGAGATGATAAGTTCTTGAGCTACTTCTGGAAGACCCTGTAGGCTAAGTTAAGAACTAAGCTATTGTTTTCTACTACTTGTCATCCACAGACTGTTGGTCAAATTGAGGTAGTAAATCGAACTTTATCTACTTTGTTAAGGGCAGTCATTAAAAAGAACATTAAAAGTTGGGAGGATTGTTTGCCGTATGTTGAATTTTCTTATAATCGCACAATGCATTCTGCTACTAAGTTTACTCCTTTTGAAATTGTGTATGGTTTTAATCCACTAACTCCTTTGGATTTATCACCTCTACCTATTTCTGAGTATGTTAATCTAGATGGTAAGAAGAGAGCACAATTTGTTAAACAGATCCATGAGAAGGCAAGGCTAAACATTGAGCGAAGAATAGAGTAGTATGTGAAACAAGCTAATAAGGGTCGTCAACAAGCTGTCTTTGAACCTGGAGACTGGGTTTGGGTTCACACGCGCAAAGAGCGGTTTCCTGTGCAACGTCGATCTAAATTACTTCCTAGAGGTGATGGACCATTTCAAATTCATGAGCGCAGCAATGATAATGCCTACAAGTTAGATTTGTCAGGTGAGTATCAAGTAAGTGCTACTTTTAATGTTACTGATCTGAGTCCTTTTGATGTAGGCGATGATTTGAGGACAAATCTTTTTTGAGAGGAGGGGAATGATGAGAGCCATGATGGGAGCCAAGCTAGAAGGTGGAATGTGGATCCTCTTGAAGTGCCACCTGGACCGATCACAAGAACTCGAGCAAAATGATTCAAGGAAGCACTGAACGGGCTAATAAAGGATATCCAAGAAGCCGGAAAAAAGTGGAGCAACCATGAGAATGACCTTGCATTTGTACAAGTCATTCAAAGAGATCAAAGCTGCCGGTCTTGACAACGCTGGCTTAAACGTTGCCGGCCTTGAACCGACGTTGCCATTAGCGCACGATAGAGGGACTATGCTGGCTTACTACACCGCCTGCTTTCATTGCCTGCTTGTTATTTTTCCGCGACTTTATGATGTTATGTCGTTTTGGGCTTTTGTTATTACGAGTTGTAAACCCTAATATGAGCTGCTAGGGTTGGAAACAGAAGATAGAACATTCATACAACATTGAATAACACATTTTGAGAGAATTTCTCTCTTGGTTCTCTAAAGAACTTCTCTTGAACTTATCGGATTTCTTTTGTGGCGTTCAACCAGACCTATCAATCGGTCTTTCATCCCGATTGTGGCGTCAACAGAAGATACCAAGGTTCTTGCCTCGTCTATAGGCAATGAGTTGCGGTTCCACTTTAATTGTTTGGCATCTGAGGTTGCAATTCTGAATGTATTAGTATTGGATTTCGTCACACGTGGGCATGGTTCGTATCACTTCAAAACTGCTTGTGATAACGATAATCTCTCAGTGGTATCAACAACTTGAATAGAGGAATACTGTGTCCCTTTCAATTCCAAACATGACTTATAAAGTATCATTGATTTCAATTCACCATCCCAAGATATAACTCCTCAATTACCAAGCATTGCTGATAAAAAAAATTTCCATCTGCAAGAAATATGTCTATAATCGATAGGTGAACAACATCTCTAACAAGATCGTAAATGGAGAACCTCCCTTTGTACCCATCCCTTGATGACCAAACAATAGAAGCATCTATAATCACTGATAACAGTGACAATTTCGACCAAAAGAGGATATTGAGTAAAATCCAAAGACCGTCATACATGCCCGCGGGCCATCCTTTTATCAAAATTCCTTCACCTATAGAAATAACTACACAAACTATAAGCATCATAAGGGTTAAATCTTGCAATACCTCCGACTAATTCGATGGCCCCACTTGAGTTACAGGTTAGTGCAGCCACGCTCGACAGAACCAACAGATGGACGGCAAGCTATGATTTCGTAGTAATGTTAGGATTCGATTTCTAACAAGTGCAGGACTAATTAGGACAGGTAGAGCAACAACACTACGACTAGCAATGTCGGAATTAAAAAAAAAAACTACACAGGTTACTGAAAGCTTGATGCTGGCAAAACTAAAAGCCTAATTATCTATCCCTAAAGCTATTCTCACTTGTTCCACCGCTATGATATATAAAAACATTATCTCCGGTGCAGAGAGCATTTTTTTTTAATTGAAAAATCAAGACAAAAACCTCCAAAGAGGATCCAAATTGTAGCTGATGCTGTCAAAAAATATCACTATGATGAGGATCCTATGCTCGCTGGATGTGGAATCTCTATAGAAAACCAACACAGGTTTATGGTCGCATTCTTGAAACTCCAAAGTTAAAGGATGGTGACAACAATGGAGGCTAGTGTCACATAACAAAGAAGAGAAATGCTAAGAGCTCCAATATTTGTAGCACCAATTGTAGAGGTAATGTGATCATATCCAGGAATAGATGCAATTAATTGCTAGCTATGTATAAAAAAAAAAAAACCTTGAATTCCTATGTATTGAGTGAGACACGGAATTGGTCATGAGAAAACTTAGTCTCTCCTGATGTGCCTAAAACTATGATCAGATCAAATGATTCCAATTCCGATCCAACAATCAATAGTAATTCAATTCCAATAGTCAAATAACAAATGATAACATAAATTAAACCCTAAACCCTTACCGGATATGACGCACTAGTAAGAGAGTAGTCTTAATACGGATTTGTTGATATGACACACAACAATCCAATACAATCACTTGCCACAATCCCATGGATTGATAAGAGTAAAATGAAGAATAAACTTCACAAAGTGTTTTCTCAAATGTTCAAAAAGTCCCCAAATTCTTACAAAACAATAAATATATAGCAAAGGAAAAACAAATGCGAAAAGTCACAACATTTTGTTCAAATCACCTACATAAGCTGCCGACTTTGGAATAAAGCCTCCCGGCCTTGCATGGTAAGCTACTAACCTAGATGGTTGGCTTTGATAATCATAGCCTTTATGGCCGACCTATCTCCACGCTGTTAGCCTTGAATGGCCGATCTAGGCTAAAAGTCATCAATCTTTTTAGCCAACCTAAGGGTGTCCACCTCTAGCTCTTGTGCTTTGATTCTCATGTTGAACAACTTTGTAAGAACCGTGATCGATTCCCATTATCTCCTCGAACTTGTGAAAGATTTATCCTCAAATCTGATGGTTCCTCTGTTTTTGTTGCCCACTTCTGAGAATCCCTTAGACTGAAAATCTTAGTCTACAAGTGTCTGTTGTCTTGAAGTTGTGGTTGTCCCAAAGGCTTCTCAATTACTTGTATTAGATTTACTCTATTCAAGTTATCCCTTAGTCCCTTCCTCTTTACTATCAAGGACTTCTTGTTGGTGGTTTTTTTTTATCTACTCTTGGGCTTCATGCAACTTAGTTGGTGACATAGGACTTAAAACAACCCATTTACCATCCTTCTGTAACATATAGATGTTTCTATACCCATCATGTAGCACCCTCCTATTAGATAACCAAGGTCTACCCAATAATATATGTGATGCACACATAGGGAGAACATCGTAATATGTTGATTGGAACCTTAACCCTTTGAGTACATGTAGACTATCTCGCCTACTTAACCAATGTAATTCATAAGGCAAAGGATGAGGTGTAGAGACTAGTTGCAATTTATTTACTAATGCAACAATTATAACATTAGTGTAACTACCACCAATAATAAGGAGCATACAAAGATTACCTTTGATCCTATAGGGAATATGGAATAGGTTTTCCCTCTACACGTCCTCAATATTAGGAGATGTAGTAATTACCCTACATAGTACTTTAATAGTCAAATATTGATCATTGCCCTTGTCCTCATGTACCTCAATGTTTGGATCCTCATAGTATTCCTTTAACACTATTGATAAATTTGTAGGCTCAAGTACATTTTCCTTGTCACCCTCATTTTTCACCTCCATAGCAATCATCACCTTTTGTTAAGATACTGAGCAGCTATGTGTCTAAAGCCCATGCATTTAAATTATTGGGTTTGACGAATTTTCCACTTGATGACCCTAATACTGCTTGTTGGAAATCAACCCCTACAACTGCTTTGCCTTTTCTAGAACTATCCCTCTCACTATCAATAATAATTACATTTGACTTCATAGTCCTATCAATTTCCCTCTTTCTAACCTTCTGATTATCTTATCCATATAACTGAATAGTGGATCCACACCTATTACTTGATGTTTTATATGGATTAGAGTGCCTCTACCTCTCACTTTTTAAAGCCAACTAGATGGCCTCATTAAAGGCTTCATACCTCTACAACTCGACAATACATGCTATCTCACATTTTAACCTAGACATAAATCGCACTATGGTTTGTTCAAGAGGTTCAATTGCCTACATCAAATCCTTAATGTCTCAAACTCCTACATATACTCATCCACTAATTTGCCTCCTTCTCTCAATGTCCAGAGACGCATAAATAACTTTTGCCTGTAGTGTTCCAGTATAAACCTCTTCCTCATCACCCTTTTCATTTTCTACCAAGTATGAATCTCAGCATCACTATCTCTCCTCCTGTTGGCCACAAGGTTCTTCCACCACAAGGGGGCATACCTTGTAAATTTAACTACTACTAGACGAACTGTCGTATGGTCATTAATCTCATATCACTCAAAGAGTCCTTCTACCTTATCTTCCCAGTCAAGGTACTCCTCTACAGGTCCCTTTCCAACAAATGAAGGCATTTGCAATTTTACGTACTCTAAACCCCTAGGTGGTTTGAATTTATAATTAGGATAAAGTTCATCACCAAAATTGTCATCCCTCTCCTCTCTGTAAGTATGGTATTGTCTTCCAACCTATTTACCCTCGTTTCCTCCTACTGCTCCTTTCCTACCCATAGCATTAAAGGCTACCTTAGGTGGGGGTGCCTATGGATTTGCCACTAGTTGTTGAGGTAAGGTCATCTAATCAACCTATGTTGCTAGATTAGCAACAATGGTGATCAAGTTTCGCAACTACTCTTCTACTATTTTTCTTCCACTTGTAGCATGATAACCCTATACTCTTCTTCCTACCTAGCTGTTGGCCTCATTCCCGATTCCCCCATTAATACTATCATTCGACATCTTCATTGAATTGCAGTATCAACACTAGAATTCCAAATCAAAATTACACACTACACAAACCCTAATCGGCATAATCCCAATGACCACCTTCGTTCAATCCTCAACTTAAAACCAAGCACAATAATAATATAACAAGGATACTCAATAATAATAACAACCCTAATTCTATAATCAATCTCCACCCAAGGAATAATCTCAATTCAATAACAACCAAAACGTAACATAATTCCACAATATCAAAACCCTAATCTCTCCAAGGAATTCCAATAGACACAATTCCCTATTCTCAATTTGAGCTTTGATACCAAAAGTTGATATGCCTAAAACTATGATCTGATTAAATGAGTCTAAATCTGAGGTGACAATCAATAGTAATTCAATTCCAATTGTCAAATAACGAATGATAACATAAAATAAACCCTAAACCCTTATTGGATATGACGCACCGGTAAAAGAGTAGTCCTAGTACGGATTTGTTGATATGATGTACAATAATCCAATACAATCACTCGCTACAATCCTACAAATTGATAAGAGTAAAATGAAGAATAAACTTCACAAAGTGTTTTCTCAAATGTTCAAAAAGTCCCCAAATTCTTACAAAACAACAAATATATCACAAAGGAAAACAAATGCGAAAAGTCACAAAATTTTGTTTGAATCGCCTAAATAAGCCACTAGCTTTAGAATAAAGCTCATTGACCTTACATGGTAAGCCACCGGCCTAGATGGCTGGCCTATCTCCATGCTACTAGCCTTGAATGGTCGATTTAAGATAAAGGTCATCGACCTTTTTGGTCGGCCTAAGGGCGTCCATCTCTAGTTCTTGCGCTTTGATTCCCGTGTTGAATAACTTTGTTAGAACCATGATTTGATTCCTATCATGTCCCAAGTATGTTTGGATTTACAAGCGAAGAATCCATATGTTTACCTTTAAGAATCAAAAAATGAATTGACGAGTTTGAAGCTTTAAAGGCCTAGTCTTTTGTTTAATCTCCTGTAGTAGTGTCACTTTAAGTTTCAATTCCAAGTCAGTAGGACCTCATTGCTTTACTGTTTTCAAACTTTCACGAGAAATAGCATGGTAAAAAAAAATAAAAAATCAGAAGTATGAGATGATGCTATTCTCTAACCAATAAGGATCTTTAAGCAATCGGAATGTCCCATGATGAAGAACAAACTTATGTCATGAGATTTGATACAACCATTGCAGTCATCCTATGTTACTAATCGAACAAGGATGTCCGGCAATGAAGAATGAAAACAAATGTTGAAGATTGATGGAACAGCCTTGGTCATTCCATGTAGCTATCCTAGGTTAAACTTGTCTAGAATTGAATAGTCACAAGGAATAAAAAAAAAAAAAACTATTGTACGAAGGGTAAAACATATGAAGGAATACTTCTAAAGGGGCTGAAGAAAACAAAATGGGAGCTTGCCTAGTGTATGTGGTACTATATACAAATATAACAACAATGAAAAAGAAATCACAATAGTGCAGTTGGTATGGCACCCACTGAGCATGTTGTCCTTGTTATCATGTGTCCTACAACAGCAACTGTTGGAATTTATCTAACAAATCACATATAGAGCATGCCTTCAACAAAAAAAAAAAAAAAAAAAAAGGTCTAGGCACTTGTGTATGTTCGAGAATTTGAACTTAGGTCTTTCATGGGTAGTATGCGTTCACTTTCCAGTTAGGCTGTGGGCTTGTGTCTTGCTTTAGGGTAGTGAGCTTTTAATTTATTCTTGACAAGATGTAAAAAAAAAAAAAAAGAAAGAGAAGAAAGCACGCAATGTGTGTTGTAAGGATTAGAACCCAAGACCTCTAAGGATGTGTAGCTGTGTCTTTCCAATAGGCCATTAGCGTGTGCCTTGTTTTGGAAAGATACCCTTTTGTCTAATTGTTGTATCAAAAAAAAAAAAAAAAAGAGAGATGAAAGCACATAATGTGTGTTGCAAGGATTTAAGCTTAAGACTTCTAAGGATATGTAGGTGTGTCTTTCTAATAGGCCATTAGCCTGAGCCTTGCATTGGAAATATGTCTTTTTATCTTATTGTTCCATAAAAAAAAAAAAAAAGAAAATCGCTCTGGAGCTACATTCCTACTCTACAATGAGATCTACCCAATTACCACTATATATAACAACTAAAATATAACTTTTCTGCTATAAAAAATAAAAAATAATAATAAATAAATAAATAAAAATCACATATCATGAACTCAATTAAGTTAAATCATCACTCCAAGTCTTTTAGATACTCATCAATAGCATGGAAATTTTTTTCTTGCAAAAGAGAAAATGGTTAAGAGACCACAAGCTATCGAACTCATGCCGTAAATGCTACTTAATATTTCAAAGGCAATATCTATCTTTGATTGGTTAGAGGTGGCATATGTAACTAAACGGAACCGCAAGCTTCTGCATCAAGAAAAGAATCCAAATTATAATGTGTTATTGGCATCAAACTTTTGTAATATAAATTGTGCAAACGTGTATATGGCAGTAGTGTAGCTATTCCATAAGCTCACACACGCCAAGTAATTTATTGACCATCATGAAGGGTTATCTAATGCCCAAATCCCTTCGATTTTGCTCAGGGGGCAAAATGTAGACGGCCAAATCTAAACCATGGGTTTGAGGCCTATTACTTTAATGGATTTGACTCTTTAGGTTAAGGTGATAGGGCCCAAAGAGTAAAGTTCATGTCTCAGGATGATTAGGGGAGACTTGGTATGATGGGCTTAGGGTAAGGTCCATTGAATCGGCTCACCCGATACAACCTTTCTCAAATAAGTCTCTCTCACACATAGACACTCAAGACTTTTAATGGGCCTAGACCCATATAAAACTCATATGAGGCCTCATTTGCTAGGAACCATTGATCATCATCACTATCCAATAGAGGAGATTCGTAATCAAACACTATAAATACCCAATGCCTCCTTATTTAAAAGGAACATTTTCTAGAAAAAGTGCTGTTACTCCGACAAATTTTCCTCAAAAGACTAGAATTACCACATTCCTATGCCTACTCATAAATCATATACTTGTCATCATAATGTTGAGCTTTGTTTGATACTGTTTACTCCTCTTCCCCATTTCAATCACCTCTCTGAACATCCTCATACACATGGTTGTCAAAATTGCGATTTTACGTAGAATCGCTAAGGGGTTCGTAGAATCGGAACATAGAAACGGAACGTAGAAACGTAAGTTTCTACAACCTATGTAAAATAACTTTCAAATATTATAAATTTACTTACAATAGTCATTAAAAAATATAATTAATAATAGAAATAAGGAAATTAAGTATTTATTTTAGCCATAAATTGCAAATTTGCAATAAAAGTTATAATATAGATAATCGAGCATAAGTTGTATAATATAGATATTTTATTTCTAAAATGATAAATCATGAATAAAACAAGTTTCACCTAGTTCTATATACAAAAGCTAAAAGATAATAGATAAACTTTAAAATCAATTGTGACTTTAAGAAATTACTAATAAATAAAAATTGATAATGAAGATATACCATTAGAAATGAGTAATATTAAAAAATGACCAAAAGAACATAATAAAGAAGATATTATAATAAGAAAACCTTCAAAATTATATATTACTAGGTAAATTTTTGCACTATTCGTGATTATTAATTCAAAATATATTTACTTAACTATATCTCACATTTACCTAACTATGAGAATGATATATTGAAAAGATAGAAATATAAATACATTTATACTTTTCCTATAAAATTAAAAATCGAAAAAATTCTTATAAAATTAAAGTTATCTACCATTTATTTTATTTACTATTACAAAAATATTAGTTAAAATAAGGAAAGTTGCAGCAATCAAACACGAGTGCTTTTAATACGAACATGATCACAAATAGGAACAAGAAGACTAACAATCGACGAACACAAACACAAAGACTTCAATGCAACGTAACACACTGACAAGAGAGAAGTGATGACCAACGAACATGTTGGGGTATGACTCATACTTCCCTACGATAGGAAAGCACGTAGATCCCGCTCCACGCTGAGTGGGCGGGGGTCCGGGGAAGCTGCCCCGACTAGGGTTTCAAGGGGGCAGTGCCCCCTAGACGTTAGAGGGCTTTTAACAATTAAGCCCACAGTTGTTTATTAAAAGTTTAGGCTTAGATAAGAAAATACAAAGAAAAATGCTTTTTAGAAGGAACAGGGGAAGAGCACGAGCGGTTAATTAAATTGCACGGTCGTATGTCAAGGAAACATGCCCACAGAAGTACACACGGTTGAAGGCACGGCCGTGTTTTGAACTTGGAAAATCCACAAAACACACACGTTTGAGTACACTGTCTGAGACACGGCCGTGTGTTATTTGCGTGGAAGCCTATAGTTGTAAATATTTGTGGAATTGGTTGAAACGGATAGAATCGCGATTTTGAATGATTTTACTGTTCAAAATCGCGATTCTATTACAATTTTGCTCATCTCTGATTTTGTATGCGAGTTAACTGAGAATATATATTCAAACTCGTAAAATCGTTGAATCGTACGAGTTGAAATGCGATTTTGACAACAATGCTTATACATGTCATTTCCTCGTTAGGCCATGTATAGTACGTTCACTTGTAACACCCACGTGACCTTGCACTTGAGCCGACACCCCCACACCTGTGTAACAATCTGCAATTCATATTGACTTGTCTCTAAATTAAAATATTGCAGCAACAAAAAACTAACCAACATACATCAACATTGGAAATTAGGAGCTGGTTAGAGAAAAACCAAAGTGGGGAAAAACAAAAGCCGCAAACTAAAAGAATAACTTCTATATAGGTAATACGTATAAGGAATCGTAGAGCGTGAACGAGGACTCAATCAACAACTGTTTCATGCAAATAGTTTGTCAGACTATCACATTTAATCAGGCTTTATTATTATAGACGAATATAATCTAACAGACGGGGTCTTGTTTGTCCTAGTCCGACAGCGTCAAGATTTCCATAACGCCGGGTCTTTCTTAATCTTACTTGCTCTATATATACACATGTTCAAAGAGCTACACAGGCCGCAAAACATTGAATTCATCACATTAATAATACACAAAAACATACTTCAAAATTATCAACGTGAAGTTAGTTTTATACGATCATAATGGTTTCTATCTCCAGTCTCGTTTTCCTTTCTCATTCATTACTTTCTTTTGCAATAGCTGTCGCAGATGATTATTCCGGGCAGCTCGCTCCTAACTATTACGACAAGGTCTGTCCTCAGTCATTGCCAACCATCAAGCGAGTTGTCGAGGCTGCGGTACATAAAGAGCAAAGAATGGGAGCTTCATTATTGCGCTTGCACTTCCATGACTGTTTTGTCCATGTAATTGAAAAACATCATTAATAACAATTTGTTGTTTATTGCGTTTCGTTATAATAATGCTTTTGGTTTGTAGTTATGCTTATTTTATATTAGTAATGTCTGCATGCCTTCTAAACATTGTCTCTCCATGTTAATATAATTCAGGGTTGTGATGCTTCCCTTCTACTGGACGAAACCCCCACATTTCAAAGCGAAAAGACAGTAGATCCAAACAACAACTCTGCTAGGGGCTTCGATGTGATCGACCAAATTAAGTGGGAAGTGGACAAGGCATGTGACAGCTCCATTGTCTCCTGTGCAGACGTCTTGGCCGTCGCAGCTCCTGACTCTGTTCACGCGGTATGCATTCCTAATTTGTTTGAGCAACATTGCCAACGAAATTTCTCATAAATTTCTTCTTTTACTCGTCTTTACAAAATTTAGTTGTGCACTATCTAATTTCAAATCGTAAAATTTTGGCGCAGCTTGGAGCTCCTTGGCGGGATGTGTTACTTGGCGGAAGAGACTCCACTACAGCATATGCTTCCATGATCAGCAACATTCCCACTGCTAACATGAACCTCAATCAACTCATCGAATGTTTCAAAAACCAAGGATTGGATATTAGAGATCTTGTTACTCGCTCCGGTGGCCACACATTAGGCTTTGCTCAGTGTGCTACATATAGAGATAGACTGTACAACGATACAGACATCGATCCTAGATTTGCTCAACACCTTAAATTCATTTACCCATCAACCCAAAGTGATAGTGAGTCCAGATATAATGCCAGTTTGGATGGGACATGTTGATGAGGATCAACTAGCATAAAAAAAGGAAGAAGCCAAAACCTCATCATCCATTACATGGTATTGGAGGCCCGATGACTTGAACTAAAGCTAAAAGGATGAATGAAGCTCTACAAAGACTAGTCATGAACTTGCAAGCCAAGGAATCAAGCTACACGAAGGAAAAACATACATATGTCAACTTGATTCACGTGACGATGGAGGGATGAAATAATTTAAGGACATTAAATATTTTAGTGAACCGCTAAAATAAGACACATTCGGTTTGTGTTAATTTTTATTTGTTGGTTTGTTGTTTATGTTATTTAGTTGCCTACTTAATGACACAAGGATAAGGATAGATTAGGCAACTTTGGATTTTCATATTGTGTTAGGTTTTCCATATTATATTCAGTGCTATATACGCCGTGCAAGGGGGCCAGCCATAGGGAGATTATTTTTCAAATGAAAAACACATCCTTTTTCATGGGACATTACTAAAACCCTTTTTGTTCTTTTGCAAAAGAACTTTTCCATAGAAACTCTTAACCGGATTGCTGGGAATACCCTTTTGATAACTTAGGTTTCAGTCAATAAGTGTGATTGGGGTCTAGTTATGCTTTGCTTATTCAAGACGATCCTTGGGGTAATTGAATCCAATAGTGACGTCAGGGTTTTAGGTTTAACATATCATGGTTTCATGCATCATTTGGTATCAAAGCTTTGGCTTCTTGAATCAAGTAATTTCTATCCTTTTCTTTAATTTGTCTATTGTTCTTTTCCATATTCATAGTTAGAAATTCGTATATATTAAAAAAAATTCTTGTTCGGTCATTACAATCCATTAGGGCCGACGACATCTAGGGTTTTCATTGAACAATCAATTGTGTTCAATTCATAGTTCATCTACTAAAAAAAAAAAAGAATCAATTCGGTTGTAAAAGAAAGAATCAAGAACCGACATTTAAAAAAAAAAATTGGAATTCAAATGTGAAAGATTACAATTGCCGAAATCACAAGATATCTATTGATTCAATTTATTTTCCATATCAATTATTCCCAATTCCTACCGTAACATATCCTTGATTATTCTATCTTTAGTATCCGAATTGTTATACATCCCTTGAACAATCGGTGCAATAGTGATTATTTCCTTTTGTGCTAGAAGTAATCTTTGATTACGTATCCATTCAGTGGTGAATCTTTTTCCATATCAATTAAAGTTGTTTAGCTAGTATTTACACCAATCACTGTGACTTAGGACCTAATAGTAATCATTAGTGTTGACTTAGAAATTTGAGTTTAGGATTTCCAATTTGAGTTCCTAGCAAAAGAATTACAAAAACTCGATTATGAGATCATATTTTGTGAGAGATACAAGTGGAATTCTGAGCATATCATTTGTGAGCAACACATGAGTGGGTGTGAGGAACTTACATATATATTTCTTGTACTTGTGATCTTATTTTGCTAAAAACTTTAGAATCATGTTGGGATAGAACACTAATGGAGGAGAAAGTTGAGTGATGTTTGAGGAATTGATGGGGAGATGAAGAGGATATTAACAAGTGAACTTGAACAGATCCATGAGAGAATAGATAGGATGGAAAGGAGTAGGGAACCATAGTACTATAATCAATCCATTTTTGCCCTAAATCATTAATAATGATCAATTTACAAATTTTTCCATTTTTTCTTCTATTTACTAAAAATAAAGGAAAATATTGAAAAAATAAAATAAATAGGAAAAATGTCCCAACTTTAGAAAATAATAGTAGAAATAATAATAAAAGAGGTTAAATAATTTTTTTTCAAATTTTTAGAATTTCACAATAATATAAAATTAATAAAAAATGGCAACGGATATGTATAATATTTGCATAGAATTAAACTGAGGATTGGGCTAACCCAGCTGGTCCAAACCATGGCCTAATGCACGCTCGATTGCGGGAGACGCAATACGTGTTATGCATTTTTTTTTCCTTCACTCAAGACATGTGTCAGCTTGTGATTGGGCGAACGAAGCGCACACGCCAGGTGTGTGTTTGTCTTCAACCTCCATTTGAAATGCTCACCGGCCGCGAAAAAATTAAATCTGACCGTTTTAACACAGTTTTTTTGCACAAATCCACTAAATCTTTAATTAAATTAAGATAAACATCATCCAATTAGAATCAAATTGCAACAAAATCAAAGATTTGCAGAAATCAAACCAAATCAGAAAAGATTTTAACTGAAGATTTGATTTGTCCCAATCGAAGGAAATCCGTGATTATCTAGCTTGATATCTAGTGCCTATAAATAGAGCACAACATGGGGAAGTAAGGGCACCGATCAGAAGAGGGAAAAACACTGAGGTTTCAAAGATCATCAGAGTTCCCACACCGCGACCGTCGATCAAGTGCCAAACCACCACCTAGAGGTGATTTCGAAGAAAACCACCACTACCATTAGGTCCCTCGTCATTAGAAACATCCTTTAATCGACAAAAACGGACACCAAAATGCTGCCTATGAAGACATCCGACAGCTATTGTGATCCAACCCACATGATCCGACTCGACCTAGTTCGACTCAATCCAACCCAACCCGCAAACCACCACTCATACCTAGGTAAGTTGATTTTTTTATTTTTGTATTGTTATTTATTTTATCTTATTTTCTTTTTGTATTTATTTATTTATTTTACTTAGATATTTATTTTATTAGAAATTTATAATCCTAAAAAGTATAAATAATAATGTTAAGGTTTTAATTAGGTTTTTTTTTTTTAAAGTAGATATGTTTAGTTTAATATAAAAATAAAAAATTAATAAATAATAAATAATGAGAAAAAATAAATAAAAATTAAAAAATTAGTTGGGATAATAACATGAATTAATAATAGAGTATTTTATCACTTAGAAAAATCCTTTTTCAAAATAAACTCAAAATTGGTTTTTCTTAAATCGAAATTTTTTAGAAAATAAAATAATAAAGCTTGGGCTTAGATTTTTTCCAAAACTTTGAAAATGATAAAAAAGTAAACCCGAGGTATTTTCATAATTAAAACTTAAACCAATCCACTAAAACTTTTTTATAAAAAGTGAACTACGGCTTGTTTGATCCTAAATACTAAGTACGTAGTCACCCTTATAGGGCAACTCTAAAAAGAAATAAAAAAAATCATTTTTCAAATTAGTATAAGTTGTTTTAATATCCTATTTTAATGTGTATCCAAAATAAGTAGTAATAATAATAATAATAATAAAAAGATATTAGAATAAGGTCCACATTTTAAAAGGATAAGGTGGTAACCTTAGGGTTTTAATAGGTTAGCCCCTGAGTTAAGAATCTTTGGTTTTTCTTTCTTCTTTTTTTCATTTGTAAAAATAAAAAGAGGAGATTTCATCGATTAGTTGTCCAAATTAGAATTAATCCACTCAATTAGTTTTAATTCAATAATTTTTCCTAACTTCAGTTGGGTGACGACTCCTAGCAAATAATAAAATTCCTAGATTAAGTCGAGGATTTGTATTAGATGAGTATAGGATCTAATGTAAATCGGATTAGGAATATAAATAAAAAATTTAAAAATTATACTCAACAAGATGGCGACTCAATTAGGGAAAGTGAGTAGGCTAGCCACCTAAACCTTCTGAAATCACCATTTCCAATTGTCTTTTAACTGTTATGCTATGAGATATCACTAATACTAGCCTTTTAGGGATCTAATGAAGCTTACGATTTATTTATTTTTACTACTATTAAATCTACATGCCTGCAATTGTGTGAGTAAATACGGTCAGACTTAGGCCGTCTTAGGACCTTAGGATGGGGGGCTATTATGTAGGTTTCGAGCAAAGTGATACGATCACCGTTCGAGGCTCATTAGGCTACCCTACCCAATGCTTCGATATGACTTGAGATCCATTTCATCGAGAATGTAGGAGGCCATAGAGCTTGGGACCTATTAAAACTCACCTATCTGCATACATGAAGTCATGGGTTGGCCCGTTTTCTCTTGCATCTACGTGAGCATATTGTTTGCATATTTACTAAAAAATAATAACAATAAAGAAAAGAACAATGCCGAGATAATTCAAGAGTTATTAACAATAAGAGATCCTTTCAAGGTCTTAAAAGTTGCTTTTAAATGGTTAGCTTAACCCAAGGCTCACAGTCATTTACTCTGAACATAAAGCTAAAGACCTCTATAACCTACTCTCAACTGGAAAGACCCTATTCACTTCAAAAGGTCTCCTCATATGTTGATTTAGCCTCGAAACACAAAACCTTCCAACTCTCTCCAATCTTAAGGGTTGCACTTGAACTTTCTTTTCATTAGGAGTTATATAAAATAGACATAGAGACAATTAATTTGTAAGGCATACTTTCATAGTGGCTATGGTCAATTACCAATGAGGGTATAAAGAAGACTATCCTAGATAGCTGAGTCTTGGGCAATTAAGACTAAATTGCCTGTTCAAGTTGACAAGGGTACATAACTCTTAAAGACATCATGAGACATGGTGAATATGGGAAAATCTGGTAAAATAGAAGGATATCTCATTTACTCGAGTGGTTTAGGATGACAAGAGACAAAACCACTTCTTAAACACTAACCCTTAAACACTCCAAAGTTGAGTGTTATTAATGTGAGGTTTTGGACTCATTCCTTAAAGGAGGTCTATCTTGAATTTGATACATTAATCAAAATAATGTTAGGCATTCATTTTTGCTATCCTAAACACAATAATCCTTTGCCAACCCCATTTGAGCTTATATAAAAAAAGAGAGAGTTTCAAAATTTAACTATGTCTTGAACTACCCTACAATGAGATGATTGAGAAGATAAGAACTTCAATCAAGAAAAAAGGAATTAACAAAATAGTGCTTGCCCTAATTACAACAATTCACGGGTAATTTTTGCTGTGGATAATTTATTTCTTTTGATGAAGAAAAGTCTACATTTTGAAAAAACACACATGACCCACAAGAGATGATCACTATTAGGTTCAAAAGAAAAGAAAAAAGATGGAAAAAGAAAATGAAAGAAAAAGAAAGAAAACAAAAAGAAAAGAAAAGAAAAAAAAAGAAATGACAAAAGCCTAAGAATATAATTAAACCTATACATAATAAAAAAGCCCAACAATACTTGAAAATACCAAGACTAAATACGAGAACCCAAACATTACAATTCAAATATATACTACCCTTCTTCGAAGACTTCTCCAAATCATTGAAAATAATTTATCTTAAGCAAAAATTACTAGGGCAAGTACTATTATAGTTTTTTTCTCAAGGTTTCCTGATTTGTAAACCTAGGTTGAAATGATGATTCTTTTAAACTAGACCTTAACATTAGTACTTTTCTAAAATCAATAACCAAGAGCCTATATTGCATTACAAGTCCCAAAAGGCCTAATAAATTGATTAAAGTGTATTACTTACAAGAAAGACCATAATGTTTTGAATGAAAGTCAAGAGTGACATCTAAATTGAGAGATTGTAAGGAAGTCCTCTTAGATTAAACCAATGAGATATCTATTTCCAAATAGAATGAGGGAATTTAAAGTCATTCTTCATTGGCATTGTTTGGCCTAAATATTGATGCCCCTCGAGAAGAAGATATGAGTCTTAATTGTAAGAAACCCTTCAAGACATGATTGATTAAACTAAGACACCACTTTTTTCCAAGATTAAACCAAACCCTCCAAATGAAATGAGGCAAAAGAGTAAGTGATCATTGAGTAGTAGTGGAGGCCTACCCTTTATTTGCATTTTTTAGAACCTTGTTAAACTTTTTACTTGCTTGAAATGATTAAAAAATAAATAAATAAATAGGTAAATAATTATTTGAGAAGAAGAGAAAAAATTTCAAAGTTTGCTAGAAGATGCTTTGATACCTTATCAAAGCATTTTGTCTTGAAGATTTTTAGAAAAGTTTTAGTGCAAAAGTTTTAAGTCATTTTAAACTCTTAACGGTTATTGGGAAAATAAAATTCTCACTTAGGAATTCACTATCAGTTAATTAGCTCGCAATGGGGCATTTTCCTAAATTTTGTCTCTTAGGGTTGTAAGTCTAAAGAGATGCTTCCCACTATCAGATAATTAGCTTGCAATGGGGAATTGTGTTAGACTTTTTTTCTTAGGGTTGTAAGTCTAAAGAGGCACTTTCCACTGTCAATTAGTTAGCCCATAATGGGGCACTTTCCTAAATAATCTCTTCTTTAAAGGTTGCTAGTCTTATAAGATGCTTCCTATTATTGGTTAGTTAGCCCATAATAGGGCACTTTCCTAAATAATCTCTTCTTTAAAGGTGTTAGTCTTGTCAAACACTTCCTATCATCGATCAGTCAACTCGGAAGAGCACTTTTCTAGAAATTTGCTTCTTTAGGGTTGCAAGTCTAAGGAGATGCTTCACACTATCGGTTAGTTAGCCCACACTGGGGCACTTTCCTAGATATCCTCTCTTAGGGTTAGCCTATAAGGGCACCTTCCTAGACATCTCTCTTCTTCAAGGTTGCAATTTCAAGGAGACGCTTCCCGCTATTGGTTAGTCAGCCTACAATAGGGCACTTTCCTAAGATATCCTCCGTTATGGTTGCAAGTCTAAATAAGACGCTTCCTAATTTATTGATCAGTCAGCTCATAAGAGAACTTTTCTAGATAATTTATCGAACAGTTAGCTCATAAGAGCACTTTTCTATATAATTTATCGATTAGTCAAATCATAAGATCACTTTTCTTGATAATTCCTATTTAAGGTCACAAGTTTAAATGGGATGCTTCCTATTATTGATTAGTCAACTCATAAGAGTACTTTTTTAGATAATCCCTTTTTATGGTTGCAAGTCTAAATAAGATGCTTCCTAATTATCGATTAATTAGCTCATAAGAGCACTTTCCTAAGATATCATCTTTTATGGTTGCAAGTCTAAACAAGACGCTTCCTATTTTCGATTAGTTAGCTCATAAGAGCACTTTTCTAGATAATCCTTATGGTTGTAAGTTTGAATAAGACGCTTCCTAATTATCAATTAGTCAGCGTATAGGAGCACTTTTCTAAATAGTTTATTGTTTAGTTACCTCATAGGAGCACTGTTCTAGATAATTTATCGATTAGTTAGCTCATAAAAGCACTTCTTCAGATAATTGATTAGTCAACTCATAAGAGCATTTTTCTAGATAATTGATTAGTTAGTTCATAAAAGCATTTTTCTAAGATATTCTAGCGATTAGTCAGCTCATAAGAGCACTTCTCCAAATTATCTCCTTTAAGGTTGTTAGTCCTGTAAGACACTTCTTGATATTGGCGAGTCAGCTCATGAGAGCACTCCTCCAAAACACTTCTTCTCCAATAGTCACTAGTCTAGCCAGATACTTTTGTTGGTAGGTGGCCAACTCATAAGAGCGCTTTCTTAGACAATCTCTTCTTTATGGTCGCTAGTTCGATAGGACGCTTCCTGTCATTAGTCAGTCTACTCACAATAACACACTCCTAAACAATCCCTGAGATGTTTCCTATCATCGATTGGTTAGTCTAGAGAGCACTTTTTTAGATGGTATTTTACTCTAAGTTGTTTAAGATAATTCCTCAAGCAGTATTAATCATCACAAAGCATTTGTGAGATTATTAGCTTATGGAGCATTTTTCTTACTAGAACTGAGTTTAAATAACTAGCCAACTAAGGCGTTATTCGGCCAAAAATGGCATTTTTCTTATCTTGTAGTTAAGTTTTTCAAACTTTACTACAAAGAGGGGCAGCTGTAAACACCCCACTTTTGCCCTTAATTATTAATAATGGTTAATTTACAAATTTTTTATTTTTAAAATGTTTTTCTTCTATTTAGTAGAAATAAAGGAAAATAGCGAAAAAATAAAATAAATAGGAAAAATGTCCCAACTTTGGAAAATAATAGTAAAAATAATAATAAAAGGGGTTAAATAATTTTTTTTAAATTTTAAAATTTTAAAATAATATAAAATTAATAAAAAATGGCCACGAATGCGTATAATATTTGCATAGAATTAAACCGAGAATTGGGTTAGCCCAATTGGTTCGAACCATGGCCTAATGCGTGATCGATTGTGAGTTCGAATCGTGGGAGATGTAATCTGCATTTTGCAATTTTGTTTCCTTCTCCCAAGGCACATGTCAGCTTGTGATTGGATGGAGGGAGCACATGTGTCGGGCACATGATTATCTTCAACCTCCATCCAAAATGCTTGTCGACCGTAGAAGAATTAAATTTAACCGTTTTGATGCAATTTTTTTACACAAATCTACTAAATCTTTAACTAAATTAAGATAAACATAATCTAATTCGAATCAAATCATAACAAAATCGAAGATTTACATAAATCAAACCAAATCAAAATAGATTTTAACTGAAGATTTGATTCATCCCAATCAGAGGAAATCTGAGCTTATCCAGCTTGATTTCTAGTGCCTATAAATAGAGTATGACATAGGGAAGTAAGGGCATCGATCAAAAGAGAGAAAAAAGAGGGAAAACACATAGGTTTTGAAGATCGTCGAAGTTCCAACACCGCGATCACCGATCAAGTGCCAAACCACCACCTAGAGGAGATTTTGAAGAAAACCACCACCACCATTAGGTCCCTCATCATTAGAAACTTCGGAAACACCCTCTAATTGACAAAAACGGACGTTGAAATGCTACCCACAAGGACATTTGATAGCCGTCATGATCCAACCAGCACAATTTGACCTGACCCGGTTCGAGCCAATCCAACCCGACTTGCAAATCACGACCCGTACCTAGGTAAGTTGATTTTTTTTATTTTTTTATTATTTTTTTTCATATTTATTTATTTATTTTATTAGAAATTTATAATCCTAAATAGTATAAATAATAATTTTTGGGTTTTAATTAGGTTTTTTTCTTTTTAGAATAGATATATTTAGCTTAATATAAAAATAATAAATAATAAAAAATAAATATAAAAAAATAAATAATAAATAATGAGAAAAAATAAATAAATATTAAATAATTAGTTGGGATAATAACATGAATTAATAATAGATCATTTTATCACTTAGAAAAATCCTTTTTGAAAATAAACTCAAAATTGGTTTTTCTTAAATCAAAATTTTTTAGAAAATAAAATAAGAAAGCTTAGGCTTAGATTTTTTCCAATACTTTGAAAATGATAAAAAAAATGTAAACTTGAGGTATTTTCATAATTGAAACTTAAACCAATCTACTAAAGCTTTTTTTTATAAAAAGCGAACTATAGCTTGTTTGATCTTGAATAGCAGGTATATAAGCACCTTTATAGGGCAACTCTAAAAAGAAACAAAAAAAAACTCATTTTCTAAATTAGTATGAGTTGTTTTGATATCCTGTTTTAATATGTATCCAAAATAAGTAATAATAATAAAAATAAAAATAAAAAAAGAAAAAAGAAAAGATATTAGAATACGGTTCACATTTTAAAAAGATAAGGTGATAATCTTATGGTTTTAATAGGTTAGCCCCCTAGTCAAGAATCTCTGGTTTTTATTTCTTCTATTTTCATTTATAAAAATAAAAGAGGAGATTTTGTCAACTAGTTATCCAAATTAGAATTAATCTACTCAATTAGTTTTAATTTAATAATTTTTCCCAACTTTAATTGAGTGGCAACTCCAAGCAAATAATAAAATTCCTAGTTCAAGTTGAGGATTTGTATTAGGTGAGCATAGGATCTAATGTAAATCGAATTAGGAATATAAATAAAAAAAATTAAAAATTAAACTCAACAAGTACCACTATCAAGCGAAGAGTAGGTAGACCAAATAGGAGAGGTGTCAGGATAGAAGAAGGTGAGGAATCTAATTTTGGAGATTACCAACACTTGAGGGATAATGGAAGTATCCAGAGGTGTGATAGTAATTTAGGGAGTATTAATTTGAAAATCCTAACCTTTTAGGGAAAGAATGATCCAGAGCTGTATTTAGAATGTGAGAGAAAAATGGATCATGTGTTTGAATGCCATAACTACACTAAGAAGAAAAATTTAAAACTGGCTGCAGTTGAGTTTTCAGATTACGCCAATGTATGGTGGGATAAGTTAGTGCGTAATAAGCACAAGTATGGAGAGCGACCTATTAGTACTTAGGAGGAGATGAAAACTATTATGCAAAAGCATTTCATTCCTAGTCACTACCATAGAGACTTACTTAGGAAAGTCCAGGGGTTGACTTAGGGAAATAAAAGTGTAGAAGATTACTATAAAGAGTTGGAGATGGCCATGATTAGGGCTAGAATTGAGGAGGATGATGAAGCCATTATGGCTAGATTCATCAACAGGTTGAATAGGGAAATAGTTGACGTAGTAGATCTTCACCATTACTTAGATATGGAAGAGTTGCTGCATAGAGCTATTAAAGTATAGGAGTGAGCAAAGGATTGGTTCGACTTCTAAACCCCTATGGAAGTCTACATGGAAGAAAAACTCTACTGATTTAAAGCCTAAGGAGGATGTGAAGGCTAAGAATCCAATTGCTGAACTAAGGGAAAGACTGACACTAAACCCCCTTCTAGGATGAAAGATATTAAATGTTTTAAGTGTTAGGGATTTGGGCACATTACATCCTAATGTCCATTTCAAAGAGCTATGATTATTAATGATGGTAGGGTTGTAGCGAGTGTGAGCTTTGAGGAGGAGGAGGAGTCAGTACCACAGGAGTATGAGGATGTTGACTTAGAGGGACCCGTGAGTGGCGAGTTGTATGTCACAAGGAGAGTGCTTAGTGTACAACCTTAGGAGGATGGTGAGGGGATCCAGTGTGAACATATTTTTCATACACGATGTCATGTGTAAAGTAAAGTCTGTAGCTTGATAATCGATAGTGGTAGCTGCACTAATGTTGCTAACACCCTGCTAGTAGAAAAGATGTAGTTGAAAGCTGTGAAACATCCTAGACCATATCAATTATAATGGTTGAGTGATTGCAGGGAGGTTAAGGTGACCAAGCAAGTTCTTATAGCCTTTTCCATAGGAAGCTACAAAAACGAGGTTATGTGTCATGTGGTACCTATGTAGCCTAGCTACATATTGCTAAGGTGACCATGGTAGTTTGACAGGAAGGTTATGTACGATAGGTACAAGAACTAAAATTCTTTTGTTCTAAACAAAAGTAAAGTGGTTCTCACGCCTCAAAAACCATGGGAAGCTAGTGAAGATCATATGAGAATTGCAAAGGAATTTAGGGAAAAACACTCAAGTGCATGTGAGAAGAATAAAATGAGTGATAAATAAACACTAGTGAGGAAAGAGGGAAAATACACACAAACATCGAGAGCAAAGGGTCTGGCAAGGAAGAGTGAGGTTAAGAGTTCAGTGATGGCGAAACAACAGCTACTTGTACTTATGTACAAGGATTTATGTTTTTCTAATATTGACATTAACTCTATTGTGCCTGGTGTTTTTGTATCTTTGTTGTAGGAATTCGAAGACTTATTCCCTAAAGAAGTGTCGTAAGGATTACCCCCTCTATGAGGGATAGAGCATTAGATTAACTTCATGTTGAGTTTTCCAAATCGGCCAGCATATAGAACCAATCTAGAGGAGGCTAAGGAAATTCAAAAACAAGTGGATAGGATGATGGAGAAAGGGTTCGTGCGAGAGAGTCTAAGCCCATTCTTAATTCCAATGACATTAGTGCCCAAAAAGGATGGGACGTAGCATAGGTGCATGGATTACAGGGTAATCAACAAAATTACAGTTAAGTACAAACATCCCATTTCTAAATTAGATGACATTCTTGATGAGTTACATGGTGTATGCTTATTTTCAAAAATTGACCTTAAAAATGGATATTACCAAACTCATATGAAAGAGGGTGACGAGTGGAAAACTGCCTTTAAAACTAAACATGGCTTGTATGAATGGATGGTAATGCCTTTTAGGTTGACTAATGCACCTAATACCTTCATGAGTTAATGAATCATGTATTGCGTCAATTTCTAGGAAAGTTTGTTGTAGTTTCTTTTGATGATGTCTTGATATATAGCAAAACATTGGATGATCATGTACAACATCTACAAAGTGTTTTTATTGTCTTAAGGAAAAACTAATTATATGCCAACGTGAAGAAGTGCACGTTTTGTATGGAAACTGTGGTCTTCCTCAATTTTGTTGTAGGAGTAGATGGAATAGCTGTAGATGAGGAGAAGGTGAAGGCAATCTAAGGTTAGCCAACACTACAAAATGCCAATGATGTTAGGATCTTCTATAGTCTAGCCAATTTCTACAGGCGATTTGTGAGAGACTTTAACTCCATTGCTGCTCCACTAAATGAACTTACAAAGAAGAATGCCGAATTCAAGTGGATCGAAATACATGAGCAGGCATTTTAAACGTTGAAAGGTAAGTTAACTAACACTCCTTTATTAATATTACCAAATTTTGATAAGGTTTTTGAGATCGAATGTGATGCTTCTAGGAAGGGTATTGGTGGTGTTTTAATGTAGGATTCCAAACCAATAGCCAACTTCAGTGAGAAACTCCATGGTGCTACGCTGAACTACCCAATATATGACAAGGAGTTGTATGCTCTGGTGAGGATGTTGTAGACATGGCAGCATTATCTATGGCCCAAGGAGTTCATCATCCATTCTAATCACGAAAGTTTGAAGTACTTGAAGACATAAGGAAAATTGAACCAGAGGCATGCTAAGTGGTTAGAGTTCATTGAAACCTTTCCATATGTCATCAAATACAAGCAAGGCAAGAAAAACGCAGTGGCTAATGCCCTTTTTAGGAGGTATTCTCTATTAACCTCTTTACATACTAAATTTCTTGGGTTTGAAAGTATGAAAGAACTATATGAACATGATGCTGATTTTAATCAAACTTGGGGTACTTGTTCTGAAAGTGGGTATACAGACTACTGTAGGCATGAGAGATATTTGTTTAAGAAAGATAGGTTGTATGTGCCTAGGAGTTCTATATGAGAATTACTAGTGAGGGAGATGCATGGGGGCGATCTCATAGGACATTTTAGGGTAAAGAAAACTTTGGATATTTTGCAAGAACATTTTTACTAGCCTAGGATAAGACATGATGTAGAACTTGTATGTGACAAGTGCATTACATGTAGGAAGGCTAAGTCCAAAGCCATGCCTCATGGGGAGTATATTCCCTTACTAATGCTTAGTCAGCCTTAGACTGACATTTCCATGGATTTCATATTAGGTTTACCTACGTCTGAGAATGGTAAAGATAGCATATTTGTTATCGTCGATAGGTTTAGTAAAATGGCTCATTTTATTGCCCGTTCTAAAAATAATGATGCTCGACATATAGCTAATTTATTCTTTAGGGAGATCGTTTGATTAAATGGTTTACCTAACTCTATTGTGAGTAATAGAGATGTGAAAATTTTTAGCCACTTTTGGTGCACTTTATGGACTAGGCTAGGCACTAAACTACTATTTTCCACTATGGCACATCTCCAAACAAATGGACAAACAGAAGTAGTTAATAGGACACTTTCCACATTGCTATGTGTTGTACTTGATAAAAATGTGAAGCAATGGGAAACATGTTTGCCTCATGTAGAGTTTGCATATAATAGGACTATACAGTCTACTACATCTTACTCTCCATTTGAGGTTGTGTATGGTTTTAATCCCTTAACTCCATTGGATATATTGCCTTTACCTACTAACGAGTTTATTGATCTTGATGGCACAAAGAAGGTAGAAATTGTTAGGGATTTACATACGCAGGTACGGGCTAGCATTAAAAAGAAGAATGAACATTATGCCTGATAGGCCAACAAAGGACGTGTCAAAGCTATATTTCAGCCTGATGATTGGGTTTGGGTACATTTAAAGAAGGAACGTTTTGGATGATGGGAATCAAAATCCGACAAGACCTATCATTAGGACAAAAATTGAAGGATTTCAAATCTTGGCAATGAGGGCCCATTTCAAGCAGATCAACCTCGGAATAAATTATTATCTAACCTCTTTTATCTTATTCATGAATTGTATATTCCAACAGGTATGCTTATTTGGTTTCACAAGGCGATGGATAAACTCACTAAGACTCAGCTTGTGGGTTATCTATGGACCGACCTGAACCGGCGATGAGTTGAACCGACGGATTCCATCATGAAGCTAGCCTGCCGAAGATTATTTTCTTTACTTGTAATTTATGTTTGAACAATTTATTTTGTAAGCTTTATGGGACATTTTATTTGGTTGTATTTTACCTTTAGGACCGACAACCCTATAGTGGCATAGTTGTGATTTTTTAGTCATTCTAACCCTAAAGGGTGCAAGTATAAATACTTGCAAATTAGGGTTTTTGAGGAGCTTTTTGAACATTGGAGAAAATACACCCCCTTTGCCGTGAGAGAGAGTGACTCTTTCAAGCATTTGCTCTTATCAATTTCCTTAGTGAAATTGTGGCGAGTTGACTTGGATTTGTTGTGTGTTATATCAACAAATTACAAGTTGATCCTAATTCCAAACTAGTGAGTCATATCTGGTGAGGATTTAGTTATTTTATGTACTTTTGTTCTTATGAAATTAGGGTTCTAATTTCGAAATTTGAAAGCACCTTTGAATTGAATTTGAATACCATTTTGTTTTCCCTTCTAGCAATCGTCATTTGATATATTGTAATTCATCACAATTTCGGAATTTCATTTGGAATATTGAGGTATTTCCCTTCTTGTGGCGTGATACTTCATAGCCATTTCTTCCTTCAATTTGATTGTGCTTGAATTCCACTTTTAGGCACATCATAATTTGGTATCAGAGCTTAAGGTTAAGAGGAGGGATTGTTGAATTTGAGATTTTTGATCCTTATATTGTTATCTTCCTATTGCCGTGAGTTGCTTATGGTTAAGAGGAGGAATTGTTGCAATTAGGATTGTCCTTTGTTTCCATCTTGCCGTAAGTTAATTGAAGGTACATGAGAAGGGTTTTGTTGATTGAAGTTTTGGGAATTGAAAGTTTTTGGTATTACCTTTGTGAACCGAATTGCAAGGGAGTGGAAATTCGGATCAAGTGAATGTATTTTTTTGTTGTTGTTACCTTGATGTTTACGTGATTGATCCTTGTTGAAATTGAGGATTAATTGAATTGTTTGTATTGGTACTAATTGGCGTGAGTATCTTACTTGGGAAGTTGAAACTTGTTGTTGTAGAAGTGGACATCTTGTTGTAATTTTTTGTCTTGACTTCACCGTGAAGGAGAGGAAAGTTAGTGCAATTTCGGAAGTGCAATTGTGTAGGAAGAGAATTGTGTTTTTTTTACATTGTTGAATTCGGAATTGGGGAGGATATTTGCAATTTCCAGATTTGATTAGTGTGTAAGAAAGGAAGTTATTTGATTTCAAAACAAGCATTAAGAGTGAAGGAGTTAATTGTGCTTGTTTGAATTTGAAAATTTGCATCTTACCAAATGTAGAGGAGTTGCAATTAGTAAAGTGAATTGATTTTCAAATTTAAATGCTGCCTTCTTATGTTTATTTCGGTTGAAGAATGTTATACAAGTGGAGAAATGCACCGTGATTGAGTAGGAGCATATATGGTGTTGTGTTGTGCAAATTGGAAGTGAAAGTGTATAATTTCCAGATTTGAATTGTGTGGAAGAAAAGGAAACAATTTGAATTGAAACACATCCATTTACTTCAAGTAGTTAAGAGTGGTATTGATTATATTTCTTTTGAATTTGAAATTGATTCTTACCATTTGTGGCAAAGTTGCATTAAGGTTGTCACTTGTGAATTTGTTGCCGTGTATGTATGTAAGTTGCGGTGGAAGTGGAGTGTATAGTTGTTGTTGCCATTTAAAGGAGCATTTTAGTTAGTTTTGTTTGTTGCTACCGTGGAAGTGAAGAGTTGCAACATATTATTGTTGCGTGAATTTATTGTGTTGTATGTAAAGCGTATAAGTGGCGGAGTGAGTTGGCTTTTGGCGTGAATTGTTTTTGTGAAGCAAGTGTGCTACAATTACTAGACATTACATTGGTACGTCAAATAGATTGCATCCACAAAAATGTCTATTAATAGTGTGAATGGAGGAATGAGTGATGTAGCATATAGTCGAATTGGTGGAGGTCAGGGTTCTAATGTTGCAGGTGGGAGGACCTTAGATGAACAACTTCGGGACCTTAGAAAACTTGTTACTACATTAGCAACAAGGATTGATAGGATGACATTGCCACCACCACCAGTGGTACACCTTCAGGAGCCACCTAGAGCAAAGGGAGATTATCATGCTCTTAGAGAAGATAGAGTTGGTAATTTTGGTCTTAAACCATTCCCAGAAATGGAATTTAGACCACCTAGAGGCTCAGAGTGTGCAGAGCTACAAATGCCTTCACTTGAAGATAAGGGTTCCACAGATGAAAGATGTCAAACACCACTGTGCTAACCTTCAGAGGTTTCTGAAGGTAATGATCAGTTGGACCAATTGTTAGAAGACTCTAGGGATCAGCATAACAGGGATGAGTCAGAGGAAACAAACTCGTTGGAAAGTGTTGAGATAGAGGAAACATCAGTCGATAATGAGTCCTTGTTTTTGTTACAGGAGAGATACATCCTAGAGATGGAGAAAAGAAAACAATCATCTACTATAGTATTTCAGATATTGGGATTCTGTAGAGATACTCCTTCAGATGGATTACTTTTGGGAAACAGAGTCTCTGCTGCATTTGAACTGCAAGATTTGAGGTCAAATCTTTTTGAGGTCCAAGGAGATGATGGGAATCAAAATCCGACAAGACCTATCATTAGGACAAAAATTGAAGGATTTCAAATCTTGGCAATGAGGGCCCATTTCAAGCAGATCAACCTCGGAATAAATTATTATCTAACCTCTTTTATCTTATCCATGAATTGTATATTCCAACAGGTATGCTTATTTGGTTTCACAAGGCGATGGATAAACTCACTAAGACTCGGCTTGTGGGTTATCTATGGACCGACCTGAACCGGCGATGAGTTGAACCGACGGATTCCATCATGAAGCTAGCCTGCCGAAGATTATTTTCTTTACTTGTAATTTATGTTTGAACCATTTATTTTGTAAGCTTTATGGGACATTTTATTTGGTTGTATTTTACCTTTAGGACCGGCAACCCTATAGTGGCATAGTTGTGATTTTTTAGTCATTCTAACCCTAAAGGGTGCAAGTATAAATACTTGCAAATTAAGGTTTTTGAGGAGCTTTTTGAACATTGGAGAAAATACACCCCCTTTGCCGTGAGAGAGAGTGACTCTTTCAAGCATTTGCTCTTATCAATTTCCTTAGTGAAATTGTGGCGAGTTGACTTGGATTTGTTGTGTGTTATATCAACAAATTACAAGTTGATCCTAATTCCAAACTAGTGAGTCATATCTGGTGAGGATTTAGTTATTTTATGTACTTTTGTTCTTATGAAATTAGGGTTCTAATTTCGAAATTTGAAAGCACCTTTGAATTGAATTTGAATACCATTTCGTTTTCCCTTCTAGCAATCGTCATTTGATATATTGTAATTCATCACAATTTCGGAATTTCATTTGGAATATTGAGGTATTTCCCTTCTTGTGGCGTGATACTTCATAGCCATTTCTTCCTTCAATTTAATTGTGCTTGAATTCCACTTTTAGGCACATCAGAACGTTTTGCTAAGCAACATAAATCCAAGTTGCATCTAAAGGGTAATGGACCTTTCTAAGTGATGGAGCGCATAAATGACAACGCCTACAAGATAATCTGCCAAGTCACTATGGTAATGTTAGTGCTACCTTTAACGTTTCTGGCCTTACTCTTTATGATGCAAGTGATTCGAGGACGAATCTTTTCAAGGAAGGAGGAAATAATGAGGATCAGTTAGCATAAAAAAGGAAGGAGCCAAAACCTCATGATCCATTACATGGTATTGGAGGCCCGATGACCCAAGCTAGAGCTAAAAGGATGAATGAAGCTCTACAAGGACTAGTCATAGACTTACAAGCTAAGGAATGAAGCTACACGGATGGAAAATATACATATGTTAACTTAATTCACGTGACCATGAAAGGATGAAATAATTTAGGGACATTAAATATTTTAGTGAACCGCTAGAATAGGACACATTTAATTTGTGTTAATTTTTATTTGTTGGTTTATTCTTTATGTTATTTAGTTGCCTACTTAGTGACACAAGGATAAGGATAGATTAGGCAACTTAGGATTTCTATATTGTATTAATTTTCGGTTTTGTTATTTGTTATGTTTTATTGTATTTGTTTGGTTTATACTTTAGTATAATTAGTAAAAGTTTTAATTAAAAGAAAGATAAGGCCAGATGCTATGTTAGGAAACTTAGGTTATTATTTTTGGTTGTGTGATATCCTTATATCACCGAAGAGAGGGGACAGCAAAAAGACACATTATCATTATTCTGTTATTGAAAATTACATCTTTTCTTTGAAAGAAAAATGCTCTCTTATTCTTCGAGAAAGAACTCCATGGATTTTCTTTAACCAAATTGCTTGGGGAAAATCTCTTGATAACTTAGGTTTTAGTCAATAGATGTGATTGAGGTCTAGTTCCGTTCTACTTGTTCAAGACGTTTCTTAAGATTTGATTTCAATTATGATCACCAGGTTTTAGGTTTGACATACCTAGGGTTTGTACATTAGGGAGTGTACTACATTGTTTTGGACTATATTTATAATTCGACAAATCAAATCTACAACTATGTCGAATGATAGTGTGAATGGGCGAATTGGCACTAAGGCCAATAGCCAAGTTGGTGGAGGATAAGGTCATCGTACTACAGGTGAGAGAACTTTGGGGGAACAACTTTGGGACCTTACCACTATTGTTGATACACTAGCAACAAAGATTGATAGGTTAATGATGCCACAAACACTAATAGCGAATCCTCAAGCACCACCACCTAGAGTAGCTCCTCAAAATGTTTAAAGGGAGGGAGCAGTAGGAGGAAATATAGGAAGGAGAGTGTAAGGAGATCATCATGCTCTTAGGGAGGAGAGAGATGATAACTTTAGGGTTAATTCATACCCAAATAAGGATTCCAGGCTACCTATGAGACTAGAATATGTGAAATTGCATATGCCTTCATTTGACGGTAGGGGCTTAGTAGATGATTACTTGGATTGGGAGGATAAGGTTGAGGGCCTTTTTGAGTGTTATGAGATTGATGATAACACTAGGGTTCATCTTGTAACTGTAGAGTTCATAGGTTATGCTGCCTTGTTGTGGAAGAATCCAGTGATCAGCAAGTGAAGGGATGGAGAGGCTGAAATATACACCTGGAGAGACATGAAACGGGTTTTGAGGAAAAGGTTCATTCCTGAGAACTATAGGTAAGAACTGTTTTATGTGTCTCTAAACATTGAGACAAGGAGTCAAAACAGTGGATGATTATGTCGAGGAGTTTGAGACATTAGGATTAAATGTGGATCGGTAGAGCCTCTTGAGCAAACCTTTGCACGTTTTGTGTTTGGATTGAAATACGAGATAACTTGTGTTGTTGAGTTGCAAAGGTATAGTACACTTGATGAGGCTATACAGTTAGCCTTGAAAGTGGAAAGGTAGAGGCGATCCAATTGATTCTGAGTCACTAGTAATAGACCTAGTACTACTACTAAACCCATGGGGGTTGATGGTCAGTTGGGTGGACCAAAGGGAGTAGGCAAACATGTTAGGGATACAGACAGAGTTATCCTTAGCACAAAAAAGGAGAAAATTATTTCTAAGAAAGGTAAAGAGGTAGTTGGATATGATATTAGGCAAACAACACTAGGGTTAACTAGTAAGAAGATGTGCTAAATTAAATGTTTCAAATGTATGGGATTTGGACATATGGCTGCATAGTGTCCCAATAAAAGAGTAATGACAGTTATGGAGGGCATTGAAGAAGAAGATGAGGAAGAAGCTATGAAGCCTATAGATTTATCCATGGCCTTGTAGGAGTACTATAATGATCAGAACGCTGAGACACATGAGGACAAAAAGGGTGAAAATTACTTACCTATTAACGTATTGCGTAGGGTTTTGACTTTATATCTAGATGCTAGGAACATATAGAGAGAGAACCTATTCCACACACCTTGTCGGATTCGAGGTAACCTTTGTGTGCTTTTCATTGATGGTGATAGTTGCATTAATGTCATATCTACTGCATTAGTAGATAACTTATAACTAGCCACAAGCCTACATCCTAGCCCTTATAAATTGCATTGGTTAGACGACTAAGGTAGTCTACATGTTATACAGAGGGCAAAGGTACCAATCAATACAAGAGATAAATACAGTGATGAGATTATCTATGATGTGCTTCCTATGTATGCCTTTCACTTATTGTTGGGTAGACCCTGGTTATTTGATAGAAAGTGTTACATTATGGGTTTAGAAACACTTACATGCTTCAAAAGGAGGGTACATGGATAGTCTTGACTCCTATGTCTCTATCTGAGGTGTGCTCTTTCCAAGAAAAAATTAGAAACACCTTTGGCTCTTCTAGACGTCCAGACAACAAGCAAACACAAATACTAGGTTTTAGTTAAGAGAAGACACCTTAAATTTGAGGGTAAATCTTTCAAAGGCCCAAGGAGATGATGGGAATCCACCCTGTGTTTCTAGCAGTAGGGAAACCTGCTTGGATGCATGAGCCTAGACATTTGCATATGGCCACATGTTATCTAATAAATTTTGATTTTGCAATTTAGTAAGTACATTTATCAGTTTTACAGGATGGCCAAATAATATGCATAAAGGATCAACTTATGGGACATTCTTGGAATCACATCTAATGGACCACAAATTATTCAATTGAAGTGAAGAACTAGCCACTTAAAGACCATTTGTATTTGTGATTGTTGCTTATGAGAACCGACCATTTTATTTTGTACTTGTATTTCATGATTTTGGAATTGGCCACTTAGTGGCATCTTTGTAATTTTTAGTACATTTTTTTTACCCTAATTGGAGTAAGTATAAATACCTGCTAACTAAGGTTTTTAGGGAGCTTTTTGATATTTTTGTGAAAAATATACACTTTGGCCATAAGGGTTCATCCTTTACAATCAAAGATCTTTTATCAATTTCTTTGTGAAATTGTTGCGAGAATTAACAAGAGTAGATTGTGAGTCATATCGATATCACTTTTTTTGTTTAACAAATTGTGTTTAGTGAGTAATATCTAGGTATAATTTGTGGTTACTTGTTCATTCACGTGAATTAGGGTTGTATTTTTCTGATTTGATTATTTCAATTCAAAATTGAATCCTAGTTCAATTGCATGTTCATCCATTGAAGATCACATACTTGTTTGATCTTACATCCATTTGGTGTTTGCGTATTTGGAATCAAGTTCATTATGCCATTTTGAGTACTAATTATGTAATCGATTCTTCATTTGTATTGTGTGCTTGTAATTGGACAAAACCACATCAATTAGTGAAGCCGGGTTATTGGGTGCCGAGCCTTATAGATTTCCAATGGATCAGAATCATAAATTAGCAATGGCAGATGGGACGTTGTTAATTGACCTAAAGAAGTACCAAAGGTTGATAGGTAAGTTGATCTACCTAACTCTTACTCGGCTTAAGTTATCATATGGAGTTTATTTTCTGGCTTAGTTTATGTAGTACCTCAGGGAAGAACATTGGCTAGCAACTTTACGAGTGGTGCACTATTTGAAGAGTAGTCCGGGGCAAGGAATATTACTTTGTGCTCATTGTGATTTATAGATATATTCATATTGTGATTTAGATTAGGCCAATTGTCCTTTAACTCGACACTCACTTACTGGTTATTTTGTTTTATTGGGCCACTCACCCATTTCTTAGAACACTAAGAAACAACATACAGTGTCAAGATCATTTGCTAAAGCCAAATACAGGTCAATGGCTGTAACACCGTGTGAATTGAATTGGTTGAAAGGTTAGTTATTGTCATTAGGGGTAGTGCATTCTAAATTCTATGAAGCTATACTATGATAGTCAAGCAACATTACATATAGCTACAAATCCAGTATTTCATGAGCGCACAAAGTATATAGAAGTTGATTGTCATTTTGTGCATGATGAGATTCAATGTGGACACATTGCAACTTCTTATATTTGAAGCTCTAAGTAGCTAGCGAATATTTTTACTAAAGCTTTGGACAAACAATAGTTTGAGTGCATACTACGTAAGTTAGGCATTCAAAATCTTCACACACTAACGAGAGGGGGGGGGGGGGGGGGGGGGGGGGGGGTTGGTATTAGAATATGTCTTTGGTAGATATGTATATATGTAAAGAAGTTATTTTGTATTCAAGAATCTTTCTTTTTTAGGAGTCCTCTACTATTTAGAAGTATATTTATGGTAGTCTCAATGATTGATTTTCCAAGCTATAGGTGTATATATTTTTGGTCTTTGTTATGTAAAAAGGAACAGAATTTTGGTCTCAATTTCTTTCAAAAAGAATTGTTTTAATTCATAACATTTTTTGCGATATTTTAATGTTTTAACAATAGTTTGGGGTCTATTTACATATTTTAAATCACACTTTAATTGTTCAAGAGGTTTACCCATATCTATTTAATAGTTTTAGTGATGTATTTACAATTTGTTTCTAATTATTCTCTTGATTGATTCCTTAACATGATATAGGATGCATGCATGTACTTATGATGCTTAGGAATTCATAAAGCTAAGACTAAATTACTAATAATTATTTAGACTTTTAAATACATCTCCAGTGAAGAGAAAGATAAGTCCCTTGATTATCTATAATTGAGTGCACAACTTCCATTATTTCTTCAACATAGAAAATATTTAGATTCACATTTGATGAAAAAAAAAATCCTTAAGTTGATCCATTATCCCTATATGTTTATTAGGAGCTACATAAAATAAGATTACCTATGTTTTTCCCCTTTAAATGTCTATCAACATGGAACATTAGTGTAATTTAACTAAAGATATTATTAAATAATTTCCTAAAAGCCTTCTTAAGCTTTCCATCAGTTCTCATATTGCCCAAACACTTTATCAAATATGTTAATCATGTAATAGAACTCTTATTTAAAATGAATAGAATAAAACTATAATAGCTTATTTATATCCAATTGAACTAAAAAGCATTAGAAATAAAGTAGTAATATAATGAAAATGACCATAATACCCATACTTTTTTGAAATCTGGTACTAGACTTAACCTAATTCTAGCCTCCATCAAAAACAACAAATCTCGAGTCTACCATAGATGGAAAAGAATGTAAGAAGAAAGGTCAATGTGGTCATTGAAGAAAGGTTGCTAATTATAGATGAAAGGCTAGTGCTTAATTAGTGCTTGGTGGGTTGAAGAAGAGTCTATCATGGTTATTGGTGTATTTGTTGGGTCTATCATTAGATGGAGAAGAAGGGTTTGTCATGGTTGTTGGTAGGAGAATAAGGTTTAATGGTCCATGCATGGTTATGCTATTTGTTAGTTATTGATCTAAGAAAAAGATTATTCAATTCAAGCATGATTTTGTTGTGGGTCTGCTAGTTAGTCATTGGTCAGAGAAGAGGGTTCTATCCTCAGTTGGAGAAGAAGGTCCTATTGTCAGTTAGTGGTGGGTCATTGAATGTTGGAGGGGTGATTAGCCAGTTGTGGTGTAATTGTTGAATAAGATGGGAAGAAGGAAAAGAAGGGAAAGGAGGGTTGTTAAGGGAATAAAATCAATGAATTGCAATTCATGGGTAGAAGTAAAGAATTACAATTCCAGATTTTTGGTAATAAGGTTTCCTCACTTAATTACTATTACGAAATCAAAATATAACTAAGCACAATAAAAGCATTTCAATGAGGAATAAGGTTATAATTGAATAACAATTAAATCTAACTTTTATCATATCAACACTTGAAAATAACAAGTCTTTCAAAGGTTAAGTAGCAAACACTAGTAAAATAATTAAAAATCTTAGAGTAAACATTCACAAGATTATAGTGGCAAGAAAAGACTGGTTGGGTATTACACACTGGTTATATATATTTATATATTTAAATCTTATTGGTATTTACAATATATATATATATATATATATATATGACACATGACATGTAATACCTAATAAATTTATTTTCCATAATCGTGTTCACTATGATCCCTATCAATAGCCTTCTTAATACTGTTAATAGCTTCTATAAAAAACGATTATAGGCCTTTTATACAGTAGTTCATAGTAGTATATTATAATAGCACCATATAGTTACTTCTAAGTAATTACACCCTAAAGTTTCTCCATCATCTCGAAATGAGTTTAAGGATCTAAATTATTGTCTAAGGTGAAATGAACCTAGACGGAAAGAAAGGACTAGTTGACATAAGAAGAAGGTTACAATGAAAGTCTTGAGGTATTTTCCATTAATACCTCATATTCAATGTCTATTTATGTGTGAAAAGTCAACTCTAGATATGAGGTGACATAAGGAAGGACATATTTTTTAGGGAAACATTCCAAGACACCCATCCGACTCTAAAGAGTGGAAGTGCATAGATTGTAAGTTCCCTGAGTTTAGAAATGCGGTTTGGAACATGTGATTAGGTCTTGCAACCAATGGAATCTATCCACTCAACAATTTGAGCATGGCATATAGTGTATGGCCAGTAATTGTATTTCCTTTTAATGTCCCACCCTAGAAATGCATGAAAGAGCCATTTATGTTCATGTCTTTATTGATTCTAAGATTGAGATCACCTATTAAGGATATTAATGTCTTCCTTCAGCTACTAATTGATGAACTAATTCAATTTTGGACAAATGGGGTTCATACATTTGATGTTGTAGTGAGACACTCATTCTGTATATGGGCCACTTTACTGTGGAGAATTCATGATTTTTTAGCATATGGTGTTGTTTCAGGTTGGATAACTAAGTGGTACAAAGTATGTCCTATTTGTATGTTAATGTGACAAGTGGATATAGCCAAAATAAATTCTACTTCATAAGGCATAGACGATTTCTACTAATGAGACGCTCTAAGTGCTATAATGTTATAGAGTTTAATTGGAAAGTAGGGAGGAGAGCGGCACCTTAAGTATTGTCAACTAATGACATATTGATGCAATTAGTTAATTTTGAAGATGTAGCACTTAGAAAGTTATTTGGTAGTGTAAAAAGGAGGTAGAATGACAATGGTACAAATTGGAGCAGAAAAAGCATTCTTTGGCAATTAGCATATTAGAGGAACATAAAATTGAGACATAACATCATTGTGATGCATATAGAAAAAAAATGTTTATGATAGTTTAGTGGGGACATTATTGAATATTAAGGGTAAATCAAAAGATATAGAAAAGGCTAAAATGACATTACAAGAAATGGGGATTCATCCCAAGCTACATCTTACCACTCAAGGAGGGTGCTTAGTAAACCATCGACAAGATTCATTATCTACTATAAAAAAACTTTATTTTATGTGACATTATCTACAAAAATTCATGATTCATATTTAAAATCCTAAAAACTTGCATATGAGGAAAAAAATTAATAACATAGCGTAAATAACTTAATATTAACTAAATGAGACTGAACATTTTTATTTTTTCCTTAAAATTGATGGATAAATATCAATGGAAAAAATATTTCAAATATCTTAAAAGCCTAACTATTTGTAATATCGATGGAAACATCCTATTTGTACAATTTGTAATACAACATTATAAAAACCCAAAGAGTACATTTTTATCTATGGATTTTTTAGCCAAACTGTCCTCAACATTTTTTTTACTTTTCCCCCAAATTTTTTTTTTCCAAACTTTTCCAACATTACTTTCTCCAATCTCATCTCTCTTTCTATCCTCTTGCTCTCTCTCTTTTTACATAAACCTTTTTCTTTTCTTCTCCTCACTATAATGTATGATCTCAATTCATCTCTCTTATCTTGACCTTGCCTCACCCACTACCACATGTGAAGTTTATTATAAGGCAAAGAAACTTAAGAATAAGGAGTTCACTACAAAGTCAAGATTCCATCTTATAGGTTTCTTTCAATACATTTCATATCAAGCTTTTCTAGATCATTTCATTTAAATGTTATTTTATATATAATAGAAGAAGATGGCTAAACTTGCAAGATGAGTTAAAGATGGAGTGCAAACTTCATGTTTAAACCAAGTTTCACACCCCACCCCCCACCCATATCTCTAGTTTAAAATGCAATTTGATTTTGGTGTACACTATTCACCATTTTATACTACTCCTTTGATTAATAAAAAGATAATATTTTCTATATTTTTATGAAATTTCAAAAATTATTTAATATTTTATAAATTATTTTAAAGATTTAATAATTTTCGCATTATTCTACTACTATTCCCATTATAGTATGCTTACCTATTTATAATTTTTTTTTTCTTGGTTGGTTTGTTGTTTTGATTTGGTTTTGCTTGTTGTATCTTTTCACGAAAAATTAATTTTTAATTTTTTATGTAAAAAATTTAGCATTATTTGGCCAAAAGAAATATTTACCAATAATTCTTTTAACTAAAAATAAATTTATCATTAATTGTTTTACATAAAAAATTGCATTCATTTAAATTTTAAAATTTTAGTTACTTGCATGATTACACATGCATAAATGATTTTGCTTTTTTTTTTCATTATTATTATTCAATAAAGGGGTTTTAAAAGGGTTGTAATCCCTACCACACATCAATTAATGAAGGGATAATGTCCTTGTAGTATGATACTGACATAATTGTAATACTCTACAGTAGGGACCAGATCGTTGCTATAGGTCAATTGATGGGAATCTACCCAGCGTTCTTAATGGACAGGGAACTTGATTTAGATGATGATCTAATCACTTGCAAGCATACATATTTTTCTTTATCCAATAAAAGTTTAAATAAAAATCTAGCAAGTACAATGATTATTCTTCACAGGATACCACATTAACTTCACTATTGGCCAAATTAGGGATATCATCATATTCACATCTAATGGCCCACCATGGTCAACATTGACTAGACGAACCGGCTCTTTGAAGATTATTATCTTTTGTACTTGTAATTTATTTCTTAGAACCATTTATTTTGTAAGCTTTTGGGACATTTTATTTAGTTGTATTTTGAGGATTTAGGATCGGCCACCCTTTAGTGGCATAGTTGTGATTTTTTGTCATTTTAACCCTAAAGGGAGCAAGTATAAATACTTCCTTGAGTAGGGTTTAGAAGGAGGAGAGGATATACACATTTTGCTGCCCAAATTTTCGTAAGAATTAAGGTTCATCCCAATTTTCATAAAACACTTATCAATTTCTTCAAGAAATTGTGGTGAGTAGTAACTAAAGGAATTGTGAGTCATATCATTTCCTTGGTTGATTTCCTTTTCATGCTAGTGTGTAATATCTAATCTTAATTAGGATTAGTTCATTGAGTTCTTGATTTTCACATCAATTGTAGGGTCAATATCCATCATTATATTTGTTTACAATTTAGTGGAATTGTATCCTATATTGTCTTGTTAATTACCATTCTTCATTTATGTGGAAGCTTATTGTATAAGAAGTTCATGCTAATTTTTAGTGTTGTTGGTGATTAGATTTACATTTAATATTGTGTTGTGTGCTTAATCCAATTGTGTACATCATCATTTGGTGTTAATGTTGTTTAATTTACAAATTGGATTCTAAAAGGGCATAGGGTTTACACCATTTGGAGGGTTGTTGTCTGGATTTGATTGAAGTTGTTTCAACTGTTTATATGTATATGCTTTAGTCAAATTAAGGCATATCATCTTTTGGTATCAAAGCACAAGTTTAGAAAAGGGAGTAGTGTTGTTGATTTCTTGATCTTCATGTTCAATTTGGGTTCTTTAATTTATGATCCGAAATTGTGTGTTGCAAAATTTAGGTTACGTAATTTTCTTGATCGAGAAGTGAATTTGCTACTTGTTGAAGTTGAATTGAAAGACTTATTGACGCAAACCCTAGATATCGATCTAAGACCCAACGTTCAAGAAGGATTCAAACCCAAGAATCAAAATTGAATTGAAAACGGAACGAAACCCGACCCCAATCGAACCCGTCGACTAGAACTTAAGCTATCCGGATTGATTTTCCCAAGCGTTTAGGATGAAGAAATCGAAGGAAGTTCTATAGCAAGAACTAAAGAAGAGAGGATTCTCTCAAGGAAATATTTCCTCAAATTGATAAAGTGTCCTTTCAAATGACAAAACAAGGTATTATATTCGAAAAAAACACATAAGCTGGTGGCTTAAATGCATATATGGCCGGCTTTGAAATAATTGAAGAAAACAAAAAGACGTTCTACCGATATCTAGGCCGGCACTACACCGGCGATGCAGATTCCAAGGCCGGCAGCCTTGAAATTTGGGCCGGTGGCCTTAACCTGCCGGCGTTGCTTCCTTCAAGGTCGGCCAAGAAAGCTGGCTTCTCCTTTGCCTCTAGGCCGGCGGCCTTCCCTTTGCTAAAGGCTGTCGTTCCATCGTTGATGGCCTCCGCTTCGTCCGTGCTTTGGTATATTATGTTTACTAGCTCGGGACTTGAATTAGACTTGTGTCGACCCGCTTCTTGCTCTTGGAGTTCCATAACTAATCCTTGCAAGGCTTCTCCCACTCGCTTAGCTCTAGCTCTTGTCATTGGACATCCAATACCATGTAGTGGGTCATTAGACTTTGGCTAGTGAACTCTTGATGCTACTTGATCCCCATCATTCCCCCCTTCCTTGGAAAGATTCGTCCTCGAATCACCTGCATCATACAGAGAAAGGTCAGAAACATTAAAAGTTGCGCTTACATTACCATAGTGACTAGGCAAGTCAATCTTGTAAGCGTTATCATTGATGCACTCTAACACTTGAAATGGCCCATCTCCCCTGGGGTAAAAACTTGGATTTCCGCTGTTCAGCAAATCTCTCCTTTCTCAGATGTACCCACACCCAATCTCCTAGATGAAAAACAGTCTTCACACGACCTTTATTGGCCTGTCGAGCATAATGCTCATTTTTCTTCTCAATGTTGGCGCGAACCTGAGCATGCAATTCACTTACAAACTCTGCCTTTTTCTTTCCATCAAGATTAACAAATTCGTTAACAGGCAAAGGCAAAATATCTAATGGAGTCAGAGGGTTAAAACCATACACCACCTCAAACGGAGAATAATATTTAGTGAAATGCATAGTCTTATTATATGCAAATTCTACATGTGGCAGACATTTCTCCCATTGTTTCAAATTCTTATGAATCACAACACGCAACAAAGTTGAAAGAGTCCTATTGACTACTTCCGTTTGACCATCAGTTTGCGGGTGTGCAACAGTAGACAACAACAATTTAGTGCCTAGCCTATTCCACAAAGTACGCCAAAAATGACTTAAAAATTTCGCATCCCTATCACTCACAATGGATTTAGGCAAGCCATGCAACCGTACAATCTCCCTAAAGAACAAATCGGCAATATGTTGTGCATCATTAATTTTAGAACAGGCAATGAAGTGAGCCATCTTACTAAACCTATCAACAACAACAAATATGCTATCTTTGCCACTTTGAGATCGTGGTAACTGATAGAGCCATTTTATACTCAATCTTTATAGTATAAATTGTGATAAATTATTATTGATTTTATAGAAATCATAAGGAAATGATACTTTAATTATATCATCGTGATAAATCAGGTTAAATGGAGTCAAGGATGCTAATTCAAGTATTTTAGAGAAGTCATCTACAACTTGGATCAAGACAAGGAATTACACCACCGGAGGAAGCACGGTTTGAGGCACGACCAAGTTTCCAACCGTGTTACACACTGGAAAAGAAGGCGAAAATGAGGACTTTGAACAGAGAGAGACACGGCTTAAGGCACGGCCGTGGTGGAACCCGTGGGAGAAACCGTGCTTGAAGCCGTGGTGGAAGATAGATATGCCAAGGAGAAGAAAGTGTGGAACATCAACCAGATGAAGACACGGCTTGAAATCTAGCCGTGGGTGTAACCGTGCTACACACTGGACACGGATGAAGACTTGAAGATTATGCACAGACGAAGGCACGGCTTGAAATCTGGCCGTGTGTTTAACCGTGGTTCACACTGGGCGCGGTTGAAGACTTGAAGAATATGCACAGAGGATGGCACGGCTTAACCCACGGCCGTGTGGTGGGGCGTGCCAAGCAGACGTATCTTCACTTCTCGAAATCTACTTGAAAAAGGAAAGATATTTTAGTATCTTGCTAGCAAAAGATCACATGCTATCCATCTAATAGTATAAATAGAGCCAACCCTAGAGGGTTAGGACAACTTTTGAACTTTTGAACTTTTGAATCTTTGGATCTTGAAGAACCTTGGATCATCTTGGAGGCAGAGCAAGCAACCGGGTTCATTATGTTTCTATCTTTTATTTTCGTTTTATTGATGAACATGTGTAGCTAAGCTACTTTTCTAGCCAAAGGGTCGTAGATGTTTAATTCTCCACGAATTGTGAGGTCTAATTGACTTGTATTTATTCTATTCTTTGCTTTCGGGTATTCATATATCTTCTAATCGTTTTGTCATTATTATCTTTGTTGATTGGTATGAATAGAGCTCTTCTACTCAATTAGCAAGTTAATATATTGTCAACTAGCACATCAAATTCATAATTGTTTGATTGTTCTAGTCTTAGTGACGCAATAACATGTTTGGTTATAAAAGAGATGATCGAATTCATGTTATGGAGGTGTGTGATCATGTTTAAATAGGTTATCTTATAATCTACTGGCATGAATTGGTGGTCTCTCTAGATCTTAATGCTATTGATAGATTAAATCCTAAGCGCTTGTCTAAGGGTTGTTTAATCAATAAGAGAAACAATTCAAAGCTCTTGTCCGAGGTTATCGAGGAAGTAAGGAGAGATAGGTTGTTAGAGCTTGTTAATAACCATAACCAATTTATCTACAACAAGAATAGAGAACATTTGCATCGATGATCAATTCCTAGAATTAAACCATCTTGATTCCTTTGGCTAGGCTTTTACCAATATCTGATTTTCTTACCTTGTTTTACTTTATTTGATTCACAAACCAAACCCCCCCATTTTCCTCTTTCTTATTGTTCTCTTTGAATAGAAATATCTTTACCAATCCCTGTGGATTCGACCCTACTCACCACTATATGCAAATCATATAATTGTCTAGGAGTAGGTTTTATTTTTGTTGGATTCGACACCCATCAAATTTTGGCACCGTTGCCGGGGATTGGTGTCAAATTTATTTCTATTCTTGTATGACTCGTTCTTCTCAAACAGGTGAACTAACTTATAATCCGGAGATTGAGAAGACTCTAAAGAGGCTGCGACAAGTAGCTAGATCATCCCCCGGACCGAACTTAGTATCGAACTTGTCTGATTCATCCCTTGATTCTGAAAAAGTGGACGACATGGCAAATCTCGAGAGAACCTTAAGGGAGTTGGCTACACCGGATGTGAATCAACAACCACTTTGTATTCACTACCCCGAACTAGCCGTGGAATTCGAATTGAAATCTGGGTTGATACATCTGCTACCTACATTTCATGGTCTTGAGAATGAAGATCCTCATAAGCATTTGAAAGAGTTCCATATAGTGTGTTCTAGTATGAGGCCACAAGGAATAACCGACGATCAAATCAAGCTACGCGCTTTTCCATTTTCTCTAAGTACTAAAGCTAAAGATTGGTTGTTTTATTTGCCTCCAGGTTCTATAACCACATGGACTGATATGGTGAGACTCTTCTTGGATAAATTCTTCCCCGCATCCAAAGCCGCTGGTATAAAAGAGAAATTTATGGTATAAAACAAAGGGACACCGAGACTCTTCATGAGTATTGGGAGAGTTTCAAGCAATTGTGTGCAAGCTGCCCACAACATGGGATATCTGAACAACTCCTCATCCAATATCTCTACTAAGGCCTACTTCCGATGGAAAGAAAGATGATGGATGCTACAAGTGGAGGCACCATAGTAAACAAAACTCCTGGTCAAGCTAGGGAATTGATCTCCATTATGGCTGCTAATTCACAACAATTTGGGTATAGGCACGGTACGTCTTCAAGGAAGGTAAATGAGGTAAGTGTGTCTAACCTTGAACATCAAATTTCTAATCTTACCTCCCTTGTGCAGCAGCTAGCTCTTGGAAAAACGCAGCAGGTGAAGGCTTGTGGAATTTGCGCTGCTCCTAATCATCCGACCGACATGTGCCCCACATTGCAAGATGACAATCATGAACACGCCAATGCTGTAGGCGGATTTCCAGGACAACCGCAAAGGAAGTATGACCCCTATTCGAATACTTACAATCCTTGATGGAGGGATCATCCTAACTTCCGATATGGCAATAACCCTCAACATGTCCAACAATTCCAGCCAAAGCCATCACACCACGTACCCCAAGCTCCTTCCACTTCAGGTATGCCCCTTGAGGATATTGTTAAGTCTCTAGCTGTGAATACCAAACAATTTCAGGAGGAAACAAAGCAAAGCATTCAAAACTTGGAGAATCAGGTAAGCCAACTTGCTTCAGTCGTAAACAGGTTAGAAACTCAAGGTAAGTTACCTTCTCAAACTATTACAAACCCGAAGCAAAGCGTTAATGCAATTACCTTGAGAAGTGGAACAGAATTGCAGGGATCAAATAAGAAAGGACATCCGTCTAATCTTGAGGAAGAGACCAAGAAAGAGACTTCGACTCCGAGCCAGCAGGGCGACCAAATTAGCAAGTCTCTAGATGAGCCATCGAAGGTCACATTGATACCACCTCCTTTCCCCTCCAGATTAGCGAAATCCAAGAAGGAAGCGGAAGAAAAAGAGATTCTGGAAACGTTTTGTAAAGTCGAGGTAAATATTCCTTTACTTGATGTAATTAAGCAAATACCGCGCTATGCTAGATTCCTCAAGGACTTGTGCACTAACAAAAGGAAGCTGAAAGGCAATGAAAAGATTAGTGTGAGTGAAAATGTTTCCGCCATTATTCAGAAGAAGCTCCCTCCTAAATGCAAGGATCCAGGTATGTTTACTATCCCTTGCAAAATAGGTAATCTTGGAATCGCTAAAGCCATGTGTGATCTAGGAGCTTCTATCAATGTCATGCCATTGTCTATTTATCAACGTTTAAATGTTAGTCCTTTCAAGGAAATGGGTATTATTGTTCAACTTGCTGATAGGTCCAATGTTTATCCTGAGGGAGTTCTAGAGGATGTTTTAGTTCAAGTCAATGGGTTGGTTTTTCCTGCTGATTTTTATGTGCTTGACATGGACGATAGTGATTCTCATACTTCATCACTGATATTATTAGGGCGACCATTCCTTAAGACTTCTAAAACGAAAATCGATGTAAATGATGGCACCCTCACTATGGAATTTGATGGTGAAGTGATTAAATTTAACATTTATGATGCCATGAAACATCCTAACGATATCTCTCCTGTTTTTGTTACGGATGCTATTAACCCATCTCCTGTTTTTGTTGCGGATGTTATTAACCCATTACCACAGGCACCAAGGCTGGAATCCAAATCCTTATTCGAATATTTAGCCAGGAACGTCTAGCCAAAGACGTTAAAGAAAGGCGCTTCATGGGAGGCAACCCATGTAAAAAAAAAAAAAAGTTTTGTTTTGCATTAGTTTTGGTTTGTTTTAGTTTTGTTTTGTTTTAGTTTAGTTTGTTTTGATTTTAGTGTAGTCTTGCACAGGCACCAAGGCTGGAATCCAAATCCTTATTCGAATATTTAGCCAGGAACGTCTAGCCAAAGACGTTAAAGAAAGGCGCTGCATGGGAGGCAACCCATGTAAAAAAAAAAAAAAGTTTTGTTTTGCATTAGTTTTGGTTTGTTTTAGTTTTGTTTTGTTTTAGTTTAGTTTGTTTTGATTTTAGTGTAGTCTTGAACTCTTTAGATCGGCTGCAGCAAGGATACATATCATTAGATGACACTTTCCAGAGCTTAAGAGGAAAACTCCAATACCAGGGAAGTACCAGTATTTCCTTTCTCTTATTCTCTAATGTTCCTTGAGTTGTTAATTCCTTTTCAATTGTGCTAAATTAGGAACAGTGAGGATACTGTTCAAGCTAAGTGTGGGGGAGAGGATAATAAAATATAGAGAATAGAGAACTAACTTATACTCTGAATGTTTGTCCTTAAGCAATTTTAAGCAAAATGTTTTCAAAATTATCATGAAATCTAGAGATTGTACTAAATGTTGTAATAAGAATCTACAAAATGTGAAATTGACTTGTTCAAATGTTTTACTCACCCACTGCTGCGATTAGAATAGATGGTTAAAATTAAGTAGTGAAATCTTTAAGAAACAAATTTACTTTGTATTTAGCTTTAGAATTGGAAGTCTAAGAGTAAGTCGAGTCCCTAAGTGAAAAATAAACAAGTTTACTTCTAGGTTATATTAGCTACTGTATACTCTTTGAAGTTGTTTGTAAAGCAATCATAACACTTAGTGAAAAAAAAAAAAAAAAGAATCAAGCATAGCCATTACTCCAATGATTCAACTAATTGAGTTAAGAGTATTCAAACTTGAATGTTAGAGTGAGGAAGAGTCCGTAGGGGTATCTCAAAACCTAGTCACTTGAGTGATGAGCTCGGGATGTTGCCGACTCAATGAACTCACTATAACGATAAGGGCGAAAAAGGCAAAAGTTCATGAAAAGAAGCGGGCAAAAACCCATCAAAATAGATGCTTGAATAAATCAAAAGAACATGAATGTGAACATTCATTGAATAAAACAAAGATGTATAAAAGGAAGAATATCTAGCAAAGAGCTTATACTATATGCTTTTACTTTATGTTGCAAGGATTATATGTTTGCTAATGTCCAATGAAGTTTAACTGGGTGTTTTTCCTTAGTGGATTAAGTATTTACTTTTGGAATAAAAATTCTTTTGCTAAACATGAGGATTAAAGTTTGTTTTGTTTAGATTAGCTATTGAATTTTGCCCATAGTAATTTGATCACAAGAAACCAGTTTGGTTGAAGTAGTAGACATTAAAACTACAAGTCATGAATTACAAATGAATAGATGCTTGGAATGATGAAAAGAAAGTTTGTATAATCTATGATAGAATTCTCAATTGATTTGATGCAATTGCTTGAGGACAAGCAAGAGTTTAAGTGTGGGGGAATTTGATAGAGCCATTTTATACTCAATCTTTATAGTATAAATTGTGTTAAATTATTATTGATTTTATAGAAATCACAAGGAAATGGTACTTTAATTATATCATCGTGATAAATCAGGTTAAATGGAGTCAAGGATGCTAATTCAAGTATTTTAGAGAAGTCATCTACAACTTGGATCAAGACAAGGAATTACACCACCGGAGGAAGCACGGTTTGAGGCACGGCCAAGTTTCCAACCGTGTTACACACTGGACAAGAAGGCGAAAATGAGGACTTTGAACAGAGAGAGACACGGCTTAAGGCACGGCCGTGGTGGAACCCGTGGGAGAAACCGTGCTTGAAGCCGTGGTGGAAGATAGATATGCCAAGGAGAAGAAAGTGTGGAACATCAACCAGATGAAGACACGGCTTGAAATCTAGCCGTGGGTGTAACCGTGCTACACACTGGACACGGATGAAGACTTGAAGATTATGCACAGACGAAGGCACGGCTTGAAATCTGGCCGTGTGTTTAACCGTGGTTCACACTGGGCGCGGTTGAAGACTTGAAGAATATGCACAGAGGATGGCACGGCTTAACCCACGGCCGTGTGGTGGGGCGTGCCAGGCAGACGTATCTTCACTTCTCGAAATCTACTTGAAAAAGGAAAGATATTTTCGTATCTTGCTAGCAAAAGATCACATGCTATCCATCTAATAGTATAAATAGAGCCAACCCTAGAGGGTTAGGACAACTTTTGAATCTTTGGATCTTGAAGAACCTTGGATCATCTTGGAGGCAGAGCAAGCAACCGGGTTCATTATGTTTCTATCTTTTATTTTCGTTTTATTGATGAACATGTGTAGCTAAGCTACTTTTCTAGCCAAAGGGTCGTAGATGTTTAATTCTCCACGAATTGTGAGGTCTAATTGACTTGTATTTATTCTATTCTTTGATTTCGGGTATTCATATATCTTCTAATCGTTTTGTCATTATTATCTTTGTTGATTGGTATGAATAGAGCTCTTCTACTCAATTAGCAAGTTAATATATTGTCAACTAGCACATCAAATCCATATTGTTTGATTGTTCTAGTCTTAGTGACGCAATAACATGTTTGGTTATAAAAGAGATGATCGAATTCATGTTATGGAGGTGTGTGATCATGTTTAAATAGGTTATCTTATAATCTACTGGCATGAATTGGTGGTCTCTCTAGATCTTAATGCTATTGATAGATTAAATCCTAAGCGCTTGTCTAAGGGTTGTTTAATCAATAAGAGAAACAATTCAAAGCGCTTGTCCGAGGTTATCGAGGAAGTAAGGAGAGATAGGTTGTTAGAGCTTGTTAATAACCATAACCAATTTATCTAGAACAAGAATAGAGAACATTTGCATCGATGATCAATTCCTAGAATTAAACCATCTTGATTCCTTTGGCTAGGCTTTTACCAATATCTGATTTTCTTACCTTGTTTTACTCTATTTGATTCACAAACCAAACCCCCCCATTTTCCTTTTTCTTATTGTTCTCTTTGAATAGAAATATCTTTACCAATCCCTGTGGATTCGACCCTACTCACCACTATATGCAAATCATATAATTGTCTAGGAGTAGGTTTTATTTTTGTTGGATTCGACACCCATTAGTAACCCTAACACAAAGTCCATAGAAACGTCAATCCAGGGTTGATTAGGCACAGGCAATGGAATGTATTCTCCATGGGGCATTACTTTGGATTTGGCTTGTCTACATGCAATGCACTTGTCACACACAGTTTGCACATCATGCTTCATTTTTAGCCAATAAAAAAGTTCATGCAAAATATCCAAAGTCTTTTTAACACCAAAGTGTCCCATTAAACCACCCCCATGTGTTTCCCTCACAAGCAATTCACGCACAAAGCTTTTAGGCACGCATAACTTGTCTTTCTTAAACAAATACCCATCATGCCTATAGAAATCAGAATATCTAGACTTAGCACAAGCAGCCCAAATTTGACCAAAGTCAGCATCAGTCTCATATAACTCCTTAATGAGTTCAAACCTAAGCAATTTAGTTTGCAAAGAAGTCAAAAGTGAATCCCTTCAAGAAAGTGCATCAGCCACCACATTCTCTTTTCCTTGCTTATGTTTGATCACATATGGGAAGGTCTCAACGAACTCCATCCATTTCACATGCCTCCTGTTCAACTTACCTTGAGTTTTCGGGAACTTCAAACTCTCATGATGAGAATGAATGATGAACTCCTTAGGCCATAAGTAATGTTGCCAAGTCTGCAAGGTCCTCACCAAAGCATATAGCTCCTTATCATAGACTGGGTAGTTTAATGTAGCACCACTGAGCTTTTCGCTAAAATAAGCGATTGGCTTGGAATCCTGCATCAAAACACCACCAATACCTTTCCCGGAAGTATCGCATTCAATCTCAAAAACTTTTTCAAAATTAGGTAAAACAAGTAAAGGTGCATTAGTCAACTTACCTTTCAAAGTCTTAAAAGCTTGCTCATGCACTTCAGTCCACTTGAACTCGGTGTTCTTCTTAAAAAGATCATTTAGAGGAGCAGCTATGGAACTAAAGTCCCTAACAAATCTCCTATAAAAGCTTGCTAGCCCATGAAAGCTCCTGACCTCACTTGCATTCCTTGGTGTCGGCCACTCCCGAATCGCCGTCACCTTTTCTTCATCTATAGCAATCCCCTTCTCACCTACAACAAAGCCAAGAAAAACCACAGTTTCCATACAAAAGGTGCACTTTTTCAAGTTCGCATACAATTTGTTTCCTCTCAAAACAGTAAACACACTTTGCAAATGTTGAACATGTTCACTTAGAGTTTTGCTGTGAACTAAGATGTCATCAAAGCATACAACAACAAACTTCCCAATAAAAGCACGAAGAACATGATTCATTAACCTCATAAACGTGCTAGGTGCATTGGTTAATCCAAAAGGTATTACCATCCACTCATATAAATCATGCTTAGTTTTAAAAGCCATTTTCCACTCATCTCCCTCTTTCATGCGAATTTGGTAATAGCCATTCTTTAAATCAATTTTGGAAAACAAACAGGCACCATGCAGCTCATCAAGCATATCATCAAGTCTAGGGATAGGATGTCTATACTTAACTGTGATCTTGTTGATTGCTCAACAGTCAACACACATTCGCCATGTTCCATCCTTCTTGGGAAATAAGATGATAGGAACTGAACATGGACTGAGGCTTTCTCTCATAAACCCTTTCTCTACCAGATCATCAATTTGCCTCTAGGTCTCCTTGGTTTCCTCTGGATTGGCCCGATAAGCTGGTCGATTAGGAATGGAAGCACCTGGAATAAAATCAATCTGGTGTTCAATGCCTCTTAGTGGAGGCAATCCCCTTGGTACTTCTTTAGGAAATAAGTCAGCAAATTCCTGCAAAAGAGAAACAACAACTGTAGGCAAAGAAGGGTTACAATGGTCAGTGGAAAGATAAGCATCCTTGTACATCAGTACAAGTAAGTGTCGTTTTTCCTTCAAAGCACTTTTAATCTCACTTACCTCTCCAATGCCACTCGTGTTTCCCTCTAATTCTTTCTTCTCATAACTCACCATTGTGTTTTTGCCACTCTCTTTGACAGTCTCAATTTTCTTTTCTTGTTCACTCTTGTGTTTCCCTCTCTCTCTGAACTCTCTAGCAATTCTCAACCAATCCTCACTAGCTTCCCAAAGGTTGAGGGGTGTCAAAATCACCTGTCTCTTGTTCAAAATGAAGGAATACTGATTGTGATAACCATCATGAGTGACCTTCCTATCGAACTGCCAAGGTCGTCCCAACAATATGTGGCAAGCCTACATAGGTACCACATCACATAATACCTCATCACGGTACTTCCCTATAGAGAAAGAAATCAGTACCCTCTTGGTCGCTTTAACCTCCCCACATTCGCTCAACCACTACAACTTATAAGGTTGTTCATGCTTCACAGTTTTCAGGTTCAGTTTATCAACCAATAATGTGCTAGCAACATTTGTACAGCTACCACTATCAATAATCAAACTACACACCTTGTTATTTACATGGCATCTAGTATGAAAAATATGCTCTCGCTGCACTTTATCTCCCTCATCCTTAAGTTGAGTATTAAGAGCCCGCCTGGTAACAAGCATCTCTCCCTTTACAGGCCCTTCTACATCCACATCACTACAATCTTCCAATGGGGCCATGTCATCATCATCCCCTGAACTCACACTCTCCACTTCTCCACTCTCCAAAAGGATCATCGCCTTAGTGTTTGGACATTGCGATGCAATATGCCCAAATCCCTGGCACCTGAAACACTTAATATCACGTAATCTAGAAGTAGATTTGGTTTCAGTGTTACCTTTCGAATACGATGCCGGTGCCTTAGCCTTCTCTTCCTCCTTAGTTTTCGGTGGTGGTTTGTTATTCTTCTAATTCGACTTCCATGAAGAACTAGAAGTTGAATTATATCTGGAAGAACTTGAAACTGGGTGATACCTTGAAGTACTCTTTCCCTTTAGCTGCTTCTCAACCTTAATCGCCTTATGCAATAATTCCTCAATGTCTACATAACATTGTAGATCAACAATATCAGCGATCTCTCTATTCAATCCACCAATGAACCTAGCTGTTGTAGCTTCATCATCTTCCTCCACCTTAGCTCTAATCATGGCTATTTCCATCTCCTTATAATAGTCCTCTACACTTTTGGACCCTTGTGTTAGACCCTACAACTTCCTATGCAAATCCCTATAATAGTGATTAGGGATGAACCTCTTCCGCATAATAGTTTTCATCTCCCCCCAAGTGCTAATAGGCTCCTCTCCATACCGTCTCCTATTCTTAACCAGTTGATCCTACCATACACTTGCATAGTCAGTGAACTCAACTGCTGCAAGTTTAATCTTCTAGTCCTCTAAATAGTTATGGCACTAAAAAATGTGATCAACCTTTCGCTCCCATTCCAAGTATAATTCTAGGTCATTTTTCCCTTGAAAGAAAGGTATTTTCATCTTTATGCTACCTAAGTTACTATCTCTCCTTTAGGCATTTTCTCTCCCCATCACGAAATTATACTCTCCTAATTCAGTGTCCTCTCCCTCTTTTATTCTCACTCCCCTACTTGGAAGCCTCCCAATTCTTCTCCCTACAGAAGTACTACCCGTGGGCTTCCTACCTCACTCAATCTTATCCATCCTTACATGGATTTGCTCTAGTTCACCACTCAGTATTCATTTCATCTCACCCATTAAAGCATCAAACATTATTTTATTATCTACTTCTCCCTTCTCTCCACCAATTGGACTTTGATCAAACATATCGCTGCAACAGAAAAGGTTAGTAATAACAAATTAAGAAGGCCTCGCAATTCACTCGCTCACCAGTTTACACTCAAAGGTGTGTATACACTCATGTATCTCACAATTTGATTTTCCACGATAAAATTCTCACCAATCTACTCTCTTTTGTAAATCCTTGCTGAAGAACTAACTCAATGAGTTTTTTTTTTTTCTCCAAAATAAACCACTAAGATAAATCAACCAACAACTCAGAATTCCAACAACACAAGAATGCGACAACTCAATGAATAACTACAATTGACCAATATGGGATATAGTGAATTTTGATTGGAAACAATGAACTTAAACAATTAAACAAACAAACTAAAATATAAACTGGAATTTTTTTTATATACGAATTTTCTGTTCTTTTTTTTTTTGGTGAAATTTACCAACTAACTAATTCAAGACAATGGAATTGCCTTTGGGATTCGGCAATTAGAATTTGCCGTCGTCGAAACAGAACAGTAATTCCACGAACAACAACAACAATTTTTTTTTTTAAACTACGACAGAAAATTTATGCAATCAATTAAACAAAAATATTAACAAGGATAGAGATTACCTGATTCAATGAGCCTTGGCTTTGATAACAAATGACGCTAACCTTAGATATCGATCTAAGACCCAACGTTCAAGAAGGATTCAAACCCAAGAATCGAAATTGAATTGAAAACGAAACGAAACCCGACCCCAATCGAACCCGTCGATTAGAACCTAAGCTATCCAGATTGATTTCCCCAATCGTTTAGGATGAAGAAATCGAAGGAAGTTCTATAACAAAAACTAAAGAAGAGAGGATTCTTTCAAGGAAAGTTTTACTCAAATTGATATAGTGTCCTTTCAAATGACAAAACAAGGTATTATATTCGAAAAAAACACATAAGCGGGCGGCCTAAATGCATATATGGCCGGCTTTGAAATAACGGAAGAAAACAAAAAGACGTTCCACGAATATCTAAGCCGGCACTATGCCGGTGGTGTAGATTCCAAGGCCAGCAGCCTTGAAATTTAGGCCGGCGGCCGTAACCCATCGGCGTTGCTTCCTTCAAGGCCAGCCAAGAAGGCTGGCTTCTCCTTTGCCTCTAGGCCGGCAGCCTTCCCTTTGCTGAAGGCTATCGTTCCATCGTTGATGGCCTCCGCTTCATCCATGCTTTGCTATATTATGTTTACTAGATCGGGACTTGAATTAGACTTGTGTTGACCCGCTTCTTGCTCTTAGAGTTCCATAACTAATCCTTGCAAGGCTTCTCCCACTCGCTTAGCTCTAACTTTTGTCATTAGACCTCCAATACCATGTAGCGGGTCATTAGACTTTGGCTCGTGAACTCTTGATGCTACTTGATCCCCATCACTTATTGTAGCTCATTCTGGTTGATAATTTTCGTGAAAGGGAAAAGGAGTAGTAGTGTATTATTGATTCAATTTTTAGAACTTGAAAACTACCTCATTTGTGAAGAAGTGGAGGTGTATTCTTTGCTTGTGTTGTTTTGGACATTAGGAGTTTAGTTGTGCTTTTTCAGAATTGAGTGTGTGGATATATGGAAGCTATTTAATTTTTAAAACACACATTAAGTGATAGAAGTTATTATGCATTCATTTGAATTTGAAAGTGGCTCCTTACCAGTTGTGGAAAGGGAGCAATAATTGAAATCATTTGAATTTTGAATTGAGCTACCTTGTTTGTAAGTTGTGGTTTGGAAGTGTGTTGAAGTGGAGGAGTGCTACATGTGGAAGAGTATGCATATGTGCGCTGCACCATGAGTAAAAGGTGTATGTGTGTGGTGCTGTGTTTTGTGTATTTAGTGAAGGGGGTGTGTGTGTGGCATTGTGTTGTGTGTATTGAATTAAAGGAGGATTGTAAGTGGTGCATGTGGTGGTGGAGAGTGTTTGCACCATGAGTAAGGGAAGTGTGTAACGGTGTGGAATTGTACATTTTTGTGTGTTGAGTTACTGTACATTGTGATTTATTATAGTGTAAAACCATGGCAAGAAAGGAAGGTTTGAGTAGTAGAATTTGAATTCAAAAACAAACATTAAAGTGTGAAAGTAATTGAAATCGTTACTTAACACTTGTGGTTTAATTTAATTTCTTAACTACTTGGAAGTGATTGTTTGTACTTCATTTATTTGGCCTTACTTGAAGTACTAAGAATTAATTCATTGTGTTTTGACCTCTTTCAACGTAGATTTCATTATGTATTAGTGTGGTCATTAAACATGTTCTTGTGATTTGGTGTTACAAAAGGAATTGAATTTGTGCTGTAAATTGTGGGAGTGTACTTCATCAAATCACAATTATGTCAAATGACAGCGTAAATGGGGGAATTGGCAATGAGGCCAATAGCTAGGTTGGTGGAGGTTAAGGTCATCAAACTGAAGGCAAAAGGACTTTAGAAGATCAACTCCAAGATCTTACTACTATTGTTGCTACATTAGCAACAAGAATTGATAGGATAATAATGCCACAATCACCAGTGGTAAATCCTCAAGCACCACTGATGTGCCTAAACCCACTTGGAAGCACAATAAAAAAGACTCAAGAAAACAATCTCAAATCTAATACAAAACCGGTCCACCTAGTGAGCAATTCTCGTGACACCATTGAAGATTTTGATGGAAAATGTTGTTCAAATGATTTAATTGTAATCTCTATTGATAACATTAACCAAATAACCACAATAAGGATTTAAATATCATGTGGAAATCAGATCAAAGAAAGCAATAAACCAATGAAATCCATTTTCCCTTTCAATCACTAGTTCACGCCAACAATAACAATGAAGTATGTAATCCAAGTGCTCAATGAAACAATCAATCTTACTAGATTGTTGTTCATGAAAATAGAACCACAAATAGGTCCAAGAAAGATCCAACTCTACCGTAGATATGACTCACTAGAGAAGAAATGAACATACAACAAAATTGAATTGATATGACTCACAATTCGCCTTCGTCGCACTCGCCACAATTTCAATTCTTGGGTTGAAATTGATAAGAGTTTGGAACTAAGGAAAGAACCCTAATTCACACGTGAAATGTGCCTCTCAAATCTATAAAAATTAGCCTCCTCAAACCCTCTCTTAAGAAAGTATTTATACTTGCTACTCCTAGGGTTAAAAAGTCCTCAAAATTACAATTTTGCCACTTTTAAGGTGGCTAACTCTAAATGAAAATTACAAGGAAATAAAAGTGTCCCAAAACCAAAATACAACCAAAATAGTTCATCAAAGAAGAAATATATAAAAGAAATGGTCTTCAAGATGCCGGTCTTCTATAGGATCCATCGGCTCAACTCATCACCGGTTCAGGTCGGTTCATGGATAACCCACAAGCTGAGTCTGAAGGAGTTTGTCTATTGGAAAACACAATACAAGAATAATAGAAAAGAGGTTAATATATAAATAATTTCGGGGTCGATCTGCTCAAAATGGGCCCTCATCACCAAGATTTGAAATCTTTTAGTTCTTGCCCTAATGATAGGTCTTGTTGGATTTTTATTCCTATCTTCCCCTTGGGCCTCAAAAAGATTTGTCCTCAAATCTGGCTGATAGAGCCATTTTATACTCAATCTTTATAGTATAAATTGTGTTAAATTATTATTGATTTTATAGAAATCATAAGGAAATGGTACTTTAATTATATCATCGTGATAAATCAGGTTAAATGGAGTCAAGGATGCTAATTCAAGTATTTTAAAGAAGTCATTTACAACTTGGATCAAGACAAGAAATTACACCACCGGAGGAAGCACGGTTTGAGGCACGGCCAAGTTTCAAACCGTGTTACACACTGGACAAGAAGGCGAAAATGAGGACTTTGAACAGAGAGAGACACGGCTTAAGGCACGGCCGTGGTGGAACCCGTGGGAGAAACCGTGCTTAAAGCCATGGTGGAAGATAGATGTGCAAAGGAAAAGAAAGTGTGGAACATCAACCAGATGAAGACACGGCTTGAAATCTAGCCGTGGGTGTAACCGTGCTACACACTGGACATGGATGAAGACTTGAAGATTATGCACAGACGAAGGCACGGCTTGAAATCTGGCTGTGTGTTTAACCGTGGTTCACACTGGGCGCGGTTGAAGACTTGAAGAATATGCACAGAGGATGGCACGGCTTAACCCACGGCCGTGTGGTGGGGCGTGCCAGGCAGACGTATCTTCACTTCTCGAAATCTACTTGAAAAAGGAAAGATATTTTCGTATCTTGCTAGCAAAAGATCACATGCTATCCATCTAATAGTATAAATAGAGCCAACCCTAGAGGGTTAGGACAACTTTTGAATCTTTGGATCTTGAAGAACCTTGGATCATCTTGGAGGCAGAGTAAGCAACTGGGTTCATTATGTTTTTTTTTTTTTTTTTTCGTTTTATTGATGAACATGTGTAGCTAAGCTACTTTTCTAGCCAAAGGGTCATAGATGTTTAATTCTCCACGAATTGTGAGGTCTAATTGACTTGTATTTATTCTATTCTTTGCTTTTGGATATTCATATATCTTCTGATCATTTTGTCATTATTATCTTTGTTGATTGGTATGAATAGAGCTCTTCTACTCAATTAGCAAGTTAATATATTGTCAACTAGCACGTCAAATCCGTAATTGTTTGATTGTTCTAGTCTTAGTGATGCAATAACATGTTTGGTTATAAAAGAGATGATCGAATTCATGTTATGGAGGTGTGTGATCATTTTTAAATAGGTTATCTTATAATCTACTGGCATGAATTGGTGGTCTCTCTAGATCTTAATGCTATTTATAGATTAAATCCTAAGCGCTTGTCTAAGGGTTGTTTAATCAATAAGAGAAATAATTCAAAGCGCTTGTCCGAGGTTATCGAGGAAGTAAGGAGAGATAGGTTGTTAGAGCTTGTTAATAACCATAACCAATTTATCTAGAACAAGAATAGAGAACATTTGCATCGATGATCAATTCCTAGAATTAAACCATCTTGATTCCTTTGGCTAGGCTTTTTATCAATATACAACTTTCTTATCTTGTTTTAACTTTATTCGATTCACAAACCAAACCCCCCATTTTCCTTTTCCCTTTTATTCTCCTTGAATAGAAATAAGTTTAACCAATCTCTGTGGATTCGACCCTACTCACCACTATATGCAAATCATATAATTGTCTAGGGTAGGTTTTATTTTTGTTGGATTCGACACCCATCACTGGCAGATCAAATGCAATGGAGACTTTGTTTTCTCCTAGCAATCCATCTGAAGAAGTATCTCTGCAGAATCCTAATATCTAAAATACTACAGGTGGTATTTGTTTTCTCTCCTCCATTTCCAGGTTGTATCTCTTCTACAACACAAATAATGACCCATTATCCACTAAGGTGTCCCTTATCTTAACCCATTTCACTGATATTGTTTCCTCCTTTTCTAACTTATCTGTATGTCGCTAATCCTGATGGTCTTCTAGTGGTTGGCCCAACTGCTCATTGCCCTTTGAGACCTCTGAAGGTGAACACAAATGTCTCTGAACATTCTGGTCCTTTAATGATAGACTCATCTAACTCTGATCCTTAGAATACGCCAATGGTGTACTCAATTGCTCGTGAATCTCTAGTGTCTCTAAAGGAGAACATAACTGACCCTGAACAATTTGGTTCCTTGGTAGTCTGCTCCTAATAACCTGAAATGAATAGGATTGCCTCTGTCTTTCTACTTTCAAGGCTAACTGTATAACCTCATCAAGTGTACTATATCTCTGAAGCTCAACTACACAAGCTATCTAATACTTTAACCTAGATACAAAACGTACGAAGGTTTGTTCAGGAGGTTCAACTGATCCACATCTAATCACTAGTGTCTCAAACTCTTGTACATAGTCATCCACTGTTTTACCCCCTGCTTTAGTGTCTGGAGACGCATAAATAACTCATGCCTGTAGTGTTTCGGTACAAACTTATTTCTCAAAACTCGTTTCATGTCTCTCCAAGTGTGTATTTTGGTCTCTCCATCCCTTCACCTACTGATCACCATATTTCTCCACCACAAAGCGGCATACCCTATGAACTCTACAGCTGCAAGGTGTACCATGGAGTCTTCATCAATCTCATAACACTTGAAAAGACCCTCAACTTGGTCTTCCCAGTCTAGGTAGTCATCGGCAGAACCCCTACCATCAAATGAAGGCATCTATAGCTTCACACACTCTAGTCTTTGAGGTGGTCTAAATTCCCTGTCTAGGTATGGATTAACCCTACAATTATCATCTCTATCTTCCCTAAGAGCATGATAATCTCCTTCTACTCCTCTCACCAAATTTTCTCTAATTACCCCTTCTCTCTGGACATTCTGAGGAGCTACTCTAGGTGGTGCCTGAAGGTTTGCCACAAGTGGTAGTGGCAATGTCATCCTATCAATCCTTGTTGCTAATGTAGCAACAATTGTGGTAAGGTCCCAAAGTTGTTCATTTAGAGTTATTCCATTTATATTTCGACGACCTAGTCTACCACCCACTTGGTTATTGGCCTTATTGCTAATGCCCCCATTCACACTATCACATGACATGTTTGTGGATGCGATTTATTTGAAGTACAAATGTAATCTCAAATAATTGTAGCACACTCCCTTCACTTCACCACGCCACAATAACACCATACACACACTATTTACTTAGCACACAAATGCAATGCTACATATACACACCTTTTCTATATACGGTGCATAACAAATTCAATCACCACAACAATAATATTTCCCTACTCTTTTCAATCACGGTGCAATATTTTTTTTTTTTAATTTCCTTAAGTTACTCCCACGGCAACAACACAAGTGACAACAACAATAAATATGCTTCACTTTCACGGCAACAACATAAGTGGTATTAATAACAAGTAGGCTTCCACTTCCACGGCAAAGAATGACAACAAAGGACAAATATGTTACTTTCCACAAATGTATTCCGAATTCCACAATAGGCAGCAACTTCAATTTGAAATTCAAACCACTTCACTAATTGCAAGTCTTCTTCAATTGGTAAGCAATGAATTCAAATTCAAATAGCACTCATTAACTCCAACAACTTAATGGCATGTGTTTGAATTCAAATAAATTCCTTACTAATCAAAACTCAATGCAAATCTGCAAATTGTCCTCCTCTAATTCACAATTACACAATGGAAGTCACAACAACAACCTACACATCCTCCTTCACGCCACTACAAGCCATGGCAAGGATTGGTAAGTTTTCAAGTTCCAAAAGTTGTTGAATTAAACAACACTTCAATGTTTCTACCCTTCCACGAAAATTATTGATCATAAGATGATATAACAACCTTCCCAATCCAACTCCAACAAAAAGAAAATTAAATTCCAAGCCAAGGTAAATTCGCAAACTCAAAACCACAACAACAGCACAATTTGTGGTTTTCACTTAATCAACCCTAATTGATAATTAATTCCACGAAATCAAATACAACCAATCCCTTCTCTCAACATGTGCTCTGGTACCAAAAAGATGATGTGCCTAAACCCACTTGCAAGAACAATAAAAAAGACTCAAGAAAACAATCTCAAATCAAATACAAAACCGGTCCACCTAGTAAGCAATTCTCGTGACACCTTTGAAGATTTTAATGGAAAATGTTGTTCAAATGATTTAATTGTAATCTCTATTGAAAACATTAACCAAATAACCACAATAAGGATTGAAATATCACGTGGAAATCAGATCAAAGAAAGCAATAAACCAATGAAATCCACTTTCCCTTTCAATCACTAGTTCACGCCAACAATAACAATGAAGTATGTAATCCAAGTGCTCAATGAAACAATCAATCTTACAAGATTGTTGTTCACAAAAATAGAACCACAAATAGGTCCAAGAAAGATCCAAAGCTACCCTAGATATGACTCACTAGAGAAGAAATGAACATATAACAAAATTGAATTGATATGACTCACAATTCGCCTTCGTCGCACTCGCCACAATTTCAATTCTTGGGTTGAAATTGATAAGAGTTTGGAACTAAGGAAAGAACCTTAATTCACACGTGAAATGTGCCTCTCAAATTTGTAAAAATTAGCCTCCTCAAACCCACTCTTAAGCAAGTATTTATACTTGCTACTCCTAGGGTTAAAAAGTGCTCAAAATTACAACTTTGCCACTTTTAAGGTGGCTAACCCTAAATGAAAATTACAAGGAAATAAAAGTATCCCAAAACCAAAATACAACCAAAATAGTTCATAAAAGAAGAAATATATAAAAGAAATGGTCTTCAAGATGCCGGTCTTCTATAGGATCCATCGGCCCAACTCATCGCCGGTTCAGGTCGGTTCATGGATAACTCACAAGCTAAGTCTGAGGGAGTTTGTCCATTGCCCTATAAAATATGATAAGTGTGCCTGTTGGAAAATACAATACATGAATAATAGAAAAGAGGTTAATATATAAATAATTCCGGGGTTGATCTGCTCAAAATGGGCCCTCATCACCAAGATTTGAAATCCTTTAGTTCTTGCCCTAATGATAGGTCTTGTCGGATTTTTATTCCTATCAAGCACCTCGAGTAACTCCACAGAATATCTAAAGGGAAGGAGTAGTGGGAGGAAGTAACTTGGGCGGAAGAATAGAGGGAGATCATCACCCTTATAGGGAGGAGAGGGATGATAATTTTGGGGTTAATTCTTACCTAAATAGGCATTTCAGGCCACATAGGGGATTAGAGTATGTGAAGCTGCAGATACCTTCCTTTGACAGCAAGGGTTCAACAAATGATTATCTAGACTAGGAGGATAAGGTTAAAGGCGTTTTTTAGTGCTATGAAATTGATGACAATACGAGAGTTTGACTTGGTGCTATTGAGTTCATAAGGTATGCCACTTTGTGGTGGAAGAATTTAGTTATTAGTAGACGTAGCGATGTTGAGGTTAAAATTCAAACATAGAGGGATATGAAGAGGGTTTTGAGGAAGAGGTTCATTCCTAAACACTATAAGTAGGAACTGTTTATGTATCTTCAGACTTTGAGGTAGGGAGGCAAAACAGTTGATGATTATGTACAGGAATTTGAAACCCTGATGATTAGATGTGGGTTAGTTGAGCATCTAGAGTAAACCCTAGCATGCTTTGTTTTGGGGTTAAAATATGAGATCGCATGTGTAGTTGAGCTATAGAGATATAGTACACTTGATGAGGCTATACAGCTAGCCTTGAAACTGGAGAGGCAGAGGCGATCTAACTCATTTAAGGTTACTAATAACAAGCCCAGTGCTATTATCAAGCCCATAGGAGCTGATGGTCGATCAAGATGACCAAAAGTAGTAGGTGAGTTAGTCCGGGCAGTGGATAGAGCTACTCCTAGCACAAACAGGGAGAACATAATCTCTGGAAAGGGTAAATAGGCAATAGTACCTGATGTTAGGTAGACTGTACCAAGAACCACTAGTGGGAAATTACGCCAAATTAAATGTTTCAAATGCATGGGATTTGGGCATATGGCGGCCTAGTGTCCTAATAAGAGAGTCATGATAGTTATGGAGGGTGCGAGAGAAGAGAATGAGGATGAGAAGGAACCAGTTGAGTCTACAGACCCGTCTATAACATTGTAGGAATATTATGATGATTAGATGTTGAAACACATAAGGAGGGAAAAAGTGAATAGTATTTACCAATTAATGAGTTGTATAAGGTTCTAACTTTATCTCCTGATGCTAAGGACAAACAGAGGGAGAACATATTCTACACTTCTTGTAAGATTAGAGGTAACCTTTGTGTATTGATCATAGATAGTAGTAGTTATACAAATGTCATATATGCTACATTGGTAGAAAAATTACAACTATCTACTAGTCTACATCCTAGCCTTTATAACTTGCATTGTTGGACAATTAGGGTAGTATGCATGTTACACAAAGGGCAAAGGTACCAGTGAGTGTTGGAAAGAAATATCATGATGAGATCCTATGTGATGTGATTCCCATGTGTGCCTTTCATTTACTATTGGTTAGACCCTAGATGTTTGATACAAAGGTGTTGCATGATGGTTTCAAAAAAACCTACATGTTTCGAAAGGGAGGGTCTTAAATAGTATTGATACCTATGTCTCCATTTGAAGTACACAATTTCCTAAAGCAGGTTAGGATTACTTCTGTTTGATTTAATAATCGGGAAAATAGGGCGACAAAGCTATCCGGGTTCAGTCCAAGAAGTGACCCTTTAAATTTGAGGGCAAATCTTTCAAAAGCTTGAAGAGATGATGGGAATCTACCCAACGATCTTGATAGATAAGGAACTTGATTTGGATGATGATCAAAATCACTTGCATGCATACATATTTTTCTTTATCTAATAAAAGTTTAAATGATAATTTAGTAGGTACAATGATCATTCTTCACGGGATGTCACAGGAACTTCATTGTTGGTCAAATTAAGGACATCATTGGATTCACATCCAATGGCTCATTGTGATCAACATTGACTCGACGAACTAGCTCTTTGAAGATTATTATCTTTTGTACTTGTAATTTATTTCTTAGAACCATTTATTTTGTAAGCTTTTGGGACATTTTATTTGGTTGTATTTTGAGGATTTAGGACCGGCCACCCTTTAGTGGCATAGTTGTAATTTTGTCATTTTAACCCTAAAGAGAGCAAGTATAAATACTTGCTTAAGTAGGGTTTAGAAGGAGGAGAGGATATACACATTTTTCTGCCCAAATTTTCGTAAGAATTAAGGTTTATCCTAATTTTCATAAAACTCTTATCAATTTCTTCAAGGAATTGTGGCAAGTAGCAACTAAAGGAATTGTGAGTCATATCATTTCCTTGGTTGATTTCCTTTTCATGCTAGTGTGTAATATCTAGTCATAATTAGGATTGGTTCGTTTAGTTCTTGATTTTCATGTCAATTGTAGGGTCAATTTCCATCATTATATTGTTTACAATTTAGTGGAATTGTATCCTATATTGTCTTGTTAATTGCCATTCTTCATTTATGTGGAAGCTTATTGTAAGAAGTTCACGCTAATTTTTAGTGTTGTTGGTGATTGGATTTACATTTGATATTGTGTTGTGTACATAATCTAATTGAGCACATCATCATTTGGTGTTAAGGTTGTTTGATTTACAAATTGGATTCTAAAAGGGCTTAGGGCTCATGCCATTTAGAGGGTTGTTGTCCAGATTTGATTGAAGTTGTTTCAATTGTTTGTATATATATGCTTTAGTCAAATTAAGGCATATCATCAACTTATAGCAACTAAACTATCCCTATAATATATTTTTTGCAATGATCTAATCCCTTTTAACTCTTTAAATTGAGATCCTTTTGAAGCAATTGATGGCAAGTGATTAATCTACTATTAAAAGCTATAGCTAGGGATAATTCCCTTTTTAGAATGAATTTTTTTGTAGTGTACATTCTTGGAAGCTACTTACAATTCGGACAACACCATAAAATATAGATTAACACCTAATTCAATATAGATGCTCAATTAATCCTTTTATGTTTTAGTTCTTATGTATAGGATCGTTTTTCTATGCTTAACTAATTTTAAGCCTATTGGTTACATAAATGGCCACTTACTTGATTTGAACTTGAAGTATGGAATAGGTCTTTGAGGGTAGCCTAAATCATAGGGATTGAGGTGTCATAGCTAAGTAGCTAAATACTTAAGTTCAATAATATTTTTCTATAGTAAAAGCTTGTAATCTTATGCAAACTTTTAATGAAGTCTTTTAAATCAAGTTTGGTGATTTGTTTCCATAACATAAAATTTACTTTAATTACAAGTGAGAGAGGATTTTGGAGATTTCTAAGTGAGAAATGTCTTAACAAGTTAGGCTACATAAGGTCACAGAAACTTGATGGAAGCATGGAGTTTGCTATAACCTTGAAATTTCTTCTTGTAATTTTGTTTAGTAATGAGGCTTATGATGATTGGAAAGAAAGTATTAGTGTACTTAGACCTATGAAAGGGCAAGGTTGAATAGACGACCCTATCCGACTAGTTTCATAAACTATGAAGTAGCTAAAGGCCTGCTATTTAAGTGGGTTAAACCCAAGTCAGGCTTTCCTAACTTGACGAACGCCCCAAAAAAAAGAAAATCAGAAAACACACAAAAAAGCATCACATGTGTAACAAAGTTTGAACCTGTTTAGAAAAGTAAAAGGGAAAGTCAAAAAGAAAAATGGAAAGTAGGATGGAGTATAAGGTAGATAAAGAAAAGATGAGAAGGAAGGTAACATGTGAGTTGCAACATTCAATTATATGCCTAACAAAAGGGTAATAGTAAACACTCGTGCAAAATTGTTAGAATTCATTTCATGTGTCTTTAGAAACATAGTGGTGAGCGTGGAGACATTTATAGGTAATAAGCTTGTTGCCTTTTAGAAAATTTTTTAACATTGCATATTGGAACAAAATTTTAAATGTTTGAACATTTAGAAAAATTTGAATGTTTACGAAGAGGATGTATATATATATTGCCTATTTATTCATTTAATTGTCTACACTACATAAATAAAGTCATTCTCTTTTCCACTCACTTTGTTTCTATGCTCACATTTGCTTAACTCTACACTCACTTCCTCCCTATTCTTTCACATTTTTCATTTTGTTTAGCTCGTATCTAGTATTATTATCTTTTTTTTTTTTTTTTTGCTACCTCCATATTATTGTCTTCCATTAAGTGTATTTTTTTTTCTAGTAACCACACACTTAAATTAAACTTTTTGCCTATAAATATTTATTTTTATCTTAAGAGAGAAAATGGCAAGTTTTATCCATGGTTCATCTTCTACTAAGAATGAGGTATTAGAAAAGGTAAAAAGTGAAAATTTGTTCAGCGTGAGTTGGAGCCATTTTTTGACATGGAAGACTATGACCTCCACAACTTCACCAATGAGCGTTTAGAGGATTTAATGCTGCTTCCCTTAAGATTTGAGCACACAATTCCTAATGGACTAAGTGAAATGCTGCCATGAAAGGGCAGCAAAGAGGAAGAGGATATCTAAGAAGTGCTAGAGGAAAAAATATTAAGCTACACACATGACAAAGCCAGCCCCAGCAGTAAGTCATCCATACCACTTAGATTTAACATTTTTATTAAACATTTTCCTAAAATTGTAGGGAAAGATGAGAGTAACCATGTGTATTGTTACTATTATCAATCAAGTTATGCATGGAAGAAGGAGGAGGGCTATAGGAAATTGAACAAGCACATGCAATTGAAGTACTCAATCGAGTTTGGTAAAGATAAATTGCAACAATAAATATCTTAGCCTAATAATTCAGTCATTAGACCTATTTCGGTATTTTGCTTAGAGAGAAAAAGTTACCTTAGCAAAACACTTAACCAACTGTCACCTATCATAGAGTCATGCATCTTCTATACACCACTTGGAATATGAATAAGAAGCCTTAAATCTAAGCTCACTAAAGTATGAGCCAAAAACTATGCAACAAACCATTATAAAACTCTATCACATTGGTAAGCATAAATGAGCTACTATATATAATTCTCTTAATACACAAGTTTCTATTTATGTAGACATATGGAATGATCTATGGTAGGATGATTCTTATATAGGATTTACATGTCATTGATAAATAATGCATGGCAAATGCAAAAAAAAAAAAAACCAATAGCTATTAGGATTTTCAATAAATGCCATTTGATGCAAAATAGTTTTTGGATAATAAGTATTATTTTATGTGAATATTCATTAACAAAATGGATATTTTCAATTGATTTTAACAATGAGATCGCAAACACAACATTTATTGATGAACTTCAAGCATTATACTAACCCACATTACGTAGAACCTTTTTCCACATACAATGTACTAGTCATATTTTAAATCTTTACGTTAAATGTGGTTTAAGTTATTTAGATTTTGAGATGCCCCCCATAAGACAAGTAGTTTCCCTTTTAATTGACCATCTATCTCTAAATAAGGCATAGAGGAAATTTTGCATTGATAATGAAATGCAACCCAAAAAATTAGAAAAGGCATTAAGTATAGGTAGAATTTGACTTAGTGACTTCTCTAAAGTAAAACCCCTATAAAAATGCATTGTGTTCTTTCTCTACGATGAATGTCCCAAACATTTCATTACACCTTAGTGATTAGAATGTGTGCACCAGAATGTTAAATGTGTAAAGAGTTTTCCGTGAGTGCACTTTAACATTTTCTCAAGCTTACTAGACTAGTATTCATTTTTTCATGATAAATGCTAAAAACAAACTATCAATGTTGTTTGGTGCTCGAAACGACTCATTTTTTCAAGTAGTTATTAATGAAATGGCTACAAAATGGTTGCTATACTATAGGCAAATTCCTACCATTTATCTTATTGCTTCTATTTTAGATCCACGTTATAAGAAACACATACTTTTAAAATATCTCATTCTATATTATCAAATTATTGACACATTTCTTGATACAAAAGACACCTACGCCATTATTGCACCACAGTAATTATGATGAGCGACCTAAGCAATAGAACGCTTGTTTTCCAACTTTTTGATTAAGTACGATGGTTAAGTTTCCACTGCTCTCTCACCATCCCTACTTCACATGGTGCCACATATGGACAAACCCTCCCAACACAACAAATGATGACATAAACGCTGAAGCTGCATCGTGCTAGTTCGGGTGAGTACACAAAATTTGACCACTATTTCAACACTTTGAATTTTGTGATAGTAGTATCATGAACTTCAATATCTTAGACTGATGGAGGAGGCATAGGAAGACTTATCCAATTCTCTTTCAAATGGCTCACCAAGTTCTTCCAACTCCTACATCAACAATAGCTGTTAAACAAGCATTTAGCACTACAAGCCTTATCTTAGCATAATGGCAATCAAGCTTAAAACCCATTAACATTGAGGCATTGGCTTGCATGGAAGATTAGATTAAGGTAAGAAGTATAACACAAGAGTCATATAGGTCACCTAGTGAAGAAGAAGAATACTTCAATCACTTCATCCTGTTAAGGGAAAGTTTCAATGGTTCAACTTCTGATCTCCTGTAAAACTTAGCAGGTTAAATAGTATTTATTTTTATTGTACAATTGTAGTGTAAGAAAAATTAATTTGTAAGGGTATTAATACTATCTTATTTATTTTTTATAGTAAATTAGATATAATTTATAAAGGGAATAGTATTCCCTTATTTATTTTAGTTATTTACTTACGATCTAAGAATTGTATACAAGAGGTAAGACCAAATATCCCCCTCTCTTTCTATAATATCTTTAATTAATTAGTAAAATTTGGAACTAGCATCCCCCCCTCCCCCTAGTGTACGGAGCCTACTACTGATTAATAAAGTAAACATTATTTTTTTTACACACAATAAAATTAGACAAAAGTTCATCATCACCATTTTCACAATTAGAAATTATCCTAAAAATTGTTAGATTACTATTTCACGCGAAAAAAAATTCAAAGGAAAAAAAGTAAAAAAAATGAAAAAGGGAAAAAAATTAAAGATAGACAATTTCATTGGGAGGATAAGAAAAAAAGCACAAAAAAAAAGAAAAAAAAAAAGAAGGGGAATAAGGGCTAGATCAAGGCTCCTTCACCCGTAACCAGCAAGTTCTAGACAGGTTAGGCCCTTTTCTGAGTCTAAGTGTACTCATTTAGTGTTTTAAGGGATATAGTGAATTTCTAGTAATTGAGCTATAATGTTAATAGATTGGATTAATAGAAAATGAGGGCAACCTCTAATATTTGTAGACTCAATTATCTTATCATCTCTTTATATATTTTATTTATTTGATTCTTGTTGTCATTCTTACTTTTATATATCCATACAAATTAGTTTGTAAAAACTATAGGAATAGTGTTGTCAATGCTACTTGAACTTTGGACATAACGTTTAATTTATTACACAAAGTTTGAATTTGCTAAATTTAGTGTCTAATTTGAAGTTTTTATTTCACAAATACTATCCACGTTAAATCTTGTGATCATTCATTTTTTTTAGTCATTTTCTTCGGCCAACATTAACGTGACATGCGTCACACTAATTTAAAGATTGTCACAATTGTACTATTGGCTCTAGCTATTGAACATCATGGAAGGGCATTTTTTTATTTTATTTTATTTAGTTTGAAGTGTTTCTGTATCTTTCTTTTTTTTAATTGTTGAGTACAAGATGTGAAAAAACAATACTAATACCATATTCCTTAAACTAGTATGGTACATATTGCACTAATGATGACTGACAGATATGATTGGATAGGTAGTTGTGTTATAAGATTTAAAGTAGGTAGTAGGAATGATGTGAAAATTTCGAATTGAATACTAAAATTAGCAAATTTAAACTTCAAATAATAAATTGATCTTTCATCAAAATTTTAAGTAACAATCGTAACATTGTTCCAAAATTAAATGGGTGAAATCTCAATAATCGAAAAAAATTATTAAATTATACATTCCTCTCCCACCTGCTTGCTCAATTGAGACTTCCATCATACTGGAGTTTGCAAGTGTTAATTGTATTTCATAGCAACTCATTTCACTTATTATGGCCTTATTATGTTTGGAAAATCAAAATAATCATTTGAGAAAATAATATGCAGCAATCCTATATTATGGATACAATAAATATGGTGAGGATGATTAAAATATAAATTACATAATTACAAATACACTCAACTCTAGATTTCTTTGCTTTGAGTTATTTTCTTAAGCTTTCGGAATTTAATTTACTTAAGTAAGATTTAAAAGCTAATTCAAACACCAAAATGCTAATCGTTCGATCTTTTCAAAGCAGACAATATGCGAAATGCGCGTGCAGATGTAGCTTCCCAAGAAAAGCACCAAAGTAATTCCTACATTTGGGAAAAGAGCTGCTTAATGGCTATCCAATCGACGTTTCTTAAACTCTTTAATATCCAGCAATTTTCTTGTATTTTGTGTTTGGAAAATAAGGTCTACAAGCAATCTCATGACATAATGCACCTTATTATAGAGTGAAAAGCATCAATCAAGAGTTGACAGGGAGCAGGTGGGTTGAAATGAAAATAAAAAACACTTAAACCCTCGGAAGAGATATCCTTGACTTTGCTTCTTTCTGCTATTTTAGGATTTGATTGGGGAAAATGAAGACGTAAATACTATATTCGATGAATATATCGGACAACTAGAGGACAAACTTCATTTTAATACTCTAATTTGTTGGGGAAAGTTACAGAAAACGAAAGAAGAAAACAGAGCAGATGAGAATGGCGTGCAGATTTTTTGGAGCAAAATAATCTTATTCCATAAAATAAGTTTAGCCTATTAAATATGCATTACATAATAACTAACTAACACATAAATAGGAGATTATTTTACCACCAACTTTAATGTTTATCTAAGCTAAAACTGATGCATAACAAATCAAGACCAATTCAAACTAGCTATTATATTTTTGAATCATCCTTCAACACTCTCCCTTGATTCAAAGTCGCACACTCTAAGTAAAGATCTAAAATAGACATGCTTGTCTTGAGGAAGTGATTTTGTCAAGATGTCAGCCACTTGCTCATTTGTACTGCAATACTTCAAGATGATTGAATCATTTGCAATCAGCTCTCGAATGAAGTGAACTCGTATATCAACATGCTTTGTTCTTCCATGATAAGCTGGATTTTTTTGCTATTGCAATTGCTAATTTGTTGTCATAATAAATCTCAGTTGCTTCCATTTGAGTGTGGTGAATGTCTTCAAGGATTCTCCTCAACCAAATAGCTTGACATGCTGATGCCGTTGTTGCTCCATATTCAGCTTCTGATGTTGACAAGGTGGTAGTAGGTTGCTTCTTTTAACTCCAACATATGGCAGCTGATCCAAGTCCAAATACATAACCTGATGCACTTCTCCTATCATCCAAACAACCAGCCCAATCACTGTCACTATATCCAATTAACTTGAACTTCGAAACATGGCCATACCATAGTCCGAAATCAACCATTTCTGCAATATATCACAGCACTCTTTTGGTAGCTCCAAGATGATGCTTTGAAGGATAGTTCATAAACCTGGAAATTACTCCTACTACAAAGGCAATATCAGGTCGTGTGTGACTTAAAAATATTAATCCTCTAACTAAACTTCTAAAATACTTTGCATTAGCTAGATCTATTCCATCATCAACCTGCAGTTTGTCGCTCAAATTCATTGGCATGGCTGCAACCTTACAATTTGACATGTTGAACCTTCTCAGCAAATCAATAGCATACTTTCTTTGTGATACAAAGATCCCATCTTTGACTTGCTTCACTTCTAACCCAAGGAAATAATGCAACATGCCTAATCTGACATTTCAAATCTCTTTTTCATGCAGAGTTTGAACTCATTAATAAGAGAATAAGAAGAACTCGTATAGATAATATCATCTACATAGAGGCAAATAATGAGGAGATCATTGTCACCTTGTTTCTTTAAATAAAGATTGGGTTCATTCTTACTTCTTTCAAATCCATTCTCACACAAATATGAGTCTATTTTGTTGTACCAAACTCGAGAAGCTTGCTTTAGCCCATAGAAAGCTTTTCTCAATCTATACACATGATCTTCCTTGCCTGTAACAACAAAGCCTTGAGGTTTTGATACATATACTTCTTCTTTCAATTCACCATTTAAAAAAGTAGACTTGACATCAAATTGAAACACATGCCAATTCATTTTAGCAGCTAAAGCTAGAAGAGTTCTTACTGTTTCAAACCGTGCAACAAGGGAGAAAGTGTCTTCATAATCCACGCCTTGTTGCTGCGAATATCCCTTTACAACGAGCCTAGCCTTATGCTTTTAGATGCTGCCATTTGCCAGATACTTTGTTCGAAATATCCATTTCACTCCAATAATGTTCTTGCCTTCAGGAAGCTTGACCAATTCCCATGTCTCATTTCTTTGAATTGCTGTAATTTCTTCTTTCATAGCTCCTTGCCATTCTTCCTTTGTTGCTGCTTCATCAAATGTTGTTGGATCAACTACATATAGTGCTTGTGTTGTCTCGTACAATTCTGTTAACGGCCTGTACTTTCTTAGAGGACTATCATCTAATGAAGACCTTCCACTTGACAAACTTAAAGTAGATGAGCTTGGAGAAGCCAATGGAGATGAACTTGAGGAGGGTTGTTGTACTTTAGTTTGTGGATCTTCACTTTCAGCTGGAACTTCGAATTGAATGCCATCTAAATTTTCATGCCAAGGCTAACTTGCTTCTTCATTAAAGATCACATTCCTGCTAATTATCACTTTGTCACTAATGGGATTATATAGTCTATATGCTTTTGATGCATTGTAATAGCCAATAAAAATGCATTTTGTAGATTTATCATCAAGCTTTCTACAATTATGTGAATCAATCAAAGCATAAGCTACACACCCAAGCACTTTCAAGTGAGTTACCCATGGTTTTCTCCCACTCCAAGACTAATAAGGTGTTATGTTCTAAACAACCTTTGTTGGTGAGAGATTCAGTAAATGGACAGTTGTTGCAATACCTTTGGCCCACAGATCATTTGGAAGTCTTCTGCCTTTTAACAGACTTCTTGCCATCTCAACAACGGTACGGTTCATTCGCTCAGCTACGCCATTTTGCTTCGATGTATAAGGAGCGGTTAGCTGCCTATATATACCTTCTTATTCACAAAAATGCATGAACTCATGAGATAGAAACTCACCACCTCTGTCTATTCATAGTACTTTAATGGAGCTTCCACTTTGCTTCTGCACAAGTGCCTTGAATTTCTTGAACATCTCAAACGTTTCAGACTTGGATTGCAAAAAATATACCCAACTGAAGCGGCTGTAATCGTTTGTGAACAACAAGAAATATCTACTCCCACCAAGTGACATTGTTTGCATTAGACCACACAAATCAGCATGAATAATTTCAAGAATACTAGATGCCCTTCTAGATTTCCCTATACGGAAGGGTTTTTTACATTGCTTGCCATATACACAGCCCTCACACACATCTAATGACTCTATTTTAGGCAAGCCAAAGACCATCTCCTTTTGACTTAACAATTTCAAACCCTTTATATTCAAATGCCCATACCGTAAATGCCACAAACTAGACTCATTATTTTCCTTGATAGTAAGCGCATGCTTTTCAACATCAGAGACTTCAAGTGGAAATAATTTATTTGGTGTCATGTGAACATTAACTATGATCTGATTTGATTTTTTATCTAACCACACATGAAGCATCATCGAACAAAATTGAATATCCACTAGCCATGAGTTGCCTGATACTCAACAAATTCTGAGATAATTTAGGGATAAAGTAGACATTATAAAGGAGCTTAACATTACCATGACCACCGCTGATAGCCATGGTTCCTTTGCCTTCTACTTGCATTTGATTATCATCACCGAGTCTCACCTTCTGCCTAAATGACTCATCGAGCTCCATAAACAATGGCTTCACCCTTGTCATATGGTTAGAGCACCCACTGTCTAAGAACCAAATGTTGGTGTCCGATGTGTCCCCTTGATAGGCCATGAACAATTTAAGTTCCTCCTCCTCTTGTTCTGCATAACTCGCTTGCCTCTCTCTCTTCCAACATTGAGCCTTTACATGCCTAAACTTCTTACAATAATGACATTGAACATCAGCCTTATTCCTCTACCGTTGCTGCTGTTGCAACTGAAGATTTTGCTCTTCACCTCGTCTTCTAACATGACCACTACGACCAAGAAATCTCCCTCTACTACGTCCCTAACTAATTGTACTCCTTTTCTAATTAGACACCTCTCCTTTCACGTGGAATGCCTTCTCACTACTCTTCTCATCTGCTTTATTCAATCTTGCCTCATGAGATTGTAGAGATCCCATTAATTCATCGAATGAGTATGTTGCTAGATCTTTGGACTCTTCAATGGCTGCGACTACATGATCAAACTTTAGTGTCAAGCTCCGTAACACCTTTAGAACTGTGGTTTGATCAGAGACAACTTCTCCATATGACTTCATGTGGTTAACAATTCCTACTACACGAGTCATAAAATCTTGCACCAACTCTCCATTTTTCATTTGCAAAGTTTCAAAATCACGACGGAGAGATTGAAGTTTGATGGTGACTACCTTGGATGAACCTTGAAATGACGTTTTCAAAGTTGTCCAAGCTTCTTTAGCCGTGTTTGCTGCAGCAATCTTCGAAAATATTAACTCGTGAACAGCTTGTTGAATGAAGAATAATGCCTTGTTATCTCTTTTCTTATTTTCTTTCAACCTAGCCTCTTCATCCGGATCAGGATAGTCATGCTCAACCAAGTCCCATAAATCTTGCGACTAGAATAGGGTTCTCATTTTGATGCTCCAAAAATCATAGCATTTGCTTGTAAAGATAGGAATTGCTGGTTGAGAAAGATTCACAACATTATTGTTGATTGCCATGTGTTTTATGCCTGGTTTCAGACAAACTTGGCTTTGATACCAATTTTGTTGGGGAAAGTTATAGAAAACGAAAGATGAAAATAGAGTAGATGAGAATGGCGTGCAGATTTTTTAGAGCAAAACAACCTTATTCCATAAAATAAGTTTAGCTTGTTAAATAGGCATTACATAATAACTAACTAACACATAAATAGGAGATTATTTTACCACTAACTCTGATGTTTATCTAAACTAAAACTGATGCATAACAAACCAAGACCAATTCAAACTAGCTGTTATATTTTTGAATCATCCTTCAACATAATTTATGATCCTTACTGGAGAAAGATTGTTTCAGTTCTGTAGAAAATGTTTAAATATACGGATATTTAAAAAAAAAATCACAAAAGCCACAATTGGATCAACAACCATTCCATGCTGGAAATTTTTAGACAATAGTATTTAATCTAGCTTTATGATTAACAAATCTAATCTCAGTGACGAGGTTTAATTTTGTCTTAGTCCAACTATGTCAAGACATCTCCAATATGCCAGCTCTATGCTTCTTCTACATATACGCATGTTCAAAGAGCTTCCAAGCCACAAAACATTGAAATTGATTGGAACATTAGAAAGGAAAGAAAGCAACAAGGAACATAGTAGCTGCAAGTTGAGGAAAAAAATAAAAAATCGGATGAAAAGGGAAATGTGTTCTGCTATAGATTTTACCTTTCATACATGATAAAGTTTACCAATCAAACTTCCTTGATTGATGTGAACTTTGTCCATCAAACTAAGGTAAAAGTTAAGCTCTCCCATACTACAAATTATGGGGACATTAGATTTCCAAAACAAGGAAAAGTACAAGCATAGGAACAGCACATTCTTGAAGCAACCACAACAGCAACAGCAATAACATTGGAAACAAAGGAGCCTAGTTCACTTCTAGTTATAGCAATAACAGTCCTCCATGACGCAAGAAACATCAAACACACCAAGACACGATCGAAGGAGTTCAAATCATGGCTTTTCTAAGGCCTTCATAAAGATATCAGCCACTTGATTATCACCATTACATTGCTTGATCTAGACTTCATTTTCTTTTTATTCTTCACAAATTGCATGGAACTTGATCTTAATGTATTTGGTCTTGCCATGGAACATAGGATTTTCACCATGGCTATTGTAGATTTATGACCAAACCAAATCCTAATTGGCTTCTCTTGCTTAAATCCTAAATCAACCAAAACTTTCCTCAACGAAAGTGCTTGATTGGCGGCAGCAGAGGTAACGATATACTCTACCTTAGCAGTTGATTTCATGACACACATTTGCTTCTTTTTTGCCCAAAAAATGGCAACTGATCCAAGGGAGAAGCAATAGCTTGATGTGCTCTTCATATCTTCATCAGTTCTAGCCCAATGACTATATAAAAAACCCAATAAATTCATCGAATTTGATCTCTTACAGAATAAACCAAAGTCACAATTGCTAAAAACATATTTCAATATTCGTTTTGTAGCTGTAGCATGAATCTGTGATGGAGTATTCATAAATCTCGATAGCAAGCTTGTGGCAAACATGATATCTAGTCTAGAATTAGATAGATACCAAAGTGAACCAACAAGGCTTTTGTAGATGGTGACCTTTGCTAGATGTGATTCATCTATCTTCCTTAGTTTCTCAATGAGAACTGTTAAAGTACTCACAGATTTAGCACTATCAAGCTGGAACCTATTCAATAACTCTTATGCATACTTGGTCAAAGAAACAAAGATTCTAATTTTATTTTGAATGACTTCCAATCCAAGGAAATAATGCATCTTTCCCAGATCACTCATCTCAAATTCCAATTGCATCTTTAGTTGAAATTCTCTAATAAGCTTCAAATTGTTTCTAGTTATGAGGATATCATCCACTTAAATGGAGACAATTACAATTTCATTTTGTTGATGCTTCACATATAAGATTTCTTCATTCACACTCCTTACAAAACATGCATCTAACAAATAATCATTAAGTTTTGCATACTAGGCCCTTGGTGTCTATTTCAAATCGTAGGTTGCCTTCTTCAATGGCAATACTCAATCACTTCCATCTGTAAAACCATGTGGCTACTCGACAAAAACTTACCTCTCTAAGACACCATTAGGAAAGTTAACTTGACATCTAGCTAGTAGATTTCCCATCCATTGCTCACAGCCAAAGCTAACAATAATTTGATTGTGTTAAACCTCGCAACAAATGCAGAAGTTTCTAAAAAATCCACTCTATATTGCTGTATATACCCTTTCACAACTAGCCTTGCTTTATACTTGTTGATAGAGCCATCTAGATTCAACTTTAACTTGAAAATCCATCTAATCCCTATCACTTGCCTATTAGCTAGTCTAGGAGTTAGAATCCATGTCAAATTCCTAGAAATAATCCTCAATTCCTTTTCCATTACAACTTTCCATTTTAGAATCTTCAAAGCTTCACTTGGAATTGAGGGCTCTAAATAGGTAACATTGCATCTATTGTAGATATCTTCTAAGGTTCTTGTTCCTCTAATCACATCTCCATTTTCTTCTTCTTTAGAATCCTCAAGATCTATTTGAGGAAATCCGTGAAATAGCTCGTGGCTATCAGCTAGCTTAGGAGTCAACAAATCCATTTTGTTCCAATCCTACTTACTCCCTTAATCCACTTTTAAGCTTCTACAGATATACACTTGCTTCATGATTAGATTTAGGACTCTATAACCTTTAGACTCGTTGTTGTAGCAAACCAAAATTCCCTTCCTAGCCCTTTGATCGAACTTTCCTCTTTTAGCATTAGGAACTAGGGAGTAACACACACTCCTAAAAACATTCAAATGTGATGAACCGGGCTTAACTCTAAACCACACTTCAAATGGAGTCTTTTCCTTCACGGCCTTTGTCAACAATTGATTCTGAAGATACATGGTCATGTTGACTGCTTCGACCCATAAAAGTTTTGGTAAATTCTTCTCAAACAAAAGCCATCTTTCCATGCTCATCATAGATTAGTTCTTCCTTTTGCTTACACCATTTTTCTAAGGTGTATAAGTGATGGTTAATCGATGATGGATCCCAGCTTCTTCCAAATATTCCTTAAGCTGATTTGATGTATATTCGATTCCATTATCAAATCTCAAGCATTTGATCATGGAGACAAATTGTTTTTCAATCATGGCCTTAAGTTTTTTTAACATGGTAAAGACCTTTGATTTTTGTTTGAGAAAAAATACCCAACAATATCTAGAGTAATCATTGATAAACAGTAATAAGTACTTGCTCCCATTATACAAAGAAATACTTATAGGTCCACACACATCTGAAAGGATTAACTCCAATTTTTCAGAGGCTCTCCAAGCTTGACAACTAGAAATGAACCTTAGGAAAGTTTCCTAAGCTGACACGATTCACACACATTACTATCTTCTATCACTTGTGGCATTCCAACAACTAAATCCTTTTTGCATAACATTTCCAAGGTCTCAAAATTTGTGTACCCAAATTTTTTATGCCACAATGTCATCTCTTCCTTAAGATTAAAGAAAAATTCATTTTCTGTCATGATTCAAACTAGAGGAAAGCTTCTATTATTCATCTTAATAGAAAAAATCAACTTGCCACTTAAATTTTTTATCTCATAACTTTTATTCTTGAACACAAGCTCATAATCACTTTCTAGCAACTGACCAAGTGATAGTAAATTCAAATTTAAACTAGGAACATAAAGTACATCATCAATGATTTTTGAACCTGATATAGATTTAACATGGATGGCTCCCTTCCCTTTTACATCAAGGAGTCTTCTATCTCCAAGTCTGACCTATGATGAGTAGCTCTCATCTAGGCCTTCAAAGCATCTCAAATTGGCTATCTTGTGGTGTGTGCAACCACTATCTATCAGCCACACATTTGGATTTTCAATGACAACACATCTAGTAACTCTGGTATGTTCTACAGCTTTAGAGCTTTCTACAGCCTTGATGGTCACAAACAAACTTTCTTCTTGGTGATCTTCCTGTTCTGTTGCACACCTTCTCAACATGGCTAAATTGCTTGTAACTTTTACGTTGCACTCTAAGTTTGAAGCAACAATAATTTTGCATATGATTCGTCTTCTTAGAATAGGGGTAAGGTGGATATTTGCCTCTCTTATTTTCCCACTTATCTAGTTTCTTGACTTTCCCTTTCTTGTAAGTGACCTGGTTTCTTAATCCTCTTTCTTGTGGTTAGGCTACTACAAGTGCTTTTTCACCTGCATTTTCTTCTTTCCTAAATGCCTTTCTTTGTTCCACAGCTAAAAGAGCATTCATCAAATTTCCAAAGTGATTTGTGACATATCCCAAGTGTCTTCAAGGGAGGAAATTCTTACTTCAACGTAGTTTAGAAGAGTCACCATAATTTTCTCCACAACTCATCTTTCTTCCAACTGCTCTTCTAACATTTTGATCTGGTTAACGGTCTTTATGATCCTATCAATGCACTCCTTCACATTTCTAAGTCCCTCATGTTCAACAGCTTAAACTCTATGCGGAGGTTGAAGACTTGCATTTGTCTTGTCATCTCGGAGTCTTGGTATTCCATTTTCAACTTTTTCCAAGATTCATGAGCTGGCTCACAAGCTATAATTTTGGTAAAAATGGAATTGGAGATGGCCGTGTGAATATAGGATAGCACTCATGGACCTTTCACAACATCCTCCTCGTGTTGTCTGATCTATTGTAAGGTGGGATTTTCCCTTAAGGTGGGAGCGCCTTTATCTTCTTGACATACATCCATAGCCTAAGTCCTTTGAGATAAGCCTTCATCTTCACTGCCCGCACATGATAATTTTCATAATTAAAATGAGGAGGTGGAAGAGAAATGGTAGAACTGGAAGCCATGCTTCTCAATCTTTTTGTGTGTGTGTGTTTTTTTTTTTTGTGTTTCTCACAGCCGCTTAAGAACAAGAAGCTCTAATACCAATTGATGGGAACAATAGCAAGAGTAGAAAGCAACAAGGAACAGAGCAACAGCAAGCAGAGGACAAAAAGAAAATTCGGATTAAAAGGGAAATGTGTTCTGCTACAAATTCATTAATAGATTTTACCTTTTATACATAACAAAGTTTGCTAATCAAACTTCCTTGATTGATGGGAAGATTGTCCATCAAACTAAGCCAAAAGTTAAGCTCTCTCATACTTAACAATAGTACAAGTTATGGGGACATCAGATTTCCAAAAAAAAGAAAAGCACAAGCAGCAGCAACAGCACGTTCTTGCAGCAACCACAACAACAACAGCAGTAACATTGGAAACAGAGGAGCCCAGTTCACTTCTAGTTACAGCAGCAATGGAAATCATCATATTATACACACAAATAACTTCAAAACTACCAATGTGAAGATAATTATATGATGATAATGACTTCTAACTCTAGTCTCTTCTTCCTCTTTCCCGCATTATTACTTTCTTTCGCAATAGCAATCAAAGGCTATTTCTCCGGGCAGCTCACTCCTAACTACTACGACAAGGTCTGTCCTGAGGCTTTGCCAACCATCAAGCGAGTCGTCGAGGCAGCGATACAACGAATGGGTGCCTCATTATTGCGCCTGCACTTCCTTTACTGTTTTGTCCATTTAATCGAAAACGTTATTACTATTTCTACTCCCTTTTAGATATACTAATTTGTTGGGGCATAATCTTGCTATACCTTTTATTAGTAATGTTTTCATACCTTCTAAATATTGGCTTTCCAAGTTAATATAATCTAGGGCTGTGATGCTTCCCTTCTTCTGGACAGAACACCCAATCTTCAAAGCGAAAAGACAGTAGGTCCTAACAACAACTCCGCTAGGGGCTTCGACCTGATCGATCAAATTAAGTGGGAAGGGGATAAGGCATGTGGCTGCCCCATCGTCTCCTATGCAGGATTTGTGTAGTAAGTATCCCTAGTTTGTTGGAGCAGCATTGCTAATGAAATTTCTCAAAAAAAAAAAATAAAAATTATACACATCTTCACAAAAAAATTTAATTTTGTTATCTAATTTCAAGTTGGAAATTATGGTTCAGCTAAGAGGGCCTTGGTGGGATTTATTACTTGGCATGATGCAGCAAGTTAGCATATTTACACAAAATCAATCGACAATTGATTTCAAAGTTCAGAAGAAAAGTAACAAACTCTCCCTAAGAGATGTATCAAAACTGTTCTATTTCATAATAATGTGATAAGATATGATAAGATCAAACTTAAAACGAAAGAATACTATAAAAACCCTATGGATTAGCATGGTCTTCAACAAAGATGTGTAGAAGCCCATGTCATGTTCTGTGGACATTTTCCTTTGCCTTGGACTTGTTTGTGACCATGCTTTTCAAATGCATGCACTAGCACGGCTATGCTAGCCACAGTGTCACTCAACACTCCCACTAACATGAGCATGTTTAAAGGCGTGTTAGCCACCATGCAAGCCTCCACGCTTACCCTCTGTTTTCCTTGCATAAGTGCTCCATCTTAGCTTGTTTCTTGGCCTTTACTCCACATCATTCTCTCCCACCTAAGGAGAACTTCCCCAATATTGGCCTCACATAAAAATTTTTCTGCCTTTATGTATCCATCGACTTGGCTAGCTTTCTCTTCTTTCTTTTCAGTAACTACCCTTAACAACTTAAATGTGGCTCTACTCTTCTCAACTACAAGTCTACTCGAACCTTTAGCCCCAAACCACTTACTTTCGCCATCAAATCTACTACTCTTTTCCTATAACATCAATCTAGCTCTAAGGGCCATGTTTTTAGCCACATTCAAAGTGTGCAAACCATGTACCCCCATTTTGTCCTGAATCTGCAGTCTCAAATGATCTAAATATCTAGCCACTTGCTGACCCTCACTTTCGTTGAGGTCATTCCTCTCTACCAACCACATGAATTCTGCGATGTATTCATGTACAATCCTCTGCCCCTAACGACACCTCTGATACTGTTGAAAAAGGATTTACTTATAATCAAGAGGAAGGAAATCTCGTTAGAGCAATTACTTCATTTTATACCATGTTCTCACGGGTTTTTTACCTTCATGGTACCTCCTACTCTAGAGCCTCTCTAAATAGGCCAAAGCACCCCCTTTCAATCTATATGCTACTAATTTCACTATCTTTACCTCGGAATTTTCCACATATTCAAAGAATCTATCTATTTTAGCAATCCAATCAATAAAAATTTCAATATTTAAATTTTCATTAAAGTTGGGATTGTCGACCCCAGCTTGAATTGCCCACTATCTTTGAAGTCAAACCCACCATCATTTTTCTTGTATCTACCACCATCACCACCTCTCCTATGTGGCCATTCTTCCTTAAACATTTGCTCTTTTACCTCGGAATCATCATCATACATTTGTAACCCATGATTTGCAGCTATAGGTCTAATAATAGGATTGCTACGCATATGCTGTACCTTAGGTCGCATCTTACCACCGTTCTTGTCTTTATAGGCATCAAATCCTATCACATTGAAATGCTCAATCAAGTCATCAAAATGCTGTTCTAAATGCCAGAATCTTTTATCTATGCTATTCAACACCGCCCTTTGATCCTGTACCTCGGTTCATAAGGCTTCCATGATACGAACCACACCCACCTATGACGAAACCCTATACTAATACGTTTGGAATTGCAACCCAAGATGCCAAATAATCGAAGTGGAATCGCGACCCGTTGCCTATAGATGAGGCAAGAACCTTGGTATATTGTGTTGACGCCACAATTGGGATGAAAGACCAATTGATAAGTCAAATGTAAACGCCACAGAAGAAATCCGATAAGTTCAAGAGAAGTTCTTTAAAGAACCAAGAGAGGAATACTCTTCAAATTATATTAATCAAAGTTGTATATCTGTTTTCCAACCCTAACAGCCTATTGATAGTGTTTACAATTCATAAGGAAAAAGCCCAAAATGACAAAACATAATAACGTTGTGAAAAATAACAAAATAAAGTGGATCTTCCCGGCGGCGTAGTAGCCGGGGTAGGATGTACGCTAGCTCAAAGCTAGCAGCGTTAATCCAGCGTATTTCAAGGCCGGTTGTTTCTCTACCTAAGCTGGCAGCTTTGATCTCCTTTGCTAAAACCTTGAATGACTTGTACAAATGCAAGTTCATTGTCATGGTTGCTCAAATCTTTTTTAGCTTCTTGGATATCCTTTATCAGCTCGTTAAGTGCTTCTTTGAATTGTTTCGCTCGAGTTCTTGTGATCGGTCCAAGTGGCACTTCAAGAGGATCCACATTCCCCCTTCTAGCTTAGTTCCCATCATGGCTTCCATCATTCCCCTCCTCTTGAAAAGGATTTGTCCTCAAATCATCGCCTACACCAAAAGAACTCAGATCAGTAACGTTAAAAGTAGCACTTACTTGATACTCACCTAGCAAATTTAACTTGTAGGAATTATCATTGATGCGCTCAAGAATTTGAAATGGTCCATCTCCTCTAGGAAGTAATTTAGATCGACGTTGTTCAGGAAACCGCTCTTTGCGCATGTGAACCTAAACCCAGTCTCCAGGTTCAAAGACAGCTTGTTGACGACCCTTGTTGGCTTGTTTCACATACTGTTATGTCCTCCGCTCAATGTTAAGCCTTGCCTTCTCATGGAGTTGTTTAACAAACTCCGCTTTCTTCTTACCATCTAGATTGACATACTCAGACATAGGAAGGGGGGATAAATCCAAAGGAGTTAGTGGATTAAAACCATACACAATTTCAAAAGGTGTAAACTTAGTAGCAGAATGCATTGTGCGATTATAAGCAAATTCAACATGAGGAAAACAATCCTCCCAACTCTTAATGTTCTTTTTAATGGCAGCCCTCAACAAAGTAGATAAAGTTTGATTTATTACTCCCGTTTGTTCGTTAGTATTCAAACAAGTTTTCATAAAAACCAGCAACAACATGGGTTGCTTCATCACTAACGCTCTTCTCACTACACTTGCTCTTGCCACACAACTCTCCTTTTGCAAGGCTGCACTCTCCTTTTCACTCACCACTAAAGTTGATCCCCTCTCAACTTAGCCTCTCACACTCTTTCCAGCCTTCCTCTCTTTTTCCTCTTGGTACTGACTTTTATGTTCCTTTTCTTTTTCTATGTCTTTTGCTCTCTCAATCTCCTTCTGTTTTTCACTCACCTTATATTTTGTAAAAGATTGTTGTAGCTGCAACTGATCCTCATACACCTGTTTAGGTGTTAAGGGTTTAAGATTATAGCTTTTGCCATGGTGAACAAGTGTATACTTGTTAGAAAAGCCATCATGAATAACCTTCCTATCAAACTACCATGGCCTCCCCAACAACACATGACAAGCCTACATCGGCACTACATCGCATAATACCTCATCCTCATACCTACCAATGTGAAAAGCAATTAAGGCTTGCTTACTTACCTTAGTCTCGCCACTATCATTCAGCCACTGCAATTTATAAGGGCTAGGGTGTTTAGTGGTCTTGAGCTCCAACCTGTCAACAATGAAAGTACTTACTACATTAGTGCAACTCCCCCCATCAATGATCAAACTACAAATATGGTCACCTAGATAACATCTAGTATGAAAGATATTCTCTCGTTGCACCTCCTCTTCTTCCTTCACCTGCACATTCAAAGCTCGCTTCACTACTACCACTAACTTCCCCTCTGTAGGCTCCTCTTCATCACTAACATCCTCCAATGGAGGCATATCATCATCTTCACTATCCCCCTCAGTCTCATACTAACCATCATCGCGTAAAATCATAACACGTCTATTCGGACATTGACTAGTAATATGGCCTCTTTCTTAGCATTTAAAACATTTAATGCCACGATTTCTAAGAGTAGAAGAATCAAGTTTACCTTGATTACCAGGAGTAGAACCCCCTTGCTTCTGCTCTCCTTTTGGCTTGGTGGGTAAAGGCTTTTCTTCCTTCCTCCAATGGTTAGTCTTCCAAGTAGATGAACTAGCATCCTGTTGAAACCGAGCAGTACTACTACCTTTCCTCCTGTGTTGGTTCTTAACCTTTATAACCATGTGGACCATGTCTTCCAATTCCACATAATGTTGTAATTCTACTACATTTTGAATCTCTCTATTTAACCCAGCAAGAAACCTAGCTATGGTAGCCTCTCTATCCTCCTCAACACTTGCTCTAATCATAGTAACCTCCATCTCCTTGAAATACTCATCTACACTTCGGCTTCCTTGCTTAAGAGTTTGCATTTTGTTGTGTGATTCACGATAGTAGTAAGCAGGAACAAATCGCTTCTTCATCACCCTCTTCATCTCTTCCCAAGACTCAATGGGTGGTTCGCCATTCCTTCTTCTATTCAACATCAGTTGATCCCACCACACTATGACATAATTTGAAAACTCAATGGTAGCAAGCTTCACTTTCTTTCTCCAACTATAATTGTGACAATCAAACACCAGCTCTACCATCTTTTCCCATTCTAAGTATGCCTCGAGATCATTCTTCCCTTGGAAAGGAGGAATCATCATCTTTATACTACTTAATTGATTATCCTCTCTATTCCTATCTCCTCTATCTTCCCAATCCCTAGTTCCTCTATTCCTACCACCATAACCTCTATAACTCCCGATAGAAGGTTCATCAAACTCATCATCAGAATTTTCATCTCCACCCATTTGTCCTCTTTTAGAAAAACTCTCCCTCTTATACCCTTGAAAGACGTTCTTAGATTGCTCTAGTTTCTGCTCCACCGTTTCATGAATTTGCTCCATTCCCTCTTGAAACATTCTCTTCATCTCACTCAATGCCTCAATTACTAACCTAACATCAAACCTCCCCCTCTCACCTTTAGGAGAATTTTTCCATGACATAGTTCCTGTAATAAAAGGTTAGTACTAACACAAATATATATAGAACTAAACCTCATGATTCGCTCCCTCACGTGTTTCAGTCAAAGAAGGATATCCCACATTCACTCGTGTATTCTCGCAAATAGAGATGATATCAACTCACCAATCCCTCTTCTCAGTTCTCTTGGAACTAATCCAAACAACACCAAATTCTTCCGTAGAATTCAAGAACAAAAATCTCTAGGCTTGAATTTTCCTTCTTTTTTTTTGTTTTTGTTTTCGTTCTTTTCCTTTCTTTTTTTTTTAATGGGGATCAATAGAATGAAAATAAACTACTCAAGAAACAATTAACACTATGGACTTGAGTATGAAGCAATGGTAATACGAACGATTAGAGTTAGGGTTTTGATGTTACCTTTCTCAAACCGAACTGATTTTTAACAAACGTAGGCTCTGATACCAAACCGATACGAACCACGCCCACCTGTGACGAAACCCTATACCAATACGTTCAGAATTGCAACCCAAGATGCCAAATAATCGAAGTGGAACCGCGACCTATTGCCTATAGATGAGGCAAGAACCTTGGTATATTATGTTAACGCCACAATCAGGATGAAAGACCGATTGATAAGTCGGATGTGAACACCACGGAAGATATCCGATAAGTTCAACAGAAGTTCTTTGGAGAACCAAGAGAAGAATACTCTTCAAATTATATTAATCAAGTTGTATATCTATTTTCCAACCCTAACAGCCTATTAATAGTGTTTACAATTCGTAAGGAAAAAGCCTAAAACGACAAAACATAATAACGTTGCAAAAAATAACATAATAAAAGTGAATCTTCTCATCAGGCAATGTACGCCGATGGCGTAGTAGCCGGCGTAGGATGTACGCCGGCTCAAAGCCGGCAGTGTTAATCCAGTGTATTTCAAGGCCGGCTATTTCTCTACCTAAGCTAGCAGCTTTGATCTCTTATGCTTTGATCTCCTTTGTTAAAACCTTGAATGACTTGTACAAATGCAAGTTCATTCTCATGGTTGCTGAAATCTTTTCTAGCTTCTTGGATATCCTTTATCAGCCCGTTAAGTGCTTCTTTGAATTGTTTCACTCAAGTTCTTGTGATCGATCCAAGTGGCACTTCAAGAGGATCCACATTCCCCCTTCTAGCTTGGCTTCCATCATTCCACATCCTAAGCAACATTTGAAACATGACCGCCTCCTAAACTACCATCTCTTGACATCATTGCAAGAATTTCTAGCTCTAATACCAACTAACACAGCGAGTTAGCATGTTTACACAAGATTAATCGACGATTGATCTCAAAGTTTAGAAGAAAAAACAAACTCTCCATAAAAGATGTCTCAAAATTGTTTTATTTTGTAATAATGTGATAAGATACATAATAGGAATTTTTGCATTTGACGACGTTCGTATATTTTACAAATGTCACCAATGCCAATGTATCTTAGTCACGTTTGTTAAACATCGTACAAAATACATTATTAGCAACTTTTATAACTAAAGTTTATGGTAAATTCTAATTCACTAATAAATTATTTATTATAAGACTTGTTTTTTTTGTAACTTTTTATTCATTAAATAAAAATATTAAAACACATTTTTGGAATTTTTTTTAATAAGTATTTTTTAGATTTTAGGACTTTTTTAAAGAAAAAAAAAACAAAAACACTATGCACTTCGATAAGTATTGAAAAAGCATCACGCTCGGCCACTATTCCTAACCCTGCAATGGATTACACCTAAAACACATTTTCTCTCGTCCCTTTATCTTCTCCGATCAGATCAACAGTTGGAGTCGCTTAAGGAACGACAAAATTTGCGTCAAAACTATTCATCATCACTTGTGAGGAGTCGTCATCTTCCAATTGTAGGCTTCTATTTGTATCAAGGTGAAAATGTTGTTCTACATCATTCTCTAAAATTAGCGTTTTAAGAAAAATTTTAAGGTAAATCATTTGATTTACTGAGTAAATCAGTATGAACAAAATTGAATCATCAAATTAGTTGTAATGTTGCTTTGTTTTGTTTCGATTAAGGCGTTCTGATCATCAAAATAGTTGCTAGCTTGGTTCCGTAATTTTTTTCTATTGAAATTTTTGGACGTACCTGTGCATATGGTCAATGTTGAATTTTTGTAATTAGGGCATTCCGATCATCAAAATCATCTTCTTTTATGTCAATTTTGAATTTGATGATCGGAATGCCCTAATTATGAAAATTTTACTGGTCTTCGACTTTTATTCCTTTCTATTTAAGTTCTTTCATTTTTTTGGCTTGGCTTGACTTGGCTGTATATGTTGTGAACATCACCTTTGCACACTTTGATTCCAATTTCTTGGACTATCCAACCATCTGTGTAGCTTTTAACACACACACACACACACATACACATATTTTTCAAAAAACTGTCATAAATCGTGACTGTGGAAGGGGAGTTTTGCAGCTTGACACAAAACGTTGCTAATGGTGCCCTGTTCACTGCTGTTTGATAGTATTAGGAAGGGGAGTTCTACAATGTAAGAATCGTCCTTTTTTGTTATGTTCTACAGCTACATTTTTTATCAACGTTTGTTGACTTTGCTATGTTGGCATGTGGTGTATTTCCTTATAGCAATGCATATTCATTTCTTATATATATAATAATAGCTATGACCATTAGCATTTGATTTTCACATTGTGCCTAAGCACAATAACAATAATGCTTAGATAGTAAGTTAGATTAGCAAGGGGTTTAGCAATGCTTCATCTTTGTTGTTGAGAGAAGTGGTATTGTCACCCTATGGTTAAAGCTTAGTCAAGGTTAACTTGAAGTGTAATTTATGATTTTTTTTATGCCTTCACTTGATCTTGTTTGATAAAGACTATGCTTTAGGCTCGATAGTTGTTTGTATTGAAGAAGAATAATAAGTGAAAGATGAGATGTTTTAAGTCCATTTTATTAGATATCATACTCAATGTTGTGTCTATAGCATTCAACATATACCTACAGTGTTGACTTGATATTTGACTTAATGTGGATTTTTTTTTTCTTTTGTGGTACATATGGGAGTTTTATTTGCAATTTCACTAATTCTTTAGGGCCCTTATGTTTCCAGACTAAGTAAACTTACAAGTTCACAATTTAAATGCATATAATAAAGTTCATTATATGTTTATCATTTAAGAACTAATGTTTTCATTATATATGTGTAAAACATGATTGATTTGCTATAGGATTCTTTTACAGTTATGGATAAGAGTTAGATGAACTATAATATTGGAAATGAAGAGTACCTACAAGGTGTTGAGTTTTTCATTGCATACTTGCACATGAAGTATGAAATAGACAAGAGGTTAAGTTGTCCATGTAAGAAATGCTTAAACATGTCAACACACACTACGAATGTAATAAGAGCACACTTACTTGTTGATGGGATAGATGTAACTTACCGTTGTTGGATATACCATGGTGAGGAGCTGACCATTGAATTGCCAAGGAGAACTCGAGGTAGGACTTGTCATGAAGAGTATGATTTTAGAACATATAGGAGCGAGGGGTTCAATGAGGAAAATGACGATGACATAGACAGACTTAATGAGATGTTAGAAGATTTAGAGTCTTTTATTGACAATCAAGCTAAAGGTCCAACTCCTACGGATGGATTTGATTTCCCACCCAATTTTGTTGATGGGCTAAGAGTTGACTTGCAGCAAGAGCTTTATTCAGGGTGTAGGTTATAAAAATTCTCATTTATTGTGAAGTTACTTCACTTAAAAGTATACAACAAGTGGAGTAATAAGTCTTTTGATATGCTTCTCCAACTTCTTCATGATGTGATCCCTAATGGAGAGTCACTTCATAAGTCATACTATCATGCAAACAAGTACTTACGGGGATTGGGCATGGGTTGCCATTACATTCATTATGAAAATATGATTATTGCTTGTTTTAGGGTAGTAACAAGAACCTCACACAATGCCCTACATGTGGTACCTCAAGGTATAAGATGGGTGGTGGATCTAGGAAGGGTATTCTTCAAAAGTTTTTGCGTTACTTTCCTGTGAAACCAAGGTTGCAACGGCTTTTCATGAAGTCTAAAGTTGCTCAAAAAATGCATTGGCATAAAGAGTAACATAAAAAACAAGAGAACTGTATAGGTCATCCTGCAAATAGGATATCTTAGGTCAATTTTGACGTTGAATTCCTTGAGTTTTCTAAGGACTCTCGCAATGTCAGGTTAGGGCTAGCTAGTGACGAGTTCAGTCCCTTTGGATCTATAAGCCAATCATACGGCATGTGGCCTATGGTTCTACTTACATATAACTTGCCACCTTGGATGTGTATGAAGAAAGAGTTCTTGATGATGTCATTATTAATCCTAAGAACTAAAGCACCAGGGAAGGAGATTGATGTCTACTTGCAGCCTCTAATCGATGAACTTAATGATCTTTGGGTTAATAGATTATGGACATATGATGCATATTTGAAGTCTTCTTTTAAAATGCATGTCGCTTTGTTGTAGACCATCACGGACTTTCCAGCCTATGAAAACTTGTCTGGGTAGAGTACAAAAGGCTACAGTACTTGTCCGGTATGCAAAGACCAAACACCATCAATAAGGCTTAACAACAAGATTAGGTATGTTGGTTATAGAATGTGGTTACTGAATGGCCATCGATGGAGACGCAACTTAAAATTCAATGGAATGCGTGATTATTGTGAAGCCCTTGAAGAATATAGTAGTAATGATATTCTTCACCAGTTACAATTTGTAACAGATGTGCCTATAGGAAAGCATCTCGATAAAGTTAAAAGAATCCATTACTGATGGGTTTAACTAGACAAAAAGGTCAATACTATTTCAATTTCCATATTGATCAAAGTTGATGCTTAGGCATAATTTAGATGTTATGCATATTGAGAAGAATATTTGTGATAATTTTCTTAATACAATTCTTAGGATTGAGGGTAAAACAAGAGACACCTACAAGGTTCGGCTTGATTTAAAAGACCTTGGCATTAGGAAGGACTTACATTTGTTAAAGTGGTCTGATGGTAAGTATTCCATGCCATATGCTAGTTATTCATTGAGCACTAGTGTGAGGAGATCGTTTTGTTAGTTTATAAGGGGAGTTAGATTACCTGATGGTTATGCGTTGCATATTGGTCGGTGTATCAATAATTCAAACTCGAAGCTTTTCAATCTAAAGAGTCACGATTGTCATGTTTTGCTGGAAAGGCTGTTACCTGTAGGTATTCGTAGCATATTGCCTAAAGAAGTCACCATGGCCATAACCGAGCTTGGAACCTTTTTTCAAAAGCTATGTAGACGCATTATAAATGTTGAAGAGTTACAAAAGATGCAGAGTGACATTGTCACCATACTATGTAAGCTAGAGTTAATCTTTCCCCTTGCGTTTTTTGACATTATGGTGCATCTAGCTATCTACTTGCCTCGAGAAGCATTACTGGCTGGACTAGTTGCTTATAGATGGATGTATCCCATTGAGAAGTACGATATTGGTTTTCATATTCACTAGTTATGTGCTAGTATTACTATACCTTCTAACACTCCATGTAAATTCATGAGTGTAGGTACCTGGGTTAGTTAAAGTAATTTGTTAGAAATAGAACTTATCTAGAAGGCTCTATTTTAGAAGCATATGTTGTTAATGAGTGCTTAACTTGGTGCTTGCTTCACTTAGAAGACATTGAAACAACATTTAATTGTCTAGATAGGAATTTTGATTCCTCAGAAGAAGGTGGTGTTGATGTTTTCACCAATAGAGTTGGTCTCATATCCCCTCCTACATATGTTGTGTTATCGAACAAGGAGGTTGAAGTCATGACATGGTATATCATCAACAATTGTCATGAAATTCAACCTTATACAGAGTAGGTGTGAATAGGAGCTTTTTAAATTTTACAAGATTGCTATAAATTAATGACTAAACTAAGTTGAAAACTATGATATAGGTAACATAAGGTCATTTTAAGAGCACAATATGGTGACAACATAGATGACATCTATAAAAGGGAATTTTGTCAGTGGTTTATGGATAAGGTAAACACAATAATATAATGTTGTGTCTAATTGAGAAGTTAACTTTTTAAGATAAGCATTCACTTTTCAATCTATCAATGGTGTAGATGAGACCATGGTATGATAGTTCTGACCTAGTGCTTACTGCATTATATGCATTGTCCATAGGGCTCGATTCTTGCTACAAGAGATACAACAAGCTGATATATAATGGTGTTTGATTTCACACATTAGAGTTTGATAGTAGGAAGAAGACTTAGAATAGTGGAGTTCTTGTAGAGGGGAATCATGGGGATGTGCAGGCATCAATAGAATTTTATGTGGTTGTAACAAATATATATGAGTTCGGTTACATACGGAAGAAGAGTGTTCTTGTTTAAATGTAAGTGGTGGGACACAGATAGCCGACATCATAACGTTAGAGTTAAGAATAGCATTAAAAGTATTAAGGTCACTCATATTTGGTATGTAAATGACCCATATGTGTTAGCATCACAAGCTAAATAGGTATATTACTTAGAGGACATAAAGTTAGGTGCTGATTGGCATATGGTACAATGTTTTAAGCATCGTCATATTTACAATAGACCATATAATTGGTAATGTAAATTTGTTCACCGATGTAGAGGCTCAATTGGCAAATGAGAGCCTAGATGATCTAGTCATCGAGGATGGGGGAAGAGGATATGAGTGACATTTAGTTGTCAATTGTGATGTTGATGTGCTATTAAGAACCGATATGTGTCTTGATATGATCTAAGGAGAATTAGTAAAAAGGACAATTGAAGCATCTAGTGGCTCGCAGCACGATGCTAATATCAAAGCTAATGATGATGAGGATATAGACGAGGCACTTGATGATACACTTGTTGAATATGATACGACTGACAATGATTGTATGAATGAATGTTACTTATTTTTCTTCTACATAAAATTTGTAATGTTTTGATTTTATTCACATATTCATTATCATACATGCTTTTACTTTATTTTACAGAACTCTAACGGCGGGGCAACGGAGGAAGACCTAAAGAAGGGGAGGAAAGGTTAGTTGTGACACTCAACATGCAATTAGAAATGAGTCAGATTAATACCATAGTGATGGGGAGGTTCATGATAATGTTGTGACAAATGCCTCCGAAAATCAAGAAAGGGAGCCCACAAATTCATCTAACAAACATGCCACATCAAATGCTCCGACATAAAATGATGCTTTTGCTAATAATGCAGTTGATGTATCCATAGAGGCCGGTGGCATTCCCTTTAACCCTACTCGATCCTCAGGTAATCAACGTAATAGTGTACATTCAACTAGAGATTGCAATTTCTATTATGCTTGCCTCCATTATGATGGACTTGTTTTTCAAATTTTTGCACTAGCGGCGAGCTCAGTGTCATATATAGGCAAGAGGAGTGCATATCCGGGACAAGCATTAGAAAGAGAAAATAGAAGACGAATGAGTAAAATGGTCATTCAATTCATGACATGTGGTGGTCTTCTGTTAAAACCGGACCAGTAAGCCAAGATGGCATCGAAAATAGGGAAGGCTTATCGGGATTTGCTACCACTCTGTATTGAAGATTGGAGGAAATTTGATTTGTCACAAAAATAACGTGCTTGGGAAAGAGTACAGGTGAAAGCAACAACTAATTTGGATTGTCTCTATTTCAATTATTTTCTCAATAAAATGTGAATGTCAAACTGTCATTTTCCTTCTTATCATAACCCGTTGCATGGTGTTTCAAACATGTATATTACATCCTTAGCCCATTTTTCTTTTTGTAGATTTGTCTAAATATTGATGGCATCATAAAAAATCCTGAAAAGTTTCTTGCTGCTGATCAGTGGATGGGAAATATCTATAGAAATCATTAAAATAAAACTAAAATTTCATGGATAAATATTGGTGGTGTAATTTGACCTAAGGGATCAAGTGATGATGATTAGAAATAGAAAACAGATGAATGGAGGAGAGAGATTGTAGAAGAGAAGGAGATTCCGCAATCAGGAGATCCATCTGCAAAGCTAATAATAATTTAGTCATGTTTTCTTAAGGTTTTGACTAAACGATGTCATTAACTTCATGATGTCTTGATAAATAAAAGGCTAAAGCAATGAGTGGGAAGGCTACATGTAGGAAAGTAAAATATTTACACAGGTCGAGATCTAGATCATTTGAGAGCAAGAGGAATGAATATGTGAGTATTTCATTTTATTTAATTTTATAACAGTTAAATTGATGAAGTCCTTAGCTTTATGCATATTATGTGATTAGATTGAAAGGAATCACGAACCATCGGATGCGATCGAGTTCTTTAAGGTCACTCAATACAGTGAGCCAAGGTCTGATGGTAGTGGCGGTTGGATTTCCCAATAGGCTGGCTAGGATTATGTAAGTTGATGAGTTAATTTACAAATAAGCACTTCAACTATGGTTTATGTTTATATATACATTTCTATTATGTTTGCATTATATATTGTTGTCATCATTACTCTAGGAAGATATGGTCAAGATGTATGAAGAATCTCAATCCTAAGACTACAGAGGAGATAGTTGATGAATTTATGGGTGTAAACACTTGAACTGACTATCATCCTGGTAGAGGATACGGACCACTGGCCATTGGGAAAGGTATACATTCACAAATTTATATGGAAAAGATGGAAGCAGTGTTACAGGAGACATAGGGAAAGCTTGAAGAGGAAAAATATAAACGTGAACAACTGAAAGGAAAGTTCAATGATCAATGTCAACAACTGTTGTCAATGCTTCAAAAAGAAAGGGATCTACGTATCGCCCATGCTTAAGAGGTTAGTTTAAACTTATGTTTTTGAGTTAAAGGTATATGTTTTACAAGGTAAATGCATGCATATTGCTTTTATGTATAGAGTAGGAATGTTGTGGGTTTAGATGATGTAAGGAGTAATGGATGGCAAATTTTCCAGCACTACCTATGCTTTCAGAACCAGATTTGGCTGATGATTCAAATAGCTCATATTTTACTTCATATCTTTTTATCTAATAAACATTTGAGAAATAATCTTATAGGTACAATAATAATTCTCCATGGGATGCTAATATATCCTACACTAGCTGATAGCCACAAGACATCATCAGACTTGCAATCAAAGGCCCGTTGCGATTGTTTCCATTTTGAAGCATTGGCTCATGAAGATTTATGATATTTTGTACTTTGTAATTGTTCTATGGACTATTTTATGTTGTATTTTATTTTGGGACACTTTTATTTTGATTGTAATTTCCATTTAGGACCGGCCACCTTAAAAGTGACATAGTTGTAATTTTATGCATTTACTAACCCTAAACGGAGCAAGTATAAATACTTGCTTAAAGTAGGGTTTGAGGAGCCAATTTTTGCAAATTAGAATATACACTTTACGTGGGGGAATTAGGGTTCATCCTAGTTCAATTTCTCTTATTAATTTCAATCCCAAGAATTGGAATTGTGGCGAGTGCAACAAGGGGAAATTGTGAGTCATATCAATTTCTTATTGTTGTGTTTTCTTTTCATCTCTAGTGAGTCATATCTAAGGTTAGATTGAAGTCTTCTTGGTCAGATTTTTTATTGCATTTGTAATCAAACTATCATTGCATAATTGATTGGTTTTTTAGCACTTGTTAATACCATCAATTTGTAATTATTCTTGTAGCGTAGAGCTTCTTTGTTGTAAGGGGGATTACGGTTTGATTTGTATATTGTTAATTAGATTTCTCTTCGAATTAAGTTAGTTATTTGATTCAATTGAGGATTAACATCTTTTGTGGATTTCATTTCCTTGATTTTATCATTTGATTAACCATTCCTCAATTAGGGTTCATGCAATTTTTGACCCCATTGAATCAGTTTGATCTTGTGAATTAAAGTAGTTCCTTTGGTTCATTTGCATGTGCTTAGACCTTGGTTTTAGGAACATCATCTTTTGGTATCAGAGCTTGAGGTTTAAGTGGAGGGATTTGCAAATTGAATTTCAGAAATTCAGGGTTCTTGAGCTTACATTTTGATTCCAAAATTGAAAGTGGAAAATTGAATTGTGATTGCTTGAAGTGGCATGATTGTCTTGTTTAGGAAGTTGAAGTTCCTACTTGTTAAGTGGTTTTTGAATATTTGTTGAAGCCTCTTTGTTATGGAATTCACCTTAAAGGAAAGGGGAAAGATAATGCACTCGTGAATACAATTTCAAAAGTACAATTGTGTAAGAAGAGAATTGTGATTCTTACATTGTTTGAATTCGGAATTGGGGAGAGCATTTGCAATTTCCAGATTTGAGTAGTGTGTAAGAAAGGAAGTTATTTGATTTTCAAAACAAGCATTAAGAGTGAAGGAGTTAATATGTGTTTGTTTGAATTTCAAAATTACCTCTTACCAAATGTGGAAAGGTTGCAATTAGTAAAGTGGTTCGATTTTTAAATTTAATTTGCTGCCTTTTTGTGTAAGTTGCGGATTGGATTTGTATTTGAAGTGAAGAATTTGCAACATGTTTATCCTTGAAATTTCTTTAAGAAGGATAAGTGAATTGAAGAAGTTTTGTGTTGCATGAGACGTATATATTGTTGTAAGTGGCGGTGTGAATGTGTTGCACTTGAGGTGTTGTAAAGTGGTGTGATATTATGTTGTATTTGGGAGGTTGTTGCATTGTGATTTAAGAGGAGTGTATGTGGAGTTGTGTTTTGCAAATTTAGCGAAGGGTGTGTGTGTATTTTTAGTGTATTTTTTTTTTGTTGAACTGAGAATTGTTGCAAGTGGCGTGATTGGTGGTTGAATTGTGAGCAACGGAGTTTGTGACGGTAGAGTTGTGCATTTCTGCTTGTGTTAAGGTGCTACAATTTGTGATTTATTATAGTGTGAAACCTTAACAAGAAAGGAAGGTTTTAAGTAGTAGAATTTGAAATTCAAACAAGTCATTAAAAGTGTGAAAGTAATTGACTATTTACTTAAGCACGTGCAGTTGAATTTAATTCTAACTACTTGAAATTTTTGTGTGTACTTCATTTATTGAACCATACTTGGAGTACTGAATTATTTCCTTGTGCCTCTAATTCTTCTTAGAATGTAAACTATTGCATTATTGTGGATATTAAACGTGTAGGTTGGTATTGTTGAAGGAGTGTGCTGAAATTTGGGGGATTACTTCTTAAATCACAACATGTCCAACAAAAGTGTGAATGGGGGAATTGGCAATGAAGCCAATAGTCAAGTTGGTGGAGGTCAGGGTCATAATATTGCAGGTAGGAGGACTTTAGAAGAACAACTCTAGGATCTTACTACCATAGTTGCTACTTTGGCAACTAGGATTGACAGAATGACATTACCACAACCACCAGTGGTGAACCTTCAAGCACCACCTTGAGTAGCTCTACAGAATCCTCAGAGAGACAGAATATTGGGAGATGGAAATCTAAATAGAAGGATAGGTGAGGAACATCATCTATACAGGGAAGAAAGGGATGACAACTTTGGGGCTAATCCATATCAAAATAGGGATTTTAAGCTGCCTCGGGGATTGGAGTATGTGAAACTGCAGATGCCTTCTTATGATTTTATCTTTTGAGGATTAACATCTTTTGTGGATTTCATTTCCTTGATTTTATCTTTTGATTCACCATTCCTCAATTAGGGTTCACACAATTTTTGACCCCTTTGAACCGGTTTGATCTTGTGAATTGAAGTTGTTCCTTTGGTTCTTTTGCATGTGCTCAGACCTTGGTTTTAGGCACATCAATAATGATGTCATTACTTGTGCAATATGTGTTGTCATGTAGGTGTTAAGTGACAATATTCTAGAATATTGAAGCATTAGCATGGTTGTAATTCCTTTGGGCTAATATTGTGGAATTTTGATGTTTTGCTTGCATGTTAAGGATGAATATGTGAGTACTTTGTGAATATCTTACAGCTATTTGAGCTTTCTCAAGCAGTGACACTGCTTGCTGGGAATTTTCTAAGTACTTCGGGTAAATAATCATAAAAATGTGATAGTATATTGTCCCCCACTCTCTCTGTGTGTTAATTTAAAAAAAAAAAAGATATAATTGTATGCTTGTCTTGTTTGAAGGTTGTATATTTTGTGATAGGAACAAAAAATGCAAAAGACCTTTTCCATTCACCAAGTACATCTACTAGCGATGATACATCAATTAGTGAAGAAAAATGTGATAGTGAAGATGATGAAAGTAGTGAAGATGAGGATGAGGACTGATGTAAGAAATAAGATGTTAGACTAGTTCATATAATGTTTAAGGTTGAACCTATTGAAGTTTATTGTTTTTTCATTTTATGTGGATTTGTTTGTAAGGCAAATATAATTGTGTATAACTAAACAAGTGCATTTTAGCTTATATGAAGATTGTGAATATAGGTTGAAATCAATGCCTATTGCCATATTACTACATTTAAACGTTGTTAATATGGCAAAATTGTGGTTTAACTACATTAAAACGTCGCCTATCATAATTGTCAGTTATGTTTAAACGTTGCTAATGCTAGTCTTTTACTACGTTTAACTGTTGCCTATCATAATTGTCACTTAAGTCTAAAAGTTGCTAATGGTAGTCTTTTACTACGTTTAAACATTGGCAACATTACTCATTTGTCGTGCTCATTATGTCCAATAATTATTTAATTGTGCTACTACCACATTTAAACATCGTGGATCCTATTTCTATTAGCAACATCTAAACGTTGCTAATGGTAATCTTTTACTATATTTAAATGTCACTAATATTACTCATTTTCCGCGCTCTTTGTGTCCAGTAATTATTTAATTGTGCTACTATCACGTTTAAACATCGCAGATCCTATTTCTATTAGCAACGTTTAAACATTACTAATGATAGTCTTTTATTAAGTTTAAACGTCGCCTGTAGTACTAATTTACTGTACTTTTTTTTTCCTTTAAATTTTTAATTGTCATTTTAGAACATTTAAACGTCACATATAACCAATTTTTATCAACGTTTAAACGTTGCCCAATATAACATTTACGAAATAAACGTGGCGAATATTTTTTGCGACGAACCTTTGGCAACATTTATTAACAATGGTTAATAAATGTAGCTAAATCTTTTTTGTGAAGTTTTTTTAATGTTTAGCAACGTTTATTAAACGTCATCTAACATGGAAATTCCTATAGTGATATGATAAGATCAAACTAAAAATAAAAGAATATTATAAAAACCCTAAATTGTTCATTAGCATAGTCTTAAGCATGGGTGTATAGGAGTCTGTGTCACGTTCTGTAGACATTTTCTTCGTCTTGGATATATTTATGAGCACGCCCCACTGACTTGCCCATCGGAATGGCTGCACTAGTTGTTGTGTCAATCAACATGCCCACCAACACGTACATGTTTGAGGGCGTGTTGGCTACCATGTAAGCCTTCATGCTTCCCTATTCTCTTTCATGCATGAATGCTCCATCTTGGATTGTTTCTTGATGTTTGCTCCGCATCATGACAGAGGAGACTCGACTAACACATATGCTTCCATGATCAGTGACATTCCTATTGCTGACATGAGCCTCATCCAACTCATTAATAGTTCTAAAAACCAAGGATTGGACATTAGAGGTCTTGTTGCTCTCTCTGGTGGGCACACACTAGGTTTTGCACAATGTTTTACTTATAGAAGTAGGCTGTACAATGATACCGACATCGACCCTAGCTCTGCTCGAAACCTTAAATTCATTTGTCCATCGATCCAAAGCAACAGTGAGTCCAGATATAATGCTAGTTTGGATGTGACACCAGCCAACTTCGACACCACATATTACAATAATCTTTCACAGCAAAAGGAGCTTCTACATTCTGATCAAGTGCTTGTCGGTACAGGTGGTGCCACCGAGGAATTGGTGAAGATTTACAGCTTTAACCCTCAAGCGTTTTGGATTGATTTCGCTAACTCCATGGTCAAGATGGGAAATATAAAGCCTTTGACGGGATATCATCCGGGTGAGAACAACTATAACTGTAGGAGGACCAACTAAGAGCACCATTGGTTTGTCTGGTTTTCTTAGCTATGTTGATTGTGCTCTTTGGCTATACTCTTTAATGTAATTTCACCAACAATAAAAAAGTAATGTTCGAAGAAAACTTTTTTTGTTCTAATTAGATTGGTAAACGTGGATAGTCCTATGAATTTTGGACACTTTGAACACCCCACTTAGGTATTTTCGGTAGCTCTTTCACTACCTTGGATTAGATTAAGAACGCCGTAGATCACACCCTAAATGAAGGCGATGATGCCACCTATACAATATCTCAATAAAAATTAATAAATCTTTGGACCAAATAACTATAGTTAATATTTTTTTATGGTAATTACCAACCACTATTTTGCTATAAAATAACATTAATCTTAATATATTTCCCCAAATGAAGAGAAGGTAAGTGCAACGGTCGAACTAATTATGGGTTTGAACTTCTATTAATTTTCAACGCGTTGAGTATTTAGTGAACGTTACATCTACTTCTAGATGCCACTAGACATATTTATTTATTTTTAGTTTTTTATGCCTATTCGATCGCCGGTCAAACGATTCATAACAACAATAGCCTAAACATATCAAACATCGTTATTATATGGATTTGCTTAATGTCCTCTCAAGTGCCATTCGTTCCCACTGTATCCACCAGATCAACACCTAAAAATGAAATGTTGCAAAAAGGATAAGTCGTGAAGTCAAGTAAGTTAATTTCCGGTTTCAATGCAAGCAATACGATAATACCTTTCGTTAATTTGTTCTCAACTGAGTTACCATTGCCATCAATTACACGATTCATGTAGATCCTTTACCCGTCAACTTATCACTACAAAGAAGTAACCAAGCTATTGTCATTACTATCAATCATTGTGATTTTGAATATATGTGACATGATTAAAAAAAACTCCATTCCAGACCATACATGAGATTTTCACCTCAACACTTGATGGATTATTAATTAGTGTATATTATCTTACAAGAATATAATACGGTGTAGATCAACCGGAAGAAATATACATAAAAATATTTTCCCCAAAAGAGTAATCCTAAAATTCCATCTATTTTCTAGGTTTGGAAGACTCACACTTAATTGAACTCTTCTCTAACAAAATTAAATTGCTTGTTTTAATGCCCAAACTTATTCACTTATTGAGTGTTTGATTTATTAGTGTAATAAATTCTGCCAACTCAATTGGGACTAAAGTCCACAAACTTATAGGTCCAATTAATGCACATTTTAGCTTAAACCTTAGGCCCTTGTCATGAATCATGATATGCGATTCATGAATTCTTACTCATTCTTTGATACTATAATGCCCCAATACTTGGGACATCACAGTCCACCACACATTACTACTACATTGTGATACACTAAGGCTCTAAATCTTCATACAAATTTAAACCTGTTCATCTCCTATAAACACAATAAAAGAAACTAATGACTCTCGGGTGTGTCATTCCAATCCTCATTATTTAAAACAATACAAATAATTCCAAATTAAAATCCAAGATAAATTTATCCTCATATAATAATTGACATAATTAGGAATCTAGTAACTATCTCCATAATATCAATTTAACAACTTAAAGTTCTACCAAAAGTTCTTCATTTATTTCCTATCATTCTTCATCAACATAATAATAATGTTCTCACCTATATTCATTTACATAATGTCCCACTAAATTCTCATTCTTGTCTTAGTTGATGTGTTCAACGTTCTCACCTACAACTAAAAAATAAAAAGGGATGAGCCTAAGTTTACTATGTGAGTATCACACAAATATATGTATGCTACACAGCATCAATATCACATACATATATGCAACAGTACTATATAACAAGTCATTATATTATTTATTCTCAATTAATCAACATACAACATATGGGTACTCATGATCCCAATTCACATATATTATTTACATATATATAAGCCTAAATGGGAACTACCACTATGGTGTCTAAATACAATTTAGAATTAAAGTATAAATATCCTAAGGCAACATAATCATGTGAGAGGCCATGTAAAGGAACACGAGCTAAAGCATGGTCATGTCAGTGACCATGTATCTTTCTATGTAATTTCATCATTTCAACAGGCCCATGTATATGGTCGTGTACCTGCTTGTGTACCTTTTTGTGTAAAATTATCATTTCGGCATGCCTAGGTACACGATCATGTATCTAGCTATATACCTTTCAATGGATTTTATAATTTTGACAAGGCTAAGTACATGAGCATGTCCTTCGTCTATGTACCTTTCTATACAAATTGGTTTTTCTACATAGGCAGGTACACAAACATGTACTTGACGTATACACATTATTCATCATCAACTCTTTTTCCCTTTTCTCTAATTTTGTTTCTTAGCCTAATTTCTATGATTCTAAGCCTAATTGATCAAAGTATTTACTAATTCTAATGTAAATTGGAGTGTTATACACATACTTGATTTAGATTTTAACCAGAACCCTCAATTCGTTTGACTTCCACATCCTTTCTACCTCATTTTGTACCCTAACAATGTGCTAAGGAGTTAGTTTGTAGATTCACTTGTTATCATCAACATGAAAAATCTTGATAATTACAACTCTTACCTAATGGATTTGAATTGGTATTGCGGTACTCCTTTAGGTTACCTATGCTCTCTATAAACTCTCTATCTTAGGTTTCTGTTTACAAGTGTACGAATGAGGGAAAAGGGAGAAACCCTAAGTTAGTATGCCTTATATATCTTAGTAAGGAAAAGACTAAATTAGCCCCACAAATTTTAAATGTTTATTTATTTACCCTTAGTCTAAAGCATAATAAATAAAAATTCATTTATATATTTTTACATGTGTATTTACGTATACTTATACTATAATGTATTTATAGATCTTAGATATGTGTCAAATTAAGGGATGGTATGTGATTCATCACTTATACAATACTAATGCTGTCAATTCATCACAGGTAACGATACATCTGTGCCCACTTGACAAACTCATACACATACAGAGTTATACATGCAAGTGTTATAAGGACGTACATGAGGATTGTTTTGTTATCATATCATATTATTAAAGAAAAGAGCTAAATAAGTTTTCTTTTTTTTTTTATGTTTATGTCGGATGTTGAAATTGTTTTCTATTTTTTATTCAATATTCTTTTATTGAAATTTGCCATATGAAAATCATCTAAAAAGCAGTAGTTGCACCTTTGCAAAGTTATACTTGATGCCATAACTTAAAAGTGAAAGTAGTTTTCCATTTTATCATTAAAATATGATATTAGCCCAATTTACTATCATGTTACCAAAAAATAATGATATGTGGTTTTCGATAATAGCATTAATCCCCTAAATTAACCTCATAAATTACATTACTACAACAAATCATCTTTACAACTTACTTAATCCTCTATTAGATTTGTTCCTTTCATTTTTGCAAATGTGTCCAATTTAACATGGTTACTTAGATGTATACATATAGTTCTCTAGTAGGTTAGTTTAAGGATTTAGTACACTTTAGTAGGTTACTACATATATTGGAAGGGAAAATGTGGCAAACTCGCCTAACACTAGATGCCATCACCTACCTTACTATATTTAGTGATCCTTAATTTTCATTATCCAATATTAAGAGTACATTAGAGTTGTAGCATCATACTAAGAATGCTACTCATATAAATCATATTCCATTATGCAATCTTCAATCTCTTTTTTAGTATACTTTTACCTATCCATAATGGATCCACTACACTCTTCATCCATACATGAGGATAAAATCACTTACCTCCCTAGCTCATCATTGGGCTAAATGAGTCATACAATTTATAAACATAGATACATACTTATCTATATAGTGTATAAAGCAGTCACTTACCTCCTTATTGCTGTGTTGACGCATGTGAAATGCTCTAGCACCATTATCCTAGTTGTACATTGCATGTAGAAGCGAATGTAAACCAAGAAATTATGCTAGGAGATAAATTAAACAAATTATACTTGATATGCTTAAACTAACCTAAGGCTATGATCCGAACAACAATTGATATGGCTAAATGGAATAGCTAATTAGGAGTATGACCTTAGATAACCGAACATGAATTTTTTTATATATAAAACCAATCTTTTAAATAGATTATTTTTAACAAGTTTTGAAACTCTAACGCATAGTTCCTCTTCATGCCATGCTATGTTTTGAAAGTTAATAAGAAAATGGTTGAATAATTATCAACTAAGGTCGAATAATAATTAAACATGTGACATAGCAGTAAAATGTAGATATATGTAACATATAAATCATAAAGATTGAACATGATCAAGTATACAAAGTGTTCATGGGTAGAAGCGACAATTATACACTCAACCAAGTAGTCAAGTATGCAATGTGTTCATGGATACAAACCACACTTATAGTCTTAACCAAGCGATAATGATAGCCATGTGTGATCTAGCTTATGCAACCAGCAGCCTAGCATATAACTAAACATAGCACTAATACATAACAACTATAAACAAGCTACAAAAGTTCAGCTACATAAACTATGTAAAGGTACTAGTAAGGCTACAAAAGTTTACTTACATAAACTATGTAAAGTTACTAGTAATTGATTATAATAAACTATGTAAAGGTACTAGTAATTGGTTATACAGTACAACGGAATCTCAAATATCCATGTAAAGGGACTTCACTTAAGCCAATTCAAGATGTGTGCCTAAGTAACTAGACATGGCTTGGTTTAAACTTACATGCTAGAATTGAAGCATGAATTGATCAGAAAAATAGTTTTTCTTTTTCATCTATATTGTATACTGGAGATACACATCTCTTTTATAATTTACAAGCATACATAAAAAAAAAGAAGAGAAAGTACAGCTATTATATACAGTATTACTATATTTGCTCATCTAAATCTTTGATTTCCACGATTCTAGGGATTACTATGTATATTTCATGCCAACACTCCCCCTCAAGTGAGTGCAAAGATGTCTTCTATGCCCAACTTGCTCAGTGAACTATGGAACATTCTACTTGAGACACCCTTTGTAAGAATATCAACTAGTTGCTCTTCTGACTTCACAAAAGGGAATTGCACTATCTTCTCCTCCAATTTCCCTTTGATAAAGTGCTTATCAATCTCGACATACTTTGTTCAATCATGCTAAATTGGATTTTGGGCAATTTCTATAGCGGCTTTATTATCACAAAATAGCTTCATTAGATGCTTAGGTGTGTATCCAATTTCTTTCAATAGCTCTCTCAGCCAAAGTAGTCCACATAACCTTTTAGCTATACCACGGAATTTAGCTTTTGCACTCAACAATGCCACTACCTTTTGTTTTTTGCTTCTCCATGTGACTAAGTTTCCACCAACAAAGGTTAAGTACCCATATGTTGATTTCCTATCTGTAATGCTTCCAGCCCAGTCTGCAACTTAATAGCCATCTATATAGAGATGATTATGCTTTCTAAACAGAAGTCCTCTTCCTAGCGAACCCTTCAAGTATTGAAGTATTCACTTCACTGCTTCCATATGTTCTTCACTTGGATTATGCATAAACTGACTCAACAAGCTTATTACATAAGCAATATCTGGCCTTGTGTGGGATAAGTAAATCAATTTACCTACCAATCTCTGATATCTTTCTTTATTTATGGGAACTTGATGTTGATATTCTCCAAGCTTATGGTTCTGAACAATTGGAGTGTCTATAGGTTTACAATCAAGCATTCTTGTTTCTTCTAAGAGGTCAAGAAAATACTTTCTTTAGGAAAGGAATATCCCTTATTTTGACCTTGCTACTTTGATTCCAAGAAAGTATTTAAGGCCACCAAGATTCTTCATCTGAAATTCAGTTGCTAAATGCTTTTAAAGCATTGCAATTTCCTCATCATCATTCCCAATAATTATCATATCATCAACATAGATTATTAGTGACGTTACCATCCCTTCCTAATGCTTTAGAAACAGAGTGTGATCTGAATTGCATTGCTTATAACCATAATTCTTCATCGCCAGGTTGAATCATCCTAACCATGCTCTTGGAGATTACTTTAACCCATATAGTGCCTTCTCCAACTTACCTACCATTCTTGTTTGTGAAGCAATGAAACCTGGTGGGATATCTATGTACACTTCTTCTAAATTCCCATGAGGAATGCATTCTTTACATTGAATTGGTGTAATGGCCAGTTTAGATTCACAGCTAGTGATAATAGCACCTTGACTGTATCTAATTTTGCTACTGATGAGAATGTTTCTTAATAGTCGATGCCATACAATTGAGTATATCCTTTTGCAACTAGTCTCGCCTTATATCAATCTATTGTCCCATCAACTTTATGTTTAATGGAGAATACCTATTTGCATCCTACCACTTTTTTTCCTTTGGTATAAGCACAAGCTTCTAAGTATTATTCTTTTGTAGTGCTGCCATTTCTTCAATAATATCTTTAACCTATATGAGGTCATTCAAGGCTTCTTCTACTGTATTAGGAATGTTCTTAGATAATAGTTGATGCATCGGACTTTTGAGTGGTTGTGACATCCTCTTAGTACTGATGTGATTAGCAATTGGATATCTTACCTTACCTTCTCCATGATCTAGTGTGTAGCAATTTGGTAACTTGCTATGGTTGTTCCTAAAAGGTAAATTATAATCAGGAGAGAGATCAAGAGATTGTATCTCTATTATATTCTCAGGAGTCTGGTTAATTGGTACTAAACTAGGAGGAGGAGACTACTCAAGAGAGGGTTGCCGTTCTTGAGGAGATTGCTCTAGAGAATATCGTTCTTGTTCTTGATTATCTTCCTTCCCAATTTCAGTAAATCCTCCTTCTCGAAGATTTTCATGAAAAAAAAAAAAAAAACTGTTGCCTTCATCATGAAAAGTTGAAAAATCTGGCCACTTTTCCCAACCACTATTAGGATTATCTTGCTCTTCACTAACTAGCTCCCCCTGAAGAGGAGAATGTGAGTTTAGATTATGAACGAACATTTCTATTTCAAGGAAGGTAACATCCATTGTGACATAGAGGCACTTAGCAAGTGGATCAAAACATCGGTATCCTTTCTTATGAGTGGCATAACCTAAGAAGATGCACCAGACAACACATGGATGAATTTTAGTTCTTTCATTTTTATGGAGATGGACATATACCACACATCCAAAAATTCTTGCAGGGAGCATTAAGGTTGAGGGCAAAGGTTCATGTTCAGCTAAGACTTGTAATGGAGTCTCATAGTTTAATACCTTGGAAGGCATGCGGTTTAGCAAATAAACAACAGTGGTCACTACATCTATCCAATGTCTTCGTGGTGCATTCACTGATATCAAAAGAGCTCTAGTTGTCTCCAAAATATGTTTATTCCTCCTTTCTGCGATGCCATTTTGCTGTGGAGTCTTAGCACATGTTGTCTTATGGTATAGACCATGAGCCTTGAAATAATCTTGTAATTCTTTGTTAATAAATTCCCCACCATTATCTGAACAAAGTACTTGTAACTTAGCAAAGAATTGTGTCTTAATCATAGTGTGAAATGTTCGAAATATGTCAACAACTTCATCCTTATTTTTCATCAAATATAGCTAAGTCATACAAGTACAATCATCAATAAAAATCACAAACCATTTTATTCTTGAAGAAATTGAAATAAGTGCAGGACCCCAAACATCTGAATGAACCAACATAAAAGATTTTTTGCATCTTTTATTGCTTATTGGGTAGGAGGCTCTATGACTTTTAGCTAAAATGCAAGACTTACACTTAAGTATATTAACGGAAACATTTAAAAACAAACTTAGAAATAAATGTTTCATATAAGAAAAAGAAGGATGTCCCAATTTACGATACCACAACCAAATTTCATCTTTGCCGATTTTGTTTTCTTTGCCACTACTGAAATCTTCCATGTAGTATAGCCCCTTTCATTTAGTACCATGACCAACGATCTCCTTGGTGAGAATATCTTGAAACAAATAAAATTTTGCGTACATTAATGCACAACAATTCAATTCCTCAATAACTTATCAAACCAAAATTAACTTATTTGAGAGAGATGGAACAAAAAGAGTGTTAGATAGTTGTAGTGCAGGTGAGAAAGACACTTTCCCAGCCTCAGTCACAAGATATTTCTCTCCATTTGCATTTGTGATGCAAACTCGTTTCAATATAATAGTTTCAACAAAATCTTAAGGATCTAAGGTCATATGATTTGATGCTCCGGAATCAATGATCCAACCTTGGTTACTTGGTTCATTTTGAGCCAATAAATAGTTTACTATTGCTGTAGAGGACTATTCTCGGGGGATAAGAGAAAGATGAGGTTCAATATGGGTCGTATCCATATTAGCAATCGCAGCATAACCTGCTTCATGTTTCTTTTTTTCTTTCAATTCATGCCACCAATCTGGATATCCATGTATCTTGAAACAAGTTTCCTTTGTATGCTTCATGTTCCCACAATGAGTACAACTACCCTCTTCAGTTTGAGTCTTCATCATTGTGGTAAAACCTCTTTTCCCATTAGAGAAAATCTGAAGTGTCGGTGATTACTGTGATTTCTATCTTCCTTTGGATATCATTGCTGTGCTGGACATTGTGTCCTCTTTTGTCAACATCACCATTTGTCTCTAATCTTCCTTGCGCACATATGCATATGCTTGTTCTACTATAGGAAGGGGCTGCAGATGTAGGGTATTAGTTCAAATGTTGTCTAAACAATCATCAAGTCCATCCAAGAAAGTATAAATTTTATCTTCCTGCAACATAAAGTTATATTTCTCTATATTAGCATCACATTCCATTGGATTTGGGCGTCTGAAATCAATTTATCTCCAAAGTCCTTAAAGTGTATTGTAGTATGCCTCAATTGACCCGCCATTTTGCATCAGCCTTGACACTTTTCTCTTAAGATCATAGCATCCCACACAGCTTTGGCAGTTGGAAATCTAATATAATTGCCAATTAGGTTTAGATCCATAGAACTAATTAGCTACCCTTTAACAATTGCATTCTCTGTTCTCCATCTTCTAAAAGTTGGATCCATTTCCATAGGCTTTGGTAAATCTCCATTGATATAACCTAATTTGTCTTTGCTAGCAATATACATCTCCATAACCTGCGACCAAATTCCATAATTTGTTCCATCCAATTTGACTCCCATCAAAGTAACAACATGATCAATATTTGTTGGTATTGGTGTTTGATTTAGCATCCGTGATATTCTTGATGTTAAATCATCAAGAAATGAGGGCTCTATTTGTGAGTTTCCAATAGAGGGTATTTGATCCCCCATTGGCATTTCTTCTTCTGTTTCTTTAATCTATAGGTCCTAGAGCATTTATTGGCTTTAATACCATGATCAGAAAAACAATTTTTTTTTCATCTATATTTTATACCGGAGATACACATCTCTTTTATAATTTACAAGCATACATAAAAAAAAAAAAAGAAAGTACAGCTATTATATACAGTGTTACTATATTTTCTCATCTAAATCTTTGATTTCCACAATTCTAGGGATTACTATGAATATTTCATGCCAACATGAACTACTCCTGGAACTTTAAAATCCCCATGAAGTAGCTCAACAACGACCTCTTCCAAGCTTGTTTAAATGATCTCCAAGTTTCATGAAGTCCCACAAGATAATGGTAGTAATCATATAGCTTTGGAAATGGGCTAGTGTATAGTTAAATTGGATGTTGATGGTGTATTTAGCAATCACAATTATTATGATATAATGATGTTTCAAAGTTGGGATCTAGGTTTAATGATTGTAATAGGGGAATGTGGTGGTTAGGCTATGCTTAAGGCACTCACACATGATGAAGCAATGACATAGAATTAGTGGTTAGGGTTGCTCCTCTTCTTGTCCTGGCTAGCTCTTATAGTGTGTATGTATGTTTGTAGTGAAGTATGTGAGAAAAAATGAGAGAGTGTATCATTGGGGAGGAAGATTGATCTCATTGGTACTTAGGATGTTTGACATTAACCCTATGTTTGGAATGAGGAAAATAAAAGGGAAGGAATTCCTCTCCAATTCCTTCCCCATGTTTAGAAAAATAAGACAAAAGGGAAGCAAAGAATTCGTAACACAAAATTTTCTATGAGCCCCCCAAAAAAAAAATTATCTCTAATTTAGAGAGAATTTAAAAGGAAAAATGTATACATTTGCTTAAAAGCTCTTCTAGTGAAAAGAGCAACCATATGCAATGCAACATTGCATGTGGTCTTCCGGTAACCAGCGTAAAGTCTAGGGTTTATGCCCCCTTAGACCTTAGGTTAGGGATTCGGATCATACCATCAGTGCTCGGGTCTCACAATCAATTAATTACACTTATCTCTTTAATAGAATTTGTTTCTTAATTTCAATGTCATAAGCTCTAGTGTTACTCACACACCGAGCTGACTCAAGTGTTACTCACACATTGAGCAATAAACGCCCTCAAGGATAGACCAAACTCGAAACCATTAAGGCACGATAATCTCCTAATCACTTAGTTAGCACTTAGCAGAACAGTAATCCTTTGATTACTTTCGAAGCGCCCTATAGTAGTAATGGTCTTCAATTTTATGCAATGTATCGTGGAATGCATGTTAAATTTTTATTAACCAATAACCATTATGTTAATTTAGATTTAAGTGACCAATCAGATAAAATGAGTCAGATAAAGAAAACCGTTTGCAAGGTAATAAAATTTCACAACAAGGCAACATGCAAAATCCACAAAAAATAACATATTACAACCCAATTTCATCAATTACTCCGCCACTCAAGCCATCAAACATTAAGTTTCTATTTTCGTATCAAGGCTGAAAAAAAAAATCAAATATTATTCCACTTTGAGAAATTTTCAATTCATTGCAATCCAATTAACCAAGATTGATATACCATTCTTATCATTCAACAACATTCGAGTCACTCCGTTAGGTAATCATCGAAATCCCAAAATTTGTAAAAGTAATACCACTAATATATATCACATAATTATCAATAACAAATACAAAATCCACATCATCAAAACATGCACTTTCATCTGCGACTTCATTATCTTAATCTAACAATTTCTCTATTGATATTAATTTATAACAGTCAGCAATTCTTATTTTAAATAATAATTACGTATCATAAATATATACGTATGAAAATATATATATATATATGTTTATATTATCTAACCTTATTTATATATATACATATATTTTTAATTTAGCTAGGGGGTAAGTTTCCAAAATATGTCCCCTTACAAATTGCTTAGAGCAAAAGAAAATATTTATTAGCTTGAAAAGACAGAAATTTATACTTGTGACTTTATATAATTATATGTATAAACATAGGTATAAATGTGAGATGAAAATAATTTTTTTCAAACATATATGTCTATATTCATAATTAGATTCCCATTTATGTGTAAAATGATATAGTTTGTTTCATAATATGTATACATATGCACTAATTTATATAAGGGAAAAGTTGGGTTTATATATTAATTTAGTTTGTAGAAAATAAGGTTGAAATCACGGCATCAAGCCGATGGTGATAATATTGGTGTAACAGTTCTAAGTGCCACTATCAAAATGGTGATATCTAAATTTTTAGACCCTTCTATTTCCCCTACCATTAAAATAGTATTTTTGTGCTATAAAAAATGGTATTCATCAGTATCGTCTAACTTCTAACCTCTTTACAAAATTACATTCCTAACCTATCTTACACCACTTCTAACTTCAAAATATTAACAACCACGACAACTATAGAGACAACCAAGCAAGAAAACACACATATACCCCCACATATCAGAAGTAAACATATAATTGTAGCACATCATAGAGTTTCCCACTTACTTATCTATAATTTTCATTGGTCATAACATTCATCAAGCAACTCTGATGTGTGATCATTTTACCTTCCACCCGAAACTTTTGAAAAGTGCGCTATTCCATTAAGCAAGTCATCAAGCTGTGTTGGCAGAAAAATAAAGAATGCACAAAGGATGTGAATTGGCAGCAACAAAAAAGATATGATTTCATTCATATTTATACTATTTGATTATTATTAATAATGCAAAAAATAAGGAAAGCAAATCTTTGAATTAAAAGATAAACATAAACTTTAACAAACCAAATATTCCTAAAAGTTTGTTGTCCTAAATCTTTGAATCACTTAATTAACACTCCCTCTTGATTTAAAGTCACATACTCCTAACCTCATTATAAAGAATCGATGCTTGGCTTTGGGAAGTGACTTTGTAAATATGTCAGCTACTTGATCATTTGTGCTATAAAATTTGAGAACCACTTTTCCATCAGCTACCAACTTTCAAATGAAGTGATGTTGAACATCAATATGTTTTGTTCTTCCATGAAATGCTAGATTCCTTGATATTGCAATTGCTAATCGGTTGTCACAAAGTATTTCCATAGCCTTTGTTTACTCAAAATGAAAATCTGCAAGAAGCTTTCTCAACCAAAGGACTTGTCGTGCTGCTGCCGTTGTTGTTGTGTACTTTGCTTTAGAGGATGAAAGTGCCACAGTTTCTTGCTTCTTTGAACACCATGTAATAACACATAATCTAAAGCTAAAGACACTACAAGAAGTGCTTTTTTGATCATCCAAACTTCCTACCCAATCACTATCGGTGTATCCAAACAAATTAAAATCAAATACTTTAGTATATTAAATTCCAAACTTCATGGCTTTAGCTACATATCGAAGTATTCTTTTTGCTACACCAAAATATTATTTTGTAGGACTTTGCATAAACCTAGACACTACACTTACTTAATCGGTTTTGTCCATTCCATCTTCTCACTACAATTTTTCATTTATGTTCATAGGTGTGTCCGAAACTTCACAATTACTCATCTTAAATCTCTTGATTAGATCTACTGCATGCTTCTTCTGGCATATAAATATCCCATCTTCACATTACTTCACTTCAAGACCCAAGAAGTACTTCAACATTCCCAAGTCAGTCATTTCAAAATTCTCCATCATGCTTAACTTGAATCTAGTAATCAATGATTTTGAAGTACCCATATAAATCATATCATCTACATAAAGACATATTACTATCAACTCACAATTATCCTCACGGTTTAGATAGAGTGTAGGTTCATTTCACTTCTTGTAAACTTATTCTTTTAGAAGAAGGCATATATTTTGCTATACCATGCACGGGGAGCTTGTTTTAGTCTATATAAGGCTTTTTCTCAATTTGTAAACCTTATTTTCACATCCTTTTTTAACAAATCCTTTACGTTATGAAACATATACTTCTTCTTCTAAATATCCATTCAAAAATATAGACTTAACATCAAATTGATACACAGGTAATTGAAATTGAGACGCTAAAGCTAACATGATCCTAGTAGTTTCAAAACATGCAACTGGAGAAAATGTATCATCAAAGTCAATACATTGCTGTTGTGAGTACCCTTTTTGCTACCAGCTAAGCTTTGTGCTTTTGAATGCTTCCATCAGCATTAAACTTGGTTCGAAACACCCACTTAAGCCCAATGATGTTTTTCTCTTTAGGAACATCAACTAATTCCCATGTTGAATTTTTCTCAATGGCTTCCATCTCATTAGCCATTGCATCTTGCCATTCAGACTTTGTTGCTACCTCTTCAGAGTAATTAGGATCTGATACATATAGTGCAAAGTTTCATGTTTCATAAACATCTCGTATTGATTTGAATTTTCTCACCGGTGACTCACTTGAAGAACAAGATATAGGAGAATGATAATCACTCGAATATGTGCTATTCCTCGTAAGCGTGGACTCTGCAAACGACAAATTTCCATCTACTGCTGTTACTGCATTTTCACTCGATAATTCTACAATGTGAACTGGAATCACTACTGCATCACTTGCACTCCAATTCCATGTGCTTTCCTCATTGAATTGAACATCTCTACTTATGATAACTTTGCCACTTATAAGATTATACAAATGGTAAGCTTTGGATTGTAAACTATAACCAATAAAGATGCATTTCTCTAATTTATCATCAAATTTAGTACGAGAATGCATGAATACGTATGCTAAACATCCAAAGACTCTCAAGTGACTTACTCAAGGCTTCCTTCCTATCCATGCTTCGTATGGAATGTGATTAAGATGGCCTTAGTAATGGAGATGTCCAAAAGATATACAGTTGTTGCAACTACCTCACACTAAAATCGATTTGGTATTCCCTTTGTTTTTAACATATTACTAGCCATTTCAACCACCGTCCTATTCTTCCATTCAGCCACTCCATTTTGCTATTGTGTATATAGAGTTGTGAGTTCCCTACGAATCCCCTACTCCTTACAAAAATTCGTGAACTCTTTTAATAGAAACTCACCTCCACTATTTGTCTGAAGTGCTCTTATATTTCTTCCACTTTGCTTTCCCACTAAAGCTTTGAATTTCCTAAAGTTCTCAAAAGCTTCTGATTTGAACTTTAAGAAGTGCACCTAGCTCATGCGTGTGTAGTCATCTATTAGTAATAAAAAATACCGACTTCCACCCAATGATGTTATATTCATTGGTCCACACAAATCAACATGAATCAGATCACGACACCTTAAAGCTCACCATAACTTCCCAACTGGAAATGATCCTCTCCTTTGTTTCCTCGTAAATCAACCTTTGCAAAATGCAAGTTCACCTATTTTTGGTAGATGAACAACCATGTCTTTTACATTCAAGAACCTTAATCCATTAGCATTTAGATGCCCTACCTTAGATGCCACAACCTGGCCTCATCATCTCCTTTAACCGTGATGGCTCTACTCACATCATTTGACACATTGAGAGGAAACATACGATTTTGTGTCATGCGAACAACTGAGATCACTTGTCCTGATCTTTTATCACTAATCACATATAAATCACCATCAAATACAGTTGTGTAGCCACTAGACATAAGCTAACCAACACTCAATAGATTGTGAGCGAAACTAGGCACGAATTGCACATTATAGAGAAGTTTGATGTCTCCATGTACTATTTTAATTGCAATTGTGCCTTTCCCTTCTACTTAAACTTGCTTGTCATCACTAAGTCGCACCACACTCTTTTGAGATTCATCAAGTTCTTTAAACAGGGAATGTGAGTCTATCATATGGTCTGAGTACCTACTATCAACAAACCAAACATCACGCACTATATTCAAAGTGTCAAATTGGGCCATAAACAACTTACTTTTATCTTCTACCCTCTCCATGAAGTTTGTGACCTTCTGCCTATCCTTCTGCTTATTCCAGCACTCAACTTCTTTATGTCCATATTTCTTATAGTAATGACATTAGATTGTGCTTTTGAACTAGCGCTAATCATAATACTGTCCTTGGCCTCTACTACTTCCTCATCCAGTACCTCAAAATCCACCTCTATTTCTACCTCTACCTCTACTCACCGACCCTTCAAACTTTCCTCTATAATTGGACTCCCCCTTCAATTGAAATGCCTTTTCATCACCTTTCTTAGTAAACCTATTCAATCTCTCTTCATCTGCTATTAGAGAACTCATCAGTTTGTCAAAGGTGTAGGTAGTTAAGTCCTTAGATTCTTTAATTGCAGCAACAACGTAATCAAAGCTCCTTGTCAAACTCCTCAAAACTTTGCTTACAGTGGTGTCATTACTTATTTCTTCACCATATGTTTTCATTTGACTAACAATTTTTGATACTCTAGCCAAATAGTTCTACACAAACTCCTTCTCTAGCATTTTCAATAATTCGAAGTTGTGTCGAAGAGATTGCAGCTTTACCTGAATTACCTTTTTATTACCCAAGTACTCTTACTTCAGTATTTCCCATGCTTCCTTGGACGTGTTTGCTGCTATAATTAAGGGAAAGATCTCATCATCTAGAGCTTGCAAATGAAGAATAAGGCTTTTGCGACTTTTTTGCGATTCTCTCACAGTTGTGCATTAGGTTCACCATTTTGATTCGACTCTACATATCCATTCTCTACAAAATCCCTCAATTCTTGGGACTTAAATAGAGTCTTCATCTTCAAGCTCTAGAATTGATAGTTTTACCCTTTGAAAATTGGAATCAAGGGCTATGAACTTCCACCTGCACCATTGCTTGCTGCCATGGATGTTTGTTTGTCTTTCCCCCACTTTTCTGTTACTTTCTATAAATGTAGGACCGAACCTGGAGTAGTGTTCTTCTTCTTTTAACTCACTCTAATACCAATTTTGTTGGCAAAAAAATAAAGAATGTGCAAAAGATATGAATTGGTAGCACCAAAAAAGATATGATTTCACTCATATTTATACTATTTGATCATTGTCAATAATGCAAAAAATAAGGAAAGCAAATCTTTGAACTAGAAGATAAACACAAACTTTAACAAACCAAATATTCCTAAAAATTATGTTGTCCTAAATCTTTGAATCACTTAATTAACAAGCTGATCATACTTGTTCTTGACATCTGCAATAGTTTCAACTAATCCTTGAACATCATTGGCACTGAAAAAGCAATGACGTTTCTTGCATCATGTACTAAATCTTCCCAAGCAGAATTACTATGCATAAATGTATTTGCATCACCCAAAATCCAAAGACAATGCCTTGCTCTTGTAATGAAGACATTCGTTCTCTTGTAATTGGATAAAAACCCAATTGATCCATGCTTGTTTGATCTCACAGTGGAAATAATCGTAACATCTTGTTCACCGCCTCAGAAACAATCCACAAACTCAATTTTCACTGTGAGGCCAGAGTTGACACTTTTTTTTTTTTTTTTTGAAGTTTCTGCTGAATTACGGCAACCTGAGCTGAATACGGAGATATGATGCCAATAGTAAAATTTTTTCTTGTTTATCTTTCCATGTGCGATATAAGTTGCTCACTATCTTCAACACTACAGCTACCTCAACCCGATTCCTTATACTGCGCCCATCATCTCCTTTTTCTTCTCTTCCACCAGAAACGTCAATAAAGGAGTATGGGCCAAACATAAATCCAGGCAGGTAACACTTTGTGTATCTCATACTTTTCACATTGGCTGCATCCACAATTTGGTTACCATAAAACTTGTAGTTTGGAAATAGACCAATTGATGGATGCATTCTGTGTTATACATCATGAAGGTGCCTTGGATGACCGAGCTTAATCAATCTCTCAAACAAACTTCGGCCAAAGCTAGCACCAATGGAGACCGTGCTTTCCACCATTGCTGGTAATTGGCATTCATCTCCAACAAGAATCACATGCTTTAGCCCTAAAAGTTGAAGCGAGATCACAGATTCACATTCTTTTAACTGGGCAGCTTCATCAACTACAACTAAATCCACCGGCTTCAGCCCTAAGGTCTTCAGCTTGAATGAGCTTGAAGCAGTGCAAAAGATCAAGGAAGCCATTCGGAAGCAGGCCTTCACTATACTATCCCTGCGATGAGGAAAACGCACTTTCCGAGGGAATCACGTAAAGATACTAATGCAAAAATACATTCATGACTCTTGAGAGAAAGATTCCATAGTGGATCCAATGAATCAGCTGAGCCCCTAACTACTTCTTCGGATGAAAAAAACCCCCTCCAAAATTAAAGAGTCGAAATCTTTATCATGCAATAACAATTTGAAAGAAGTAAGTAAAGTAAGGACAGGAATAATTTGATGTAGATCAGATTCTGAGATGAACTTCGAAGAATGAGTGTACAGCATAGAGAGGCAATTTTCCATAAGAATCCATACAGATTCATATTTGTCCCTTAGGCATTTAAGGAATGGCACGGTTAAACAAGCACCACAATCTATCTCCTTTGAGAATCCATCAATACCATCTTTCAAGTATTTTCTTTTAGTGTGCTCATTTTCAACAAACATAGGATATTGACTAATCGTTCCTCAAGAAAATCTATCATCGAAGTTATACAGTAGTACCAACCAGTCTTTGGTGCAACGCATCTTGCGACCATTTTGACCCGATAATGCAAGTGTATTTCTTCAACATCAGAATCTATTTCAATCCTTTCCTTATTTGCAAAAAGAAGCAACTCTCCTAAAGCAAAGAAGGGGATTTCATCTGAGGAATAAAAGCAGCTTCCAGTGGTTTTGTTACGGCGATGTGGCTATAGACTCCAATTGCACCACCAAGAGGCCAAATCCTGAAAACGGAACAATCTCGCAAGCGTAATTATTCACCATTCCGATTTAATTAGATTTCTCGTTCCTTGTTCTCTTCCTCATTTAGGAGAACCTAGAATGTCACTATCGAGGCGTGGTGCTAAAACGATCCAGATCGGCTACGGAGATCATGGTGACTCAACCTGACCAACTGTTGTGACATCGACGGGAACCAAGCGTACCTCGTTTTTGGCATCATAATTAAGGATAGTCGAGGAGGAGCGAAGGGATGTGAGGTGTGGAAGAGGAAGAAGAGGTTGCTACTGCTTCTAGGAAGAGTTTCGACAACTGCTCTGTTTTCATGTTGAAAAGTAGGGGTGAGGAAGAAAAGAAAAACAAGAAAGGAAAGGGGGTAGGAGTAGGGGTTACTGGTGATGATGCGAGGAGTGGGGGATGAAGAAGAAATCAAGTTGCTGAATGGCTTAAATGAGGAGATCCTAAATAGCAATGTGTCACTGATGAGAGGGGGAAATTATTGAAAGAGTTGGCACCGGCATCACCATGGGAGAAGAGAGGTTGTGAATCGGAGGATTTGGGAAGCTGAGGTTGTGTGGTGCGATTGAAGAACTTTTTGTCCATCTTCTTGGCTGTGTTGCGCAAGAGAGATTGAGAGAGAGATGGAGGCCAGGAATGGGAGTTCTTTGATGACTGGAAGAGATGACGACGAGAAAAGAAAGGAAAGGAGGAAGGAAAAGAAAGAAAGAAGGAAAAGAAAAAGGACGACGGGATAGTGTGGCTAATGTGACGAAGAGTAGAAGGCGGTAAGACCTTCGACAAAAAAAAAAAATTCTGATAACGATAAAAAAAATTATCTATTTATGGGTTTATTTAATATATGCATCAGTATTTTATTAAATCATCTAAATTATAATATTTTATGAAAATTTTTATTTTTATACTAAATAAAATGTTTTGAGTATAATTATTTACATACAATTTTTATTTAACTATCGTAAGCTTAGAATTTTAAGTCTTACTTTTTATTTATTATAATTACATAATAAATCATTTTTTTTTTTTGTTATAAGATTTTCAACATTTGTAAATTGTTAAGATAGTATTAATATATTATAATGATTTAATTTCACATTCTTAGTATTTTTACTAATTTTTAGAGCATTTCATTCTTCCCTCCAAAAAGTTTCGTCCTTGAAACTTTACAGTAGTTATCTCTTTGCTTTTGTCACTTTTATTGGATTTTCAATTTTCATGTTTGGAATTTAGTGTCATCGTTTTGTACACAAACTCGCATACTTGAACAAGTTTGCTAAATTTTGGAGTTTATATGCTTGAGGAATTTAGTTTTATTTTATTTCTCAAGTAATATTGCTATAGTGATAAATAGTATAAACTTATTATCTTAAGGATCTAATTCTTTTATTTATTACTTTTACTTATTTATTCATTTCTATGAATATTCAATTCTTCCAAACTAGGGTCATTTTTACAAGAATGTGATTCTTCTAGTATATATATATTTTAGTGAAGACATATCTCAAAATTGTAAGGCTTTGAATTTGAAATTTAAGGTGTTAGGAATATTATTTAAAATTGATAAGAGTTAATCATTTTATTTGTTTGTATGCTTTATTAAATTTGTAAACCCCTCTTAGTGAGTTTCAACTTTCAGCTTCTTATGTTTTGGGACGAGCAATTAACCTCTTATCTTGAGGACTCCATTGTGATCCAACTCGAAGTCTATATTGGCCCCCTGTCTCACCTTGTTTCAAATGTATGTTAACTTCAAGTCGCCAAGTTGTATCTCCCATATTTTATCTAGAAGTGTAAGTTGGCTAATTATGCTTCCTTCCCATGCCATATAAATTTGATCTAAGGACCTGTAGGTTATGGGCGCACACTGGTAACATTTACCTTTTAAGTGTGGACACTCTTGAAGGTAATGTCATCTTCATAACTCAATGGTTGTGAATTATTAATCTTCATATTTTTGTAATATCTTTTAACTTTGTTTTTTGAAATCTCCATTTGTGGTTTCAAAGGAGAATATAAGGTTTTAAGAGTTAACACGCTTTGAGTAGCTTATGGCTAGAAGGAAATCCTATAGTGATAAATATATGTATTTACATGTATAGACCATTGTCTAAGTCTATTATTATTTTATTTCTAAAAATTTACCTAAGTTCTACCCCATCTCACTATTTAGTAAGTTGGCCCTACCTCTGACAATGTAGAGCTTTGATACCATTCTTTGTCATACCCCAAAGGGGTGATTAAAAGTTTTTACTAAAAGCTATCATGTTATATGTGCACCCATTATATGATAACCGTCTTGCGAGTCAGCGTTTACAAGATACTAATTAAATATTAAATCAATTATAACTAATCATATTACATATGATCATATAATGAAAATATAACTATGGATTCCCATGTTCCATGATCGACCAAGATCATAGAAAATCGGAATCCCCTACTAAAACAGTAAAATGGAAAAATAATTCTAAGTTTCATAATTGCAATTTTCACATCAAGTTCCTAAGCATAATATTATATCTAAATAATCTATCAATCACAAATTTTACTTTATCGTTCTTGATCGCCAAAGCTCTCATCATATCATATCTTATCTCATCCCAAGCTTTTGTGTTGTTTCCTATAAGATAATCTATGGAAGGGTGAGCACACTACGACTTAGTGAGATGGGAGTGCAATACTCGCAATACTACACACACACGCACAAAAACAATTTCTAATAGGTTTTTAAATCATATGCTATGTATGGGCAATCATATGCAATGCAACATTGCATTCAGTCTTCTTGTAACTAGCATGAAATCTAGGGCTTATGACCCCCTTGACCTTGGGTTAGGGGTTTAGATCATACCATCAGTGCCTAGATGTCACAATCAATTAATTACTCTCATCTCTTTATTAGAATTTGTTTCTTAATTTCAATGTCATAAGCTCTAATGTTACTTACACATCAAGCTAGCTTAAGCGTTACTCACACACTAAGTAATAAACACCCTCAAGGACAGATCGGACTCGAAATCATTAAGGCACGATAATCCCCTAATCATTTAGTTCGCACTTGGTCGAACAATAATCCTCCAATTACTTCCAATGTGCCATGTGGCAATGATGGCCTTCAATTTTATGTAAAGTATCGTGCAATGCATGTTGGATTTTTATTAACCGAATACCATTATGTTAATTTAGATTTAAGTGACCAATCAGATAAAACAAATTAGATAAAGCAAGTCGTTTACAAGGTAATAAAATTTCACAACAAGGCAACATGCAAAACCCACTTAACAATAACATATTACAACTTAATTACATAAATTACTCTACCACTCAAGCCATCAAACATTAAGTTTCTATTTCCGTATCAAAACAGAAACAAATCAAATATTATTCCACTTTGATAATAATGTGTAGGTTAGTATTAGTATTCATAATCCCTATAGGATGATATTTGTATTTAATACATTATATTACAAAATTTAATAAGTATACTTGCCTTCCATCATGTAGTCTATAATATTTGGACTTTTTGTTTGAATCTCATGCCTAAACATAACTTAGATTGTATGTTTGGACTTTAGATGGTTTCTATTTGTATTTTCACCTAAAACTTCATTTGGATTGTATGTTATTGTAGTACTATATGGTTTTGTTATATTAATATGTGCTAATTGGTGGTTTAATAGATTCTTCACTTTCTTACTTGCTCAATTGATAGGTCTTTAGATTCTTCAACTTTTTTAGGGTTTTATATATTAGTTTTTACATGTGTGTAAATCACATGATAATCTTTTATAGTTCCTTAATAATTTAATGTCATAATTCGTTGTTATTCTCAATTAGAATGTTGTCTCAAATAGAAATTGTGTTAATTTAATTACTATTTCTTTTCTACATGACTATAGACATCCCATTTTTACCCCCATTTAAATTAATAAAAATAAAGCCAGGTTTATGAATTAAAAATAATAATAATAATAATAATAATAATAATATAATAAATAATGAAATAAAAATATATAAATAATAAAATAAAGAAAATACAAAAGTAATAAACAACAAAAAATAAAATGAAAAATAATAATAATAAAAGAACTAAACAAAAAATGAATTGAAAAAATAATAAAAGAGTGATAAAATAACAGATAACAAAGATTAAACGTATGAATATTTTCTAGAAAAACTTGGAAAAAAGTTCTCCAAATTAAACTCGAGCACCTCAATTAATAGGAAATTAACTTGGCCAATCAATTGAAATGCAAATTGGTTGCAAGGAAAAAATGAGAAAGTGGCCAGCCTAGTTGGTTTGTGTCTATGCTTATGCTAAAGTGTGTAGTGTGCGGGCCATGGTTTTGATCCCATAAGAAGGCACTTTGTGCCATTTTCAATTTTCTTTTACCTTCATTGCCATGTGGGTTTTCTTTTTTCCTTTCCTTTTTTTTTTTTTATCCTCGGTATAATGTATGAACTCACTCCATCTCTCATATGTTGACCTTATCTCACTCACTACCACATGTGAAGTTTATTATAAGGCCAAGAATTTTAAGAATAAGGAGTTCACTACAAAGACAAGATACCATCTTCATAGATTTCATTCAATACATTTCATATCAAGCTTTTCTAGACCATTTTGTTTAAATGTTATTTTTTATATAATAGCAGAAGATGGCCAAACTTGTAAGATGGGCTAAAGATGAAGCACAAACTCCTTGTTCAAACCAAGTTTTTTTTTCTCACTTCAAATGCAATCATTTTTGCATTAGCAATATCATAATTTATATTTCTAGTTTAATTTGTAATCTAGGTTTGATTTTTAATTTTTATTTCAAGCTTCATTGGTTTAAAATGTAATTTGATTTCATTGTAAAATACTCACCTTTTTATATTGTTCCTTTGACTAATAAAAATAATATTTTTTGTATTTTTATGAAATTTCCACGATTCTTCATTATTTTATACATTATTTTTAATATTTGATAATTTTCACATTACACTACTGCTATTCCCATTGTAGTATGCTTACCTATTTATAATTTATTTTTTCTTGGTTAGTTTGTTGTTTTGATTTGGTTTTGTTTATTGTATCTTTTTGCGAGAAAATAATTTTTAATTTTTTATGTAATAAATTTAGTTTTATTTGGCTAGAAAGAATATTCACCATTAATTCTTTTGACTTAAAATAAATCTAGCATTGATTGTTCTACACAAAAAAATGGCATTCATTTAAATTTTGTATTTTCAATTACTTGTATGATTGCACATGCATATATGATTTTTTTTTTCTTTTCTTCATTATTCAATAAAGGGGTTTTAGAAGGGATGTAATCCCTACCACTTGTCAATTATTGAAGGGACAATGTCCTTGCAGTATGATACTGACATAATTGTTAATACTCTATAATAGGGATTAGATTACTACTATAGGTCAACTTATAGCAACAACATTGTCCCTATAATATATTTTTTTGTAATGATCCAATCCCTTTAAAGACTTTAAATGGTGATCCTTTTGAAGCAATTGATGATTGGAGATTAATCCACTACTAAAAGATACAACAAGGGATAAATCCCATTCTACAATGAATTTTATTCCTTGTATAAAGCTAAATTTTTTGTAGTGTATGTACTTGAAAACTACTTACAATTTAGACAACACCATAAAATATAGATTACCACCTAATTCAACATAAATTCTCAATTAATCCTTTTAGGTGTTAATCTTGTTTGAACTCTCTAATTTAAGTTTTTAGCTATTTAGTTTACTTACAGGCTTTGGATCAATGAAGGATTAAAGAACTTGTTTAGTTAGCTTAATTCTTACTTATAGTGATGACTTATGCTAGTATCGGATGTTAGATTTAAGTTCAATAGACATTTAGAAGTTGTGTAAAAGCTTGAATTGAAGTTGAAGTATGGAATGGGTCTTTGAAGGCAACCCAAATCATAAGGATTGAGATGTCATAGCTAAGTAGCTAAATACTTAAGCTCAATAATATTTGTCTATAGCAAAAGCTTGCAATGTTATGCAATCATTTAAAGAAGACTTTTCAATCAAGTTTTCTATTTTGTTTCCGTAACACAAAAATTTACTTCAATTACAAGTGAGAGAGGATTTTGGAGAGTTCAAACTGAGAAATGTCTTAACAAGCTAGACTAGGCAAGGTCACAAAAACTTGATAGAACCATGAAGTATGCTATAAGCTTGAAATTACTTCTTGTAATTTTTTTTAGTAATGAGACTTGTGATAGTTAGAAAGAAAGTATTAGTGTACTTAGACCCATGAAAGGTCTAGATTGAACCAATGATCCTACTTAACTAGTTCATGAACTATGAATTAGTTGAGGACCCACTAGTTAGGTAGGTTAAAAGCTATGTTAATCTTGTCAAGCCACCAAACACCTAAAAAAAAAAAATACACACACACACACAACAAAGCATCACATGTATAACAAAGTGTGAACCTATTTAAAAAAGCAAAAGGGAAAGTAAAAAAAAGCAATGGGAAAGTAAGACTGAGCATAAGGCAGATAAAGAAAAGATCAGAAGGAAGGTAGCATGTGGGTTACAATGTTCAATTATAAGCCTAATAAAAGGTTAATGGTGAATACACATGCAAAATTGTTGGAATTCATTTTATGTGTCTTTAAAAACATGGTAAAGAGTGTTTAGACATTTATAGGTAGTAAGCTTGCTACCTTTAAAAAAAAAAATTAACATTGCGAGGTGGAACAAAATTTTAAATGTTTAAACGTTTAGAAAATTTTGAATGTTGTTGAGGAGGATGTACATATGTTGTCTGTTCATTCATTCAGTTCTCCACATTACAAAAATGAATAGTCATTCTCTTCTCCACTCACTTCGTTTCTATGATCTCATCTGTTTAACTCTACACTCACTTCCTTCCTATTCTTTGATGTTTTTCATTTTGTTTCGCTTACATCTAGTGTAACCACACAATCAAATTACAATTTTTCCTTATTAGTTTTTATTTTTATACTAAGGGAGAAGATGTCAAGTTCTTCCATGGTTCATCTTCTAGTAAAAAGGGGGTAACTGGAAAAGGTGACAAGTGAAAATCTATTTAACATGAACCAAAGCAATTTTTTGACATGGAAGATTACAATCTCCATAGCTTCACCAACGAGTGTTTGAAGGATTTAATGATACCTCCCCTAGGATTTGAGCACATGACTTTTGATGGACAAGGTAAACCACTGTTATAAAAGGGCAACGAGGAGGAAGAGGAAGAGGGAAAGGATATCCACGAAGTGTCAAAGGAAAAAATAGCAAGCTACATACATGGCAAAGTTAGCTTTAGTAGTAAGTAACCCATAACTCTTAAATATAACATTTTTATTAAACATTTTTGTAAAATTATAGGAAGGGAAGGGAGTACCAATGTATATTGTAACTATTTTCAGTCATGTTATACATGGAAGAAGAGAGAGGGCTATAGGAAATTGAATAGGTACATGCAATCGAAGTACCAAATGGAGTTCAACATAAATAAATCATAGTAACAAATATCTTAACCCAATAGTTCATAGTTGTTAGGCCTATTTTTATATTCTACTGATAGACAAAAAATTACTTTAGCAGAATACTTAGCTAAATGTCACCTATCATGAAGTTATGCATCTTTTGTTCACCACTTAGAATACAAACTAGAAGCTCTAAATCTATGCTCACAAAAGTACAAGCCGAAAACTATGCAACAAACTACTAAGAAACTCTATCACATTACTAACCATGAATTAGTTGCTATATTTAATTCTCTTCATGCAAAAATTTCTATTTATGTGGACATATGGAATGATTCATGGTAGGATGATTCTTACATAGGATTTACATGTCATTGGATAGATAATGCATGGCAAATACAAAAAAGACTAATAGCTCTTAGGATTTTTAATAAATGCCATTCGGAACAAAATATTTTATATATAATAAGTATTATTTTATGTGAATACTTATTAACAAAAAGGACATCTTCAATGGAGTTTAACAATGTGACTACAAACACCACATCTATTGATGAACTTCAAGCATCATGCCAACCCATGCTATGTAAGACCTTTTTCACATATGATGTGTCAACTATATTTTAAATCTTTATGTTAAATGTAGCTTAAACTACTTAGATTTTAAGATACCCCTATAAGACAAGTAGTCTCCTTTTTAATTAGCCATCCATCTATAAATAAAGCATGGAGGAATTTTGCATTGATAATGGAATGCAATAAAAAAAAATTTAGAAAAGACATTAAGCATATGTGGAATTTAACAAATCAATTTCTGTAAAGTACAGTCTCCAATAAAAATGCATTGTGTTCTTTCACTACAACGAATGTCCCAAACATTCCATTGCACCCTAGTGATCTACGCAAAAAGAGATATAAAATAAGCGTAAATAAATACCGGCAAGTGTATCGAATCGGATTAAGCAATATAGTGAGAGAAGAGTGTCGAACCATGAAGATTGATTAAGTAATAGACCTATATCAATTTCTACTATTATTTAGGCAATGATATTTGATGAGAATCAAATGTGAATGAATTATACTAAATGCACAAAAAGAGAACCGTGTTGAAAAACGATGAATTGATGGTGGGAAAATAGAATCTACCCTAATTCTACTAATCATATTGCCTTTATGTTATAATAACTCATAGCTATATGGATTTTCACAAGAAATTGACAAAACCTTAATCCTTTTTCAAGTTTGAAAGTATCATAACCCCAGTTTAATTTAATAGCTCCCGCTAATTAAAATCAATGGAGGATTCTAATTCACAATCATAAATTTCCCAATTATATGATTGCCTAATATCTTTAAAATAATTTCTTCTAATCCTTTAGTGAAAAATTAAATAAAAATATTGCATGAAACACTTAGTTCAATTTCTAATAAAATTCAATAACGTCGCTTCCACATAAATTATTAAATCTTACTTAGGAATTCCTAATAAATCCTAAATTTCTCTTTTGAGTCATTTAAATTCCTATGCATTGATTTCAATTACAAAATACAATTCATAGTAGGACTTCTCATATGAAAAGTCCGCATATCTATATGTCCTATAACATGAATATAATGATCATTTTAGTTGAATTATGGCTTCATCATGTTTCCCACAAAGATGATTTAGAACATTATGGTGTGGATTGCATAAAAACAATTGAAGTAAATAGGTGCAATGGAATTCATATTAAATAATAAAAATAAACTGATAAATGACATAAAAGAAAAGAAAATAAATGAAAAAATTGCTATAATCTTCAAGAGTTTGTAGAACTTCAATCTTTTGAAATGATTCCTAGAATTCTTCAATTGAAAGCAAACTTCAGTAACATTCTTTCTTCAAACTAAAATTTGGAATAACATGAAATGTAAAAAAAATTAAATAGAAGATAAAATCCTAAAGTTCCCAAGGGAATTCTAATGATTCAAAAGATCAAAACAAGAATGCCTTCCAAGGTTCACACAAGGGGTCTATTTATAGATCCAAAGAGGAGGAGGATAAGGCTGATCTAATGAGGAATTGAGTCAGCAAATCAATCAAGATAAGATTTTGGAGAGATTTTCGTATGGACATCTGAGAAACAATCAAGGCCGGCTCAAAGCCAGTGGCCTTGAATGCAATTCTTCACTTGCCTCTTCAATTTTGTGAAAAACTCCTCCAATTAACTTATATTTTACCTTTAGGTCCTCAAAACCTGAGTTTTCACAGTAAACACCATTAAATACCATTTCTTTATATTTTCTTATAATATTGAAATAAATTTAATATAAATCCCAAAAGAAAATATAAGTATAATGTGATCTTATCAACATCCCCACACTTGAACTTTTGCTTATCCATAAGCAAAATAATTGAAATGAATAAGAGAAATCTGTCCTTGAACTTCCGGTGCCCATTGTTCTAACCATACTGAAACTTGTAACTAGAATAATCTAGTTGAATTTTAGTAGTTAATCTAAATAAAACAGATTTTTAATCCCAGTGTTTAACAATTGAATTCTCCTTCAAAAGAAAAATACTTAGTCCATAAGGAAAAACATTCATTTAAACTTCATTAGTTATTAGCTAGTATAATCTCCCTCAATTTTTCTTCTCTAAACAAGATAACAAAAAGTGAAAGCATATGTATCCGTTTTTTTCCTAAAATTTCTCCCTCTTCAATTTAGTCTTTATTTCACTTATTTCCCTATATTCAACATTTTCTTTTTAATTTTCCTTAATTGACAGTGGAGTCAGACTTCACTCTTCTAAGGGACCAAAGCCTGCCCATGTCAACCTGGCTTTCTTTAAGGTACTAAAATTTTTGCCTTTCTGCCCTTCTTGTTATTATGAGCTCATTGAGTCGGCACATCCCGAGCTCATCACCCAAGTGACTAGGTTTTAAAGGGACCCCTACAAACTCTTCCTCACACTAACATTTAAGATCAAATACTCTTAACTCACTTACTTGAGTCATTGGAGTAAAGGCTCTAATTGCCTTTTTTTTTTTTAAATGAATGAATATTAGTTAAGACTATTTTTATAAGGGATCGCTAAGTAAAAGATCTCATTTACCTCTTTCACTAGGTGTTAAGGTATTCTCAAAGAAATTTCAAGAGAAATTCATCCCAACCAATTTTTCCATGAAGTAAACCTACTTGTTTTTTCAACTTAAGGACTCAATTTTTTTTTCTCTCAAATCTCAAATTCAAAGGCTAAACATAGGGTAAATCCATTCTCTAGAGATTTTACTATTAAATTTTAACTATGTAAACCATTCACAACAGTTGGCGAGTGGGGCACCAATCTAAGTCAATTTCAAGATTTCACTTATGATAAACACTTAAGGACATAAATAAAGCATAGGAATTGCAAGCTCATGATGTGTGCAATCCATCATTATACTTTTACATTTATAATCCCTTCCCCCACACCTAAATTGGACAATGTCCTCATTGTTCCTATAATAGCACAAAATTAAGGAAAAGAATGTCAATGCAAAAAATTTGAAAAAATGGTACTTCCCTAGTGTCAAGTTGTTCATCAGTAAGAAAATTCCTCCAAAATATTTGTCATCCTTGGAGTGTCTGTATGCCGCCATCCTTTTGAGCCGACCTTTAATTGTACCAAGAGCTTAGGCCGAATGAAAGCCGGCAGCTCTTATCCGGCCTTGAATTCGAACTTCTTTTTTAATTTTATTTTAATTTTTTTTATTTTCTTTTTTATTTTTTTTACTTTCTTTCTTTATATATATATATATATCAACAAAAATAAAACACTAGTGTATATAAATATTGAGCATGTGCCGCCTCACATGAAGCGCTTAGTTCCACAGCTGTGGCATCTCTATCAATATTTTTCCTTTCATAGTAATGTTTGAGAAGATAACCGTTTACTTTGAAAGTACGGTTGTCTTCTACCTTCAACTCAACTGCACCATAAGGAAACATATTAACAATTTCAAAGGGTCCAGACCATCGTGACTTCAACTTACCTGGGAACAGCTTCAAGCAGGAGTTGTATAGTAAGACCTTCCGACCAAAGAAGAATTATCGCCTCACAATGTTCTTATCATGCCATCGCTTTGTTCGTTCTTTGTAAATTTTGGCATTTTCATATGCTTCTTCTCTCATTTCAGCCATCTGATTTAGTTGAAGCAATCTTTTTTTACCTGCAACTTTCTCATCAAAGTTAAGGTATTTAATAGCCCAGTATGCCTTGTGCTCAAGCTCTACTAATAAGTGACACGATTTACCAAAAACAATCTTGTAGGGGGACATTCTTATCGGGGTTTTAAACACTGTTCTATAAGCCTATAATGCATCATTGATTTTTAAAGACCAATCTTTTCTGGATGTATTGACAGTCTTCTCTAGAATTCGCTTAATTTCCCTATTAGATACCTCAACCTATCCACACATTTGTGGATGATAAGGGGTGGCAATTTTGTGAGTAACTCCATATTTTAATAACAATTTCTCAAATTACCTATTACAAAAATGTGTTCTCCCATCACTTATTATAGCTCTAGGTACCCCAAATCTTGAAAATATATTCTTTTTCAAAAATTTAATAGCAACCCTGCTGTCATTAGTTTGTAGAGCAACCGCCTTTACCCATTTCGAAACATAATCAATAGCTAAAAAAATGTATTTGTTTGAAAAAGATGAGGGAAAAGGACCTATAAAGTCAATTCCCCAAACGTCAAAAAGCTCAATTACAAGTATATTGTTTTGTGGTAATTTGTGTCTTCTAGAAATGTTGCTAGTCCTTTGACATTGAGCACAAGACATGATGTAGTTCCTGCAATAACTAAACAACCTAGGCCAATAAAATCCACATGATAAAATTTTAGCTACCGTTCTTTCTACACCAAAGTGACCTCCTACCTCCCTAGAATGACAATGCTATATAATGCTAAGCTGTTCACTTTTAGGTACGCACCGTCTAATTATTTGGTTAGCATAATTTTTAAAGAGATATGGTTCATCCCAAAAATAAAACTTCACATTATGTAAAAATTTCTTTTTTTGTTGGTAAGATAAGCCATATGGAGTGATTTTGCTAACCAAATAATTAACGATATCTGCATACAAAGGTAATCCTTGGACTTCTACTATATGCAATTGTTCATCAGGAAACTTTTCATTAATAGGTGAATCAAAACAATTAGATTCCAGACAAGATAAATGATCAGCCACCACATTTTCAGTTCCCTTCTTATCTTTAATTTCCAGGTTAAATTCTTGTAGTAGTAGAATCCATCAAATTAACCTAGGTTTAGCATCAGCTTTAGCAAATAAATACTTAAGGGTAGCATGGTCAGTATATACTATGATTTTAGAACCTACCAGATAAGGCCGGAATTTATCGCATGCAAATATCACTGCTAAAAGTTCTTTTTCAGTTGTGGCATAATTCCTTTGGGCCTCATTTAAGGTTCTACTTGCATAGTATATTACATGAAATGACTTATCTTTCCTTTGCCCAAGTACCGCTCCAACAGCATAGTCATTGGCATTGCACATCAACTCGAATGGAAGCTCCCAATCAAGTGTAACAATCACTGGTGCAGTAGTGAGCTTCTCCTTCAATAGATCAAATGCCTACAAACAATTGTCATAAAAAACAAAGGCAAAATCTTTTTCTAACAAATTACAAAGAGGTCTTGAGATTTTAGAGAAGTCCCTGATAAATCTCCTGTAAAAGCCAGCATGTCTCAAGAAGCTTCTGATTCCTTTCACTGTAGTAGGTGGTGGTAGCTTCTCTATCACCTCTACTTTTACCCTGTCAACCTTAATTCCCTACCTAGATAATTTGTGCCCTAAGACTATTCCCTCTCTTACCATGAAATGGCATTTTTCCTAATTAAGAAGCAGATTAGTTTCCTTGCATCTCTTAAGCACACATCCTAAATTTGTCAGACATGTTTCGAATGACTTCCCAAAAACAGAAAAATTATCCATGAATATTTCAATAAAATTTTCTAACATGTTAGAAAATATGGACATCATACATCTTTGAAAGATAGCAGGTGCATTACAAAGACCAAAGGGCATTCTCCTAAAGGAAAATGTTTCATAAGGACAAGTAAAGGTAGTTTTGTCCTGGTCCTCGGGTGCTATATGGATTTGATTGTAACCAGAGTAACCATCTAAAAAGCAGTAATAATCATGCCCTGCAAGTTTTTCTAACATCTGATCTATGAAAGGGAGGGGGAAGTGATCTTTGCGGGTAGCATCATTCAGTTTTCTATAGTCTATACAGACTCTCCAACTAGTTATAGTGCGAGTAGGAATTAATTCATTAGCCTCATTTTTTACTACAGTCATACCGCCTTTTTTTGGTGCAACTTGGACAGGACTAACCCATTTACTATCAGAAATTGGAAAAATAATGCCTGCATCTAACAATTTAAGCACTTCTTTTTTTACAACTTCCTTAAGAGTTAGGTTAAGTCTTCTTTATGGTTGTACTGTAGGTTTGCACTCAGCCTCAAGAAATATCCTATGAGTACAAATTGAAGAGCTAATTCCCTTAATATCAGCAATGGTCCACCCAATAGCTTCCTTATGCTCTCTTAGAACATCCAAAGTTGTTGCTCTTAATCACTTGTCAAGGAAGAAGAAATGATTATTGGCAAAGTATCATCTGTTCCAAGATATCCATATTTTAAATGACTAGGTAATGGTTTAAGCTCAAGCACCGGGGGTTGTGTCAATGATGGAACTGGCTTCTTCTCACTTGTTCTTAGCTCCTCATAGTAGTGAGCTCGAATTTCTAATGCTTCTTTCACACATTCTTCAATTGGTTCTTCATCATCACTCCATTCATCTATATCCTTGAGAACTAATTCTATTGTCTCTATACCTGCATTCTTTTCAATATTCTCACAGGAAACTTCATCAATAACATCAATTGTGTAACAAGAATTACAATCATCAAATTTCCTAATGGCCTCATAAACATTAAAAGTAACTTCTTCATCCATAACTCTCAAGATCAGCTTACCTTGTTCCACATCTATCAATGCCTTACCTGTTGCAAGGAATGGTCCTCCCAAGATCATGGGTACCTCTCTATCTTCTTCCATTTCTAGGACTATAAAGTCAACTGGAAAGATGAATTTGTCCACTTTTACTAAGACATTCTCCACTATACCCTTTGGGTACTTGACATTTCTATCAGCAAGTTGTAGGGTGGCATGTGTCTCCTTACATTCTCTAAGTCCTAGTTTTTTGAAAATGGACAAAGGCATTAGGTTTATACTTGCACCAGAATCTATAAGGACTTTATCAAAATGAAAATTACCAATAGTGCAAGGAACAGTAAAACTTCCCTGATCTCTTTGTTTTCTTGGCAGATTGGATAAATTCTTCTATAGGATCATAGAACACTCCCCTGTAAGCATTACAGGTTCATTCCCATCTATCTTTCTCTTCTTGGTGAGTAAATCCTTCATGAATCTAGCATATGAAGGCATTTGCTAAAGTGCCTCTACAAAAGGAATATTAATTTGCAATTTTTTAAAGACTTCTAAAAATTTAGCAAATTGTGAATCCAATTGTTGTTGCTTCAGTCTTCCTAGGAAAGGAACAGGAGGAACATATGATTTCACCTTTAGTGAATTTTGCTTTGGTTCCTCTTCCTTTTGTTTCCCTTTATCTTTCTTTAGGTTAACCTCTTTTTCCTCAAGTTTCTTATCTACTAATTCCTTACCACTTCTTAGCATAATAGCATTTACACCCTTAAGATTTTGCTCAGTATTACTAGGTAAAGAACCAAATGGTCTATTACTCAACTGTTGAGACATCTGACTAAGCTGATTCTCAAGATTCCTAATGGTAGCTTGTTGATTCTGCAACATTGTGTCAGTCTTTTACATATAACTTATCATGAGTTCTTCCATTTTAGACTGACTTTGCTGAGAAGAGGTATTCTGATTAGAATATTGTTTATGGGGGGTATTATGATTAGGACCTTGCTTTTGAAATCCAGGTGGTTTAAGTGTGTTGTTATCATTTCTCCATGAGAAATTTGGATAGTTACGCTACCCTGGATTGTAGGTGTTTGAATAAGGTCCTTGATTACCTCTTTGGAAATTGTTGACAAAATTTACTTGCTCTCCATGGGATGAGGAGGAAAAGTTCCCAGATGGGCACTCAAGAGTTAAGTGTGGTCCTGAGCATAACTCACAACAAGAAATTTGATTAACAATAAAAGAAGGTGCAGAAGTGAGTTTACTTACCTGGGCGGTAAAAGCTGAAATCTAAGCTGTTAAGTTGTCCATGTCATTGACAGATGCCACTCTAGACTTACCTCTTTCATGTTGTCAATTATGCGCACTAGAGGCCATTTCATCAATCAAAGCACTAGCTTCATCATACGTCTTACTCATTAGTGCACCACTAAAAGCAGCATCTACTAGAGACCTCAATGTCTCATCTAAACTAAGATAGAAAATCTCAATAAAGAGATTATCTGGTAATCCATGATGGGGGCATTTTCTTATTGCCTCCTTGAATCTTTCCCAAGTTTCATAAAGTGATTCACCACTAAACTTAGTGAAGTTTGTGATGTCATTCCTTAACCTAGCAATTCTAGCTAGTGGAAAAAATCTCCTTAAAAATTTAGATGACAGATCAGCTTAAGTGGTTACAGAGTCATGTGGCAATGAATTATACCAAGCCCTAGCTTTATCTCTAAGTGAAAATGGAAAAAGTTGTAACCTAATTACATCATCAGATACGTTATTCATTTTCACTGTATTATAATATTGAAGAAATACTATAATATGCTCATCAGGACTCTCATTTGGATATCCTCCAAATTAATTTGATTGAACCATTTGAATGAGTGCTGGTTTTAACTCAAAATTGTTAGCCTGGATCGTAGGTCTTCTAATTGCAAGACCTGAAACAATAGGTACCGTATATTCCCGAAGTGCTCTACCAGCACCCTGAATCCAATTGTTGTTCTCATCTGCCATGTCCACTTCTTTCTTTCTTCTTTACTCTCTTCTAAGTTGTCGCAAGGTGCGTTCTATCTCAAGATTAATTGGTAGAAGTTTAGCATTTCTACTCTTGCGCATAAAAAAACCTTCAAAGAGAACGGGAAACAATCACACAATGATAAGAAAAAAAAAATTGCACCTAAATTAACAATAGAATCTGAAGATGGTCTAATATTAATCAATCCCTAGCAACAGCGCCAAAAACATGATCCACGCAAAAAGAGATATAAAATAAGCGTGAATAAATACCGGCAAGTGTACCGAATCGGATCAAGCAATATAGTGAGAAAAGAGTGTCGAACCACGAAGATTGATTAAGTAGTAGACCTATATCAATTTCTACTATTATTTAGGTAATGATATTTGATAAGAATCAAATGTGAATGAATTATACTAAATGCGTAAAAAGATAATTGTGTTGAAAATGGATGAATTGATGGTGGGAAAATAGAATCCACCCTAATTTTACTAATCATATTGCCTTCATGTTATAATAACTCATAGCTATATGGATTTTCACAAGAAATTAACAAAACCTTAATCCTTTTTTCAAGTTTTAAAGTATCATAACCCCAATTTAATTTAATAGCTCCCACTAATTAAAATCAATGGATGATTCTAATTCATGATCATAAATTTCCCAATTATATGATTGCCTAATATCTTTAAAATAATTTCTCCTAATCCCTTAGTGAAAAATTAAATAAAAATATTGCATGAAACACTTAGGTCAATTTCTAATAAAATTCAATAACGCCGCTTCAGCATAAATTATTAAATCTTACTTAGGAATTCCTAATAAATCCTAAATTTTTCTTTCAAGTCATTTAAATTCCTATACATTGATTTCAATTACAAAATACAATTCATAGTAGGACTTCTCATATGAAAATTTCGCATATCTATATGTCCTATAACATGAATACAATGATCATTTTAGTTGAATTATGGCTTCATCATGTTTCCCACAAAGATGATTTAGAACATTATGGTGTGGAATTCATATTAAATAATAAAAATAAACTGATAAATGGCATAAAAGAAAATAAAATAAATGAAACAATTGCTATAATCTTCAAGAGTTTATAGAACTTCAATCTTCCGAAATGATTCCTAGAATTCTTCAATTGAAAGCAAACTTCAGTAACATTCTTTCTTCAAACTAGAATTTAGAATAACATGAAATGTAAAAAAAAAAAATAAAGAGAAGATAAAATCCTAAAGTTCCCAAGGGAATTCTAATGATTCAAAAGATCAAAACAAAAATGCCTTCCAAGGTTCACACAAGGGGTCTATTTATAGATCCCAAGAGGAAGAGAATAAGGCTAATCTGATGAGGAATTGAGTTAGCAAATCAATCAAGATAAGATTTTGAAGAGATTTTTGCATGGACATCCGAGAAACAATTAAGGCCGGCAGCCTTGAATGCAATTCTTCACTTGCTTCTTCAATTTTGTGAAAACTCCTCTAATTAACTTGTATTTTACTTTTAGGTCCTCAAAACTTGAATTTTCACAATAAACATCATTAAATACCATTTCTTTATATTTTCTTATAATATTGAAATAAATTTAATATAAATCCCAGAAGAAAATATAAGTATAATGTGATCTTATCACCTAGCAATTGAAATGTATGCACTAGAATGTTAAATGTGTTTATAGATTTCCATAAGTGTACTCTAACATTTTCTTAAGAGTACCAAACTAGTATTCACGTTTTTCTAATAAATGCCATAAACATACTATCAAAGTTGTTTCATGCTCAAAATGACCTACTTCTTTAAATAGCTATTAATGAAATTGCTACAAATGGTTGCTATATTATAAGCAAATTCCTACCATTTATCTTATTGCTTCTATTTTAGATCCACATTGTAAAAAAACATGCTTTTAAAATATATCATTCTACATTATCAAATTGTTGACACATTTTCTAACACACAAGACACCTATGCCGTTACTGTGGCACAAGAATTACTGTGACCAACTCAAGTAATAAAAGACTTATTTTCCAACTTTTTGCTTATGTACGATGGTTAAGTTTTTGCTACTCCCTTAGCATCCCTTACCTCATATGGTGCCACATATGGGCAAACCCACCCCCCCCAGCACAACAAATGATGGCATAGAAGTTGAAGCTACACCATGCTAGTTTAGGTGAATACATAGAATTTAACTACTATTTCAACACTAACTTTAAATTTAGTGATAGTAGTATCATGAACTTCAACATCTTAGAGTAATGGAGGAGATGTAGGAAGACTAATCCGATTCTCTCTCGAATGGCTCGCTGAGTTCTTGTAGCTCCTGCATCAATAATAGTTGTTAAACAAGTGTTTAGCACTACTTGTCTTACCTTAACACGATGGCAATCAAGCCTAACACCCATTAATGTTAAGGCATTAGCTTGCATGGAGGATTAGTTTAAGGCAAGAAATAGAACACAAGAGTCACATGACACATCTAGTGAAGAAGATGAATACTTTAGTGACTTTATCTTATCGGGGGAAAACTTCACTGGCTGAACTCCAGATCTCATGCAAAACATAACCAGTTAAATAATATTTCTTTTTATTGTACAATGGCAATGTAAGCAAAATTAATCTATAATTGTAGTATTACTGTCTTATTTATTTTTTATAGTAAACTAGAGACAATTTATAATGAGAGTAGCATTTTCTTATTTATTTTTGTTATTTATTGCTAAGGTCTAAGAATCATGTATAAAAGGTAAGGACAATTATCTCTATCACTTTCTATAATATCTTTAATTAATTAATAAAATTTGGGACTAGCATTCCTTCCCTCCCCTTAGTGCATGAGGTTTGCCACTAATTAATAGAACAAATATTATTTTTTTCACACATGATCAAATTAGACAACAATTCATCATTACTATTTCCATTATTAGAAATTGTCCTAAGAATGGTGGATTACTATTTCACGTGAAAAAATTTGAAAGAAAAAAAGTAAAAAAAAGAAAACAATTAAAGATGAACCATTTCATTAGAAGGATAAGAAAAGAAAAAAACAAAAAAGTAAAAGGAAAAAAAAGAAAGGGAATAAGGGCTAGTTCAAGGCTCCTTAACCCGTGAACTGGCAAGTTATCGTCAAGTTAGGCCCTTTTCTGAGTTTAAGTGTATTCATTTAGTGTTTTCAAGGATACAATAAGTTTTTAGTAATTGAGCTATAATGTTAATAGATTGGATTGATAAAAAAGGAGAGGAACCTCTAATATATGTAAACTCTATTATCTTATCATCTCTTTATATTTTTTAATTATTTGCTTCTAGTTGTCATTCCCACTTTTATATATCCATGCAAATTAGGTTGTAAAAACTATAGGAATAGTGTTGGCAACAGTACTTGAACTTTGAACAAAATTTCAATTTATTACCTAAAGTTTGATTTTGCTAAATTTAGTGTCCAATTCGAAGTTTTCACATCACCAATACTACCCACATTAAATCTTGTAATGATTCATTTTCCAATCACATTCTTCAGTCATTATTAATGCGACATGTGTTTCACTAGTTTAAAGAATGTCACATTTGCACTATTGGCTCCAGCTACTGAACATGATGGAAGGGCATTATTTTTTATTTTATTTAGTTTGTGTTTCTATATCTTTTTTTTTTTTTAATTGTTGAGTATAGGATGCGCAAAAATAATACTGATACAACATTCTTTAAACTAGTAAGGTACATAATGCACTAATGATGGCTTGAAAATATGACTAGATAGGTAGTTGCGTTACAAGATTTAATGCAAGTAGTTATAATAACACAAAAACTTCATATTGGATACTAAAATTAGCAAATTTAAACTTCAGGTAATAAATTGATCTTTTATCAAAAGTTTAAATAGCAATTGTAACATTTTTCCAAAAGTAAATGGGTGAAATCTCAATAACCGAAAGAAATTATTAAATTATACATTCCTCTCCCTCCTGCTTGCTCATTTGAGACTTCCATCGTACTGGAGTTTACAAGTATAAATTGTATTTCAGATCAACTCATTTCACTTATTACGGCCTTATTATATTTGAAAAATCGAAATAATCATTTGAGAAGATAATATGATTATTTTTGCTAAAGCACCGACAATCCCATATCATGGATACAATAAATATGGTGAGGATGATTAAATTATGAATTTCATAATTACAAATACACTCAATTCTAGATTTCTTTTTTCGAATTATTGTCTTAAGCTTTTGAAATTTAATTTACTTCAGTAAGATTTAAAAGGCAAATCAAATACCAAAATGCTGAACATTTGATCTTTTCAAAGCAGACAACATGCGAATTGCGCGTGCAGATATAGCTTCCCAAGAAAAGCACCAAAGTAATTACTACATATGGGAATAGAGCTGCTCATTGGCTATCAAATCGACGTTTCTTAAACTCTTTAATATCCAGCAATTTTCTTGTATTTTCGGTTTTGGAAAATAAGGTCAACAAGCAATCTCATGACATAATGCACCTTAATATAGAGTGAAAAGCATCAATTGAGAGTTGACAGGGAGCAGGTGGGTTGAAATGAAAATAAAAAACACGTGAACCCTCGGAAGAGATATCTTTGACTTTGCTTCTTTCTGCTATTTTAGGATTTGATTTAGTAAAACGAAGACGTAAATACTATATTCGATCAATATATCGGACAACTAGAGGAGAAACTTCATTTTAATTTTCTAATTTATGATACTTACTGGAGAAAGATTGTTTCAGTCCTCCAGAAAATGTTTAAATATACGGATATTTAAAAAATAAAATCGCAGATGCCACGACTGGATCAACAACCATTCCATGCCGGAAATTTTCAGACAATTGTATTTAATCTGGCTTTATGATTAACAAATATAATCTCAGTGACGAGGTCTAATTTTGTAGCGTCAAGACATCTCCAATATGCCAGCTCTATGCTTCTTCTATATATACGCATGTTCAAAGAGCTTCCAAGTCACAAAACATTGAAATCATCATATTATACACACAAATAACGTCAAAACTACAAACGTGAGGATAATTATATGACGATAATGGCTTCTAACTCTAGTCTCTTTTTCCTCTTTCCCGTATTATTACTTTCTTTCGCAATAGCAGTCACTGGTTACATCTCCGGGCAGCTCACTCCTAACTACTACGACAAAGTCTGTCCTCAGGCTTTGCCAACCATCAAGCGAGTTGTCGAGGCAGCGATACATAAAGAGCAACGAATGGGTGCCTCATTATTGCGCTTGCACTTCCATGACTGTTTTGTCCATGTAATGGAAAACGTTATTACTATTTCTACTTCCTTTTAGATATACTAATTTGTTAGGGCATAATCTTGCTATACCTTTTGTTACTAATGTTTGCATACCTTCTAAACATTGGCTTTCCATGTTAATATAATCTAGGGTTGTGATGCTTCCCTTCTTCTGGACGGAAAACCCAATCTTCAAAGCGAAAAGACAGTAGGTCCTAACAACAACTCCGCTAGGGGCTTCGACGTGATCGATCAAATTAAGTGGGAAGTGGATAAGGCATGTGGCGGCCCCATCGTCTCCTGTGCGGACATCTTGGCTGTCGCAGCTCGTGACTCGGTTTATGCGGTATGTATCCCCAATTTGTTGGAGCAGCATTGCCAATGAATTTTCTCAAAAAAATTTCTACACGTCTTCACAAAGAAATTTAATTGTGTGTTGTCTAATTTCAAGTTGGAAATTATGGTGCAGCTAGGAGGGCCTTGGTGGGATGTATTACTTGGCAGAAGAGACTCGACTACCGCATATGCTTCCATGATCAGTGACATTCCTATCTTTAACATGAGCCTCATCCAACTCATTAACAGTTTCAAAAACCAAGGATTGGACATTAGAGATCTTGTTACTCTCTCTGGTGGGCACACACTAGGTTTTGCTCAGTGTTTTACTTATAGAAACAGGCTCTACAATGATAACGACATCGATCCTAGCTTTGCTCAAAACCTTAAATTCATTTGTCCATCAACCCAAAGCAACAGTGAGTCCAGATATAATGCTAGTTTGGATGGGACACCGGCCAGCTTCGACAACGCGTATTACAGTAATCTTTTACAGCAAAAGGGGCTTCTACATTCTGATCAAGTGCTTGTCGGTAGAGGAGGTGCCACCGAGGAATTGGTGAAGATTTACAGCTTTAAGCCTCAAGCGTTTTGGATTGATTTCGCTAACTCCATGGTCAAGATGGGAAACATAAAGCCTTTGACGGGATATCAGGGTGAGATCCGCTATAACTGTAGGAGGACCAACTAAGAGCACCATTGGTTTGTCTGGTTTTTCTTAGCTATGTTGATTGTGTTCTTTGGCTATACTCTTTAATGTAATTTCAACAATAATAAAAAAGTACTTTTCAATGAAAACTTTTGTTGTTCTAATTAGCTTGGTAAACGTGGATAGTCCTATGAATTTTCGACACTTTGAACACCCGCCTTAGGTGTTTTTGGTAGCTCTTTCATTACCTTGGATTAGTTTAAGAATGCCATTACTATAACTATCAATAAAAATTAATAATTCTTTGGACCAAATAACTATAAGTATTATATTTTTTATGGTAATTACCAACCACTATTTAACTATAAAGTAACATTACTCTTAATATATTTCCCAAAATGAAGAGAAGGTAAGTGCAACGGTCGAACTAATTATGGGTTTGAACTTCTATTAATTTTCAACAAGTTAGATTATTTAGTCAAAATTACATCTCTTTCTAGATGCCACTAAACATATTAATTTATTTTTATTTTTTTATTACTAATCAATTGCCTGTCAAACGATCCATTACAGCAATAGCCTAAACATATCAAACATTGTTATTAAATGGATTTGCTTAATGTCTTCTCATGCATACAACATGGAAAAAACCCTACAACATGAAAATTCTAAATTGCCTATTCTATCTTTATCCTTGTGTCACCAAGTAGGTAAGTAAATAACATGGAAAAAAAAACAAATAAATAAAAAATAAATATTAACAAAATTGAATGTATCCTCTAGTGTAGCGGTCCACGCAAATATATAATGTCCCTAAATTATTTCACCCTTCTATGGTCACGTGAATCAAGTTGACATATGTATGTTTTTCTTCCGTGTAGCTTGATTCCCTAGCTTGCAAGTCCATGACTAGTCCTTGTAGAGCTTCGTTCATCCTTTTAGCTCTAGCTCATATCATCGGGCCTCTAATACCATGTAATGGATCGTGAGGTTTCAGTTCCTTCCTTTATGATGCTAATTGATCCTCATCATTCCCTCCTTCCTCAAAAAGATTCATCCTCGATTCACCTACATCATAAAGAGCAAGGTCAGAAACATTAAAGATAGCACTAACGTCACCATAGTGGCTTGGCAGATCTATCTTGTAAGCATTGTCATTAATGCGCTCCACCACTTGGAAAAGTCCCCATCGCCCCTAGGTTGCAACTTGGATTTACGTTGTTCAACAAAAGAATATTGGTTCTTATACCTATCGTACATAACCATTTTGTCAAAATGCTAAGGTCGCCCTAACAAGATGTGGCTAGCTTGCATAGGCACCACATCACATATAACCGTGTCTTTGTAGCTCCCTATAAAGTAGGCTATAAGTATCTGCTTAGTCACCTTAACCTCCCCACAATCACTCAACCACTACAATCGATATGGCTAAGATGCTTCACTACTTTCAACTGCATCTTTTCTACTAGCAAAGTGCTAGCAACATTAGTGTAGCTCATTATCAATTATCAAGCTATAGACTCTACCCTACATATGACACCGTGTATGAAAAATATGTTCACGTTAGATCTCCTCACCATCCTCCTAGGGTTGTGCACTAAGTACTCTCCTCGTGACATACAGTTCGCCACTCACAGGTCCCTTTAAGTCAACATTATCATACTCCTGTTGACACTTCCTCCTCCTTAGAGCTCACACTCTCTACATCCCCACTATCACTGATAATCATAGCCTTCAAATTTGGACATTAGGATGCAATGTGCCTAAATCCCCGACACTTAAAACACTTAATATCTCTTGTCCTAGAAGGAGGTTTAGTGTCAGTCTTTCCTTTAGGTGCAGAAATTGGATTCTTAGCCCTTACATCTTCCTTAAGCTTTGAATCGGTGGAGTTTTTCTTTCACGTCGACTTCCATAAAGCTTTAGAAGTCAAGCCATTCCTCTACTCACTCTTGTATTTTAACTGCTGCTCTCTACTTTAGTAGCTGACGCAGCGAGGAAAGCGTAACGAAATGAATCCGAATATGGATTGGTTTCACAACAACAAAGAAATATTCTTTGATGCCAAATTCTGGTTGCGCACAACCGGTAAAGGAGATAATTCTCTCTCAAATGTATTCAAAGTGTAGTAAAACGTAACCCTAGCTTATCTAACAAAAGAGTATTTATACTTCCCCATAAAATATCTAAAAGGGGAAAATCTATACGTACATGTGGAAATAAATAATAAAATACACGTCTATAATCGGTCGCATACACGGCCGTGCCTCGAGGCCGTGTATGTTTCTGGGCATATAGCGAGCACAGTACACAGTCTCATACACGGCCGTACCTCTAGGCCGTGTATGTTTCTGGACATATGATGAACACAGTGCACGGTCGCATACACGGCCGTGCCTTTAGGCCGTGTAAGCTTCTGTGAGAATTCTACTAGAACAAACGGTTGTGTCGCTGGCTGTGCCTTTGGGTCGTGTAAGTTATACACGGTCGCATACACGGCCGTGCCCTTAGGCCGTGTAAGCTTTTGTGTTCTCCACGATGCCCGCATCATTCTCTCCTACCAAGGAAGAACTCGACCCTGAGTTCGTTGCTGGATAAAGGGGTTTGTCATCCTCATAAAATGGAGATAAATCCGCCACGTTGAAGGTCTTGGAGATTCTCATGCTTTCCAGGAGGCCAACCACATAAGCGTTGTCATTGATCTTGGCCACTATTTTGTAGGGCCCATACTTTTTCGGTTGCCACTTGCTATATGTGCCCACGGGGAAGCATTCTTTCCTTAAGAGCACCATCACGGGGTCTCCCACCTCGAACAACTTCTTCTTCTTATGCCTATCAGCTGCCTTCTTATAGCGCTCATTCACTTTCTCAATTTGTTCTTTGATCTCTGACGCCAGGTGCTTTGCTACTATGTTGGCCTCCACACCTTTGGGTAGGGAAACTAGGTCCAGAGCGTGAAAAGATGCCTTGGTGTAGACCACTGAGAAAGGAGATTTACCGGTAGTTCTATGGATCGAGTTGTTGTAGGCAAACTCTGCTTGAGACAATGCCAGGTCCCAATGCTTTGGTTTCTCTCCACAAATACTTCTTATCAGATTGCCAAGGGTCCTATTCGTTGCTTCGGTTTGTCCATCGGTTTGTGGGTGGGCTGTGCTGCTGAAGTTGAGGGACGAGTTGAACATGTACCAAAGCGTCCTCCAGAAGTGGCTAAGGAATTGGGTGTCCCTATCAGAAGTGATGGATTTGGGAACCCCATGTAATCGGACCACCACCTTAAAGAATAATCTGGCTACATTCTGAGCATCCGCCGTCTTCTTACATGGGATGAAGTGAGCCATCTTGGAAAACCTGTCCACAACTACAAAAACAGTGTCAGCACCTCGTTGGGTACGAGGCAAACCTAGGACGAAGTCCATGGATAGGTCTTCCTAAATGTTCTCAGGTACGGGTAAGGGAGTGTAGAGTCCCGTATTCTGAGAGTGCTCCTTGGATGTTTGACAGATGTAGCAGCGTTGCACTATCCGACTGACATCCCTGCGCAACTGAGGCCAATAATATCTTGCAGCCACTGCTGCTAGTGTTTTGTCCCGCCCCAAATGGCCGACGAGTCCCCCTCCATGGAGGTCTCGGATCACCTTCTCTCTCAAAGAGGATGCCGGGATACATAGTTGGTTTTCCCTCATCAAATAACCCTCCAAAATATAATAACTATCATTGGGTTCCTTGTTAGTGCACTTTTTCCAGGTAGTTCCAAAATCCTCATCTGTTTCATACAGCTCCTTCAACTGTTCAAACCCCACTACCTCAGCTCTCAAAGTCACTAGTAAATCCGCCCTTCGGCTTAGTGCGTCAACCACCTTGTTCTACGCCCCGGATTTATGCATCAAACGAAACGGAAACTTCTGCAAGAATTGTATCCATCGAGCTTGCATGTCTTTGCATATGCGGGTCTGATTGCTCAGGTGTTTCAAGGCAACGCAATCAGAATACAATACGAATTCCTTGCCCACCAAATAATGCTCCCACATTCTCAAGGCTCTGACCACGGAGTAAAACTCCTTGTCATATGTGGACCACTTCCTCCTGGCCTCACAGAGTTTCTCACTATAAAACGCAACAGGTCTCTTCTCCTGAGAGATTACCGCCCCAATACCCACACCACTAGCATCACAATCAACTTCGAATAATTTGTCGAAGTCCGGTAAAGCCAGCACTGGTGCGCTACATAGTCGCTCTTTGAGCACAGCGAATCCCGACTCAGCTTCCTCGTCCCAATGAAACTGCCCTTTCTTCAAACATTCGGTTAAGGGAGCCGCTACCGTGCTAAAGTGTCGTATGAAACGTCTATAGAAGCCTGCTAATCCTAGGAAACTCCTTAGCTTAGTAATTGTCTTAGGTGTAGGCCAATCTCTAATGGCTCGTACCTTATCCTCATCCACCATGATTCCTTCCCCACTCACTATGAATCCCAAAAATAACAGCTTTGATGACATAAACACACACTTCTTGAGATTAGCATATAGTTTGTTCCCTTTCAGCACCATCAAAACATCCTTCAAATGCACTAGATGTTCCTCCCGAGTCTTGCTATATACTAATATGTCATCAAAATATACAACAACAAATCCGCCTATGAAGGTTTTAAGTACCTGATTCATCACGTGCATGAAGGTACTCGATGCATTGCTGAGCCCGAACGGCATGGCCATCCATTCATATAGTCCCTCTTTCATCTTGAAGGCGGTCTTCCACTCATCCCCAGGTCTGACCCGAATTTGATGGTACCTGCTTCGAAGGTCTATTTTTGGAGAACACCACTGCTCCACTCAGCCGATCCAACATGTCCTCAATGCGAGGTATTGGGAATTTATACCCAATGGTGATTTTGTTAATTGCTCGGCTATCCACGCACATCCTCCAACTCCCATCCTTCTTAGGTGTTAGTAATGCTGGTACGGCACTGGGACTCAAGCTATCTCGAATGAATCCTTTATCGAGCAAGTCCTAGACCTTTTCCTGTAAGATCTCCGTTTCCTTGGGACTCATCCGGTAGTGAAGAGGTTGGGAAGACTAGCTCCTGGCACCAAGTCAATGTGATGCTGGATGTCTCGCAATTGAGGTAATCCCTCCGGTAAGTCTTCCAGAACGACTTCTCTGAATTCCTCTAGTAATTCCTTCACTTCTTCCGGCATCTCCGCGTTACTCATGTCTTCTCCCGCCATTTTCACTACTAGGGCATGCATCAAGCGGGACTCCTTGATGTCTTCGGTCATCTCCCTTTCTGATTGGGTGATCGTAAGAAAGGACTTCCCTTCCACCTTCTGGATTTTTGGTCGCTTATCCGTTAGTGGCATTAGTGTATACTTCACCCCCTCCTTCTCCAACCTATACTTGTTCTCCTTCCCTGCATGTTGGGCATCTACATTAAATTGCCAAGGACGCTCGAACAGCAAGTGACAAGCATCCATATCGACGATGTCGCAGTACACTTCATCTCGATATTTGCCGATCGATAAAGGAACTCTACATCTCTCCTTCACCTCTATTCGTTCTGCCGCTTTGATCCATCCAATGGTGTACGGACTTGGATGCTTCTCTGTAGGTAATTGGAGCTTCTTCACGACTTCCTTCCCAATGATGTTTTCACAACTCCCACTGTCGATGATCAAGTCAAACACTCTCCCACCAATCGTGCACCTAATGCGAAACAATTGGTGTCGTTGTGAGCTATCCTCTTGTTTCGGTGCTAACATCATCCTCCTAATTACGTAATTGGGTTCTACCCCGTCATCAACCTCCTCATAGTACTCTTCATCACCGTCTGGTTCACAACACACTTCTTCATCCTCTTCCCTCTCGACAATGTTTACGGTGTGTCTATTTGGGCACTCATTTGATCGATGCCCCGGCTGATTACATCTATAACATTTTCCCAGTATCGGCTTGGCATATGGATTGTTTTGCCTTGGGGTGTCTCTATTCTCCACCGGTCTCTTTCCTTCCGCCTTGTCTTCTCTCCTGTCCATACTTCCCGTTGGTTTCTCAACCACTCCTCTAGGTCTCTCACCAGTTCCTTTACTATTATTACCAGGACTTTCGTAAGTATAAGTCCTTTTACTACCTCCAAACCTTACGCTCTGTTCTTATATCATCATTTCCACTTGGAGAGCCAAGTTCTTTGCTTCATTCACGGTTCGAAACACCGTCACCCCTATCTTATCTCTTATCTGAGGCTTCAACCCGTCTACAAACCGTGCCACCTGTTGACCCTCAGTTTCCCTTAAATCGTTTCTCTCCGCTAACCTCATAAATTCCGTAGTGTATTCATGCACCGACCTCTGCCCTTGTCGGCACCGCTGATACTGTTGGAAAAGAATTTGCTCGTAATCGGGTGGCAAGAAATCCCGTTGCAGCAGATTCCTCATGCGGTACCATGACCTAATAGGTTGGCGCCCTTCCCTTTGTCTATGGTGCTGCAATCGATCCCACCATGCAAACGCCCCGCCTTTCAATCTGCAAGCAACCATTCTCACCCTTCTCTCCTCAGGAACTTCCATATAGTCGAAGAACCTACCGACCTCCGCCAGCCAATCCAAAAACTCTTCTATATTCAAATTGCCATTAAGAGAAGGGATGTCTACCTTAAGACGGAAGTCTTCGCCATCAGCAAGGTCGAACCCTTGGTGATTGCGTCGATATCCACCACCATAGGCCGGTTCATTCCGGTCATCCATTCCACGAAATCTTCCGCCGCCAGCGACACCACCCCTTCTCGGTGATTGTTCCCTCCTCTACAAAATTCCGTCGTCTTCCTCAGAGGAGCTTCCGTCAATTCTCTGGTTCCATTGGTTTCCGGCAACAAAGTCATTGATAAGGCCGCCGCGAGCAGCTGCTACCCCCGGTCGATTCCCAACAACACCTCTGTGACCGTCGTGGTCCATCACCATAGCGTCGACCCGCGCTACCAGATTCTCCAGGCGTTGTTCTACACGCCCAAGCCTCTGCTCCATGGTTTCAACCACTGCCCTCGGAGCCCATTGATTGGCTCCTTGGACTTCCGCATCTCGATCAAGGTCGAGGACGCGACCGCCATCAACACCACCGTTAGCCGACATCTCCGCAGGAAATTGCCTTGCTCTGATACCAACTGACGCAGCGAGGAAAGCGTAACAAAACAAATTCGAATATGGATTGGTTTCACAACAACAAAGAAATATTCTTTGATGCCAAATTCTGGTTGCGCACAACCAGTAAAGGAGATAATTCCCTCTCAAATGTATTCAAAGTGTAGTAAAACGTAACCCTAGCTTATCTGACAAAAGAGTATTTATACTTCCCCGTAAAATATCTAAAAGGGGAAAATCTATACGTACACATGGAAATAAATAATAAAATACACGTCTATAATCAGTCGCATACACGGCCGTGCCTCGAGGCCGTGTATGCTTCTGAGCATGTAGCGGGCACAGTACACGGTCGCATACACGGCCGTGCCTCTAGGTCGTGTATGTTTTTGGGCATGTAGCGAGCGCAGTACACGGTCTCATACACGGCCGTGCCTCTAGGCCGTGTATGTTTCTGGACATGTGATGAACACAGTACACGGTCGCATACACAGTCGTGCCTTTAGGCCGTGTAAGCTTCTGTGAGAATTCTACTGGAACACACGGTTGTGTCGCTGGCCGTGCCTTTGGGTCGTGTAAGTTATACACGGTCGCATACACGGCCGTGCCCTTAGGCCGTGTAAGCTTCTGTGTTCTCCACGATGCCCGCATCAATAGCTCTATGCAACAACTCTTCCATATCTAAGTAATGGTGGAGATTTACTACATCAGCTATCTCCCTATTTAACCCATTGATGAATCTAGCCATAGTGGCATCATCATCCTCCTTAATTCTCACCCTAATCATGGTCATCTCCAACTCTTTGTAATAATCCTCTACACTGTTATTCTCTTGAGTCAACCCTTAGACTTTCCTAAGTAAGTCCCCATGGTAGTTACTAGGAATAAAACGCTTCTGCATGATAGTTTTCATCTCCTCCCAAGTGCTAACAGGTTGCTTTCCATACCTGCGCCTGTTACACACCAACTGATCCCACCATACACTAGTATAATTTGAAAACTCTACTGCAGCTAGTTTTATCTTTTTCTCCTCAATGTAGTTGTGCCATTCAAATGCATGATCCATTTTTCTCTCCTACTCTAAATGTAGCTCTAAATCATTCTTTCCCTGAAAGGTTGGCATTTTCAATTTAATACTTCATAAATTACTTTCACGCCTCTGGATTCTTCCCCTATCCTTTACATGTTGGTAATCTCCATAATCAGATTCCTCACCTTTATCTATCCTAATGCCTCCCCTATTCTGCTTACCTACTCCTCGCCTAATAGTAGTACTGCTAGATAGTTTCCTACTCCTTTCCATCCTATCCATCCTTTCATGGATCTATTCTAGTTCACCCGTTAAGATCCTCTTCATCTCCCCTATCAATTCCTCAAACATCACCCGACTTTCTCCTCCGTTATTGTTTTGTCCTGACATAATTCTAAAATTTGCAGCAAGATAAGATCACAATTACAAGAAATATATATATGTATGCTCCTTACACCCACTCGTGTATTGCTCACAAATGATATGCTCACAATTTCACTTGTGTATAGCTCTCACAAAATATGATCTCACAACCTGCTTTTTTTTGTAATTCTTTTGCTAGGAACTCAATTTGGAACTCCTAAACTCAAATTACTAAGTCAACACTAATGATTACTACTCAGCCTAAGTTACGTGAATGATTAAATACTAACTACACAATCTAATTGATATGGAAAAGATTCACCACTGAATAGATATGTAATCAAATATTACTTCTACACAAAAGGAAATAAATCACTATGGGGCTGATTGTTCAAGGGATGTGTACAATTCGGATTCCAAACATAGACAATTAAGGATATGTTATGGTAGGAATTGGAAATAATTGATATGGAAAGTAAATTGAATTAATAAGCTATCTTGTAATTTCGAAAATTGCAATTATTTCACGACCGAATTCTAATTTTTTTTTTGAATGTTGGTTCTTCATTCTTTTTTTTTTTTTTTTTTTGCAATCGAATTGATTTTTTCTTTTTATAGAAGAACTATGAATTGAAGACAATTGATTGTTCAATTGAGAACCCTAGATGTCGTTAGCCTTAATGGATTGTGAAGAACAAACAAGAATGAATTTTTTTTATACGACTTCTATCTATGAATATGGAAAAGACAACAGACAAGTATGGAAAAGAACAATAGACGAATATGGAAAAGAACAATAGACAAATTAAAGAAAACGATAGAATTTACTTGATTCAAAAAGCTGAAGCTCTGGTACCAAATGATGCATGAAACCCTAGGTATATTAAACCTAGAATCTTAACGATGCTAGTTGGTTTCAATTACCCTGAGGATCGTCTTAAATGAGCGTTGCGTAACTAGACCCCAATCACACTTATTGACTAAAACTTAAGTTATCAAGAGGTATTCCTAATAATTCGATTAAGAATTTTATGGAAAAGTTCTTTTGTAAAAGAACAAAAAGGGGTTTCGTTGTTTCCTATGAAAAGGATGTGTTTTTCATATATCAAAAAGTATCTTTAGCCGGCTCCCTTGTATAGCATATATAGCACGCATATAACATGGAAATTCTAAACTGCCTATTCTATCCTTATCCTTGTGTCATCAAGTAGGCAACTAAATAACATGGAAAACAAACCAACAAATAAAAATAAACATTAACAAAACTGAATGTATTCTCTAGTGTAGCGATCCACGCAAATATTTAATATCCCTAAATTATTTCATCATTCCATGGTCATGTGAATCAAGTTGACACATGTATATTTTTCTTCTGTATAGCTTGATTCCCTAGCTTGCAAGTCCATAACTAGTCCTTATAGAGCTTTGTTTATCCTTTTAGTTCTAGCTCGAGTCATTGGGCCTCCAATACCATGTAATGGATCATGAGGTTTTGGTTCCTTTCTTTGTGATGCTAGTTGATCCTCATCACTATGAATCTTTAGTTTCTAACCACGGTAGGTCCAAACTTATACCCAAAAAAAAAAAAAAAAAACTATGTGTTCTTCACGTGTTTTAGGGTATGTATTTCCTAATCGAGTTAGGCTCATGTTTTGAAGAACTTATCCTAAACCCGACTCTATTACATTCTTATCTATTCTCTTTATCTAAGGTGTTTAACATTGAGCTAAATTCATTATAGGTTAAATAAGTTGGTTCCCTATTAATTAAGTTTCGGAGATAGTTTGGGATTGGTATGACATTTTACCTTGTTTTTGAGCTCTCAACAACTTATTTCCAAGTTATGTCTCCTAATTTTATCCTAAATATTTTTGAGCCTATAAATTTTCGAGCTTAAACAATTATTTTGAGCTATTTCTAAGCTTCAATGACTTCTTGAAACTTGCCATAAATGTTCAAGTCTTACTCTTCTAAAGCTTCCTTAACATTTTAAGCTCATTCTTTTGAGTCCTTACTTATTTTTATCAAAAAAATTTGAAGCCTCCAAAATAGGGTTTATTAAAGGGTTAAAGTTGAATTAAAATCTATAGTCATCTTATTTAAAAGTTTATATTTATAAATTTTGATATGTTTTTATATTTTTTTTTCTAATTTATACTTTATACTCCCTTTCATGTGCAAACTTTGACTAAGTAAAAACTTGCCTTGAAATTAATTAAATGGGGACTCTTTTGGATAGCTTACACTAGAGGAAGAATACTTAGCAAGAAAGAAGGCTATTAAGTGTTGTGTTTTGGTCTTGGCCTACAACCTTAGAACTCCTAACCTAAAGAAAAATATTTTCTGCCTCGTAAAGATAGATAGAAACATAGCAGTAAAACGAAAGTGTTGACTGAATCAAACTCAAGACCTTTCTTTGAGGTAGTATATTGATTCAAGCATAGCCAACTAATTTAAAAGTTTAATATTGTAAATTGATGTGGCATTCAATACAAGTTATATAAGTCATTAACAAGGCACCTATAAGCCAAGTCATTCTAAACATGCACAAACCCAAGAGTTTATCTTCTCATTGAATAATAAGCTTTTTTTAAGTGTAAAAGTAGGAACAAAAAATTCGAGCATTTAAAAGTTTACAGATAATTATTTAAATAAAAATATGTTTTATTTGGTTCATTAAATCCATGAATGTCGATCTGACAATAGACACGTAAACATCACAAAGACTCACCAATGATATCAGAATATAAGGAAGCAAGAAAGTTTACGATGAAAACCACCGGTTTCACGTACACATGATAATATAAAAATGTCAAAGGATTTAAACTCGGCAAGGAGAAACACCACACATAATGGTGCTCTCTCAGTTAGTCTTCCTACAATTGGAGCGAATTTCACCCATAAATCCGGTCAATGGCTTTATATTTCCCATCTTGACCACGGATTTAGCGAAATCCATCCAAAACGCATGAGGATTTGCGCCGTAACACTTTACCAAGACGTCCGTGGCACCACCGCTGCCGAAAAGCGCTTGATCTGAGTGCAGAAGCCCCTTTCGGTGCAACAGATTGAAGTAATACAAGGAGTCGAAGGCGGCCGGTGTTCCATCCATACTAGCATTAAATTGGGACTCATAGGCACTTGGCTTCGATGGACATACGAATTTAAGGGATTGAGCGAAGATGGGGTCTATGTTGGTGTCTTTGTATATTCTATTTCGGTATGTCAGACATTGAGCGACAGCTATTGTGTGAGCACCGGAGAGAGCAACTAAGTCCTCAATATCCAATCCTTGTTTACTGAATGTGCCAATGAGCTGAGGGAGGTCCATAAATGGTGTAGGGATGTCCGAGGTCAAGGAAGCATATGCAGCCATAGAGTCTCTTCTGCCAAGTGGCACCTCCCACCAAGGCCCTCCAAGCTAGCATCAAAAGTTTTCAAGTTGAAATTAGCTTACACAAAATTAACTTCCATCGAGTAGTCTAAAAAAATAAGTTTGAGAATTCTTTTTTTTTTTTTTTTTTTTTTTTTTGGGTGGTGAGGTGGTTTGAGGAAGAGGGACTTTGATCCAAGAAATTAGGATTGCATACCGCGTGAACCGAGTCGCGGGCTGCAACCGCCAAGATGTCCGCACAGGAGACAATGGAGCCACCACATGCCTTATCCACTTCCCACTTAATTTCGTCGATCACCTCGAAGCCCCTAGCGGAGTTGTTGTTCGGGCCTACTGTCTTTTCACTTTGGAAAAAGGGCGTTTCATCAAGTAGAATGGAAGCATCACAACCCTGCATAATTATTAACGTAATGCATCCAAATATTAATAACTAGATGAAGCCCGCGCTATCCGATTTAAATGTTTGGATGTTAAAATTATATCAGTCTCCATTGAACCGTGTTGGGGTTATAACCATTAAATTATATTATGTGAACAAAGGATAGTTCTTCTCGAATAATAAGTCATTGATGATAATTTTCCAATAGATGTTATTTTGAAAAAGCTTAAACCATTAGAAGCTTTTGAAACTATATATATATAAATGCTTAGTATAATCAATAGAAAGGAAAGTGAGATTTTTCGATTACATGGACAAAACAGTCGTGGAAATGCAGACGCAGCAATGAAGCACCCATGCGTCGCTCTTTCAGCACCGCAGTCTGGACTGCTCGTTTGATGGTTGGCAGAGCCTGAGGACAGACCTTCTCGTAATAGTGAGGATGAGCAGACCAGGGTAGTCATACCCGGTTGCAATTTCAAAAGAGAGTATAGTGAGGAAGATGTACATGAGACTACAATACGAAGCCATTGTGATTTATTCTCTAGTTCGAGGATTTTGACGTTGTTGTGTGCGTAATGATTTCAATTATGTTTCGTTTGTGCATGTTATAGCTCTCCAGACATCCATATATATATATAGAGAGAGAGAGAGAAAGGGAGAGAGAGAGAGAGAGGGGAGGGGGGGGGTTGGGGTTGGGGGTGGTTGGTGAGAGGAAGGTATGGACAAAAGGAGATACGGCATTTGGAGCTCTCATAGCTGTTGGACTAGGCCAACAATACTCACGAAGCATATTTCTTTTCTATTTTATTAGTCAACAATAATGGTATGAAAAATGTCCTTATAGATTATAGTACATATGTTTTTGGGTTAATCAAGTTTCTAGTACAGGCACTGCACGTCTCTATGATTTCATTGACTATTGCCTTCAGTATTGTTTATGTTTCCTAAGGGGTTTTGTTCCCATTTTTGCAACCAACAGAACAAACACGTTTGCGAAAATCAAAATAGCTGAAATTTTGAAATATTTGTGCGGTGTTTACTATGTAGAAAGTTGGATTGAAAACTCGAACTAAATCTCTAACTTCTTATATATTTTGAAACATTAAAAAAAAAAATATAAACATGATATATGCTTTGGCATAAGTTATAAGGAGTTTGGGTTTAATAATAGGAAAAATTACATGTAAGGAGATCAATAATTTAGGTCAAGTTCAAATAGAGGATATAACATTTAAGTAATTAAAATAAAAAATCAATGTTATACTAAGTAATTTAAACAAGGAATCCCATTATGATATCATTAAGGATGATACCGGTTTCTTTTTTTGAACCACTTAGTATATTTACATATTAGTGATAGATCATCGATTTGAATCATTTAGCATTACGTTGAATATTTATTTTTACCTTTTAAATTTTGATTCTCTACTTTAACTACTTAATGTAACTTTACTTTTCTATTTTAATAATTTAAAAACTCAATCCTCTATTTGAGCTTAACCCTAATATTGATCTCGTTACTTGTAGTTTTCAATTTGATAATATAAATGTATCAAAATTTTGTTATATTATATTGGCTAAAGATGTGCCGTAAAGTGTCCACTAATGGAACATGGACTACAATCATCTGACCTTATGGATACATAATTTCTAGGAACTTAATTGTTTGAGATTTTAGTTTTAGGTTTACTAATTTTATGATTTTATTTTATTTGTGAAGTTGTAGATGTTATGTTTCCTAGTATGGTTTTGATGATAACAAAACACATGTTAAATGTCTACTAATAAGTTTACCTAGTGTGTAGAAAGTTATAAACTAAATCCTTGGTATACTTAAAGAAGTGTTGAAAGCAAAAGTTACAATGGACCTAAAGGGTCAAAGTAGTACGGGTGATTAAAAGATGGTTTAAAAATACTTGAAATCATATCAAATCCATAAGTGTCTGATGCAAATACCAAAGTCCAAAGGATAGAATCTAAAAACTACAATTGTAATGTAGATCAAAATACATTATCAGAATGGAATTTATCAAAACATCAAATAGAGTTAGAAACTACAAGCAAAATTAATAGCAACATATCTGATGTATGGAATGGAACACATTGTCAAAAGTAGACTATTAGAAGTCAGAGTCAGCGGAACTAATGAAGTGGAGATATTAGCAAACAAGTATATAGTGAAATGGGACAAAAATAGGTTAATAATGATTTCTTGATTTCTGGACCTTTTGTCGAAGGAAATAAGCTAACTCAAACAATTTAGTACTTTCAGTGCTAAGCTACGTTATTTTTCAGGTAAATTCCTTTATTTAGTCCCTCAAGCAAGCAAATTTGCTATTTTTGGTAATTTTTAAATTACTTATAATTTTTTGTAGACACCTTTGTTTTAAGTTTCATTTATGGTATTGTATTTATCTTTTAGTTTACTTCGCGTCCTTACGCTTTAGGCATTTCTATTTTTGGAAAATTTTACGTTCTATTTTTTGCAACTTTACACCTACTATTGTTTGTATGCTCAAGGGCAATGAGACAGATCATTCATTGAGTATTATCAAATTTTGGAGCCATCTTTTCTCTATTTCCTTCCCAAATTTTCGAATTTCAAATAATTGTCAAGTTTGGATACCAAATTCCTAGGAATTCATATAATCATTTGGTATTTGAAGATTGCACTCTAAGTATTCATCGGATCAATGGTTTATGATAGTCCTAATCCAATTTTGACATTACATATACGTTGCGTTAGTTGGTATCAAAGCTACTTCACTCTTGATAACCATCGCACCCCGTAGACAAGCTAATCAACATTGTGCTGTAATGGACGAGATCTACGATCGTGATGATCTAGAGATCTATGATTGCAATTATCTAAATCAAAGGATTGGATAGATGATTGACGAGCGACTAGATGTGGTATTTGAACATCGCTTGGGTGTAGTTGTAGATTGATTAGTGGATAGAATGGGTGCATTGATGAGTAATCAAAATCAAAACATTAACCCTAGACATGTAAGAAATCCTAATCCGATGCTAGATGCTGAAGAGGTAGAGGATGATTCCTCTTCTTTTGAGGAGGATGAACCGTATGATGTAGTACTGCATAGGCGTGATAAGCCTCATGTAGAGGAAGACCAAAGGCATTGGGAATTAGGTATGAAAATAGAGATGCCCAAGTTTCATGGAAGCCTCCAACTAGAAGAATTCTCAAATTGGTTGACCATAATTGAGGAGATCCTAAATTTCAAAGGAGCTCTTGAGGACAAACGGATGCAATTGTTAGTGACCAGATTGCATGGTAAGGCTAAAGTATGGTGGCAACAATTAAAATTGACTCGAAATAGGTTGGGAAAGTCAAAAATCGCATCATGGGAAAAGATAAAATAGCACTTATGAGTAATTTTTTGCCCTATACTTGTATAGTAGGGCTAAAGTATGGCAACAACAATTAAAATTGACTCGAAATAGGTTGGGAAAGTAAAAAATCGCATCGTGGGAAAAGATAAAGTAGCACTTGTGAGCAATGTTTTTACCCTATACTTTCTAGCAGATTATGTAACAAGGCTGCAAAATCTTAAGTAAGGTAGCAGGTCAGTGGATGATTACACTATTGAACTTTACTAGTTAATAGTTAGAAATGAACTTCAAAAAATAGATGATCAATTGGTTGCTAGATACATTAGGGGTTTGATAATGTAGATTCAGGATACGGTTAATTTATTTGACCCTATTAATGTATCCGTAGCGCACTAGAGGGCTTTGATTGTTGAGAAACAACAAATGCGGTCTAGGAATAATGCACTTAGTAGTGGTGTAATAGGTAGTAGAGATGGTAGTAGCAATAGTGGTGTGAATTGTACAAGAGGTGGAACCTCTAATAATAACACTACTAGGCATTTTAATAAGCCTAGCACTAGATGCCCTAGCACTAGTAGAGTGAAGTGCTTCAAGTGTAATGAGGTTGGTCACCGGTAGTCTAAACATAAGAAGAAGGAGAGGAAGGCACTCTTTGTTGAGAACAAAGAGGAAGAGGATGTTGAACTTGTGTTTGAAGCTATGGGTGATGGAGTATGTGTCTTTTATACCGATTATACTAAGGAGGAGATTGTGATAGGAGATGGTAAAGTAAATTTAATAGTTAGGAGATCCTGTATAACTCCCATGGTAGTAGAGGAAGAGTGGCTCAAGAACAATTTTTTCCAATCCACTTATACTATTCTAGGAAAACTATGTCTATTCATGATCAACTTAGAAGTTGTGAGAACATTGTGTCCACAAAAGCCATGCAAAAGTTGGGCATTGAGCTTGAACAACACCTAAAACCTTATAAGTTAGCTTAGCTAAACAAAGGTGACGAGATAAGTGTCTTTAAATGAGCACTAGTTACATTTTACATTGGTTCTAGATATAAGGACTCTGTCTAGTGTGATGTTGTGACGATGGATGCTTGTCATTTGTTATTGGGGAGGGCTTAGCAATTTAATAGGGGTGTGACTCATGATGAGTGAGCTAACACTTTCAGTTTTGTATGTAAAGGCTTGAAGATCATGTTGGTTCCTAATAGGGACATTACTAAGTCTAAATTTGTCAAGCAAGGTAATAGCTCCAACATGTTGTCTTTAGTTAAATTTGAGCAAGAGTTGTAGGATTTTGAAGTTATGTTTGCTCTAGTGGGTAAGAAGATTGAAAGGGAAGTTAAAGTACATGATGTGGTAGTTTCAATTGTAGAGGAGTTCCAGGACGTATTTCCTAATGAGTTGGTAGATAGGTTACCACCACTACATGACATCTAACACTAGATTGATCTTGTGCTTGATGTAGCACTTCCTACCAGACCACATTATCGAATGAGCCCCATAGAACATGAGGAGTTGAGCAAACATGTTAAAGAATTGCTTGCAAAGGGTTTTATTTGGGAGAGTTTGAGTTTGTGCATAGTTCCGATTGTTTTGACTCCCAAAAACGATGGCACTTAGCATATATGTGTGGATAACCGAGCCATCAATAAGATTACTGTCAAGTATTATTTTCCTATTCCTTGCTTAGATGATTTACTTAACCAGTTGAGTAGTGCTATGGTATTCTCAAAGTTGAATTTGAAGAGTGGATGTCGCCAAAATTGTATTCGAGTTGGTGATGAGTGGAAAACAGCCTTCAAGACACAAAAAGCCTTGTATGAGTTGCTAGTTATGCCGTTTGGATTGTCTAATGCACTTAACACATTTATGAGAGTGATGAATCAAGTTCTAAGGCCATTCATTGGCAAGTGTGTTGTTGTATACCTTGATGACATACTAATTTATAGTGTTGATCTAGAGCAACATCTCAAGAACTTGAGAGATGTTCTTAATGTGTTGCGTAAGGAAAATTTCTATTCTACCTTAAAAAAGTGTGTATTTATGACCACTGAGGTGCTTTTCCTTATCTACATAATTTTTTCTAATTGTTTGCAAGTTGATAAGTCCAAAGTAGAAGCAGTTAGATAGTGGCCTAGACCTACTACACTAACTAAAGTTCAAAGCTTCCATAGCCTAGCATCATTTTATAGGTGATTCATATCCCATTTCAACAATATTATGGCTCCCATCACTGATTGTATGAAAGGTGGGAAATTTTTGTGGATTGATGAAGTAGAGAGGGCTTTTGAGCAAATTAAGGTGTATCTTACTACAACCCTGATTCTAGCGTTGCCAAATTTTCATCAACCTTTTGAGCTACATGAAAACACCTCTAAAGTTGGGATTAGAGCTATTTTGAGCTAAAATAGTAGATTGATAGCTTATTTTAGTGAGAAGCTAATGTGATTTTATTTCCTTGAAGTTTAGCATTTCGAATCAACTTACACAATTAAGGCTACGTAATATTTGTTACCCTTTTGAACCGGATTTGATCTCATCCTTTAAGGTTGTAATTTGGTTCATTTACATGTGCTTAAACCCCTTTTTAGGCACATCATCTTTTGGTATTAGAGCAATCACATTTGGATATCTATATTGTTTACGTCCTAGTTGAAGAATTGGTTACAAGTATTGAGGATTTACGCCATTTGAATAACTAGTTTGATTGACATTGTTTGATTGTCTTTCAAATTGGTTTTGCATGTGCTTAAACTTGGTTTTAAGCACATCATCTTTTGGCATCAGAGCTTGTGGTTTAAGAGGAGGGATTGTTGCAATTGAGAATTCGGAAATTAGGGGTTGTTGAGTAGCACATTGATCCAAATTTGTTGATGTGAAGATTGATCTATTTCAATTATGTTGTTGAAGTGCTATCTTGTGTTTAGTTGTTGTACACTTGGAGAATTGTAACATTCTTGGCTTCCTTTGATCTTTGGCCGTAAGTGTTAAGTGATCTTGAAGTGGATTGTGAGGAGTAAGGATTGTTGATCCTTTGTGATCAATTGAAGAAGTGTGAATTGTGTAGAGTATTTTCGGATTTAAGGAGTAGTAGTTGTAATTTTCAGAATTAAGGTGTGAGTTAAGAAGCAATTTGAATTTCAAAACACACATTAAGTGATTGTTTAATTGTGTGTCATTTGAATTTGAAATAGCTCATTACCATTTGTGGAATCTTGCACTTAATGAACTCATTTTGAATTTGAAAGTTGAGTTGCCTTTGTTGTTGAAGTTGCGGTTTGATATTTGTGTGAAAGTGGGGAAAGTGTACCGTGGCTTGAAGAGGTGTGTGTGTAAAGTTGTATTTTTTGTAAATTTAGTGAAAGGTGTATGTAGTTGGCGTTGATTGTTGTGTGTGTTGTATAGATACTTGTTGTTGGTGGCGTGAGCATTGTGGAACTGTGAGCAAAAAGGGGAGTTGTGTGGCGGTGAGTTGTGCATTTGTGATTGTGTTTAAGTGCTGCCCATTGTGAAGTTTAAGTAGTGAGAAGCTAAGGCTAAAAAAAAAAAAAAAAGGAATGTTGAGTAGTAGAATTTGAATTCAAATAAGTAATTAAAGTGTGAAAGTAATTGAACTCATTACTTAAACACTTGTAGTTGAATTTTGTGGCAATGAATGGTGTGTTGAGTGTGTATTTTCCTTGTTTCCAATTGTGTATTTAAGTGGTGAAAAGTCAAGGCAAGAATAAGGAAAGTTGAGTAGTAGAATTTGAAATTCAAACAAGTCTTTAAAGTATGAAAGTAATTGAACTAATTACTTAAACAATTGTAGTTGAATTTAATTCTATCTTCTTGAAAGTAGTTGAATGTACTTCATTTGTGGCTTGGTTGTGTACTTGAACCGTGGAAGTATAAGGATAATTATTGTGTTGTTGGATTTAAATACAATCATGTCTAGTGAAATGTTTCATTCTATTAATGTATTGCGCCGGATATTGACTGCTTTTACTACTAAGGATGATTCACAAAGGGAAAATTTATTCTATACTTCTTGTGGGGTACAAGAAAATTTATGTGTCCTTATAATTGATGGTAGTAGTTGTACCAATGTGGTAGCAGCATCATTAATATCGAAACTAAAACTTGCTACTACTCCACATCCTAAACCGTATAAAATGCATTGGCTTAGTGATAAATGGAGTTTGCATGTGACCCAAAGAGCTAAGGCACCTTTCAGTGTATAGGATAAATACAGTGATGAAATTGAGTGTGACATTCTACCTATGTATTCATCCCACATATTGTTTGGCAGGCCATGGTTATATGATAGGATAGTATTACATGATGGGTATAGAAATACTTATATGTTCCAACAAGATGGTAAACGTATAGTATTGAACCTTATGTTGCAATTAGAGGTCTAAAAGATGCAAAGATAGATAAGAAAACCATCACAGATTCCTAAGGATCATAGCCACATAATGAAATCTTCAGAGGTTCTTCAGGTTTCTAGTTACACAAGCTAACCTATAGAGCACAAAACTTATCAAACACAGATGTGCCAACCTTTAAAGGATCCTAATGATCAGAGTCAGATGAGCAGACCACTAGAGGACGAAACTATTCAGAGGTAGTTGTGTTCACCTTCAGAGGTACTAGAGGCTCATGAGCAGTTGAGTAAACCATTAGAGGATTCTAAAGGTCAGAGTCAGATGAGCCCATCGTTAGGGAGCTAGATTGTTCAGAGATAGTTGTGTCCACTTTTAAAGGTTTTAGAAGGCCATGAGTAGTTGAGCCAACCATTAAAAGGCCATGAGCAATTCATCCAACCATTAAAGGGCCATGAGAGTCAGCGACATACAAATGTGTTAGAAAAGGAGGAAACAATATCAGTGGAATAGGTTAAGACAGGAGAGACTTTAGTGGATAATGAAGCATTATTTGTGTTGTAGAGGAGATACATCTTAGAAATGAAGGAGAGAAAGCAATTGCACCCTATGTATTTCAGTTATTGGGATTCTGCAGTGATACTTTTTCATATGGCTTGCTAGGAGGATACAAAGTCTTTACTGCATTTAATTTGTCAAATTTGAAGACAAATCTTTTTTAGGCTTGAGGAGATGATAGGAATTAAAATCTTACGAGACCTATCATTAGAAATTTTGACAAATTTCTCTTGGCCTTCTAATGGTTTGCTCAACTGCTCATGAACCTCTAAAACCTCTAAAAGTGAATACAATTGCCTCTGAATAGCTTAGTCCTCTGGTGGTTGGCTCATCTGACTATGACCCTCAAGAACCTCTAAAGGTTAGCGCATCTATGTCTCACAAGTGTTATGCTCTGTACTTTGACTCATGTAACTTGGAACCTCAAGAACATTTGAAGGTAGGCATATCTGCTTCTACACAGTTTAGTCCTCTGAAGGTTGGTTCATATGGTTATGATCTCAAGAATCTTTAATAGTCTACACATCTGTTGCTGAACCTTTTAGACCTCTAAAGGGGACATTAGGTTCAGAATGATGCATTTACCATCTTGCTAGAATATATAGGTATTCCTGAAGTCATCATGTAAGACTTTCCTATCATATAACCATAGCTTGCCAAGCAATATATGGGATGTACACATAGGAAGAATATCATGTTCAAGCTCATCACAGTACTTATCCCTTATACTAAAGGGTATCCTAGCCCATTGGGTCACATAAAGATGCTCCTGATCATTTAACCAATGTAATGTGTAGGGTTTAGGATGCAAGGTAGTTACAAGTTTCAATTTCAATACTAATGATGCAGCACAACATTAGTACAACTACTACCATCAATAATAATGATACACAAGTTTCCTTGTACCCTACAAGAAGTATGGAACAAATTTTCTCTTTGTCCATCGTTAATGGTTGGAGAAAATGATGTGCTTAAATTAGTAGAAGCATACAAATCATTTGACATGGTTAATCATTATTTTCAATATGCTACTACATACATCAACACCCACAGTGCAATCAAGCAACCAAGCCAATATATACTTCTTGTCACTTGAAATACAGTAAAATAATTGAAGCATAAATAAATACTTCCAAGTAGTTAAATTATTAAATTCAACTAATAAGTATTTAAGTAATACATCTCATTAACGTTCACACTTAAATCTTTGTTTCTGAATTCAAATTTCATTACTCACTTCCTTTTCTTGGTTATGGTTTCACACTCACAATTAGTGTTAATGTGCAACACCTTACACCATATACAATTCCACAAATTCATAAGTAGCAATTCCTTCACTACACATTTACACCGCCACACACACACAAAATCAACAATTTACTTATGGTGCACTAAATTCAGCACAACTTTACTTCATGTGTAGTGTCATGCCCTGAAAGGGGTCCTAGAAGCCTCTACTAAAATTATCATGGCACGTGTGCACCCGTTACATGATAATGGTTTTACAAGTCAGAGATCGTAAGATTCTAAAAAAATAATTACATCTACAATAAGTTATAGTGCATATAATTAGATAATAAAACATAACTATAGATCCCATACCCCATGATCAACGATGATCGCAAAGAATTGATATCCCCTACCAATCAGTAAAATAAGATAAATCCTAGGTTCTCAACTTCAAAATCTATTCACATAAGGGTCTGTCGAGTCTAATTTTTGAATTCCCATTCCTAATCCGATCTAAACTAAACCCTATGCTCATCTAATCTAGATTCTCGACTTGGGTTAGGAATTTCGTTTGATTTTTGGAGTCGCCACCCAAATGTTGTTGGGAAAAAGTGAATTAAGACTAAAGGAGCGGATTAGTCTTAATTTGGACTACTAGTCGTCGTTATTTCCTCTTCTCGTTTTTGTGAGAAGAGAAAAAGGGAAAACCAGAGTTTCTAAGTCCGGAGGCTAACCTATTAAAACCTGTACGGTTACCACCTAATCTCCTAAAACTGTTCATCTTTAGAAATGTGTTTCATTGTGTTTCTGTTAATTTTTGTTATGTCATTGAATTTATTTCAGAAAAAGGATTTTTTCATTTATTTTATGGGTTGACCCGAATGGGTGCCTACGTACTTGCTACTCAGGATCAAACAAGCCGTAGTTCGCTTTTCTGAAAATCTTTAGTGCATTGGTGAATTTTAATTTTGAAATTTCTTTCGATTTATGTTCTTACCATTTTTTGGATTTTTCCTAAAAAAAACCTCTAAGCCTAAGCTTGATTTCATTTTGAAAGTGATTTTTGTAGGGAAAACATCAATTTTGATTTATTTGATGAAAATGATTTCTCTAAGTGCTAAAACTTATTTATTTATCTTTTTATGATTTTTTTTGACTTTTTATGATTTTTGTTATTTTTGTGATTTCTGAGAATTTTTTGGGATTTTTGTGATTTTTGGGAATTTTTTTGTTGATTTTCGTGATTTTTGGGAATTATTGTGATTTTTTGGGAATTTTGTTCATTGTCTATCCTATTTGACATCTAAAATTTTATGATTTATTTTCCCAATTTTTTTATTATTTTTTTTATTATTATTATTGTTTTTTTTATTTTTATTTATCTATTTTTTTTTTTTATTTTTTATTTTTCTACATTATTAAATTCTAGAAAAATCTAATTTCTACATTTTCCTATTTATTAAAAATAACACAAATAAATAAATAAATAACTAAATAACTAAATAATAAATAATAAATTGCTTAATTAATTCGGAATAAATAAATAAAATAAAATAAATCCGGAAAATCCGACTTACCTGGATCCGGGTCGGTGCGCGGGTCGGGTCGGATCGGTCGGACACGGCAGTGGGGTTGGCTCGTTCACGGCGTTCCGGCGGTCCTTTGCGGCGGGTGAAGTGTCGAATCCTAGCTTCTTGAGGGTGCTGAATCCGATGGTGGTGGCGATTTACTCCCAGAACGTCTCCTTGCGGTGGCTCAACTCCGATCGACGGTCGCAACTTTGGGTTTCCTCCGATCTACGCTCTTTTCTCTCTCTCTCACGATTCTGATCTCTTTTCTTGCTTCCTCATCTCCTCCTCTATTTATAGGCGCTTGAAAACGAGCTGGATAAGCTCGGATTTCCTCCGATTGAAGCTGATCGGATTTTCGGTTGAAAAACCAACTCCGATTCGTGCCCATCCAACGATTTATTGCGATTTGATTTTAATTAGATAATGTTTATCTTATCTTTGTTGAAGATCTGTTGGATTTGTGCAAAAAAATCGAATCAAAACGGCCGAAATACGAATTTTTTCCTCGCCGGCGATCTTGGGCTCGAGGTAGGAGACGATCACGCGCCCGGCGCGTGCGCTTCCTCCAGCCAATCAGATGTCGCCACGTGTCCTGAGCAAATGAGAAAAATCGCAAAACGCGGAAACTGCTTCCCCCGCGTTTCGAACCCGCGACCTCGCACCCCGCACCGTGCCTTAGCCCATGGTCCGGACCAGCTGAGCTAGCCCACTTTCGCGATTTTATTTATTTCGCAAATTACATATATGTAATGCGATTTTTCTATTTTTTTGAAATTTCAAAAATTAGTAAAAATTGTTTATTATTCATTATTGCTATTTCCGAAATCATTTTTCAAAATTGATGTGTTTTCCTATTTATTTTTATTTTTTGAACATTTTTATTATTTTATGCTAAATTAGGAAAAAAATGAAAATTTTGGAAAAATTGAAAATTGATTATTATTGAAAATTATTGACTCCTAGGGCAAAAATGGGGTGTTTACAGCTCCCCCTCTTTGTGGTAAAGTTTGAAAAACTTAACTACAAAGACAAACAAAAGACGCCATTTTTGACCTCTTGAATTAGGTTTTTAGTAGGAAAATGCCCCAAGAGCTGATGATCCTATGGTTGAAGATGCTCCTAACAATTCAAGGTAATGTTCCCTCTCCAAAAAGTGCTTTATGGGCTAACTAATTGGCGACAGGACACATGTCAAGCCTCGAGTAGGAATGTATGAGAAATGATGATAGGAAGCGTCTTATCAGACTTGCAACCTTGGAAAGAAAATTTACTTAGGACGCGCCCTTATGAGCTGGCTACCTGTCGACAGAAGCATCTTGTTAGACTAGCAACTGTTTGGGAAGGATGTTTCCGAAAAGTGCCCCAAGAGCTGACTAATCGGGAGAATCTAGGAAAGTGCCCATATTGGGCTGACTATCCTTAAAATAGATTTTAGGAAAGTGCCCATCTTGGGCTGACTAACCTGTGATAGTGTCTCAAAAGGTGCCCTTATGAGCTGACCCTGAGAACGGATTTTTAGGAAAGTGCCCATATTAGGCTGACTAACCTTTGATAAAATTCTTAGGAAAGTGCCCATCTTGGGCTGACTAACCTGTGGTAGTGTCTCAAAAGGTGCCATTATGAGCTGACCCTGAGAAGGGATTTTTAGGAAAGTGCCCATATTGGGCTGACTAACCTTTGATAAATTCTTAGGAAAGTGCCCATCTTGGGCTAACTAACCTTAGATAGGACTGTCTCAAAAGGTGCCCTTATGAGCTGACCCTGAGAACGGATTTTTAGGAAAGTGCCCATATTGGGCTGACTAACCCTAGGATTGATTTTTAGGAAAGTGCCCCAAGAGCTGACTAACCTAAAATAGAACTGTCTCAAAAGGTGTCCTTATAAGCTGACCCTGAGAACAGGTTTTTTTCGGGAAAGTGCCCATATTGGGCTGACTAACCCTATTAAAGGAAATGTCTAGACACGTGCTTCATTATAAGCTGACTCATCTGGTACTCTTGAACATGCTTCTTACTAGGCTAGATGATGCGATGCCTTTCATGATGTGATGATAGTTACCTATTTTAATATGCTTGCCAGTTTATCTCGGATAACAACCAAACAACTGAACCTTAGTGTTGGTTTGTTCCTGCTTCTTTTCTTCTTATCTTGACACTGAATTGAAAATCTTGATGTGCCTCCTTTCTTTATGCACAAAGCTCTTTCAACGGTAATGTTATCCTAATAATGCGCTCAGTTTTTAATGCTTAGGAGTAGACAAAATTATATCACAAATTACATTAAGATTCATTATCATTTTAGTGTTTATCTTTCATTGACAAAGTGGTAGGTAATGTGTTTAGGTGTATTTATTGTGATGAGAATTGATTGGGATTGTTGACCATTCAGGGATACTAGCTTTGCTTGTAGAAAAGTAAAAACTCGACTCAACAAACTTTGTATCGAATATTGGCTTTCATAAACATTGGCAAAATTTCAATTCCCTTGCCTAAGGATAGTACATCTTTACAGCATCTGTGTTGACGAGGTCTCTCAATTCTGGACCATCCATCTGAGTTAATATTAGAGCACCACCTGACAGAACCTTTTTCACCACATACGGGCCTTCATAATTTAGAGTGAATTTTCCTCTGGAGTCTTGGGCATTCGGGAGAACTTTTCTTAGTATTAGATCGCCCTCTTTGAAGTACCGAGGTCTCATCTTCTTGTTGAATGCTCGGGCTATCCTCTGTTGGTAACACTGACCATGACATAGCGCGGTAAGTCTTCTTTCATCAATCAGATTCAGCTGATCAAGCCTTTTCTTTACCCAATCCGATTTTGTTAACTGAGTTTCTGACAAGATTCTGAATGATGGTATCTCGACTTCCATTGGTAGCACTGCTTCTGTACCATATACCAATGAGTAAGGGGTAGCTCCCGTAGATGTTCTTATTGAAGTCCTATAAGCCATGAGAGCAAATGGTAACATTTCGTGCCAATCTTTGTAAGTTGTCATTTTCTCGATGATCTTCTTGATATTTTTGTTAGCTGCTTCTACTGCCCCGTTCATTTGAGGTCGGTAGGGGGTTGAATTTCTGTGGTTTATGTGGAATTGTTAACATAAACCTGTCATCGATTTATTGTTGAGATTGGTACCATTGTCGGTGATGATCGACTCAAGAACTCCATATCGGGCTATTATGTCCCTTTTTAAGAAGCGGACTATTACCCCTTTCGTGACATTGGTATATGATGACGCTTCTACCCATTTGGTGAAGTAATCAATTGCTACCAGTATAAATCTGTGGCCATTGGATGCTGTTGGAGTGATTGGGCCGATTATGTCGATTCCCCACATGGAGAAAGGCCACGGCGCCGATAACAAATGTAGCTCGTTGGGTGGAGCATTGATCCGGTTTGCGTATACTTGGCACAGATGGCAGTGCTTAACATACTTTATGCAATCCGACTCCATGGTTAACCAGTAATACCCTAATCTCATGATTTTTCGGGCCAACATGTAGCCGTTCATATGAGGTCCACATACCCCTTCATGTATTTCCTTCATGAGTTCGCATGCTTCATTTTTGTCCACACATCTCAACAGGGTGGTATCATATGATCTCTTGTAGAGTATAGACCCACTTAATAAGAAATGACTTGCCAACCTTCTGAGCGTTCTTTGGTCATTCTTGCTAGCCATTTCAGGGTATTTACCTTCTTGGAGGAAGGTCTTGATGTCGTGATACCAGGGCCTATCATCTTTTATCTTTTCAATTGTCAAACAATAAGTGGGCCGACTTTCGATGTCTATTTTCATCGGTTGTACTTCAGCTCCTCCTGTTATTTGAATCACGGATGCTAGTGTGGCTAGGGCATCTGCGAACTGATTCTGAATTCTCAGGATGTACGTGAAGGTGATTGCCTTAAACTCCTTAATCAGCTCTGTCAAGTGTTGATGGTACGGTACCAGTTTGAGGTCTTTAGTTTTGTATTCCCCTCTTGTTTGTAGTATGATGAGCGACGAGTCCCCGTACACCTCTAATTCGCGGATTCCCATTTGGCAGGCCATCTTGAGGCCAAGAATACATGCTTCATATTCCGCGATATTATTGGTATAGGAAAATATAAGTCTTGTCGCTACCGGGAATTGAGTGCCGTCTGGGGATATCAATACTGCCCCAACCCCACAACCGAATACGTTGGCAGCCCCGTCGAAAAACAGTTTCCACCCACCATTCTGCTCTCTCCCAGAGTTTTCTGCCGGCATATCTTCTACTGTTAATATGTTCTCGTCCGGAAATTGGACTTGTATTTCTTGGGTATCTGTCTCGACAGGGTGTTCGGCCAACTGATCGGCTAAGGCTTGTCCCTTTATCGAGTTTTGATTTACATACGTGATGTCAAACTCGGATAGAAGCATCTGCCATTTAGAGATTCTACCCATCAATGCTGGCTTCTCTGCCAAGTATTTCAAGGGATCATGTCTTGTCAACAGCTCAACATGATAGTAAAGGGTGTATTGCCTTAGTCGATGCATGACCCAAATTAACGCACAACACGTCTTCTCCACCTCTGAGTACCTTTGTTCCCCATCTGTGAACTTCTTGCTCAAATAATATATGGGACGTTCTCTTCCCTCTTCATCTTTCTGCCCTAACACACATCCCATTGATTCGGGGAGTATGGTGAGGTATAAGAATAAGGGTGTTCCTTGTTTCGGGACTGTCAAGACCGAGGGTTTTATAAGATAGTCTTTGATTGTCCTGAACGCTTCTTCACATTCGTCGTCCCATTCTATTGCGGTGTTCTTCTTCAACAGACGGAATAGCGGCCGGCATTTGTCGGTGAGTTGTGAGATAAACCGAGCTATATAATTTAATCTCCCCAGCAAGCTTCTTACTTCTTTAACAGAACGTGGGGAAGGTAACTCTAATATGGACTTTACCTTGTCAGGGTCAATCTTAATGCCCTCCTGGCTGATGACGAACCCTAACAATTTCCCCGTTGTAACCCCGAAAGTATATTTTTCCGGGTTTAACTTAAGCTGGAACTTCCTCAGTCGTTTGAACAATTTCCTCAAGATATCTACATGGTTTTCTCCTTCTTTGGATTTGGCTATCATGTCGTCGACATATACTTCAACCTCTCGATGCATCATGTCATGAAGTATGGTGACCATGGCTCTCTGATACGTTGCCCCGGCGTTTTTCAGACCAAAAGGCATGACTTTGTAACAGAAAGTTCCCCATGTTGTGATGAAGGTTGTCTTGGTCTTGTCTTCCTCGGCCATTTTTATTTGATTGTATCCTGAGAAACCGTCCATGAATGAGAAGAGATGGTTTCCCGCGGTGTTATCCACTAGAACATCAATATGAGGTAGGGGGAAGTTATCCTTTGGCATGGCTTGGTTTAAGTCCCGAAAGTCCACGCATACGCGCACTTTTCCGTTCTTTTTTATAACGGGGACTACATTTGCCACCCATTCTAGGTAGTCGGATACTTCCATGAACCCTACTTCCAGTAGTTTCTTGACTTCTTCTTTGATTTTTAGCAAGATGTCGGGCCTAAATCTTCTTAGTTTTTGTTTTTTAGGTTTGACATCTTCCCTTGTGGGAAGCCTATGAACTACTATCGATTGGTCTAGCCCTGGCATGTCGCCATATGACCAGGCAAACACATCTACATATTCGATTAATAGCTCGGTTATCTCACGTTTTTGCTCGGCACTCAAACTGGTCCCGATTTTGAGGTTCTTAGGGTTTTCTATGCTGCCTAGATTTACTGTCTCCATAGGCTCATCGATCGAGATTCCGCTTTGTTCATGTTTTAGCCAATTTTCTTGTATTATTTCGTGGTCTAAGATATCGTCTTCAACAACTGACCCAGCAGCGTTGGAAATTATATCAGCGTTTTTACGTTCTACTTGCGCGAAATATCCCTGATGTTCGATGGTGGGAGATCTGAGTGACATAAAAAAATGAAATCATATATAAAAAGAAACAAACTGTAATGGAATTCGATAAATAGTCTCAATAAAATTTGTTCAATGATTTTTTCTACTCTTGAGCTAACCTAGCACTATTAATAGGACAACAAAACCAGTTGTTTAGAGCTGGATGTTGGTTGGACATGCGGGAGATTGATTCCCCTTTGTTGTTGTCCTCTTTGTTTATTCGAAGCTCTTGAATGGTATTTGCCCTTCGGAAAGATTGTTGGAGAGGTGGGATGCACATCTGGGTGTCAATCAGCTTCCCCTTTATTCTTCCTTTAACACTCCTCACTTGTGCTTCTTCCGCGGCCGTAGGAACATACCCCAGTCCGAAGGTCCCGTGCTGCCCCTCTTTAAACTGATGGCCCTCCTTGCTGGTCATCACGTTCACTTCGTTGAAAATCTGCAACCCCAGGTCTTCTGAACCTTCATCCCCGATGTAAGGTATGGCAGTCTCCTTGTATATGGCGTAATCCTGCTCACCCAGCACTGTAACTATCTGCCCATTTGTGATGGATTTGACCTTTTGGTAGAGACTAGAGGGAATGGCACCAGCAGCATGTATCCAGGGTCGTCCCAGGAGCAGGTTAAAAGACCTTGGGATGTCGAGGACCTGGAAGGAGATGTGAAATACTTGTGGACCGATTTCCACTGGTAGGTTCACTTCCCCCACAATGTCCCTCTTTGACCCGTCGAAGGCTCTGACCACTGTGGAGCTAGGTTTTATATTGCTTGGATCGACCCCCAATAAGTCGAGTGTTGCTAATGGGCAGACGTTGAGAGATGACCCGTTATCGATAAGCACTCGGGAGACGATGGTGTCATTGCACCGGACCACTATGAATAGTGGCTTGGTATGTTGGTCTCCCTCTTCTCCTAGCTCCTCTGGAGAGAAAGATATTTGATCCATAGTAAAGATAAAGTTTGCCACGTGACCCATCTTGTCTGTAGCAATACCCTCCGGTACTTGAATCTGTTTTAGCACTTTAAAGAGTGCTTCCCTGTGGGGCTCAGATGTGGTAAGAAGGCCCATGAGAGATATCTGCGCCGGAACTTTATTCAATTGTTCCATGATCTTGTACTCGCTGGCCTTTACCATCTTTGTAAATGCAGCAAGACCCTCTTCCACCCCCTCTGTTTTCTCCGCATTGGGTTCTTCGATCGGGCTCTTATATTTTGGATCGTATAATCTCCCAGAGCGGGTGATACCTCCCACTATAGGAGGTCGCTCTTGTTCGAGGGCCCGATAGTCGAATGGTGCAGCCTTGTAATTCTCTGCTGGTACGGGAACATTGAATACATACCTTTTCCTCGGGATTTGCACATCGACTGATTGTCCCTCATAGCATCGTATAACCCGGGACTTCTAAGAATTGATCATGTTGATGGTCTTCCCTTCTTCCTTTACCGGGTTGTCTTCCTTCTCAAATTCCGGTCCCCATCCACTAGGTGGCCCTTGCTCAGTCGGGGTATAAGAATAGTTTACCAAATACTGAAATCTCCCATGTGATTCTCCCAAAGTGCCAACCGTTGGGTCTCCGGCTAACCATCTTCTCTTAATGTGTGCTTTTGGAGTTTCTTCTGGAGCTTGGTGGGATTGTTTCTTCTGTTGCTCAGTTGAATTCTTTTGGGGGGCTTCTTTGGGAGCCGACTCCTCTGATGTGATCATGTTGATGGTAGGCCTGTAATTGGGCAATGGGTTGGTGTTAACATTGGGTGCTGGGGTGTTCACAAAATCCAATTGTATGATCCCTGCGTCAATCAAGTCTTGGATTTTTTGCCGGAGCCTCCAGCACCTATCTGTGGAGCGCCCCTCTTGACCCATGTGATAGTCACACTTGAGGTTGGAGTCGAAGTTTTTGGGCCTGTATCGGTCATTGGGGAGTTCGAAACTAATCAAGTTGTCTGCCCTCAACCGGGCGAAGACCTGATTGAGTGGTATGGGGATTGGAGTGAACTGCCTTGGGGGCCTGGCGACCTGTGTATGACCCGTCGTAGATTGCTGGACTGGGGCATTCGTGGTTTGGAAAGTTACTCGAGTCCCAGGTTTTTCTGCCTTACTAGAATGCACTGTACTGACTGTGGGCTCTTTAACTCTGTTTCCTCCTAAGGGCCTTTGGGTTGGTGTGACCCTAGGAGGTTCCATTGATTGGAGCCTGCCAGTGGTGATGGCATTCTCGATCCTGCAACCTGCAGCTACTACTTTTGCGAAACTGGAAGAAGTCTGACCTACCAAATGTGAAAAATAAGTTTTGTCCAAGGTATTGACAAATATGGATGTCAGTTCCTTTTCAAACATCAGAGTGGCTACCCTGGCGGCTTGGGCCCTCCCAGCGCTGAGCATATTCCTTGAACGGCTCAGTAAGCTTTTTTCGGAGACTTCCTAGATCGATCACAGATGGGGCAACTTCGATGTTAAACTTGTATTGATCATAAAAGGCCCGGGCTAGCTTTTCCCAGGTGTTGACAATGTTGAAATCGAGGTGGGCATACCAGACCAATGCGGGGCCTGTGAGGCTGTCCTGGAAGGTTTGGAGCATGAGTTGGTCGTATTGAGCATACTTGCTCATTTTCCGGGCATATAGCCTGGTATGCATCTTGGGGCAGCCGGTCCCATCACACTTTTCAAAGTCTGGGGTCTTGAACTTGTCAGGGTATGCCTCTTCCCTGTATGCTGGCAGGTTAGTGATTCCGGCCTGTTCAAAACCATCAGGGCCTTCAATAGTTTTCATCTTGTCATTGAGCTGCTGGAAGAGTCGCTTCTCCATTTCCTTTTTCAGATCATCAGAGGTCGGCCCCTGGCTGACCTTCGGCTCATACTCGAAGGCTGGGTTAAGGTGGGAATTGATTTCTTCGTATTCCGGAGGCTGTCCCTCCACTGCTTTTCCCTTCCTGGCCCCTGAATACTCTTCTTGAGTCGGCTGGGTGTTGCGTAGGAGGCCGATGCTTTCAGTCAAGAGGTGAACTTGGGCAGCCAACTGTTGGACCGTTTGCTCTAGGGATATGATCCTAGAGTCTGAGGAAGCTTCAGCGTTGGTGTTGTGGCGGTTGTCACTGCTGTTGGCCATTTTTTGCTCTTGAGCGCGTAAGGACTGGGCTTCTGGGCGGGTTCGGTTACTTGGAAGCTATTTTGATACCTGGCGCGCATTTTTCTTTTTTAGTATGATGGATGCAAGAATGATATGCATGTGTCACGCGAATGCTAAAAGATAAAAGGGTTGACAACTGATTGACAATGTATCATTAAAACTTTACTTTTATTAATAATTCTGGAGTTCAATAAAAATGAAAGATTACAAATAATGCTCTATTTCCTAGCTCTTTTGGTCTTCTGTAGTGGAGGCTCGGGCTTCCCACTGATGATGGCTTCTAGTTCCTTGACCCTGGCTTGGCACTTCTCTAATTGCGCTTCCAGGGCCTTGTTTCTTTGGTTAGATTCCTTGAAGCGTCCCTTCCAGATGTTTTTCTTATAGTCTGCAGCTTCGAAATATACTTCCATCCGGGCCTTGACCTGCTCCAGGTAGATCTCTGTCTCTGGATTGATCTTATCTGGTCTTAGCTGGGTGACGTCTGGAACCCGGTATGCTCTTTCCCCTGTCTGGTATAGCTGACGGATTACAAACTCTCTGGTGGCTCGGTGTTTTCCCACTTCACCATCTAGCTCGCCGAGGTCCACATTCGGGCTTTCGATTTTGGCCTCCCAAAGTGCTTTAACCTCTGCCAGCTTAGCAAATTTCTCGGCTACCAACAGGTTCAGATCCTGGTACTCAAAGGTGACTGCTTCGAGTGAAGGCCGATAAACTATGTCTTGGACGGTGCCGAATTGGCGGACTACGGAGTTGGGGTGATATCCGATACATCCGTTGATCCCGATTAATGGCACTGCTTGGAAATTACTGCAGGTTAAGATGATTTTATTGCAGCAACACCACCTGGCTGTCCATAGAATATCTTCGACGCTAAGGCTTCTAAGCAGATCTACCCAACTGTGGCTGGTAATGTCGTCGGGTAACTTCACCTTTTCTATACAAGAACCCACCAGATCCACCTGTCGGGCTAGGGTTTTCCTGACCATGTTCAACCCGAAGCACTTGAGGTGGCTTACGAACCATATTAGCAGAAGGTTGATGCTGGAGCGGAGGATCCCATGGCCCTTCTTCTTAAGGAAATTCAAATTCCGGATCTGTTTAGCCAGTAGAGCCAGGATGTAAGATCTTCCCTCCAGGAATTGGGTTACCAGCTCTGCAACCCGGTAGTGAATATAGAAGGTCCCGGTGGGGAACAGTATGGTGGCGAAGGCTGTCAAGATGAAAGCGTTCACCCTTCTCTGTCTGTAAGTCTTAGGGTCTCCACACAGGATGTCCTTTCTGTCCCCATTGTCTTCTCGGGCAATAAACCAGGCTTCTAAGTCATCCATTCGTATGCAATACCCATTACAGTCTGCCAGGGCTTTGTTGACCGCTGTTTTGCGGATGCCTAGCAGTCTACTAAAGGTGCCGGCTGGCCCGGCCTCGAGGTCTGGCGTGTAAATCTAATCAGTCAGTGTTGGAGCCTGTAGCAACTGGGTGTACTCCTCCAGGGTAGGGGTGATCTCATGCGGTCCGATGAAGAAAGCTACGGGCTCGATCTCCCATAACTGGAGCATGGCCCGGACCATAGGTAGATTCGCCTCTGACTTAGTCAGTGAGAGGATGGGGTCGATCTTCTGCTGGATGAAGGCCTGCTCCTCTGGGTTGTACAAGGTAAACCAGTGGTCCAGTACCAATTTTGGGTCCAAAGGTCTGTACACCCAAATCTCTTTGTGGAGGAGGCGGTCGACTGCACTGCTAGCCATCTATTACAATAGGAAAGAGCCTAGTTACAAACAAAGCTATGAAAATGTTACAGGGAAATAGTCCTGAACTCCAAGGACAAAATAACACACCATTACATTGTCATCCAATTGTCAACCCCTCGTATGATGTTATGTATGCAAGTAGGTTGGTTCTAACTGGTTCCCGAGCTCTATGGCCTCCCGCATTCTCGAAGAAATGGATCTCAGGCCATATCGAAGAATAGGGTGGGGTAGCCTAATCAGTCCCGAACTGTGAATCAACTCACTTCGCCCGAAACCTACACAATGGCTCCCCGTCTCAGGTTTCTAGGACGGTCCGGGTTCGACCGCATCTACTCACACAAACATATGTATGCATGCAAAACTCCCACAGTAAAGAAACCAAAATCTAACTAAATCCTGCAAAGTTAGTAACAAAGTAATGATTGAAACACATTTTCCTTAAAGAGAATAGCTTGGAGAGATTCAAGTGGCTAGCCTGCTGGTATGAGTCCCCAGTGGAGTCGTCATCTTGTCGAGTCTAATTTTTGAATTCTCATTCCTAATCCAATCTAAACTAAAGCCTATGCTCATCTAATCTAGATCCACGACTTGGGTTAGGAATTTCGTTTGATTTTTGGAGTCGCCACCCAACTGTTGTTGGGAAAAAGTGAATTAAGACTAAAGGAGCGGATTAGTCTTAATTTGGACTACTAGTCGTCGTTATTTCCTCTTCTCGTTTTTGTGAGAAGAGAAAAAGGGAAAACCAGAGTTTCTAATTCCGGAGGCTAACCTATTAAAACCTGTACGGTTACCACCTAATCTCCTAAAACTGTTCATCTTTAGAAATGTGTTTTATTGTGTTTCTGTTAATTTTTGTTATGTCTTTGAATTTATTTCAGAAAAAGGATTTTTTTCATTTATTTTATGGGTTGACCCGAATGGGTGCCTACGTACCTGCTACTCATGATCAAACAAGCCGTAGTTCGCTTTTCTAAAAATCTTTAGTGCATTGGTGAATTTTAATTTTGAAATTTCTTTCGATTTATGTTCTTACCATTTTTTGGATTTTTCCTAAAAAACCTCTAAGCCTAAGCTTGATTTCATTTTGAAAGTGATTTTTGTAGGGAAAACATCAATTTTGATTTATTTGATGAAAACGATTTCTCTAAGTGCTAAAACTTATTTATTTATCTTTTTATGATTTTTTTATGACTTTTTATGATTTTTGTTATTTTTGTGATTTCTAAGAATTTTTTGGGATTTTTGTGGTTTTCGGGAATTTTTTGTTGATTTTCGTGATTTTTGAGAATTTTGTGATTTTTTTGGAATTTTGTTAATTTTCGTGATTTTTAGGAATTTTTGTGATTTTTTGGGAATTTTGTTCATTGTCTATCCTATTTGACATCTAAAATTTTATGATTTATTTTCCTAATTTATTTATTATTATTTTTTATTATTATTATTGTTTTTTTTATTTTTATTTATCTATTTATTATTATTATTTTATTTTTCTACATTATTAAATTCTAGAAAAATCTAATTTCTACATTTTCCTATTTATTAAAAATAACAAATAAATAAATAACTAAATAACTAAATAACAAATAATAAATTACTTAATTAATTCGGAATAAATAAATAAAATAAAATAAAAATCCGGAAAATCCGACTTACCTAGATCCGGGTCGGTGCGCGGGTCGGGTCGGTCGGGTCGGATCGGTCGGACACGGCAGTGGGGTTGGCTCGTTCACGGCGTTCCGGCGGTCCTTTGCGGCGGGTGAAGTGTCGAATCCTAGCTTCTTGAGGGTGCTGAATCCGATGGTGGTGGCGGTTTACTCCCAGAACGTCTCCTTGCGGTGGCTCAACTCCGATCGACGGTCGCAACTTTGGGTTTCCTCCGATCTACGCTCTTTTCTCTCTCTCTCACGATTCTGATCTCTTTTCTTGCTTCCTCATCTCCTCCTCTATTTATAGGCGCTTGAAAACGAGCTGGATAAGCTCGGATTTCCTCCGATTGAAGCTGATCGGATTTTCGGTTGAAAAACCAACTCCGATTCGTGCCCATCCAACGATTTATTGCGATTTGATTTTAATTAGATAATGTTTATCTTATCTTTGTTGAAGATCTGTTGGATTTGTGCAAAAAAATAGAATCAAAACGGCCGAAATACGAATTTTTTCCTCGCCGGCGATCTCAGGCTCGAGGTAGGAGACGATCACGCGCCCGGCGCGTGCGCTTCCTCCAGCCAATCAGATGTCACCACGTGTCCTGAGCAAATGAGAAAAATCGCAAAACGCAGAAACTGCTTCCCCCGCGTTTCGAACCCGCAACCTCGCACCCCGCACCGCGCCTTAGCCCATGGTCCGGACCAGCTGAGCTAGCCCACTTTCGCGATTTTATTTATTTCGCAAATTACATATATGCAATGCGAGTTTTCTATTTTTTTGTATTTTTTGAAATTTCAAAAATTAGTAAAAATTGTTTATTATTCATTATTGCTATTTCCGAAATCATTTTTCAAAATTGATGTGTTTTCCTATTTATTTTTATTTTTTGAACATTTTTATTATTTTATGCTAAATTAGGAAAAAAATGGAAAAATTGAAAATTGATTATTATTGAAAATTATTGACTCCTAGGGCAAAAATGGGGTGTTTACAGGGTCCTAACATTTCATCTAAGTAAATCTATCCTTCGTAAACCTTACTTCATTGTTTTGGTCTTCTAAAATTCTCAACACTTCACATCTTAGCCCATCCCGCGCTTTCGCTATCGTCACCTACATCAAGTTCATGTATACATAATAATACCTATACACCATATTCTAACTAAACATACCTATTCAATAGCTATAGAAGGAAAGCTAAGTTTTTATATTTTGGTTTGTTTTAGAAGAAAACAATTTTTAAATCATAGGTTTGGCTTATGGTTATAGCACTAGTGATATGGCGCTAGGTGCTATCAATAAAATAATGACATCTAAACTCTCAGACCATTCATTCCCCTATTTTCTTCATGACTTCTTACTTAACTTATTATTCTCTACCGTATAACTTAACACAACAACAATCATATCAAATAGCAACACAACAAACATCAATTTCACATGCATAGCATTTAACATACAATACAACATAGTAGCATATCATTACGTTTCTCCCTCACTTGTTTAGGGTTGTTATAGTCCTAATCGTACTCAAGTGATTCCGACATGTAGTCCCTTCTCTAAGCATGGTACTGAAGGGTTAGCTACAACGACTCTCGGCAATTTCCGTTGGGTTGTTTGATTCCTTATTCACTCCTATCTCTTCTCAAGCTCTTTGATGCCTTTCCCCATACTCTCATATACCAGCACATTCTCACACACCACATGCACACTAACATACACATATTCTTATCCATTTATATGCACACTTCACACACCACACACGTACCTATACATACATACACACCTGCTCCTTTCACCTTCCACACCACTATCATACACACACACACATGCTTTACATATACTTTACACCACCAATGCATACTTGCCCACATACTTTATACACGGTACATTCACCTTCCGCATCCATATGCCACACATAATCTTTTACACATACATACATACCCACGTACACCACTCCTCCTATATACACATCACATACTTACTCACCACACGTCCTTCACACATATACACACATATCACGTACTCCACCTACCATCCATATACACACATGTACCATACACCGCACATCTTCCATACACCTATGCACATACTCCATTTACACCTTGCACCATCAATAGACACACCTACATACTTTGCACACACCACATTTGCCTTCCATACCCATACATACATATTCATACTCCACACATCGTCTCATATTTGTACATACATATCCCATATACATCATCCTCAACTTCCACATATGTCCATATACAATACACTATTTCACATACATACATACATGCCCACACATACCACTTCTTCTTTATACATGTATACATGCCACATATCCCACACACACCATCTATATACACCCTAATACCACTCACCCTAAACCTTCCATACATATATACACACATTTCACACCTTCCATACATATACATGTACACCTTCACACTACATGGCATCCACACACACACACAAACCACACCTACCACACACCATCCATATGCATATACCCCCCTTTCACACACACCACATGTCATTCCATACATATACACTTCACATACATCACACCCTTATACACACACATACTACATACCCGCATACACATACCACCCTACATCACTTCATGCACCTACTTGCATACTCCCAAGCACTACACACTCGGCTCCTCTTCTACACGTACACGTACCTTCACACACTATACATCATCACCAACACATACACATCCTTACATACACATCATACACCCTCAACCACACATACATACATACACACTTCATTCACACACACATTCCGCATGCACTGCATCACCTTCTCATTTACCTACACACATACACACACCATACTCCATCATTCACATACATACACTTTCCCACATACATCACACACATCTCTACACACATATGCATACATACATCTTCATTCCCGCACACACATATGCACCTTCTCTACACATATACACTCTCGTACTTCCACACCATCATTCACACATACACACACACCCTCAGCTCCTCCTTCTCCCTTTCACATACAAATACCCTTTACCCGCACACACACACACACATTCTTTCCTCTTCCTCTTCCCTCACTTGCTTTTGTACTTGCTATCCGTTTGTTGTTGCTACTGTGGTTGTCGTCGTGATCTTTATTGCCGTTGTTGGGATCGTTGTAGCAGTTGCTATTGGGGTCGTTGTTGGTGCTATCATGGCTGTCATCGTGGCCGCCGGCGTGGTTATTGTTGCCGCTGCTGTTGCAGTCCTCTTCCTTCGCGCGCGCGCACACACACAACCACACACACACTACACTTTCACCTACTCTTCATCCACACGCACACACTCTCATAGCCTCCCTCCACAGACACCCACACACTTCACTTGCACACACACACTTCTTCACGCACACACAAACACACCCTTGCACACACCATCCATCACCATTGCTGTTGCTGTTGAGGGTTGTGGTTGTTGTCGTCATTGGGACCGTTATTACTGCTGCCGTTGCTGTGGCCGTCACGACTACCATCATTGCTGCTGTCAAGGGCTATTGCCGCAGGAGTTGCCATCAGATGCTGCGGCTGCTGCTGCCGCCGGGTTGCTGTCGTCATCATTGCTTACCGTCGTCGGGAAAGGAGACGAGGCAACACGATGTCAAGTCACGGTCGGGAACACCATTGCTGCTGTTGCTGCTGTAGATAGGGTTGTCGTCGCAGTTGGGGGGCGCCATCGCTGCTGTTGAAGGCTGTCCGTGTAGCTGCTAAATCGTTATCGCCACCGCTGTTGCCATCGGGATCTTGGTCGTTGCTTGTCTCATCATCGGAGTTGCTTGTGTTGCTGTCCTCTTCGTCGTCGTGATTGTCACGGTTGCTGCCATGGTCGGAGTTCCTTCTTGCTGAAATTTTCCTCCTCCCCTGTTCGCTGGAACCAAGCCGTTGTCACCGTTGCTATTGCTGCTGAAACATCTGAAAGTTCGTGCTAATGCTTGGAAGGATAAGGATCTCGCTATGCTCCTGTGTTGCAAGTTTCAATCGCGGGGCTCCAATAGTTTTGCTTGACTCCAAGCATTGCGTGGTTACGCCGGTTGTTCCTTAGCTTGAAGATGAAATCGTAACTCGTTGTTTTGGTTTGTGAGGCCAATCGAATCTCTTTGTGGACAGGTAACCTGGGCAGATAAGGTTGTAGTTCCCATTGTGGTCGCTATTGTAGTCATCGCCATGGTTATCGTCATGATCGTTGTCGCCGGAAGCTGCTGGGGAAGACGCGGCACAGAGGTGAAGGAGAAGACAACCGAGAAGAAGAAGAGAAAAAGAAAAGAAAAGGAAGGGAAGAAGATGGTCAGATAAAGAAGAAGAAGGAAGAAAAAATGAAAAGGAAAAAAGAGAGAGAGAGAGAGAGAGAGCAGAACGGGATGAGGGAACACTGGCGGCAGATGATGCGAAGGGTGTCGATGACGTGATGGAGGAGACTGCTGTAGCTGTTGTCCTGTGCTGCCGCCTACTGCTACCGCCCGTGACATGACAGACAGATGGGACGGCGGCCGGTATTTCCAAAACATATATATATATATATTTTTAAGAATTAAGAATATATATGATATTATATTTTATTTTATTTATATTTTATATTATAAATATTTTTATTTTATTATTTTGTTTACATACGAGAATATTTATAAATTTTATATTTTTAGCTATTTATTACAAAAACTTACATCTAACTAATCTAATTATTTCGATTATAATGTTTACTCTAAATTTTAATTTGATATTCCTAAATCTATAATTTAAATTAATTTCATTATTTAACCTAATATTGTTTAAAAATTATGTTTCAAATGATTAATTCTTTTAATTTAATTTACCCAAACTAAAGTTAAATTTTATAATTATTTCCATTGATCTATTTATATTTCTATATTTAGATATTTTCAAGTACGTCGGTTCCTAAATTTATTTGGTAATATATTTCATAAAATTCAATTTATTACGTTCATCATCTTATCTTTCTTACTAAAGTCGTTCTTTCTAATTGTTTAAATTTTTAAAACCTATTATTATCACAAATTTAGAATAAATAATATTTGTTATTCTATTTATTTTCTGTAACTGTTTCTATAACTTTTGAAATTTTTCATACTTCACATGCAACACCTTCACCTTAACACATATACACTTCACGTTGCAACACTCATTCACAATACAACTCCAATTCACCACTTACAACAACTCACTTCATACCGCCACTTACAAACAAAGGCAACAACAAATTCAAATTCCACTTTAAATACAACCTCTTCTACAAATGCTAAGAAGCAAATTCAAATTCTAATAGTCATTCACTCAACTATCACACAATAATTTCTTCAACTTAAAGATGGTGTTTGAATTTTAAATAATTTTCTTTTTTCCACACACTTCAAATCTGGAAATGGTAAAGGACAACCACAATTCTGAAATCATCAATACTCCATTCACTCTTCTTTGTTTTCAAATTTCCACTTTTTTCAAGTGATCACAAATGATCACAAAGAAACACTACTCTTCCTCACGGCAAGCTCAAGGAGACCACATTGCAATTCCTTCAATCAACATACATACACAACACCACACACACACTCCCTTCACTCACGGTGCAGCACACACACACACACACACTTCCACACGTTGCACTCCTCCACTTCAAACATAGTTTCAAACTGCAGCTTTACAAAAAGCAGCTGAATTCAAATTCAAATTGTTTCACTTATTACAACCTTTTCACAATTGGTAAGAAGCAACTTTCAAATTCAAAAGAATACATAATAACTTCTACCACTTAATGTGTGTTTTGAAAATCAAATAGCTTCTATATATTCCACACAATGTAATTCTGAAAATGCATAAGTATACTCCCTATTTTCGAAAATAGACAAGCAAGGAATACACTTCCACTTTCTTCACAAATGAGATAGTTTTTAAGTTTTGAATTTTGAATCAAGAAAAATGTACTTCTACTCCTTCCCTTCACGGAAATTCTCAACAACAAGGAGCTACAAAAAGACCACAAATTATACTTCAACATACAACAATTACAACTCCTCAACAATATAATCACGCAATTCAATCTTAACACACACAATTTTGGATCAAAGTGAAGAACCCTAATTGATAATGAGGATCATGAAATCAACCAATACTAATCCCTTCTCTTAACTTATGCTCTGATACCAAAAGATGATGTGCATAAAAAGGCCAAAGCACATACAAACAACAAATTGAATCAATCTCAATCAAATCCGAACAACAATCACTACAAGTGGTGTGAACCCCTTAACCCTTTTGAATCTAATTAGTAAATCAATTAATCTTAACACCAAAAGATGATGTGCTTAAATGGATCAAGCACATAACGCAAGATTAAATGGAAATCCAATTATCAAGAATGCTCAAATGGCGTGAACCCTTTATGCAAAAGTTTCCACGTAAAAATAGCAATTCCACTATAATTGAGTAATTCACAATGACAATACAATTTATGATCTAATGTCACTAAATTGTAAGCAATCCAATGATAAAATTGATCTTATAAATGACGTGAAATCAAGAACCAATAGAACACAATCTAAATCAAAACTAGATATTACACACTAGCATGAAATGGAATTCAACTAAGGAAATGATATGACTCACAAATCCTTAAGTTGCTACTCGCCACAATCCTTGAAGAATTGATAAGAGTCTTATGAAAATTTGAGTATGAACCCTAATTCTCACAAAGAATAGGCAGCAATTTTGTTTTCTCTCAACTTACCACATAAACCTTACTTAAGCAAGTATTTATACTTACTCCACTTAGGGTTAAAATGATTAAACAATTACATCTATGCCACTAAAGGGTGGCCGATCCTAAGTCCACAATTACAACCAAATAAAATGTCCCAAAAAGCTTACAAAATAAATGGTTCAAAGAAAAATAACAAATACAAAAATAGTCTTCACAAGTTAGCTCTTCAATAGAATTCATCAGTCCAACTCATCTTCAGTTTAGGTCGGTCCATGGATAACCCATAAGCTGAGTCTTAGTAAGTTTGTCCATTGCCTTATAAAGCCCGATAAGTGTGCCTACTGGAATACACAATACATATGTAATAGAAAAGTGGTTAGTATATAAATAATTTTGGGGTCGATTTGTTCAAAAATGACCCTCATCACTAAGATTTGAAATCCTTTGGTTCTTGTCCTAACAATAGGTCTTGTAGGATTTTGATTCTTATCACAACATTGCCGATGTCGTCACTTGCCACAATCTAAGGATTGATAAGAGTTTGAGAGGAAACTCAAAGAGTCAATTTCAAAGGTTCAATAATTTGTCCTTTTGAGTGTCAAAACAAGAATAAAATAGAAGGAAAAGTCAAAATGAATCAACTCAAGAAAGTGGTCGGCTTAGCAAAGTGCACTGCCGGCTTTTATTTTTGGGCCACCGGCTTATGTAGCTAGCCTAAGTGAGATAGGCTACCAACCTATAAAGCTTGCCTAAGAGGAAAAGTTACTAGCCTAAGTTCTACGCCATTGGCTTTGAGAGCCAACCTAAATGAAGTATCACTGGTTTTGAATCATCGAATGTTGTCTTGAAGCAATAATAAATACATTTGTTTGAAAATGAAAAAAATCATGTAAAATGTATGAAGAGATTATATGATGTTCTTTGGGTTCCATCCGATTAAGTAAAACCCTTAAGATTGGTCTCATAATTGAAAAGATTTGATTCTTATCATCTCTTCGTGCTTGTGGAAGATTTGCCTTCAAATTTGATGGTTCTTCATGAAAGTCTTCTGATGAATAAGGTGATAGATCTACAATATTGAAAGCAGTAAAAACATTGTATTCTCCTGGTAGCTTCACCCTATAAGCATTGTTGTTGATGCGCTGCAATATCTTGAATGGTCAATGATGCGTAAACCCTAGGTATATTAAACCTAGGACCTGACGGTCGGATTGCGAATTAGATCCCTATGAATCGTCTTAAACAAGTTGCAATCGTAACTAGACCCCAATCACACATGTTGATTGAAACCTAAGTTATCAATGATTTCCCCAAGAGTTTAGGTTAAAGAAATCAGTGAGTTCTTCTTAAAGAATAAGAGAGAGTTCTCTCAAGAAAATTGTGTATTCAAAATATTGATAATGTTTCAAGATGTGCCGCCCCCTCCCCTTTCACATGTTTATATTAGTTTACAAAAAAAAAAAAACCTAAACTCCCAAACATAGAAAAATCGGCCTTGACTTCCTAATGGTCGAAAATCTTACAAGGAAATAAACTAAAACACAAAACCAAACACATAAAACAAATCATAACAAAACCGAGTGGCTCTCCTTTTCGATTCAATTTCCTTTTCAAAAATAATTTATCCTAAGGCTTCTATGTCCTTGCACCCCTCTGTGGAAACGTGAATCATGTTGATAAAGGTCAATTCTCCTTTAGTGTAACTTGATTCCTTCTCTTGTAGATCCATGACTTGTCTTGGCAAAGCTTCACTCATCCGCTTAGCTCTAACTCGAGTCATTAGGCCTCCAATACCATGTAGTGGGTCATTAGGCTTCAGTTCATTCCCTTTTGATGTTAGTTGATCCTTATCTTTCCCTCCTTCCTTGAAAAGATTTATCCTCAAATCACTTGCATCATAAATAGTAAGGTTAGAAACATTAAAAGTTACACTTACATTACCCTAGTGACTGGGTAAGTCAATCTTGTAAGCGTTATCATTGATGTGCTCCACCACTTGAAAAGGTCCATCTCCCCTAGAATGCAATTTAGACTTTCGTTGCTCGGTAAATCTCTCCTTCGTCAAATGTACCCACACCCAGTCTCCTGGATGAAACATGGTCTTTACACCTCCCTTATTGGCTTGACGAGCATAGTGCTCTTTTTTCTTCTCAATGTTGGTTTAAACCTGAGCATGCAATTCCTTAACAATTTTTGCCTTTTTCTTTCCATCAAGGTCAATAAATTCATTAGTAATCAAAGGAAAAATATCCAATGGAGTCAAGGGGTTAAAGCTATATACAACCTCAAAAGGAGAATATGATGTAATGGAATACACCGTCCTATTATATGCAAATTTTACATGAGGCAAATATGTCTCCCATTGTTACAAATTCCTATTAATCACAGCACACAATAAGGTTGAAAGAGTCCTATGAACTACTTTAGTCTGACTATCAGTCTGAAAGGTGTGCAAAAGTAGAGAACAACAATTTAGTGCCTAGCTTATTCCACAAAGTACGCAAAAAATGATTAAAAAATTTTACATCTCTATGATTCATAATAGATTTAGGCAACCTATGTAACCACACGATCTCTTTAAAGAACAAATCAGCAATGTGTCTTGCATCATTAGTTTTAAAACAGGCAATGAAATGAGCCATCTTATTAAACCTATCAACAACAACAAATATGTTATCTTTGCCACTTTGAGATCGAGGTAACTTTAATATAAAGTCCATAGAGATGTCAGTCTAAGGTTGATTAAGCATAAGTAATGGAAGGTATTCCCCATGAGGCATTACTTTAGACTTAGCCTTTCTACATGCAATGTACTTATCACACACATTTTGCACATCATGTTTCATTTTAGGCCAATAGAAATATTCATGCAAAATATCCAAAGTCGTTTTAACCCCAAAATGTCCCATTAAACTGGCACCATGTGTTTCCTTCACTAGCAATTCATGTATAGACCCTTTTGGTACATGAAACTTATCTCTCTTAAACAAATATCCATCATGTCTATAGAAATCAAAATATCCAGACTCAGCACAAGCGGCCCAAATTTAACCAAAGTCTACATCATTCTCAATATAATTCCTTAATGAATTCAAATCTAAGTAATTTAGTATGCAGAGAAGTCAAAAGAGAGTGCCTTCAAGAAAGTGCATCTACCACCACATTTTCCTTTCCTTACTTATATTGAATCATTATGGAAAGTGATATGCTTAAAACCAATTAAAAGCATATGCAATCAAACAAATAAAACAACTCCTAATCAATTCCAAAATCGAATAAGCTCCAATTATGCATGAACCTTAAAATTGCTTTTGTAATCCAATTTGTTGGATAATCAATCTTAATACCAAATGATATTGTACTCAATGGAATTACGCACACCACATAAGATCAAATGAGATTCTAAATCACCAACAACAAAAAATGATCGTGAACTCCTCTTCAACAAAGGAACTCCACGCAAATAATGAAAGATAAATATAAGGCAATATCAAGATAAAAATCCAATCAAATTGATAACAATATATGAATGGAATTGGACCTTTACTTGATGCCAAAAATTAGAATAAGAACCACCCTAATCAACATTAGATATGACACACTAGTTATGAAAAGGAAATCAACTTAGGGAATTGATATTACTTACAATTCACTAAGTTACAAACTCGCCATAGTTTCAATTGGATTGAAATTGATAAGAGTCTTATGAAATCTTAGGAAAAACCCTAATCTCTCATGAAAATTTGCAATAATGGTAAAGTGTATTCTCCCCTTTAAAATCCTACTTAAGCAAGTATTTATACTTGCTCCCTTTAGGGTTAAAATGACTAGAAAATTATAATTATGCCACTATATGGTGACCGATCCTAAAAACACAAAATACAACCCAAGTAAAACGTCCAAAAAACTTACAACATAAATGGTTTAAAGAAATAAATTACAAGTACAAAATAATCTTCAACAAGCTAGCTCTTCAGTAGGATTCATTGGTCCAGCTTATCACCGATTTAGGTCGGTCCATGAATTACCCACAAGCTGAGTCTTAGTGAGTTTGTCCATCGCCCTATAAAGCTTGATAAGTGTGCTTGTTAGAATACACAATATAAGAGTAATAGAAAAGAGGTTAGTGAACAAATAATTTCGGGGTTGAGTTGTTAAAAAAAGGACCCTCATCGCCAAGATTTGAAATCCTTTAGTTCTTGCCCTAATGATAGGTCTTGTAGAATTTTGATTCATATCATCTCCTCGGGCCTAAAAAAGATTTGTCCTCAAATCTGACAGATTAAATGCAGTATAGACTCTGTATCCTCCTAACATGTCATCTGAAGTAGTATCATTGCAAAATCCCAATATCTGAAATACCATAGGGGGTGATTGTTTTCTCTCCTCCATTTCTAGGATATATCTCATCTGCAACACATGTAATGGTCTATTATCCACTAAGTCCTCTCCTATTTTAACCCATTCCACTGATATTGTGGCCTCCTTTCCTAATTCGCCTGTATGTTTTTTACCTTCATGGCCCTCTAATGGTTTGCTCAACTTCTCATGGCCCTCTGAAACCTTTGAAGGTGGACACAATTGTCTCTGAATAGTCTGGTCCTTTAGTGATGGGTTCATCTGACTCTAACCCTTAGGATCCTCTAATGGTTTACTCAATTGCTCATGAACCTCTAGAATCTCTAAAGATGAACACAACTACCTCTAAATAGTTTGGTCCTCTGGTGGTTGGCTCATCTAACTCTGCCCCTCAGGATCTTCTAAAGGTTGGCACATCTATGTCTAACAAGTTTTGTCCTAGGTTGGCTCATGTAACTAGGAGCTTTAGAAACCTCTAAAGGTTGGCATATCTGTCTTTGCACAATTTGTTCCTCTAAAGGTTTTATCATGTGCCTATGATCCTCAAGAATATTTTATGGTTATCTTATTTGTCTTTGCATCTTCTAAAGCTCTAATGGTGATATAGGGTTCAATACTACACGTTTACCATCTTATTGGAACATATAAGTATTTCTATACCCATCATGTAATACCATCCTATCATACAACCATGGCCTATCAAGCAATATATGGGATGTACACATAAGTAGAATATCGCATTCAATTTCATCATAGTACTTATCCCCTATATTGAAGGGTATCCTAGCCCTTTGAGTCATATAAAGACTCTCTTGATCATTTAAACAATATAATGTATAAGGCTTAGGATGCGGGGTAGTTACAAGTTTCAACTTTGATACTAATGATGTAGCTACAACATTAATACAACTATCACCATCAACAATAATTACGCATAAGTTTCCTTATACCCTACAAGAAGTATGGAACAAATTTTCTTTTTGATCATCATCAATGGTTGGATAAGAAGCCAATACTTGATGTACCAAAGTTGTAGAAGTATACACATCATTTGACATGGTTGCCAACAAACTTCAACAAGTTAACAACACACTTCAATATATACACCACAACAACACACCCTCATACACCCATGGTGCACACATAACCAATAAAAGAAATACTTATTGTCACTTCAAGTAAAGTCAAGTAAAATAGTTGAAGCATAAACAAGTAATTCCAAGTAGTTAAGAAATTAAATTCAACCAAGAAGTGTTTAAGTAATGAGTTCAATTACTTTCACACTTTAATGTTTGTTTTTGAATTGAAATTTTACTACTCAAACCTTCCTTTATTGCCAAGGTTTCACACTACAATAAATCACAATGTGCATCACCTCACCACACACACAAGTGTACAATTTCACACCACCACATACACTTCCCTTGCTCACGGTCAACACCACTTACACCACCTACAACACTCCTTTACACAACACACAGAATACAACACCAAATACACACATACCCCTTACTAAATATACAAAACACAACACCACACACTCACACCTTCAACTCATGGTGCACTTCTCCACTTCTATACATTTTGTCAAACCGCAACTTACAACAAAAAGGTAGCTCAAATTCAAATTCTAAATGAGTTCACTAATTGCAATATTCCACAAATGGTAAGGAGCCACTTTCAAATTCAAATAAACAAACAATTACTTATATCACTTAATGTGTGTTTTGAAATTCAAATAACTTCCTTAAATCCACACACTCAATTATGAAAATGCACGCTAAGCCCCCCTTATGTCCAAATCAATCTAAGCAAAATACACTTTCAATTTTTCACAATTGAGGCAACTTTAAATTATGAATTTTGAATCACAAGATATGCTACTACTCTTTTTCTTTTTACACGAAATTATCAACCAAATGGAGCTTCAACATGACTTCAAAATTCACTTCAAAAATCAGCAAGTTCAACTCTTCAAGCAAGATAATTATGCCACTTCAAGCAATAACATCAAACAACTCAATTTCACTTTTCAATTTTCTAGATTAAGATGCAAGCTTAAGAACCCTAAAATTTCTAAAATCAAAATCAAACAATCCCTTCTCATAACCACAAGCTCTGATACCAAAAGATGATATGCTAAAAACCAAGTGAAAGCACACAAAACCAATATTGAAAGACAATTATACAATGTCAATTAAACTAGTCAATCAATGGCGTAAATCTTCAATGCTTATAAACTAAATCCATAAATGTTGACGTAATCAAATTGAATATCCAAGTATGATAAGCTCTGATACCAAAAGATGATATGCTAAAAACCAATTAAAAGTATATGCAATCAAACAAATGGAACAACTCCTAATCAATTCCAAAACCGAATAAACTCCAATTATGCGTGAACATTAAAATTGCTTTTGCAATCCAATTTGTTGGATAATCAATCTTAATACCAAATGATATTGTACTCAATGGAATTAAGCACACCACATAAAATCAAATGAGATTCCAAATCACCAACAACAAAAAATGATCGTGAACTCCTCTTCAACAAAGGAACTCCACGTAATTAATGAAAGATAAATATAAGGCAATATCAAGATACAAATCCAATCAAATTGATAACAATATATGAATGGAATTGGACCTTTACTTGACACCAAAAATTAGAACAAGAACCACCATAATCAACATTAGATATGACACACTAGTTACGAAAAGGAAATCAACTTAGGGAATTGATATTACTTACAATTCACTATGTTACAAACTTGCCATAATTTCAATTGGATTGAAATTGATAAGAGTCTTATGAAATCTTAGGGAAAAACCTTAATCTCTCATGAAAAGTTGCAGCAATGGTAAAGTGTATTCTCCCCCTTAAAATCCTACTTAAGCAAGTATTTATACTTGCTCCCTTTAGGGTTAAAATGACTAGAAAATTGCAACTATGCCACCATAGGGTGACCGGCCCTAAAAACACAAAGTACAACCCAAATAAAATGTCTAAAAAACTTAAAACATAAATGGTTCAAAGAAATAAATTAAAATTATAAAATAATCTTCAACAAGCTAGCTCTTCAGTAAAATTCGTCAGTCTAGCTTATCACGAGTTTAGGTCGATCCATGAATAACCTACAAACTGAGTCTTGGTGAGTTTATCCATCGCCCTGTAAAGCTTGATAAGTGTACCTGTTGGAATAGACAATACAAGAGTAATAGAAAAGAGGTTAGCAAACAAATAATTCTGGGGTTAAGTTGCTCAAAAAGGACCCTCATTGCCAAGATTTAAAATCCTTTGGTTCTTGCCCTAATGATAGGTCTTATAGAATTTTGATTCTTAGTAGAAAGTTTCGATAAATTTCAACTACTTAGAATGCCTCATGTTCAACTTACCTTGAGTTTTCAAATACATTAAACTCTCATGATTGGAATGAATGATGAACTCCTTAGGCCATAAGTAATGTTGCCAAGTTTGCAGGGTCCTCACTAAGGCATACAACTCCTTATCATACATTGGATAATTTAATGCAGCACCATTGAGTTTTTCGCTAAAATAAGCGATTAGCTTGGAATCCTGTATTAACACACTACCAATACCTTTCCTGAAAGCATCACATTCAATCTCAAATACTTTCTCAAAATTAGGTAAGACTAGTAAAGGTGTGTTGGTTAACTTACCTTTCAGGGTTTGAAAAGCCTGCTCATGCGCTTCAGTTCACTTGAATTCGACATTCTTCTTAACAAGGTCATTTAGAGGAGCAGCTATGGAACTAAAATCCTTCACAAATCTCCTATAAAAACTTACTAAGCCGTGGAAGCTCCTGACCTCACTTACATTTCTTATTATTGGCCACTCCTAGATCGCCTTCACCTTTTCCTCATCCACAGCAATCCCCTTTGCACCTACAACAATCTAAGAAAAAACCACAGTTTCCATATAAAAGGTGCACTTCTTTAAATTAACATATAACTAGTTTTCCCTCAAAACATTAAACATATACTACAAATGCTGAACATGATCATCTAATGTCTTGCTATAAATTAGAATGTTATCAAAGTATACAACAATGAATTTCCCAATAAAATTATGCAAAGCATGATTCATTAACCTCATAAAAGTGCTAGGTGCATTTGTTAGTCCAAAAGATATTATCATCCATTCATATAACCCATGTTTAGTTTTAAAAGTTGTTTTCCATTCATCCACTTCTTTCATACGAATTTGATAATAGCTATTCTTTAAATCAATTTTAGAAAATAAATAAGCACCATGCAATTCATCAAGTGTATCATCTAACCTAAGAATAGGATGTTTGTATTTAATTGTTATCTTATTGATTGCTCGACAGTTAACACACATTCGCTATGTTCCATCCTTTTTGGGAACTAGAATGATAGGAACTGAACATGGAATAGGGCTTTCCCTTACAAATCCTTTCTCCATTAATTCATCAAACTGCCTTTGAATTTCCTTTGCCTCCTCATGATTAGTCGGGTAAGTTGAACGATTAGGAATAGACGCACTTGGCAAGAAATCAATTTGATGCTCTATACCTTGTAGTAGAGGTAGACCCTTCGGAACTTCTATAGGAAACAAATCCTCATATTCCTGGAAAAGAGACACCACCATACTAGGTAATAAAAGGTTAAGGTCAACATTAGTAAAATACACATCCTTATACATAAGTACAAGTAATTGTTTCCTTGCAAACATTGCATTATTTACCTCACTTTTTCTTGCAATTTTCTCTCCTCTCAGTGTTTTAAAATCTTTTCCCTCATGGCTCACTAGTGTTTGTCTCTCACTCTTTTCTTTCTTCTCACCCTTTTCTCGCACACTCACGTGTTTCTCTCTAAAGTCTTTTGCTATCTTAACCCGATCCTCACAAGCCTCCCATGGTTTCTATAGAGTTAGAATCGCCTTCCTTTTTGTTTAGAACAAAAGAATATTGGTTCTTGTACCCATCATACATCACCTTCCTATCAAACTGCCATGGTCGACCCAACAATATATGACCAGCTTTCATGAGAACTACATCACACATCACCTCATCACGATAATTCCCTATAGAAAAGGAAAAAAGAACTTGCTTAGTCACCTTCACTTCCCCACACTCATTCAACCACTACAATCGATACGGCTTCGGATGTTTTATCTCCTTCAACCCCATCTTATCAACCAACAAGGCGCTAACAATGTTAATGCAGCTACCACTATCGATAATTAAGCTACATACATTATTCTGCATGTGACACCGTGTATGAAAGATGTGCTCACGTTGAACCCCTTCACCATCATCCTAAGGTTGAGTACTAAGGACTCGTTTAGTAACATATAACTCTCCACTCATGAGTCCTTCTAAGTCGACATCATCATATTCCTCTAAGAGTGATGTATCATCTTCCTTAGAACTAATACTCTCCACATCTCCATTATCGTGAATGATCATAGCCCTTTGATTTAGACACTGAGATGTAATATGTCCATACCCCTGACACCCGAAACAATTGATATCACAAGTTCTCGAAGATGGTTTAGTGTTAGATTTACCTTTAGAAGTAGCGATTGGACTCTTGGCCTTCACATCCTCTTTCAATTTCGAGTCTGTAGGATTCTTCTTCCAATTATACTTCCATGAAGAGTTAGAAGTCATTCTAGATTTAGAAGTTCCCTTATACTTCAACTGCTTCTCTACTTTGATCGCCCTGTGCAAAAACTCCTCCATGTCCACATAGTGATGTAAATCTACCACATCAACAATCTCCCAATTCAACTCGTTAATAAACTTAGCTATTTAGCCTCATCTACCTCCTCCACTTTAGCTCTAATCATAGTAACCTCTATTTCTTTATAATAGTCCTCTATGCTCCTAGACCCCTATGTTAACCTTTGGAACTTCCTAAGTAAATCCCTATGATAATGACTAAAGATAAACCTCTTTTGCATAATGATCTTCATCTCATCCCAGGTACTAACAGGCCTCTCTCTATACTTACGCCTATTACGTACTAGTTGGTCCCACCAAACACTAGCATAATATAAAAATTCAACTACAACCTATTTAACTTTTTTCTCCTCAGTATAATTGTGACTCTCAAATACATGATCCACCTTCCTCTCCCATTATAAGTACAACTCTGGATCGTTCTTCCCTTGAAATGATGGTATCTTCATTTTGATACTCCCAAGATTACTATCTTGCCTTTGGGCGTTTCCTTTCTCCCTTATGTAATTATACTCTCCCGAATATGTTTCTTCACCCTCTTCTATCCTTACTCTTCCCCTCAAGGGTCTACTCGTGCCACGCCTGACAGTAATGCTACTGGATTGATCCTTACTCCATTCCATCTTATCCATCCTCTTACAGATTTACTCCAATTTACCACTCAGTATTCTCTTCATCTCTCTCATTAACGCATCAAACATCACCCTATTTTCCCCTCCTCCATTCTCTCCTCCAGTTAGACTTTGTCTTGACATATTTCTACTATCAAAGAAAAGATTAGTAACAACAAAGATAATATATCTCTCACAACTCACTCATGCTTTGCCTCTAATTATAATGTTTTCACAATTCACTCATGTTTTTGTATCAATTATAATGTTCTCACAACCTGCTCTTACAATTCTTTGATATAAACTCAGATCGAAAACCTCCTCAACATAGACCACTAAGGCAAGTCTATTAATTAATTAATCGGTTTAAATTCACAACAAGTAAGGGTACATAACACAGATTAATTTATATGAAAAGACTCACTATGGAATTGGAAATACATACAAAGAAGATATCTTTTAGCACAAAATTAGAAAGGACAACATTGCACTAAACAAGTAAGGGAATGATAAGGTGATACTAATGCAAAATTGGAAAGAGAAGATAATGATCAATCATAAAATGGAAAGTGTATGGTATCACGTGATTATGTAATTTAAAGTAAAGGAATTACATTGACAACTCCAAAATTTGAAGAACTTCTTTAGCCGAATCGTAATAATTTTTTTTTTATCCTTGAATTCTTAAAGATATTAAACAAGAACTATGATTGAATTTCAATTTTTGCTAAGACAACAAATTGTTGTTTGGTCATCAATTGCAATTTCTACGGCCAATCATAGTCCTTTTTTTTTTATACGAATTTCTAAGATATGAAACAAGGAATATAAATTGAACAAAAACAAACAATGACAAGGATAGATTTTACTTGATTCAAGAAGTCGAAGTACTAATACCAAATGATGTGCAAACCCTAGGTATATTAAACCTAGGACCCGACGATACGATTGTGAATTGGATCCCCATAAATCTTCTTGAACAAGTTATGATCGTAACTAGACCCTAATCACACTTATTGATTGAAATATAAGTTATCAATAATTTCCCTAAGAGTTTAGGTTGAAGAAATCAGTGAGTTCTTCTCAAAGAACAAGAGAGAGTTCTCTTAAGAAAATTGTGTATTCAAAATATTGATAATGTTTCAAGATGTGCCGCCCCCCTCCCTTTTCATGTGTCTATATTGGTTTACACATAAAAAAAAAAAAAACCTAGACTTCTAAACATAAAAAAACTGGCCTTGACTTCCTAATGGCCGAAAATCTTACAAGGAAATATACTAAAACACAAAACTAAACACATAAAACAAGTCATAACAAAACCGAGTGGCTCTCCTTTTTGGTTCAATTTCCTTTTCAAAAAAAATTTATCTTAAGGCTTCCATATCCTTGTAGCCCTCTATGGAAATGTGAACCAGGTTGATAAAGGTCAATTCTCCTTTAGTGTAACTTGGTTCCTTCTCTTGTAGATCCATGACTAGTCTTTGCAAAGCTTCACTCATCCGCTTAGCTCTATCTCGGGTCATTAGGCCTCCAAAACCATGTAGTGGGTCATTAGACTTCAGTTCATTCCCTTTTGATGTTAGTTGATCCTCATTAGTCCATCTGCTTTAGGTGAAAGTTTTTGTGATTTCTTATGAGGAAACCTTTCCTTGGTGAGATGAATCCAAACTAGATTGCTTGGATTATAAATCTTTATTTTTTTGTTTCTATTGCCTTGAAGTTTCTATTACTCTTAAGTTTTTTGAAGATGCTCAGAAGCCTTTTGATGAAGCTTTTGAATCTCCTTTGCATACTCCACCCCAGTCAAACTTTCTTCCTATGTTGCTAGATTAGCTATTAAATCTAATGGAAGGGTAGGATTATAGCCATACCTGACTTCAAAGAGAGACTTATTGATTGAACTATAAGCAGACCTATTGTAACCGAACTCAACAATAGAAAGACACAAGTCCCAATCAGTAAGGTTCTTGTCAACTGTTACTTTTAGTAATGTATAACCTCAATTTGGCTATCTATTTGGGGATGATAGGATGCACTATACATGAGTTTAGTACCAAGCCGTTTCTAAAGTGTCTTCTAGAAGAAATTGAGGAACTTAATATCTCTATTAGATACTATGATATAGGGAACACCATGTAATTGTATAATTTCTTGCATAAAAAGGGCATCATCTATGTTGTGACAAGGCACAAAGTGTGACATTTTGCTGAAACAGTTGATGACTACTATGATAGAGTCTTTGCCTCTCCATATCTCGGGAAGACCCCAGACAAAGACCATACTGATATCGTTCTAAGGCTGTGTAGGTAAAGGTAAAGGCATATATTCACCCTAACTTTCTTTCTTTCCATTTACCCTCTTACATACACCACTTCTCTCTAACATCTTATGTACATCCTTTAACATACTCTTCTAGTAGAAATGTTCTTTTAACAACTCTAAAGTTTTCTTTTCAATAAAATGTCTAGATAACCCTCTAGCATGAGCTTCACTAACCAATAATTTCCTAACAAAACCACAAGGTATACATAATTTTCCTGCTTTATACAAAAAACCATCTACTATGTAATATCCATCCACCATGTATCCTCCCAAACATTGCACGACCATCAATTTAATGTATTCATCATGAACATGCTGTTCCTTTATTAATTTAAACCCAAGCAGCTTTAATTGTAATGAAGTGATAAGTACATACCTACATGACAAGGCATTAATTACAATATCGATACTCCCCTTCTCGTACTTATTCACATATGCAAAGCTTTCTAGAAATTCCACCCATTTAGCTTGTCATTTTGACAAACATTGTTGACTTTTGAAGTGTTTCAAAGATTCATAGTTTGTATTAATAATAAACTCCTTAGGAAGAAGATAGTGTTGCCAAGTCATCAATGCTCTCACTAAGGAATAGAATTCCTTATCATATACCGAGTAGTTCAGAGATGCACCATTCAGTTTCTCACTGAAATAGGCAATGGGTCTTATTTCTTACATCAACATAATACCAATTCCTACCTCAAAGGCATCACACTCCAATTCAAAAGTATTATCAAAATCAGGTAATGCTAACACTAGAGCACTAGTTAACCTTGCTTTTACTTCCTCAAAACTCTTATGGGCCCATTCTCCCTAAACAAAAGGAACATTCTTTCTAGTCAACTCAATCAATAGGCTAACAATGCTACTAAAGTTTTGGACAAAACGCCTATAGAAAGAAGCTAACCTATGGAAACTTCTCACCTTAACAACTGATTATGGGGTTAGCCATTCCATGAAAGCTCTCACCTTTTCTTCATCTACCTTAACACCATAACTAATCACAACAAACCTATAAAATGTTACCTCAGATTGATAAAAAGAACACTTTTTAAGATTTCCATACAATTGTTGTTTCCTCAATACTGAGAAAACTACCTATAAATGTTCAACATGATTTTCCAGATTCTTGCTATAAATTAAAATGTCATCAAAATAAACAACAACAAATTTGCTCAGAAATTCTTTCATGACATAATTCATTAGCCTCATAAAGGTGTTAGGAGCATTAGTCAACCTAAATAGCATGACCATTTACTCATACAAGCCATGGTGTGTTTTAAAAGCTATCTTCCACTCATCTCCACCCCTCATACGAATTTGGTGATATCCACTTTTAAGATCCACCTTAGAGAATACCTGTGCACCATGCAGTTCATTTAACATATCATCAAGTCAAGGAATGGAATACTTGTAGTTTATTGTAATTTTGTTGATGGCTCTACTGTTAATACACATCCTTCATGTGCCATTCTTCTTGGGTACAAGAAGTGCAAGAACAACACAAGGATTGGTACTCTCCTTAACAAATCCCCTTTCCACTAGTTCATCTACCTAACTCTTCAATTCTTTAGCTTCTTCAAGATTCATGTGATATGAAAGCCGATTTGGCAAAACTGATCTAGGCTGAAAATCAATGGCATGTTTAATGCCCTTCATAAGTGGTAATCGCTTAGGCCATTTGTCTGGAAATAAGTCCATGTACTCATCTAATACCTGGTTCACCACCGGTGGTAGCTATTTACGAGCATCCCCCTCTAGTATATATCTCATTTGTAATATGTAAACTGGCCTCTCTTCCCCTATTGCCTCCTCCAGTTCATGTTGTCCCACTAACAATGTCTTCTTTTTACTAGCCTTATTAATTTGTCTTTATGCCTCTTATACTTTAGTAGGTGACAAGGGAATCAATAATATGCATTTACCCTCCTTTTGGAATACATAAGTGTTCCTAAAACCATCATGCAACACCATCTTATCATACAACCAGGGTCTGCCAAGCAGTATATGTGATGCATACATTGGAAGAATGTCACAAATAATTTCATCATGGTACTCCCCTATGCTGAATGGGACCTTAACCCTCTAAGTAACATGTAAACTACTTTGTTCACTCAACCAGTGTAGTTTGTAAGGCTTAGGATATGGGGTAGTGACTAGTTTTAATTTAGTCACTAATGAAGTAGCCACTACATTAGTACAACTACCTCCATCAATGATAATAGCACAAAAACTACCTTAAACCCTACAAGAGATGTGAAATAGGTTCTCCCCTCTATTCATCCTCATTAATAGGAAAGGTAGTCATTGCCCTGCATAATATATTGATGGAAAAATATTGATCATTCCCCTTATCCTCATGTACCTCAGCATTTGGATCACCATAATACTCATCCAATACAGTTGACAAATCTATGGAATCGTGTATGTCTTCTTCTTATTCCTCATTCACAATCTCTATGGTAGTCATTGCTCTTCGGTTCGGACATTGAGTAGCTATACGCCTAAAACTTAGACATTTAAAACATTTGACTTGGCAAGTCATTCCTCCTGATGAACTAGCTACTGTCAGTTTGTTCTTATACCCAACAACTATTTTTCCTT